>CM060922.1:375851955-378251955 GCA_030737875.1 Allium sativum
GACAAACTAAACCAAACAAAAAAATTATGGGTTCATGTTAACGTCCCTCGTGTTCTCGCTGGAACTGCTCATTGACGGTGGCGATAAGGAGGTGCAGTCCAAGGGGGATCTAATCGTGGTGGAGTCACGGTGGCGTGGCAGAAGTGGGATGGTGATCTAATTAACGGTGGAGGAGAAATCGGAGCTTTCTCCGATGAACCCATTTTCGACGTGGAGTGATCATACAGTGAAATCACTGTAGCGGTGGAGGCAGTCGGATTTGGCGGTGGCGATGCAACCTGGAGGTGATGGGTGGTGTGTGGGGACGGTCGCAGGTGGTCCACGATGTCTGGTTGGCATGTACACGTGCACATGTACGTGTACAGATGGAAAGGAAAAAGGAGTGATGGAGCATGGTGTTTACGTGGTGATCAGGGGGGTTGGCACGGTGACTGGAGGCTTGGCACTTTGGTACTTGGGTACTTTGCAAAGTACCAGGTGGTAGTTTGGTACTTTGACCAAAGCATGGTAATTACGTGGTGATCAAGAGGGTTGGCACGGTAACTGGAGATCTAACACTTTGGTACTTGGTAAAGTACCAAGTGGTACTTTGGTAAAATGGAAATACGCGGTCGCGGCATGAGGATTTTGAAGGAACGAACGAGAACTGAAGGCCTGGCACTTTGGTACTTTGCAAAGTACCAAGTGGTACTTTGGGCGGAGAAAAATCACGGTTGTGGCAAGGAATTTCGAGAGCTAGCGCATTGGTACTTTGGCAAATGGGAAAGTAACAGATGGTACTTTGGCAATTTCAGAAAGGAAGGTGACTAGAGCGATTTGGCAAGCAGAATCATGGTGTTTTGGATCTAGCACTTTGGCAAACTGGTACTTTGGTCAATACGCTTAAAATTGAGTTTGTGGCCGAAGTTTTTAATTAAAATTTATTTTAATTAAGTAGAAAATAAATAAAATAAAGGAAAAATAAAATAATTAAATAAAAAGAGAATTTTTATTTAATTTGGCATAGGCAAGTGGAAGGAAGAAAATGGCAGGAAGACCGAGTACAGAAGTTGACCGAATAAGTTCAACGAGTTTGAAAATTAGAAATTTAAAGAAAATATTTTAAATAAATTATTAACTAATTTATTTAAGTTAAATTAGAAGTAACAAATAGTTTATCAGAAGAACTGGAGCATTAAACATCGTTTAAACGTCGATGATAAATAAAGCAAAATACCGTGTGCAATGCACACACTTTAACTGTTCATTTATAAAAGATATTAAAAATATCCATATATGAACAAGATAAACATATACTATTATGTTAACGGAAAACCCATAAATACAGGACGTATAAACTAAATTATAATCATATTAAGATGATAATTATTTATCAACTATTAAAGACATTTCGTACATCATTTCGAAGAGTCCGGAATAAATATTCCACTTCGACTCGATATTACAGCGCGTGTCAGAAATATTGAAGACGGAGCTATGCAAGGAATATTTTAAATAGTACCTTCGATCTGTTCAGTCCCAGGACAAACCGGAATGGACGAGTGTCTGACAACGTATATCAGTTATGTAAAGACCCGAAAATCCCCGCTATTTGAATCGACCATAAACCACACAGTTCTGATCCAAAAGTTGGAAATCTTCGAATACTTTAACTTTGGGAATACAAAACATCAGAACAACAACAGAAGACTTTTATAAACATTCATAATAATGTTACATTAGAGTACAGAATATCAGAGTACATCGGAATAAATACAGCGAAAAATAATTTTACATTAAATATAATACACTGTACAGCGAAACAAATAAACTTAACACAGTGGAAGACTATCAATGCTCTGGACACAACTTTAAGCTTCGATCCAGAATCCTGCTCAATATATCTGCGAAAAGCTACTTGACTGCCCGTGCGGAAAATATGGGCACCCGAGTTTGCAAGTGAAACAAACTACAGGTCAGTCATGGGACTGTATAAGAAATCTTAACTTAACTTATCTAATAATAAGGCTAATCACAGGACCACGCCGCTAACGTGGAACGGGTTTACTCCATTGGATTGCCAGTGCATGAAATAAACTAAATCGTTAAACAACGTGATGCTTTTTAGAAAAATGAAACCATTATAAGACTCAAGTCCCATCACACAATGCAACGCAAACCGAAGGATAGAGTTTTACCTTATAATTGTCAAAAATGCTTGATACGATAAAACGGATTTGATATTATTATTAGTGCATATATGTTTCAAAAACATTTCAATCATAATGTATCAATCATAGATGGCATAGCTACCATATACTATGTCGCCATACTAGTTATACAATCAAAACGCATGGTGTCGTATTGGAAATTGGGTTTCCATCATGAGTCGAGGCTAGGGATCGTCCTCTTCGATTCGACACTCTAGGAAATGCCTCAAGATCCCCCGTAGTGGACCCTTGGATGCGGTAGGGCCGGTCCACAAATATACCTTAGTGGATTGGAAATTCCTGAACACATGCTTCCCAGTCCTGTTGAACCTATAATATGGTCACTATCGACCTACAAGTCCGAGGCGCCTCAATCCATCAACCACATAAGTAAAAATGTCAGGGCTTGTAAACACTGACACCACTTCTAGCTAGAAAGAAATGTGTGCACTCCCTACGGTCCTGATACCGTTTTTGACTCATACCGGGGTGTGAGGTTCGCAAAGTCACGCTATACACAAAGCTATGCTGAAATAGGCTATGTTTTGATCATCCCACAAGGCCCTTCTTTTCAACAAAAGCCTTGATCATTTGCATATTGGCGTGCCACATTGACAATCCACGCCATGCAACCGATAACTACCAATACATAACCTCTGAGCTCGTGCGTCTCAGAGAAGGGTGTTAAGGAAGAGAATAAATTCTCCGCCACCACAGATATATTAAATAGAAATCAATTTAATTTACATGGAATGAAATCCAATGTCAGACACACGTCCATTTACAAGTTCGTTCTGGGTTTGAACGAAACCAGAGTCACCTTATTCCTCGTCCCGTATGTCCAATACGGAAGAGATGTGCTCGCTTATCCGGACAATCAACAAGTACGTCTGGATAACTACCATTGTAACCCTTTCAAGGCAGCAACTCCTATCAAAGACATCAGTAGTCATCCATTCAATGTGAAGATCGCTGGTCTTCAACCACCGTCTTCATCTTCGACTTTTAGTCGTCGCAGTAATTATCCAGAATGGGTTAAACCCAGTCTTCCCGAATAACTCGCGTATTTTATAATCAAAAATCAAGTGTTATAAAAAGACATCAAATGCCTCATTCCAATTTAGAATATTCTTTTAATAAAATATTCACATTATTCTATCAAAGATAAATTCTGTAAATTTATTCTTAAATCTTAAATCTTTCTTTTAAAGATGTATTAAAACTCAAATTTGGTTTTAAATATTAAAAATCATTATTTAATGATTATTTAAATTTAAGAAATTAGTCTTATCTTTAACTGGGTTAAAGAAGTTAACTAATGTCATTTAAAACACAATTCACGATAAACCCAAAATCGTCTTCCATTAAATATGGAATTTTCACATAAACCAAATCAATATATAATCGATATAAATTTCGGTATCAGACCAATAATATAAATGGAATAACGGCAAAGCCTCTTAAATTCTATATATAGTATCGGTCTTCTTTTACAGAAGCTTACCTCGATTATTATTAAATCGAATTCCATTCAATTCCAATTTAATATATTAAATTGGAAAACTTCCATTAAATCTAAATAAAAAGATTTATAAATTCCAAAT
The DNA here is from genome assembly GCA_030737875.1 of Allium sativum. NCBI lineage: Eukaryota > Viridiplantae > Streptophyta > Magnoliopsida > Asparagales > Amaryllidaceae > Allium > Allium sativum. The sequence goes on from CM060922.1 coordinate 375,855,749, forward strand.
TACATTTTCACTGTCAATTGGGTTAAAGAACAAATGTCGCTTAAAACACAGTTCACAATAAACCCAATTCACATTTTATTTTATTCTAATTACTAAATATAATTGGAAACTCTAATAATATTAATTAAAAGATTTATTCTTTTCTCAACTGGGTTTAAGAACAGTGTTATTGAAAATACTATTCACGACAAACCCAAAAATCCAATTTATTTATTTAATTCCAAGTAAATTTTAATTTTTTGGCAAACTTCATTAAATCTTAATTTTAAAGATTTATTCTAGTTAATAACTAGTTAATTTCGATAATTTTTTTTATCTTTTCAAATATTATTTATTTAAAAGATATTCTGAATCGGAATGCGACTTAATCAATTACCATATAATTTCAGTTATATGGATTTCATACATTGCATGTATATAACAATAATGGGAAATAATCAATAAACAATCCATTCACATCCAGAATGAAATTTATAACTGTGTGAGCATTAAAATAAATAAATACATAATGCTCGTCACAGACTGTCAATCCATCGGTTAACATACAACTAAATATTGTGACTAGTGCATGACAAATATCATCCCAATACCCGTGTGAGGTTTTCAAACAACAACAGTTTAACTAAATAAATCATTGGTTATTAAATTTAACCAATTCTAATTCAGTTTGAATTATTCTCTATTTAATAGATTTTCATTTGTTTAAATTATAAATAAATATTTATAATTTAGTTTCAACAAACATATATTTTGATGTAACATGAAAAAATCTAAATATATGACATTTTAAATGTAACATGACCATAATCCAAATATAGGACATTTTTAATCCAATATGACATTTCTAATCAAATGTAACATTTCTATATAAAATGACATTTCTAATCTAATCTGACATTTCTAAATAAAATGACATTTTTAATCAAATTATATTTCTAAATGAAAGACATTTTTAATATGAATAAACATTTCTAACTAAATGACATTTCTACTTTAACATGATATTTCTAAATACATGATATTTTTAAATAACATAACATTTTATATGTAAATGGTATTTGTATCTTACATAGCATGATTCTAACACAATGTCATTTTTATCTTTCATAACTTGTTCTAACAAAATGTTATTTATATTTACATAGCATATTTCTAATAAAAATGTCATTTTTATTCTAAATAAACATTTCTAGCTAAAGTGATGTTTTATTTTCCTCCTCTCTAGCATGTTAAAAAAAATGTTTTAACATACAAATATTCTCCAACATATGTTTTCTACTAAATCACTTTTACATTAAAAATGGTTAATGTTGCAACATTTTTATTCAAACAGTCAATATTTCCAATGAATCAAACTTTACATTAAAAATTATGATTTTAATGTTTCAACACTTTTATTCAAATATGAACAATTTTCATATGAATCATTCTTTTATAAAAATGATATTTTTAATGTTAACATGCCTTTGTTTTAAAAATGAACATTTTCTAGTGATTTATTCATTTCATTAAAATCAAAGTTTTTAATGTAAACATGTTTTATTTTAAAACATGCATGTTTGTCCTACTCTTATTATTACATTAAAAAGTGAATTTTAATGTAAAACGTGTTTTCATTTTAAAACATGAATATTTTCTATAGTTGTATTATTGCATTAAAAAGTGAGTTTTTAATGTAAACATATTTTACTTTAAAACATGTACATTTTTTGTGTTCTAACATTACATTAAAAATGTGAACTTTTTAATGTAATCATGTTCTTATTTTAAAAACATGAATGTTTCTATTTTTATATTAATTCCATACAATGATAGAAATTTATATTTCTTTTTTGTTGAAAGTTCTAATTCAATCAAAATGGCCAAAAGTGATATTTCATTTTTTGTGAATCTTCTTGTTCAACACAATGGTAAATTTGATACCTCATTTTTGTTGAAAACTCTAGTTCAACAAAATGACAAAAATGTATATTTTATTTTTTTCGAAAACTCTATTTCAACAAATGATAAGAATGTATATATTTTTTTTGTTGAAAACTCTAGTTCAACAAATGATAAATTTTGATGTTTCATATTTGTTGAAATTTCTAATTTCACAAATTGACAAAAATTGGTGTTTTCTTATTTGTTGAAAATTCTAATTCAACAAAATAACAATTTTATATCGTCAATTCTAATTTCAACAAAATGGCAATTTTATATTGTCCATTCTAAATTCAACAAAATGACAATTTTATATTGTCCATTCCTAATTCAACAAAATGACAAATTTATTTTGTTAGTTCTAATTTCAACAAAATGACATTTTAATTTCAATACAATAATAAATCAAATTAACAGATCATCATAACAGTATCCAACCATTCATCGTAACCAAAATAAATCAATCTCAATTTTACACAACCTCTATATGTGTTTTATATAGTATGTGTTTTTAATATCACAATCAAAAGCAATTTAAATAAATAAATAAATATATATATATATTATTTTTAAATCAAGAAATCTCACCATGATTTTATCTGAATTTCCTACATGCTTTATTTTAGATCTGGTCTGTTCCATCACGTAGATCTCAGTAAGACGATTCCAACGCTTCTGCCCGTTCGTCATTCCGACCTCGTATGAGGAAGATATCATCATTACAAGTTATACAATATTATTAATATAATTATTTCTTAATTAAACCATTAAATATTAATTATATTTTGAACTTATTAATCCTGGCCGTCCATTTTTCTGATCTAAAGGCCATTGGCCTTTCTTCCTCTTCACCGTGTAATGCTCCAGGCATCGTTCTTTTACTGAACCCATCTCCGTAGATTAGGGCTCCTGCTCGCACACTCTTCAAGAAACCGTGCCACCATCCGACGTGTCCACGACCTCCTCCACCACGATGGCCCACCCTCGCCCAGAGACCGGTGGAGTTCGGTGGTGCCAGTGCTCTTGAAAACCCCTCCAAACATCGCGCATTCATTGCCCTATTCCACTCGAAATACCAAACGAAATCCCATCATCACCGTTGAATCACTAAACCTCATTAAGTACTGCAATTTTCTCTTTATAACTTTGGTGAATTAGTTGATGTATCAAGAGATTTTTGAGGAAGTAGGATTGAGATTTTCGGCCATTCATTTTCTGGAGCGGCGGCTGTAGGTTATGAGATGGACTAGGGTTTTCATTTTAGTGTATTTATAATGTTTTAATAATCTAATTCTTTAATTTTCTTAAAAAAACCCGTTAAATCTCAGTAACTCCAAATTCCGCCCAACAAGAGTTGTGCACACCTAATTGCCCCCATTCTGGAACCAATGAGCTAGGTCCCGTCAGCCCAAACGATCGTCTTTAGCCTGTTTTCTTTAATTTAAAATTTAAATCATTTATTTAATTAATTCGATCGTACATTTAAATTCATTAAGGCCAAATACAGACTTCAAAAATTATAGAAAAAATAAATTTAGCTTTGTTTTTACGATACAGTCCTAACAAAATTAATTTCATTGAATTTAGACTGTTTGAAAAATGGTCATTTTCTGGTCAATTAAATTTGACTAAAATTGACAAAACACGTTTTCTTTTGCCACACTCACATATTAATTCTAAAAATTATGAAAATTTAACCCTAGCTATAATTTGACATAACGGTTCCAACAAAAGTGGTTTCGTCGAAAACGGAGGTCGTTTGTAAAATGGCTATTTTTAAGGGCTATATATTATATTAAAATATATATAAATTCTACAACGACTTTTCTGAATTTTAAACTGGACATGACTTTTAATTTATAAAGTGGAATTTCAGTTTCTTACATTCGTTAGAAAGATATTGTTAAACATATTTAAATATTTCTTGTTTCGTCCAATTTTGATTTAAAATGAATTCGGTATATTAAATTGAAATTAGAAATCGAATTTTCGAACTACCGCACCATTTCAAACTCTTTTTATAATTAAATTAAATTATTACATTTTAACTTCAATTAAAATAAAATTTTAGTCGTTATTATTCAAAATAAACCATTTTAAATATTTAAAATCCATTAAAATTTCTAAAATAAAATTTTTAATTTGGTTCCCAAATTCCGGGTTGTTACAAGTTAGATTCTAAACATTGAATTTACATAAGTATATTACGTTGGTGGCAGAGAAATTCGTTTCTTTTAGCTTTATTGCCCGCAATATATTTGGGTAATCGAATGAGTGTTTCTTACGGATATGACGATGTGACATTCAAAGTAATTGAAGAAATAATATGTCAAAAGGATAAAACGTGACCTTAAACCTCACAACTAGGAAGTAACAAAAGTTGGGCTAGGCAGCATGGCTAGTTGGGTCATACCCAAGCAGGGTATATTATCACCATCTAGAGAACTTCCATATTTACCTTCTTAATTTCTTTTCGCTACTGCAACCTTCAGAATCGATGGGTCATTCCCAATCGTGGAGGTGGTAATATATTCGTTACACTCAAGCTAAATGAGTGGACGGTCATGTGTGGCCGGGTTACAAGAAGTTCTTGTTGAACCCCAGTGTATCCTCTCCAGAGTACACTGATCGGTAGGTGCTACCATACCTTGTCGGTTGGAATCCAATCTCCAATAAGCGCTCTATGGTTTTAGATTTTATACTATATACGTGAACGCGAGATGCAAGCGTTTCACTAGATGATTATTTATTTGATATAAACTATCGTAGTATCAAACGTTTTGATATAAAATACTTGGGTCATTATCCATATATTAGTTATGGATTGGTCTAAAGATTTCTAAAATAAATGAATCTATTAATATGGAAAACCTTATTTCTTATTTCCCTGTTTACATCTTTTTAACTGTGTTTACTCATACCAGTCCCCTGACTGACCCAGAGTTTATTTTCTGTGTTTCCTAAACTCTTGGGTACTCATAACACTTGTTATGAGTAGGCAAGTAATTCAGGTAGGAAAGTGGAACCTTATGAAGTTCAAGTTCGAGACCAGTCTATTAGCATATCTATATCTATGTATCCAGTTTAGAAATCTGTATTATCCTAGTCATGATGTATAATTATGCTGTTGTACTATGGTATTTTATTATTATGATGTACTATGATGTACCAGACCTTGTATTGTAATATATTATGTATTTTGTGAAATTCCGTTGTAAGATTATGATGTTTTCTTATTCTTCTATTTTATAAGTTCTATCTATTCTATCTCATCTTCTAAATTCTTTCAATAATGACACGACTTTCGAGGCATCGAAAATCGCATCGTTACAGTTGGTATTAGAGCTTAGATTTTTCGAAAACCTAGGCATTGGATTAGTGTTGAGAGAGCGTATTTTTACTAAAAAAAACTATTTTAGTATAGGACGACCTTAGCTATTGACTTTAGTTATTGACTTAAGATTATCTCTAAGACTATCTTCCAATTGAGTATTAACTATCAAACCATATACTCAGAAGGTTGAAAATGAGTTCTCAAGGAAGATGAGGCCAAGGAGCAAGCAGGGAAACCACGACCAATGGGCACACTGTTAATCAAACCCAAGTGGATACAACTGAAGTGGTCCCAACTCCAACATAGACAAACTTTGCTATGATTTGCAAGAATTATACTACTCTGGGAGGAAAGACTTTTAAGAGGATTGGACTGGCCGAGCAAGCTCCAAGCTAAGATAAAATGTGATAAAGAAACCATAACCTTAATAACGAGCTTAGATCGTAAAACTAGGATACCTTGTGGAAAACCCGATATTCATACCTGTGGTTTCCTATACGCTCTAGAAGCACCACAAGAGTACCTTGAAACATTGGATGTAGTTGGAGAATTCAAAGATATATTCGAGGAATTTGGAAGTTTACCTCCTCATCGGGAGATAGAATTTCGAATTGATTTAATTCCAGGAGCGAGACCGATAGTTCAACCAAAGAGAAGAATGGCTCCAAAAGAAGTTTTGGAACTGGAGAAACAAACTTGGTATTTGCTTGATAAAGGCTTAATCCGACCTAGTTTTTCTAGTTGAGGCTCGGTGGTAGTTTTTGTAGTGAAGTCTGATGGGTCGTTACGATTGTGTGTAGACTATAGAGAGTTAAACAGAGTTACCATCAAAAACAAATATCCTTTACCCCAAATCGACGATCTTTTCGACCAATTGCATGGAGCAACGGTGTTCTCCCAAATGGATTTAGCAACGGAATTTCACCAATTAAGAATCGCTAAAGATAGCATTCCTTTGACAACATTTAGAGGCCCAAATTTCTTTTATGAGTGGTTGGTAATGCCTTTCGGTCTAACCAAAGCACCAACATTTTTCGTAGATTTGATGAACATAGTCTTTAGGAAAATTCTGAACAAGTTCGTTCTAATTTTCATTGAGGATATTCTGGTTTATTCAAAAACTAAAGAGGACCATCGCTATCATCTTAGAGTATTACTAGAAACTCTAAGAAAAAATGTGTTGAAGGCCAAGTTTTCAAAATGACATTTTTTGATGTCTGAAGTGAGATTTTTGGGGCCTATCATGAATGGAGATGAAATATCAGTAGATCCCGTAAAAGTTGAAGCAGTACAACAATGGAAACAACCCCATACACCAACCGATGTTCGAAGTTTCCTAGGATTTGTAGGATACTATCGAAGATTTATTCAAGATTATTCTAAGATATCGTCTTATCTGACAAAGTTAACAAAGAAAGGCCAAAAGTTTATTTGGACCCCAAAGTGTGAAGTATCTTTTCAAGAGTTAAAGAAGAGATTAACCAAAGCACCAGTATTAGCTGTTCGCAATGGAACAAGTGGATTTGCAGTTTACACTAACGCTTGTGGAGTTGGATTAGAAGCCGTGTTGATGCAAAACGGTCGGGTGATTGCATACGCGAGTGGACAATTAAAGATACATGAGAAGAATTATGCAACACATGATCTGGAGTTATTGGCCATTGTTTTTGCATTGAAGATGTGGAGACATTATCTTCTAGCAGGAAATTTCGAGCTTTTTACAGACCATAAACCATTGAGGTATTTATTTTCTCAAAAGGATTTAAATTTGAGACAACAACGATGGTTAGAATTTCTTGTGACATATGACTTGGACATTTTCTATACACCCGGAAAAGCAAATGTGGTAGCTGACGCTTTGAGTAGAAACGCGATTTTATTCTTATTGGAAGTCACACCGACTCTCCAAGAAAGGATCATGAGTAATCAGAAGAGAGATGCCAAACTAGAAAAGATCATTCAAGGAGTTACAAATGGAAAGGAGTCTGATTTCGAGTTGGATAACCAAGGAGTGTTAAGGATTAACAACAGATTATGCGTTCCAGATGTGGATGGGCTAAGGCAAGAAATTTTGAAAGAATGCCACACATCAAATTTAAGCATTCATCCAGGAATTCATAAGATGAATAACAATATGAAGTGAGTATTCTGGTGGCCAGGAATGAAGAAGGATATTACAACCTTCGTGAATGAATGTTTGAGTTGTCAACAAGTGAAAGGAGATCATCAAAGGACTGCTGGACTGTTGCGACCATTGGAGATACCCTACTGGAAGTGGGAAATAATATCAATGAATTTTATCAATGGATTTCCCAAAACGAGAAGAGGATTTGAAGGAATTTGGGTAATCGTAGATCGGCTAATGAAAAGCGCGCATTTTATTCCAGTGAAACCAACACGCATAACCACATCTTTAGCCGAAGTTTTCATGAGAGAGATTGTATGACCACATGGAGTCCCAGCAAGCATCGTAAGCAATAGAGATCCCATTTTTACAAGTAAATTTTGGGAAGCATTGCAGAAGACTTTGGGAGCAAGGTTGAATTTCAGTACAACTTACAATCCTCAAACGAACGGTCAGACTGAGAGAGTAAATCAGATATTGGAAGATTTATTAAGAGCTTGTATTCTAGATTTTGGAGGATCATGGGAGGATCACCTACACCTGGTGGAATTTGCTTATAACAATTGTTACCAGACAAGCATAAAGATGGCACCGTATGAAGCACTGTATGGAAGACCTTGCAAAGCACCCTCATGTTGGATTGAATCCGGAGACAAATTAGTACTTGGAGCAGATATGATCCGAGAAGTCACAGAGAAGGTGGAGTTAGTAAAGTTAAGAATGAAAGAAGCTCAAGATTGCCAGAAAAGCTATGCTGATCAAAGGCGAAGAGATCTTGTATTTGATATAGAAGATCTGGTCTTTGTAAAGATTTCACCGATGAGAGGAGTTGTGAGATTTGGAAAAGCCGGAAAGTTAACTCCGCGATATGTTGGACCTTTTCGCAGTTTGGAGAGAATTGGATTTCTAGCCTACAGAGTTGAATTGCCAAAGCAAATGGCAGGAATTCAAAACGTATTCCACGTATCCCATTTAAGGAAGTGTATACATGATCCGTACTTAATTCTGGAACCATCCGTTCAGCAAGAGATAGAGATCAAACCAGATTTGACGGTGATTCGACATCCATTCCATATTGCGGATAGAGAGGAAAAGCAACTTTACAACAAAGTGGTAAGTCTACTAAAGATCTAATGGAGCGAAAATCTAAAAGATTGTACGTGGGAAACCGAATAGAATATCAGAAAATTATATGCCAATTTTTCTATAGATTAGGTATGATTTACTATTTGTTTGATTGGATGAAATGAAACCTTGGATTTCTTTATTTCTGTGAGCATTGGTATATGCATTTTTGGATTCAGTTTATTAGGACTTATGAACTCTCTTATTATGATTCTATCATTGATGAGTTCCATTTCCTTGTTTACATACCAGATGGCACCACTGTTCAAGACTATAGATACGAAGAGGTTAACACCACCACAGATCATTAGGCTGCAGGCAAAGAGATCAAGGGTAGGAGACTCGGAAGACATTCGAGGGAGATCACCTAGCGAAGATGAAGGTACCTATAGAACATCAGAAGAGTCAGACATCGATAGAGGTGAGCCTATGGAGCAAGATGAAGACAGTCTAGGATTTACAAATGAAGACGAAATGATGGAGATAGAGATAGGATTTAGGGGCAGTGATGGAGGTGACGGTAGTGACGAGGATGAAGATGATGTTGACGACATGGATATTGATAATGAGGAAGAAGATGAGGAAGAGTACGAGAAAGAGGAGGATATTGTTCCAGAGACACCAATTGTTGCTATGGGAAATCATCAAGAGGAGTTTGTTGACCAGATGTTAGCGATATGGGCAAGACTTGAGCAGGCTCTCATTGAGTTTCACGCAGCAGGAGGATTTGTAGAAGTTTATGGAGATTACGGATATCCTGCGATACGACTTTATCTAATAGCACTAGTGGAAGTTATTGAGATTCCAGACGAGGATGAGGAGGAAGCAGTTACCGAGGGTGTGATTGAGGTTTTTGAGATATCACACGTCGACGATGAAGTAGTAGAGGTTGTGTGAATCTTGGATGATGAGGTAATCATGATAGACAGTGACTCGGAGGAGTAGAGTGGAGAAAGGTGTTTGGACTATGTATATTATATAGCTTATAACTTGAATTAATCAAGTGTAGCCTAAGTATGGTCGTATGTTATGTATGACTAGCACTAGTATAGAACTAGTGTATGGTTATGGTTATGATGTGCTAAGAAGTTATGATATGAAGTATTATCTCTTGTGAAAACCTTTCTATCTTTCTTACTTTAATTTCGGGGACGAAATTCTTTTAAGGGGGGTAGACTGTAATGTCCCGACTTTTTCTAGCTTTTGATAATCATTTTAATAAGGGGATTAATATGAAATAAGCCAATTAACAAGCTAAATACATATGGATAAATAAAAAATGTACATATTTATATGATTAAACTTGATATCAATATGCAACATTTAGACCATCACTTGAAACATATTAGAAGTATATACATATAGATGTATATTTAAATACACTTATAAGATAAAATGTTAACATGTATAAAAAGGGGTATTGGTCACTTTAAAAATACCAAGGACCTTGTAACAAAAAGACAAACATGAAAACATAGAAAAGTATATGTGCACAACATGTTTGACCCTTTGACCATATGATAAATATCAAAGTAGATGAGACAAAATTAAAGTCATAAGAAAACAAAACCCACAATATGATTTAACACCAATAGTGTTACTAAAACATATGTGGAGCATCACCTAAGGCTTTATGTTCCAAGCTTATGAATATATAAGTTTTCTCTAATAAAATATCTCAAATACTTAAGGATGAAGAAACCTTTTTATAATGCATAGAAATGATGGGAATTAAATGAAGTATCATAACAGGGGGTGAGCTTCTAGAAGTCCTAAAATTGGACAAGGCCATTGGTGTAATAACCCGGAAATCTAAACCAATTAATTTTTTTTTATTTTGGCAATTTTAGCGAATTTTGATTATTTAAAATGAATTATTTTAAATAATGACGACGAAAAATTTATTTTGAATAGAATTAGAACGTATATATTTATATACGTCGTCGTTAGAATATAAATATTTTATTTTATTTATAAAAGGAATTGAAAATGGCGCGGTAGTTTGAAAATTCGATTTCAAATTTCAAATGAGTGTACAGGATTCAAAATAAATTGAATTTTGGCAAAACCAAAAATATTAGAATCTAATTGAGAATATCTTTCCAACAAATCCGAAAAATTGAAATCATAGCGGGAATCAAAAGATATGCCCAATTGAAAATTCAGAATAGTCGCTATGGAATTCTGGCCCTTAAGAATGGAAATTTTGCAAACGATCTAGGTTTTCGACGAAACCACTTTTGTTGGATCCGTGATGTCAAGTTATAACTAGGTTTCAAAATTCGTAATTTTTTGAATCAATGTGTGAGCATGGCAAAGGAAAACGCGTTTAACCAGTTTTAGTTGATTTTAATTGACTGGAAAATGACCATTTTTAAAACGATCTCAGAATTTGAAGAAATTAGTTTCGTTAGGGTCGTATCGTCAATACGAAGCTAGAAAATATTTTTTGGGAATTTTTCAGCTTAGTGTGTGGCCCTGGTAAATTGAAATGCGCGTTCAAATTCAATATATAGTTTATATTTTGATTTTGATGAAAACTGATCGAAACGATCAAATCGGCTTACAGTACATATCCCATTGTGTTCGTAATGAGGGTAATTAGCTATGGACGACAGTCGGCGGGTTCGACTACGAGCTCAAAATAAAAAGTTGCTTTTAAAAATTAAATAAATAAAAATATTATAAAACCCCCCTCCTTCACCTTTCTCTCCCTCACTCCCTCCCCATTCAGAAAATCAAAAAAAAAGGAAAAAGAAAAAAAAACCGCGCCGCCCTTATAGCATCCACCGCCGCGTTGTCGTCGACGCGCCCCCTCCCCCCCTCCCCCCCCCCCCCCCCGAACCTCGCCGTCGATCCTCCAAACCGCCACCCCTCCCTTTGCTTCGATTCAGGAACCCTGCAACCTCCACGAACCCTAGCCCCACCAAATTGAACGCGCCGCTCGCCCTTGATTTCCGCCACCAGGAAGAGGCCGAGTTCATTGGGATCGCAAGAGGAGGGGTGGCTTTCGAAGGTGGTTCTCGTGTGCTCCGGCGATTGCCCTCCGGTGCAGCAATGGAAAGGTAGGGAGGAACCCAAGGTGGCGGCTCCCCTTTGAAAACATCCAGATAAATATACAGTGAGTTTTTCTATTTATTTATTGATAGTTCAACTAATTTAAAATTAAAAACATAAGTTTAAAATCTGTTTTATAATTAAAAACATAAGTTTAGATTTCTATCATATAAAAGTTAAGATCTTTATCAAACAAAAAGACTAGATTTTTAGATACAAAAGACTAGATTTTTATAAATAAGAAAGACGAGATTTTATATAGAGTAGCATGGTATAAAAATACAATTTTTTCCATATAGTGTTAAAATAAAAATTTGATTTTTATATTATAGAAAGAATAAGAATATAATTTTTGTATTATAGAATGAATAAAAATATGTTTTTTATATTATAGAAAGAACAAAAATATGATTTTTATATTATAGAAAGAATAAAAATATGATTTTTATATTATAGAGATGATAAAAATACGATTTTTATGCTAGTATAAAGTTATGATTTATATATATATATTAGCAAAGTAAAAATATAATATTTACAGTGTATAGAGCGATATAAAAATATAATTTTATTCATGGAGTGATAATATAAAAATGTGATTTTTATATATGTAGCGAACACGGACGATGAAAATGACAAAAGGCGAGCATGGCGAAAATTTTCTACATATGAAGAGTCGTGGTGTTTGGTTTAGCTTATCGGTGAGAACTCCTCACTTTTAATTTATTTTCTAGTTGAAATATATACCAGGATGCAGACGGTGCTTAGTAGCTCTCGACACTCATGTGTTTGTTGATTTGAAACCCCACACGGGTATTGGGATGATATTTGACGTACACTAATCCCGATTATTTAGTTGTATGTCAATCGATGGGTTGACAGACTGTGTAAGCGTTAATTATTTATATTTAATGCTTATGCAGTTGTGTGGTGCACTCTGGATGATGGTTGATGATTTATCGTTGCTGTTATATACATGTGTTGTAGAAAATCCATATAATTAACATTATATGGTAATTGATTGGGCCTCATTCCAATTTGGAAAATAAGGAATATTATAAAAGAAAATTCATGTGTTGAATTGAAAATAAATTCATGTGTTGAATTGAAAATAAATTCATGTGTTGAATAGAATAAACATTCATGTGTTGAATAAAAGCCGTGTTGGTTAAATATGTGCCATTTTGACGCGAACGATATTTATATCGATTATACTCGATTTTGTAATGATTATAGAAAAGAAAGTGATTTCAAAATATAAAGTTTTGAAAATATTATCATTTATATATCGATGATGTGGAATATTCAATTTTGATTAGAAATTGAATATGAAGTTGAAATCGTTTTGAAAACGAATATAAAACGATTTATAAAATACGCTTTGAATGGAAATCAACGAAATATATATAATATATAAATATTATATATATAATGGCCTGAATAGAACGTGTCGCGCTGCGGCAGTTCGCAAATTTCGACCATTGACTTCGAATTGACGTTGCGGGAGATCCGACCGTCGGATTCTCCTAAAACCGGAACCGTTGGGTTCGTATCGAAAAAAGATTTCTAACGAGTATTAGAGATTTGAAATCTAACAGTTGGATTTGGAATTATGTCCAAATCAAATTTGGAAAAGGTCGCTGTAAGTGCAGTTCGATGGTTGTTGATGGAAATCGACTGTACGGGCCGTGATAAAATTATTAAAAATAGTAATAATTTGTGTAAAATTATAGGAAAGGATTTGTGAAGAATTGGGCTGACAATTTCCATATTTGAAAGGATAAAAATAGTTTTTTTATGAAACGAACTAGTTTTGAACTAGAATGATAATTCTATTTATTTTTAAAACAAATAAAGTGGATTTAAAATGGTTTTGAAAATAACCAGAATTTCCAACAATTGAAGTGGAAATGGATTTGAATCGAAATTGTCTTTGGAATATTTCAATGTTGGATTCCGTGATTATACAGATATTGATATGGGAATTTGAAAGATATATTTATATCGTTATTTCCAATATGATATTTGTTGGTCGTTGTAACAACCCGAAAATCTGGGCCAGTTTAAAATTTTTATTTTGGCAATTTTAGCGAATTTTGATTATTTAAAATGAATTATTTTAAATAATATCGACGAGAAAATTTATTTTGAATATAATTCGAACGTATATATTATACGCGTCGTCTTTAGAATATAAATAATTATATATAATTATAAATGGAATTGAAAATGGCGCGGTAGTTCGATAATTCGATTTCAAACTTCAATTGAATGTACCGGGTGCAAAACAATCCGGATTTTAGTGAAACCGAAAACATTAGGATCTAATTGATAATATCTTTCCAACGAATCCGACCAATTGAAATTTCATAGCGGGGATCAAAAGATATGTCCAGATGAAAATTCTGAATAGTCGATGGAATTCAGGCCCTTAAAAATGGAAATTTTGCAAATGACCTCGGATTTCAACGAAACCAGTTTTGTTGGGTCCGTGGTGTCAAGTTATTGCTAGATTCCAAATTTCATAATTTTTCGAATCAATATGTGAGCGTGGCATAGGAAAACGCGTTCGACCAGTTTCAGTTGATTTTAATCGACTGGAAATTAGCCATTTTTCCAGCGGTCTCAGAATTCGACGAAACTAGTTTTGTTAGGACCGTATCGTCAATACGAAGCTAGAAAATATTTTTCTGGAATTTTTCGAGTTAGTATGTAGGCCCGGTAAATCAAAAGGTGCGTTTAAATTCAATATATAGAGTTATATTTTAAATTTGACGATAACTGATCAAAAAGATCGAATTGGCCTACATGGCATATCCCATTGTGTTCAGAATGGGGGTAAAACTCTAGGGACGACATTCGTTGGGCTCGAATCGGTGTTCATTTGAAAAGTCAATTTGAAGGGAAAAAAAATAAATATAATAAATTAATTAATAAAAAAAAACTTTACAATAAACCCTCCCCCTCGTTTTCTTTCGTCCCCTACCTTCACTTTTCTCAGATCCGAAAAACGAAAAAAAAAAAAAAAACCGCACTACAGATCGATGTCGCCCCCCCTCTAGGTCCTTCGCCGCCGCTCCAAGAGGCCATCGCCGCCGCTCCAGGAGGCCATCGCCGCCGCTCCAGGAGGCCATCGCCGCCTCCGAGGATCGTGCGCCACCCCCCTCCCAACTCCGACGCCCAAACCAAGTCCGACCCCCAAACGGCAGCTGACCTCTTCCGCACCACCGCCTCCGCTCCCCCTCTCCGACCATCCTCCGACCCCCCTCTCCGCCCGCTGCAGCGCGCGTCACCGCAGATCCCCCCCCCCCCCAATTTCAATCGGTGAGCATTCTCTTTGGTTCTTCTTTCTTTTATTTAAAACAAATTGTTTTTAAAACGGAAACCAAAATGTTTTTCTTTAAAACTGAAATTAGCACTAAGTTTTCAGAAATATATAAGGATGTATAATTTTGCTTTAGAAATGAAAATATAATTTTGCTTTAGAAATGAAAATATAATTTTGCTTTAGAAATGAAAATATAATTTTGCTTTAGAAATGAAAATATAATTTTGCTTTAGAAATGAAAATATAATTTTGCTTTAGAAATGAATATATAATTTTGCTTTAGAAAGGATGTATAATTTTGCTTTAGAAATGAAAATATAATTTTTCTTTAGAAATGAAAATATAATTTTGTTTTTAGAAATAAAATATATACATTGTTTTTAGAAATAAGATTAATGTGTTTTTAAAATAGGAGAATAAAAATAGTTCGAATTAAAAAATATGATTTTTATATATTGAACTTCAAAATAAAAATATGATTTTTTATATATTGAACTTCGAAATAAAAATATGATTTTTATATATTGAATAGAGAAGTAAAGAATTCGATTTTTATATATTGAATAACAAAGAAAAAATTCGATTTTTAAATGTAAGAAGCGATTATAAAAATATGATTTTTAAATTGAAAGTGAATAAATAAAAATGTGATTTTTATTTTAAAGACATCAAAATATAAAAATGTGTGATTTTTATATATGTAGTGGCTACGGGCAAAGAAGATGACGAAGATGCGATAGCGATGAAGATTTCTATCAGTGGAGAGCCGTGAAGTTAGGATAGCTTTCTGTAAGAATTTCTCACCTTTCAATTTCTTTTTCTAGTCATATATATATATATACTAGGATGCAGACGGTGCTTAGTAGTACCCGACACAATCGTCCACAGACCATGGACTTGTTTGTTTGGTTGCATAGATTAGTTAGATGATTTGATTTGAAATTGAATTGTTTGGTGAAATAAATTGAGTTGATTGATGTGTGAATGGCGTGGGCCTTCACTAGACCGGGGATAAGGCTAGGCCTCGTCCCGTTTCTAGTATCGTGCCGTTATTCCGCCAAAATTTTCTAAAATAAGTTAGAAAAATAAAAATATCATTTTATTTAGAGAATGAACTGAATAGAAATTCATATGTTAAAATAAAATGTTTTATCGTTAAAAATATAATTTTTAACGTGAAGTGAATAAAATAAAATATTCATTTACAAACCGGACGGTTTGTTTATGTACACCTATTTGAATGACATTGATTGGGACGATAAATTTTACACATCGCCCAACTGCACAAATAAAATATGTGTTTGATTGTTTGAAACCCCACACGGGTGTTGGGATGAAATTTGAAGTTCACTCATCCTGATTGATCAAATATGTCGATCGATCGATTGACAGGCTGTTATAAGCGTTAGATATCTATATTTGATGCTTATACAGTGTAGTGCACTTTGGTTGATGGTTGATTATTTTTCAATGCTATTATATACATGTGTTGTATGGAATCCATATAATTAACTTTATATGGTAATTGATTGGGCCTCATTCCAATTTGAAAATTAAAGAATAATATAAAATAAAGGTTCATGTGTTGACAGTACTCATCCATTGAGATTGGTCATGTGTTGGACGAAATATTTTGATAATAACAACTATTTTGAAAAAAAAAATATTTGAAATAGAATATTTGAAAAATGGAAATTTATGAAGCCGTGTTGATTAGATTGACGCCATTTTGACGTGAACGATATTTATATCGATTTTATTCATTTCGAAATGAATTGAATTGAAAACGATTTCGAAATGAATTGAATTGAAAACGATTTCGAAATGAATTGAATTGAAAACGATTTCGAAATGAATTGAATTGAAAACGATTTCGAAATGAATTGAATTGAAAACGATTTCGAAATGAATTGAATTGAAAACGATTTCGAAATGAATTGAATTGAAAACGATTTCGAAATGAATTGAATTGAAAACGATTTCGAAATGAATTGAATTGAAAACGATTTCGAAATGAATTGAATATATAACGATTTCGAAATGAATTGAATTGAAAACGATTTCGAATTGAAATGAATTCAAAATGAATTGAAATTTGAATTGAATAGAAAAGAATTTTAAAACGAATTTATAAGGAAGAATTCAATTTTGATTTGAATTGAAATGGAAGTTGAAATTGCTTTTGAAAACGAATTTAAAACTATTTATATAATTCGTTTTAAATAGAAATCGACGAAATATATATATATATATATTATATATATATATAATATAATGGCCTGAATAGAACGCGCCGCGCCGCGGCAGTTCGTGAATTTCGACCATTTATTTCAAACGGACATTACGGGAGATCCGACCGTCGGATTCTCCTAAAACCGGAACCGTTGGGTTCGTATCGAAAAGAGCTTTCTAAAGAATATTAGAAATTAGAAATCTAACGGTTGGATTTGGAAGTATGTCCAAATCAAATTGAAAAAAAGGTCGCTGTAAGTGCAGTTCGATGGCCATTGATGGAAATCGACTGTACGGGCCTTGATAAAATTATTAAAAATGGTAATAATTTGTGTAAAATCATAAGAAATGATTTAGAAAGAATTGGGATGAAAAACTCCATATTTGAAAAGATAAAAATAGATTTTTATCGAAATGAACTAGTTTTGAACTAGAAATATAATTCTATTTATTTTTAAATAAATAAATTGGATTTGAAATGGTTTTGAAAATAACCAGAATTTCCAATGATTGCATTGGAGTGGATTTGAATCGAAATTGTCTTCGGAATATTTCGATGTTGGAATTCGGGATTATACAGATGTTGTTATGGAAATTTGAAAGATATATATATTTATATCGTTATTTCCAATACGACATTTGTTAGTCGTGGAATTTGATATTGAATATAAGCCGGGATATTTTCTATTCAGAGCCTTGTATTTAATATCAAATGTGATTTGGGTTTGTCGTGAATGGTGTCTTCATTAACACTGTTCTTGAACCCAGTTGAGAAAAGATTAAATCTTTTTATTTAGATTTAATGAAGTGTAACAATTAAATAATATTTAATTGGAATTGAATTGATATTGATCTTTGGGTTTATCGTGAACAGTGTTTTAAATAACCCTCGTTCTTTAATTCGATAATTAATGGAAGGTGACTTTGGGTTTATCGTGAACCGTGTTTTAAATGACACGGATTCTTTAACCCAGTTAACGATTAAAACTAAGTGGATTTTTAATGAATCTTTAATTAGACTGAGATGATCGAGAATGGAGTATCACCAGTTTTGCTCCAGGCGATAGTTAAATCTTTAATTATATTTGAGCGTGAAATGGTAATTGAATTTACCGATAACACCGTGGTGTTAGATATGAAGTACTACCAGTTTTACTTCATGGGATAAATAGGTTGGGGTTGGGAAGTTAAAACAAATGATTACATTGGTAAGGTTCGTTAATCCCGACTAGTTGAATCGAAATTCAAAAGAAGATTAAAGAATAAATTCAAGGAATTTATCTTGGATAAAATTAATGGAAACCTTTCCCTATGAATGTGAAATTTAGAAACTAACTGTCGGTTAGCTAAGCAGAATGGTTTTCTGGATATTGATCTGATGTTGGTTTCGGCCTTCGGGGTTAATATTTGGGGAATTATTCTCTTGATCAATTTACGGTTAGTAACTAATGAATTGGAATGAGGCGTATGTTGTGTTTATGTAACACTTATTTAAAATATACGCGAGTTATTTGGAAAGACCGGGTTTATCCCATTCTGAATAACTGATACGACGATAAGTCGAAGATGAAGACGATGGTCGAAGACCGGAGGTCTTCACGTCGTTTGGATAATTACTGATGATCTTGATTGGGCTGTACACCCAAGAAGATGGAAACAGTTGGTGATCGTCCAGACGTACTTGGAGATCGATGGATATGCGGGGTACTAGGTGCCTCCGATTTCGTTCAAACCCAGAACGAACTTGTAAATGGACAGTTGGTCTGACATTGGATTTTAGTCCGTGTGATTGATCTCTATTAAATATATATCTGTTTGGCGGCGGACAATTTATTCTCTTGCTTAACGCCCTTCTCTGAGACATACGAGCTCAGGGGTTATATATTGATGGATATCAATCGCATGGAGTGAATTGCCTGTGTGGCATGCCTAAGTGGCAAATGATCAAGGCTTCTGTTGAAAAGCAAAGTCTTGTGGTTGATGATCAAAGCACGACCTTGTGTGGCGTAGCTTTGTGTAACGTTGATTCGCGAGTATCACACCCGGTATGAACCAAAAACGGGAGACGGACCTCAGGGAGGACTTGCGTTTCTTTCTAGTTAGAAGTGGCGTCAGTGGTTTTACACGCCCTGACGAGTTTGACTTATGTGGTTGTTGCTGTTGCGAGGCGCCTCGGATTGATCGGTCGTTCTCGAACCGATGGAGTCATTTAGTTGGCTCACTTACACCCCATAGGGTGGGGAAACGTAGTGTTCAGGCATAATAATCCACATCGGTGGACCGGCCCTGACGATCTAAAGGCTTGCCTGCGCGCTTGCCTGTGGCTCGGGCTAGAGAGTCACGAATCGGTAGAGGACGATCCCTAGCCTCGGTTCATACCATAAATGATAACCCAACTTCCAATACGACATTTCGGTTTTGATTGTAGAACTAGTATGGCGACATGATATATGGTACCCATGCCGCCTATGATTGATACTTATGATTTGAAGTTGTTTTATACACTATGCACTTATAATAGTATCAAACGATTTGTTTTAACCGTATCAAGCATTCTTTGGCTGTTATAAGGGAAAACCCTATCCTCGGCTGCATTGCATTGTGTGATGGGACCTGGGTCTTATAACAGCTTCATTTTTCTTTATTTAGCATTGCGCTGTTTGTTTTATGCACTGGTATTCTTGGGAGGAAACCCGTTCCGTGTTATACGGCGTGGTCCCTTGATTTACCTAATGATTTAAAATAAAGATTAATAACTGTTTTAGTTCTCACACCAGTCACATGACTGACCTGGAGTTTATTGTTTCAACCTAAACTCTGGGTGCCCTTATTTTGGCACGGGCAGCTAGTAGTTTTGGTTTCGCAGATTTATATTCACAGGATCCTGGTTTACAGCTGGAATGATATCCGGAAAGCTTTGTATCCGTATATCTCTTCTAGTTGTGTATTGTAATATTTTCCGCTGCTATGTATTTAAATGTAATTTAAATCTCTGATATTTCTGTGTAATATTCATTTATACCCTGTATATTCTTGTAATCTGATGCATTGTTGTAATATACAATGAAATGTTCTTTTATATGTGTTCTGTTGTGGCTTGTTCTCGAACTATCCGACACTTTCCTTTACGGGGAAGTTACGGGTTTTCACAGTTGATATTGAATATAAGCCGATATATTTCCTATTCAGAGCCTTGTATTTAATATCAAATGTGATTTGGGTTTGTCGTGAAGGTATCTTCAATAATACTGTTCTTAGACCCAATGGAGTTAAGAAAACCAGAAACTAACTGGAGATTTGTTAAGTTGAATGGTCTCCTGGGTATTGATCTGATGTTGGTTTCGGTCTTCTGGGTTAATACTTAGGGAATTGTTTACTTGCTAATTTACGGTTAAAGGCTAATGGAGTGGAATGTGATTTTGGGTTTATAGTGAACCGTGTTTTAAATGACATTGGTTCTTTAACCCAGTTAAAGACAGGATATGATTTCCCAAGTTTAATAATCATTAATATTGATTTTTGGGAAGATTAAAACCAAGTGGAGTTTTAATGAATCTTTGATTAGATTGAAATGATCAAGAATGGAGTATCACTAGTTTTGCTCCAGGCGATAGTTAAATCTTTAATTAGATTTGAAAGTGAAATGGTAATTGAATTTACCGATAATACCGTGGTGTTAGATATGAAGTATTACCAGTTTTACTTCATGGGATGAATTGGTTGGGGTTGGGAAATTTAACAATTGATTACTTCGGTAAGGTTCGTTAATCCCAACTAGTTTGGATAAACCATAATTTGGTTTGAATTGATTTTTAAAAGAAGATTAAAGAATAAATTTGACGAATTTATCTTTGATAAAATTAATGGGAACCTCTCCCTAAGAATGTGACATTTAGCAATTAACTGAAGACTAGTTATGATGAATGGTTTTCTGGGTATTGATCTGATATTTGTTTCGGCCTTCGGGGTTAATATTTGGGGAATTGTTCCCTTACTAATTTACGGTTAGTGACTGATGAATTGGGATGAAGCGTACGTTGTGTTTGTGTAACACTTGTTTATTATATACGCGAGTTATTTAGAAAGGTCGGGTTTATCCCATTTTGAATAACTGATACGACGATTAGTCGAAGATGAAGACGGTGGTTGAAGCCCGGAGGTCTTCACGTCGTTTGGATAATTACTGATGATCTTGATTGGGCTGTGCACCCAAAAGGAGCGAATCAGTTATTGATCGTCCAGACGTACTTGGAGAACAATGGATATGCAAGGAAAGTGCCTCCGGTTTCATTCAGACCCAGAACGAACTTGTAAATTGACTGCGTGTCTGACATTGGATTTTATTCTGTGTGACTGATTTCTATTAAATATATATCTGTTTGGCGGCAGAGAATTTATTCTCTTGCTTAACGCCCTTCTCTGAGACGTACGAGCTCAGAGGTTATATATTGATGGATATCAAACGCATGGAGTGAATTGCCTGTGTGGCATGCCTAAATGGCAATATGATCAAGGCTTCTGTTGAAATGCAGAGTCTTGTGGTTGATGATCAAAGCACGGCCTGTGTGTCATAGCTTTGTGGAACGTGAAATCGTGAGCCTTACACCTCGGTAGTGAACCAGAAACGGGAGAGGACCTCATGGAGGGCATGCGTTTCTTTCCAGCTAGAAGTGGCGTCAGTGGTTTTACACGCCCTGACGAGTTTGACTTATGTGGTTGTTGCTGTTGCGAGGCGCCTCGGATATATCGGTGACTATGTGGACCCGATGGAGTCATTTGTTGGCTCATTTACGCCTCAAAGGGCGGGAAACGTAGTGGTCAGGCATTTTAATCCACATAGGTGGACCGACCCTGTCGCTCCAAAGGCTTGACTGAGTACTTGCCTGAGACTCGGGCTAGACAGTCTCGAATTCGGTAGAGGACTATCTTTTGCCTCGGATCACATATGGAAATCCAACTTCCAATATGTGACTTTGCTGTTTTGATCGTAGAGCCTAGTATTGGCGACATGATATATGGTACCCATGCCGTCTATGATTGATACTTATGATTGAAATTGTTTTGACACTATACACTTATAATAGTATCAAATGATTTGTTTTTAACATACCAAGCATGTTTGGCTATTATAAGGGAAAACCCTATCCTCCGGCTTGCGTTGCATTGTGTGATGGGACCTGGGTCTTATAATAGCTTCATTTTTCTTTATTTAGCATTGCGCTGTTGTTTTATGCACTGGTATTCTTGGGAGGAAACCCGTTCCGTGTTATATGGCGTGGTCCCTTGATTTACCTAACTTTAAAATAAAGATTAATAACTGTTTTAGTTCTCACACCATTCCCATGACTGACCTGGAGTTTATTGTTTTAACCTAAACTCTGGGTGCCCTTATTTTCGACACGGGAAGTTTGTAGTTTTGGTTTTGCAGATTTATGTTCACAGGATCCTGATTTACAACTAGAATGATGCTCGGAAAGCTCTGTATCCGTGTATTACTTTCAGTTGTGTTTTGTATTGTTTTTCCGCCGCTATGTAATTTATTGTAATCTATGATATTTATCGAATGTGTAATATTTATTTATACTCTGTATATCCTTGTATTATGATGGAATTGTTGTAATATACAATGAAATGTTCTTCTGTTTGCATTCTGGTTTGTCGTGTTCTCAAAATAATAAGGGGTTTCGAACGACATCGGTCGTTTTAGCGATCGATTTGGATCGAGCGAAATTCCTTTTCGTTACATTTGGTATCAGAGATTTGGTTTACAGAGCTTGAGAACAAGACACATTAGAACCAAACGAAAGAATTCATCAGAGATTGGATTAGTAATATCCAATGAGAATGTCTCGTTAGAGATGGGATCAGTAGTATCCTAGAACGAGTGTGAAGAGTATATTTTTAAAATGAAAACAATTTTTGATTTGAAAATTTAAATCAATTATATGTATTTGATTATTTATTTGATATTGATTTGGGCAATCCAATATATAAAGATTTTTCATATACGTCTGATCCACGGGTATTCGAAGTTTTAATATATTGGGTAAATATAGAATCACACTCTAGTCGCCCGAAGATGAAACTATTGATGACTATATAGCATCAGCAGTTTGTGTTCGAGTTTCCAAGTTGTGATATTTATATATTTCCAATTGGCTGGTGTGAGAACCAAAATTAGATAGGGTTTATTGTTGTGATTTGGCACCAAAAATGTGATTTTTGACTATATATCAAAATTATGAATTTGAAATGATAATCAACTAATTGATTGCTTGTTGTGTTGTTTGATTATTGTTTGATAAATTAAATGTTGAACCTTTAGCCAAATTGAACCAAATAGTGAATTGTGTTGGAAATTTGTCGCATTTGCATGCATATACATGTACTTACATTGAATAGGTCATAGCAAGGAGGCTAGAGAAGAGGAATAAAATTGTTTGCCCGACAAATAGGTACATGTTTATTGTATTTCTTGGGTTTTTGACGATTTTATGAGCCGATTGGCTAGCCGCTTGGCTGTTTCTTTTTTTTTTTGGATTAGTGAGGGCCATGGGAGGCTATTTGAAATATCCCGAAGTCCCCGGTGTAGGGGAGGTTATGGCAAAAAATTTCGAAAATTTAGGGTGTTAGCCAAATTTTTGGAAAATTTGAAAAGTTCTTAGAAACTGAAAAGTTGAAGAACTTAAGCCGTAGTGAAAATACTGGAAGTTGAGTTGATTTGTGAAACAACTTTCAGCTTCGTTCCTTTTTGGGGACGAAAAGTTTTAAGTGGGGGAGATTGTAATAAACCGGAAATCTGAGCCAATTTAAAATTTTTATTTTGGCAATTTTAGCGAATTTTGTTTTTTTAAAATGAATTATTTTAAATAGTGACGACGAGAAATTTATTTTGAATAGAATTAGAACGTATATATTTATATACGTCATCGCTAGAATATGTATATTTTATTTATAAAAGAAATTGAAAATGGCGCGGTAGTTTGAAAATTCGATTTCAAATTTCAAATGAGTGTACATGATTCAAAATAAATCGAACTTTGGAAAAACCAAAAATATTAGAATCTAATTGAGAATATCTTTCCAACGAATCCGAAAATTGAAATTTCATAGCGGGAATCAAAAGATATGCCCAGCTGAAAATTCAGAATAGTCGCCAGGGAATTCTGGCCCTTAAAAATGGAAATTTTGCAAACGGCCCCGGTTTTCGACGAAAACACTTTTGTTGGATCCGTGATGTCAAGTTATCGCTATGTTTCAAAATTCGTAATTTTTCGAATCAATATGTGAGCGTGGCAAAGGAAAACGCGTTTGACCAGTTTTAGTTGATTTTAATCGACTGGAAAATGGCCATTTTTCAAACGGTCTCAGAATTTGAAGAAATTAGTTTTGTTAGGGCCGTATCGTCAATACGAAGCTAGAAAATATATTTTTTGGGAATTTTTCTAGTTAGTATGTGGCCCCTGTAAATTGAAATGCGCGTTCAAATTCAATATATAGATTTATATTTTGATTTTGATGAAAACTAATCGAATCGATTTACGGTACATATCCCATTGTGTTCGGAATGAGGGTAATTAGCTATGGACGACAGTCGGTGGGTTCGACTTCGAGCTCAAAATAAAAAGTTGCTTTTTAAAATTAAATAAATAAAAATATTATAAAACCCCCCTCCTTCACCTTTCTCTCCCTCACTCCCTCCCCGTTCAGAAAATCAAAAAAAAAAAAGGAAAAAAAACTGCGCTGCTCTTACAGCATCCACCGCCGCCTTGCCGTCGACGCGCCCCCCAGAACCTCGTCGCCGATCCTCCAAACCGCCACCCCTCCGTTCCCTTCGATTCAGGAACCCCGCAGCCTCCACGAACCCTAGCCCCACCAAATTGAATGCGCCGCTCTCCCTTGATTTCCGCTACAAGGAAGAGGCCAAGTTCACTGGGATCGCAAGAGGTGGGGTGGCTTTCGAAGGTGGTTCTCGTGAGCTCCGGCGATCGCCCTCCGGTGCAGCAATGGCGAGGCAGGGAGGAACCCTAGGTGGCGGCTCCCGTTTGAAAACATCCAGATAAATATACAGTGAGTTTTTCTATTTATTTATTAATAGTTTAGCTAATTTAAAATTAAAAACATAAGTTTAAAATCAGTTTCAAAATTAAAAACATAAGTTTAGATTTCTATCATATAAAAGTTAAGATCTTTATCAAACAAAATGACTAGATTTTTAGAAACAAAAAGACTAGATTTTTAGAAACAAAAGGACTAGATTTTTAGAAATAAGAAAGACGAGATTTTATATAGAGTAGCACGGTATAAAAATACGATTTTATCCATATCATGTTAAAATAAAAATATGATTTTTATATTATAGAAAGAATAAAAATATGATTTTTATATTATAGAAAGAATAAAAATATTATTTTTATATTATAGAGATGATAAAAATACGATTTTTATGCTAGTATAAAGTTTGATTTTTATATATATATATTTTAGCAAAGTAAAAAGATAATCTTTACAATGTATAGAGCGATATAAAAATATAATTTTATCCATGGAGTGATAATATAAAAATGTGATTTTTATATATGTAGCGAACACGGACGACGAAAATGAAAAAAGGCGAGCAAAGCGAAAATTTTATACATATGAAGAGTCGTGGTGTTTGGTTTAGCTTATCGGTGAGAACTCCTCACTTTTAATTTATTTTCTAGTTGAAATATATACTAGGATGCAGACGGTGCTTAGTAGCACCCGACACCCGTCGTCCACAGACCATGGATGACTTGTTTGTTTAATTTTTGTGTTATGAAATTTGATTGTGTGATGTGGAATGAAATAAAATATTTTATAGTGGAAAATATTTATAGTTAAAAATGTGATTTTTAACGTGTATATAAAATAAATGGTAATAAACAAATCGGACGATTTGTTTATATACACTGATTTGACTGATATGGATTGGGACGATAAATTTTACACATCGCCCAACTGCACAAATAAAAATATGTGTTTGTTGATTTGAAACCCCACACGGGTATTGGGATGATATTTGACGTACACTAATCCCGATTGTTTAGTTGTATGTCAATCGATGGGTTGACAGACTGTGTAAGCGTTAATTATTTATATTTAATGCTTATGCAGTTGTGTGGTGCACTCTGGATGATGGTTGATGATTTATCATTGCTATTATATACATGTGTTGTAGAAAATCTATATAATTAACATTATATGGTAATTGATTGGGCCTCATTCCAATTTGGAAAATAAGGAATATTATAAAAGAAAATTCATGTGTTGAATTGAAAATAAATTCATGTGTTGAATTTAAAATAAATTCATATGTTGAATAGAATAAACATTCATGTGTTGAATAAAAGCCGTGTTGGTTAGATATGCGCCATTTTGACGCGAATGATATTTATATCAATTATACTCATTTTTATAATGATTATAGAAAAGGAAGTGATTTCAAAATATAATGTTTTGAAAATATTATCATTTGTATATCGATGATGTGGAATATTCAATTTTGATTGGAAAT
The DNA here is from genome assembly GCA_030737875.1 of Allium sativum. NCBI lineage: Eukaryota > Viridiplantae > Streptophyta > Magnoliopsida > Asparagales > Amaryllidaceae > Allium > Allium sativum. Next base: position 375,882,411 of record CM060922.1, read on the forward strand.
TGAATATGAAGTTGAAATCATTTTGAAAACGAATTTAAAACGATTTATAAAATACGTTTTGAAAGGAAATCGACGAAATATATATAGAATGGCCTGAAAAGAATGCGCCGCGCTGCGGCAGTTCGCGAATTTCGACCATTGACTTCGAATTGACGTTGCGGGAGATCCGACCGTCGGATTCTCCTGAAACCGGAACCGTTGGGTTCGTATCGAAAAGATCTTTCTAACGAGTATTAGAGATTTGAAATCTAACGGTTGGATTTGGAATTATGTCCAAATCAAATTTGGAAAAGGTCGTTGTAAGTGCAGTTCGATGGCCGTTGATGGAAATCGACTGTACGGGCCTTGATGAAATTATTAAAATAGTAATAATTTGTTAAAATCATAGGAAATGATTTGTGAAGAATTGGGATGAAAATTTCCATATTTGAAAGGATAATAATAGTTTTTTATCGAAATGAACTAGTTTTGAACTAGAATGATAATTCTATTTATTTTTTAAATAAATAAAAAAGGATTTGAATTGGTTTTGAAAATAACCAGAATTTCCAATAATTGAAGTGGAAATGGATTTGAATCGAAATTGTCTTTGGAATATTTCGATGTTGGATTTCGTGACTATACAGATATTGTTATGGGAATTTGAAAGATATATTTATATCGTTATTTCGAATACGATATTTGTTGGTCCTAGAATTTGATATTGAATATAAGCCGATATATTTCCTATTCAGAGCCTTGTATTTAATATCAAATGTGATTTGGGTTTGTCGTGAATGGTATCTTCAATAATACTGTTCTTAGACCCAATGGAGTTAAGAAAACCAGAAACTAACTGGAGATTTGTTAAGTTGAATGGTCTCCTGGGTATTGATCTGATGTTGTTAAGATTTAAAGGAGATTTTCCAAAGTAAAGTATTTTCCAATTTAATAAAATAAATTGTAATGGAATGGAATTTGATTTGGTAATAATCGAAGTGAATTTCTGTGCATGAGGACTGCAAATAGATATGGAATTTAAAAGGCTTTGCCGTTATTTCATTTATATTATTAGTCAGATATGGAAGTTTATATCGATTATATATATCGATTTGTTTTCCATGAAGATTCCATCGTTAATGGAATGTGATTTTGGGTTGTCGTGAATGGTATCTTAAATAATACTGTTCTTAGACCCAACGGAGTTATGAAAATCAGAAACTAACTGGAGATTAGTTAAGTTGAATGGTTTCCTGGGTATTGATCTGATGTTGGTTTCGGCCTTCGGGGTTAATACTTAGGGAATTGTTCACTTGCTAATTTACGGTTAAAGGCTGATGGAGTGGAATGTGATTTTGGGTTTATAGTGAACTGTGTTTTAAATGACATTGGTTCTTTAACCCAGTTAAAGACAGGATATGATTTCCCAAGTTAAACAATCATTAATATTGATTTTTGGGAAGATTAAAACCAAGTGGAGTTTTAATGAATCTTTGATTAGATTGAAATGATCGAGAATGGAGTATCTGTTAGAGTTTGTGCCCTAGAGGCAATTCATTTGATGAGATTGATAACACTGTTGATGTTATTATTTTATTTGGAATAAAATATTGTTCTATTATATTGTATTTACTGCGTGATTAAATAATAATATAATAGAAGTCCTTAGAATAATAATACGGAATTATATAGTTCGAGTAAGACTGAATTTGAGATTATATAATTATTAAGTATTATAATTCTTAAAAGGTCCCTAGTCAGGTTTTATTGTTTATACAGGACAACAATAAAGCATTGAGACTAGTATATTGATTGACTGATGATCACATCTCATTGATCATTAATATACGTGATATTAAAGTCAAAATATAAATACGTATTGGAGAATAGCGTATTGGGCTGACCCACCGTGAGATAACTCCATGGATTATAATTAATAGTATCATAAGTTATTCTCATAGTGACAGTGATGTAATGGTCCTCAGACCTGAAATCATTATAATTTTATTCGACAATATTTGTGTTTTGATATCATCTAAAGTTATTTCGTAACAGAGTAATGATAACGGTGATTATTGGATATATTTAGAATCGAATATAAATTATGAATGATCTAGATGGAATTTAACCCTACGATATATTCGTAGTGATATCCATGGGCCTCTTGATTGAGTGAGACTGTGAAATGCATGGCCGTGCTCAAATATTGATTTGTTTTGAACAGTCTACTCATCGATCAAGATAAAAGGATTAAATAATAAAGAGGATGATACGAACCATGCCTTGGGTTTAATCCTGGATATATTGGATAAAAGGATTATATTACATTGACACACTGGTCACGGAAAGGATGTATCGAATCGATTATATTATTATAACTTGGGTAGCAGCGACGTATTGCTAGATGCCAATCACTGTTTATGATTTTAAATACGATTTAAAATCATTGCCAACGTTGTAATAACCTATAGGGTCACACACCTAGAACATTGTGAGGAGAATACTGGTTTTAATTTTGGGATAAAATGATATGTCAATTGTTGATGTCTTGTTTGAATGGGTAAAGGAAATGGTTCCTTAATTAAAGGTACACGTTTAAATGATAAAAGATACTTACTTCTTTTATAAAATAATACGTGTACACGTTCAGTTGTTTTTTATCCCGACCCTTCTAAAAACCCTAGAAAAAAAAAACTAGAAATGGCGGCTAGCACCTAAAATACTCTCCTCCGATTCAATCGTATGACGATGGAATAAGCAAGTTCGTGTGGATACTTATGGAGGCAAGGCACTTTTGTTTTGCTCAAATTCGACGCTCCAGTTCCTCGATCTAGAGATGAATTCGGCTTCGAAGGTAATAAACCCTAAATTTAACTAATTTAAGTCTTTGATTTATTCATTTCCGCATAAGATCCTATTTTAAGTTGTTAAAATATAATTAGGGTTTCGATTTTGAATGATTCGAAACCTTCAGTGGTATCAGAGCTACGTTTTTGCGAGAAATTAATAGATTGAACTTTGATTTTGCCCAATTCGTCATTGATTAATCATTTGTTCGATAGTATCTGTTATACAAATATGTTTTACGACTGAAATGATTAGTTTGATTTGGTTTGTTGATTTATCTTGAAATGAAAAACAGTTTTATGTAGATACGAATTAATATTGGATATTAATGTATTCACTACATCTTATACAACTAAAACCATATATAAATACGGATTTATATGTGAGACCATGTTTTAATCTGTTTATTATAATGGATTAAGTACTATGAACATTAATATGCATTGATATAAGACCTGGAACATGATTTCATTTTGACATAAGTTATTTCTTCAAGGATAAAATTTTGTGTTAATTTCAATTCTTAAAAGGTGATTTACGGATTGATATTGGATATCAATTTTATTGCCAATTCCTATTCAATTAATCCTTGTTAACTGGATTAGTTATTGTGGGCTTAAATTTCAAATTAAACCTCTTATTATAGAATACAATCATAGAGCATGACCCTGTTTTTGTTTGATTTGAGAAATCAAAAGGGTTTTATTTATTCCATCAAGCCCACAGTTAATTCAATGAGTTTAAAGGTGTTTGAATCAAGTAATGTGAGCCCTATTATAATATGACTCAGTTTGTTGCATTACAAAATCTTATATTGATTAGCAGAATGTTTTAAATCATTTTAAAACATGTAAAACGTTCACATGTTTATTTGCTGAAGTTCAGGTTCACTCCAGTATTTCCTTTTATTTTATTATTAAAATGTCAAGCAGTCTATGGCTTAATTTTATAATAATTGGAGAATTGTTTTAAAACATACTCCCTGAATATGATATTGATCATAAACACAAAATAACCTTCAGGTCAGTGTACATATATATGATATATGCGGAAAAATCTGTTTTGAAATATAACAGATATAAGAAATCAATGCAACCGGTACATGGTTATGTAATTTACATTGTTGTGTATAGAATAGAATGAGTTCTATTTACCTCAAATACATTCGACATATTTTGGGTTTTATGATCTATACATGAAACCAAATAAGCAGAGCTATGAAAAGTTATTAAGTTCTTTTGATTTGATACTGACATGGCTTTCATACTAGTTGTACATAAATTGTATATGAATATGGTATTTAAAACTTTATAAACTGGATTCTATGATAAGTTAAAATCTGATTTTAACTAAGATATCAAATTTTCCTGTCAGTTTATCATTAATTCCCAACGATAAATCAAAAACCCAGTTATGATTGATCATGACACCTGGCAATCTTATTATAATTTTGAGATGCTGATTTCAAAATTATATATATATGTATATATATATATATATTATTGTCTGAAGAATCTGAAAAATGATGATTCATTGCTGCTTCCATCTGTTTTATACATATATATATAGAGTATATATATATATATGTATGTATGTATATTTGATCATATAAGGATTCATGACTATATGTATACGTGTCAGCATAAAATTTGTACACTTATCAAAGTATATTTAATTTTATTCTTATCTGTTAAGTTGATAACTTGATGAATAGTCATTAGATGAATAATCATCAATGTATGAGTGATAACGGATTTGAAGTCTAAAACACTGTTGATAATATGTATCAAAATGTTTATGATATCGATAAATGAACACTATCAATTCAATAATCAAAATGTTTGATTGAACTGAGTGCAATATTATGTTGGACTCAATTACACGTATAGTTTACTTTGAATTCAATCCTGGTTTTAATACTTTGACCTTTCATTCTTTTGGTTTTAATAACACTTAATTTGATGAAATTAACTGTTATTATGACTAATTTATTGTTATATATATATATGTATGTATGTGTATATGTATAATTGCTTATATATAAAGATGGATATATTAAGTGTACTTCAATCAAAATTAACATATATGTGTTGACATATATGAAATAACCTGTTATATAAAACTGCATATGTGCATGTATAAAACTAAATGTATACTTATGATGATAAGTATACAATATATACATGTGATTTCATATAACAGAAATATGATTTCCTGATTTTAGTTTTATGCTACTTGTGTTGGTTATTGTAACATGATACTAATTATATCATAATTGGCTACTCATGATATACTGATGTCATGACACCTTGATATGCTGATATAAATCTGAGTAATTAACACAGTTTATTGAAGTAATTTGGGGTTTAAATGAATAATACCTTATATGCTGTTTAATATTAGAATCTGGTGAGATTAAACTGTCTTAGACAGAACTGTCTAAAATATTTTAAAATGGAATTATTAAGATGTTTAAGTTTGCACAGTTTACATATCATAATCTAGGTAGTCTAAAGTGTTTAGATCTGAACAATATAAATGCTAATATCTGGATACCTTGATATGTTTGAATCTGAGAGGTTCAGTGTTTGTATTCTAATTGTAGATGCACTGGCCATAGCAAATATGATTTGTTAATATTTTATCCTCATTTTAAACATTTTCATCATGTACATTAATCTGTTTTAATTGTTAATCAGATATTAGTTACCTGGATTATGTATATACTAGAAAATGATCAATATGAACAGAAATGAACTTACACATTGGCCATTGTTCCAATATATATATTAAATACATATGATGTATTTAACTTTGCTTAAAACCAATGGACCATGAATGAAATTGTTTCATACATGCAGGCATAATTGGTTGCTGAAATTGTTTTGGCTCGGCAAGAAGATAAACTCAACAGGACACGTTCCGCAATTGCAAATATTGAAGTTTGCTGTTTTGTTTGAGAATGTACCAGTCAGTAATAGCCAACATTTGTAAATGTTAGTTGACATGTATAATCTTTTAAACATGTAAGTAATACCTATTTGTATGATGACAGTGCAAGTAAATAGATGGTCTATTGAATCTTGTAAGTTTTAAAAGGGGTCTGACCCTTCAGTTAATTCTGGTTCTTTTATATGTGAAAGGTTAATATCTGTTGCATGTAAGTGACATTATTTATTAATGTTTATGTTTTGCCATGACCTAGAATGTTGATATATGTTTTGTTTAGGGCTTAAACTCATTTATAAGGAACTGTTGTAGTAAAATTGCCACTTCAGCTGTACTTGAGAAGTTAACTTCGATTTGCATTGAGATCAGAATTGTATATGAGTTGTACATTTATTTGTAATTAGGCCCAAATTACAAATGAATCCATGTTTCCATTATATTTGAAACTTGCAAGTTATTATTGACATGCGTTATGATGGCTAATGCTACTTAACAAATAGGCTTTGATATGATCAGTAGGTAATGGGGACATGAATATTTATATATCTGTATATGTATGTGATACATGCGTAAATATTATTTAATGCAATTTATGTTTGAATATAGAATACGTATATTGTGATATGTGTAAATAACTCTAATATTGTTCGTCACTACGAATTATAAATTCCCTCTAAAGCAAATTTTGTTATATTAAGTCATGGTGACGTCTTCCAATAATATACTCATCACTGTCCAAAATCACTGGATGTAACTAACGCCAAAGCGTTGTGCACCTTTTATTTTGGTTATATGCGATGGAGTAAAATGTGGTGCTCCAACCTATTATTGGGTCTGACTTAACTAGGCTGCATAATACGATTATGGCCTTAGAGACAAAAGCATGAATTATTCTATATATTTTGAGCAAATGAATAATACTGAACAAAATGTTCAACATGCGATCCAAGAATTATATAGACGATATAATTGACATAAGATGTCTACCTAAAAGGTTGTGTTTTGGGTTTAGCCAAAGCTGGGTCAAGGCACGACTAGATATGGATCTTGGAACACCATTATATGTATATAATGATATACATATATAAACAGAGGGATGCTAATTTGAGTGGGAACGTATTTTAGTTTAAATTACATATTTATGTTAATATAAAATTTGATTATCAAAATTTTGTGATTAAATAAATATTACAAAAATCAGTTATTATTTTATCTTATGTAGATATTAAATAATAAATAACTCGATAATTTAAATTAATCCTTAAGAAGGATATAAATTGAATTAAATCAAATTTCTTGACTAACATTGAAATTTGAGGATTATCCTCAAACAAGTCAAACATAATTGTTATATATATACATAGAGGATCTAAAATGGAAGGTTGAGGTATGACTTCAACCGAATAATATATAAATGTTATAGCAATCTACTTATACATTTCTAGTATTAGATACTAGATATAAATCACATAAATGTATGTTAATTTACAGAAATTGCAAAATAAGTAGAAATCTGATAAAATGACAAGTGGACTTACGATTGGAAATGAAACAAAAGTTGCTGGATTATCCATAGAAAGTTGATTCTTGTTGTGTATACTGGCTTAATAAAATTAATAAAATAATTGTTATCATGAAATTCCATTTAAAATAAATGTTATTATAAATCTTGTTCAGACAAGTTTAAATTTCATTTGTAATAAAAGAACAATTGTTATTCATTTTATTTAAATGAAATATCTTATGGAATTTCACAAATAGTTAATGATCTTTATAAATTGTTAACTATAATGTACTTGACATTAATATTGAGTGGATTGAATTTAGTGATTTAAATTCAATATACCTTTAGTATTACCTGTAACACCCCACTCCCGCTATGATCACTCACTAAGGGAATGCCATAGCATCGGTGGAGTATTTTAGTGAATATAGAACAGAAAAATTACAACAAGACAGATATAAATAGTACTTGAAATTTTAAAACATCATCTCATAACAGCGGAAGTAAAACATGTCTGGTTACATCATAAAACCACAATAAAGGTCAAGTACAATATCCATCAAAATAAAGAAGTACATAATCCCACTCTCATACAATAGCCAAACAAAAGAAAAGATAACTGGATAACTGGAGCTTTACATCTATCCAAGCTCCTAAAGACTGGAACAGCAATCCGATCAAGCTCCACTACTGCTAGGATCCACCGTAGGACCTGAGGGTTGGGAAAAAGATAAAAACAACGGGGTCAGACATAAGTCTGAGCGAGTCCTATAACTTTAACAATACAATCGTTAAAGTAACCAGAGAAGACATAAACTGATATACGGTAACATATAGGGATGAATGGCTACCCTAAGCAGTCAACTAAACGAAGATAAAGGATAAAGACGCATCTACCCTCCCTAAGGTAAATTACTAAACTGCACCACACCAGTCGTTCCTAACTTAAAGGTTGATCTCACCCAAGGACTTATAAAATTTACTAATTAGTACCTGCGTACCCCTAGGTGACCAAGTAGGCGCCACGGGGCCCTACAATCCACTAGGTGTACACACTACTTCCCATTCGATCGGCTCCCTAACGTAGATACCCGTGCTGGCCCCACCGTGGGATGTATCATTCCCCAATGTGGCAACCTGATGAAACTAAAGGTGCACGGCTTATATCTACTCGATGCAACAACGGCTTACCTACCAGCCCGGGCCCACTCACGCATATGAAGCCCGTTGGACTTGCGTTGCCACCGCTAACCCGTTTGCCTCTTACAGTCAAGCCCAGTATGCGTGTCCCGTCCTCGACATGGGTCGAGCCCACAAAGATACGTATGGGTTACTGGTTGAAATGGGCCTCCACAAGCTACCCACCTAAGCTTGTCCCTTTTTCTAGTATATCCCACTTAACCCTTTAATCATGTTTTAATTACATGTTCCATTTTGGTTAAGTATTCTAATCGTATTTTCTATTGCCACCCAAGGCAACCACTAGATTTTCTCATGCCACCCGAGGCACCCACTTAACCCCTCATGTCCCTCTACATGCTAATGTGGTTAAGTGTTTCTTAATTAATTAATTAAGAACGTAACCTTTGTAAAGACCTCTCACATTAGACTGTCTTTTATGACCGCTGGTTAAGCCGGTTGGGTCCGGGCAGCCTTATGTCATAACAGAGTCTAACCTCGTGTCTTTACATTAATTACGTATTTAGTTTGTGCCTAAGACCTCTCACATTGGGCTAACATTTGTAGCAACTGGTTAAGCCGGTTGGGTCCGGGCAGTTTTACGCTACAACTGAGTCCAACCTCGTGTCTTAGTCAATTAATTACACCTAATTAATCACCCTCATAATTTTATATTAATTATCCCTAATTAATCAAGTTTTCTTAACATGGGTAGACCTAACTTAATAGGTAAATTCCCATGGGGTAGACCTAACTCAATAGGTAAATTCCCAACACATAGTATGGGTACACCTAACCAAATAGGCAAATTCCCATACTATGTTTATTTATTTTGTGTTATGCATAATTATATTAATTTCACACAATCTTATTAACTTATGCATTTAATTACCCCATCGTTCCCACGTAATTTCGTTCATGATATAACACATATAAAAGGTGTCAACTTGCATATGAATGAACATGTTTCAAAGGTGCCATCTTGCATATTAACAAACACATAACTTGCATATGAACTTGCATAACATGTCACATAACTTGCATATAATATGTCACATAACTTACATATTCATTTTGCATAACAAACTTGCATATTAGCTTATAGACTTGCATAATGTGTCATCATGAACTTGCATATTAATAAACATGTAACTTGCATATTTACATACATGTAACTCGCATATTAACAAACATGTAACTTGCATATAAAGAAACATGTAACTTGCATATTTACATACATGTAACTTGCATATTAACAAACATGTAACTTGCATATTAACAAACATGTAACTTGCATATTTACATACATGTAACTTGCATATTAACAAACATGTAACTTGCATATTTACATACATGTAACTTGCATAGCATATTACCATGAACTTGCATAACATGCATATGATTACATAGCCCACAACTTGCATATTTAGCATCATGCAAACATAACATACATCATATTAAACTTGCATAAGCTTACATACTCAACATGCATAAACATAAGATTAATGCTAACATCATATCATATGATTCAAAGCTCATTAACCCACATACAAAACCATAAATCTCATCACATCTCATCTAATTAGTTTACCAAAAGATCATCAAAGTGATAGAAACTCACAACTAGCAACTTTGAACACCAAATGAAGAAGATTAAGATGCTAAGAAGGGATTAGAAGTTGATTAGAGAGTGATTAGTATGCAACCCTCTTCATAAAATTAGTGGAGGCCATGAGAGCTAGCATTTTGCCATAGTTTAGTCACTAGGTTTAATTATGAATGAATTAGGGTAGGTTAGGGTCTTATTTATAGATTAGGCAAGTGTTTTAGGCCATAGGATTAACCCTAGATTCAATCCAAGCCATCAAAGCATGTCTTGGGGAAGAAGTCAAGTGTAGGAACCATCTAGGGCCTTTAGATTAAAGATGGACCATGAGAACCATTCAAATGCAAAATCTGCACTTGAGCGAATCGGCCCACGGGTTGACAGCCAAACACCCTGGATTAACCCCTAGTCGACCCAGCGGGCTCGGGTCGACTTCAAAAATCGGCCGGTTCGGTTATTCCCCTCTCCCAATTCGCTGTTTTGAGCATTTTTGCATATTTATTTATTAAATTTTCAATTATATATATATATATATATATATCAATATATATATATATATATATATCTACACAACCCATTTCACTTAATTAAGTATACTTTAATTTGGGAATTTTCGTGAAACTTCGCGAGGCCATATCTTGGTCATACGGACTCCGATTTTCGAAAACTCGGACTCTATTTCGCGTATTTTTCCGAGACGAACGCAATGGCATAGCCCGTTTCCCTTGATTCCCATTTTAGAATTAAATTCTGCCTCGATTTATGTTATTACAGGTTATTGAAAATACGGGTTGTTACATTCTCCCCTCCTTAAAGGATTTCGTCCCCGAAATCTTCAAGTTAGGAAGAACGTATCCTACCATCCAATCATCCATCTACTCAAAGCATCATCCACGAGCAATCATTGTCCTTACAAGATTCTAAATGCTGGATGGATATATGCAAAAGTGTGTGTATATGTACTTACCTAATGCGAAAATCAGGCGGTTACTGATACAGTAAACCTCCTTAATGCAAACCATGATAGTGCCATGCATCCAATATGTATGCGAAACCCTATTGACACATACAAATTTCTACATGCGTGCACAACCATACACAAAAATGCATCATCCATATGATAACACAGCCATGATACATCCATCAATCTAACTATCACATCCATTTATGCAATATGCAACATGAAGTGACTGAGCCGATCTAGTGCCTAATGTGTGTGTATATGCATCCACGAGCAACCACTAGCAAACAATTGCATCCATATGCATCCATCAACCATAACATGTTTCAAACACATGTTTCAACCATAGGTTTTACCCTATCTAAAGGTCATAGGTATTAGCGAGAGGATATACTAAAGATAAGATAAGTACTAGACAAGCAATAAAGGAGAAGTTAAAAGACATACTCTCAAAAAGAAATGGATACAAAGAACGCATCTTTGCTTCCGTCTCCCAAGTAGCATTGCTTTCGTCATCTCCCCATTGCACTTTAACTAGCTGAACTTCTCTGTTCCTCAACTTCCTAGTTTCTGACCCAAGGATGCGAGTAGGAGCTCGTCGAATCGTCGCATCACGCTCTACCTCTACATCTCTAAGCAAGCTCGGCTCTACCACCTCCGCGGTCTCATGTAAGCACTTCCTCAAATGTGATACATGGAATACATCATGAACACCACTAAGTCTGTCGGGCAACTCCACCCTATATGCCATCCGTCCAATCCTTTCCTTAATAGGAAACGGCCCAACAAATCTCGGGGCTAACTTCCCTACGGACCCAAAGCGAACAACATTTCTCAATGGAGATACTTTGACAAAAACCATGTCCCCAACCTCAAACTCAAGATCCGTCCTTCTCCGATCCGCATAAGATTTCTGTCTATCTTGCGCTGCTTTCATCCTTTTTCGAATTAAATCAATCTTCTCTGAAGTCTCTCTAACCATATCCGGCCCAAGCAAGATCTTATCCGTAGATTCCCACCAACATGTAGGAGATCGACAAGGCCTTCCATAAAGAGCTTCGAAAGGAGCCATACCAATATTGGACTGAAAGCTGTTATTATATGCGAACTCCACCAAAGGAAGATGTTCTTCCCATGTACCTCCAAAATCCAAGATACAAAGCCTCAAAAGATCTTCTAAGATACGGTTCACCCTCTCAGTCTGACCGTCCGTCTGAGGATGATATGCGGTGCTCAAACACAACTGAGTCCCTACCGCCTCTTGCAAACTTCTCCAAAACTCACTAGTGAAAATAGGATCTCGATCACTCACAATGCTGGATGGTACGCCATGCAATCTAACAATCTCTCTAACATAGACTGAAGCAAGCCATGGAGCGGTCCTCTTACTCTTTACGGGTATAAAATGGGCACTCTTGGTAAGTCTGTCTACCACAACCCAAATTCCCGTATTGCCCTTCCTCGATCTCGGTAACCCGTCGATGAAATCCATCGAGACACTATCCCACTTCCACTGTGGAACTTCCAATGGGTGTAGCAACCCACCGGGTTTCCTTTGCTCCACTTTAACTTGTTGGCACACTAAGCATCTAGCCACATACTCGGCCACATCTTTCTTCATACCGGCCCAGAAGAAAACTCTCTTCATGTCTTGGTACATTTTGTCTCCACCGGGATGAATAGTCATTCTTGAACGATGTGCATCATCCAAAATAGCCTTCTTCAAACCCTCATCTTGCGGTACACAAAGTCTACCGTCTCTATGCAACCATCCCTTATCATCTATGGTGTATCTACCCAAATGGCTGGACGACTCCCCTCTTATAAGCTTCTCTACCAACACAACCAACTGTGGGTCGTCTCGCTGAGCCTCGCCAATCCGTCTCAAAAGAGTAGGTCTAACCTCCAAGGATGCCAACAAACCAGGTACAAAATCAACAGAAGGTCTGAAGTCAAACAAAGAAAGAAACTCCAAGCTTCGTCGTTCCACGAACAATGGACTCAAAGATAGCCTTTTTCTACTTAAGGCGTCTGCCACCACGTTACCCTTACCAGGGGTATACGCTATCTCGAAATCATAGGATGCTAAGAACTCCATCCACCTTTGTTGTCTTAAGTTTAAATCCTTCTGAGAGAATAAGTACTTCAATGATTTATGGTCGGTGAACAACTCGAATCTCTCACCAAGAAGATAATGGCGCCAAGACTTAAGTGCGAAAACAATCGCGGCCAACTCTAGATCATGGGTAGGGTAATTCTTCTCATGCACTCTCAATTGTCTCCCTCCATAGGCTATTACCCTTCCCTCCTGCATCAAGACTGCGCCTAATCCTGTTCCACAAGCATCGGTATAAACAACAAACGGCTTACTCCCATCCGGGAGCACTAAAACTGGAGCGGTGGTCAAAGCTCTCTTTAACCGTCGGAAAGCATCATCACAATCTACATCCCACGAGAAAACCAGATTCTTTTTCGTCAAGCGGGTTAATGGGGCTGATATCTTCGCGAAGTCTTTGATGAACTTCCTATAATATCCTGCCAACCCCAAGAAACTTCTTACCTCGGTAGCATTTCTAGGAACTTTCCAATCCTGGATAGATACTATCTTTGCGGGATCCACAGCTATCCCTTCCTTAGAGACCACATGCCCTAAGAATCGCACTTCTCTTCTCCAAAAATGGCATTTAGAGAATTTAGCTTTAAGACTATGCGCTCGAAGAGTCTCCAACACTTCCTTGAGATGTAAGGCATGCTCTTCTTCATTCTTGGAAAAGACCAAGATGTCATCCACAAAAACTACTACAAACTTATTCAGATACTCTCTGAACACTCTACTCATGAGATCAACAAAGTATGCGGGGGCGTTTGTCAACCCAAATGGCATCACTAGCCACTCATAAAAACCATCCGGAGTCCGGAAAGCAGTCTTCTCTATACTGTCCTCCGCCACTCTTAACTGATGAAACCCTGTAGCTAAGTCCATCTGCGAAAATACTGACGCGCCAACCAACTGATCAAAGAGATCATCTATCCTCGGTAATGGGTGTCTATTCTTCTTCGTGAGCTTATTAAGTTCTCTATAATCCACACAAAGTCTGAGGGACCCATCCGCCTTCGTGGCAAACACTACTGGAGCTCCCCACTCCGATATACTTCGCCTTATGAACCCCTTCTCAAGCAACTCCCCTACTTGCTTATGAAGTTCTCTTCTCTCACGAGGAGCCATGTGGCGTACTGGCAAAGACACTGGTTTGGCATTATCCACCAAATAAATTCGGAAATCTATCTCCCGCTTCGGAGGCAAACCCTTTACTTCTTCAAACACATCCGGATATTCCCGGACTACTCTGACAGAACACAAACTCTCGACCGAAGCATCGAGCGATTCAAGATAACTTAGCAAAACAGATTCCATGGGATTGCAAGAGATATCGAGAGTGTTACCCAAGCGGGTCATGAGCCTGACAACTCTCCTTTCGCAATCAAGAACGGCACCATTACTGGATAACCAGTCCATGCCCAAGATCAACCCATAGCCCGTGAAGCCCAATACAAAAGCATCACATCTAAACTCAACGCTAAGTATAGAAATCTTCAAACCCAAACATATCATAGACAGATATATGGAGCCCCCAATTGGGTTTGAGACAACCAAGGGATCATCAACTAGACTGGTGTCTAAGTGCAGTGACTCAACTAACGATGATGAGATAAAAGAATGCGATGCGCCAGAGTCAAACAAAGTACGAACTGGATGATCAAACAGAAAAACCAGACTTTCAACGGAAATAGTTCTACCTCTCTGCTGAATCGGTGGAACTGAGAGAACCTGAACTTGCCCCCCTGACTGAGGTGGTGCTATAAGAGCTTGCACCTGGCCTCCTGAGGTAGACCCCGTCTTCTGCCCCTTCTTTGGGCAGTTTTTCACAAGATGCCCTGCTTCACCACAATGAAAGCAACCGGTCTTCTTCTTTTTGCGACAATCCTTACTAAGGTGTCCTGGTGTTCCACAATTGAAGCACTTCTTCTTCGTCTTCTTTTTGTCACCATTGCCTTTTCCGCCCTTGCCTTGTTGTTGTTGTTGCGGTTTCTTCTGATCCCCCTTTTTCTCTGGTGCCTTGGAATTCTTATCATCCTCATGCATAAGTGCCATGTAGACAAGCTTCTCAAAAGTGGCCCCCATAGGAATGTGAGTCATAGCTATTCCTTGCAATGGTTCGTTCAAGCCTCTAACGAACCTCAAAGCCTTCTTCTCCGGTGTATTCACCAACTCTATGCCAAACCTTGCTAATTGATTGAATTTGTTGACATATTCTTTCACCGTGAGATTCCCTTGCTTCAAATTCAAGAACTTCTCCATAAACAGATTCTCTTCCGCCCTTGAGAGAAACTTAGCCCCAAACCTTTGCTTAAAATCTGCCCAAGAGTCAACAGGGCGTTCTCCATTAGTGACCTCCCACCAGAATGAGGCCTCTCCCTTCATTAACCAAGCCGCCAACTTGACTTTCTTTCCCTCTTCCACTTCAAAGATATCTAGCAACTCTTCCACTTCCTTAAGCCAATCTCTAGCCTCTACGAAAGTCTCTGAACCAAGAAAAGGTTTTCCTCCTATAGCCTTGAACTCCTTGCAAACCTTAGCAAAATTATCCACTCTAGGCTGAGGAGGAGGAGCGGTTGTCTCTGGTGTAGTAGCATTGGCCGGACCCGCAGCCGCGGCCCTAGCCTCTTGCAACCTCCTATACCATAGTGGTATAACTAAACCCTCCGGGATGTTAAGATCTTCAGCCATGCTGAAACGAAAGAGGAAAGATTCAAAAAGGAGATTCCGAAAGATAAAGATATGGCTATTGGGGATTATGCTTTTCTTTTTCAAAAACTTTTTCTCTTAGAAGACATGCTTTTAAAAATACTTTCTTCGAAAATACTCTTAGAAAGTAGTTTTTCTCAAAAATTTTATCTGTTCTGGTAACCTTAAGCTCTGATACCACGTGTAACACCCCACTCCCGCTATGATCACTCACTAAGGGAATGCCATAGCATCGGTGGAGTATTTTAGTGAATATAGAACAGAAAAATTACAACAAGACAGATATAAATAGTACTTGAAATTTTAAAACATCATCTCATAACAGCGGAAGTAAAACATGTCTGGTTACATCATAAAACCACAATAAAGGTCAAGTACAATATCCATCAAAATAAAGAAGTACATAATCCCACTCTCATACAATAGCCAAACAAAAGAAAAGATAACTGGATAACTGGAGCTTTACATCTATCCAAGCTCCTAAAGACTGGAACAGCAATCCGATCAAGCTCCACTACTGCTAGGATCCACCGTAGGACCTGAGGGTTGGGAAAAAGATAAAAACAACGGGGTCAGACATAAGTCTGAGCGAGTCCTATAACTTTAACAATACAATCGTTAAAGTAACCAGAGAAGACATAAACTGATATACGGTAACATATAGGGATGAATGGCTACCCTAAGCAGTCAACTAAACGAAGATAAAGGATAAAGACGCATCTACCCTCCCTAAGGTAAATTACTAAACTGCACCACACCAGTCGTTCCTAACTTAAAGGTTGATCTCACCCAAGGACTTATAAAATTTACTAATTAGTACCTGCGTACCCCTAGGTGACCAAGTAGGCGCCACGGGGCCCTACAATCCACTAGGTGTACACACTACTTCCCATTCGATCGGCTCCCTAACGTAGATACCCGTGCTGGCCCCACCGTGGGATGTATCATTCCCCAATGTGGCAACCTGATGAAACTAAAGGTGCACGGCTTATATCTACTCGATGCAACAACGGCTTACCTACCAGCCCGGGCCCACTCACGCATATGAAGCCCGTTGGACTTGCGTTGCCACCGCTAACCCGTTTGCCTCTTACAGTCAAGCCCAGTATGCGTGTCCCGTCCTCGACATGGGTCGAGCCCACAAAGATACGTATGGGTTACTGGTTGAAATGGGCCTCCACAAGCTACCCACCTAAGCTTGTCCCTTTTTCTAGTATATCCCACTTAACCCTTTAATCATGTTTTAATTACATGTTCCATTTTGGTTAAGTATTCTAATCGTATTTTCTATTGCCACCCAAGGCAACCACTAGATTTTCTCATGCCACCCGAGGCACCCACTTAACCCCTCATGTCCCTCTACATGCTAATGTGGTTAAGTGTTTCTTAATTAATTAATTAAGAACGTAACCTTTGTAAAGACCTCTCACATTAGACTGTCTTTTATGACCGCTGGTTAAGCCGGTTGGGTCCGGGCAGCCTTATGTCATAACAGAGTCTAACCTCGTGTCTTTACATTAATTACGTATTTAGTTTGTGCCTAAGACCTCTCACATTGGGCTAACATTTGTAGCAACTGGTTAAGCCGGTTGGGTCCGGGCAGTTTTACGCTACAACTGAGTCCAACCTCGTGTCTTAGTCAATTAATTACACCTAATTAATCACCCTCATAATTTTATATTAATTATCCCTAATTAATCAAGTTTTCTTAACATGGGTAGACCTAACTTAATAGGTAAATTCCCATGGGGTAGACCTAACTCAATAGGTAAATTCCCAACACATAGTATGGGTACACCTAACCAAATAGGCAAATTCCCATACTATGTTTATTTATTTTGTGTTATGCATAATTATATTAATTTCACACAATCTTATTAACTTATGCATTTAATTACCCCATCGTTCCCACGTAATTTCGTTCATGATATAACACATATAAAAGGTGTCAACTTGCATATGAATGAACATGTTTCAAAGGTGCCATCTTGCATATTAACAAACACATAACTTGCATATGAACTTGCATAACATGTCACATAACTTGCATATAATATGTCACATAACTTACATATTCATTTTGCATAACAAACTTGCATATTAGCTTATAGACTTGCATAATGTGTCATCATGAACTTGCATATTAATAAACATGTAACTTGCATATTTACATACATGTAACTCGCATATTAACAAACATGTAACTTGCATATAAAGAAACATGTAACTTGCATATTTACATACATGTAACTTGCATATTAACAAACATGTAACTTGCATATTAACAAACATGTAACTTGCATATTTACATACATGTAACTTGCATATTAACAAACATGTAACTTGCATATTTACATACATGTAACTTGCATAGCATATTACCATGAACTTGCATAACATGCATATGATTACATAGCCCACAACTTGCATATTTAGCATCATGCAAACATAACATACATCATATTAAACTTGCATAAGCTTACATACTCAACATGCATAAACATAAGATTAATGCTAACATCATATCATATGATTCAAAGCTCATTAACCCACATACAAAACCATAAATCTCATCACATCTCATCTAATTAGTTTACCAAAAGATCATCAAAGTGATAGAAACTCACAACTAGCAACTTTGAACACCAAATGAAGAAGATTAAGATGCTAAGAAGGGATTAGAAGTTGATTAGAGAGTGATTAGTATGCAACCCTCTTCATAAAATTAGTGGAGGCCATGAGAGCTAGCATTTTGCCATAGTTTAGTCACTAGGTTTAATTATGAATGAATTAGGGTAGGTTAGGGTCTTATTTATAGATTAGGCAAGTGTTTTAGGCCATAGGATTAACCCTAGATTCAATCCAAGCCATCAAAGCATGTCTTGGGGAAGAAGTCAAGTGTAGGAACCATCTAGGGCCTTTAGATTAAAGATGGACCATGAGAACCATTCAAATGCAAAATCTGCACTTGAGCGAATCGGCCCACGGGTTGACAGCCAAACACCCTGGATTAACCCCTAGTCGACCCAGCGGGCTCGGGTCGACTTCAAAAATCGGCCGGTTCGGTTATTCCCCTCTCCCAATTCGCTGTTTTGAGCATTTTTGCATATTTATTTATTAAATTTTCAATTATATATATATATATATATCAATATATATATATATATATATATATATCTACACAACCCATTTCACTTAATTAAGTATACTTTAATTTGGGAATTTTCGTGAAACTTCGCGAGGCCATATCTTGGTCATACGGACTCCGATTTTCGAAAACTCGGACTCTATTTCGCGTATTTTTCCGAGACGAACGCAATGGCATAGCCCGTTTCCCTTGATTCCCATTTTAGAATTAAATTCTGCCTCGATTTATGTTATTACAGGTTATTGAAAATACGGGTTGTTACATTACCGGTTAGCCCAGCAAACAAGAAAATATATCAAAACTCCATAATGATGGAATTTTGAAATCATTTGATTTTGAATCATATAAAGAATGTGAATCTTGTTTATTAGGCAAAATAACTGAATCACCTTTCGCTTGAAGCAGTGAATGAGTGATATGTATTGGGTCTCATACATAATGATGTATATGGAGCAATGGATACATAAGCTAGAGGCATGTTTTATTACTTCATTATATTTACTGATGATATCAGTAGATACAGATATGTGTATCTTATGAAACACATATCAGAATCCTTTGAAAAGTTCAAAGAATTCAAAATGGGGATTGAAACCAATTTTTAAAAGAAAATTAAATACTTTTCGAACAGATCGAAAAGAATATTTAAGCCAATTAATTAATGACTGTTCATATGAGTTTGAAATTGTTTCATAACTTACTCCATCTAGAAGACCATATTCAAATGGTATGTCTGAAAGGAGATATCGTACCTTATAAGATAAAATACGATTAATGATAAGTCATATAGATCTTCCAATAAATTAAATTGAGAACAATTAAATTAATCCTACTAAAACAAAGCTTGAGACGCCATATAAGATATGGATTAGGAAATGTCCTAGTATGTCTAAATGCGCAGATTTGGGATGTATGGCAATTGTTAAATGTCCTTCCACTGATAAGATCGGACCCAAATCAGATAACCATTTTGTGGAATATCCAAAAGAAGTAAATGGATATTATTTCTATAAACCCTCTGAGAATAAAATGTTTATTGGTCGAATTAGTATCCTTATAAAGGAGAGTCAGTCTCTAACATACCGATGGGAATAAAATAGAATCCGAAATGTCTCGGAGACCACAAAATACCATTGAATCTTGTATAGACAAGAAATTGAGTGGGAGTGACACAATAATTACAATGTTATATATTGATAACACATTAATTATTGTGAATAATGTTAGTTTTAAAACAAGAAATAAATACTGATTCTAAGAAAGAAAATGTTTGGATTAAGAAGTTCATGATTGAACTTAATTCATTGTTGATCCAATGATTTACATTGCGATAACAGTGTGGCTACTGCTCAGGCCTAAAACATTAAACTCATAATCGATCCAAACATATATTTAAGAAATATAATTCTTACGTGAAATTGTTCACAGAGGATATGAACATATCTGCAAAGTTGCAAAAGCTGTAATGTTGCAGACCTACTGAATTAAACTCTGTCGCAGCAGAAGTTTAATAGTCACATTAGTTTCATAAGTATACGATACGTAAATGATTGACTCTAGTGCAAGTGGGAGATTGTTAGAGTTTGTGCCCTAGAGGCAATTCATTTGATGAGATTGATAACACTGTTGATGTTATTATTTTATTTGGAATAAAATATTGTTCTATTATATTGTATTTACTGCGTGATTAAATAATAATATAATAGAAGTCCTTAGAATAATAATACGGAATTATATAGTTCGAGTAAGACTGAATTTGAGATTATATAATTATTAAGTATTATAATTCTTAAAAAAAGGTCCCTAGTCAGGTTTTATTGTTTATACAGGACAACAATAAAGCATTGAGACTAGTATATTGATTGACTGATGATCACATCTCATTGATCATTAATATACGTGATATTAAAGTCAAAATATAAATACGTATTGGAGAATAGCGTATTGGGCTGACCCACCGTGAGATAACTCCATGGATTATAATTAATAGTATCATAAGTTATTCTCATAGTGACAGTGATGTAATGGTCCTTAGACCTGAAATCATTATAATTTTATTCGACAATATTTGTGTTTTGATATCATCTAAAGTTATTTCGTAACAGAGTAATGATAACGGTGATTATTGGATATATTTAGAATCGAATATAAATTATGAATGATCTAGATGGAATTTAACCCTACGATATATTCGTAGTGATATCCATGGGCCTCTTGATTGAGTGAGACTGTGAAATGCATGGCCGTGCTCAAATATTGATTTGTTTTGAACAGTCTACTCATCGATCAAGATAAAAGGATTAAATAATAAAGAGGATGATACGAACCATGCCTTGGGTTTAATCCTGGATATATTGGATAAAAGGATTATATTACATTGACACACTGGTCACGGAAAGGTTGTATCGAATCGATTATATTATTATAACTTGGGTAGAAGCGACGTATTGCTAGATGCCAATCACTGTTTATGATTTTAAATACGATTTAAAATCATTGCCAACGTTGTAATAACCTATAGGGTCACACACCTAGAACATTGTGAGGAGAATACTGGTTTTAATTTTGGGATAAAATGATATGTCAATTGTTGATGTCTTGTTTGAATGGGTAAAGGAAATGGTTCCTTAATTAAAGGTACACGTTTAAATGATAAAAGATACTTACTTCTTTTATAAAATAATACGTGTACACGTTCAGTTGTTTTTTATCCCGACCCTTCTAAAAACCCTAGAAAAAAAAACTAGAAATGGCGGCTAGCACCTAAAATACTCTCCTCCGATTCAATCGTATGACGATGGAATAAGCAAGTTCGTGTGGATACTTATGGAGGCAAGGCACTTTTGTTTTTCTCAGATTCGACGCTCCAGTTCCTCGATCTAGAGATGAATTCGGCTTCGAAGGTAATAAACCCTAAATTTAACTAATTTAAGTCTTTGATTTATTCATTTCCGCATAAGATCCTATTTTAAGTTGTTAAAATATAATTAGGGCTTCGATTTTGAATGATTCGAAACCTTCAGTATCACCAGTTTTGCTCCAGGCGATCGTTAAATCTTTAATTAGATTTGAACGTGAAATGGTAATTTAATTTACTGATAACACCATGGTGTTAGATATGAAGTATTACCAGTTTTACTTCATGGGATGAGTAGGTTGGGGTTGGGAAATTTAACAATTGATTACTTCGATAAGGTTCGTTAGTTCCGACTAGTTTGGATAAACCATAATTTGGTTTGAATTGATTTTTAAAAGAAGATTCAAGAATAAATTTGAGGAATTTATCTTTGATAAAATTAATGGGAACCTCTCCCTAAGAATGTGACATTTAGCAATTAACTGAAGATTAGTTAAGATGAATGGTTTTCTGGGTATTGATCTGATGTTGATTTCGGCCTTCGGGGTTAATATTTGGGGAATTGTTCTCTTACTAATTTACGGTTAGTGACCGATGAATTGGAATGAGGCGTATGTTGTGTTTGTGTAACACTTGTTTATTATATACGCGAGTTATTCAGAAAGGTCGGGTTTATCCCATTTTGAATAACTGATACGACGATTAGTCGAAGATGAAGACGGTGGTTGAAGACCGGAGGTCTTCACGTCATTTAGATAATTACTGATGATCTTGTTTGGGCCGTACACCCACAAGGAGGGAATCAGTTAGTGATCGTCCAGACGTACTTGGAGATCGATGGATATGCAAGGAAACTGGCTCCGGTTTCGTTCAGACGCAGAACAAACTTGTAAATGGACTGTGTGTCTGACATTGGATTTTATTCTATGTGATTGATTTCAATTAAATATATATCTGTTTGGCGGCGGAGAATTTATTCTCTTGTTTAACGCCCTTCTCTGAGACGTACGAGCTCGGAGGTTATATATTGATAGATATCAAACGTATGCAGTGAATTGCCTGTGTGGCATGCCTAAATGGCAATATGATCAAGGCTTCTGTTTAAAAGCAGAGTCTTGTGGTTGATGATCAAAGCACGGCCTGTGTAGCATAGCTTGTTGTAACGTGAATTCGCGAGCCTCACACCCCTGCTGTGAACCAGAAACGGGAGAGGACCTCAGGGAGGGCATGTGTTTCTTTCTAGCTAGAAGTGGTGTCAGTGGTTTTACACGCCCTGACGAGTTTGACTTATGTGGTTGTTGCTGTTGCTAGACGCCTCGGATATATTGGTGACTATGTGGTGCGGATGGAGTCATTTGTTGGCTCATTTACGCCCCAAAGGGCAGGGAAACGCAGTTTTCAAGCATTTTAATCCACTTCGGTGGACCGGCCTTGTCGCTCCAAAGGCTTGACTGAGTACTTTCCTGAGACTCGGGGTAGACAGTCTCGAATTCGGTAGAGGACTATCTTTTGCCTCGGTTCACAAATGGAAATCCAACTTCTAATATGTGACTTTGCCGTTTTGATTGTAGAGCCTTGTATTGGCGACATGATATATGGTACCCATGCCGTCTATGATTGATAATTATGATTGAAATTGTTTTGACACTATACACTCATAATAGTATCAAATGATTTGTTTTTAACAAACCAAGCATGTTTGGCTATTAAAAGGGAAAACCCTATCCTCCGGCTTGCGTTGCATTGTGTGATGGGACCTGGGTCTTATAATAGCTTCATTTTTCTTTATTTAGCATTGCGCTGTTGTTTTATGCACTAGTATTCTTCGGAGGAAACCCGTTCCGTGTTATACGGCGTGGTCCCTTGATTTACCTAACTTTAAAATAAAGATTAATAACTATTTTAGTTCTCACACCAGTCCCATGACTGACCTGGAGTTTATTGTTTTAACCTAAACTCTGGATGCCCTTATTTTCGATAAGGGAAGCTGTAGTTGTGGTTTTGCAGATTTATATTCACAGGATCCTGATTTACAATTGGAACGATGCTCGGAAAGTTCTGTATCTATGTATTACTTTCAGTTGTGTTTTGTATTGTTTTTCCGCTGCTATGTAATTTATTGTAATCTCTGATATTTATCGAAGGTGTAATATTTGTTCATACTCTGTATATCCTTGTATTCTGATGGAATTGTTGTAATATACAATGAAATGTTCTTCTGTTTGTGTTCTGGTTTGTCGTGTTCTCGAAACAATCAGGGGTTTCGAACGACCTCGATCAGTTTAGTGATCAATTCGGATTGAGCGAAATTCCTTTTCATTACAATTGGCCAAATTATCTGTAACACCCCACCTCCGTCAAGGTCACTCAAAAAGGGAATGCCTTAACTTTGATGGAGCGATTTAGTAGACAGAACAGAATATTACAAGAACGGATACATAAAGCAGTACTAGAAAAATTTACAACTTTATTACAGCGGAAAATAGAAATCAGTTTGGTTACATCCTTCCAAATCACTTTACCAAAACTCAAGTACATATATATATCAGCCCTTTTCAAAATCCCTTAGAGTACAAAACTTTAAAATCATAATCCCCACAGAAGCTGCCATAAGGAGTCAAGCCATACTTTAAGCACTTCAAGCAGAAGAAATCCGGATCAAGCTAAAGTATTCCCTCCTTGGAAACCTGGGGGGAAACGGAAAGAAAAGGGGAGAAAAACAAATGAGGTCAGACATAAAGTCTGGCGAGTCCAGTGATTTCCAGCATATGAATAGATAATAACATTCATGGCATCCAAATAAAACTAGATGCAAGATAACAGTAACAGGGGTAGCAGATATACTTAGGTTAAACAGAAGAAACAGAATGATGTAAGCTATTACATTTCACATCTCTGCACTAATACTAGTATAACAGGATTAGGTGTTACCCTAATGTCTAAACAGAAACATAGGGCCTTTACCACCCGAACAGAAGGTACAGAAACAGAAACAGAATAATCCTTACGGAAAAAGAATGTTAGAATTAGGTGTACACTAGTAAATGGGCCTTTACCACCCCAATAGACGGTACCACGCAGAAATAGACAGGTGTTACCACCTAACAGAAACAGACGGTACCCCAACGGAAACAGACAGAACTAAGTGTACCCTAAATCTACCCCAAGCGATCGACTCCCTAATACATAAATACCCTATGCCAGCCCCACAAAAGGGTGTATCATTCCCTAAAGTGGCAACCTTTGAATGACACAGACCTATTTACAGATGTCACGGCGTCTTACATCCTCAGAGGCAGACCAGGATCCATGCACGCACATGACCCGATTGGAACGCACCATCAACACCCCTCGCCATTATCAGAATGAACCGCTTATAATTAGTTCAGTAAGCGTGCCCGGACCCTACCTACTGTTGGGTCATAGTTTTGATACCAGAAAGGGTTACTGACTAATATGGGTCCCAAACAACAGATAACACAAGTATTTTTCCCTCCTAACCTTGTATCCCCAGACTAACAGATTTCAGATTAACTTGTTTACAAGTTTTCAGACATACAGAGTTCAGGTCAACAAGTTCACAGATCAGAAAATCAAGTTAATAGGTTTTCAGACTAACAGATTAGATGTACAGTTCTTAACAGACTTACAGATTGTCTAACTTTGTGTTGGGCCCATCGACTTACGAAACGGGTTTATTAATTCATCAATCCGGTTGGTTCAACCCTATTCACCCAAAACGTTTTAGACATCATATTTATCCCAGATTTGCATTAGTTAAATATTAATGCACCGAGCTCTCACATTAGGTCGGTAGCTTGTGGCCACTGGATATGCCGGGCGGTTCCGGGCAGACTTCTGCCACAAGCCAGACCTAACCTCGTGTCTAAGCATATTTTAGTTATGACTACGACGTCTCACATTAGACTGACAGTTTGCGGTCGCTGGTTAAGCCGCTTGGTTCCGGGCAGGCTTCAACCGCAAACTGAGCCTAACCTCGTGTCATAGCCAATTCATTCCAATACAGATTTTTCAGATATCAGAATAATTCTGTTTATTTAACAGATTAAACTTCTTTACAGGATACAACATATTAATCAAATTTCCATGTTTTACTAAATCTTAGGTCGAGCCTACAGATTTGCATACCCATATTACCATTATCTAGTTTTCAACAGATCAGACAATTCAACAGATAGCAGATCTAGCAGTTTAAGCGATTCAACAGATTTAGCAGATAACGGACTAGGCAATTTAACAGATTTAGCAAATTATATATATATATCTAAAACTCTATTTACATATCTTGCCTAATCATAAATTTAGCCTAAACTTACATGCCCAGATCAAGGTCATAATTCATAATACAATATATGCCCCAAATTTTAGTCTTAATATTCCCATTTACAGTTCATGTCAAAACTAGATTTAATATTCTAGTTCACCATTTATGTCCAAGACTAATATACATGTTAATCATTCACTATTTTAGCCAATTCAGATTATGCCAACATATTTATTATGCCAAATTAACTTAATTAAGATACGCCCAATCCCCGTATAACATATTTCCACAAGTTCTCTAAGTACTCATGAAATGGCACTAACAAAAGGAGTAGGGGATAAGCACAAGAATTGATATAAAAGAATAGGCATGCAATAATGAACCAAATACAATAGTAATGGCTCTAATAGGCTCGATGTACATAATAGTGAATGGGAATAAACTAGCCAAGTTACACACTAATTATGAGATCTAACATAATTAAGGGAATATGCATAAGAAACTAACTACAATAGTTATAGGCAACTAACTACAATAGTCATGGGCGACTAGTCACAATAGTTTCTTGTTCAATGTCATTGGCAATAGTCTCATAGTCATGAATCATAGTCATAGGCAATAGTCTCATAGGCAACAGTTTCATGTCCAATTATGCATTATTCATTATTTGTCCCAAAATTTAGCGTTCGTGCGTTAATCTCTTATGAGATTCGGCGCAGGCTCGTAGTAGCCTGGCTATAGAACAAAAAGAAGAAAGAGTTACAGAATAGTCACAGAAAAACAGATCTGACAGATAATAATATACATAACCTCAGATTCAGATTTATAACCACGTCAAGATCATAATTAAAGTTCATATCTAAAAATAACTGTACTCACAATCAAAAAGGAAAGTCTTGATTTCTGGTGTCTAAGTTCTGACACTGAATAGCGTTCCTTTGGCGTAGACTATCGATTATATTAGAAAATAGTTGTTCCCTTTTAACTTTATTCAGATTGGAAGAAGTTCCTTGATTTGATTCCAGCAGAGTAACGATGCCATTATTTTATTTAATAAGAACGGAGGCAGAGTATAAGAATGAAATTGTGCAGCATAAGGTTAGAGAAGAATGGTGTAAAGAGAATGGGGCTAGGGGGCTGTTTATATAGGATTAGACAGACGAATCTAGACTGAAAACGAGACCAGAAACATCAAAATGAATCAGGTTCAAAAACTGGGTTTCGGGAGCAGGTCGACACTATGGTCGACCCCCAGGTCGACCTGTCCATGGGCGGGAATTTTCCCGCCCAGCCTGTTCTGAGATTTTGAATTCGAATTTGAATTCGAATTTTCGAGCTGTTTTCGATTCTGAAAATCTCTGAAACTTCGGAGGGCCATATCTCCCTCATCCGGACTCCGTTTCTCGAAAACTCAGACTCTTTTCCAAGCAGAATTTCGAGACGAACGCAATGGCGCCACCCATTTCCCTTGATTCTTATTTTAAAAATTAATTATTCTATGATTTGTTACTTATACATTCACAGAAAATACGGGGTGTTACATTCTCCCCTCCTTAAAGGATTTCTTCCTCGAAATCTTCAAGTTAAGAAGAATGTGTCCTACCATCCATTCATCCATCTACTCAACCATCATCCACAAGCATCCATTGTCCTTAGAAAACTTCTAATGTTGTATGAACATATGCAAAAGTGTGTGTATATGTTCCTTATCTATTGCAAAGATCAGGCGGTTCACTGATTCAGTTGACCTCCTTAATGCGAATTATGTCAGTGCCGTGAGTCCAACATGTATGCAATTTTCCTATTTGATCCATATCATTCTTGTATGAGTGACAACCATTCATTCATATGCAACATCCATGTGATGAGTCAATCATTTTACATCCACAAAAATTGAGAATGCTCACACATCCATATGCAGTATGAGAGTGTTTTCGAGCCGATCTAGTGCCTAGTGTGTGTATATGCATCCATGAGCAACCACTAGCAACCACTTGCAACCATCAAACATAACATGTCTCAAACGCATGTTTACATCCATAGGATTCCTATCTATAGGTCGAAGACTCGATCGATAGGATACAGTCGAGTGATGGGAGCGAGTGCAGATAAACAAAAACTTGGTTTCCATTAGACATTAGTTGAGAGACTAATTCCCCTAAATATCAACCCCGAAGACCGAAATCAACATCAGATTGACACCCAGAGGATTACCCTCTTTAGACAATGTCAAAACTGGAAATCTTAACCTTATCTGAAATATTCAAATATTTACAGATTACTGGTACAAATCTGATTACTAAATGATTCTTAGGAAAATAAGCATGATAAAAACCCAGAATGTATGCGTCATAGTCAACTTAACGTTCAACACAGATACCCAACTTATCACAATTAGATGAGTCATAACCCTTTTGGGTCAGAGTCTACAGCAGAATCAGAAACAATACTAGTATTAAAGTATCGAGTATCGATTACAGAAAAAATGCCAGAATCAGAAAAGAGCTTTAACTCAACAACCAGATAAAGAAATTAAACCTCCTACAGAAAGTTTCCTTATTTCTATCCTATCCACTAGCCTCGAGAGTGTTCGCCTGCCCTCCATAAGTTGGTCCTGCCCTCTTCCCTTGCCCTCGTTTCTTCGGGCAGCCCCTAGTGAAGTGTCTCATCTCACCACAGTTGAAGCAAGTGCCATTTCATTTTCTGCAATCCTTGTTCAGATGAGTTGAGCTCCCACAAGTAAAGCACTTTTTCTCCTTCTTATCTTCAGACTTTTCATCCTTCTTTTGTGTTTCCTTTTTGGGCCATGCTTTCTTGTTCTGTGGTTCTTCCTTCTTTGCCTCTTTCTTGCCCATGTCTTCCTCGTGTAGTAGTGCCATGTCCACCAATCTCTCGTAAGTCACTCCCATAGGTACATGGGTCATGGCTAGGTTGTGCAGTGGCTCGTTCAATCCTTTAACAAAGAGAAGAGCCTTTTTATGTTGGGTGTTGACTAAATCTAGTCCGAACCTAGCCAGTTGGTTGAACTGGTTGACGTATTCCTTGACCGTCATACATCCTTGCTTAAGAGATAAGAACTTTTCCAGTTGTAGACTTTGTTCATCTTGCGAGAGGAATTTCGTCTCAAACCTTGTTCTGAAATCCATCCATGTTTCTACCGGCCTCTCGGCGTTAGTGACTTCCCACCAATAGGAAGCTTCGTCCTTGAGCAACCATACCGCCAATTGTACCTTCTGCCTATCGTCCACCTCGAAGATAACGAACAGATCCTCAGTTTCTTTGAGCCAGTTCTTCGCTTCTACGAACGATTCAGTTCCCTTGAAATCCTTTCCGCCCATGGCCCTAAAATCTTTACAGATCTTTGAGAAAGCAATTGCATGAGGTGGGGGCGGAGGAGGGGGAATCGCTGCGGCTGGAGGAGGAATGTCTGCTGGGCCTGCATCGTTGGCCCTAGCCTCTAAGTACCTCCTAAACCAGCTAGGTACCGGTATGCCTTCAGGAAGGTTAAGATCCCCAGACATGTTGAAACAAAAGAAAAAGGATTCAAAACGGAGAATTAAAAAGATAGATATATGGATTTCGGGGATTATGTTTTTAAAAATAAGCTTTATTTTTTAAAATACTTTCTTTTAAAACCTTTTTGAAAGTAGTTTTCAAAAACTTTACCTAATCTGGTAACCTTCAGCTCTGATACCAAGTGTAACACCCCACCTCCGTCAAGGTCACTCAAAAAGGGAATGCCTTAACTTTGATGGAGCGTTTTAGTAGACAGAACAGAATATTACAAGAACATATTTATAAAGCAGTACTAGAAAAATTTACAACTTTATTACAGCAGAAAACAGAAATCAGTTTGGTTACATCCTTCCAAATCACTTTACCAAATCTCAAGTACATATATGTATATCAGCCCTTTTCAAAAGCCCTTAGAGTACAAAAATTTAAAATCATAATCCCTACAGAAGCTGCCATAAGGAGTCAACCCATACTTTAAGCACTTTAAGTACTTCAAGCAGAAGAAATCCGAATCAAGCTAAAGTATTCCCTCCTTGGAAACCTGGGGGGGGGGGGGGAACGGAAAGAAAAGGGGCGAAAAACAAACGAGGTCAGACATAAAGTCTGGCGAGTCCAGTGATTTCCAGCATATGAAATGATAATAATAATCACGGCATGCAAATAAAACTGGATGCGAGATAACAATAACATGGGT
Organism: Allium sativum; assembly: GCA_030737875.1. Taxonomy (NCBI): domain Eukaryota; kingdom Viridiplantae; phylum Streptophyta; class Magnoliopsida; order Asparagales; family Amaryllidaceae; genus Allium; species Allium sativum. The sequence continues at coordinate 375,912,743 of CM060922.1, forward strand.
AGCAGATATACTTAGGCTAAACAGAAGAAACAGAATGATGAAAGCTATTACTTTTCTCTTCTCTGCACTAATACTAGTATAACAGGATTAGGTGTTACCCTAATGTCTAAACAGAAACAGAATAATGGGCCTTTACCACCTGAACAGAAGGTACAGAAATAGAAATAGAATAATCCTTATGGAAATAGAATGTTAAAATTAGGTGTACACTAGTGAATGGGCCTTTACCACCCCAACAGACGGTACCACACAGAAACAGACAGGTGTTACCACCCAACAGAAACAGACGGTACCCCAACGGAAACAGACAGAACTAAGTGTACCCTAAATCTACCCCAAGTGATTGGCTTTCTAATACATAAATACCCTGTGCCAGCCCCACAAAAGGGTGTATCATTTCCTAAAGTGGCAACCTTTGAATGACACAGACCTATTTACAGATGTCACGGCGTCTTACATCCTCAGAGGCAGACCGGGATCCATGCACGCACATGACCCGGTTGGAATGCACCATCAACACCCCTCGCCATTATTAGAATGAACCGCTTATAATTAGTTCAGTAAGCATGCCCGTACCCTACCTACTGTTGGGTCATAATTTTGATACCAGAAAGGGTTACTGACTAATATGGGTCCCAAACAACAGATGACACAAGTATTTTTCCCTCCTAACCTTGTGTCCCCAGACTAACAGATTTCAGAATAACTTGTTTACAAGTTTTTAGACATACAGAGTTTAGGTCAACTAGTTCACAGATCAGAAAATCAAGTTAACAGGTTTTCAGACTAACGGATAAGATGTACAGTTCTTAACAGACTTACAGATTGTCTAACTTTGTATTGGGCCCACCGACTTACGAAACGTGTTTGTTAATTCATCAATCCGGTTGGTTTAACCCTATTCACCCAAAATGTTTTAGACATCATATTTATCCCAGATTTGCATTAATTAAATATTAATGCACCGACCTCTCACATTAGGTCGGTAGCTTGTGGCCGCTGGATATGCCGGGCGGTTACGGGCAGACTTCTGCCACAAGCCAGACCTAACCTCGTGTCTAAGCATATTTTAGTTATGCCTACGACCTCTCACATTAGACTAACAATTTGCGGTCGCTGGTTAAGCCGGTTGGGCAGGCTTCTACCGTAAACAGAGCCTAACCTCGTGTCATAGCCAATTCATTCCAATACAGATTTTTCAGATATCAGACTAATTCTATTTATTTAATAGATTAAACTTCTTCACGGGATACAACAGATTAATCAAATTTCCATGTTTTACTAAATCTTAGGTCGAGCCTATGGATTTCCATACCCAGATTACCATTATCTAGTTTTCAACAGATCAGACAATTCAACAGATAGCAGATCTAGCAGTTTAAGCGATTCAACAGATTTAGCAGATTACAGACTAGGCCATTTAACATATTTAGCAGATAACAGATTTAGCAAATTATATATATATCTAAAACTCTATTTACATATCTTGCGTAATCATAAATTTAGCCTAAACTTACATGCCCAAATCAAGGTCATAATTCATAATACAATATATGCCCCAAATTTTAGTCTTAATATTCCCATTTACAGTTCATGTCAAAACTAGATTTAATATTCTAGTTCACCATTTATGTCCAAGACTAATATACATGTTAATCATTCACTATTATAGCCAATTCAGATTATGCCAACATATTTATTATGCCAAATTAACTTAATTAAGCTATGCCCAATCCCCGTATAACATGTTTCCACAAGTTCTCTAAGTACTCATGAAATGGCACTAACAAAAGGAGGAGGGGATAAGCACAAGAATTGATATAAAAGAATAGGCATGCAATAATGAACCAAATACAATAATAATGGCTCCAATAGGCTCGATGTACATAATAGTGAATGGGAATAAACTAGCCAAGTTACACACTAATTATGAGATCTAAATAATTAAGGGAATATGCATAAGAAACTAACTACAATAGTTATAGGCAACTAACCACAATAGTCATGGGCGACTAATCAAAATAGTTTCTTGTTCAATGTCATAGGCAATAGTCTCATAGTCATGAATCATAGTCATAGGCAATAGTCTCATAGGCAACAGTTTCATGTCCAATTATGCATTATTCATTATTTGTCCCAAAATTTAGCGTTCGTGCGTTAATCTCTTATGAGATTCGGCGCAGGCTTGTAGTAGCCTGGCTATAGAACAGAAAGAAGAAAGAGGTACAAAATAGTCATAGAAAAACAGATCTGAGATATAAAATATACATAACCTCAGATTCAGATTTATAACCACATCAAGATCATAATTAAAGTTCATATCTGAAAATAACTGTACTCACAATCAAAAAGGAAAGTCTTGATTTCTGGTATCTGAGTTCTGACACTGAATAGCGTTCCTTTGGCGTAGACTATCGATTAGATTAGAAAATAGTTGTTCCCTTTTTAACTTTATTCAGATTGGAAGAAGTTCCTAGTTTTGATTCCAGTAGAGTAACGACGCCATTATTTTATTTAATAAGAACGGAGGCAGAGTATAGGAATGAAATTGTGCAGCATAAGGTTAGAGAAGAATGGTGTAAAGAGAATCAGTCTAGGGGGATGTTTATATAGGATTAGGCGGACGAATCTAGACGAAAACGAGACCAGAAATATCAAAATGAATCAGGTTCAAAAACTGGGTTTCGGGAGCAGGTCGACCCCAAGGTCGACACTATCGTCGACCTGGCCCCTTGGAGGTCGACACTATGGTCGACCCCCAGGTCGACCTGGTCCATGGGCGGGAATTTTTCCGCCCAGCCTGTTCTGGGATTTTGAATTCGAATTTTCGAGCTGTTTTCGATTCTGAAATTCTCTGAAACATCGGAGGGCCATATCTCCCTCATACGGACTCCGTTTCTTGAAAACTCTAACTCGTTTCCAAGTAGAATTTCGAGACGAACACAATGGTGCAACCCATTTCCCTTGATTCTTATTTTAAAAATCAATTATTCTCTGATTTTTTACTTATACGTTCACAGAAAATACGGGGTGTTACATTATCTAAATAAAATAATTCTTGCCTGAGATCTTTTCCATGAAAACATGCCGTAGGAACCAAACCCAAGGAGTAAGCCTATTAGAAAAAATCACTGTAGAAACCATGTTAGGAAAATGGTTTTTAATACATGGGACTTGGCTATAAATACTAGACAAACTCTCTACCTTTTCCTTTCACAAACAACTTTAAGTTTACCTAAAATACTGAAGTGGAATCTCTGGAAACTGGAAAGCATACAAGTGAGTAAATCTTATTTAAATTTCCTGTTTAAATGTTTTACTATAAGCAGTTTTGTACCTATCAATTTGTATGTTGATTTTAGTGCTAGTTCATGACATGTTAACACTATCATCTTGCCAAACAAACAACAAATCATTGATGTTAGAAACCCTTGCTTATATCTGTTATATTCATATATACAAGTGCCAAAATGTTTGCATAAGTATTGATAGTTTAAGACATTTGAAAACAACCTGCTACTGTGTACTGTTAAACACATAACATTTGCCCACTTGTAGTTAGAGGTGAATCATACCAAATTTGCTCACACTAGGTTGATGAAATAGTATGATGTAATGTATATCTCTCATACATTAGTGAATATAACATAGGAGAGACTTTTAGATTGAAAACATATTCAAGAAAACAAAACACAGTACATTCTCTGTTAATCCTCTGTAAACTTGAAAATTCAAAGAAGACGAAACCATGTTTGGATTATATGAATGGAAACCTGACTTCAAACCATGATTTTTAAAGTAAATTTCATGATTTATAACGTTGGGGTGATCGAGGAATATTGAGATAATCAGAAGAGGAACTTTGATCAAATCCCGGCCATCCAATGGATGAACCAACGAGGCGTGAGGTAGGGAGGAGCGTGAGAGGTTCTAGAGTGTAGGAAAATTATAAAATGATTTTTCGGTAATGTAAATTTTGAAAACATTTTAAAATTAGATTTAAGCTTCATGTTTATGTCCCTCGTGTTCTCGCCGGAACTGCTCACTGACGGCGGCGATAGGGAGGTGCAGTCCAGGGGGGATCTAATCGTGGTGGAGTCATGGTGGCGTGGAAGAAGTGGGACAGTGATCTGATTAACGGTGGAGGAGAAATCGGAGCTTTCTCCGATGAACCAATTTTCGACGTTGAGTGATCATACTGTGAAATCACTGTAGCGGTGGAGGCAGTCGGATTTGACGGTGGCAATGCAAGCTGGAGGTGGTGGGTGATGTGTGGGGACTGTCGCAGGTGGTCCAGGATGTCTGGTTGGCGTGTACACGTGCACGTGTATGTGTACAGATGGAAAGGAAAAAGAAGTGATGGAGCATGGTGTTTACGTGGTGATCAGGGGGGTTGGCACGGTGACTGGAGGCTTGGCACTTTGGTACTTGGGTACTTTGCAAAGTACCAGGTGGTAGTTTGGTACTTTGATCGGAGCATGGTAATTACGTGGTGATTAGGAGGGTTGGCACAGTAACTGGATATCTGGAACTTGGTAGAGTACCAAGTGGTACTTTGATAAAATGGAAATACGCGGTCGCAACATGAGGATTTTGAAGGAATGAACGAGAACTGGAGGCCTGGCACTTTGGTACTTTGCAAAGTACCAAGTGGTACTTTAGGACGGAGCAAAATCACAGTTGTGGCAAGGAATTTCGAAAGATGGCACATTGGTACTTTGGAAAATGGGAAAGAATCAATTGGTACTTTGGCAATTTCATAACGGACGGTGACTGGAGCAGTTTGGCAAGCATAATCATGGTGTTTTGGATTTGGCACTTTGGCAAACTGGTACTTTGTCAATACGCTTAAAAATGAGTTTGTGGACGAAGTTTTTAATTAAAATTTATTTTAATTAAATAGAAAATAAATAAAAATAAGGAAAAATAAAATAACTAAATAAAAAGAGAATTTTTATTTAATTTGGCATAGGCAAGTAGAAGGAAGAAAATGGCAGGAAGACCGAGTACAGAAGTTGACCGAAGAAGTTCAACGAGTTTGAAAATTAGAAAGTTAAAGAAAATATTTTAAATAAAATATTAAACTTGTTTATTTAAGTTAAATTAGAAGCAATAAACACTTTATCAGAAGAACTAGAGCATTAAACATCGTTTAAACATCGATGATAAACAAAGCAAAATACCGTGTGCGACGCACACACTTTAACTGTTCATTTATAAAAGATATTAAAAATATCCAGATATGAACAAGATAAACATATACTGTTATGTTAATGGAAAACCCATAAATACAGGACATATAAACTAAATTATAATCAGATTAAGCTGATAATTATTTATCGACTATAAAAGACATTTCATACATCGTTTTGAAGAGTCTGGAATAAATATTCCACTTCGACTCGAATATTACGGCGTGTGTCAGAAATATTGAAGACGGTGATATGCAAGGACTATTTTAAATAGTACCTTCGGTCTGTTCAGTCCCAGGACAAACCCGAATGGACGAGTATCTGATAGCGTATATCAGTTAGATTCTACACACCAAATTTACATAAGTGTATTGCGTTGGTGGCGGAGAAATTCATATCTCTTAGCTTTATTGCCCGCAATATATTTGGGTAATCGAATGAGTGTTTCTGACGGATATGACGATGTGGCATTCAAAGTAATTGAAGAATTAATCCGTCAGAAGGATAAAATGTGACCTCAAACCTCACAATCAGGAAGTAACAAAAGTTGGGCTAGGCAGCATGGCTAGTTAGGTCATACCCAAGCAGGGTATATTATCACCATCTAGAGAACTTCCATATTTAACTTCTTAATCTCTTTTCACAGCTGCAACCTTCAGAATCGGTGGGTCATTCCCAACTGTAGAGGTGGTAATATATTCGTTACACTCAAGTTAAATGAGTGGACGGTCATGTGTGGTCGGATTACAAGACGTTCTTGTTGAACCCCAGTGTATCCTCTCTAGAGTACACTGATCGGTAAGTGCTCCCATATCTTGTCGATTGGAATCCAATCTCCAATAAACGCTTGTAAACGTTTCACTAGATGATTATTTATTTGATATAAACTATCGTAATATCAAATGTTTTGATATAAAATACTTGGGTCATTTTCCATATATTAGTTATGGATTCTTCTAAAGATTTCTAAAGTAAATGATTCTGTCAATATGGAAAACCTTATTTCTTATTTCCCTGTTTACATCTTTTTAACTGTGTTTACTCACACCAGTCCCCTGACTGACCCAGAGTTTATGAGTAGTAGGTCTGCGTTTCCTAAACTTGTTATGAGTAGGAAAGTAATTCAGGTAGGCAAGTGGAACCTTATGAAGTTCAAGTTCAAGATCAAGCTAGTAGCATATCTATATCTATGTATCCAGTTTAGATATCTGTATTATCCTAGTTATGATGTATAATTATGCTGTTGTACTATGGTATTGTATTATGATGATGTACTATGATGTACCAGACCCTGTATTGTAGTATATTATGTATTTTGTGAAATTACGCTGTGAGATTCTGATGTTTTCTTAATCTTCTATTCTAAAAGTTCTATCTTTTCTATCTCATCTTCTAAATTCTTTCAATAATGACACGACTTTCAAGGCATCGAAAATCGCACCGTTACACTTTTCCTATATTTTTTTGTAGAACTAGATTATATTCTGATGGATCTAAATTTTTAGATCTAATTATTTTTGTTGATCCTAAATATGTGTAGATGTATTCTTTTATTTCTTTGAAGATCTGATTTTGAATTTTCCAAATCCAAATTGATGGAGATTCGATTGTATATGTATTATTTGCATTATTGATGATGTAGAGGTAGATCTAGTTTTATCCTTTCCGATCTACTATTACTTTTCGTATGTAATTCTTTTGGATAGACTAAAGATAAAATATGCATGATTTTTTTATGTACACCCAACATAATTATGGGCATAAAATATGATGGTGTAGCATTTAAACTCAATAGCAATATTTATTTATCATTGGAAGTGAAATTAAAAACTCATTATGTAAACAAACTTTTTCAAATGAGGAACCTGAAGTTCATATGCAAATGAGGAATCTGAAGTTCATATGCAAATGAGGAACCTGAAGTTCATATGCAAATGAAGAACCTGAAGTTCATATGCAAATGAGAAAGATGAAATAATAGACTCGAAGCATGTAATTGCATTTAATTTTTTGCTTATAGCAAATGACATGTAATAGAAAAGGATTGAAAAAGCAATGAAGAAGAAAAAGAAAATCTTTCATTTATTGAAGTTATTTTTGATTTAGCACTTGAAGTGAATGGAAATATTAATGAAAGCATACACGACAAACTTAATTTTTAGTATTTGAAATAAAAGTTGAGAACTTGTAATTCCTTTATAGTCAAATTTTTTTTGGAGTTTCCATGAATTATTGAATGCATTTGTTATATGAGATAGAAATCTTTTTATGCTATATATCTCATTTTCTAAAATTACAGATGTAAGATTTGTTGCATCCTGAAGATGCTATTATATTTGTATGAAGAACACACATATATATATATATATCAAGAAGAGATATTTATTTTAGGAAATCTAACTATTGAGAAATAAATTTCATTATTAAGACATTCATTTTAATTTTATCATTGACTAATATTGAACATAAACCTTAGATGAAATTGTGTTACTTTAAGTATCTTTTCTCAATTGTTTCATATATTTGTAATGAAATCATTTTACTGTGACAATAGTTATATCCTAGGCGATATAAATGTTAATTGCAGTTACTATTGTCATAAATGTATTGGTTATTGTAAATTAAATGTTATATGTTCATGCTCAGAATATGGATATAAGTATGATTTTTTTATGCATTTATTTGACTAGTAATATATGATATAATGGAAGAAATAGGTTCAACAACAACCTAAAGTTGTGTGAAAAAATTTGTGACGGCCTGCCCCGCACCAACCGGCATTTCCTCCAAAAGTGCGTTGTACACATGCCCGACTAGCACGGAACGGTCGCCAAAGAAAGGAAAGAAGAAAATGAACTAATAAAGAACCTGTAGAATGTCTCACAGCGCATGGAATAAAATATAATAATAATATACTTGACATAAAACAGGCGAGATAGTGCATAAGCTGAAAACTAAACCAACATAGCAGTGGAAATCCAAATACAGCTTATGATCCAACATCATTATTACAACTTTAAAACTGACTCTAAAGAAAAAGAAAGCTAAAGTAGAAGATGCACTACTAATGCCCAAGCAGTGATCTTCAACAACACAGGGAGGATATCTATACATATCATACGTGGAAGCCTACTGCTCGTCTCCGGATCAGCTACTCGTGCATACCACCTAACCTGTCTCTAGTCTTCTCGTGAGAGCACCCAAAGTAATAAGAAGAGACATAAAACTCTGGGTCAGACAAAAAGTATGGTATGAGCGATAAGCAGCTAAACTGAACAATAACAAGTATACTAGACCATACCTGAACCTGGACCTGCAACCAAAGAGTTAGCATTACATACCGTATAATACTCTAAGGTGCCACTGAATAGATGGTGTAAAGATAACGGGGGTGGGGGTGCGTATGTCATAATGAAGGCAAACAAATCAACCAGAACAACCATCCTCAAATCTCTCACTCAGGGCGTAAAGCATATGATGTCCACCACCGTCAATCACTAGACCCATCGAAGTAGTGACGGAGTTCGACTTGTACAACTACTGCTACTACCAAGCTTACCACATGGAGTCATGACCAAACCTTTACAAATGACCCCACTTCATTGGTCTATAGCTCTTTAGTCGTACCTAGGCCACTGTGGCCCTGAATCCGTTCACGTACCCCCTACACATAGTGATCCAAAGTTATAGACATCGACAATCATGAAGTTCGCTCATTGGTTCCCATCTGGATCCTGAGTCAAAACTACTTATTTGGGCTACCTTTGCATCTCGGGTTTTGGTCGCCATCTCCGGATCGGTCTTCATTCAGCTCGTGATCATCATATAGGCTCGGGTTCATATTAGTTCGTAGCACCCTCTCCAGATCGGTTCGGATCTGATGACCTTCCTCCAACGGTTCATATCGGATGACCTTCCTCCAACGATTCGGATCGGATGACCTTCCTCCTGGCTTCGTGGAAAACTCCTCTGGTTCGGTCCTTCTTCCCAAGCACTCCGGATCGGGTTAGATCTCTCGAGCTTCTCCATGATGCATCGGTTCGGGTTGGAGGAGCACACGAGAGGCGGATCGGGTCGTGAGTTCGGGTCCAGATCATCTCGTGGATACAACAACTTGGAGGGCGGTTCGGTTCGGGCTCTTTCCTCCGATCCGAACCGGATCGGCCAAATTCCTGCACTTTTTCCAACGACTGTTTACGCCATTCGACGACGTTTTCGACCAATCTAACTATTCTAAACAATCACAATTCATACCAAACAGTCATAGGAACATATAACATCAACAACAAACATCAAAGCAATAACTTGATAGGTTAAAATAGATCAAACATAGCCAAAACCCCATATTTACCCCTAAGCATGTTTAGGCAAAACTAATGATATGATTAGTAAAACTTAATCAAATTTCTAACAGAGGCATAAAACATTATTTTCGAATTTATAAATATTTTTCCAGAATTTATTAGTGTATAAATTCGCTAATCAACACTAATTACTCTTAATTAAGCATAATTAGTGAGGAACTATGCAAATCACTCACCTTGGCCACAAATAAAATACCAAATCTGAAATGAATCTCTGTTTGGCGCTGTTTCCAATGCAACAAAGCAGCTCTAACCTTGCTTTGGTGTTTTCTCTCCTTAATTTGATGTTGCTAAGCTTAATCCTTGATTAGAAATTGATTTGGGGATGTTTTAGAGGTTGGAGGCCATTGTTAGGGTTTCTAAGAGGTAAGTGGCGGCTAGAAAACTGAAATAGAATGAAAACCTAACTCATTTCAGCCTCCCCTTAACCCTAATCCCGAAATGGGTTTTGGGCCCATTCACTAATCACCCTATTTGGCCCGGTTAAGCAAATTTTCACCTTCTGAAACTTGTTTCGGTCATATCTCCCAAACGGTAAGTCCCTTTGGCTAATGTGACCACTCTACGGAATTGTAAACCATCATCCGGATCCAATGGAAGTGGTTTCAGGTGAAAACTCCTTTCCAATCAAAAGTTATGGCCAAAACAATATCAGTTAGGGGCAAAATGGTCATTTAAAAATTGGTAAACATCATGAACATGGGAAATAACCCCACTAGTCGCCTCCCAAAGCTACATGACCATATGACTTCGTATGTGAAAGAAATAAATATTCTATGATCCTTCGATGCGTAGAATGCGGGTCGTTACACTCTCCCCCCCCCCCCCCCCCCCCCCCAAGAAATTTCGTCCCCGAAATTCCTTAACCCAAAACATACAAAGGATCCCGCATGCCTACCATCGACATACAACAATCAAACATGCAAAACAAACGAACAAGCCTATCCTAGCATGCGGAAAGACTAAATCGAAGTTAAAATATTACCAGGCGAAGAGTTCTGGACACGTCTTCCTAATGCTCTCCTCTGTCTCCCAAGTACAGTCATTCTCATTCCCACCCCACTGAACTTTGACTAGATTCACCGCTTTCCTCCGAAGTTGCTTCGTATTGTTCCCAACAATACGCATAGGCTTGCGGTTCCTAACCGCCTCGGGTTCAACTTCGATATCATCTAATCATCAGGTGAAATAGTCACATCTGGGTCGTGTACGAACTTCCTTAACTGGGAAACATGAAATACGTTGTGAACTCCTGCTATCTTCTCTAGTAATTCAACTTTGTATGCAAAATTCCCAATTTTCTCAAGAACTGGGAATGGACCAACAAATCTTGGTGCTAACTTGCCTCTCCTGCCAAATCGTATCACACTCTTCAACGGAGAAATCTTGACAAACACCAAGTCGCCAACGGAGAACTTTAATTATCTTCTCCTCTTATCAGCATAACTCTTTTGCCTATCTTGGGCAGCCTTCATTCGCTGTTGGATAATCTTAATCTTACTGAAGTTTCTCTTATCACATCGGGTCCAAGCACAAACTTCTCACCAGTTTCTATCCAACATGACGGTGAGTTGCACGGTCTTTCGTACAAAGATTCAAATGGAGCCATACCAGTATTGGATTGATAACTATTATTATAGGAAAACTCTACTAGATGCAAATGGTCATCCCATGATCCACCGAAATCCAATACACAGACTTTTAAGAGATCTTCTAGCACTCGATTTACCCTCTCTGTCTGTCCATCGGTTTGAGGATGATATGCGGTACTGAGATGTAGATCTGATCCTAACGCCTCTTGTAAGCCCTTCCAAAATCCATTAGTGAACAACGGATCTCGTTCAGTCACAATGCCTTTGGGTATTCCATGAAATCTCACTACCCACTTTATATACAGTTCCGCTAATTTAGCTGCCGTCCTGTTTGACTTGACGGGTATAAACCTTGCACTCTTAGTCAATCGGTCCACAATCACCCAAATGCTATCATGGCCCGATCTAGTCCTTGGTAACCCATCAATGAAATCCATTGACACTTGTTCCCATTTCCATTCTGGAATTTCTAATGGTTGTAACAAACCACTAGGCTTCTTCTGCTCAGCTTTAACTAGCTGGAAATTCGTGCATTTGGATATAAATTTCCCAACGTCTCTTTTCATCCCTTCCCAGTAGTAGGTCTGCTTCATGTCTCGGTACATCTTATTACCACCGGAGTGTATAGTCAGTTTTGAATGATGACATTCTCTAAGCACTTCATCTATCAATCCATTAACATTGGGTACAACTAGTCTTCCATTCTTTCTAAGCCATCCATCTCGATCAAGCCCATACTTGTTCATCTCTCCGTCGATTCCCATCTCTAACTTTGAGATGATTTCCAATAGGTTAGGATCGATCCTCTGATTGGAACCAATATGCTCAATCAAAGTGGGTCTGATCGTCAAACTTGCTAACATTTCTGTATCCAGTTCGCACTTTGGTCTGAAATCATACCCAGCGATGTACTCCAGTTGCTTCCATTCTAGAAACATAGCCCCTAAACTTGCATGTCTTTACTCAATGCATCAGCCACCGCATTGCCCTTTCCTGGTGTATATGCGATGTCGAAATCATAGGAAGCCAAAAATTCTAACCATCTTTATTGTCAGAGATTTAGATCCTTTTGAGAGAAAAGATACTTTAACAATTTATGATCGGTAAACAGCTCGAATCTGTAACAACCCATCTCCGCTAGGGTCACTCACAAAGGGAATGCACTAGGTTTGGTGAAGTATTATCGAGGTAAACATGCACAGAAATATTACAAGACAGAACATATATAAAACAGTGGAAGTAAAACAAATTTCATTACCTTATAAAATAAGGTCTTAAGCCTTTTACGTCAGAATACATCAAAACCTGTCTTGCAATAGTAAAGAAGCATAAAACCTTTTCATAAATTATTCCCTAAAATAAAGCGGTGAAGCAGCCATAGCCAAGAGAAGACCAAGCTATACACGATGACCTTCAAGCAGAAGAGGTCCGAACTAACAACAGTATTTCTTCTCTGAAAACCTGGGGAGGAAACGGAAGACAAAGAGGCGAAAGAAAACGGGGTCAGTCATAAAGACTGGTAAGTCCTATCTACTTCCAGCATAAAACAGGTAAAGGTAACATGATATGCATAAACTGAAAATAAACATAAGGATGACGACAAGATAGATAAACTAAACCAAGATAACATGGTGAACTACGGTATCAAGATAAACTAAGGTATCATGATAAACTACGGTGTCAAGGTAAATCAAAGTATCACATCGTCAGGTTTCTATCAAGTATAATATCCCAAGGTATCTATCATGTATATTTGCTCTGCACCTCCCGTACTAGTATCCCAACCCGTGTCATGAGTTAACTATAAAATGTCCCTTGACCAAAGTGATGAAATGGTCCATGTCAACCTAATATATCGCGTACATAGGTTTTCCTAACTCGTATGTTTCTTTCCATGTATAAGTTCAGTCCTTTGCCGTAGGCCGTACAGGCTTTCCCATGTAAATCTATACCACCTCAACGTAGTACCATTTTATCCTTGAGGTTGTTTTGGACTGCTACCCTTGATCTGGTTATGTTTTCTTACCATGAACTATCGCGTGTTCACCTAGGATTTATGCCACCTAGGACCTCTAGGGATTACGCTACCTAATGAACGTTTTCGTATCTCGGTTTGGGTTTTTGCCACCTAGGGCTACTAGGGATTATGCTACCCGTCAACCGCGCCCTTTTTCCCACGTAAGCACCGTGAATCGTTTTTCCATGTCTAACTGCACATGTATCTCAATGTGCCATCCGAGTCCCAAGCCAGGGCAAATCAAGAAATACGAGACTTGGTCTGGAGCTTTAAGTCGTCTGCCGAATGCAGATATCAAGGTCTATTTTTGTATCCGTGCCTATGGTCCCACGTGACCCCTCCCTCAACTACTGAAAGGCAATCCAAGAAAAATCATGCATGAGAACTATAGTCCGGCCCGCTATGCCCCACTTACCTATTGGCCAACCTCACCCATAACTCGATAGCAAGTATATGGTCTGTTGGGAGTTCTCTGCCTTTCCGTATACGTACACGATTGACTAAAGATGGTAGGTAGTTGACGACGCGCTATCCAGGGCAAAAATCAAGTATCGTCGACTCCACGCTAATCCATCCCCGTCTTTTGGTTGCTCGCACAGCAACCAAGGCATACTCTTGGTTCTTCTACCGCAGACCTTAACCTCTGTGAGCCCAGGCGGATCATCTGCAACCTCACAGAGGGATACCAAGAGTACCCTCACGTCCCCCGAAGCTACTGCTTCGTCACCCAGTTCGTTGGAGCCTTTATCTAAGTCAGATAATTTGCTCCTCCTCGTGTGTTTAGGCGATGACCTACTGTATCGGGTTACTCATCTATTTGTGAACTGGTCCAAATCCCTTGACTAAGAATTATTACTTAGTTATCCTAAACTAAGGTTTTATCACTTAGTTCCCTTTCCCGTTATCCTTGTTAACCACGATTTTCCACCTAGTCCCCTGAACTAGCGTTTTGTCTAATGGGTTAAGTGTTGTCATTCCAGTTCATGACTTAACCCGCCTACGAATTATGTCAAGATTGGCTAAGTATTTAAGCTCAAGACTTAGCCCTACAAGTTGGTTAAGTATACCAAGAGGCTCATGACTTAACCCTATTCAATTATCAAGTCAGATTAGTTAAGTATTAGTTTGTCTTGACCCTATCAGATTATCGTGTTAGATTGGTTAAGCATAGATTATCTTAACCCCATCAGATTATCGAGTCGGATTGGTTAAGTATGGGTTAGCTTAACCCCATCCACTAATCGTATTACAATGGTTAAGTATATTTAAACGGTCTTGTGACTTAACCCTATCAAGTTCTCATATTAGTTGGTTAAGTATAGCTTACTTAACCTCATCAAATCATCATGTATAATTGGTTAAGTATAAGTTACTTAACCCCATTGAATTATCATGTTAAATTGGTTAAGTATTGGTTACTTAACCTTATTGAATTATCATGTTTAGATTGTCTAAGTGTTTAACTTAACCCCATCGAATTAACGTGTTTAGATTAGTTAAGTCTAGGTTAACTTGACTCCATCTAATTACCGTGTTTAGATTAGTTAAGTGTAGGTTACTTAACCCCATCTAATTGCCGTGTTTAGATTAGTTAAGTCTAGGTTAACTTAACTCCATCTAATTACCGTGTTTAGATTAGTTAAGTGTAGGTTACTTAACCCCATCTAATTACCGAGTCGGATTAGTTAAGTATGGATTAGCTTAACCCCATCCCCTAACTGTATTTTACGGTTAAGTGTCATTAAGAAATCAAGTCCGGTTTCACTTAACCTACCCATTCATGTCATATCGGTTAAGTTTCATTAGTCAGATTTACTTAACCTTATCATGTGGCATTAATTGAATTAATGCACTCTCAACCTCTCACATTAGACGTTGTTGTGGTTACTGGTTACGCCGGGTGGGTCCGGGCAGATTTACACCACAACCTAGTCTAACCTCGGGTTTCAAGTGCGATATGACCAACTACCCACATTGGGTCCTATTGTTAGTAGCTACTGGATTTGCCGGGCGGGTCCGGGCAGATTTATGCTACAAATTCAACCCAACCTCGAGTTGGCCACTTCCATGTTTTTCTACGTGTCATGTTCATGTCAAGTTTAGACCCCTTTTTAAGTCTATGTTTTCATGTAACCCCATGTCAAGTTTTCGTGTCCTATTCACGTTTATTATCATTACATGTTCCATGTAATTCCATGTCAAGTTCATAGCCAATTTTCAAGTTTGCCTAAACTACCCAAAACGTGTCCCCAATGCACATGAAAGAGAATCAACATATTTGGAATAATATGACAAAGATGGGTACAAGATGGCAAAGATGAATCACAAGTTAAACATGGTGAAAATTGAGGCAAAGGTGTTCACATAACTAGCATATTGCATATTGGCCTCAAAACATGCACGATGTCATAAGGGGATTGGCCACAAACATGTATGGTATCATAAGGGGTTTGGCCTCAAACATGCATAATATCATAAGGGGGTTTGGCCTCACATAAACATGAAATCATAAGGGGTTTTGGGTTCTTTTACATGCATAAGCCCCAAGTCAAATTCATGCACATATTTCACAAGTCAAAATGGTTCCAAGTGTTCATGCCAACATCCCACAAATAAAGGTTCAATCTTGCATGGCAAACTAAGTCCAATGCAACATGAGTAACTTGATTTAGTCACTAAACATAGCCTAAAGTCATAGGTTCAAGCAAAAGAGGCATGACAAGGTTCGTATAGGCTAGCATACTTATGTTCATCGCATTTTATTCCATGTCACATTAGATCTATCGTTTAGATCTACAAGTAGCTAGAACTTACATAGCGTGGCTAAGGTATTATGAGCATGAATCGTCATGAAATTGGCCTAGCAACGTTGATCCACTCCCTTGATTTGATGTAGCAAGCTAGCACCTTTGATTCAGATCTAGTTTGAATGCATAGTCTCTTGGAGTTGGAGATAGAGGCCATGATCAGTGGAGATTTGGGCAGCACTTCGTTGCAAGAGTGATTTGTGAGGGTTTAAGCTAGGTCTAGGGGTCTTTTTATAGAGATTAAGAGTAGTTTAGGCCATAGGATTAACCCTAGGATAGATCTGAGCCCTTAAAAATCGTCACCAGCCTCCAAAACCGAGCCAAATAGGTGCACCAGGCTGCCTGGGTCCGACCAGGCAGGTCGACCCCCAGGTCGACCCTGGGGTCGACTCCCCAGTCGACCTGGTCCCACCCAGGTCGACACCCAGGTTGACCCCCTGGTCGACCTGGTCTGGGCGGGATTTTTCCCGCCTACCCTGATTTTCTGAAATTTTCAATCTGTTTTGAATTTGAATTTTTCGTGAAACTTCGCGAGGCCATATCTCGGTCATACGGACTCCGATTTACGAAATTTCGGACTCTATTTCGCATATTTTTCCGAGACGAACGCAATAACGCAACCTGTTTCCCTTGATTCAGATTATAACATTTAATTCTGCCTTGATTCTTATTTTAACACGTTGTTAAAATTTGGGTTGTTACAGAATATTTCTCCCAAGAGATAATGTCTCCACATCTTCAATGCAAACACGATCGCTACCAATTCCAAATCATGGGTAGGGTATCTTTTCTCATGTGGTTTCAGTTGCCGACTTGTATAAGCTACAACCCTACCTCCTTGAATCAATACAGCACCCAGTCCAGTACCACATGCATCTGTGTATACCGTCATCTCTTCATTCCCCTTAGGAATGACTAACACTGGTGCACATGTCAACTTGTCCTTTAGACTCTTGAATGCATTCCCGCACCTTTCGTCCCAGACGAAAGCTTGATTCTTCTTGGTCAACTGAGCCAACGGTGCTGCTATCTTGGAGAAGTCTTGGATAAACTTACGATAATATCCAGCCAATCCCAAGAAACTTCTTATGTCCATTGCATTCTTGGGCGTAGACCAATCTTGCACTGTAGCCACCTTCGCAGGGTCCACGACAATACCATTTTCTGAAACAACATGGCCTAAGAATCTCACTTCCCTCCTCCAGGAGTGACACTTAGAAAACTTTGCTTTCAATTGGTGTTTTCTCAACACCTCCATCACTATACTCAAATGTTCCTTGTGTTCATCCCTCTGTCCTCGAATAGATCAAAATGTCATCCACGAACACAAGGACAAACTTATTCAACTGATCTCTGAATACCCTATTCATAAGATCCACAAAATATGCTAGGGCATTGGTCAGCCCGAATGGCATGACCAACCACTCATAAAATCCAGACGGCATCTGAAATGCCGTTTTAGCTATACTCTCAGCTTCCACTCTAAGCTGATGAAAACCTGTCGCGAGATCCAACTGAGAGAATACTCTCTCACCACTCAACTGATCAAACAGATCATTTATCCGCGGTAGAGGATACTTGTTCTTCCTCGTCACTTTATTCAACTCGCGGTAGTCTACACACAATCGAAGGGAACCATCCTCCTTGGTGGCAAACACAACTGGTGCTCCCCATTCAAAAAGACTTCTTCTGATAAATCCCTTCTTCAAATGATCGCTGAATTGCACCCCGAGCTCTCGCTGCTCCCTTGGTGCCATACGACGAAGTGGCATCACTATAGGTCTGGCATCTTTCACTAAATCAATACGGAACTCAATCTCTTGGTGTGGTGGAAGCCCGGTCACTTCTTCGAAAACGTCCGGATACTGGCCAACCACGGGCAAACCTGACAACCCACTATGCGGAATGTCGAGGGAATTTAGAAAACTAGCCATTACCCCATCACCGGGCAGACCACCAAACACTACCCTCTGCCATCATCCGCTCTAGCTGTCACCAAAAAGCCCTCACAGTCTACCACCACCCCGTATCTTTGGAGCCAATCAAGTCCCAAAATAATGCCAAACCCAGTAAATCCCAAAACAAAGCAATCACAAACAAACATGCATCCATGAATCGATAAGACTACATTACGACAAATCATGCTAAGGTTAGTCGAACCACCAATCGGTTTCGTCACTACTAAAGGTCTATCGACAATCTCAGGCTCCAATCCCAACCTTTCTACCAGGTCACTAGATATGAAAGAACTGGAAGCCCCGATATCAAACAAAACTCTAACATGAACATCATAAACAGAAAGCATACCTTGAATGACGACATTATTTCCCTTCTCCGCCGCAGTTGGGGCATTCGACGAAGAAGGAATAGCATTAAGGGCGTATGCTTTCACCGTCTGCTTTTCTTTTGGGGGTTGCGGACACTAGTCCTTGTGATGTCCCACTTGGCCACAGTTGAAGCACTTCCTATCCGCTGGCTTGGCCCAACAATTACTAGCATAATGGCCCTTCTTACCACAGCTGAAGCACTCAACATCTTTCTTATTCTTTTTCTGGCCATCCTTATTCTGGTTCTACTTACTCTTATTCTGAGAACCACTCTTGCCTCCACCACTTGCTTGCGGCTTTGGCTTCTCTGCAGATGCAATCTCGGTCTTCGACTTAGGGTAAAGACTTTCTGACCTCAATGCTTTCCCTACAATCGGTTCAAACGTCTCATCGATGTGGTTAATAAGCCTCTTCCCCAAGTACTGATCCAAGCCAGTTATGAACTTCTCGTTCTTCTTCTCGGCAGTATCAATAAGAGATAACCCATACTTCGACAAAGTGTCGAATTCAGCAATATACTCCGAGACAGCTCTGCCATTCTACTTAAGCTCCAAGAATTTCTTAAACAACACTGACTTCTGAGCAGCTGGAATGAACTTATCGCTAAAGCGAACCTTAAACTGCTCCTAAGTAATCTGATCCTCGGGAGTAGCTGCCTTTATAGCATTCCACCAATTCAATTGCCCGTCCGTGCAGCTGACGGGATGCTAGCCTTCTCTTCATCGCATCCTCGATACCCAAATGTTCAAAGATACGCTCACAGCTATCCAACCAATCCTGAACATCTGTGGCCGACTCCGTTCCGTGGAACGGCTTCCCACTAAGACTAATATAATCCTTGTTTAGCTTGGCAAAATCGGCCCTAGGCGCCTGCACTATTGGACCCCCACCATTACCATTGTTGGGAGCTGCCCTCTGCACATCCCTAAGCATTTCCCTTATGAGGTCAGTAAACATCATCCTCATGTTAGCAGCATTCCCATTATTGTCTCCTCTGCTGGTACCTCTTGCGTATCGGCTTATCGTTCAATCTGTAAAGAGAAAACGATTAACCACCTCCATAGTGGTGCTAGTGCTGTGCGACTTCATCCTTAGCTATACTAATTGTATATATATATAGCTTTTGAAAACCAAAATAATCACAAATACGCTCTCTCATATACGTATACTATTTCTTCCTGATGACTTCCCTAGGTTAACTACACAACCTAGAGCTCTGATACCAAGTGTGACGGCCCGCCCCGCACCAACCGACATTTCCTCCAAAAGCGCGCTGTACACATGCCCGACTAGCACGGAACGGTTGCCGAAGAAAGGAAAGAAGAGAATGAACTAATAAAGAACCCGTAAAATGTCTCACAGCGCATGGAATAAAATATAAGAATAATATACTTGACATGAAACAGGCGAAACAGTGCATAAGCTGAAAACTAAACCAACATAGCAGCGGAAATCCAAATACAGCTTATGATCCAACATCATTATTACAACTTTAAAACTGTCTCTAAAGCAAAAGAAAGCTAAAGTAGAAGATGCACTGCTAATGCCCAAGCAGTGACCTTCAACAACACAGGGAGGATATCTATACATATCATACGTGGAAGCCTCCTGCTCGTCTTCAGATCAACTACTCGTGCATACCACCTAACCTTTCTCTAGTCTGCTCGTGAGAGCACCCAGAGTAATAAGAAGAGACATAAAACTCTGGGTAAGACAAAAAGTCTGGTATGAGCAATAGCAGCTAAACTGAACAATAACAGGTATACTAAACAATACCTGAACCTGGACCTGCAAGCAAAGAGTTAGCACTACATACCATACAATACTCTAAGGTGCCACTGAATAGATGGTGTAAAGATAACGGGGGTGGGGGTGTGTATGTCATAATGAAGGCAAACAAATCAACCACAACAACCATCCTCACATCTCTCACTCAGTGCGTAAAGCATACGATGTCCACCACCGTCAATCACTAGACCCATCGAAGTAGTGACGGAGTTCGACTTGTACAACAACTGCTACCACCAAGCTTACCACATGGAGTCATGACCAAACCTATACAAATGACCCCACTTTATTGGTCTATAGCTCTTTAGTCGTACCTAGGCCACTATGGCCCTGAATCCGTTCACGTACCCCCTACACATAGTGATCCAAAGTTATAGACATCGACAACTCCTTAGAACACGTCCCACAGCAAAGCCCAATCATGAAGTTCACTCATTGGTTCCCATCTGGATCCTGAGTCAAAACTACTTATTTGGGCTACCTTTGCATCTCGGGTTTTGGTCGCCATCTCCGGATCGGTCTTCATTCAGCTCGTGATCATCAAATAGGCTCGGGTTCATATCAGTTCGTAGCACCCTCTCCAGATCAGTTCGGATTGGATGACCTTCCTCCAAAGGTTTGGAGTGGATGACCTTCCTCCAACGGTTCAGATCGGATGACCTTCCTCCTGGCTTCGTGGAAAACTCCTCTGGTTCGGTCCTTCTTCCCAAGCACTCCGGATCGGGTCGGGTCTCTCGAGCTTCTCCATGGTGCATCGGTTCGGGTCGGAGTGGTACACGAGAGGCGGATCGGGTCGTGAGTTCGGGTCCAGATCGTCTCATGGATACAACAACTTGGAGGGCAGTTCGGTTCGGGCTCTTTCCTCCGATCCGATCCGGATCAGCCAAATTCCTGCACTTTTTCCAGCGACTGTTTACGCCATTCGACGACGTTTTCGACCAATCTAACCATTCTAAACAATCACAATTCATACCAAACAGTCATAGGAACATATAACATCAACAACAAACATCAAAGCAATAACTTGATAGGTTAAAATAGATCAAACATAGCCAAAACCCCATATTTTCCCTTAAGCATGTTTAGGCAAAACTAATGATATGATTAGTAAAACTTAATCAAAGTTACCCAAATTTCTAACAGAGGCATAAAACATTATTTTCGAATTTATAAATATTTTTCCAGAATTTATTAGTGTATAAATTCGCTAATCAACACTAATTACCCTTAATTAACATAATTAGTGAGGAACTATGCAAATCACTTACCTTGGCCACAAAAAAAATACCATATCTAAAATGAATCTCTGTTTGGCGCTGTTTCCAATGCAACACAGCAGCTCTAACCTTGCTTTGGTGTTTTCTCTCCTTAATTTGATGTTGCTAAGCTTAATCCTTGATTAGAAAGTGATTTGGGGATGTTTTAGAGGTTGGAGACCATTGTTAGGGTTTCTAAGAGGTAAGTGGCGGCTGGAAAACTAAAATAGAATGAAAACCTAACTCATTTCAGCCTCCCCTTAACCCTAATCCCAAAATGGGTTATCGGCCCATTCACTAATCACTCTATTTGGCTCGGTTAAGCAGTTTTTCACTTTCTGAAACTTGGTTCAGCCATATCTCCCAAATGGTAAGTTCCTTTGGCTAATGTGACCACTCCACGGAATTGTAAACCATCATTCGGATCCAATGGAAGTGGTTTCAGGTCAAACCTCCTTTCCAATCAAAAGTTATGGCCAAAACAAGATCAGCTAGAGGAAAAATGGTCATTTAAAAATCGGTAAAAATCATGAACATGGGAAATAACCCCACTAGTCGCCTCCCAAACCTACATGACCATACGAGTTCGTATGTGAAAGAAATAAATATTCTACGATCCTTCGATGCATAGAATGCGGGTCGTTACAAAATTATTTTAACAAGGAGTTATATAACTCAAAACCCAAGACCCGAAGTCTTGAATTCATATCAATAATTTTCTTAACTTGTCAAAATTTATAAGCTTCTAAACATGAGTTTACACATAATTTGAGAACCCGAAGTTCATAATTTTTTTTAATGAACTTGAAGTTCATGAATAAGCAGTCTGAAGGTACGTTGAAATTATGTAAAACGATAATATTTTACTCCATGAAGAAGCTAAAGGAAGTAAATAAATCATAATACTCAAGAAATAGAAGCCCTAAGCTTTCTTGAAGTTGTGAGATGAAAAGATTGTACTTACGGAAGAAGCTAAAAGACAAACACACATAATAATATGTGACAATAACATTGAATTCAATAGAAAATCTCTAAATGGGTTTCATTTAACTGATATCTTTCATGTACAATTTATATTAACCGAATATCGCAAAGATATAATATGCATATTAATATCTTGAAGAGATGTTCTAGAGATTTATTTTTATATAGAAAATCCAACATCCTAGAAGTGATGTTAGAGATTTTTTTTTGTTGCCTTGCAATTACATAAAAAAAAGATATGTTCCCTGAAGGATTATCAAGCACTCCGGAAGTAGTGATTTCTTTTCATGAATCTTATATTTATTTAATGCATCTAATTTTGTTATTGCATTTAATGTTCAATATGTATTTTGTATATTGATATGACATTTCAATAGTTTGTACATATTTATCTCTGGAGGAGATAAGTTCATCCAAGAAGCAGTGAACATAATATCTTTAGAGGATATTTTTATACATGGAAATGGTAAGATATCTCTAGAAGAGACCTATTTATTTGAAAATAATAAAATATGTCAAAAAGAGATTTCTACAATTAAAAGTGATAAATATTTGTAGAAAAGTTCATAAATTTCTCCAAAAAGAGAAAATATGTATTAAAACTCCACAAATGGTGTTTATGGAATATCCCAGAAACGATATTAAAACTCCATCAACTTAACAATTTGAAGTTGTTTATATATTTATTTGGACCAGAAGTTCGATATGTTTTCAAACCAGAAGTTTTGAACATTATTATATGATCCTGAAGAATTTGTAATGGTATTGATCAATACATTGAAATCAATATTTGATCTTTTTAATAATTTATTCTAAAATCACTAACTCAAATGAGAAGGACTATGCAAATTTATGATACGTGGACGCACGTATTTATGTATTCATATCTGTAAATATTTAACTAACAACCTGAGGTTTGTTATAAGCTTATTTTATAGATTATGCATAAATATTATTTAGTGATTTAAATTTCAATCAACATGAATGTTGAATGACCTGAAGTCATATGTATATTCAAATTTACCTGTATAATAAGAAAATTCCTCCAATATTGCTAGATCAATGAAAGAGAATAAGTAAAAAAAAGATGAATGCATCTTATCGACTAATTAAAGGGTTATCCTCCTACAACTGATATACATATAATATATTTGCTAACAACAATGTGATAATGGATCAAAATGAGAATCCCATGATGATTATTATTTAGTGTGACAATGTTTGTCACCATTGAGGGGGAGGATAAAGGCATACAATTTCATTTTGAGTATCTGTGTTATATAATTGACACAAAAATAAATTATAAATAATGTCCCTTGTAGACTTGCTTCAATATATATTTGAATCCTAGAATGATCAAAATGCATAAACCACATTTAAATACTGGTTTAAAAGTTAGTTCAAAATACTTTTGAAGTAAGTAATAAAGATGCCAGATAAAGGGGGTGACTGTTCTTCAAGAAACACCTAAGGAATCTCTTGAAGAGATCCATGACATGATTGTCAAATAACCCCAGAAGTGGTTTAGGTAACTAAAATAGATAAATAAAGATATCTCAATAAATTATATCTAGAACTGACAATATATAATCGTCGATGATAAATTTACAAAAAGTAAAGCGCTTATGTTAAATCATGATTGGCCATCATGAATCCTTCTCTAATTGAGAAATCATGATATAATTCATGATTTAGTGTGATTTAACAAATATTCATACATTCGAGGTTTATTCACTACTTTGCGGACAACATTCTTTTAAGTATTGTTATAATGAAAATCATGATATAATTCATGATGAGTAGATTGTTTCTTACTTTAAGTATTGTTGCAATAAAACATTTAATATACTTTTGAGTATAGTTGCAATATGCAAAATTTATTGAAGTGTACAGGTTCCTGAAGAATATAAATAACTTTAGTAATTATAAAGAATGCAAAGAACGTAGAATATAGATTACAACATGCTTCTAAGTATTGTTGTAATGAAAATCTTGATGTAATTCAAGATGAGTAGATTACTTCCTGCTTTTAATTATTGCTATAATGAAATTATTACTGTTCATTACTAATGTATTGTAGTGTGCAAACCTGATTGAAGCACAAAATTGTAAACACTCGAAGTGTACAGCAAGAAAGTGCAAATAAACGGTGCTTTAAATAAGAAAACATACTTGAAGCATTAAAATGCACACAAAAGTTTTTAAAGAAAAGTTCATTAAGAATTATCTTGTGATGTTGTACTCTTTTTCCTTCACTTTGGTTTTTTCCCCATAGGGTTTTCCATTGTGAAGGTTTTAATGAGGCAAATTTTAATAAATTATGAACATCGGAGGTATGAATACTAAAGATTATTACCTCTTGATTTTATTTTCTATACAAGATTTGTTTGAGTAATATTGTCAATGAGATACATATTTATGGATCTAGAAGTATCTATAACAAAATTGAGATATCAAAGGATAATTATAATTTTAGAGGAAATTAAATCAAGGCGAATATCAAAAAGTATGCACACTTTTTCCTTAACTAAGATTTTTCCCACCAGGTTTTTCTTAGTAAAGTTTTAATGAGGTATAATATTGATCCAGAATTATCATCCTCAAAGTAATATTTGAAAGTTTTAATGAGTCATTATCTTGATCTATAAGAATCAAGCACCACATCAAGGAATAACATCTCAAATATGTTATTTAAGTTAATCTATATTTTTATCCTTAACTAATATTTTCCAACTGGGTTTTCCTTTGTAAGGTTTTTACTGAAGAATTATATTGATTCAGAAGTATCATTCTACATTTAAAGTAGTAAATTACTGAAAATATGTTTTTGTACTCTTTTTCCTTCACTAAGTTTTTCCCCATAGGGTTTTTCTTAGTAAGGTTTTAATGAGGCATTACATTGATCCTGAAGTATCGAACTCTTAGAAGAAATATCATTTTAATATGGTATTTACAATTTCAAGAGTTGCACTCTTTTCCTCATTCAAGGTTTTTCCTATTAGGATTTCCTAATAGAGGTTTTTAATGAGGCAACAAATAATATGTATGTCATCCGAATAGATATTTGCAACCAATATACTATGAGGGGGAACAATAATCTTTCAAAGGGGATAATTTCAAGCTACTATAAGAGCATTCAAGAATTTGAAGACACATATTCAAGGAGGAGTGTTAAAGTTACCTTTCTGATCCACATAAAGCAAAATCACAAACTGGATATGTGTCTACAAACAAAAATGCAGCTTTTTCATGGAGATCTACAAAGCAAACATTGGTAATAACATCATCCAATCATTCTGAAATACTTGCACCACATGAAGCAAGTCAAGATTGTGTTTGGTTAAGATGATTAATTGAACATATTTGAAGCACATGTCAACTTGCCTCAACTACAGAAAGATCAATTATTTATGAAGATAATGCAGCATGCATAGCTCGGATTCAAGCAGGATATATCTAGGGTGATAGGATAAAATACATTTCTCCCAAATTCTTTTTCACACATGAGCTCCAAAAAGGGACAATAAGATAGAAGAGAAGCAAATCCAATCTCAAGAAATTCCAGTAGATTCATTCACGAAGGCACTTTCAAAACGTTGCAGAAGATGATATATAAAATTGGTATGCGCCGCTTGCATCACCAAACTATTTGAATAATGTGTTACGAATCAACGGGAGAACATATTATGTTGTAATCTATTCTTTTCCTTCACTAATATTTTCCTATTGGGTTTCTATTAGTAAGGTTTTTAATGAGGCATTATTTTGATCTAGAAGTATCAACCCTCATTTAAACATTGTCAATATGTTACCTAGAGGTGAAATAAAAATTGTGTTCACTTCCTTGTTTATGATTTTTCCCACAGGGTTTTTCATAAAAAGGGTTTTAATGAGGCAATTAATCTTATCATCTTTATATACTCATATTCAAGGGGGAGTGTTGTAATATATATGAGTGAATATGCTTTTGTCATATTCTGTTTAGTCCCACATTGTGGGATAAATTTAACTCAAAGCTCCCAAGCCTTTATATAAGGAACTGAAGTAATGTAAATAGTGTACTAATTTTGGGACTGAATAAAAGTATCTTCTTTCTCTTCCTCTAATGGATTTCTAATTGTATATTATTTACAACAGGAACTTATTATTGGAAAAATAGTAAAATATTCATTCAGTTTGTTGGTCGCATAAATTTTGCTTGAAAAATCTTAATTTAACCACATTTTCAATTATTTGCAATATACATCTTTACTACTGCTAAAAATATTTCTATCGGATAACATATACTGATCTATGTACTACGCCTATAAATTTTATGTTGGAGAATGTTATGTCTAACCAGAATTTTGTCATCCCTATGACCAACCAATTCCATGTGCACACCGTAAAGATTTCTTAACCTGTAAAGGGATATCTATGAATATATATATATATATATATATATATATATATATATATATATATATAATGCCATATATACTGTAAATTGTTAAATTTGATTATGTATTACACGCTTTGGCTTTATTTAGAAATTTATCATCGACTTCTTTTATCGGTCAATCACGCTAAGCTTTTATAAATGTAGTTTCTGAAATCCATATCATCCTTTTTTGCACGCTTAGCAGGGGCCTCAGGAAGCTCGTCAGCTGGCACACGAACATCATTAAGCCGGAGAGGTTAGAAAAATATAACTAGTACTGATCGTAATGTGGAGGCAAGTTTTTAGTCTCTGCTTTCCTTAATTACGCGCTATGGCCAATATAGTAGTTCATTAAAAAAAGAAGGTGATACATAACACTATAATAATTTATTTATATTAGCCACATCTAGATGCCCCTTTTTAAGGAACAAATTTTTAATTATGAGTTGAGCACATATAAAAATTGTTCTGATCCATGCATTGAACATATATTTTATTGTTCAAATGTATATCACATGCATTAAGTTAAGTCTAGGCACATAAGCCCTAAGAAATGGGGATATGAACTGAAGTGGGGGATGAAATGATATGTCAGTAATGTTTGTGAAAAAACTCCATAATATCAGAACATGGTCTCTTTAAAGATTTGTTTCTAGTGTTTTAGCATTCGAAACAACTGGATGGGCCATTTTATGGTTGATTTATATGAATTAATCAGTTATTAATTCTTTCTATTTGTGAAATGATAGCTAAGTAGGTTCTGGCTTGTAAATTAAAAAAATTCGTTGTCATTCTTCACTTGGCAGATTTTGCATCCCTTTTAAAATTTTCATTGTAATTCTTCACAAGGCAGAATTAGCAGATTTTGCATCTCTTTTACTTTAGTTTGCAGCCTCATATACTGCTAGCCGCCCATCTGAAGATTCGGAATCTCGAACCATCTACGTTAGTAATGTAAGTGTTATGTCGTTATATATCTGTACATTTTAATTGCAAGCATGTAAAAACTAATTTATTTATAGAGATGACCTTTTCTGTTTGAAGGTCCATTTTGCTGAAACCAAAGATGTACTGTCTAAGCACTTAATTAAGTTTCGTGAAAATTTGAAGGTGGTTATTATTGGAAATTATTTTAAAAACAAATGGTGAATTATTTAAAAATTTGACTAAGTGTAAGAATGGCTCCTATATGTGAATAGTCCCACATCATGAGACTATATGAAATAAGCAAAGTATTTATATTTGTTTCTTAGAAGCTATGTTGGGGCCTTGGGCTCCCAATACATGCTTTGTTGTGAGGAGGGAGGCCATGCATGACCACCACACACACGCACGCTACCGACTGACTAGACCCGGCCTAGCTTTGGGCTTGGGCTTTAGGCCTTGGCCTGGTGGTGTAGACACTTGTATTTTTGGATTGTAAAACATTGCATTTTTTGAACTGTTGCTTTTATGACACGGTAAATTTCTGAGCCGATTTTTTTTGACACGGTAAATAGTTTGTTCCTCTTTTTCAACCGACTCTCTCCCACTACCCAGTAAACCGTTCAGAAAATTTATTTTTCATTTATAATAACTCATATTACAGACGAGAAAACTAACTAAACAACATTCTCTTCTTCAGCCGCCATTAAATTTTGTTAAAACAAAAACGAGTGGTTAAATTTCGAAAGTGCAAATCTGCACTGATTTGTTGTGCAAGCAAATCAGTTACTTCATATTCAAAGCCTGTTTTATCCCAAAGGCGGCGACGACAAGTATGAACTGGTTTGCACCACCGATCAGATTGTTGAATAGTCTTCAAGAAAGCAACAACGTACGCGACTCATCCTTTATTTTCCAACAATTTGAGGACGATTTGAAACAATGGCTTCGACCTCAGCCCTCGACGATGCTGCTCCAACTTCTGCCTTCAAGATCCCTCACGTGACTGCTGCTCTGTTCAGATTCGAAGGCTTGCATTTCAAGCAACGGCGTCATAAGATGGAGTTCTACCTGACGATGAGAAAGGTGGTGGCTGCGCTGACTACTGACAAACCACAGCTACCGGACAGACCTGACGAGGCTGATGCAGCGCAGATGTAATCCCAGACTAAACAGTCAAAGCAACTGCAGACCTGGACTGAACATAATTACTTATACAAGAATTTTATTCTGAATGGACTGAGCGATGACCTGTATAACTACTACAACTTAGATGAAAAGACAACAAAGGAGATCTCGGAAGCACTGAAGAAGAAGTAAGATACAGAGGAGGTAGAGGAAAAGAAATATGCTGTAAGCCGTTACCTAAAGTACCAAATGATAGACGACAGTCAGTAGAGATGCAGTCTCATGAACTTCAGAAAATAGCTCTTGAGATTATCTCCGAAGGTATGGCATTGGACAAACAATTTCAAGTTGCTATTATCATTGACAAATTACCCCCAGATTGGAAAGATTTTAAGAATGTCTTACGACATAAGACTACGGAATTTTCCTTAGAAAGCTTGATCACGCGCCTCCGTCTTAAGGAGGAGGAACGCAAGCAGGACCAGAAAGAAGAGGTGCTGATTGTCAATAACAACAACACTAAGAAATCCAAACCCTCTGTTCTGAAACTGAACCAGAGATAATTTAAGAATCAGAACAAGCACAACAAACAGAATGGGAATCCGCAAGGAAATCCAAAATGACAACAGAAACCAACCCAAAAGAATGATTCTGTTACAACTGTGGAAAACCAGGTCATATGGCACAAAAGTGTCGGAACAGGCCAAGCTCTATACCGCAGGCTAACCTGACAGAGGAGCCTCTTACAGCTATGATTACTGAGATTCATCTTATTGGTGGATCAGAGGGTTGGTGGGTAGCCACTGGTGGTTCTCGCCATGTCTGCTATGATCGTGATATGTTCACTACATACACGGCTGCTGATGATCAAAAAGTGTTGTTGGGAGATTCTCACACCACTAAAGTTGCAGGGATTGGCAATATGGAAATCAAGTTTACCTCTGGAAAGACTGTGATTCTGAAAGACGTTATGCATACTCTAGAGATGAGGAAGAATCTCGTTTCTAGCTTTCTCCTTAATAAGGCGGGCTTTACTTAAGTTATTGGGACTGATTTGTTTACCCTGAATTATAAGGGAAACTTTGTGGGAAAGGGTTATGCTTGTGAGGGAATGTTTAAATTGAATGTTGAAATGAATAAAGTGACTAGTTCTTCTTGTATGCTGTGTGATTTTAATATTTAGCACTCTAGATTATGTCATGTTAATAGACGAATAATTCATAACATGATCACTTTAGATATGATTCCTAAATTGTCAGAATCTGAACTTGATAAATGTGAATTCTGTACTCAAGCTAAAATCACAAAGAAACCGCACAAATCTGTTGATAGAGTATCTGAACCCTTAGACTTGATTCATTCTGACATATGTGAACTTGATGGTACTTTTACTAGACATGGACATCATTATTTTATCTCTTTTATTGATGACTGCTCTGATTTCACATATGTTTACCCTATGAAAAATAAAAGTGATGCCTTTGACATGTTTAAAACGTTCAAAACTGAGACTAAGAATCAAGAAAATAAGAAAATTAAGAGATTTCGTAGTTATAGAGGAACAAAATATGAATCTACTTCAATTCTGGATTTCAATAAACTACCTGGTATAGTACATGAGAGAACTGCACCCTATTCACCAGAAATGAACGGTAAATCTGAAAGAAAAAATAGAACCTTTACCGAATTAGTAGTTGCCATTTTACTAAATTCTGGTGCAACATAACATTGGTGCGGGATATATTATTAACCATATGCTATGTTCTGAATAGAATCCCCAAATCTAAGAATAAAATTTCACCTTATGAAATTTTAAAGAATCATAAACCTAATGTCTCATACTTTAGAACTTGGGGTTGTTTAGCATATGTTCGCACACCAGAGCCTAAGAGAATAAAATTCACAAGTAGAGCATATGAATGTGTATTTATAGGCTATGCTATTAATAGCAGAGCATACAGACTTTATGACCTAAATGCACATAATATAATTGAATCAAATGATGCCGATTTTTATGAAACGAAATTTCCTTTCAAATTAAGGAATAGTGGGGGCACTTCAAGTATGCCTATTAGAACAGAAGTTAATGAAAATTTTGAAGCTGAACCTAAAAGAAGTAAAAGAGCATGACCCGTAAAAGATTTTGGTTCGGATTTTTGTGCCTTTACTTTTGAGGAGGATCCCATAAACCTCCAAGAAGCCTTATCTTCTTTAGATGCCGATTTTTGGTAAGAGGCTATAAATGATGAGATGAATTCTTTGGAATCCAATAAGACTTGGCACTTGGTAGATTTACCCCCCGGTTGTAAATCTATAGGCTGTAAATGAGTACTTTAAAAGAAATTAAAACCTGATGGCACTATTGATAAATATAAAGCATGACTAGTAGCTAAAGGTTTTAAGCAAAACGAAAATATAGATTTCTTTGACACTTTTTCACCCGTCACTAGAATTACATCCGTTCGGGTGTTAATCTCATTTGCTTCAATTCATAATTTATTAATGCACCAAATGGATGTAAAAACCGCATTTTTAAACGGTGAACTCGACGAAGAACTCTATATGGACCAGCCTAAAGGATTTGTAGTACATGGTCAAGAACATAAAGTATGCAAATTAGATAAATCATTATATGGTTTAAAATAAGCACCTAAGCAATGGCATGAAAAATTTGATAACTTAAACATTTCACATGGTTTTAAAGTTAATGAAAGTGACAAATGCATTTATTACAAATCTGTGCTTTGCCCAAAAAATATATATCTGAGAATGACATTTGCATTATTATATGCCTTTATGTAGATGACCTACTCATCTTTGGGTCAAACATTCATGCCATAAACTCAGTCAAATCCTTATTACGTGCCAATTTTGATATGAAAGATCTAGGTGAGGCGAGTGTAATCCTTGGTATTAAAATTACTAGGTCAGAAAAGGGACTTTCTTTGGATCAATCTCATTACATTGAGAAGATGCTAAAGAATTACAATTACTTTGATTGTAAATGTAAGAACCCGTAACTTCCCCGTAAAGGAAAGCACGAATACTTTGAGAACAACACACAAATGAACGCATACGGAAGAACATTTCATTGTTATTACAACAATTCCATCAGATACAAGAATATACAGAGTATAAATGAATAAATTACATTCGATAAATATCAGAGATTACAATAAATTACATAGCAGCGGAAAATATACAAAACACAACTGAAAGTGATACACGGATACAGAGCTTTCCGAGCATCGTTCCAGCTGTAAATCAGGATCCTGTGAATATAAATCTGCAAAACCAAAACTACTAGCTGCCCGTGCGGAAAATAGGGGCACCCAGAGTTTAGGTTAAAACAATAAACTCCAGGTCAGTCATGGGACTGGTGTGAGAACTAAAACAGTTATTAATATGGGTTTTAAAGTTAGGTAAATCAAGGGACCACGCCGTATAACACGGAACGGGTTTCCTCCCAAGAATACCAGTGCATAGAACAAACAGCGCAATGCTAAATAAAGAAAAATGAAGCTGTTATAAGACCCAGGTCCCATCACACAATGCAACGCAAGCCGGAGGATAGGGTTTTCCCTTATAACAGCCAAAGCATGCTTGATACGTTTAAATCACATTATTAGATACTATAATAAGTGTATAGTGTCAAAACAATTTCAATCATAAATATCAATCATAGACGGCATGGGTACCATATATCATGTCGCCATACTAGTTCTACAATTAAAACCGCAATACACGTATTGGAAATTGGATTCCGTCATGAGCCGAGGCAAGGGGCAAGCTCCTCTCCGCGTTCGAGACACTCTAGCAAATGCCTCAGGACCCCACTTTGATCCTTGGAATCGGCTGGGCCGGTCCTCTCTTACTTTTGAGGATTGGCAATTCCTGAACACACGTTTCCCGGTCCTTACAGACCTATATCCGAGGCGCCTCGTATCCAACAACCACACAGGTGAAAAGTATATATATGTCAGGGCTGGTAGGTCACTGACACCACCATAGCTAGAAAGAAACGTCGTGCTCTCCCAGCGGTCCGTCTCCCGTTTTTAACTCATACCGAGGTGTGAGGCTCACGAATTCACGCTATACACAAAGCTACGCCACACAGGCCGTGCTTTGATCATCAACCACAAGACTTTGCTTTTCAACAGAAGCCTTGATCAATTGCCACTTACGCATGCCACATTGGCAATTCACTCCATGCGACTGATGTCCATCGATACACAACCTCTGAGCTCGTACGTCTCAGAGAAGGGCGTTAAGCAAGAGAATAAATTCTCTGCCGCCAAACAGATGTATATTTAATAGAGATCAATTAACACAGAATAAAATCCAATGTCAGACACACAATCCATTTACAAGTTCGTTCTGGGTCTGAACGAAACCGGAGGCACTTTCCTCGCATATCCATCCATCTCCAAGTACGTCTGGAAGATCACCAACTGATTCCCTCATCCTGGGTGTACAGCCCAATCAAGATCATCAGTAATCACCCAAACGATGTGAAGACTTCCGGTCTTCAACCACCGTCTTCATCTTCGACATCTCGTCGAATCGGTTATTCAGAATGGGTATAACCCGGCCTTTCTGGATAACCCACGTATATAATTAACAAATGTTACACAAACACAACGAACGCCTCATTCCAATTCAGAACATTCTTTTATTCACAAAAACACTTTCTTAGGGAAATGTTCCCATTAATTTTATCCAAGATAAATTCTTCTAAATTTATCCTATAATCTTCCTTCGGACATCATTTCAAACTAGTCGGGATTAACGAACCACACCGAAGTAATTATTTATTTTATTTCCCAATCCCAACCTATATATCCCATGGAGAAAACTGGTAATACTCCACATCTAACACCACGGTGTTATCGGTAAAATTAATTACCATTTCACGTTCAAATCTAATTAAAGATTTAACTATCGCATTGGAGCAAAACAGGTGGTACTCCATTCTCGATCACCTTTCAGATTTGATAATTTAAATTATCAATCCACATTTTTAATCTAATTAAAGATTCATTAAAACTCCACTTAGTTTTAATCTTCACAAAAATCAATACTCTGTCTTTAACTGGGTTAAAGAACCAATGTCTTCTAAAACACGATTCACGACAAACCCAAATCACATTTGATATTAAATACAAGGCTTTGAATAGAAAATGTATCGGCTTATATTCAATATCAAATTCTGAAACCAACATATATCGTATTGGAAATAACGATATAAAATATATCTTTCAAATTCCCATAACAATATCTGTATAGTCACGAAATCCAACATCGAAATATCCCGAAGATAATTTCGATTCAATTCCAGTCCAATCCACGTATTGGAAATATCGATTATTTTCAAAATCACTTTCAAATTCAATTTATTTATTTCAAAAATAAATTGATTCTAATTCTAGTTCAAAACTAGTTTATTTCGATAGAAATCTATTTTTACCTATTCAAATGTGGAATTTTCCAACCCAATTCTTTCCAATTCACATATTATAATTTTACACAAATTATGAATATTTTTAATAATTTTATCAAGGCCCGTACAGTCGATTTCCAACAACGGCCATCGAACTGCACTTACAGCGACCTTTTTCGAATTTGATTTGGACATAATTCCAAATCCAACTGTTAGATTTCAAATTTCTAACATTTATTGGAAAGCTCTTTTCGATACGAACCCAACGGTTCCGGTTTTAGGAGAATCCGACGGTCGGATCTCCCGCAATGTCCGTTTGAAATAAATGGTCGAAATTCACGAACTGCCGCGACGCGGCGCGTTCTATTCAGGCCATTATATTATATATATAATATATATAATATATATTTCGTCGATTTCTATTTAAAACGAATTATATGAATAGTTTTAAATTCGTTTCAAAATCTATTTCAACCTTCTTTTCAATTCAAATCAAAATTGAATTCTTCTTTATAAATTCGTTTTAAAATTCATTTCTATTCAATTCAAATTTTAATTCAATTTGAATTCATTTCAATTCACTTTCAATTCAATTCGAAATCGTTTTCAATTCAATTCATTTCGAAATCGTTTTCAATTCAATTCATTTCGAAATCGTTTTCAATTCAATTCATTTCGAAATCGTTTTCAATTCAATTCATTTCGAAATCGTTTTCAATTCAATTCATTTCGAAATCGTTTTCAATTCAATTCATTTCGAAATCGTTTTCAATTCAATTCATTTCGAAATCGTTTTCAATTCAATTCATTTCGAAATCGTTTTCAATTCAATTCATTTCGAAATCGTTTTCAATTCAATTCATTTCGAAATATTCGACTTCGAAATCACTTTTCAATATTCATTTTCGAATTAAAATCAATATAAATATCCTTCACGTTAAAATGGCGCAAAACTAATCAACACGGCTTTATATTTTTCACAACTTCTTTATTTTATTCAACAAATGAATATTTATCCCATTCAACACATGAATCTATATTCCTTTCAACACACGACTAATCTCAACACATGAGTACTGTCGACACATCACTATTTTTGTTATGTAAAATATTTTATAAAACTATGGTATCTATCGTTTGATTTTAATTAGACTTCTACTAGGGAGTAGTTCTAATTTTAAATATGATAAAGATGTAATTTTTTTATTATATAAAATGTTTCACTCAACACATGACTATTTTTATATTCAACACATGAATTTTCTTTTCTAATATTCATTATTTTCCCGATTGGAATGAGGCCCAATCAATCACCATATAACGTTAATTATATGGATTCCATACAACACATGTATATAATAGCATTGAAAAATAATCAATCATCAACCAAAGTGCACTACACTGTATAAGCATCAAATATAGATATCTGACGCTTATAACAGTCTGTCAATCGACCGATCGACATATTTAATCAATCAGGATGAGTGAACATCAAATTTCATCCCAACACCCGTGTGGGGTTTCAAACAATCAAACACAGATTTTATTTGTGCAGCTGGGCGATGTGTAAAATTTATCGACCCAATCAATATCAGTCAAATCAGTGTATATAAACAAATCGGCCGATTTGTTTATAAATATTTATTTATTCACTTTCACGTTAAAAATTATATTTTTTAACGATCAAACTATTTTATTTTAACACTTGAATTTCTATTCAGTTCATTTATTCAATAAAATGATATTTTTATTTTTCTAACATATTTTAGAAAATTTCGGCGGCATAACGGCACGATACTAGAAACGGGACGAGGCCTAGCCTTATCCCCGGTCTAGTGAAGGCCCACGCCATTCACACATCAAATTCTAATCAATTCAAGTTCACCAAATAACCCAATTCAAATCAAATAATCTAACCAACTACACAACCAAACAAACAAGTCCATGGTATGTGGACGGGTGTCGGGTGCTTCTAATAAGCACCGTCTGCATCCTAGTATATATATATATAACTAGAAAATAAATTGAAGAGTGAGAAATTCTCACCGAAAGCTATCCAATCTCCACGGCACTTCATTGATAGAAATCTTCATTGTTATCGCATCATCGTCATCTTCGTTGCCCGTAGTCACTATATACACAAAATCACATTCTTATATTTTGATCTCTTTAAAATAAAAATCACATTTTTATTTGTTCA
The DNA here is from genome assembly GCA_030737875.1 of Allium sativum. NCBI lineage: Eukaryota > Viridiplantae > Streptophyta > Magnoliopsida > Asparagales > Amaryllidaceae > Allium > Allium sativum. The sequence continues at coordinate 375,949,182 of CM060922.1, forward strand.
CTTTCAATTTAAAAATCATATTTTTATAATCACTTCATATATTTAAAAATCGAATTTCTTTACTATGCTATTCAATATTAAAAATCCCGCCTTTTCTATTTTTAAAATCTAATCTTTTCGATTTTTAAAAATATCGTCTTTTCGTCGATAAAGATTTTACCTTTTCTAAAATAAAGATTTCGCCTTTATATAAAAAAAAATCATCACTTGATTTCAACGTATATAAAATAAAAATCAGATTTTTATTTTGCTACATATACAAAGATTATATTTTTAATATTCCTATGATGTAAAAATTATATTTTTAACTCTTTAAAAATATAAAAATCACATTTTCACTACTTATATATAGTAAAGATCCTATTTTTAATACTTTAAAAATATAAAAATCATATTTTTATTATTTTAAAAATATAAAAATCATACCTTTATCTTTCTACAATGTAAAAGATTATATTTTTCTTACTTTACAACATAAATAAAACCCAGTTTTTAAAGTGAATAAAATTTCGTTTTTAAACAAAATAAAATTCAGATTTTAAAGTGAAAAAAACAAACAGCAAACTTACAGGGGGGGGGCTCGTCGATGCGGCTGAGGCAAGAGGGGGAGGGTGCGGTGGTTGGTCAGGGGGTCGGCGCGAGAAAAGGGGGCTAGGGTTTTAGGGCGTTCGCGTTCTTCGATGCAAGGGGGGGTCGCGGTGGTTTTTCGCATCTGAGGGGGAGCTGGAGGAAGGGAAGAAGGGAGGAAGCGGCGGCTCTGGGGGGGCGAAGTGGCGGCGGTGGTTGGACGGTGGGCGCGCGCCTCCGTCTTCTTCTTTTTTTTTTTTTCTTTTTTTTTTCTAATTTCTGAAATGAGAATAAGGGGGGGGGGGGGTCGGCTGATAAGGAGGAAGGGTTTTATATATATTTTTTATTTTAATTTAATTATTTAATTCAATTTAAAGTTGACTTTCTGTTTTAACTCGAAATCAAGCCCACCGACTGTCGCCCCTAGCTAATTACCCCCATTCCGAGCACAATGGGATATGCATCACAGGTTGATTTGATCGTTTGAATCAGTTTCCGTTAAATTTACATTTAAATCACTATATTGAATTTTAAACGTACATTTCAAATTACCGGGGTCACATATTAACTCTAAAAATTCTCGAAAAATATTTTCTAGCTTCGTATTGACGATACGGTCCTAACAAAACTAGTTTCGTCGAATTCTGAGACCGTTAGAAAAATGGCCAATTTCCAGTCGATTAAAATCAACTAAAACCGGTCAAACGCGTTTTCCTCTGCCACGCTCACATACTGATTCAGAAAATTATGAAATTTAAAACCTAGCAATAATTTGACATCACGGACCCAACAAAACTGGTTTCGTCGAAATCCGAGGTCGTTTGCAAAATGTCCATTTTTAAGGGCCTGAATTCCATAGCGACTATTCAGAATTTTCAACTGGACATATCTTTAGATTCTCGCTACGAAATTTTGATTTGTCGGATTCGTTAGAAAGATATTCTCAATTAGATCCTAATGTTTTTGGTTTCACTAAAATCCGGATTGTTTTGCTCTTGGTACATTCAATTGAAGTTTGAAATCGAATTATCGAACTACCGCGCCATTTTCAATTCTATTTATAATTATATATAAATATTTATATTCTAACGATGACGTATATAATATATATGTCGAATTCTATATTCAAAATAAATTTCTCGTCGATTTTATTTAAAATAATCTATTTTAAATGTTCAAAATTCGCTAAAATTGCCAAAATAAAAATTTTAAACTGGCCCAGATTTTGCGGGTTATTACAATCTCCCCCACTTAAAACTTTTCGTCCCCGAAAAGGAACAAAGTCGAAAGTGGTTTGATTATTCAACTCTACGTTCAATCAGGCTTCCATTCTCCAACTCTTTAGTTTCTGAGAATTTTCAAAATTTCAAAAATTTGGCTAACACCCTAAATTTTCGAAAAATTTCGCCATAACCTCCCCTGCACCGGGAGCATCGGGGAATTTCAAATAGCTTCCCCGGTCCTTCAGATCTCAAAAAGAAAAAGAAAAAGCCAAGCGGCTAGCCAATAGGCTCACAAAATCATCATCACCCAAACAAAACAGGAAATTATGTAGTAAACATGTACCTATTTGTCGGGCAAACAAATTTTATTCTCTGCTCTAGCCTCCTTGCTATGACCTGTTCAAAGTAAGTATATGTATATGCAAGCAAATGCGACCAATTTTCAATACAATTCAATATTCGATTCAATTAGGCATAAATGGTTCAAAATTAGCAAACAAATAGACAAACAACACAAACATCAATCAATTAGTGAATTTAACGTTTCAAATTGATAATTTTGATATATATACAAAAAATCATGTTTTGATGCCAATTCACAACAATGTGTTCTAACTATACTAGTTTTGGTTCTCACACCAGTCTAATGGAAATATATAGAAAATCACACCTTCGAAACTCGAATATGAATACTGATGATGATGCACCATCATCAGAATCATCCCCGGATGTCTAGAATGTGATTCTATATCTACCCAGTATATTAAAACTTCGAATATACGTTCATGACGCGTATACGCGAAATATATATATACTTGATTGTCCATATTCAAAATAAATAAATATTCAAATACGTATAAAGCGATTTAAATTTTCAAAACAAAATTGTTTTCATTTGAAAAATATACTCTTCACACTCGTTCTAGGATACTACTGATCCTATCTTTAACGAGTCATTCTAATTGGATATTGCTAACCCAATATCTGATGAATTCTTTCGTATGGTTCTAATGTGTCTTGTTCTCGAGCTCTGTAAACCAAAGCTCCGATACCAACTGTAAGAACCCGTAACTTCCCCGTAAAGGAAAGCACGAATACTTTGAGAACAACACACAAATGAACGCATACGGAAGAACATTTCATTGTTATTACAACAATTCCATCAGATACAAGAATATACAGAGTATAAATGAATAAATTACATTCGATAAATATCAGAGATTACAATAAATTACATAGCAGCGGAAAATATACAAAACACAACTGAAAGTGATACACGGATACAGAGCTTTCCGAGCATCGTTCCAGCTGTAAATCAGGATCCTGTGAATATAAATCTGCAAAACCAAAACTACTAGCTGCCCGTGCGGAAAATAGGGGCACCCAGAGTTTAGGTTAAAACAATAAACTCCAGGTCAGTCATGGGACTGGTGTGAGAACTAAAACAGTTATTAATATGGGTTTTAAAGTTAGGTAAATCAAGGGACCACGCCGTATAACACGGAACGGGTTTCCTCCCAAGAATACCAGTGCATAGAACAAACAGCGTAATGCTAAATAAAGAAAAATGAAGCTGTTATAAGACCCAGGTCCCATCACACAATGCAACGCAAGCCGGAGGATAGGGTTTTCCCTTATAACAGCCAAAGTATGCTTGATACGTTTAAATCACATTATTAGATACTATAATAAGTGTATAGTGTCAAAACAATTTCAATCATAAATATCAATCATAGACGGCATGGGTACCATATATCATGTCGCCATACTAGTTCTACAATTAAAACCGCAATACACGTATTGGAAATTGGATTCCGTCATGAGCCGAGGCAAGGGGCAAGCTCCTCTCCGCGTTCGAGACACTCTAGCAAATGCCTCAGGACCCCACTTTGATCCTTGGAATCGGCTGGGCCGGTCCTCTCTTACTTTTGAGGATTGGCAATTCCTGAACACACGTTTCCCGGTCCTTACAGACCTATATCCGAGGCGCCTCGTATCCAACAACCACACAGGTGAAAAGTATATATATGTCAGGGCTGGTAGGTCACTGACACCACCCTAGCTAGAAAGAAACGTCGTGCTCTCCCAGCGGTCCGTCTCCCGTTTTTAACTCATACCGAGGTGTGAGGCTCACGAATTCACGCTATACACAAAGCTACGCCACACAGGCCGTGCTTTGATCATCAACCACAAGACTTTGCTTTTCAACAGAAGCCTTGATCAATTGCCACTTACGCATGCCACATTGGCAATTCACTCCATGCGACTGATGTCCATCGATACACAACCTCTGAGCTCGTACGTCTCAGAGAAGGGCGTTAAGCAAGAGAATAAATTCTCTGCCGCCAAACAGATGTATATTTAATAGAGATCAATTAACACAGAATAAAATCCAATGTCAGACACACAATCCATTTACAAGTTCGTTCTGGGTCTGAACGAAACCGGAGGCACTTTCCTCGCATATCCATCCATCTCCAAGTACGTCTGGAAGATCACCAACTGATTCCCTCATCCTGGGTGTACAGCCCAATCAAGATCATCAGTAATCACCCAAACGATGTGAAGACTTCCGGTCTTCAACCACCGTCTTCATCTTCGACATCTCGTCGAATCGGTTATTCAAAATGGGTATAACCCGGCCTTTCTGGATAACCCACGTATATAATTAACAAATGTTACACAAACACAACGAACGCCTCATTCCAATTCAGAATATTCTTTTATTCACAAAAACACTTTCTTAGGGAAATGTTCCCATTAATTTTATCCAAGATAAATTCTTCTAAATTTATCCTATAATCTTCCTTTGGACATCATTTCAAACTAGTCGGGATTAACGAACCACACCGAAGTAATTATTTATTTTATTTCCCAATCCCAACCTATATATCCCATGGAGAAAACTGGTAATACTCCACATCTAACACCACGGTGTTATCGGTAAAATTAATTACCATTTCACGTTCAAATCTAATTAAAGATTTAACTATCGCATTGGAGCAAAACAGGTGGTACTCCATTCTCGATCACCTTTCAGATTTGATAATTTAAATTATCAATCCACATTTTTAATCTAATTAAAGATTCATTAAAACTCCACTTAGTTTTAATCTTCACAAAAATCAATACTTTGTCTTTAACTGGGTTAAAGAACCAATGTCTTCTAAAACACGATTCACGACAAACCCAAATCACATTTGATATTAAATACAAGGCTTTGAATAGAAAATGTATCGGCTTATATTCAATATCAAATTCTGAAACCAACATATATCGTATTGGAAATAACGATATAAAATATATCTTTCAAATTCCCATAACAATATCTGTATAGTCACGAAATCCAACATCGAAATATCCCGAAGATAATTTCGATTCAATTCCAGTCCAATCCACGTATTGGAAATATCGATTATTTTCAAAATCACTTTCAAATTCAATTTATTTATTTCAAAAATAAATTGATTCTAATTCTAGTTCAAAACTAGTTTATTTCGATAGAAATCTATTTTTACCTATTCAAATGTGGAATTTTCCAACCTAATTCTTTCCAATTCACATATTATAATTTTACACAAATTATGAATATTTTTAATAATTTTATCAAGGCCCGTACAGTCGATTTCCAACAACGGCCATCGAACTGCACTTACAACGACCTTTTTCGAATTTGATTTGGACATAATTCCAAATCCAACCGTTAGATTTCAAATTTCTAACATTTATTGGAAAGCTCTTTTCGATACGAACCCAACGGTTCCGGTTTTAGGAGAATCCGACGGTCGGATCTCCCGCAATGTCCGTTTGAAATAAATGGTCGAAATTCACGAACTACCGCGACGCGGCGCGTTCTATTCAGGCCATTATGTTATATATATATAATATATAATATATATTTCGTCGATTTCTATTTAAAACGAATTATATGAATAGTTTTAAATTCGTTTCAAAATCTATTTCAACCTTCTTTTCAATTCAAATCAAAATTGAATTCTTCTTTATAAATTCGTTTTAAAATTCATTTCTATTCAATTCAAATTTTAATTCAATTTGAATTCATTTCAATTCACTTTCAATTCAATTCGAAATCGTTTTCAATTCAATTCATTTCGAAATCGTTTTCAATTCAATTCATTTCGAAATCGTTTTCAATTCAATTCATTTCGAAATCGTTTTCAATTCAATTCATTTCGAAATCGTTTTCAATTCAATTCATTTCGAAATCGTTTTCAATTCAATTCATTTCGAAATCGTTTTCAATTCAATTCATTTCGAAATCGTTTTCAATTCAATTCATTTCGAAATATTCGACTTCGAAATCACTTTTCAATATTCATTTTCGAATTAAAATCAATATAAATATCCTTCACGTTAAAATGGCGCAAAACTAATCAACACGGCTTTATATTTTTCACAACTTCTTTATTTTATTCAACAAATGATTATTTATCCCATTCAACACATGAATCTATATTCCTTTCAACACACGACTAATCTCAACACATGAGTACTGTCGACACATCACTATTTTTGTTATGTAAAATATTTTATAAAACTATGGTATCTATCGTTTGATTTTAATTAGACTTCTACTAGGGAGTAGTTCTAATTTTAAATATGATAAAGATGTAATTTTTTTATTATATAAAATGTTTCACTCAACACATGACTATTTTTATATTCAACACATGAATTTTCTTTTCTAATATTCATTATTTTCCCGATTGGAATGAGGCCCAATCAATCACCATATAACGTTAATTATATGGATTCCATACAACACATGTATATAATAGCATTGAAAAATAATCAATCATCAACCAAAGTGCACTACACTGTATAAGCATCAAATATAGATATCCGACGCTTATAACAGTCTGTCAATCGACCGATCGACATATTTAATCAATCAGGATGAGTGAACATCAAATTTCATCCCAACACCCGTGTGGGGTTTCAAACAATCAAACACAGATTTTATTTGTGCAGCTGGGCGATGTGTAAAATTTATCGACCCAATCAATATCAGTCAAATCAGTGTATACAAACAAATCGGCCGATTTGTTTATAAATATTTATTTATTCACTTTCACGTTAAAAATTATATTTTTTAACGATCAAACTATTTTATTTTAACACTTGAATTTCTATTCAGTTCATTTATTCAATAAAATGATATTTTTATTTTTCTAACATATTTTAGAAAATTTCGGCGGCATAACGGCACGATACTAGAAACGGGACGAGGCCTAGCCTTATCCCCGGTCTAGTGAAGGCCCACGCCATTCACACATCAAATTCTAATCAATTCAAGTTCACCAAATAACCCAATTCAAATCAAATAATCTAACCAACTACACAACCAAACAAACAAGTCCATGGTATGTGGACGGGTGTCGGGTGCTTCTAATAAGCACCGTCTGCATCCTAGTATATATATATAACTAGAAAATAAATTGAAGAGTGAGAAATTCTCACCGAAAGCTATCCAATCTCCACGGCACTTCATTGATAGAAATCTTCATTGTTATCGCATCATCGTCATCTTCGTTGCCCGTAGTCACTATATACACAAAATCACATTCTTATATTTTGATCTCTTTAAAATAAAAATCACATTTTTATTTGTTCACTTTCAATTTAAAAATCATATTTTTATAATCACTTCATATATTTAAAAATCGAATTTCTTTACTATGCTATTCAATATTAAAAATCCCGCCTTTTCTATTTTTAAAATCTAATCTTTTCGATTTTTAAAAATATCGTCTTTTCGTCGATAAAGATTTTACCTTTTCTAAAATAAAGATTTCGCCTTTATATAAATAAAAAAAAATCATCACTTGATTTCAACGTATATAAAATAAAAATCAGATTTTTATTTTGCTACATATACAAAGATTATATTTTTAATATTCCTATGATGTAAAAATTATATTTTTAACTCTTTAAAAATATAAAAATCACATTTTCACTACTTCTATATAGTAAAGATCCTATTTTTAATACTTTAAAAATATAAAAATCATATTTTTATTATTTTAAAAATATAAAAATCATACCTTTATCTTTCTACAATGTAAAAGATTATATTTTTCTTACTTTACAACATAAATAAAACCCAGTTTTTAAAGTGAATAAAATTTCGTTTTTAAACAAAATAAAATTCAGATTTTAAAGTGAAAAAAACAAACAGCAAACTTACAGGGGGGGCTCGTCGATGCGGCTGAGGCAAGAGGGGGAGGGTGCGGTGGTTGGTCAGGGGGTCGGCGCGAGAAAAGGGGGCTAGGGTTTTAGGGCGTTCGCGTTCTTCGATGCAAGGGGGGGTCGCGGTGGTTTTTCGCATCTGAGGGGGAGCTGGAGGAAGGGAAGAAGGGAGGAAGCGGCGGCTCTGGGGGGGCGAAGTGGCGGCGGTGGTTGGACGGTGGGCGCGCGCCTCCGTCTTCTTCTTTTTTTTTTTTCTTTTTTTTTTCTAATTTCTGAAATGAGAATAAGGGGGGGGGGTCGGCTGATAAGGAGGAAGGGTTTTATATATATTTTTTATTTTAATTTAATTATTTAATTCAATTTAAAGTTGACTTTCTGTTTTAACTCGAAATCAAGCCCACCGACTGTCGCCCCTAGCTAATTACCCCCATTCCGAACACAATGGGATATGCATCACAGGTTGATTTGATCGGTTGAATCAGTTTCCGTTAAATTTACATTTAAATCACTATATTGAATTTTAAACGTACATTTCAAATTACCGGGGTCACATATTAACTCTAAAAATTCTCGAAAAATATTTTCTAGCTTCGTATTGACGATACGGTCCTAACAAAACTAGTTTCGTCGAATTCTGAGACCGTTAGAAAAATGGCCAATTTCCAGTCGATTAAAATCAACTAAAACCGGTCAAACGCGTTTTCCTCTGCCACGCTCACATACTGATTCAGAAAATTATGAAATTTAAAACCTAGCAATAATTTGACATCACGGACCCAACAAAACTGGTTTCGTCGAAATCCGAGGTCGTTTGCAAAATGTCCATTTTTAAGGGCCTGAATTCCATAGCGACTATTCAGAATTTTCAACTGGACATATCTTTAGATTCTCGCTACGAAATTTTGATTTGTCGGATTCGTTAGAAAGATATTCTCAATTAGATCCTAATATTTTTGGTTTCACTAAAATCCGGATTGTTTTGCTCCCGGTACATTCAATTGAAGTTTGAAATCGAATTATCGAACTACAGCGCCATTTTCAATTCTATTTATAATTATATATAAATATTTATATTCTAACGACGACGTATATAATATATATGTCGAATTCTATATTCAAAATAAATTTCTCGTCGATTTTATTTAAAATAATCTATTTTAAATGTTCAAAATTCGCTAAAATTGCCAAAATAAAAATTTTAAACTGGCCCAGATTTTGCGGGTTATTACGCAGTGATGAAAACTTGGTAGATCCTTTGATGAAAGGAGTGCCTAGAGAAAAAGTCCTTGATACTTATAAAAGAATGGGACTAATGCCCTTAGATTGCTGAGTCACGCACAATGGTAACCTAACCTAAATGACCGAAGATCCCAAGAACTAGGTTCAATGGGTAAAAACAAGTTGTGTAGTGATAGGAGTTGAACATGCTATTTAATAAACCAAAATGCATGTTTTCCTGAAGTGATTAGAGGATGAGTTGATAGAAACTCTTAATGAGATCTATACTCTATTTGGAGTGGAGTACCTATCTTCAGGAGTACTCTTGATAGACTCACCTATGTGAATGTGGAAACGTGGTCGTTTCCTATGGAGTTTTTTCCAAAACTTCTAGAGCATTCACTAAATTGTGGTACATGTGCATGGCCATAAATGCAGGGGCTTATTTGATTGCACTATAGAAAAGGTTGTGTGTGGTCTGATGTCATGAATAGAGTTCAAGACTACGTGTCACTCTAGTAAAAACAGAATCTTATCCACCATGAAAAGGTTCAAGTCGGAAGACACCTTTGTTTATGCACAATCTTATGTTTTTAGAAACTGCTCGAAAATATTTTTTAAAAATCCAAGTGGGGGATTGTTGGAAATTGTTTTAAAAACAAATGGTGAATTATTAAAAAATTTGACTAAGTGTAAGAATGGCTCCTATATGTGAATAGTCCCACATCATGAGACTATATGAAAGAAGCAAAGTATTTATATTTGTTTCTTAGCAGCTATGTTGGGGCCTTGGGATCCCAATTCATGCTTTGTTGTGAGGAGGGAGGCCATGCTTGACCACCACACATGCGCACGTGACCGACCGACTTGACTCGACCCGACCCGGCCCAGCTCGGTTCGGGCTGGGGTTTGGGCTTTGGACCTTGTCCTGGTGGTGTAGACACTTATATTTTTGGACCGTAAAACATTGCCTTTTTTGAACCGTTTATTTTATGACTCGGTAAATTTCTAAGTTGATTTTTGTTTGACATGGTAAATAGTTTGATCCACTTTTTCAACCGACTCTCTCCCACTACACAGTAAACCGTTCAACAAATTGATTTTTTGTTTATAATAATTCATATTACAGACGAGAAAACTAACCGAACAACATTCTCTTCTTCAGCCGCCATTAAATTTTCTTAAAACAAAAATGAGTAGTTAAATTTCAAAAGTGCAAATCTTCGCTGATTTGTTGTGCAAGCAAATCAATTACTTCATATTCGAAGGTTGTTTTATCCCAAAGGCGGCGATGAGAAGTACGAACTGGTTTGCATCACCGACCAGATCGCCGAATCATCTTCAAGAAAGTGATAACGTACGCGACTCAGCCTTTGTTTTCCAACAGTTATCCTAAATGATTTTGAAGGTGGTTATCCTAAATGATCATGCAACTGGTCAACCTAAAGGGTAAATGAGTTAGAACATGCTTCTTAGAACCGCATCAATTATTTATCCTCAACCTATTTGTTTGAAATCTAATAACTGAAATAGGGCGGCATATGTGGAGTTTTTATGGAAAGAAATCTTTAGAGTCTTCTTGGTACTTATTTTATGTCTCACAATTTGAAGGTAGCTAAGCTTGTTTTTGCTTGGTATGTAAAATGTGCTTAGGTTCATATTCACTATCTATACTACATAACTATCTGTATGCTTGCGTTAACGTCATTTCATGTACATTTATTGTTCATTTATTTAATCTTTCTTAGCCATTTTTAAATGAATATAATCCGATGCAGCTGTCTCATATTTTGTTATTTAAGTCTACAGTTTGAGATTCGTGGCACAAATGATCATGTTTTTTTCACAAAGAAAACACAAGCACGTTCTTTTTCACAACGAAAACACTAGAACTTTTGTGTGAAATTTTGTGAACATGATCCCGCTTGTTTATGAGGAGTAATGTGCCCCAGGCCTAGACTTGGTTCCCGTTTTCTTTGTCTTTACCGTCTATGTTCAAGCACCATTGTGTGAACTGACTTTGTAGCTAATGGCCAATTTAGATTCTTAATATTTTTCAAAAAAAGAAAGATGATTCACAGACTTGTTCACAAAGTCGTGGAATGAAATCACGCCTGCAGCCTTCGTATTCTGTGGTTGGGTCTATGAGAATGTTGTGAGGAAGATGAGGAAGGCATTATCAATTTGTTGATGTTTGAAGTTCAGTGTTGTGCTATATCTTGGAATTGTTATCTATGCATCTATGGATTGTACATTGTACTATGTTGAATGTAACATTCTTAAGCCTCTTGGAATGTATATTAGAAAATTTAATATAGTCTTTTCAATTATGTTTTTTATTATTTTATGATAATATTTATTTTGATCTGTAAATTTATAGGAATTGCAGCTATATATTTTATAGATGTCACATCTATATTTTCTATAGCGACATATACAAGCTATAGAATTAATATTTTATAGCAGTTATATAGTGTTATAGAAATTTGTTATTTCATGAAAAATGACATGTTTTATAGCGGCAATAACGAGCTACTATCCTTACGTATCATAGCAGCATATAGCCGCTATAAAATCAGACACTTTTATAGTGGTAGTTTCTGCATTATAATTATTCAACTATTTTTTATAACATGTCGATATATAGCCTTTTCAGGCCGCTATAGCAATGTTTAATAGCAGCTATATGCCGCTACAAAAGACTATTTCTGTTGTAGTTATGTGTCCTTTTTAGTTGATAGGTTCAAGATTAATATTCCTGGATCCATGGCTGGTGCATGTTATCACATTTTGGGTTTAGGAGCCAATCGATGGGTAGTATTAGGAAATTCCTTCAAAATTACTTATTTCGGTTCGAAGTTGTAGAAGTGTAGAATAATCAATTAGTTTTCGTATGATCATTACTGTCATCATTGTCTTTTAGGTAAGAATAGTTAATCCTTTATATCAATTCATATCAGTAATCACTCACTTTTAGATGTGCATAGACACTTACCCTTTTATGACACTAGAACTTTTGTTTATCTATTTTTCTTAACTTAGTAGTCATGCTAGTTATCATAGCACCTCACCAGACTTTATGTCTGACCCATTTCCTTTCTTCTTTCCTCTTTTCTTCTCCCCAAGCTTATAGGAAGAAAGTGTATAGTTCAAATTTCTTTGTTGATTCCGTCGTAACGGATGTCTACAAAAGTTGGATTACTTCTTCCTTTCTTTCCAATGTTTGGTTGTATCTTTTTGACTATTTGGGGGAAAGAAATACAATTTCGTAATCTAATGTTGTTTTGACTGAGATTTTGAAACATGACATTTTGTAACTATTTGGTTAATTGAAATAAAGATGTTTCTGTATTTAAAAATAAAATTATCTTCTTCCACTATTAATTTATAACTTTATGTCTTGTGAAATCTTAGTCCCTGTGATGTTTTATGTCTTTATACCTACAATGCTCCATATTTTTTCTTAATGAAATCCTCATATGGGTGATATTAAGGAATATGGGGTGTTACATCCATCTTTTCTGTCGTTTATATATATATATATATATATATATATATATATATATATGTGTGTGTGTGTGTGTGTGTGTGTGTGTGTTTAAATGATATTTATATGTTAGTCTTCCATTGTATTTAGTGTGTAACTATTATATACTATACCATATATTTGATTCCATTACGAGATATCATAATTTTTTCTATGTCTATGATTCTGTTAAATATTATAACAAATAACAATCTTTTGTTTCGGACGGTTCAAGTGTGTTTTATTATTGACTTGAATGGTTAGTAAAAGGCAGAACGTTACAAGCTCTTCCATTCCAAGCGCATAAAATCTACACTACCTAACATCCCCGGTTATTCTCCGCTGGCATATATCTCTATTAAACTTGCATTGTCAACTTGATTTGATTACATAAGTATTAATCACAGTAAATGTCGATGATCGCTTGATAGAAATGTTCTAAACATTATAGTATTGTGCTTTCCTCTAAATGCAAATTCTCGTCGAAAGCGTCTGCCTGTCCTACATGTGCCTCGCAGAGCAACGGTCATTTTTGCATTCCTATAGGTACTTCAGTATGAGCTGGATTAGGTTAGAAGATGAAGTATTTGTCATGTACTTGAATCAATTATAGTATTCCTAGGAACATCGGTCAATGCATGCGAAATCTTCTTCTGAAATCGCCATCATTGTAAGTAGGATTTGGATTAAAATAGTCTTACATTAAAAAAGGAATTTCTTCGATTTTTGTGGTGATGATCAATAATGGATTCACTATGTTGCCTGCTTGATCGACTATGTTGTACTATAAACAATGCTATTAGCTCTCTTTCACGTCGATTTTCCTTCATCTTATCAAATATGTCGTTTTTATTGTAAAAAAACATAAGATCTTCAATTGAATTATTTTCTTAGATGAAAATATTTCGTATATGAATAAGTAAGAAAGAAGATTCATATCATGAGTATATTTGTTACTTTAACGTTGCACATGTTCATTGGCTTTAAGTAACGTTGAAATCGAACATCACATAAAGACATTCACTCACTTGTTTGAATTCAAATAAATAGAGAAATATTCGCTGCTTGTCTAGATACACAGTGGCTACAATATTTGGTCATTGTCGACATCGACTGATAAGTAAGAATAAGAATCATTTATCTATAACTTTAAATGAGCATAATAAAAATTGCCAACTAGCATTAAAAAAAAATCATATATGTATAAATTTATGCTGGCATAACAAATACTGCAAACTAACAAGAAAACAACATCAATGTAATTACCATCAATGAGCAACATAATAAATCTATTACCATAACAAGAATGCATACAAGAATACAATCAACCTTCATTGGAATCAAATACATATGATGAAAGAATGTGTATAAAACATAAAATAACATCAATTTTTGTGAGAGAAACCCTCATTGATCTCCTCATCATCACCACATCATCCTCTTCGTTGTCATCATTAATGTCATTGAAGCCAAGTAGCCCTGGTAGCTGTTGTTGTTGTTGAAACTATTGAATCTAAGTTTGATACTCATGTATCTAACCCTCATGCTGAGTCTGGTGCCGATGGAAAGCAGTATGATAACTCTAACACATAAGCTGAATGTTCTTAAGAATCGTAATCTAAACATACTCAAGAGTCATATGTAAAAAATGTTGTGTACTAGCATACATAAAAGTAGGAGTAGGGGTGAGCATTCAGCCGGTTTGATTAGTTTTGAGGAAAAAAGTAAACCGAATTAAAACCGAAAATTTTCAAAATCAAACAAAATTAATTTCGATTAATTCAGTCGGTAATTGATTTCACTTAATTTGAAGAATGCATTATAATTAAAATGATGGATTCACTCAAATTACAACATAAATTTATGTTTGAAGAAATTTTATTTTGTAAATTTTACGTCTATAACAAAATTTGTCCTATTTTCAATAAATGTCTTTGTATTTTATCCCTAAAATAATTATTTAATGTAATATGATACCATAAAATTGGATGGTAATTTAAAAGTTCGGTTAAACCGATAACTCAAAACAATTATTTTACAAATTGAATTTAAACTAATCTGGTTTCAAAACCGAACCGATCAAAATGAAACAATTTGGTTGGTTATTTCGGTTTCAACCGAATATTGCTCAATCCTAGGTAGGAGATCATGCAAATCTTTAAAATTACACATACATGTTGAGGAGATACAAATCAATAGATGGTACATCCCAAACATCGTCATATATAGGAAACTGTAGTGAATACTCAATTACCTCACCATGTAAACCATAAACCCCAAATGCATGCCAAGGAGAACCGAATTTTAAAGGATGTGTATATTGAGATGATGTAGACTCATAGGCGGCTCGTGGTAGTGGATCTCTACCATAAGAGCTACGCGGGTCGACACCATTGGAGAATGGATTTTTGATGACAACAACCTTAATTTAATTATCATTGATTATAAAATATATGCTAACACTTTATGTATAGAATATATATATATATGTACAGGAATTATATGCAAGAAATATTACTGAAGACTGTACAGTTATAAAGATGATAGAGATTCAAAGATCAGAGAAATTTCAAGACTCATGAGTAATCAAGACTTTAATAGCTTCAAGAGTTCAAGATTAATATAGTTATAGAGTCTAGATATTGTAAGACTCTAAACAACACTCCATGTTCAAATTCAAATTCAAAGTTTCAAATTCTGATTTTCAATTCTATCCTCAATCCTCTCTGTAACAACACGGATTTAGACCGGACCTAATCGATCGCTAAATCAACCAAGACCGTTCAAAAATCGCATGCGCTAACTCCGGGCATACAACACATCAGAACAAATAACAGAAGACTTTTATAAACATTATAATAATGTTACATCAGAGTACAGAATATCAGAGTACATCAAATATAATACAGAGGAAGATTAACTTACAATGAATTTAATACAGTGCAGCGGAACAAATAAACTAACACACTGGAAGACTACCAATGCTCTGGACACAACTTTAAGCTTCAATCTTGCTCAAAAATGAATATCTGCAAAACAAGCTACTCGACTGCCCATATGTAAAATAAGGGCACCCGAGTTTGCAAGTGAAACAAACTACGAGTTAGTCATGGGACTGGTATGAGAAATCTTACTTAACCTATCAAACAATATGGCTAATCACAAGACCACATGGCTAACGCGGAACGGGTTTACTCCCAGTGCATAAAATAAGTAAATCTTTTAAAACAACGCAATGCTTTTTAGAAAAATGAAATCATTATAAGACTCGAGTCCCATCACACAATGCAACGCAAACCGGAGGATAGAGTTTTACCTTATAATGATCAAACATGCTTGATACGTATAAAACAATATTTAATACTATTATTGGTGTCAAGTCAGTTTAATAACACTTTCAAAGTAAATGTATCAATCCTAGACAGCATAGCTACCATACACTATGTCGCCATATATAGGTTTACAATCAAAACCGTAATGTCGTATTTGAAATTGGGTTTCCATCATGAGTCGAGACTAGGGATCGTCCTCTCCGATTCGAGACACTCTAGAAAATGCCTCAGGATCATACCTACGGGCAACCCTTGATGCGTCAGGGCCGGTCCACAAATAATTTAGTGGATTAATTATTCCTGAACAATACGTTTCCCAGTCCTATTGTACCAATTGATTGGACACTATCGACCAATATATCTGAGGTGCCTCGCATTCCAACAACCACATAGGTAAAAATATAAAAATGTCAGGGCTTGCAAAACTATGACACCACCCATTGCTGGAAAGAAATGCATGCACTCTCTACGGTCATTATCCCGTTTTTTACTCATACTGGGGGTGTGAGGCTCGCGAAGTAACGCTTTACACAAAGTTATACTAAATAAAGTTGCGCTTTGATCATCAACCACAAGGCTCTACTTTTCAACAAAAGCCTTGATCATTTGCATCTGGGCATGCCACATTGGCAATCCACGCCATGCAACTGATATCTATCAATATATAACCAGTTGTTAATCAAGAGAATAAATTCTCCGCCACCAAACAAATATATATTTAATAGAAATCAATTTACATAGAACGAAATCCAATGTCTAACATACATCCATTTACAAGTCCATTCTGGGTCTGAACGAAACCAGAGACACCTTATTGCTCGTCCCATATGTCCAATACGGAAGAGAGGTTCTCGCATATCTGGACAATCAACAAGTACATCCGGACAACTATCACTATTACAGTTTACTGGGAGCTAACAAATGTCGGGAATTAGTAGTCATCCATTCGATGTGAAGATCGTCGGTCTTCAACCACCGTCTTCAATGTTTTCGACTTTAAATCGTCGTATAATTATTTGAAATGAGATTGAACTCGGTCTTTTCAAATAATTCTCGAATATATATAATTTAAATAATTTCATATCGTTAACATTATTTATAACGATTTATCGTTATTTTTATTTATATAAATTAGTCCAATTTAATTTAACGAGGCTTCAGGTCAATCGGCGGCCTTGGCGCTGTTTTTACCCAAATTTGATTTACACATTTCTCAAAATCTAACTGTTGGATTTTAACAAATTCAATATCGTTGGAAAGATTTTCCCAGAGAGGACCTAACGGTTCCAATTTTGGGAAAATCTGATAGTCGGATCTTTCAGTATAATCGTTTAAAGTTACGATTCTGAAAGGCGAACTACCGCGTGCGATTCATTTAATTTTAATTTATATTTAAATATAAAATTATATATATATATATAAATCATTCAACGATTTCACTAATGAGTTTAACTTGCCAAATAAAGAATGTTTTATTTTGCACTAACATTTAAATGTTTTTATTGATAAATAAAAAGAGATAGCGTATTTGCGAACAAATTCCTATATTTTCTAATAGCAAATAAAAGAGGTTTTGTTTGCATACATTTCCAATGTTTTCTAATGTCAAATAAAAGATGTATCTTATTTTCCTAACTTCTCTACATGTTTCTAATGTCAAATAAAAATGTATTTTTATTCGCATAACTTATCTATATGTTACTAATGTCAAATAAAAATATGTTTAATTTGCGTGATTCACTACATGTTACTTATGTAAAATAAAAATGTATTTTATTTGCAAACTTTTTCTATTCTTTTAATGACAAAATAAAAAGACAAATTGGTTTACATACATGTTTTCTAATTCTAGTGACAGAATAAAAAGATAATTCTGTCTATATGTATGTTTTATAATTCTAGTGACAAAATAAAAAGATAATTTTGTGTACATGACTTGTTTACAATTCTAGTGACAAAATAAAAGACACATAATGTGACGACCCAAACTTCCCAGTAAAGGAAAGGATTGATGGCTTTGAGAACAACACACATCAGAACACAAACTAAAGAACATTTTATTGCTGATTACAGTAATTACATCAGAGTACAAGAATGTAACAGAGCATGAATACTTATTACAGGAATAGAAATACAATAATATCAGAGTTTTAAATTACATTTAAATAGCAGCGGAAAAATAATACAAATATACAACTGAAAGGAATACACGGATACAGAGCTTTCCGAATACCGCTTCAGCTGTAAACCAGGATCCTGTAAATATATCTGCAAAAAGCTACTCAACTGCCCATGTGGAAAATAAGGGCACCCGAGTTTGCCAGTGAAACAAACTACAGGTCAGTCATGGGACTGGTATGAGAAATCTTAACTAAACTAACCTAATAATAAGGCTAATCACAAGACCATGCCGCAAACGCGGAACGGGTTTACTCCATTGGATTGCCAGTGCATAAACTTAAAGTAAATCGTTAAACAACGCAATGCTTTTTAGAAAAATGAAACCATTATAAGACCCAAGTCCCATCACACAATGGAATGCAAACCGGAGGATAGGGTTTTACCTTATAATGGTCAAAAGATGCTTGATACGATAAAATGGATTTAATATTAATACAAGTGTATATGTTCTAGTAAAAACATTTCAATCATAATGTATCAATCATAGACGGCATGGGTACCATATATCATGTCGCCATACTAGTTCTACATTCAAAACCGCAAGGTCGTATTGGAAATTGGATTTCCATCATGAGTCGAGGCTAGGGGCAAGCTCCTCTCCGATTCGAGACACTCTAGCAAATTCCTCGGGATCACACCTATGGGCAACCCTTGGAGCGGTAGGGCCGGTCCCTGCCTATCGGCAGTGGATTGGTTATGCCTGAACACACGTTTCCCGGTTCCTTTGAACCTATAGTATGACCACTAACGGCCTATAAAAATCCGAGGCGCCTTAAAATCCATCATCCACATAAGTAAAATGTCAGCGCTGGTAGGTCCCTGACATCACTCTAGCTAGCAAGAAACGTGTGCACTCCCTACGGTCCGTATCCCATTTTTGACTCATACCAGGGTGTGAGGCTCGCGAAGTCACGATATACACAAAGCTATGCCGTAATAGGCTATACTTGGATCATCCCACAAGGCCCTGCTTTTCAACAAAAGCCATGATCAATTGCATCTTAGCGTGCCACATTGACAATTCACGCCATGCGGCAATCACTATTAATATATACCAGGGTTTTAAGCAGAGAATAAATCCTCCACCACCAAGCAGACATACATTAATAAAAATCGATTTAATTCACATGGAACGAAGTCCAATGTCAGACACACATCCATTTACTAGCTTATGCTCTGGGTCTGAGCGAAAACCAAACCCGAACAATCAACAATAGTCCGGACGGCCACCACTGAAGCCCCCTCAAGGTAGCTACTCCCAACAAGGGTCTCTATAGCAACACATCCATTCGATGTGAAGATCGTCGGTCTTCAAACACCGTATTCATCTTCGACTCTTCAACGTCGTAGTAATTATTCGGAATGGGTTAAACCCGGTCTTTCCGAATAACTCGCGTATTTTATAATAAAAATAAGTACTATAAAACACATCCAACGTCTCATTCCAATTCAGAATATTCCTTTAAATAAAATATTCAAATTATTCTATCAAAGATAAATTCTTTACATTTACTCTTAAATCTTTCCTTTAAAGATTTATTCAGAACACCATTTGGCTTTAAATATCAAAACTCATTATTAAATGATTCTTTAGATTTAAGAAATAAATCTTATTCTTAACTGGGTTAAAGAACTAATGTCATTTAAAACATAGTTAACGGTAAACCCAAAATCATCTTGAACAAAATATGAAATCTTCACAAAAATCAAATCAATATATAATCGTTATAAATTTCTGTATCCAACCAATAATATAAATGGAATAACGGCAAGGCCTCTTAAATTCCATATGTAGTATCGGTCTTCTTTTACAGAAGCTTATCTCGGGTATAATTAATTCGAATTCTATTTAGTTCCAATTTAATATATTAAATTGGAAAACTTTACTTTTGGAAAATTCCCGTTTAAATCTTAATAAAAGATTTATATATCCCAAAACATATTCTCACTATTAATTGAGTTAAAGAACAGATGTCGTTTAAAAACATTGTTCACGATAAACTCAATTCACAAATCATTTTTATTCCAATTACAAAATATAGTTTGAAACTCTAGTAATCTTAATTTAAAGATTTATTCTTTTTAATTGGGTTTAAGAAAGGTGTTATTGAAGACACCATTCACGACAACCCAAAATCCAATTTAATTAATTTAATTTCAATTAAATATTCACTACTTGGAAAACTTCATTAAATCTCAATTTAATGATGTATTCTAGTTAATAACTAATTCTTTTAAATAGAAATATATTTTCCAAAATATATTCTTTTCTAAAATATTCTCTAAGACATTTTCTAAAATATTCTTTTTTTTCTAGAATATCCTTTATTGGAATGTGACTCAATCAACAACCATATATTGCGTGAAATCAACAACCATGATTAATAATTATCAAGCATCCAAATAACAACCAGAGTGGAATTTATAACTGTGTGAGCATTAAAGTAAATAAATAATGTTCATCACAGACTGTCAATCCATCGATTGACAGATAACTAAATATTGGGATTAGTGTGTATCCAATATCATCCCAATACCCGTATGGGGTTTCATCCATCAAACAAATAGTAAATTATTTGTGCGCTTGGGCGATGTGTGAAAATAGTCGTCCCAATCACATAAACAAGTTGGGTAACTTGTAAATGGAAGTGTAATATTCAGCTTGAATATACTAACATTATGTTTAACACATCAAACATTCCGACATCACAGATATATATCTCAATTATTTTATTGTGAACAAATGACAATAAAAATCTACTCTTTCATTTCAATTCTTTTAAAAGTGACAAAAATGTCTCTTTTATCCTAATTCTTTTAAAGTAACAAAATGTTGAAATTTTGTCTAATTCCTTTCGATGTACAAAACATGATAATTTTGTCAAATTCATTATAATGTACAAGATATGAAAATTTTGTCAAATTCAATTCTGATGTACAAAATATGATAAGTTTGTCAAATCTTTTAAAGTAAACAAAAATGTTATTTTTGTCTTCATTCTTTTAAAGTAAACAAAAATACTAACTTTACTTTAATCCTTTTTAATGATCAAAATGTGCTCTTTCTTCTTTGTGAACCAAAAATGTATTTTGGTTTTAATTCTTATTAATGATCAAAAATGAAATCTTCCTTCATAATGACAAAAATGTATATTTTGGTTAAACTCTTTATTATGACCAAAATAATTATTTTTTTGTTTCATTCCTTATAATTGACAAAATGTGTATTTTCACTTCATTCTTTTTAATGTGACAAAAGTGTCTATTCTAATTCATTCTTTTTAATGTATATAAAAATATACATTTTCTAGTTCATTCTTTTAATGTATAAAGATATTCATTTTCTAGTTTATTCTTTTAATGTATAAAATATATTTATTTTCTAGTTTATTCTTTTAATGTATAAAAATATATTCATTTGGTTACACTCTTTTTAATGACCAAAAATGATAATTTTTGGTTAAACTCTTCTTAATGTAAACAAAACTATATATTTTGATCTACTTCTTTTTTATGTAAACAAATGTTCATTTTGATTTAATACTTTTTAATACACAAAAATATTCATTTTTGTTTCACTAATCAAATTTTGACAAAACAAGTTATTTTATTTCACTAATCATGTCTTGACAAACTATTATTCTTATATAATCCTTATTAAATGAAAAAAATGTGATTTTTGTAAAACCCTCATTAAGTGACAAAAATGTATGTTTTTGTCAAACTCCTTATTAAGTGACAAAAAATGTGATTTTTGTCAAACTCTTTTTAATATACAAAAATGTTCATTTTTGTCTAACTCTTTTCAATGTGTCAAAATGAATGGTTTTAACTCATTCTTTTCCAAAGTGATAAAAATGGATGAATTACTTCATTCTTTTCAAAGTGACAAATTATTTGGTTTTATCTCAATAACTATATTTCTAATCGAAATGTCATTTTTATTTTGCATAACACATTTCAAATAAAAATGTTGTTTTTATTTCCATGGTACATTTGTGAGGAAATGTTGTTTTATTCCACTGTAACATTTATAAGAAAATGTTATTTTATTTTAAGGTAACATTCATTAGAAAATGTTATTTCATTTCAAAAATCATGTTTTGACAAAAGATTTTATTTCATTTATAATACCACAATATATAAAAATGATATTTTTATTCCTATTGTAACATTTATATTAAAAAAAATGTTATTTTATTTCACTACACATCCTTTTAACAAAATGCTATATTTTTGATTCAATTATCATTCTTTGACAAAAGTGCTATTTTGGTTTCAATTATCTTTCTTTGACAAAAATACTATTTTTGATTCAATTATCATTCATTGATAAAGATGCTATTTTCAATTCAATAAAAATGTAAATTTTGTTTGATCTATTTCAATTCCACAAAAATATGATATTATGTTTTTATTCTTTTACAGTAAACATAAATGTTAATTTTGTTTGCTAGACATATTTAAAAAAGAAAGTTGTCTTTATTTTTCTAATCAAGTTCTAATCAAAAATGGTAATTTTTTCAATAATAATCTAATTAACAAAAATGTTAATTTTGTCACTATTCAGATTTTGACACAAAAGTGTTATATTTATCTAACATGTTTTGAACAAAATGAATAATTCCAATTCTAGTGTATATTCATAACATTAAAATTCCTATGTTAACATTCTTGATATTTAAAACACTAAAAATCATTTCCCTATGTTAACATTCTTGATCTAACCAATCATAATATTTCTATGTTAACATTACTGGTCTAACAAAATATGAGCATCGCAAATCGATCACACAACAAACAAATTTCAATCCACAAATCACAGATCTGATTTTATCACATGCATTACATTCAACACACAATAATCATGAATAATAGCAAACAGGAAATAACTATAGATTTATGGTAATAAATTCATAATTATTTTTAAATAATAAAAATAGATTTCTCACATTGCTATTCAGATCTAAATTTTCCTCAAATTCTGGTCTGCTCTGTTTCACTTCTAGTTGGTTTCATTGTGTAGATCTCGTTTCAAGGTTTTCAACACACTTCGTTTTTCTGAATTTCGATAAGATTTGCAAAAGTCATGAGGATCAGAACATTTTAAACAATATGAATATAATTAATTTAATTAATTAATTATACTTGGAAAAAACGTTGTTGTAAACTTCTTCTCCTCTACATTCACACTACAGACAAAAGCAAACCCATCGCTCAACAATTAGGGCACCACCGCGCAGTAGAACCGAGGCGTCTGCCACCGATCGACTACCCCCACACGAACGCCGAGACCACCACCTCCTCACGCCCTGAACCTCGTCGAGCTCGGCCTCCCCCATGCTATGTAAAACAGACCCGAAGTCGTCTTCTTCATGCACGAAAATCGATCAAACCACGCTGTTAAACCAGAACTTGACCGTATGATCTTAAAGGCCATGAAATTCTCTTTGTTGTTTGCTTAGGTTCATTGATTAATTCGAAGAGAAATGGAAAAAATTAACAAAAATAATTTGGAGCGCCATGGCCCTTTGATTCTTTCAGGCGGCGGTTGTATTAGGTCTTAGGGTTTAGTGTTCGTATTGGCAAGCGTATTTATACGCGTATTTTCCATTTATTTTAATTCATTTAATTCTATTAAATTCATATATCGTCCGGAACTCCAAATTAAATCCAACGAATGTCGCCCCTAGCTAATAACCCCCGTCCCGGACACAATGGAACATGTTTTGTAACCCAATTTGGCTGTTACGCTATGTTTTCCTTTAAATTTAATTAAAAATCATTTAATTATTAAATTCAAACGTATATTTTAAATTACCGGGGTTACATACAGACTCTAAAAATTACAAGAAAATTATTTCTAGCTTTGTTTTGACGATACGGTCCTAACAAGACTAATTTCATTGAATTCTGAGACCATTTGAAAAATGGCCATTATCGAGTCAGTTAAATTTGACTGAAACTGACAAAACACGTTTTCCTTTGCCACACTCACATATTGATTCGAAAAATTATGAAAATTGAAACCTAGCAATAATTTGACATTCACAAAAGTGGTTTCGTTGAAAATCGAGGTCGTTTGCAAAATGGCTATTTTCAAGGCCAATATATTTAATTAAAATGTATATAAATTCTACAACGACTTTTCTGAATTTTAAACTGGCCATAACTTTTGATTTATAAAGTGAAATTTCAGTTTTTCAGATTCATTAGAAAGATATGATTAAACAGATTTAAATATTTCTGGTTTCGCTCAATTCTGATTTAAAATGAATCCTGTGTAGTCAGTCAAAGTTCAAATTCAAATTTTAAAACTGCAGCGCTGTTTTAAACTTCCTTTTATAATTAAATTGAATTTATTCGTTTTAAAATAAATTTTTTAGTCGTTCTTATTTAAAATAAATTATTTTAAACATTAAAATCCATTAAAATTTCAAATATAAAAATTTTAAATTGGCCCCAAAATTCCGGGTCGTTACAATCGCCCCCACTTAAAATCTTTTCATCCTCGAAAAGGAATGTAGCTAAAAGTTGTTTAATTAACTAGCTCAACTTTAATTTTATTTGTTGTTTCAATAATTTTGTTAGTTAAATTAATTATCATTTCTATACTTTTATTAGTTAAACTAATAATCAAACATCACAACAAGCAATCAATTAGATGATTAACTTTTCAAATATATATATATAACTTTTATATATAATCAAAAATCATATTTTAGTGCAAATCACAGCAATGTGTACTAACTAAGTTTTGGTTCTCATACCAGTCAATGGAAATATATAGATATACCATTTTCGAAACTCGAACACAAATACTGATGATGGAGCTCCATCATCAGAATCATCTCCGGGCAATTAGAGTATGATTCTATATCTATCCGGTATATTAAAACTTCGAATATCCTTTAATTACTCGTATATTCGAAACCTTTATATACTCGATTGTCCATATTAAAATATAATATACTCAAATACGTATATTAAGATAAAATTTTCAAAACTAAATTTGTTTTTACTTTTATTTTTAAAGAAAATAATACTCTTCACACTCGTTCTAGGATACTACTGATCCTATCTCTAATGAGTCATTCTCATTGGATATTACTAATCCAATCTTTGATGAATTCTTTCATTCGGTTCTAATGTGTCTTATTCTCGAGCTCTGTAAACCAAAGCTCTGATACCACATGTGACGACCCAAACATCCCTGTAAAGGAAAGGCTGGATTGCTTTGAGAACAACACACATCAGAACACAAACTGAAGAACATTTTATTGCTGACTACAATAATTACATCTGAGTACAAGAATGTAACAGAGCATGAATACTTATTACAGGAATAGAAATACAATAATATCAGAGTTTTAAATTACATTTAAATAGCAGCGGAAAAATAATACAAATATACAACTAAAAGGAATACACGAATATAGAGCTTTCCGAATACCGCTTCAGCTGTAAACCAGGATCTTGTAAATATATCTGCAAATAGCTACTCGACTGCCCGTGTGGAAAATAAGGGCACCCGAGTTTGCCAGTGAAACAAACTACAGGTCAGTCATGGGACTGGTATGAGAAATCTTAACTAAACTAACCTAATAATAAGGCTAATCACAGGACCACGCCGCTAACACGAAACGGGTTTACTCCATTGGATTGCCAGTGCATAAACTTAAAGTAAATCGTTAAACAACGCAATGCTTTTTAGAAAAATGAAACCATTATAAGACCCAAGTCCCATCACACAATGGAACGCAAACCGGAGGATAGGGTTTTGCCTTATAATGGTCAAAAGATGCTTGATACGATAAAATGGATTTAATATTAATACAAGTGTATATGTTCTAGTAAAAACATTTCAATCATAATGTATCAATCATAGACGGCATGGGTACCATATATCATGTCGCCATACTAGTTCTACATTCAAAACCGCAAGGTCGTATTGGAAATTGGATTTCCATCATGAGTCGAGGCTAGGGGCAAGCTCCTCTCCGATTCGAGACACTCTAGCAAATTCCTCAGGATCACACCTATGGGCAACCCTTGGAGCGGTAGGGCCGGTCCCCGCCTACCGGCAGTGGATTGGTTATGCCTGAACACACGTTTCCCGGTTCCTTTGAATCTATAGTATGACCACTAACGGCCTATAAAAATCCGAGGCGCCTCAAACTCCATCATCCACATAAGTAAAATGTCAGCGCTGGTAGGTCCCTGACATCACTCTAGCTAGAAAGAAACGTGTGCACTCCCTACGGTCCGTATCCCATTTTTGACTCATACCGGGGTGTGAGGCTCGCGAAGTCACGATATACACAAAGCTGTGCCGTAATAGGCTATACTTTGATCATCCCACAAGGCCCTGCTTTTCAACAAAAGCCTTGATCAATTGCATCTTGGCGTGACACATTGACAATTCACGCCATGCGATCAATCACTATTAATATATACCAGGGTGTTAAGCAGAGAATAAATCCTCCACCACCAAATAGACATACATTAATAGAAATCGATTTAATTCACTTGGAACGAAATCCAATGTCAGACACGTATCCATTTACTAGCTTATGCTCTGGGTCTGAGCGAAAACCAAACCCGAACAATCAACAATAGTCCGGACGGCCACCATTGAAGCCCCCTCAAGGTAGCTACTCCCATCAAGGGTCTCTGTAGTAACACATCCATTCAATGTGAAGATCGTCGGTCTTCAAACACTGTCTTCATCTTCGACTCTTCATCGTCGTAGTAAATATTCGGAATGGGTTAAACCTGGTCTTTCCGAATAACTCGCGTATTTTATAATAAAAATCAAGTACTATAAAACACATCCAACGTCTCATTCCAATTCAGAATATTCCTTTAAATAAAATATTCAAATTATTCTATCAAAGATAAATTCTTTACATTTACTCTTAAATCTTTCCTTTAAAGATTTATTCAGAACACCATTTGGTTTTAAATATCAAAAATCATTATTAAATGATTCTTTAGATTTAAGAAATAAATCTTATTCTTAACTGGGTTAAAGAACTAATGTCATTTAAAACATAGTTCACGGTAAACCCAAAATCGTCTTCCACAAAATATGGAATCTTCACATAAATCAAATCAATATATAATCATTATAAATTTCTGTATCCAACCAATAATATAAATGGAATAACGGCAAGGACTCTTAAATTCCATATGTAGTATCGGTCTTCTTTTATAGAAGCTTGTCTCAGGTATAATTAATTCGAATTCTATTCAGGACCAATTTAATATATTAAATTGGAAAACTTTACTTTTGGAAAATTCCCATTTAAATCTTAATAAAAGATTTATATATATTTCAAATCATATTCTCACTGTTAATTGAGTTATAGAACAGATGTCGTTTAAAAACATTGTTCACGATAAACTCAATTCACAAATCATTTTTATTCCAATTACAAAATATAGTTTGAAACTCTAGTAATCTTAATTTAAAGATTTATTCTTTTTAATCGGGTTTGAGAAAGTTGTTATTGAAGACACCATTCACGAGAACCCAAAATCCAATTTAATTAATTTAATTTCAATTAAATAGTCACTACTTGAAAAACTTCATTAAATCTTAATTTAATGATTTATCCTAGTTAATAACTAGTTCGTTTAAATAGAAATATATTTTCCAAAATATATTCTTTTCTAAAATATTCTCTAAGACATTTTCTAAAATATTCTTTTTTTTCTAGAATATCCTTTATTGGAATGTGACTCAATCAACAACCATATATTGCGTGAAATCAACAACCATGATTAATAATTATCAAGCATCCAAATAACAACCAGAGTGGAATTTATAACTGTGTGAGCATTAAAGTAAATAAATAACGTTCATCACAGACTGTCAATCCATCGATTGACAGATAACTAAATATTGGGATTAGTGTGTATCCAATATCATCCCAATACCCGTATGGGGTTTCATCCATCAAACAAATAGTAAATTATTTGTGCGCTTGGGCGATGTGTGAAAATAGTCGTCCCAATCACATAAACAAGTTGGGTAACTTGTAAATGGAAGTGTAATATTCAGCTTGAATATACTAACATTATGTTTAACACATCAAACATTCCGACATCACAAATATATATCTCAATTATTTTATTGTGAACAAATGACAATAAAAATCTACTCTTTCATTTCAATTCTTTTAAAAGTGACAAAAATGTCTCTTTTATCCTAATTCTTTTAAAGTAACAAAATGTTGAAATTTTGTCTAATTCCTTTCGATGTACAAAACATGATAATTTTGTCAAATTCATTATAATGTACAAGATATGAAAATTTTGTCAAATTCAATTCTGATGTACAAAATATGATAAGTTTGTCAAATCTTTTAAAGTAAACAAAAATGTTATTTTTGTCTTCATTCTTTTAAAGTAAACAAAAATACTAACTTTACTTTAATCCTTTTTAATGATCAAAATGTGCTCTTTCTTCTTTGTGAACCAAAAATGTATTTTGGTTTTAATTCTTATTAATGATCAAAAATGAAATCTTCCTTCATAATGACAAAAATGTATATTTTGGTTAAACTCTTTATTATGACCAAAATAATTATTTTTTTGTTTCATTCCTTATAATTGACAAAATGTGTATTTTCACTTCAATCTTTTTAATGTGACAAAAGTGTCTATTCTAATTCATTCTTTTTAATGTATATAAAAATATACATTTTCTAGTTCATTCTTTTAATGTATAAAGATATTCATTTTCTAGTTTATTCTTTTAATGTATAAAATATATTTATTTTCTAGTTTATTCTTTTAATGTATAAAAATATATTCATTTGGTTATACTCTTTTTAATGACCAAAAATGATAATTTTGGGTTAAACTCTTTTTAATGTAAACAAAACTATATATTTTGATCTACTTCTTTTTAATGTAAACAAATGTTCATTTTGGTTTAATACTTTTTAATACACAAAAATATTCATTTTTGTTTCACTAATCAAGTTTTGGCAAAACAAGTTATTTTATTTCACTAATCATGTCTTGACAAACTATTATTCTTATATAATCCTTATTAAATGACAAAAATGTGATTTTTGTAAAATCCTCATTAAGTGACAAAAATGTATGTTTTTGTCAAACTCCTTATTAAGTGACAAAATTTTGATTTTTGTCAAACTCTTTTTAATATACAAAAATGTTCATTTTTGTCTAACTCTTTTCAATGTGTCAAAATGAATGGTTTTAACTCATTCTTTTTCAAAGTGATAGAAATGGATGAATTACTTCATTCTTTTCAAAGTGCCAAAATGTTTGGTTTTATCTCAATAACTATATTTCTAATCGAAATGTCATTTTTATTTTGCATAACACATTTCAAATAAAAATGTTGTTTTTATTTCCAAGGTACATTTGCGAGGAAATGTTGTTTTATTCCACTGTAACATTTATAAGAAAATGTTATTTTATTTCGAGGTAACATTCATTAGAAAATGTTATTTCATTTCAAAAATCATGTTTTGACAAAAGATTTTATTTCATTTATAATACCACAATTTATAAAAATGATATTTTTATTCCTATTGTAACAGTTATATTAAAAAAAAATGTTCTTTTATTTCACTACACATCCTTTTGACAAAATGCTATATTTTTGATTCAATTATCATTCTTTGACAAAAATGCTATTTTTGTTTCAATTATCTTTCTTTGACAAAAATACTATTTTTGATTCAATTATCATTCTTTGACAAAGATGCTATTTTCAATTCAATAAAAATGTAAATTTTGTTTGATCTATTTCAATTCCACAAAAATATGATATTATGTTTTCATTCTTTTACAGTAAACAAAAATGTTAATTTTGTTTGCTAGACATATTTCAAAAAAAAAAAGTTGTCTTTATTTTTCTAATCAAGTTCTAATCAAAAATGGTAATTTTGTCACTAATAAATTAATTAACAAAAATGTTAATTTTGTCACTAATCAGATTTTGACACAAAAGTGTTATATTTATCTAACATGTTTTGAACAAAATGAATAATTCCAATTCTAGTGTATATTCATAACATTAAAATTACTATGTTAACATTCTTGATATTTGAAACACTAAAAATCATTTCCCTATGTTAACATTCTTGATCTAACCAATCATGATATTTCTATGTTAACATTACTGGTCTAACAAAATATGAGCATCGCAAATCGATCACACAACAAACAAATTTCAATCCATAAATCACAAATCTGATTTTATCACATGCATTAACAATCATGAATAATAGCAAACCGGAAATAACTATAGATTTGTGGTAATAAATTCATAATTATTTTTAAATAATAAAAATAGATTTCTCACATTGCTATTCAGATCTGAATTTTCCTCAAATTCTGGTCTGCTCTGTTTCACTTCTAGTTGGTTTCATTGTGTAGATCTCGTTTCACGGTTTTCAACACACTTCGTTTTTCTGAATTTTGATAAGATTTGCAAAAGTTATGAGGATTAGAACATTTTAAACAATATGAATATAATTAATTTAATTAATTAATTATACTTGGGGAAAACGTTGTTGTACACTTCTTCTTCCTCTACATTCACGCTACAAACAAAAGCAAACCCATCGCTCAACGATTAGGGCACCACCGCGCACTAGAACCGAGGCGTCTGCCACCGATCGACTACCCCCACACGAACGCCGAGACCGCCACCTCCTCACGCCCTGAACCTCGTCGAGCTCGGCCTCCCCCATGCTGCGCAAAACGGACCCGAAGTCATCTTCTTCACGCACGAAAATCGATCAAACCACGCTGTTAAACCAGATCTTGACCGTATGATCTTAAAGGCCATGAAATTCTCTTTGTTGTTTGCTTAGGTTCATTGATTAATTCGAAGAGAGATGGAAGAAATTAACGAAAATAATTTGGAGCGCCATGGCCCTTCGATTCTATCAGGCGGTGGCTGTATTAGGTCCTAGGGTTTAGTGTTCGTATTGGCAAGCGTATTTATACGCGTATTTTCCATTTATTTTAATTTATTTAATTCTGTTAAATTTGTATATCGTCCAGAACTCCAAATTAAATCCAACGAATGTCGCCCCTAGCTAATAACCCCCATCCCGGACACAATGGAACATGTTTCGTAACCCAATTCGGCCATTACGATATGTTTTCCTTTAAATTTAATTAAAAATCATTTAATTATTAAATTCAAACGTATATTTTAAATTACCGGGGCTACATACGGACTCTAAAAATTACAGGAAAATTATTTCTAGCTTTTTTTTGACGATACGTCCTAACAAGACTAATTTCGTCGAATTCTTAGACCGTTTGAAAAATGGCCATTTTCGAGTCGATTAAATTTGACTGAAACTGACAAAACACGTTTTCCTTTGCCACGCTCACATATTGATTCGAAAAATTATGAAAATTGAAACCTAGCAATAATTTGACATTCCGATTCCAACAAAAGCGGTTTCGTCGAAAACCGAGGTCGTTTGCAAAATGGCTATTTTCAAGGCCAATATATTTAATTAAAATGTATATAAATTCTACAGCGACTTTTCTGAATTTTAAACTGGCCATAACTTTTGATTTATAAAGTGAAATTCTGGTTTTTAAGATTCGTTAGAAAGATATGATTAAACAGATTTAAATATTTCTGGTTTCGCTCAATTATGATTTAAAATGAATCCTGTGCAGTCAGTCAAAGTTCAAATTCAAATTTTCAAACTGCAGCGCTGTTTTAAACTTCCTTTTGTAATTAAATTGAATTTATTCGTTTTAAAATAAAAATTTTAGTCGTTCTTATTTAAAATAAATTATTTTAAACATTAAAATCCATTAAAATTTCAAAAATAAAAATTTTAAATTGGCCCCAAAATTCCGGGTCATTACACATAAAAATGATATTCTTATTTTGTATACATTTCTAATGTATAACATGACATAAAAATGTTTGTTTTAATTTGTAAACAAATCTAATTTATAACATGACATAAAAATGTTCATTTTAATTTGTATACAAATCTAATGTATAACATGACATAAAAATGTTTATTTTAATTTGTATACAAATCTAATGTATAACACGACGATAAAAATGTCTATTTTAATTTGTATACAAATCTAATACTGACACGACCCGAACTTCCCCGTGAAGGAAAGCGCGGATAGCGTTGAGGACAAGACAAAATAGAACGCATACGGAAGAACATTTCATTGTTATTACAACAATTCCATCAGATACAAGAATATACATAGTATAAATGAATAAATTACATTCGACGAATATCAGAGATTACAATAAATTACATAGCAGCGGAAAATATACAAAACACAACTAGAAGTGATACACGGATACAGAGCTTTCTGAGCATTGTTCCAGCTGTAAATCAGGACCCTATGAATATAAATCTGCAAAACCAAAACTAATAGCTGCCCGTGTGGAAAATAGGGGCACCCAGAGTTTAGGTTAAAACAATAAACTCCAGGTCAGTCATGGGACTGGTGTGAGAACTAAAACAGTTATTAATATTGGTTTTAAAGTTAGGTAAATCAAGGGACCACGCCGTATAACACGGAACGGGTTTCCTCCCAAGAATACCAGTGCATATAACAAACAGCGCAATGCTAAATAAAGAAAAATGAAGCTGTTATAAGACCCAGGTCCCATCACACAATGCAACGCAAGCCGGAGGATAGGGTTTTTACCTTATAACAGCCAAAGCATGCTTGATACGTTTAAAACACATTATTTTGATATTACTATAAGTGTATAGTGTCAAAACAATTTCACATCATAAATATCAATCATAGGCGGCATGGGTACCATCTATCATGTCGCCATACTAGTTCTACAATTAAAACCGCAATACACGTATTGGAAATTGGATTTCCGTCATGAGTCGAGGCAAGGGGCAAGCTCCTCACCGCGTTCGAGACACTCTAGCAAATGCCTCAGGACCCCACTATGATCCTTGGAATCGGCTGGGCCGGTCCTCTCTTACTTTTGAGGATTAGTTATTCCTGAACACACGTTTCCCGGTCCATACAGACCTATATCCGAGGCGCCTCGTATCCAACAACCACACAGGTGAAAAGTATATAAATGTCAGGGCTGGTAGGTCACTGACACCACCCTAGCTAGAAAGAAACGTCGTGCTCTCCCAGCGGTCTGTCTCCCGTTTTTGACTCATACCGAGGTGTGAGGCTCGCGAATTCACGTTATACACAAAGCTACGCCACACATGCCGTGCTTTGATCATCAACCACAAGCCTTTGCTTTTCAACAGAAGCCTTGATCAATTGCCACTTACGCATGCCACATTGGCAATTCACTCCATGCGACTGATGTCCATCGATATACAACCTCTGAGCTCGTACGTCTCAGAGAAGGGCGTTAAGCAAGAGAATAAATTCTCCGCCGCCAAACAGATGTATATTTAATAGAGATCAATCAACACAGAATAAAATCCAGTGTCAGACACACAATCCATTTACAAGTTCGTTCTGGGTCTGAACGAAACCGGAGGCACTTTCCTCGCATATCCATCCATCTCCAAGTACGTCTGGACGATCACCGACTGTTTCCCTCATCTTGGGTGTACAGCCCAATCAAGATCATCAGTAATCACCCAAACGATGTGAAGACTTCCGGTCTTCGACCACCGTCTTCGTCTTCGACATCTCGTCGAATCGATTATCCAGAATGGGTATAAACCCGGCCTTTCTGAATAACCCACGTATATGATAAACAAATGTTACACAAACACAACGAACGCCTCATTCCAATTCAGAATATTCTTTTATTCACAAAATCACATTCTTAGGGAAAGGTTCCCATTAATTTTATCAAAGATAAATTCTTCTAAATTTATTCTTCAATCCTCCTTTGGATATCATTTCTAACTAGTCGGGATTAACGAACCACACCGAAGTAATTATTTGTTTTATTTCCCAATCCCAACCTATATATCCCATGGAGCAAAACTGGTGATACTCCATTCCTAACACCACGGTGTTATCGGTAAAATTAATTACCATTTCACGTTCAAATCTAATTAAAGATTTAACTATCGCTTTGGAGCAAAACTGGTGGTACTCCATTTTCGATCACCTTTCAGATTTGATAATTTAAATTATCCATTCACATTTTAATCTAATTAAAGATTCATTAAAACTCCACTTAGTTTTAATCTTTTCAAAAATCAACATCTTGCCTTTAACTGGGTTAAAGAACCAATGTCATCTAAAACACGATCCACGATAAACCCAAATCACATTTGATATTAAATACAAGGCTCTGAATAGAAAATATATCGACTTATATTCAATATCAAATTCTGAAACTAACAAATATCATATTGGAAATAACGATATAAAATATATCTTTCAAATTCCCATAACAAAATCTGTTTAGTCACGAAATCCAACATCGAAATATTCCG
The DNA here is from genome assembly GCA_030737875.1 of Allium sativum. Classification (NCBI taxonomy): domain Eukaryota; kingdom Viridiplantae; phylum Streptophyta; class Magnoliopsida; order Asparagales; family Amaryllidaceae; genus Allium; species Allium sativum. The sequence goes on from CM060922.1 coordinate 375,983,875, forward strand.
AAGATAATTTCGATTCAGCTCCAGTCCAATCCACGTATTGGAAATTATCGATTATTTTCAAAATCACTTTCAAATTCAATTTATTTATTTCAAAAATAAATTGATTTTAATTCTAGTTCAAAACTAGTTCACTTCGATAAAAATCTATTTTTACCTATTCAAATGTGGAATTTTCCAGCCCAATTCTTTCCAATTCACATATTATAATTTTACACAAATTATCGATATTTTTAATAATTTTATCAAGGCCCGTACAGTCGATTTCCATCAACGGCCATCGAACTGCACTTACAGCGACCTTTTTCAAATTTGATTTGGACATAATTCCAAATCCAACCGTTAGATTTCAAATTCCTAATATTCATTGGAAAGCTCTTTTCGATACGAACCCAACGGTTCCGGTTTTAGGAGAATCCGACGGTCGGATCTCCCGCAATGTCCGTTTGAAATAAATGGTCGAAATTCACGAACTGCCGCGGCGCGGCGCATTCTATTCAGGCCATTATATTATATATATAATATATATAATATATATTTCATCGATTTCCATTTAAAACGAATTTATAAATCGTTTTAAATTCGTTTCTAAAGCAATTTCAACTTTCTTTTCAATTCAAATCAAAATTGAATTCTTCTTTATAAATTCGTTTTAAAATTCATTTCTATTCAATTCAAATTTTAATTCAATTTGAATTCATTTCAATTCACTTTCAATTCAATTTGAATTCATTTTCAATTCAATTCATTTCGAAATCGTTTTCAATTCAATTCATTTCGAAATCGTTTTCAATTCAATTCATTTCGAAATCGTTTTCAATTCAATTCATTTCGAAATCGTTTTCAATTCAATTCATTTCGAAATCGTTTTCAATTCAATTCATTTCGAAATCGTTTTCAATTCAATTCATTTCGAAATCGTTTTCAATTCAATTCATTTCTATTTTATTTGAATTCAAATTCGCTTCCTATTCAATTCGAATTTTAATCTAATTCAATTTGAATTTCATTTCAAAATATTTAATTTTGAAATCACTTTTCAATATTCATTATACAACGAATAAAATCGATATAAATATCGTTCGCGTCAAAATAACGCATCTCTAATCAACACGGCTTTATATTTCAATAATTCGTTATTCTATCCAACAAATGAATATTTATCCCATTCAACACATGAATCTATATTTCTTTTAACACACGACTAATCTCAACACATGAGTACTGCCAACACATCACTATTTTTGTTATGTAAAATATTTTATAAAACTATGGTATCTATCGTTTGATTTTAATTAGACTCCACCGTAAAGTAGATTCTAATCGTAAATATGATAAAGATGTAATTTTTATTATTTAAAATATTTCACTCAACACATGAACCTCGTCAACACATGACTATTTTTTATATTCAACACATGAATTTTCTTTTATAATATTCATTATTTTCCCGATTGGAATGAGGCCCAATCAATCACCATATAACGTTAATTATATGGATTCCATACAACACATGTATATAATAGCATTGAAAAATAATCAATCATCAACCAAAGTGCACTACACTGTATAAGCATCAAATATAGATATCTGACGCTTATAACAGCCTGTAAATCAAGCGATCGACATATTTAATCAATCAGGATGAGTGAACTTCAAATTTCATCCCAACACCCATGTGGGGTTTCAAACAATCAAACACAGATTTTATTTGTGCAGTTGGGCGATGTGTAAAATTTATCGACCCAATCGATATCAGTCAAATCAGTGTATATAAACAAATCGGCCGATTTGTTTATAAATATTCATTTATCCACTTTCACGTTAAAAATTATATTTTTAACGTCAAAAATATTTATTTCAACACTTGAATTTCTATTCAGTTCCTTTACACAATAAAAATAATATTTTTATTTTTCTAACATATTTTAGAAAATTTCGGCGGCATAACGGCACGATACTAGAAACGGGACGAGGCCTAGCCTTATCCCCGGTCTAGTGAAGGCCCACGCCATTCACACATCAAATTCTAATCAATTCAAGTTCACCAAATAACCCAATTCAAATCAAATAATCTAACCAACTACACAACCAAACAAACAAGTCCATGGTATGTGGACGGGTGTCGGGTGCTTCTAATAAGCACCGTCTGCATCCTAGTATATATATATATAACTAGAAAAAGAATTTTGAGTGAGAAGTTCTCACCTAAAGCTATCCAATACTGCGACTCTTCATTTATAGAAATCTTCTTCGTTATCCCATCTTCGTCATCTTCGTTGCCCGTAGTCACTATATACATAAAAATCACATTTTTATATTTTGATGTCTTTTAAAATAAAAATCACATTTTTATTTGTTCGTTCTCAATTTAAAATCATATTTTTATAATCACTTCATATATTTAAAAATCGAATTTTTACTATGCTATTCAATATATAAAAATCATATTTCCTTACCGCTAATATATAGATAAAAATTCTATTTTTATAACGCTATTCTCTATATAAAGATTTCGCCTTTATAAAAACATCGCCCTTTCATATTTAAAAACATCGCCTTTATAAAAGTAAAGTTTTCGCCTTTATAAAAGTAAAGTTTTCGCCTTTATAAAAATAAAGTTTTCGCCTTTATAAAAGTAAAGTTTTCGCCTTTATAAAAATAAAGTTTTCGCCTTTATAAAAATAAAGTTTTCGCCTTTATAAAACTAAAGTTTTCGCCTTTATAAAAATAAAGTTTTGGCCTTTATAAAAATAAAGTTTTCGTCTTTATAAAAATAAAGTTTTCGCCTTTATAAAAATAAAGTTTTCGTCTTTATAAAAATAAAGTTTTCGCCTTTATAAAAATAAAGTTTTCGCCTTTCATCACTATAAAAATTCCCTCTTTACTTCAACATATATAAAATAAAAATCAGATTTTTATTTCGCTACTTATACAAAGATGATATTTTTATTTTTCCTATCATGTAAAAATTATATTTTTAATACTTTAAAAATATAAAAATCATATTTTTAATATTTCTATATAGTAAAGACTATATTTTTAATACTTTAAAAATATAAAAATCATATTTTTACTTCTTCGACTCAATAAAAATTCCGTCTTTTCTATTCTAAAGATTTCACCTTTTCTAAAATCTCATTATAAAAATCACATTTTTCTGTTTTAAAACAAAACTGATTTTCTATTTTAAAATAAATTTCAGACTTTATAAACAAAGTATATTAAACAAATTTCAGAATTTATAAACAAAGTATATTAAACAAATTTCAGAATTTATAAACAAAGTATATTAATGTAAATAAAATTCATAGAAACTTACTGTTGTCTCTACGTTGGACTGAGGGCAAGGTCGCCGGAGCAGCTATGGCGTGGGGGGGGGAGGATCCTGATCGCCGGCGGTGGCCTCTGGGCTTGGTGGCAGTTTTCTGAGGGGGGGGGGTCTGCGATGGTGCGGTCGGCATCAGGGGGAGGAGGAGCGAGACGCAAGGGCGAGGGGGTCTTCCACTGGCGACGCGTCCTGGGTGCGTGGGCGGAGGCGCTTCGAGCGGGGAAGAAGGAGAAGACGCGTGAGAGGAGAGGGAAGTATTGACGGGGATGGGAGGCGATGGAGGCGCGATCGGTGGAGCGACGGGTGTTAGGGTTTTTTTTTTTTTCTCTACGGATCGAATTCTGATTATAAGGGGGGGCCAAAGCGGGTTAAAGGGAGAAAAGGGGGGAAATATTATTTTTTTATTATTATTTTAATTAATTTAATTTCTAAAAGTTGACTTTTTATTTCGACCTCAAAACGAGGCCCACCGCCTGTCGTCCATAGCGTTTCACCCCCATTCTGAACACAACGGGATATGTATCGTAGGCTGATTCGGCTGTTACAATCAGTTCCCGTTAAATTCACATTTAAATCACTTTATTGAATTTTAAACGTACATTTCAATTTACCGGGGTCACATACTAACTAGAAAAATTCCAGAAAAATATTTTCTAGCTTCGTATTGAAGATACGGTCCTAACAAAACTAGTTTCGTCGAATTCTGAGACCGTTAGAAAAATGGCCAATTTTCCAGTCGATTAAAATCAACTGAAATGGTCAAACGTGTTTTCCTTTGCCACGCTCACATATTGATTCGAAAAATTATGAAATTTGAAACCTAGTAATAATTTAACATCACGGATCCAACAAAAGTGGTTTCGTCGAAATCCGAGGTCGTTTGCAAAATGTCCATTTTTAAGGGCCTGAATTCCATAGCGACTATTCAGAATTTTCAACTGGACATATCTTTTGATTCTCGCTACAAAATTTTGATCTTTCAGATTCGTTGGAAATATATTCTCAATTAGATCCTAATGTTTTTGGTTTCACTAAAATCCGGATTGTTTTGCACCCGGTACATTCAATTGAAGTTTGAAATCGAATTATCGAACTACCGCGCCATTTTCAATTCTATTTATAATTATATATAAATATTTATATTCTAACGACGACGTATATAATTATATACGTCGAATTCTATTCAAAATAAATTTCTCGTCGATATTATTTAAAATAATCTATTTTAAATATTCAAAATTCGCTAAAATTGCGAAAATAAAAATTTTAAACTGGCCCAGATTTTCCGGGTTATTACAAATGTATACATGACATAAAAATGTTTATTTTAATTTATATACAATTCTAACGTATAGCATGACATAAAAATGTTTATTTTAATTTGTATACAAATCTAACGTATAGCATGACATAAAAATGTTTATTTTAATTTGTATACAAATGTAATGTATAACATGACGATAAAAATGTCTCTTTTAAGTTGTATACAATTCTAATGTATAACATGACGATGAAAATGTCTCTTTTAAGTTGTACACAATTCTAATGTATAACCGGACGATGAAAATGTCTCTTTTAAGTTCTATACAATTAACAAATACAAATGATATTTCTATATCTTAACATAGCCAATAGAAATGATATCTTAATGTTGTACATAATTTCCTACATTAATATGACAAATAAAAATAATATTTCTATTTGTTTACAAATCTATTTTTAACATAACAAATGATATTTTTATTTGTTGACCATTCTATTTCAACAAAACAAATAAAATTGTTACTTTTATTTTGTTGACAAATCTATTTCAACAAAATGATATTTTCATTTTGTCAATTCTAACTCCACAAAAATGACATTTTTATTTTGTCAATTCTAATTAAACAAAAATGGCATTTATATGTTCAATTCTAATTAAACAAAAATGACATTTATATGTTCAATTCTAATTAAACAAAAATGACATTTATATCGTCAATTCTTATTAAAAACAAATGACATTTATATGTTGTCAATTCTAATTAAATACAAATGACATTTATATGTTGTCAATTCTAATTAAACAAAAATGACTTTTATATGTTGTCAATTTTAATTAAACACAAATGACATTTATATGTTGTCAATTCTAATTAAACAAAAATGACATTTATATGTTGTCAATTCTAATTAAACAAAAATGACAATTATATGTTGTCAATTCTAATTAAACAAAACTGACATTTATATGTTGCCAATTCTAATTAAACAAAAATGTCATTTATATGTTGTTAATTCTAACTAAACAAAAATGACATTTATATGTTGTCAATTCTAATTAATAAAAAATGACATTTATATGTTGTCAATTCTAATTAAACAAAAATGACATTTATATGTTGTCAATTCTAATTTCAACAAAAATGACAATTTTATATGTTGCCAATTCTAATTTCAACAAAAATGACAATTTTATGTTGTCAATTCTAATTAAAAAAAAAGACAATTTTATATTGTCAGTTCTAATTAAACAAAAATGACAATTTTATGTTGTCAATTCTAATTTCAACAAAAATGACAATTTTATGTTGTCAATTATAATTAAACACAAATGACATTTATATGTTGTCAATTCTAATTTCAACAAAAATGACAATTTTATATGTTGCCAATTATATTTAAACAAAAATGACAGTTTAATGTTGTCAATTCTAATTTCAACAAAAATGCCAATTTTTTATTGTCAATTCTAATTTCAACAAGAATGGCAATTTTATATTGTCAATTCTAATTAAACAAAAATGACAATTTTATATTGTCAATTCTAATACAATGAAAATGACAGTTTTATTTTGTCACAAATCTATACAGCAAAAAAATGATATTCTTGTTTTGACACTTTATATTTCAACACAAATGTTAATTTTTGTTTTGACAATTTTATTTCAACACACTAATCCATCAAATCAACAGATAAACATAACGGCATCAATCAGTCCAATCAAATCACGTATAATAACAAATTGAATTTAACAGTGGATTGGTAGAGATTTCTAAACACAATCATAATTAATTAATTTTAATTATTTAAAAAATAGTATTCTCACAGTGCTTCAATTTCTGTATAATTCAGAATTTAATTTTCCCCAAATTCTGATTTGCTCCAAATTCGTTCTAGTTGATTTTGAAATGGAGATCTCGAATTTACGATCCCAACAGTTCTGAAATTGTCCAATTCCGTATTCGTATGAATAGGATATGAATTTATTTGTGTTGATAATAATTTAAATTAATTAATCAAATAATTTAAAATAGAAATTACCCTCTTCTTCTACAATCAAAACCAAGGCCGTGAGTTTTCAAAATCGATTCAAACTTAGGGTTCCCGTTCTTGTTCGATCTACGAAGTATGGAGGCGATCGGTCGGTTCCACGTCGAAGGCAGAGGGATGGCGTGCCGGTCGAGGGTGGTCTCGTCGGACTCGGTGGTGGCTCTGGTCCATTGCGGCGGTGCAAACGTGTGGGGTTTAAGGGCTCGGCTCTCGAGATTTACAGCTCGAGGGTGGATCCGACCGTCTATATTTGTAGATGGCACGATCCTCTCCGATATCCTCTAAAGAACCACCTTGATTTGACCAGTGGATTGAAAGATATTAGAGGGAGAAGTCTGGAGTGTTACTCGCCATTGAATGAAGAGAGGCGGCGGCTCTATTTCTGATTAGGGTTTTTAATTTATCTCCCATTCATAATATTATATTATTACATTTTCCAATTTTCAGAAATGCCCATTATTTCCTAACAGCTCCTAATTCAGTCCAACGAATATTGCCCCTAGCCAAATACCCCCATTCCGGACAAAATGGACTAGGTCCCGTCAGCCCGTTTAATCATCTCAGCCTACTTTTCTTTAATTTAAAATATAAGACATTTAATTATTTAATTTGATCACACATTTAAATTTACCAGGGCCACATATTGACTCCAAAAATCACAGAAAAATAAATCTAGCTATGTTTTGACGATATGGTCCTAACATAACTAATTTCGTCGAATTTGGAGAATATTTGAAAAATGGTTATTTTCTGGTCGATCAGATTCAACTTAAATTGACAAAACACGTTTTCTTTTGCCATGCTCACATATTAATTCCAAAAATTTTGAAAGTTATAATCTAGCAATAATTTGACATTTCGGATCCAACAAAAGTGGTTTCATCGAAAACGGAGGTCGTTTACAAAATGGCTATTTTTAAGGGCCATATATTATAATAAAATATATATAAATTCTATAGCGACTTTTCTAAATTTTAAACTAGACATAACTTACAATTTATAAAGTTAAATCTAAGTTTCTTACGTTCGTTAGAAAGATATAATTAAAAAGATTCAAATATTTTTGGTTTTACGGAAATCCGATTCATTTTGAATCCTATACATTCAATTGATATTTAAAATCGAATTTTCAAACTACCATTGTAACACTCCGTAATTCTGTGACATTAAGATTCTCAAATTAAAGTATAATTAATTTTTAAAAGAAAAATTAAAAGAAAAAGATCCATGCAGTTGTTTAATTTAAGTATTGTAACTAACATGAAAAAAAAGAGGTAAGGAGAGAACAATAATTATTATTGTTCTAAGACTTATTAACAAAAGCCTCTGTAGCTCAGTTGGTTAAGGCATTGGATTGGTAGCATGGAGGTCGGGGGTTCGAACCCCGGCGGCGGCATAATTTTTTATCATTGTTTTAGAGAGGGCCAACTAAACATGCAAATATATGTACGTATACAAATTCAAAATTTGAAAGGATAAGAACGTACGTATAAGGAAATAAAGAAAATATATATATATATATATACATATGAGAAATATAAATATATATATATATATACAAAAATATATGTATACGAAAGATAAAATTCAAGATAAGGCTACAGTCAATGAAATATGGCAACATCATTTGAATTTTGAAAATAAAATGAAAGTTGTGCGTATATATATACGCGTAAAATGGTCGTTAGAGGAATTGTATACATATAAGAATATTTCATGTGAATAAAACAGTTAAATAAATTCCAGAAATTCAAAAGTTTGAAAATCAAACTTTTACGCCAAAATAGCTTGTGGGACCCAATGCTGACTCAGCACTGCGTGTATGATAAGGTTTGGCTAGATTCATCTACGTACCTGGACTATTTTCTTAACTAGGTTCAATGCTGACTCAGCGCTGCGTGTACGATAAGGTCTTGAGCAGCTATATAAACAGCCCTAGTCTTCATTCTCTTTGCACCAATTCTCTTTTATCCTTATGCTGCTAAGATTCATGGCTTCTTCCCCTCCTCTAAATTTTCTTAAATAAAATAAAATAAAATATGATTCAAGACGAGGAGATGATGCTAAAAGACTTTTAAGGAGGGATTCAAATCAAAGTTTCAAGTGAAGAATTCAAAGGCTAGCTCAAACAAGTTTCAAGCAACGACGCACGAATCATAGCCATGCTTTCCTTCTTTTCTAGATCTATTTTCTGTAAGTTGGTTATTTCTAGATCTGAATATTTTGTTTTATTTGTGACATGAAATTAAAGGAATAAAGGAATATGCCAAATCTCTCTCTCTCTCTCTTCGAATCTGTGTTTATACTCTTGGACTGAATTAAGAACTGTTATGATTCGAGGACAAATAAGACTGTAACCGTGATTATGACTATAGAACTGTGGCCTTTGAAAGCATATGCCTTTGGACTATGACATAAGCCTTTGATTTTGGGACATATAAACATTGCCTATGACAATGACTTATGACGATGGGAATTATTTTCCCTTTTGGACTATGAACATCGCATATGACTATGGACATTTCCTATGACTGTGACTGTGACTAGAAGGATTATTTCCTTGACTAGGCCTATACCATTGATTTGGACATAAACTATTACTTATGACATAATGAGGACAACTGTGATTTTGACACCCATGATTTATGATTAGGAAAATATTGCTTTAGTTTTGTGATTGAGAAGTTGGGTCTAAACCCAATTATTTATTCTACCTGTTCCTTGGTTTTTCTTTGGTTTTAAGACAGTGGGAATTTACCTATTAAGTTAGGTCTACCCACGTTCTTGAACCTATTTTGCCCATTCTTTGGTTTTAAGACAGTGGGAATTTACCTATTTAGTTAGGTCTACCCATATTCTTGAACCTACATTGTTATCCAAACCTTTTTATGCCAATTATTCCTTCTTGTCATTTTGATTCATTCCCTTTTTTTTCTACGAATCTAGATTTATTTATAATCTAGGTTGAATCACGATTATTCGAACGGTGGGAATGCGATTTGGGGAAAAACATGGAAATGAATATGAACGTAGTTGTAAACTTGGAAATTGGCATAATTTGGAATATGTATTATGACATGCATATTAATATGAAAACTGGGAAATTTGACATGGATTAGGGAATATGTGATTTTGACATATTAAATTTAGCGTTAGTAAGTAAGCTAAATTTTAGGCATAAAATGTAAACTAGAAAAATAATTCTAGTTTTGCCATAAATTGTGAATTATGATGTTAAACCAAGATTGGGTTAATTAAGGTTGATTTGGAATAAGTATATTAGCACAATTTTGAATTTATTCGTAATTGTGAGCAATTGTCATGTTTAGAATAAATTATGGTTAGCGACACTAAACTTGGTATAATTTACATACCAAAAAGTATAAATATGATAAATAAGAGAGAATGGGCCATAATAATAAATATGACAATGTACATTAAAAGAGTAGTAATGAAATCAGTAAATTAGGAGTAATTTACTTATAGAATTCGTCATAAATGTTAAATTGTTCATTTACCACAAAATATGTAACTTGGTTAAATTTTGGCCATAAATTATAAACTAGGATATTTAATCTAGTTTCGGCAATGAAATAGGAAATGGCTTAAACTGCATGTTGGGTTAGGACTTGGGCCTAGAATATAAGTATACTAGTAGGCTTGACAAATAAATATAGGCCAAATTTGTCTAAAAAGGGGAAATGGGCTTTTGAAATAAATTGTTAACAATTTATAAACAAAAGAAAAGTATTTTGATAACACCCCTTTTTATAACACATAGACCAGAAGGTTCTAGGGTGACAGAGAGGATAGTGTCTAGGCTTGGGTTTGGAAAATACAAGTTTCCTGCCCTCCCTGGCTATCCCTAACTGATCCGAAGGACGGGATGGTTGTTTTCAAGACCAGATTTGGAAATTAATCAAAAACCCTTTGAACTTAGAAAACATGAATATGCCTAACCCGAGGTTAGACTGAGTTGCAGTGTAAACCTGCCCGGAACCGACCGGCACATCCAGTAACCGCAGCAATATATGTCTAATGTGAGAGGTTGCGGCTTTAATTTATTAATTAAAGCTAGAATGGGAAGGTTAAGGAACACTTAACCAACTTAGCACAGTTAAAGCTAGAATGGGAGGATTAAGTCCATGGGAATACTTAGCCAAATTAACATGTTGACTAGACTAGAAGGTGGGGTTAAGTAAAGTTAATACACTTAGCCAATTTAACATGTTAATTAGACTAGAGGTTGGGGTTAAGTTATACACCTAGCCAAATTAATATGTTAGCTGGACTAGACCATAGGGTTAAGTAAACCTGAATGCTTAACCATCAGAATATGATAAATGAATAGGGTTAAGTAAAAAGCATAAAGGGATAACACTTAACCAGTGTAATAGGATAAGGGAAGAGGGTTAAGATAGCTTCAATCGACTAAAGACACTTAACCAACCCAACCTGGCGAGAAAGAAAACTAAATAGTAAACCTCAGTTGAAAAAGGGACTAAGTAGTAAACTTAGTTAAGAAAACAAGGAATTTGGAAACTAAGTGGTAAACCTTAGTTAGTAGAACTAAGTAGTAATTCTTAGTATAACAAGAAGGAGCGGACATCCATATGGTTTTAAGAAGGCTCCAACGAATTGGGTTACGAAGCCCGAGGCTTCGGGGGGACGTGAGGGTACTCTTGGTATCCCTCTGTGAGGCTGCAGATGATCATCCTGGGCTCACAGAGGTTAAGGTCTGCGTTAGAAGAACCGAGGGTATGCCTTGGTTGCAATATATATATGTGGCAACCTAAAGACTAGGATGGACCAGCGTGATTCGGCGAGAAGACGGTAGCCCTGTGATAGCAACTCGTCGTCTACCGTCCATCTTGAGTCAATCGAGATACGTGAAGCGGAAAGGCGGAGAACTCCAAAAGACCATATACTTGCTATCTAGTTATGGTTGCGGATGGCCATAGGATAGTGGGGCACCGGGGGCCGGCGTATAGTTCTCATTTTACAAGGTGTGCCTTTCATTAGTTGAGGGAGGGGTCAAGTGGGACCATAGCCACTGGAATAAAAACAGACCTTAGCATCTGCATCGGCAGATATCCGAAAGCTCCCGACCGAGTTCTGTATTCCTTGATTTGCCCTGTCACAGGACTCGGATCGCACATTACAGGACATGTGCATCTAGACAAGCGATAACGATTCGCGATACATGCGTGGGGAAGCCTAGGAGCATATACCACTCTAGGTAGTGTGTCCTAGACTTGGGGGCATTGTTCGACAGGTAGCGTAATCCCTAGTTGGACTAGGTGGCATAAACCCTGAACTCGAAAAGCGTTCAGCAGATAGCGTGAAACTATAGTTAAATCTAAGAAGCACTTGATAGAAAACCCTAGATTAGATCTAGGTAATAAATAATAAATTTATGCCTGAAGACAATGGAAACTACAGGGGTTGGTATCACGTTATCGTTACTAGTTGAACACTAGTTAGGTGGTGCAGAGATATAGAAACCAGTATAACAAGGAAATAGCGAAGCTGCGAAAGTATTAGAGCGTATCCAGTCATCTTAGCATATCTTGTGACTACCTTGTCTAATCTTGTTGACCTTATCGTCATGGTGTAATCTTGTATTCAGTTAATTCATGTCGTTTTGTTTTTCCATGTTCACATGCTAGAAGTTACTGAACTTACTCAGGCTTTATGTCTGACTCTGTTTTTCTTTCGTCTTCTTTTCTTCCGTTCCCCCCCCCCCCAGGTAGTTGAGGAGGGAATAGTATAACTCAGGATTAGACTGGACCGTTGCTCTTTCCCAGCTTGAAGATTTGACGAAGTTGTCTTTTGATTCTCTTCCAGATGCTATGGCTGGCTCTTGCTACATTGGGGAATATATAAATGTATTTTCATGCTTCTTTATTTTTTAAAGACAGATGATACTCTGATATTGTAAAAGAATCTTGTACAGACTAAATTATCAATAAAGCAAAGTTCTATTTTCCACTGTTTAATAATTTGTCTGTCTTGTAATTTATCTGCATCTTTTACCCAAAATGCTCCACAGAACTTAGTGCATTCCCTTTGTGAATGACACTAACGGACGTGGGGTGTTACATGTGGTATCAGAGCTGAAGGTTACCGGATCAGATAAAAGATTTGAAAAATTATTTTCAAAAGGTTTTGAAAGAAGCATTTTTAAAAGAAAGGATTTGTTTTAAAGGCATATTCCCCAAAGCCATACGCATTGTCTCCTCTTCCTCTATTTGAATTCTTGTCTCCTTCTTTCTTGAGTCTCTGGGGCTCCTGGCTTTCTGGGAGGTAACCTCATCGAAGGGCAAAGTAGTGCCTGACTTCCATCTATAGCCGTAGTTGTTTCACTTACGGCCAGTCTTCTTTCAAGTTTATAGGGTTTTTCCGTGCGATAGAGGCAACTTTCGAGAGATTTGCCAACATGGTTACACGCTGAAGTTTGGCAAAGGAGCACGACCCAAGGATGAGGAAATTATGGATGTAGACTTGGCTCACGAAGGAGGAAGGGATTATAAAACCTAAGACAAGAGCAAGTATCTTTACTATGGTATGATAGGACATATACTTAAGGACAAGGGCAAGAACGAGGACGAGATTTTCAGAAGGACAAGTACATGCTTTCGCCACCAAGCGCACCTAGGAGAAAGGTGGTCCGGTTGGAAGAGTCTAGTTTTCTGTTCGTACTATTTCCTTAGGTTCCAGCGCTTCTTAATTGTTCATACCCACTTCCATAGTTGAGTCTCTGCACCATAGTACGTGTATAGTAGAAAGATCCCACTAGAGTCTCAAATCCAATTGGTGGTCCGACCAGTTTTTGGTTAGCAGGGATTTGAGGATAGCTATCGAGTTTGCTTATATCATCTCACGTAGATCGTCTAAATTAGGAGAAGATATTCCTTGGATGCTTGTCTGATATTGGTTTAGGCCTTTGGGGCTTGTACTTGAGGAATGTCGAGTTCGGTTTGGATGGTTTGCGTGAAAGATGAATAGTTGTGGTAGGTACTCTAAAAAGTACGGAGTGATCTTTTGACTCTCATAGTTATGGCGTGATGGATAAGCCAAGAGGGAGGCCTCTAATCATCTTAGTACATATACTTGGCGCCGTGATTGACATCTGTTTATTTTGGAAATGGAGATTAGGAACTTCACAATCGTGAAGATAAATTGGTTAAGATACAGTGGAGTAAAGCTCAAGAAGGCTAGATACTAGCAACATGCCCTTTTTCCTTAAGGGTGCATCCTTGATTTCTCTGTTTAGGAGCTTTACGCGTAGTTGTTTCTCTCTTTCCAAAGTATATCCTCTAGGTCATATCTGTGATCCTTAGGTAGAAGCCAATGGATGTAAACATGTATTTGAAACATGTTATGGTTGAATGGTTGCAAGTGGTTGCAAATGGTTGCTCGTGGATGCATATGCATACGTATTAGGCACTAGATCAAGTTCGGACGCTCTCATATTGCATTTACATATATGCATTTGTTTATAAGTTGAACTTGATATGATATCATATGGACGTTGCATATGGATGAATGGCTGTGCACGCATGTAGTATTTACATGATTAGGGATGTTTGCATGCATGATTGGACGCATGGCACTAACATGATTTGCATTAAGGAGGTCAACTGAATCAGTAGACCGCCTGATTTTGCATTTGATAGAGACATATACACACACTATGCATATGAACATGAAAGCATTAGAAATCTTTTAAGGACAATGAATGCCTGTGATTGAATGGTTGAGTAGATGGGTGATTGGATGGTAGGACACATTCTTCCTAACTTGAAGATTTCGGGGACGAAATCCTTTTAAGTGGGGGAGAATGTAACACCCCGTAATTCTGTGACATTAAGATTCTCAAATTAAAGTATAATTAATTTTTAAAAGAAAAATTAAAAGAAAAAGATCCATGCAGTTGTTTAATTTAAGTATTGTAACTAACATGAAAAAAAAGAGGTAAGGAGAGAACAATAATTATTATTGTTCTAAGACTTATTAACAAAAGCCTCTGTAGCTCAGTTGGTTAAGGCATTGGATTGGTAGCATGGAGGTCGGGGGTTCGAACCCCGGCGGCGGCATAATTATTTATCATTGTTTTAGAGAGGGCCAACTAAACATGCAAATATATGTACGTATACAAATTCAAAATTTGAAAGGATAAGAACGTACGTATAAGGAAATAAAGAAAATATATATATATATATACATATGAGAACTATAAATAAATAAATATATATATATATACAAAAATATATGTATACGAAAGATAAAATTCAAGATAAGGCTACAGTCAATGAAATATGGCAACATCATTTGAATTTTGAAAATAAAATGAAAGTTGTGCATATATATATACGCGTAAAATGGTCGTTAGAGGAATTGTATACATATAAGAATATTTCATGTGAATAAAACAGTTAAATAAATTCCAGAAATTCAAAAGTTTGAAAATCAAACTTTTACGCCAAAATAGCTTGTGGGACCCAATGCTGACTCAGCACTGCGTGTATGATAAGGTTTGGCTAGATTCATCTACGTACCTGGACTATTTTCTTAACTAGGTTCAATGCTGACTCAGCGCTGCGTGTACGATAAGGTCTTGAGCAGCTATATAAACAGCCCTAGTCTTCATTCTCTTTGCACCAATTCTCTTCTATCCTTATGCTGCTAAGATTCATGGCTTCTTCCCCTCCTCTAAATTTTCTTAAATAAAATAAAATAAAATATGATTCAAGACGAGGAGATGCTGCTAAAAGACTTTTAAGGAGGGATTCAAATCAAAGTTTCAAGTGAAGAATTCAAAGGCTAGCTCAAACAAGTTTCAAGCAACGACGCACGAATCATAGCCATGCTTTCCTTCTTTTCTAGATCTATTTTCTGTAAGTTGGTTATTTCTAGATCTGAATATTTTGTTTTATTTGTGACATGAAATTAAAGGAATAAAGGAATATGCCAAATCTCTCTCTCTTCGAATCTGTGTTTATACTCTTGGACTGAATTAAGAACTGTTATGATTCGAGGACAAATAAGACTGTAACCGTGACTATGACTATAGAACTGTGGCCTTTGAAAGCATATGCCTTTGGACTGTGACATAAGCCTTTGATTTTGGGACATATAAACATTGCCTATGACAATGAATTATGACTATGGGAATTATTTTCCCTTTTGGACTATGAACATCGCATATGACTATGGACATTTCCTATGACTGTGACTGTGACTACAAGGATTATTTCCTTGACTAGGCCTATACCATTGATTTGGACATAAACTATTACTTATGACATAATGAGGACAACTGTGATTTTGAAACCCATGATTTATGATTAGGAAAATATTGCTTTAGTTTTGTGATTGAGAAGTTGGGTCTAAACCCAATTATTTATTCTACCTGTTCCTTGGTTTTTCTTTGGTTTTAAGACAGTGGGAATTTACCTATTAAGTTAGGTCTACCCACGTTCTTGAACCTATTTTGCCCATTCTTTGGTTTTAAGACAGTGGGAATTTACCTATTTAGTTAGGTCTACCCATATTCTTGAACCTACATTGTTATCCAAACCTTTTTATGCCAATTATTCCTTCTTGTCATTTTGATTCATTCCCTTTTTTTTCTACGAATCTAGATTTATTTATAATCTAGGTTGAATCACGATTATTCGAACGGTGGGAATGCGATTTGGGGAAAAACATGGAAATGAATATGAACGTAGTTGTAAACTTGGAAATTGGCATAATTTGGAATATGTATTACGACATGCATATTAAAATGAAAACGGGGAAATTTGACATGGATTAGGGAATATGTGATTTTGACATATTAAATTTAGCGTTAGTAAGTAAGCTAAATTTTAGGCATAAAATGTAAACTAGAAAAATAATTCTAGTTTTGCCATAAATTGTGAATTAGGATGTTAAACCAAGATTGGGTTAATTAAGGTTGATTTGGAATAAGTATATTAGCACAATTTTGAATTTATTCGTAATTGTGAGCAATTGTCATGTTTAGAATAAATTATGGTTAGCGACACTAAACTTGGTATAATTTACATACCAAAAAGTATAAATATGATAAATAAGAGAGAATGGGCCATAATAATAAATATGACAATGTACATTAAAAGAGTAGTAATGAAATAAGTAAATTAGGAGTAATTTACTTATAGAATTCGTCATAAATGTTAAATTGTTCATTTACCACAAAATATGTAACTTGGTTAAATTTTGGCCATAAATTATAAACTAGGATATTTAATCTAGTTTCGGCAATGAAATAGGAAATGGCTTAAACTGCATGTTGGGTTAGGACTTGGGCCTAGAATATAAGTATACTAGTAGGCTTGACAAATAAATATAGGCCAAATTTGTCTAAAAAGGGGAAATGGGCTTTTGAAATAAATTGTTAACAATTTATAAACAAAAGAAAAGTATTTTGATAACACCCCTTTTTATAACACATAGACCAGAAGGTTCTAGGGTGACAGAGAGGATAGTGTCTAGGCTTGGGTTTGGAAAATACAAGTTTCCTGCCCTCCCTGGCTATCCCTAACTGATCCGAAGGACGGGATGGTTGTTTTCAAGACCAGATTTGGAAATTAATCAAAAACCCTTTGAACTTAGAAAACATGAATATGCCTAACCCGAGGTTAGACTGAGTTGCAGTGTAAACCTGCCCGGAACCGACCGGCACATCCAGTAACCACAGCAATATATGTCTAATGTGAGAGGTTGCGGCTTTAATTTATTAATTAAAGCTAGAATGGGAAGGTTAAGGAACACTTAACCAACTTAGCACAGTTAAAGCTAGAATGGGAGGATTAAGTCCATGGGAATACTTAGCCAAATTAACATGTTGACTAGACTAGAAGGTGGGGTTAAGTAAAGTTAATACACTTAGCCAATTTAACATGTTAATTAGACTAGAGGTTGGGGTTAAGTTATACACCTAGCCAAATTAATATGTTAGCTGGACTAGACCATAGGGTTAAGTAAACCTGAATGCTTAACCATCAGAATATGATAAATGAATAGGGTTAAGTAAAAAGCATAAAGGGATAACACTTAACCAGTGTAATAGGATAAGGGAAGAGGGTTAAGATAGCTTCAATCGACTAAAGACACTTAACCAACCCAACCTGGCGAGAAAGAAAACTAAATAGTAAACCTCAGTTGAAAAAGGGACTAAGTAGTAAACTTAGTTAAGAAAACAAGGAATTTGGAAACTAAGTGGTAAACCTTAGTTAGTAGAACTAAGTAGTAATTCTTAGTATAACAAGAAGGAGCGGACATCCATATGGTTTTAAGAAGGCTCCAACGAATTGGGTTACGAAGCCCGAGGCTTCGGGGGGACGTGAGGGTACTCTTGGTATCCCTCTGTGAGGCTGCAGATGATCATCCTGGGCTCACAGAGGTTAAGGTCTGCGTTAGAAGAACCGAGGGTATGCCTTGGTTGCAATATATATATGTGGCAACCTAAAGACTAGGATGGACCAGCGTGATTCGGCGAGAAGACGGTAGCCCTGTGATAGCAACTCGTCGTCTACCGTCCATCTTGAGTCAATCGAGATACGTGAAGCGGAAAGGCGGAGAACTCCAAAAGACCATATACTTGCTATCTAGTTATGGTTGCGGATGGCCATAGGATAGTGGGGCACCGGGGGCCGGCGTATAGTTCTCATTTTACAAGGTGTGCCTTTCATTAGTTGAGGGAGGGGTCAAGTGGGACCATAGCCACTGGAATAAAAACAGACCTTAGCATCTGCATCGGCAGATATCCGAAAGCTCCCGACCGAGTTCTGTATTCCTTGATTTGCCCTGTCACAGGACTCGGATCGCACATTACAGGACATGTGCATCTAGATAAGCGATAACGATTCGCGATACATGCGTGGGGAAGCCTAGGAGCATATACCACTCTAGGTAGTGTGTCCTAGACTTGGGGGCATTGTTCGACAGGTAGCGTAATCCCTAGTTGGACTAGGTGGCATAAACCCTGAACTCGAAAAGCGTTCAGCAGATAGCGTGAAACTATAGTTAAATCTAAGAAGCACTTGATAGAAAACCCTAGATTAGATCTAGGTAATAAATAATAAATGTATGCCTGAAGACAATGGAAACTACATGGGTTGGGATTACGTTATCGTTACTAGTTGAACACTAGTTAGGTGGTGCAGAGATATAGAAACCAGTATAACAAGGAAATAGCGAAGCTGCGAAAGTATTAGAGCGTATCCAGTCATCTTAGCATATCTTGTGACTACCTTGTCTAATCTTGTTGACCTTATCGTCATGGTGTAATCTTGTATTCAGTTAATTCATGTCATTTTGTTTTTCCATGTTCACATGCTAGAAGTTACTGAACTTACTCAGGCTTTATGTCTGACTCTGTTTTTCTTTCGTCTTCTTTTCTTCCATTCCCCCCCCCCAGGTAGTTGAGGAGGGAATAGTATAACTCAGGATTAGACTGGACCGTTGCTCTTTCCCAGCTTGAAGATTTGACGAAGTTGTCTTTGGATTCTCTTCCAGATGCTATGGCTGGCTCTTGCTACATTGGGGAATATATAAATGTATTTTCATGCTTCTTTATTTTATAAAGACAGATGATACTCTGATATTGTAAAAGAATCTTGTACAGACTAAATTATCAATAAAGCAAAGTTCTATTTTCCACTGTTTAATAATTTGTCTGTCTTGTAATTTATCTGCATCTTTTACCCAAAATGCTCCACAGAACTTAGTGCATTCCCTTTGTGGGTGACACTAACGGACGTGGGGTGTTACAACCATGCCATTTCAAACTCTTTTTATAATTAAATTAAATTTATTCATTCTAACTTCGATTTAAATAAATTTTTAGTCGTTATTATTTAAAATAAGCATTTTATATATTCAAAATACATTAAAATTGCTAAAATAAAATTTTTAAATTGGTTCCAAAAATACGGGTTGTTACAACACCCCCACTTAAAATCTTTTCGTCCTCGAAAAGGAACGGAGTTAAAAGTTGTCCAACTAACCAACTCAACTTTTATTCTTTTATTGGTTTCAATAATTTTATTAGTTGAAATAATAAACACACAACACAATCATCAATCAATTAGTTGATTAGCTTTCCAAATATATAAAACATTTATATATTCAAAAATCATATTTTCTGAGATCGGATTATATATATAATCACAAATACGTTAATTATAAACTTGCCACTCTCAACTCAATCTAGGGCATTTCTCAACCCATCTCTAAAGAGTTTTCTCATTCTAGGGTACTACTGATCCTATCTCTAATGAGTATTCTTTTATAGGATATTTCTAATCCTACATCTGATGAGTATTTCATTCAGTTCTAATGAGTTATACCCCAAAGATTTGAGTTAACCAAAGCTTTGATACCAGTTGTAACGACATGGATTTCGCCCGGACCTAATCGATCGCTAAATCGACCAAGACCGTTCAAAAACCGCATGCGCTAACTCCGGGCATACAACACAACGGAACAAATAACAGAAAACTTTTATAAACATTATGATAATGTTACATCAGAGTACAGAATATCAGAGTACATCGAATATAATACAACGGAAGATTAATTTACAATGAATTTAATACGGTGTAGCGGAACAAATAAACTAACACATCGGAAGACTACCAATGCTATGGACACAACTTTAAGCTTCAATCCAGAATCTTGCTAAAAACTGACTATCTGCAAAACAAGCTACTCGACTGCCTGTAAGGGCACCCGAGTTTGCAAGTGAAACAAACTACGAGTCAGTCATGGAACCGGTATGAAAAATCTTACTTAACCTATCTAACAAAATGGCTAATCACAGGACCGCGCGGCTAACGCGGAACAGGTTTACTCCATTGGATTGCCAGTGCATAAAACAAGTAAATCTTTTAAAATAATGCAATGCTTTTTAGAAAAATGAAATCATTATAAGACTCAAGTCCCATCACACAATGCAACGCAAACTGGAGGATAGGATTTTACCTTATAATGATCAAACATGCTTGATACGTATAAAACAATATTTAATATTATTATTAGTGTCTTGTCAGTTTAAAAACACATTCAAAGTAAATGCATCAATTCTAGAGGGCATAACTACCATATACTATGTCGCCATATATAGGTTTACAATCAAAACTGAAGCGACCCGAACTTCCCCGGTCTCCGAAGAGATGAGAAAGAACGAATTACTGTGAGGACAAGACAAATCAGAACACATACAGAAGAACATTTCATTGTATTTCACAACAATGCATCAGATTGCAAGAATATACAGAGTACAAATGAAAATTACACAGAAATATCAGAGATTTAAATTACATTTAAATACATAGCAGCGGAAAATAATACAATACACAACTAGAAGTAGATATACGGATACAAAGCTTTCCGGATATCGTTCCAGCTGTAAACCAGGATCCTGTGAATATAAATCTGCAAAACCAAAACTACTAGCTGCCCGTGTCAAAATAGGGGCACCCAGAGTTTAGGTTAAAACAATAAACTCCAGGTCAGTCATGGGACTGGTGTGAGAACTAAAACAGTTAATCTTCATTTTTAAATCATTAGGTAAATCAAGGGACCACGCCGTATAACACGGAACGGGTTTCCTCCCAAGAATACCAGTGCATAAAACAAACAGCGCAATGCTAAATAAAGAAAAATGAAGCTGTTATAAGACCCACGTCCCATCACACAATGCAACGCAGCCGAGGATAGGGTTTTCCCTTATAACAGCCAAAGAATGCTTGATACGTTTAAAACAAATCATTTGATACTATTATAAGTGTATAGTGTATAAAACAACTTCAAATCATAAGTATCAACCATAGGCGGCATGGGTACCATATATCATGTCGCCATATATAGGTTTACAAATAAAACCGCAAATGCCACGTATTTGGAAATTGGATTTCCGTCTATGAACCGAGGCAAAAGATAGTCCTCAACCGATTCGTGACTCTCTAGCCCGAGCCACAGGACCCAGACTCAGGTGGGCCCTTGGATCGTCAGGGCCAGTCCACCGATGTGGATTAAACTTAAACCCTGAACATGCGTTTCCCCGCCCTATGGGGCGTAGGTGAGCCAACTAAATGACTCCATCGGTTCGAGAACGACCGATCAATCCGAGGCGCCTCGCAACAGCAACAACCACATAAGTCAAACTCGTCAGGGCGTGTAAAACCACTGACGCCACTTTTTAGCTAGAAGGAAACGCATGCCCTCCCTGAGGTCCGTCTCCCGTTTTTGGTTCATACCGGGTGTGAAACTCGCGAAGTAAACGTTACACAAAGCTACGCCACAAAGGCCGTGCTTTGATCATCACCACAAGACTTTGCTTTTCAACAGAAGCCTCGATCAATTTCCACTTAGGCATGCCACACAGGCAATTCACTCCATGCGTTTGATATCCATCAATATATAACCCCTGAGCTCGTACGTCTCAGAGAAGGGCGTTAAGCAAGAGAATAAATTCTCCGCCGCCAAACAGATGTATATTTAATAGAAATCAATCACACAGACTAAAATCCAATGTCAGACACACAGTCCCTTTACAAGTCTGTTCTGGGGCTGAACGAAACCGGAGGCACCTAGTACCCCGCATATCCATCGATCTCCAAGTACGTCTGGACGATCACCAACTGTTTCCATCTTCTTGGGTGTACAGCCCAATCAAGATCATCAGTAATCACCCAAACGACGTGAAGACTTCTGGTCTTCGACCACCGTCTTCATCTTCGACACCACGTCGAATCAGTTATTCAGAATGGGATAAACCCGGTCTTTCTGAATAACTCGCATATATATTATAAAAGTGTTACACAAACACAACATACGCCTCATTCCAATTCAGAATATTCTTTTATTCAAATATTCCTATACTTTGGGAAAAAGTTCCCATTAATTTTATCCAAGATAAACTCTTTAAATTTATTCTTTAATCTCCTTTGAATATCAATTCCAACTAGTCGGGATTATCGAACCACACCGAAGTAATCATTTATTTTATTTTCCCAATCCCAACCTATTCATCCCATGAAGTAAAACTGGTAGTACTTCATATCTAACACCACAGTGTTATCGGTAATTCAATTACCATTTCACGTTCAAATCTAATTAAAGATTTAACTATCGCCTGGAGCAAAACTGGTGATACTCCATTTTCGATCATTTCAATCTAATTAAAGATTCATTAAAACTCCACTTAGTTTTAATCTTCGACTGGGTTAAAGAATCAGTGTCATTTAAAACACAGTTCACGATAAACCCAAAATCACATTCATTAATTATCGGGTTAAAGAACGAGTGTTATTTAAAACACTGTCCACGATAAACCCAAAAATCAATATCAATTCAATCCCAATTAAATCTTATTTAATTGGTACACTTCATTAAATCTAAAATAAAAAGATCTAATCTTTTCTCAACTGGGTTCAAGAACAGTGTTAGTGAAGACACCATTCACGACAAACCCAAATCAGATTTGATATTCAATACAAGGCTCTGAATAGAAAATATATCGGCTTATATTCAATATCAAATTCTACGACTAACAAATGTCGTATTGGAAATAACGATATAAATATATATCTTTCAAATTTCCATAACAACATCTGTATAATCACGAATTCCAACATCGAAATATTCCGAAGACAATTTCGATTCAAATCCACTCCAATGCAATCATTGGAAATTTTGGTTATTTTCAAAACCCTTTTCAAATTCAATTTATTTATTTAAAAATAAATAGAATTATATTTCTAGTTTAAAACTAGTTCATTTCGATAAAAATCTATTTTTATCTCTTCAAATATGGAGTTTTTCATCCCAAATCTTCACAAATCATTTCTTATGATTTTACACAAATTATTACTATTTTTAATAATTTTATCAAGGCCTGTACAGTCGATTTCCATCAATGGCCATCGAACTGCACTTACAGCGACCTTTTTCGAATTTGATTTGGACATAATTCCAAATCCAACCGTTAGATTTCAAATTTCTAATATTCATTAGAAAGCTCTTTTCGATACGAACCCAACGGTTCCGGTTTTAGGAGAATCTGACGGTCGGATCTCCCGTAATGTCCGTTTGAAATAAATGGTCGAAATTTACGAACTGTCGCGGCGCGGCGCGTTCTATTCAGGCCATTATATTATATATATAATATATATAATATATTTCGTCGATTTCTATTTAAAACGAATTATATAAATCGTTTGGAATTCGTTTCAAAAACAATTTCAACTTCTATTTCAATTCAAATCAAAATTGAATTCTTCTTTATAAATTCGTTTTAAAATTCATTTCTATTCAATTCAAATTTCAATTCAATTTGAATTCATTTCAATTCAATTTGAATTCATTTCAATTCACTTTCAATTCAATTTGAATTCGTTTTCAATTCAATTCATTTCGAAATCGTTTTCAATTCAATTCATTTCGAAATCGTTTTCAATTCAATTCATTTCGAAATCGTTTTCAATTCAATTCATTTCGAAATCGTTTTCAATTCAATTCATTTCGAAATCGTTTTCAATTCAATTCATTTCGAAATCGTTTTCAATTCAATTCATTTCGAAATCGTTTTCAATTCAATTCATTTCGAAATCGTTTTCAATTCAATTCATTTCGAAATCGTTTTCAATTCAATTCATTTCGAAATCGTTTTCAATTCAATTCATTTCGAAATCGTTTTCAATTCAATTCATTTCGAAATCGATATAAATATCGTTCACGTCAAAATGGCGTCACTCTAATCAACACGGCTTCATAAATTTCTATTTTCAAATATTCTATTTCAAATATTTCTATTTCAAATATTTCTATTTCTAAACTGGAATGAGGCCCAATCAATCACCATATAAAATTAATTATATGGATTTTCATACAACACATGTATATAATAGCATTGAAAAATGATCAACCATCAACCAAAGTGCACTACACTGTATAAGCAACAAATATAGATATCTAATGCTTATAACAGCCTGTCAATCAATCGATCGACATATTTAATCAATCAGGATGAGTGAACTTCAAATTTCATCCCAATACCCGTGTGGGGTTTCAAACAATCAAACACAGATTTTATTTGTGCAGTTGGGCGATGTGTAAAATTTATCGACCCAATCAATGTCCTTCAAACAGGTGTACATAAACAAACCGTCTGGTTTGTAAATGAATATTTATTTATTCACATTCACGTTAAAAATTATATTTTTAACGATAAAACATTTTATTCCAACATATGAATTTCTATTCAGTTCATTCTTTAAATAAAATGATGTTTTTATTTTTCTAACATATTTTAGAAAATTTCGGCGGCATAACGGCACGATACTAGAAACGGGACGAGGCCTAGCCTTATCCCCGGTCTAGTGAAGGCCCACGCCATTCACACATCAATCAAATCCATTCATTTCACCAAACAATTCAATTTCAATCAAATATCTAACTAATTTTTTTGCAATCAAACAAACAAGTCCATGGTCTGTGGACGATTGTGTCGGGTGCTACTAAGCACCGTCTACATCCTAGTATACATATATATAACTAGAAAAAGAAATTGAAAGGTGAGAAATTCTCACCTATAGCTATCCTAGATCCACGGCACTTCATTGATAGAAATCTTCATCGCTATCGCATCTTCGTCATCTTCGTTGCCCGTAGCCACTACATATGTAAAAATCGAATTTTTACTATGCTATTCAATATATAAAAATCATATTTTTATTTCAAAGTTCAATATATAAAAATCATATTTTTATTTCAAATTTCAATATATAAAAATCATATTTTTATTTCAAAGTTCAATATATAAAAATCATATTTTTATTTCAAAGTTCAATATATAAAAATCATATTTTTACTACTATGTTATATAGATAAAAATTATATTTTTATCACGCTATTTTCCATATAAAGATTTCGCCTTTTCTAAAATAAAGATTTCGCCTTTATAAAACATAGACTTCGTCCTTTCAAATTTAAAGGTTTTACCTTTTCTAATTCAAAGATTTTACCTTTTCTAATTTAAAGAATTCTAAGTAAAAATCATTGCTTTATAACATAAAATAAAATCAGTTTTTAAATATAACAAAAATCAGTTTTTATTTCTAAAATATTTTTTATAAATAAACTGACTTTTAAACAATATTTTGTTTAAATCAAAACTGATTTTCAAAATAAATACAAATATTATTTACTATATTTTCCAGAATTAAAATCGAATAAAATAAAATAAAAAAACTAAAACTTACAGTATACGACGAGGTGCGGGGGGGGGGGGGGGGCTTGTCCACGTCATCGCAGGGGGTATGGGTTTAGGGCGGCGGTCTCGAATCTGGGAGGGGGTCTCGTCGTCGTCGAAGTGGGAGAGGGGGAGGTCGGCTGTCGGGGGGGGGGGGGGAAGGGGAGGGGTGTCGCAGGCGAGGAGGAAGAGGGGGGGCTCCGATGAGGCGTGGTGGCCCCTGGGGAGGGCGGCGGCTCATCTCCGACTCCGTCGCCTCCTTCTGCTTCGCCTCTCTCCTTTTTTTTTTTTGAACGATCTGTAGAAATGAAGAATTGGGGGGGGGGCCAGAACCAATAAAGGGGAAAAATTATATATTTTTATTTTATTTTATTTTAATTATTTAATTCGAAAAAAGGTTGACCTTTAAATACGAACTAGAAACGAGGCCCACCGCCTGACGTCCTTAGCATTTTACCCCCATTCCGAACACAATGGGATATGTATCGTAGGCTGATTCGACTGTTTGAATCAGTTTCCGTTAAATTTAAATTTAAATCATTATATTGAATTTTAAACGTACATTTCAAATTACTGGGGTCACATGCTAACTTTAAAAATTCCAGAAAAATATTTTCTAGCTTCGTATTGACAATACGGTCCTAACAAAACTAGTTTCGTCGAATTCTGAGACCATTTGAAAAATGGCCAATTTCCAGTCGATTAAATTCAACTAAAACTGGTCGAACGCGTTTTCCTTTGCCACGCTCACATATTGATTCGAAAAATTATGAAATTTGGAATCTAGCAATAACTTAACATCACGGACCCAACAAAACTGGTTTCGTCGAAATCCGAGGTTGTTTGCAAAATGTCCATTTTTAAGGGCCTGAATTCCATAGCGACTATTCAGAATTTTCAACTGGACATATCTTTCGATTCCCGCTATGAAATTTTGATTTCCCGCATTCGTTGGAAAGATATTATCAAATAGATCCTAATGTTTTTGGTTTCACTAAAATCCGGATTGTTTTGCACCCGGTACATTCAATTGAAGTTTGAAATCGAATTATCGAACTACCGCGCCATTTTCAATTCTATTTATAATTATATATAAATATTTATATTCTAACGACGAACTATATAAATATATTCGTTCGAATTCTATTCAAAATAAATTTTTCGTCGATATTATTTAAAATAATTCATTTTAAATAATCAAAATTCGCTAAAATTGCCGAAATAAAAATTTTAAACTGGCCCAGATTTTGCGGGTTATTACAATCTCCCCCACTTAAAACTTTTCGTCCCCGAAAAGGAACAAAGTCGAAAGTGGTTTGATTAATCAACTCTACGTTCGATCTGGCTTCCATTCTCCAACTCTTTAGTTTCTGAGAATTTTCAAAATTTCAAAACTTTGGCTAACACCCTAAATTTTCGAAAAATTTCGCCATAACCTCCCCTGCACCGGGAGCATCGGGGAATTTCAAATAGGTTCCCCGGTCCTTCAGATCTCAAAAAGAAAAAGAAAAAGCCAAGCGGCTAGCCAATAGGCTCATAAAATCATCATTACCCAAACAAAACAGTAAATTATGCAGTAAAC
This sequence comes from Allium sativum, assembly GCA_030737875.1. NCBI lineage: Eukaryota > Viridiplantae > Streptophyta > Magnoliopsida > Asparagales > Amaryllidaceae > Allium > Allium sativum. Next base: position 376,011,383 of record CM060922.1, read on the forward strand.
ATGTACCTATTTGTCGGGCAAACAAATTTTATTCTCTGCTCTAGCCTCTTTGCTATGACCTGTTCAATGTAAGTGCAAGTATATGCAAGCAAATGCGACCAAATTTTCAATACAGTCAATATGTGATTCAATTAGGCTAAATGGCTAAAAATTAGCAAACAACTAACAAACAACACAAACATCAATCAATTAGTGAATTAGAGTTTCAAATTCATAATTTGATACATATACAAAAATCATGTTTTTGATACCAAATCACAACAATAGGCCCTATCTAATTTTGGTTCTCACACCAGTCAATAGGAGATATATAGATATTACACGTTCGTCACTCGAATATAAATTCTAATGATGGAGCTCCATCATCAAAATCATCTCTGGGCAATTAGAGGGTAATTCTATATCTATCCAGTATATTAAAATTTCAAATACACGTTTGCAAGGCGTATATGCAAAATCTTTGTATACTGGACTGTCCTAATCAATATAAATAGATAATCAAATACGAATAATTGATTTAAATTTTCAAAACAAAAATTGTTTTCATTTTAAAAATATACTCTTCACACTCGTCCTAGGATACTACTGATCCCATCTCTAACGAGTCATTCTAATTGGATATTACTAATCCAATATCTGATGAATTCTTTCGTATGGTTCTAATGTGCCTTGTTCTCTGCTTTGTAAACCAAAGCTCTGATACCAACTGAAGCGACCAGAACTTCCCCGGTCTCCGAAGAGATGAGAAAGAACGAATTACTGTGAGGACAAGACAAATCAGAACACATACAGAAGAACATTTCATTGTATTTCACAACAATGCATCAGATTGCAAGAATATACAGAGTACAAATGAAAATTACACAGAAATATCAGAGATTTAAATTACATTTAAATACATAGCAGCGGAAAATAATACAATACACAACCAGAAGTAGATATACGGATACAAAGCTTTCCAGATATCGTTCCAGCTGTAAACCAGGATCCTGTGAATATAAATCTGCAAAACCAAAACTACTAGCTGCCCATGTCAAAATAGGGGCACCCAGAGTTTAGGTTAAAACAATAAACTCCAGGTCAGTCATGGGACTGGTGTGAGAACTAAAACAGTTAATCTTCATTTTTAAATCATTAGGTAAATCAAGGGACCACGCCGTATAACACGGAACGGGTTTCCTCCCAAGAATACCAGTGCATAAAACAAACAACGCAATGCTAAATAAAGAAAAATGAAGCTGTTATAAGACCCAGGTCCCATCACACAATGCAACGCAGCCGAGGATAGGGTTTTCCCTTATAACAGCCAAAGAATGCTTGATACGTTTAAAACAAATCATTTGATACTATTATAAGTGTATAGTGTATAAAACAACTTCAAATCATAAGTATCAATCATAGGCGGCATGGGTACCATATATCATGTCGCCATATATAGGTTTACAAATAAAACCGCAAATGTCACGTATTTGGAAATTGGATTTCCATTTATGAACCGAGGCAAAAGATAGTCCTCAACAGATTCGTGACTCTCTAGCCCGAGCCACAGGACCCAGACTCAGGTGGGCCCTTGGATCGTCAGGGCCAGTCCACCGATGTGGATTAAACTTAAACCCTGAACATGCGTTTCCCCGCCCTATGGGGCGTAGGTGAGCCAACTAAATGACTCCATCGGTTCGAGAACGACCGATCAATCCGAGGCGCCTCGCAACAGCAACAACCACATAAGTCAAACTCGTCAGGGCGTGTAAAACCACTGACGCCACTTTTTAGCTAGAAGGAAACGCATGCCCTCCCTGAGGTCCGTCTCCCGTTTTTGGTTCATACCGGGTGTGAAACTCGCGAAGTAAACGTTACACAAAGCTACGCCACAAAGGCCGTGCTTTGATCATCACCACAAGACTTTGCTTTTCAACAGAAGCCTCGATCAATTTCCACTTAGGCATGCAACACAGGCAATTCACTCCATGCGTTTGATATCCATCAATATATAACCCCTGAGCTCGTACGTCTCAGAGAAGGGCGTTAAGCAAGAGAATAAATTCTCCGCCGCCAAACAGATGTATATTTAATAGAAATCAATCACACAGACTAAAATCCAATGTCAGACACACAGTCCCTTTACAAGTCCGTTCTGGGGCTGAACGAAACCGGAGGCACCTAGTACCCCGCATATCCATCGATCTCCAAGTACGTCTGGACGATCACCAACTGTTTCCATCTTCTTGGGTGTACAGCCCAATCAAGATCATCAGTAATCACCCAAACGACGTGAAGACTTCTGGTCTTCGACTACCGTCTTCTTCTTCGACACCACGTCGAATCAGTTATTCAGAATGGGATAAACCCGGTCTTTCTGAATAACTCGCGTATATATTATAAAAGTGTTACACAAACACAACATACGCCTCATTCCAATTCAGAATATTCTTTTATTCAAATATTCCTATACTTTGGGAAAAAGTTCCCATTAATTTTATCCAAGATAAACTCTTTAAATTTTGTGAAGACCCGTAACTTCCCCGTAAAGGAAAGCGTCGGATAGTTCGAGAACAAACCACAACAGAACACATATAAAAGAACATTTCACTATATATCACAACAATGCATCAGATTACAAGAATATACAGAGTATAAATGAATATTACACAGAAATATCAGAGATTTAAGTTACATTTAAATACATAGCAGCGGAAAATAACACAAAGCACAACTAGAAGAGATATACGGATACAAAGCTTTCCGGATATCGTTCCAGCTGTAAACCAGGATCCTGTGAATATAAATCTGCAAAACCAAAACTACTAGCTGCCCGTGTCGAAAATAAGGGCACCCAGAGTTTAGGTTAAAACAATAAACTCCAGGTCAGTCATGTGACTGGTGTGAGAACTAAAACAGTTATTAATCTTTATTTTAAATCATTAGGTAAATCAAGGGACCACGCCGTATAACACGGAACGGGTTTCCTCCCAAGAATACCAGTGCATAAAACAAACAGCGCAATGCTAAATAAAGAGAAATGAAGCTGTTATAAGACCCAGGTCCCATCACACAATGCAACGCAGCCGAGGATAGGGTTTTCCCTTATAACAGCCAAAGAATGCTTGATACGTTTAAACAAATCATTTGATACTATGATAAGTGCATAGTGTATAAAACAACTTCAAATCATAAGTATCAATCATAGGCGGCATGGGTACCATATATCATGTCGCCATACTAGTTCTACAATTAAAACCGCAAATGTCACGTATTTGGAAATTGGATTTCCGTCTATGAACCGAGGCAAAAGATAGTCCTCAACCGATTCGAGACGCTCTAGCCCGCCCCTCAGGATCAGAGCTCGAGTGACCCTTGGATCCTCAGGGCCAGTCCACCGATGTGGATTAAACTTAAACCCTGAACATGCGTCTCCCCACCCTATGGGGTGTAAGTCTGGTCCGTCAGCCGACCAGAATGCATCGGCCGAAACCGATATAACCGAGGCGCCTCGCAACAGCAACAACCACATAAGTCAAACTCGTCAGGGCGTGTAAAACCACTGACGCCACTTCTAGCTAGAAAGAAACGCATGCCCTCCCTGAGGTCCGTCTCCCGTTTTTGGTTCATACCGGGTGTGAAACACGCGAGGTAAACGTTACACAAAGCTACGCCACAAAGGCCGTGCTTTGATCATCAACACAAGACTTTGCTTTTCAACAGAAGCCTTGATCACTTGCATCTTAGCATGCCACACAGGCAAACCATCCTATGCAACCGATATCAGTCACACAGAATGAAATCCGATGTCAGACACACAGTCCATTTACAAGTCCGTTCTGGGTCTGAACGAAACCGGAGGCACCTAGTACCCCGCATATCCATAGATCTCCAAGTACGTCTGGACGATCACTAACTGTTTCCATCTTCTTGGGTGTACAGCCCAATCAAGATCATCAGTAATTACCCAAACGACGTGAAGACTTCTGGTCTTCGACCACCGTCTTCATCTTCGACACCACGTCGAATCAGTTATTCAGAATGGGATAAACCCGGTCTTTCCGAATAACTCGCGTATATCTTAAATAAGTGTTACACAAACACAACATACGTCTCATTCCAATTCATTAGTCACTAACCGTAAATTAATCAAGAGAATAATTCCCCAAATATTAACCCCGAAGGCCGAAACCAACATCAGATCAATATCCAGAAAACCATTCTGCTTAGCTAACCGACAGTTAGTTTCTAAATTTCACATTCATAGGGAAAGGTTCCCATTAATTTTATCCAAGATAAATCATTAAAATTTATTCTCAAATCTTCTTCTGAATTTCGATTCAAACTAGTCGGGATTAACGAACTTTACCGAAGTAATCATTTGTTTTAATTTCCCAATCCCAACCTATTCATCCCATGAAGTAAAACGAGTAGTACTTCATATCTAACACCACAGTGTTATCGGTAAATTCAATTACCATTTCACGTTCAAATCTAATTAAAGATTTAACTATCGCCTGGAGCAAAACTGATGATACTCCATTTTCGATCATTTCAATCTAATTAAAGATTCATTAAAACTCCTCTTAGTTTTAATCTTCGACTGGGTTAAAGAATCTGTGTCATTTAAAACACGGTTCACGATAAACCCAAAATCACATTCATTAATTATCGGGTTAAAGAACGAGTGTTATTTAAAACACTGTTCACGATAAACCCAAAAATCAATATCAATTCAATTCCAATTAAATATCATTTAATTGGTACACTTCATTAAATCTAAATAAAAAGATTTAATCTTTTCTCAACTGGGTCCAAGAACAGTGTTAGTGAAGACACCATTCACGACAAACCCAAATCACATTCATTAATTATCGGGTTAAAGAACAAGTGTTATTTAAAACACTATTCACGGTAAACCCAAAAATCAATATCAATTCAATTCCAATTAAATATTATTTAATTGGTACACTTCATTAAATCTAAATAAAAAGATTTAATCTTTTCTCACTTGGGTTCAAGAACAGTGTTAGTGAAGACACCATTCACGACAAACCCAAATCACATTTGATATTCAATATAAGGCTCTGAATAGAAAATATATCGGCTTATATTCAATATCAAATTCTACGATTAACAAATGTCGTATTGGAAATAACGATATAAATATATATCTTTCAAATTTCCGTAACAACATCCGTATATTCACAAATTCCAACATCGAAATATTCCGAAGACAATTTCGATTCAAATCCACTCCAATGCAATCATTGGAAATTTTGGTTATTTTTAAAACCCTTTTCAAATTCAATTTATTTATTTAAAAATAAATAGAATTATAATTCTAGTTCAAAACTAGTTCATTTCGATAAAAATCTATTTTTATCTTTTCAAATATGGAGTTTTTCATCCCAATCCTTTCTAAATCATTTCTTATGATTTTACACAAATTATTACTATTTTTAATAATTTTATCAAGGCCCGTACAGTCGATTTCCATCAATGGCCATCGAACTGCACTTACAGCGACCTTTTTCGAATTTGATTTGGACATAATTCCAAATCCAACCGTTAGATTTCAAATTTCTAATATTCGTTAGAAAGCTCTGTTCGATACGAACCCAACGGTTCCGGTTTTAGGAGAATCCGGCGGTCGGATCTCCCGTAATGTCCGTTTGAAATAAATGGTCGAAATTTACGAACTGCCGCGGCGCGGCGCGTTCTATTCAGGCCATTATATTATATATATATAATATATATTTCGTCGATTTCTATTTAAAACGAATTATATAAATAGTTTTAAATTCATTTCAAAAGCTATTTCAACTTTCTTTTCAATTCAAATCGAAATTGAATTCTTCTTTGTAAATTCGTTTTAAAATTCATTTCTATTCAATTCAAATTTCAATTCAATTTGAATTCTTTTCCATTCACTTTCGATTCAATTTGAATTCGTTTTCAATTCAATTCATTTCGAAATCGTTTTCAATACAATTCATTTCGAAATCGTTTTCAATTCATTTCATTTCGAAATCGTTTTCAATTCATTTTGAATTCGTTTTAAAATCGATATAAATATCGTTCACGTCAAAATGGCGTCAATCTAATCAACACGGCTTCATAAATTTCTATTTTCGAATATTCTATTTCAAAATAGTTGTTATTATCAAAATATTTCGTTCAACACATGACCAATCTCAAAGAATGAGTACTGTCAACACATGAACTTTTATTTTATAATATTCTTTATTTTTCAAATTAGAATGAGGCCCAATCAATTACCATATAAAGTTAATTATATGGTTTTTTCATACAACACATGTATATAATAGCATTGAAAAATAATCAACCATCAACCAAAGTGCAATACACTGTATAAGCATCAAATATAGATATCTAACGCTTATAACAGCCTGTCAATCAATCGATCGACATATTTAATCAATCAGGATGAGTGAACTTCAAATTTCATCCTAACACTCGTGTGGGGTTTCAAACAATCAAACACATATTTTATTTGTGCAGTTGGGCGATGTGTAAAATTTATCGTCCCAATCAATGTCATTCAAATAGGTGTTCATAAACAAACCATCCGGTTTGTAAATGAATATTTTATTCTATTCACTTTCACTATATTCATATTCACGTTAAAAATTATATTTTTAACGATAAAACATTTTATTCCAACATATGAATTTCTATTATTCATTTACACAATAAAATGATATTTTTATTTTCTAACATATTTTAGAAAATTTCGGCGGCATAACGGCACGATACTAGAAACGGGACGAGGCCTAGCCTTATCCCCGGTCTAGTGAAGGCCCACGCCATTCACACATCAATCAAATCAATTTCATCTCACCAAACAATTCAATTCAAACAAATAATCCAACTAGTCTATGCAACCAAACAAACAAGTCCATGGTTTGTGGACGATTGTGTCGGGTGCTACTAAGCACCGTCTGCATCCTAGTATATATATATAAATAGAAAAGAAATTGAAAGGTGAGAAATTCTCACCAGTAGCTATCCAATAACACAACTCTTCCTTTATGGAAATCTTCGTCTATTTCGTCTTCTTGTCGCTTTCGTTTCCCTTATTCTCTACATAAGTAAAAATCGAATTTTTACTATGTTATTCAATATATAAAGATTATATTTTAAAAACAAAGATTATATTTTTAATATTTCTATGATGTAAAAATTATATTTTTATTACTTTAAAAATATAAGAATCACATCTTACTTCTTCTACTTAACAAAATTCTGTCTTTTCTCTTTTTAAAAATATGATCTTTATTTTTAAAAGTTCAAATCTTTTTCTACTAAAAGATTAAATCTTTTTAATTTCAAAGTTTAAAATAAAATCAGTTTTCTTTTCCTTTTCAAATCAGTTTTTATTTTCTTTTCAAAACCGTTTTTAAATTATTTTCAAAACAGTTTTTGAAACTCTTTTATAAAAAATTTGTTTCTCTTTTATTAAAAATGCAGTTTTAAATTTCTATTCTTTTAAAAATGGTTTTAAATTTCTTTTAAAAATAGTTTTTGTTTTCTTTTAAAAACAGTTTTCAATTTTCTTTTCAAAAATTCTGTTTTCTAAAATTCTTTTAAAAATTCTGTTTTTAAAACTAAAAGAAATCGGTTTAAATTCTCTTTAACAAAATTCTGTTTTTTTTCAAAACTAAAAGAAATATACAGTAATTAATTTTAAATCGTTTTATAAATCAGAAATCATAAAACAAAAATGAAAATAAATATAAAGTAAATGCTTACCGTGGTATGCGAAGGGGAGGAGGGAAGTCGAGGGCGGCTCAGGGAGGCGTCGCGACGAGGTTCGAGGGTTCGACGAGGGCTGCTTCGATTTGCGAGGGTGGTGGGGGCTCCGAGGTGTCGTTCGGTGGGAGGAGGTTGGTCGGGTGGTGGGGGCTTCCGCTCAATCGTCGGCGATGGCTTCCAGGAGTAAGGCGGCGGCGCGATTAGTTTCTAGGTTTTCTTCTTTTTTTTTTTTTCTTATTTTGTGATAAATGATCGGGGGGGGGGGGGGGGGGGCCAAGGCAGAAGAAAAGGGGAGGGAAGGTAGATTTTTTTTTATTTATTTATTTTATTATTATTTAATTATTAAATTTGCATTAGGGTTCACTTTTACATATGACCTCGAAACGAGGTCCACCGCCTGTCGTCCATAGCGTTTTACCCCCATTCCGAACACAATGGGATATGTATCGCAAGCTGGTTTGATCGTTACAATCAGTTTCCGTTGAAATTTACATTTAAATTCATATATTGAATTTTAAACGTACATTTCAAATTACCGGGGTCACATACGAACTAGAAAAATTCCAGAAAAATATTTTCTAGCTTCGTATTGACGATACGGTCCTAACAAAACTAGTTTCGTCGAATTCTGAGACCGTTAGAAAAATGGCCAATTTCCAGTCGATTAAAATCAACTGAAATGGTCAAAACACGTTTTCCTTTGCCACGCTCACATATTGATTCGAAAAATTATGAAATTTGGAATCTAGCAATAACTTAACATCACGGACCCAACAAAACTGGTTTCGTCGAAATCCGAGGTCGTTTGCAAAATTGCTATTTTTAAGGGCCTTATATATATAAAAATATATATAAATTCCACAGCGACTATTTCTAATTTTAAACTGGACATATCTTATCATTTCTAAGATGAAATCTCAGTTTGTTAACTTCATTACAAAGATATAGTTATACAGATTCAAATATTTCTTGTTTCGTTCAATTCTGACTTATATTGAATTCTGTATATTCATTTGAAATTAGAAATCGAATTTTCGAACTACCGCGCCATTTTCAATTCCTTTTATAATTATATATAATTATTATATATTCTAACGACGACGTATATAATATATACGTTCTAATTATATTCAAAATAGATTTCTCGTCGATATTATTTAAAATAATCTATTTTAAATATTCAAAATTCGCTAAAATTGCCAAAATAAAAATTTTAAACTGGCCCAGATTTTCCGGGTTGTTACAATCTCCCCCACTTAAAACTTTTCGTCCCCGAAAAGGAACAAAGTCGAAAGTGGTTTGATTAATCAACTCTATGTTCGATCTGGCTTTCATTCTCCAACTCTTTAGTTTCTGAGAATTTTCAAAATTTCAAAAATTTGGCTAACACCCTAAATTTTTGAAAAATTTCGCCATAACCTCCCCTGCACCGGGAGCATCGGGGAATTTCAAATAGCTTCCCCGGTCCTTCAGATCTCAAAAAGAAAAAGAAAAAGCCAAGCGGCTAGCCAATAGGCTCACAAAATCATCATCACCCAAACAAAACAGGAAATTATGTAGTAAACATGTACCTATTTGTCGGGCAAACAAATTTTATTCTCTGGCTCTAGCCTCCTTGCTATGACCTGTTCAATGTAAGTATATGCATATGCAAGCAAATGCAACCAATTTTCAATATCATTCAATATTTGGTTCAAATAGGCATAAATGGTTCAAAATTAGCAAACAAATAAACCAATAACACAAACATCAATCAATTAGTGGATTTAGAGTTTCAAATTCATAATTTTGATACATATACAAAAATCAGATTTTTGATGCCAAATCACAACAATGTGTTCTAACTATATATAAGTTTTGGTTCTCACACCAGCCTAATGGAAATATATAGAAAATCACACCTTCGAAACACGAACATAAGTTCGGATGATGATCGATCAATCATCAGAACCATCTCCGGGCGTCTAGAATGTGATTCTATATCAATCTAATATATTAAAACTTTGAATACACGCGGATCAGACGTATATGAAAAATCTACATATACTGAATTGTCCACATCAATATAAATAAATAATCAACTACGAATAATTGATTTAAATTTTCAAAACAAAATTTGTTTTCATTTGAAAAATATACTCTTCACACTCGTTCTAGGATACTACTGATCCCATCTCTAACGAGTCATTCTAATTGGATATTACTAATCCAATATCTGATGAATTCTTTCGTAGGGTTCTAATGTGTCTTGTTCTCTAGCTTTGTAAACCAAAGCTCTGATACCAACTGTGAAGACCCGTAACTTCCCCGTAAAGGAAAGCGTCGGATAGTTCGAGAACAAACCACAACAGAACACATATAAAAGAACATTTCACTATATATCACAACAATGCATCAGATTACAAGAATATACAGAGTATAAATGAATATTACACAGAAATATCAGAGATTTAAGTTACATTTAAATACATAGCAGCGGAAAATAACACAAAGCACAACTAGAAGAGATATACGGATACAAAGCTTTCCGGATATCGTTCCAGCTGTAAACCAGGATCCTGTGAATATAAATCTGCAAAACAAAAACTACTAGCTGCCCGTGTCGAAAATAAGGGCACCCAGAGTTTAGGTTAAAACAATAAACTCCAGGTCAGTCATGTGACTGGTGTGAGAACTAAAACAGTTATTAATCTTTATTTTAAATCATTAGGTAAATCAAGGGACCACGCCGTATAACACGGAACGGGTTTCCTCCCAAGAATACCAGTGCATAAAACAAACAGCGCAATGCTAAATAAAGAGAAATGAAGCTGTTATAAGACCCAGGTCCCATCACACAATGCAACGCAGCCGAGGATAGGGTTTTCCCTTATAACAGCCAAAGAATGCTTGATACGTTTAAACAAATCATTTGATACTATGATAAGTGCATAGTGTATAAAACAACTTCAAATCATAAGTATCAATCATAGGCGGCATGGGTACCATATATCATGTCGCCATACTAGTTCTACAATTAAAACCGCAAATGTCACGTATTTGGAAATTGGATTTCCGTCTATGAACCGAGGCAAAAGATAGTCCTCAACCGATTCGAGACGCTCTAGCCCGCCCCTCAGGATCAGAGCTCGAGTGACCCTTGGATCCTCAGGGCCAGTCCACCGATGTGGATTAAACTTAAACCCTGAACATGCGTCTCCCCACCCTATGGGGTGTAAGTCTGGTCCGTCAGCCGACCAGAATGCATCGGCCGAAACCGATATAACCGAGGCGCCTCGCAACAGCAACAACCACATAAGTCAAACTCGTCAGGGCGTGTAAAACCACTGACGCCACTTCTAGCTAGAAAGAAACGCATGCCCTCCCTGAGGTCCGTCTCCCGTTTTTGGTTCATACCGGGTGTGAAACACGCGAGGTAAACGTTACACAAAGCTACACCACAAAGGCCGTGCTTTGATCATCAACACAAGACTTTGCTTTTCAACAGAAGCCTTGATCACTTGCATCTTAGCATGCCACACAGGCAAACCATCCTATGCAACCGATATCAGTCACACAGAATGAAATCCGATGTCAGACACACAGTCCATTTACAAGTCCGTTCTGGGTCTGAACGAAACCGGAGGCACCTAGTACCCCGCATATCCATCGATCTCCAAGTACGTCTGGACGATCACTAACTGTTTCCATCTTCTTGGGTGTACATCCCAATCAAGATCATCAGTAATTACCCAAACGACGTGAAGACTTCTGGTCTTCGACCACCGTCTTCATCTTCGACACCACGTCGAATCAGTTATTCAGAATGGGATAAACCCGGTCTTTCCGAATAACTCGCGTATATCTTAAATAAGTGTTACACAAACACAACATACGTCTCATTCCAATTCATTAGTCACTAATCGTAAATTAATCAAGAGAATAATTCCCCAAATATTAACCCCGAAGGCCGAAACCAACATCAGATCAATATCCAGAAAACCATTCTGCTTAGCTAACCGACAGTTAGTTTCTAAATTTCACATTCATAGGGAAAGGTTCCCATTAATTTTATCCAAGATAAATCATTAAAATTTATTCTCAAATCTTCTTCTGAATTTCGATTCAAACTAGTCGGGATTAACGAACTTTACCGAAGTAATCATTTATTTTAATTTCCCAATCCCAACCTATTCATCCCATGAAGTAAAACGAGTAGTACTTCATATCTAACACCACAGTGTTATCGGTAAATTCAATTACCATTTCACGTTCAAATCTAATTAAAGATTTAACTATCGCCTGGAGCAAAACTGGTGATACTCCATTTTCGATCATTTCAATCTAATTAAAGATTCATTAAAACTCCTCTTAGTTTTAATCTTCGACTGGGTTAAAGAATCTGTGTCATTTAAAACACGGTTCACGATAAACCCAAAATCACATTCATTAATTATCGGGTTAAAGAACGAGTGTTATTTAAAACACTGTTCACGATAAACCCAAAAATCAATATCAATTCAATTCCAATTAAATATCATTTAATTGGTACACTTCATTAAATCTAAATAAAAAGATTTAATCTTTTCTCAACTGGGTCCAAGAACAGTGTTAGTGAAGACACCATTCACGACAAACCCAAATCACATTCATTAATTATCGGGTTAAAGAACAAGTGTTATTTAAAACACTGTTCACGGTAAACCCAAAAATCAATATCAATTCAATTCCAATTAAATATTATTTAATTGGTACACTTCATTAAATCTAAATAAAAAGATTTAATCTTTTCTCACTTGGGTTCAAGAACAGTGTTAGTGAAGACACCATTCACGACAAACCCAAATCACATTTGATATTCAATATAAGGCTCTGAATAGAAAATATATCGGCTTATATTCAATATCAAATTCTACGATTAACAAATGTCGTATTGGAAATAACGATATAAATATATATCTTTCAAATTTCCGTAACAACATCCGTATAATCACAAATTCCAACATCGAAATATTCCGAAGACAATTTCGATTCAAATCCACTCCAATGCAATCATTGGAAATTTTGGTTATTTTTAAAACCCTTTTCAAATTCAATTTATTTATTTAAAAATAAATAGAATTATAATTCTAGTTCAAAACTAGTTCATTTCGATAAAAATCTATTTTTATCTTTTCAAATATGGAGTTTTTCATCCCAATCCTTTCTAAATCATTTCTTATGATTTTACACAAATTATTACTATTTTTAATAATTTTATCAAGGCCCGTACAGTCGATTTCCATCAATGGCCATCGAACTGCACTTACAGCGACCTTTTTCGAATTTGATTTGGACATAATTCCAAATCCAACCGTTAGATTTCAAATTTCTAGTATTCGTTAGAAAGCTCTGTTCGATACGAACCCAACGGTTCCGGTTTTAGGAGAATCCGGCGGTCGGATCTCCCGTAATGTCCGTTTGAAATAAATGGTCGAAATTTACGAACTGCCGCGGCGCGGCGCGTTCTATTCAGGCCATTATATTATATATATAATATATATAATATATATTTCGTCGATTTCTATTTAAAACGAATTACATAAATAGTTTTAAATTCATTTCAAAAGCTATTTCAACTTTCTTTTCAATTCAAATCGAAATTGAATTCTTCTTTGTAAATTCGTTTTAAAATTCATTTCTATTCAATTCAAATTTCAATTCAATTTGAATTCTTTTCCATTCACTTTCGATTCAATTTGAATTCGTTTTCAATTCAATTCATTTCGAAATCGTTTTCAATACAATTCATTTCGAAATCGTTTTCAATTCATTTCATTTCGAAATCGTTTTCAATTCATTTTGAATTCGTTTTAAAATCGATATAAATATCGTTCACGTCAAAATGGCGTCAATCTAATCAACACGGCTTCATAAATTTCTATTTTCGAATATTCTATTTCAAATATTTCTTTTCAAAATAGTTGTTATTATCAAAATATTTCGTTCAACACATGACCAATCTCAAAGAATGAGTACTGTCAACACATGAACTTTTATTTTATAATATTCTTTATTTTTCAAATTAGAATGAGGCCCAATCAATTACCATATAAAGTTAATTATATGGTTTTTTCATACAACACATGTATATAATAGCATTGAAAAATAATCAACCATCAACCAAAGTGCAATACACTGTATAAGCATCAAATATAGATATCTAACGCTTATAACAGCCTGTCAATCAATCGATCGACATATTTAATCAATCAGGATGAGTGAACTTCAAATTTCATCCTAACACCCGTGTGGGGTTTCAAACAATCAAACACATATTTTATTTGTGCAGTTGGGCGATGTGTAAAATTTATCGTCCCAATCAATGTCATTCAAATAGGTGTTCATAAACAAACCATCCGGTTTGTAAATGAATATTTTATTCTATTCACTTTCACTATATTCATATTCACGTTAAAAATTATATTTTTAACGATAAAACATTTTATTCCAACATATGAATTTCTATTATTCATTTACACAATAAAATGATATTTTTATTTTCTAACATATTTTAGAAAATTTCGGCGGCATAACGGCACGATACTAGAAACGGGACGAGGCCTAGCCTTATCCCCGGTCTAGTGAAGGCCCACGCCATTCACACATCAATCAAATCAATTTCATCTCACCAAACAATTCAATTCAAACAAATAATCCAACTAGTCTATGCAACCAAACAAACAAGTCCATGGTTTGTGGACGATTGTGTCGGGTGCTACTAAGCACCGTCTGCATCCTAGTATATATATATATAAATAGAAAAGAAATTGAAAGGTGAGAAATTCTCACCAGTAGCTATCCAATAACACAACTCTTCCTTTATGGAAATCTTCGTCTATTTCGTCTTCTTGTCGCTTTCGTTTCCCTTATTCTCTACATAAGTAAAAATCGAATTTTTACTATGTTATTCAATATATAAAGATTATATTTTAAAAACAAAGATTATATTTTTAATATTTCTATGATGTAAAAATTATATTTTTATTACTTTAAAAATATAAGAATCACATCTTACTTCTTCTACTTAACAAAATTCTGTCTTTTCTCTTTTTAAAAATATGATCTTTATTTTTAAAAGTTCAAATCTTTTTCTACTAAAAGATTAAATCTTTTTAATTTCAAAGTTTAAAATAAAATCAGTTTTCTTTTCCTTTTCAAATCAGTTTTTATTTTCTTTTCAAAACCGTTTTTAAATTATTTTCAAAACAGTTTTTGAAACTCTTTTATAAAAAATTTGTTTCTCTTTTATTAAAAATGCAGTTTTAAATTTCTATTCTTTTAAAAATGGTTTTAAATTTCTTTTAAAAATAGTTTTTGTTTTCTTTTAAAAACAGTTTTCAATTTTCTTTTCAAAAATTCTGTTTTCTAAAATTCTTTTAAAAATTCTGTTTTTAAAACTAAAAGAAATCGGTTTAAATTCTCTTTAACAAAATTCTGTTTTTTTTTCAAAACTAAAAGAAATATACAGTAATTAATTTTAAATCGTTTTATAAATCAGAAATCATAAAACAAAAATGAAAATAAATATAAAGTAAATGCTTACCGTGGTATGCGAAGGGGAGGAGGGAAGTCGAGGGCGGCTCAGGGAGGCGTCGCGACGAGGTTCGAGGGTTCGACGAGGGCTGCTTCGATTTGCGAGGGTGGTGGGGGCTCCGAGGTGTCGTTCGGTGGGAGGAGGTTGGTCGGGTGGTGGGGGCTTCCGCTCAATCGTCGGCGATGGCTTCCAGGAGTAAGGCGGCGGCGCGATTAGTTTCTAGGTTTTTTTTTTTTTTTTTCTTATTTTGTGATAAATGATCGGGGGGGGGGGGCCAAGGCAGAAGAAAAGGGGAGGGAAGGTAGATTTTTTTTTTTATTTATTTTATTATTATTTAATTATTAAATTTGCATTAGGGTTCACTTTTACATATGACCTCGAAACGAGGTCCACCGCCTGTCGTCCATAGCGTTTTACCCCCATTCCGAACACAATGGGATATGTATCGCAAGCTGGTTTGATCGTTACAATCAGTTTCCGTTGAAATTTACATTTAAATTCATATATTGAATTTTAAACGTACATTTCAAATTACCGGGGTCACATACGAACTAGAAAAATTCCAGAAAAATATTTTCTAGCTTCGTATTGACGATACGGTCTTAACAAAACTAGTTTCGTCGAATTCTGAGACCGTTAGAAAAATGGCCAATTTCCAGTCGATTAAAATCAACTGAAATGGTCAAAACACGTTTTCCTTTGCCCCGCTCACATATTGATTCGAAAAATTATGAAATTTGGAATCTAGCAATATCTTAACATCACGGACCCAACAAAACTGGTTTCGTCGAAATCCGAGGTCGTTTGCAAAATTGCTATTTTTAAGGGCCTTATATATATAAAAATATATATAAATTCCACAGCGACTATTTCTAATTTTAAACTGGACATATCTTATCATTTCTAAGATGAAATCTCAGTTTGTTAACTTCGTTACAAAGATATAGTTATACAGATTCAAATATTTCTTGTTTCGTTCAATTCTGACTTATATTGAATTCTGTATATTCATTTGAAATTAGAAATCGAATTTTCGAACTACCGCGCCATTTTCAATTCCTTTTATAATTATATATAATTATTATATATTCTAACGACGACGTATATAATATATACGTTCTAATTATATTCAAAATAGATTTCTCGTCGATATTATTTAAAATAATCTATTTTGAATATTCAAAATTCGCTAAAATTGCCAAAATAAAAATTTTAAACTGGCCCAGATTTTCCGGGTTGTTACAAATTTATTCTTTAATCTCCTTTGAATATCAATTCCAACTAGTCGGGATTATCGAACCACACCGAAGTAATCATTTATTTTATTTTCCCAATCCCAACCTATTCATCCCATGAAGTAAAACTGGTAGTACTTCATATCTAACACCACAGTGTTATCGGTAATTCAATTACCATTTCACGTTCAAATCTAATTAAAGATTTAACTATCGCCTGGAGCAAAACTGGTGATACTCCATTTTCGATCATTTCAATCTAATTAAAGATTCATTAAAACTCCACTTAGTTTTAATCTTCGACTGGGTTAAAGAATCAGTGTCATTTAAAACACAGTTCACGATAAACCCAAAATCACATTCATTAATTATCGGGTTAAAGAACGAGTGTTATTTAAAGCACTGTCCACGATAAACCCAAAAATCAATATCAATTCAATCCCAATTAAATATTATTTAATTGGTACACTTCATTAAATCTAAAATAAAAAGATCTAATCTTTTCTCAACTGGGTTCAAGAACAGTGTTAGTGAAGACACCATTCACGACAAACCCAAATCACATTTGATATTCAATACAAGGCTCTGAATAGAAAATATATCGGCTTATATTCAATATCAAATTCTACGACTAACAAATGTCGTATTGGAAATAACGATATAAATATATATCTTTCAAATTTCCATAACAACATCTGTATAATCACGAATTCCAACATCGAAATATTCCGAAGACAATTTCGATTCAAATCCACTCCAATGCAATCATTGGAAATTTTGGTTATTTTCAAAACCCTTTTCAAATTCAATTTATTTATTTAAAAATAAATAGAATTATATTTCTAGTTTAAAACTAGTTCATTTCGATAAAAATCTATTTTTATCTCTTCAAATATGGAGTTTTTCATCCCAAATCTTCACAAAACATTTCTTATGATTTTACACAAATTATTACTATTTTTAATAATTTTATCAAGGCCTGTACAGTCGATTTCCATCAATGGCCATCGAACTGCACTTACAGCGACCTTTTTCGAATTTGATTTGGACATAATTCCAAATCCAACCGTTAGATTTCAAATTTCTAATATTCATTAGAAAGC
This sequence comes from Allium sativum, assembly GCA_030737875.1. Taxonomy (NCBI): domain Eukaryota; kingdom Viridiplantae; phylum Streptophyta; class Magnoliopsida; order Asparagales; family Amaryllidaceae; genus Allium; species Allium sativum. The sequence continues at coordinate 376,029,034 of CM060922.1, forward strand.
TCTTTTCGATACGAACCCAACGGTTCCGGTTTTAGGAGAATCCGACGGTCGGATCTCCCGTAATGTCCGTTTGAAATAAATGGTCGAAATTTACGAACTGTCGCGGCGCGACGCGTTCTATTCAGGCCATTATATTATATATATAATATATATATAATATATTTCGTCGATTTCTATTTAAATCGAATTATATAAATCGTTTGGAATTCGTTTCAAAAACAATTTCAACTTCTATTTCAATTCAAATCAAAATTGAATTCTTCTTTATAAATTCGTTTTAAAATTCATTTCTATTTAATTCAAATTTCAATTCAATTTGAATTCATTTCAATTCAATTTGAATTCATTTCAATTCACTTTCAATTCAATTTGAATTCGTTTTCAATTCAATTCATTTCGAAATCGTTTTCAATTCAATTCATTTCGAAATCGTTTTCAATTCAATTCATTTCGAAATCGTTTTCAATTCAATTCATTTCGAAATCGTTTTCAATTCAATTCATTTCGAAATCGTTTTCAATTCAATTCATTTCGAAATCGTTTTCAATTCAATTCATTTCGAAATCGTTTTCAATTCAATTCATTTCGAAATCGTTTTCAATTCAATTCATTTCGAAATCGTTTTCAATTCAATTCATTTCGAAATCGTTTTCAATTCAATTCATTTCGAAATCGTTTTCAATTCAATTTATTTCGAAATCGTTTTCAATCCAATTCATTTCAAAATCGTTTTCAATTCAATTCATTTCGAAATCGTTTTCAATTCAATTCATTTCGAAATCGATATAAATATCGTTCACGTCAAAATGGCGTCACTCTAATCAACACGGCTTCATAAATTTCTATTTTCAAATATTCTATTTCAAATATTTCTATTTCAAATATTTCTATTTCTAAACTGGAATGAGGCCCAATCAATCACCATATAAAATTAATTATATGGATTTTCATACAACACATGTAAATAATAGCATTGAAAAATGATCAACCATCAACCAAAGTGCACTACACTGTATAAGCATCAAATATAGATATCTAATGCTTATAACAGCCTGTCAATCAATCGATCGACATATTTAATCAATCAGGATGAGTGAACTTCAAATTTCATCCCAATACCCGTGTGGGGTTTCAAACAATCAAACACAGATTTTATTTGTGCAGTTGGGCGATGTGTAAAATTTATCGACCCAATCAATGTCCTTCAAACAGGTGTACATAAACAAACCGTCTGGTTTGTAAATGAATATTTATTTATTCACATTCACGTTAAAAATTATATTTTTAACGATAAAACATTTTATTCCAACATATGAATTTCTATTCAGTTCATTCTTTAAATAAAATGATGTTTTTATTTTTCTAGCATATTTTAGAAAATTTCGGCAGCATAACGGCACGATACTAGAAACGGGACGAGGCCTAGCCTTATCCCCGGTCTAGTGAAGGCCCACGCCATTCACACATCAATCAAATCCATTCATTTCACCAAACAATTCAATTTCAATCAAATATCTAACTAATTTTTTTGCAATCAAACAAACAAGTCCATCGTCTGTGGACGATTGTGTCGGGTGCTACTAAGCACCGTCTGCATCCTAGTATACATATATATAACTAGAAAAAGAAATTGAAAGGTGAGAAATTCTCACCTATAGCTATCCTAGCTCCACGGCACTTCATTGATAGAAATCTTCATCGCTATCGCATCTTCGTCATCTTCGTTGCCCGTAGCCACTACATATGTAAAAATCGAATTTTTACTATGCTATTCAATATATAAAAATCATATTTTTATTTCAAAGTTCAATATATAAAAATCATATTTTTATTTCAAAGTTCAATATATAAAAATCATATTTTTACTACTATGTTATATAGATAAAAATTATATTTTTATCACGCTATTTTCCATATAAAGATTTCGCCTTTATAAAACATAGACTTCGTCCTTTCAAATTTAAAGGTTTTACCTTTTCTAATTCAAAGATTTTACCTTTTCTAATTTAAAGAATTCTAAGTAAAAATCATTGCTTTATAACATAAAATAAAATCAGTTTTTAAATATAACAAAAATCAGTTTTTATTTCTAAAATATTTTTTATAAATAAACTGACTTTTAAACAATATTTTGTTTAAATCAAAACTGATTTTCAAAATAAATACAAATATTATTTACTATATTTTCCAGAATTAAAATCGAATAAAATAAAATAAAAAAAACTAAAACTTACAGTATACGACGAGGTGCGGGGGGGGGGGGGAGGGGGGGGGCTTGTCCACGTCATCGCAGGGGGTAGGGGTTTAGGGCGGCGGTCTCGAATCTGGGAGGGGGTCTCGTCGTCATCGAAGTGGGAGAGGGGGAGGTCGGCTGTCAGGTGGGGGGGGGGGGGAAGGGGAGGGGTGTCGTAGGCGAGGGGGAAGAGGGGGGGGCTCCGATGAGGCGCGGTGGCCCCTGGGGAGGGCGGCGGCTCATCTCCGACTCCGTCGCCTCCTTCTGCTTCGCCTCTCTCCTTTTTTTTTTTTTTTTTTTGAACGATCTGTAGAAATGAAGAATTGGGGGGCCAGAACCAATAAAGGGGAAAAAATTATATATTTTTATTTTATTTTATTTTAATTATTTAATTCGAAAAAAGGTTGACCTTTAAATACGAACTCGAAACGAGGTCCACCGCCTGACGTCCCTAGCATTTTACCCCCATTCCGAACACAATGGGATATGTATCGTAGGCTGATTCGACTGTTTGAATCAGTTTCCGTTAAATTTAAATTTAAATCATTATTTTGAATTTTAAACGTACATTTCAAATTACTGGGGTCACATGCTAACTTTAAAAATTCCAGAAAAATATTTTCTAGCTTCGTATTGACGATACGGTCCTAACAAAACTAGTTTCGTCGAATTCTGAGACCATTTGAAAAATGGCCAATTTCCAGTCGATTAAATTCAACTGAAACTGGTCGAACGCGTTTTCCTTTGCCACGCTCACATATTGATTCGAAAAATTATGAAATTTGGAATCTAGCAATAACTTAACATCACGGACCCAACAAAACTGGTTTCGTCGAAATCCGAGGTTGTTTGCAAAATGTCCATTTTTAAGGGCCTGAATTCCATAGCGACTATTCAGAATTTTCAACTGGACATATCTTTCGATTCCCGCCATGAAATTTTGATTTCCCGCATTCGTTGGAAAGATATTATCAAATAGATCCTAATGTTTTTGGTTTCACTAAAATCCGGATTGTTTTGCACCCGGTACATTCAATTGAAGTTTGAAATCGAATTATCGAACTACCGCGCCATTTTCAATTCTATTTATAATTATATATAAATATATATATTCTAACGACGAACTATATAAATATATTCGTTCGAATTCTATTCAAAATAAATTTTTCGTCGATATTATTTAAAATAATTCATTTTAAATAATCAAAATTCGCTAAAATTGCCGAAATAAAAATTTTAAACTGGCCCAGATTTTGCGGGTTATTACGAAAACCGCAATGTCTTATTTGAAATTGGGTTTCCATCATGAGTCGAGACTAGGGATCATCCTCTCCGATTCGAGACACTCTAGCAAATGCCTCAGGATCACACCTTTGGCAACCCTTGGATGCGGTAGGGCCGGTCCACAAATACTTTAGTGGATTAATTATTCCTGAACAATACGTTTCCCTGTCCTATTGGACCTATCAATTGGACACTATCGACCAATATATCCAAGACGCCTCGCATTCCAACAACCATATAGGTTAAAATATAAAAATGTCAAGGCTTGCAAAATCATGACACCACCCATAGCTAGAAAGAAATGCATGCACTCCCTAAGGTCCTTATCCCGTTTTTGACTCATACCGGGGTGTGAGGCTCGCGAAGTAACGCTATACACAAAGCTATGATAAGTAAAGCTGTGCTTTGATCATCAACCATAAGGCTCTGCTTTTTAACAAAAGCCTTGATAATTTGCATCTTGACATGCCACATTAGCAATCCTCCCCATGCAACTAATATTTTTCAATATATAACTGGGTGTTAAGCAAGAGAATAAATTCTCCGCCACTAAACAGATATATATTTAATAGAAATCAATTTACACAGAACGAAATCCAATATCTAACACACATCCATTTACAAGTCCGTTCTAGGTCTGAACGAAACCGGAGACACCTTATTCCTCGTCTCATATATTCAATACGGATGGTTCTAGCATATCCGCACAATCAACAAGTACATCCAGACAACTACCACTGTAACCCTTACTGGGAGCTAACCAATGCCGGGTATTAGTAGTCATCCATTCGATATGAAGATCGCCGGTCTTCAACCGCCGTCTTCAATGTCTTCGACTTTAAATCATCGTATAATTATTTTAAATGAGATTGAACTCGGTATATTCAAATAATTCTCAAATATATATAATTTAAATCATTTCATTTCGTTAATATTATTTATAACGATTTATCGTAATTTTTATTTATATAAAAATAGTCCAATTTAATTCAATGACGCTTCAGGTCAATAGGCGGCCATGGCGCTGTATTTACCCAAATTCGATTTATACATTTATCAAAATCTAACCTTTGGATTTTAACAAATTTTATATCATTGGAAAGATTTTCCCGGAGCGGACCTAACGGTTCCAGTTTTGGGAAAATCCGACAGTCGGATCTTTCGGTATAATCGTTTAAAGTTACGATTCCGAAACGCGAACTACCGCGTACGATTCATTTAATTTTAATTTATATTTAAATATAAAATTATATATATAAATATAAATCATTCGACGATTTCGCTAACGAGTTTAACATGCCAAATAAAGAATGTTTTATTTTGCATGAAAATCTAAATGTCTTTATTGATAAATAGTAAGAGATATTGTATTTGCAAACAAATTCCTATATTTTCTAATAGCAAATAAAAGAGGTTTTGTTTGCGTACATTTCCAATGTTTTCTAATGTCAAATAAAAGATGTATTTTATTTGCCTAACTTCACTACATGTTTCTAATGTCAAATAAAAATGTATTTTTATTTGCATAACTTATCTACATGTGTCTAATGTCAATTAAAAATGTGTTTTATTTGCATGCTTCACTACATATTTCTTATGTCAAATAAAAATGTATTTTATTTGCATACTTGTTCTATTCTTTTAATGATAAAATAAAAAGGCAAATTTGTCTACATACGTGTTTTCTAATTCTAGTGAAAGAATAAAAAGATAATTCTGTCTATATGTATGTTTTATAATTCTAGTGACAGAATAAAAAGATAATTTTGTCTACATGACATGTTTATAATTCTAGTTATAAAAAAAAGACACATAAAAATCATATTCTTATTTTATATACAATTCTGATGTATAACATGACATAAAAATGTTTATTTAAATTTGTATACAAATCGAATGTTTAACATGACATAAAAATGTTTATTTTAATCTGTATACAAATCTAATGTATAACATGACAATAAAAATGTATAATTTAATTTATATACAAATGTAATGTATAACATGACATAAAAATGTTTATTTTAATTTGTATACAAATCTAATGTATAACATGACATAAAAATATTTATCTTAATTTGTATACAAATCTAATGTATTACATGACATAAAAATGTTTATTTTAATTTGTATACAAATCTAATATATAACATGACGATAAGAATGTCTCTTTTAAGTTGTATACAATTCTATTGTACAATAGGACGATGAAAATGTCTCTTTTAAGTTGTATACAATTCTAATGCATAATAGGACGATGAAAATGTCTCTTTTAAGTTGTACACAATTTACAAATAAAAATGATATTTCAATATCTTAATATAGCCAATAGTAATGATATCTCAATGTTGTACATAAATTCCTACATTAATATGACAAATATTTTTTTTTTGATTACAAATCTATTTTTAACATAACAAATGATATTTTTATTTGTCGATCATTCTATTTCAACAAAACAAATAAAATTGGTACTTTTATTTTGTTGACAAATCTATTTCAACAAAATGATATTTTCATTTTGTCTATTCTAACTCCACAAAAATGACATTTTTATTTTGCCAATTTTAATTAAACAAAAACGACATTTATATGTTCAATTCTAATTAAACAAAAATGACATTTATATGTTCAATTCTAATTAAACAAAAATGACATTTATATGTCGTCAATTCTAATTAAACACAAATGACATTTATATGTTGTCAATTCTAATTAAACAAAAATGACACTTATATGTTGTCAATTCTAGTTTAAAAAAAATGACATTTACATGTTGTCAATTCTAATTAAACAAAAATGACATTTATATGTTGTCAATTCTAATTAAACAAAAATGACATTTATATGCTGTAAATTCTTATTAAACAAAAATGACATTTATATGTTGTCAATTCAAATTAATCAAAAATGACATTTATATGTTGTCAATTCTAATTAAACAAAAATGACATTTATATGTTGTCTATTCTAATTTCAACAAAAATGACAATTTTATCTAATTAAACAAAAATGAAAATTTTATATTGTCAATTCTAATTAAACAAAAATGACAATTTTATGTTGTCAATTCTAATTTCAACAAAAATGACAATTTTATGTTGTTAATTATAATTAAACACAAATGATAATTATATATTGTCAATTCTAATTTCAATAAAAATGACAATTTTATATGTTGCCCATTCTAATTAAACAAAAATTACAATTTTTTGTTGTCAATTCTAATTTCAACAAAAATGACAATTTTATGTTGTCAATTCTAATTTCAACAAAAATGACAATTTTATATTATCAATTCTAATTAAACAAAAATGACAATTTTATATTGTCAATTCTAATTAAACAAAAATGACAATTTTATGATGTCAATTCTAATTTCAACAAAAATGACAAATTTATGTTGTCAATTCTAATTAAACACAAATGATATTTATACGTTGTCAATTCTAATTTCAACATAAATGACAATTTTATATGTTGCAAATTCTAATTAAACAAAAATAACAATTTTATGTCGTCAATTCTGATTTTAACAAAAATGACATTTTTATATTGTCAGTTTTAATTTCAACAAAAATGACAATTTTATATTGTCAATTCTAATTAAACAAAAATGACAATTTTATATTGTCAATTCTAATACAATGAAAATGACAGTTTTATTTTGTCACAAAGCTATTCAACAAAAAAAAAAATGATATTCTGGTTTTGAAACTTTACATTTCAAAAAAAATGTTAATTTTTGTTTTGACAATTTTATTTCAACACACTAATCCATCAAATCAACAGATTAACATAACAACATCAATCAATCCAATCAAATCACGTATAACAACAAATTGAATTTAACAGCGGATTGGTAGAGATTTCTAAACACAATCATAATTAATAATTTAAAAAAAATTAGAATTCTCACAATGCTTCAAATTCCTTATAATTCAGAATTGAATTTTCCCCAAATTCTGATTTGCTCCAAATTCGTTCTAGTTGATTCTGAAATGGAGATCTCGAATTTACGATCCCAACGGTTCTGAAATTGTCCAATTCCGTATTCATATGAATAAGATATGAATTTATTTGTGTAGATAATATTTTAAATTAATTAATCAAATAATTTTAAATAGAAATTACCCTCTTCTTCTATAATCAAAACCAAGGTCGTGAGTTTTCAAAATCGATTTAAACTTAGGGTTCCAGTTCTTGTTCGATCTGCAAAGTATGGAGGCGATCAGTCAGCTCCACATCGAAGGGGGGATGGCGCGCCGGTCGAGGGTGGTTTCGTCGAACTCGAAGGTGGTCTGGCCCACCGCGGCAGCGCAAACGTGCGGGGTTTGAGAGCTCGGTTCTCGAGATTTACAACTCGAGGGTGGAACCGACCGTATAGATTTGTAGATGGCACGATCCTCTCCGATATCCTCTGAAGAACCACCTTGATTTAATCAGTGGATTGAAAGATATTAGACGGAGAAGTCTGGAGTGTTAGTCACCATTGAACGAAGAGTGGCAGCGGCTCTATTTATGATTAGGGTTTTAATTTATCCCCTATTTATTATATTATATTTTCCAATTTTCAGAAAAGCCGGTTATTTCCTAACAGCTCCAAGTTTAGTCCGACGAATGTTGCCACTAGCCAAATACACCCATTTCAGACATAATGGACTAGGTCTCGTCAGCCTGTTTGATCGTCTCAGCCCACTTTTCTTTAATTTAAAATATAAAGCATTTAATTATTTAATTTGATCGCACATTTAAATTTATCGGGGCCATATACTGACTCCAAAAATTACAGAAAAAAATCTAGCTATGTTTTGATGATACAGTCCTAACAAAACTATTTTCATCGAATTTGGACACCGTTTGAAAAATGGTCATTTTCTGGTCGATCCGATTCAACTAAAATTGACAAAACACGTTTTCTTTTGCCATGTTCACATATTAATTCCAAAAATAATGAAAATTGGAATCTAGAAATAATTTGACATTCCGGATCCAAGAAAAGTGGTTTCATCGAAACGGAGGTCATTTGCAAAATGGCTACTTTTAAGGGCCATATATTATAATAAAAAATATATAAATTCTACAATGACTTTTCTAAATTTTAAACTGGACATAACTTACAATTTATAAAGTGAAATCTCAGCTTCTTACATTCATTAGAAAGATATAATTAAACAGATTCAAATATTTTTGGTTTTACTGAAATCTGATTTATTTGAATCTTGTACATTTAATTGAAATTTAAAATCGAAATTTCAGACTACCGTGCCATTTCAAACTCGTTTTATAATTAAATTAAATTTATTCGTTCTAACTTCGATTAAAATAAATTTTAGTCGTTGTTATTTAAAATAAACATTTTAAATATTCAAAATACATTAAAATTGCTAAAATAAAAAAATTTAAATTGGTTCCAAAATTCCGGGTTGTTAACTCTCTATTTTTTTTCTATTTATCCTTAATGGTGGCTGAGATGCAAGTACTCCAAATTCGAATAAGTCAAGAGCAAAATAGACAAGAAAAGTAATGAGAAGTCTCTTAAAGTTTGTAATGGATAACGAGACTTATCCAATTATCATTAATGATGATAATCAACCCATGGAAGAAGAAGAAGAACCAGAAGAGGAAGAAGAAATGATTGAGCAAGAAGAACAACAAGGGACTCAACCAACCGTTACGGACGAAGATGATAACGTTGAGTGCATAGGAGATGTTCTATTTGACGAAAATGGGAATGTGATTGAAAAGAATGGAGAATTCTGTCTCCATTATCCAAATTGTCCAATTCACAAATCTCCCATTGTCAAATAAATAAGTGTTTAAGGATTTTAAAGATTTCGCTTTATTACGTTCTTATGTTATGTCGTACATGTATAAATCCATGTACTCCTGATTGTTTAATAAAATTGTCATTTTTGGTTAATATAGTTATAACCTTCTCAAACATAAACAAATATCAAATTAAAAGGGAAGTATTTTTATTTAGGGATAGTTTCTTATGTTTTCAAAGTATTATACAATTTAGGGGGAGTATCTTTAGGATTTCTTTTTGATAATGCCAAAGGGGGAGAAATTATAAAATATAGGCATAGTTTTTAGGATTCTTACATACGGGGGAGTATAGAAGAAACATCATCAAACAGGTATACACAGGTATGATATTTTATAAACTAAGGTTGTCATCATCAAAAAGGGAGAGATTGTTGGAGAGTGGAGTTTTGACGACAACAACCTTATTTCAATTATCATTGATTATAACATATATACTAACACTTTTTGTATAGAATATACATATGTATATGCAGGAATTATATACAGGAAATATTACCGAAGACTGTACAGTTATAAAGATAATAGATATTCAAAGATCAGAGAAATTTCAAGACTCCAGGTTCAAATTCAAAATTTCAAACTTTAATTTTCAAATTCTGATTTTCAGTTCTATCCTCAATCCTCTCTATTTTGTTTTTCTATTTATTCTAAATTCTTTCTATTCTGTTTTTCTATTTTATTCTTCTTGGTTTTTCAAAATTAATTTTTTTATACTTTATATAGTTTAAAACCTTATAATTTTATAAAAATATATATTTAGTTTAAAAATATATTTTCATATGATTATCTATCATATAATATTAATTTACAACACTAGAATTTTACTCAAGAATTTCTAGAATTAGTTTTATATCAAAACACTTGAAAAATGCTTTGAAAGTCAAAAATACACATGAGTATGTCGACATAGCAAAAAGTGTATATCGACATATAATTGCTATTTTTTCTAGTTTTGAAGGAAGTGACTTTTCACTATTTGAAACGCTTCAGAACCGTTGCAACCCTTCATACTCTATAAAAAGAGGTTAAAACCGAATTTTTTAAGATATCTTCTTCTCTAACTTCATCCTCTTTCTCTCCACCATTATTCTTATTCATTTTTATGGTTTTACCATTTATACTGTGCCGAATTCAATTTTGTTTTGATAAAACTTCTTCTCTCTACACTCTCTACTCTCTGAATCAAGTGCTATTGAAGAGTTATAGGGCTGTTTTGTAATTGATTGGGTTGAATAAACCTTATTGTGAGTCAAAGAGGAGTCGGTGTGTCCTTGTGGGCCGTAAGATCAAGGAAATAGGAGTCGGTGTGTTCTTGTGAGCTGTGAAATCAAGAAAGTAGGAATTATTGTCTCTTGTGAGTCGTGAAATCAAATAGGGTGTAATTGACTATTGAAAGAGTAATAAGACTCTGCACAATCCAACGTTGTGCAAGACTGGGCGTAGGAGTAATCCGAACCAGTCTAAAATCCGGTGTGTTCTTTCGTTTTATGCATTTTTATTTCTGTTTATCTTATTTGTATTTGAATCTGTGTCTGTGATTTTGTTTGTGGTGTTTGATTCATCCCATAGTTCAAATTAGTTTTAGATTTTGTTCAAGTTCTTAAAAACACTATTCTCCCCCTCTAGTGTTTGCTTTTTCTTAATGATCCTTTCCGCAATCCCTAACAATTGGTATTAGAGCAAGATTTTTCAAAAAGTTCATAATCTGATTTTTGAAAATAGTGATAATGGAAACCAACACTGGTAGCAGTAATAGTTCTTTTATAGAGGGTCAATCCACTGTTAGACCACCGTTGTTTAATGGTAGTAATTATTCATATTGGGCATGTAAAATGTAAATTTATTTATAGTCTATAGGATTAGACACATGGAACAGTACACAAAATGAATATGTTGAACCCACAATTGCATTTGCACAATGGACAAATGAATAAAAGGTTGCTTCACAGAGCAATTCTAAAGCCATGAATATGTTATTTTGTTCATTAGATAGAAATGAGTTTAATAGAGTATCAGTATGTAAGACTGCTTATGAAATCTGGAGAACTTTACAAGTTACTCATGAAGGAACTAGTAAAGTTAACCAGACTAAGATAGACATGCTAGTTAATCATTTTGAATTATTCAAAATGAATGAGAATGAGTCTATTTCAGATATGTATTGCAGATTTCAAGAGATAGTGCATTCATTAACTGCACTTGAAAAATTTATTCAGAAGCAAATCAACTCAGAAAAATACATTAACTCAAGAATGGGATCAGAAAACTTTGGCTATAGAAGAAGCCAATGATGTCAATGAAATGAAGATTGAAGAGTTAATTGGAAATTTGATGTCATATGAAGTTCAATTACAGAAAAGAAAAGAAAATATATCGACTGAAAAGAAATCTATTGCACTGAAAGCAACAACAAATGATTCTGACTCAACTAGTAAACATGATGAAGAAACAACACTCATGATAAATCATTTTAGAAGATTTCTAAAATATAAAGGAAGGGTACGCATTAATTAAATTTTAATTTTATTTGGTTGAATGGTTGCTTTGTTTGTTTGTTTGTTTTATTTGAATTTAAAACTTAAGGAAATAAAATTTTGAAAATTGAAATTCAAATTTAAAATTTGAATTTTGAAATTCAAAATAAAAATATAATATTAAATAACCAATAAATTAATAAAACAAATTTTTTGTATGTTCATTAGGATTAGAAGTATTTTAGGAAATCATTAACCTAAAATATATATCGATAATTTAATTCAAAACTTGAAAATCCAATTTCCTTTTGAAATAAGCCTTGTATGTCAACATATATAAATATACATGTCGACATATCCAACAGTTTTGAAATTTAAATTTTGAATTTCAAAAGTTTAAACTTTCAAACATCCTTCCATTCTTTTCACCAACTCCTGAGGTCTAAAAAGGTGTCCTTTCAATCTGAAAAGTTGTGACTGTTCAATTCATATATATTCAATATATATATATCCATCCTTTCTACCTTTCATTCACAACTCAAAACAATATTCTTCTTATCTATTCTCTTCAAAATTATCATTTCAATGGCTTCCTCAAGTTCATCTCAGAAATTGAAGATAACCAAAACCATAAAAGGTTATCTTTACAATGACAAAGAGACCATCAAAACCTATGGTAACAATTTAGCAAATGCTAAAGTTAACACGGGCGCTTTCGCCGTCTTTAGCGACATTCCATCTTACGATCTTGCCTCTCTTTTCCAACACAACGATGTCTTGAGTCTAATTTACTCTCGTGATAACGATCAAGTATGTTATCCCAAACTCGTGAAGATGTTCTATGCGAATCTCAACCATGGATTTTATCAAGGTGACGAAAACCAAATTTGGAGTAGTGTCATGCAATATCCCGCATTTTCTGGCCATTTTATTGAAATATTTTATTTATTTAAAATATAGATTTGAGTTTAAATAATTGAATTGACTATTTTAATTCGAATATTTAAATTATATGAATAATATAATAATATTTTATTTTCGGCATGTTTGGAAAAATATTGATTCTACTGTATAATGTGATCGGGCGATTTAAAATGGTTTAATATCGTTCGTATTGAAATTATAAGAGCGATTTCGTTTATAAAACGACATTAGAATGCTTAGTTTATAATTATATTGTAAAACGAGCTGCATTGACGTGGCAGTTCGTAATTTGGCGTTTTGAACTTCAAACGACCATACAGGGCCCAATATGAGTCGGATTTTCTCGAAACAAGAAAGGTCCGAATCTGTTGGAGAATATTTTTCTAATGGAAGAGAAAAATTGAGTTTTCATGTTGTAGATTTTATTTTATGTCCAAATTAGATTTTAAAATAGTTGCTGTGGAATTCCTTTATAAATTATAACGTTATTTATATAAAATAAAGGGTTTTTAAATATTTACAATATCGATTTGGCTTCAAACTCAACCCGAGCTATTTTATTTAAGTAGAATATGAAATTCTGGTCGTGTATGGCCAATTTCAATATTATTATACTGAGGTATTTTAAAATTGGTTTATTTTATTTGAATTGGGCAGTTATAAAAGGGACTTTATTCAAACGACCTTCGTTTTCGACAAAACAAATTTTATTGGGACCGCAACAGTAAATTATTGCTGGATTTCAAGTTGCGCCTCAATTGGAGTTATTCTGTGAGCGTGGCAAAATGAAATACAAATAAAAACGACCATTTGGGCGTGAACGAGGGCCGTTTTAGCAAACGGACTCGGTATTCGACGAAACAAGTTTCATTTGGACCGTAACGTCAAATTATACTATGCCGTCCATTCGCATCTCGAACGGGGTTTGTATTTGAGCACAGGAGCGAATAAACAACGTTCGAAATTGTGATAGACATGAAATAAAATATTGTTCGTCACATCAATATATATATATAACATTTTTCTTTTATAAATACAACCCCTCATCACCCAAAAATCAGAACTTCTCAAACCAAAACCCTCCACCAGCAAAACATTTTGCAAAAACGCCCCTATTCACGTTTTAATTTATAACTTTAACTTTGGAATGAATTAGTGGGGGTCGATAATGGGAAAGTTGTAGATTAGGTTCTTATCTACCTACTGACAAAAATTGGGGGTGATCGGAGCATTGTGGTCGCCAGAATCGGCCTAAAACTAGCGAGATTCACTTCCGGTCTTTGGCAAAATAAAGGAGATGTGGTCTATTTCAGGGATCCAGACCAGGGGGATGAAGAGGGAAGACATGGCTTTCCGATGGTGGTGGTATCGAGTACTCCGGTGGTGGGAGGAGAGAATCGAAGGGATGAACGTGAAACAATTTTCTGGCCATGGCGTGTGATTTGGGGTCGGAATCCTTATTTTTCGGTGGTTGTAGTTGACGAGGGGACCCGAGGGCTAAAGAAAGGTAGAGAGGCGGTAGCTGGGGTCAGTACGGTGGCAGTGCGGTGGACGATAGGGGCCGGTGGTGGTCGCAGTTCCGACGAGAACGGTTTCCGGTCATTTGGGTTTTCTGGCGATTTGACGTCGAGGTAGGGCCTGGTGTTTCAGGCAAGGGGAACTGGTGGATGGGCAGTGTTGTCGGCGGGGTCAGGCGAGGTTCCAAGTGCCTGTAGGCATCGCGATTATCAAGGGTTGGTGGCCGGTTTTGGGTTTGAAGGCACGAAGGGGATGATGAACAGGGTGCCATCGGGTTTGTTTGGTGGAGGAAGAACCAAAATGCGTGAAGACCAAAATAGAGGCTGACGTGGACAATTAAACGGTTTAAGGTAATGATTAGCTAATTTAAGGTTAATTATTTTATATTAAGAGTTTAAAATAATCATTTTATAAAACGCATAACTTTTCGATACGATAACGAAATTCCACGAAACAGGATCCGTTGGGATCGCAGGGACGAGACCTAGACTATGACGACCACAAAACCTCGTACGACAGTGGCAAGGGTAATCTTTGGAATATAACACATAAACAGAAACAGCAGAACAGAAATAAATAAATACACCAGAGAATGTACAAATAATACACTGGATAAACATAATCATCAGAGTTACACAGTATACAGGATCATACTTAGTACAAAATACAGTTCAGCTATACATAAATGTATACAGCAAAAAACAAAACATAATATGTACAATAGGAGCTGAACTACATAAAAAGAGATAAATGGTAGAATCCATCTTTAGCTCCAGCTTTCCAGAAAGATCCTATTAAAACCTGAATACAAGGCTGCCCGTGTAGAAAAAGGGGCACCCGAGTTTGCAAGTGAAACAAACTACGAGTCAGTCATGGGAATAGTATGAGAAATCTACTTAACATATTTTATAATATGGCCAATCATAGGACCACGCCACTTTCACAGAACGGGTTTACTCCATTGGATTGCCAGTGCTTTAAAAAAAGTAAACCTTTTAAACATCGCAATGCTTTTTATAAAAATGAAGCCATTATAAGACTCAATTCCCATCACACAATCCAACGCAAACCGGAGGATAGAGTTTTACCTTATAATGGCCAAAATATGCTTGATACGAATAAAACAAAAGCATTTGATATTATTACTAGTGTTTATAAGTTTCCAAAACAATTTCAATCTTAACTATCAATCATAGACGGCATGGGTACCATATATCATGTCGCCATATATAGGTATACAATCAAAACCGCACGGTGTCATATTTGGAAATTGGATTTCTGTCATGAAGCAAGGAAAAAGATAGTCATTATCGAATTCGAGACAATCTAGCCCATGTCTCAGGCAAGTACTCGGTCAAGCCTTTGGATCGTCAGGGCTGTTCCACCGATGTGGATTAAAATGCCTGAACACTGTGTTTCCCCGCCCTTTGGGGCGTAAATGATTCCTATGACTCCATCTGCTCCACATAGTCACCGATATATCTGAGGCGCCTCGCAATAGCAACAACCACACAGGTAAAAATAATATAAATGTCAGGGCTGGTAGGTCACTGACACCACCCTAGCTAGAAGGAAACGCATGTCCTCCCTCAGGTCCTCTCTCGTTTCTGGTTCATACCGGTGCGTGAGGCTCGTGAATCAACGTTATACAAAAAGTTATGCCACACAGGCCGTGCTTTGATCATCAACCATAAGACTTTGCTTTTCAACAGAAGCCTTGATCATCTGCCACTTAGGCATGCCACACATGCAATTCACTCTGTGCGACTGATTTCTATCCATATATAATCTCTGAGCTCGTACGTCTTAGAGAAGGGCGTTAAGCAAGAGAATAAATTCTCCGTCGCCAAATAGAAATATATTTAATAGAGATCAATCAGCACGGAACAAAATCCAATGTCAGACACACAGTCCATTTACAATTTGTTCTGGGTCTGAACGAAACCGGAGGCACAATATACCTCGCATATCCATCGATCTCCAAGTACGTCTAGACGATCACCACTTATTATCTATATTTCAGGATGCCTCCCAATCAAGACATCGGTAACCATCCAACCGATGTGAAGATCTCTGGTCTTCAACCACCGTCTTCATCATCGACTTCATATCGCCGATCAATTATTTGAAATGAGATTTAACTCGGCCTTTTCAAATAATTCATGTATATTTAGAATTTAAATCAATTCATTTCAATGGTTAAATTATTCGACATCAATAATTCTATTCTTAATTGTAATTTTAACGCCAAACACATTCAACCATCAAATATCTAATAAACCGGGTAAATTCGGTTTATTTCCATTATATATCGTTTATAATATTTTATAACGATTTATTGCTACTTTTATTCAATTAAAAATTAGCCAATTCATTCAAATGACGCTTCAGGCCATAACGCGGCCGTGGCGCTGTTTTTCTCCAGATTTGATTTACACATATCTGAAAATCTAACCGTTGGATCTTCACAAATTTTATATCATTAGAAAGATCTTTTCAAGATGAATCCAAGGTTTTAGTTTTGGGAAAATACGACGGTCCGATCTCCCGGTACAATCGTTTGAAGTTATGATTTCAAAATATGAACTACAACGTCGTTATTCGATTTAATTTAATTATATTTATATATATATAAAAATTTAATCATTTCCGGCGCTGTTTTTCCTTAGATTTGAATTAAACATTCCAGACAATCCAACCGTTGGATTTTCACAAAGTGGGTGTCGTTGGAAATATATTTCCAAAGCGAACCCAACGGTTTCGATTTCGAGAAAATCCGATGGTCGGATCTCCCGCACTAATCGTTTGAAATCACGGTTTCAAAACACGAACTGCAGCTTCGTTATTCGATTTATTTTATTTATAAATATATATATAATTCATTCTTCGATTTCAAAACCATATTCACTTCATATATTTGATAAAAATGATATTTTTATCCAACAGATATTTATTTCAACACATCACCTTTTTTAACACTTCATATTCACAATAAAAATGTAGATTTTATTGTTCAATCTATATATATTCAACACATCAATTTTTATTCAACACATGAATATTATTTCAACACATGAATTTCAATTCAACACATGAATTTTATTTCAACACTTGAATTTCTATTCAACACATGAATTTTTATTCAACACATAAACTTTATTTCAACACATGAATTTTTATTCAACACATGAATTTTATTTCAACACATGAATTTCTATTCAACACATGAATTTTATTTCAACACATGAATTTTTATTCAACACATGGATTTTATTTCAACACATGAATTTTATTTCAACACATGAATTTGATTTTTAACAGTTCATATATATCATAAAAATGTGATGTTTATTGTAAAACAATTTATTTCAAAACACGATTATTTTACATAGTTCATATATATATCATAAAAATGTGATTTTTATTGTAAAACAATTTATTTAAAACACTAGTATTTTATATAATCTATATATATGATAAAAATGTTATTTTTATTTTTCAAAGAATTTACTCAATACAAGAACTTCATTCAATACATGAATTTTATTCAACACATAAATTTTGTTTCAACATGAATTGAAATCAAACACATAAATTTTTCAGAAAATTTCGGCAGCATAACGGTAGGGTAGTTAAAACCGGCACCGTCCCTAGTACGGCTCCTCGCTCTACCTTAAAGCCTCACAGCTTTTGACAATGGGGATTTTCAACGTCTAGTTCGTACGCAGACGAATTTTCCTATATACTAATCCTATTGAGATTTCAACCACAATTAATCATTTCAAATCAACCATTCATGATATTCACCAAATTTCCACATCAACCAATAATCCAAACAATATTACAACCAATATATATCGTCCATGGTCTGTGGACGAGAGGAGTGTGTGTGTATATAAGTATATATATAGATATACGTATATAACTATATTTTGATTTCATTTCAATATCATTTCAATTTATTTAAACGTGTATACCATTTTTACAACGCATATATAACTTATACATCGAACATACATCTTATACAACGCTTAAACATGAAGTGTACAATGCTTATATAACTCATACATCGACTATATAATTTATACATCGTTGTTTCCATATCGTTTATAATTCAGAAATCTCACATTGGGTTCCACTCCACCAAAAATTGTAGAAGGCTCAGAAAAATATCCTGTCTCTTCTAATCGTAGAAGACGTCCACACGAGTCTACTGCCTCTTGTTTCACTGGATTTCGACCACATAGTAAAAAGATATGATTTTTAGAAGTTTGCAACACTTAAAAGTGTAAAAATCAGTTCAAATTAGAACAAGCAATCACCTCAGCAAAATCGTCAAATCTAGGTTTCGATTTTTCGCCAAATCTGAAGCACTTGAACGCGATCGGCTTGTGCCATGTTGATAGGCTAGGAGAGGCGCACCACCCCCTGGAAGCGCGTCCAACACGAACCAATGGTGGAGGAGGATCGGTGGCTTGAACGCCGTGACTTTCGAGGGTCAGATCTACTTGTACATGCGACGTACTTAGTATGGATTTGAAGAGAGCGCTTCGATCTACAAATTACTCCAAAGGAGCTTTGAATTTCGTTGAGTGGTTTGAAGGGAATCGGAGCTGGAAGGTTGGAACCTCTTTCCATCGTCGCCTGGGGTATTATCGGGGAGAGAGAATTGTGATGGAGGATTCAGATTGGCCAGGGAATTATATAATTAATTTTTAATTCAATTAAATCTATTAATTATCTTTTCTCCATACGAACCCCGATTCAAACCCAACGACTGTCGCCCCTAGCTAAATACCCCCATCACGAATACAATGGGATATGTTTCATAGGCCCATTCGATTGTTTCAGTAAGTTTCTCTTTCAAATTAAAATATAGAACATTCAATATTCGATTTGAACGTACATTTCAATTTGCCGGGGCCACATACTGATCCCAAAAATTCCAAAAAATAAATATAGCTATGTTTTGACGATGCGGTCCAAACAAAACTAGTTTCATCGAATTCTGAGACCGTTTGAAAAATGGCCATTTTCTGGTCGATCCAATTTAACAGAAATCGACCAAACACATTTTCCTTTGCCACGCTCACATATTAACTTCAAAAATTATGAAACTTGAAACCTAGCAATAATTTGACATTCCGGATCCAAAAAAAGTGGTTTCGTCGAATTCTGAGGTTGTTTGCAAAATATCTATTTTCACAGGCTATATAAATTCTATAGCGACCTTTCTGAAAATTCATTTGGCCCTAACTTTTGATTCCCGCTATGAAACTTCAATTTTGCAGATTCATTAGAAAGATATTCACTAATATATTTGAATATTTTTGGTTTCACTAAAATCCATTTTAATTTGCACCCGGTACAGTCAGTCAATGTTCGAATTCAAAATTTGAAACTACCGCGCCATTTCAGGCCTTTTTTATAATTAAAAATAATTATATTTATTTTCAAACATTGATTTAAACATACTTTTTGTTGTTATTATTTAAAATAATTTATTTTTAATACCTAAAATCCACTAAAATAGCTAGACTAAAATTTTTATATTGGCTCAGATTTTCCGGGTTGTTACAATCTCCCCCACTTAAAACTTTTCGTCCTAAAAAAGGAACGAAGTCGAAAGTTGTTTAATTACCCAACTCAACTTTCATGCTGGCTTCTATTCTTCAACTTTTCAGTTTTTAAGAATTTTTAAATTCTTCAAAAATTTGGCTAACACCCTAAATTTTCGATTTTTTTTGCCATAACCTCCTTTGTACGGGGAGGGGTTTGGAAATTTATTGGGCCGTATTAGGTACCCAATAAATCCTAATAAGCATGCACATATTTATAGTGATATATTCTGGTGTCCACAGGGGAGTGTGTATAGATCATAACTCCAGAGAATAAATTCTCGTCACCCTCTAAATGGTTTTTGTGCCTTAATGACCAGAGAGACGTGTTTATTGTCATCTCTAGACCCGTGTGGGTTTTTTTTTATTAATATTGTAATTTACCGTTACATTTTATATGGTCAATATCAGTCATCAGTTCAACCTGTAACATATTGTCATTGCCATACAAGCCTCTCGCTCGTATGGTAAATCTTCAATCTCGTCACACAAGCTCCAAATGCTTATGTGTTATATGATGAAGTATGCTTATCTTCAAGAAGTATGCCATGTAGTGTAGTTCGAAATTAATTGTTACTATCCTATGGCGACATTTATTATTACACACAAAATAACCAGCACTACGCATCCAATGGCATTCACAGGAGTTGATATAATAATAAAATTGTGCATCCAACTCATTAAGTTTTACCTATTTGTCGGGGATGCAAATAAATTCTTTACTCAACAGCTAATCCATTTACCTATTCAAACATACATAATGCACATGTATATATTTCTATCTATTTTTAAATCAGTTCAATACTTGATTTAATTTCATAAATTTACCATTCATTCATTGATTAAATTGACTATCATTCTAATAATTTAATTAATCAAATCCACAATCACACAACACAAGCAACAATCAATTTGTTTTTAACTTTTCAAAAATATACTAATTAATTCATATACTCTTTTGAAAATATTCAGACTATATAATTAAAAAGTTTACATCCATGTAAAGAAACAACAACAAAGTAGAGAACAAAATGAAAAAGGTAAAATATGTTAAATGTACCTTGCACCGGATCAATCAGAGATATCCACCCTGCACTTAGGATAGGCTTTCTTAATACTTTCCTCAGTTTCCCAAGTACAATCTCGCGGATCTCCACTCCATTGCACTTTGACTAAGTGAACCTTCTTGTTCCTCAGCTCTTTGGTTTCTTTGCCAATTATCTTTAGCGGTTCTCTTCTCACAACCAATTCTGGAGTAATTTCTATATCCCGTTGTGCTACTTCTTCCGTGATCAAGTCTGGATCATGAACATGCTTTCGAAGTTGAGATACGTGAAATACATCATGCACTCCAGGAAACCAATCAGGCAATTGAACTTTATAACCGAGAGTCCCAATCCGTTCAAGTATAGGGAATGGACCAATAAATTTGGGCGCCAACTTCCCAGTTTTTCCAAATCGAATTACTCCCCTCATCGGAGAAACCCTTAGATACACATAGTCACCAACAACAAAAGCTAAATCCCTCCTTCTTGAGTCTGCATAGCTCTTCTGTCGGCTTTGAGCTGCTAGCAGTCGTTTATTAATGAAATCGACTTTATCCGCAGCTTCGCGAATCATATCTGGTCCCACTACAAGCCTATTACCAGGTTCAACCCAACAAGCAGGTGATCGGCACGGTCTACCATACAATGCTTCGAATGGTGACTTTATCAGGCTCGCTTGGTAGCTGTTGTTGTATGATAACTCAGCCAAATGCAAATGGTCTTCCCATGATCTACCAAAATCAATAACATAAGCCCGCAATAAATCTTCTAGTATACGATTCACCCTCTCAGTCTGACCATCTGTCTGAGGATGATAGGCGGTGCTTAGATTCAGCTTCTTTCCCAGTTCTACTTGAAATGCCTCCCAGAAATTGCTATTAAATATTGGATCTCTATCACTAACTATATTGATCGGCACTCCATGTAGCCTAACAATTTCTTTGAAATAAATATGTGCTAGACTTTGGGCGGTTCTATTGGATCTGACAGGTATAAAATGGGCGGTCTTCGTGAAGCGATCTACGATCACCCAAATACTATCATTTCCTTTCTTGGTTCTGGGCAAACCATCTATGAAGTCCATGGAAATATGTTCCCACTTCCAAATTGGAATGTCCAGCGGTTGCAACAATCCCGCAAGTTTCTGTTGGTCTCTTTTGACTAGTTGGCAAGTAGGAAACTTGCTAACATATATTGAAACGTCCCTTTTCGTAGCCTTCCACTAGAATGTTCGCTTGAGATCGTTATACATTTTTCTCACACCTGGATTGATACTCAACTTGGACTTGTGACATTTGTCTAACACTTCTCTCTTGAGTTCGGGGATGTCGGGAACACAAATCCTTCCTCTCAATCTCAGGATCCTATCGTTATCTATTTGAAAATTCGAGGGTTCCCCTTTCTGAATCCTTTTGATCATATCCTTAATAAAATTATCATCCTTCTGAAGAATAGATATTTTGTCAATCAAGGAAGTCGTAATAATAAAACTGGCGATTATTGCATTCTTTCGACTTAGCGCATCGGCCACAACATTGGCTTTCCCTAGAGTGTAAAAAATCTCAAATTCGTATGCTACAAGAAATTCTAGCCAACGTTGCTGCCTCAGATTCAAGTCTTTCTAGGTGAACAAATACTTTAGCGACTGATGATCTGTATACAGTTCGAATTTCTCACCCAAAAGATAGTGCCTCCAAATTTTTAAAGCAAACACGATGGCTAACAACTCAAGATCATGGGTAACGTAATTTTTCTCATGCGGTTTCAGCTGATGGCTTGCATAAGCAACCACTTGACCTCTTTGCATTAATACTGCACCAAGGCCTTCTCTAGAGGCATCTGTCCAGACTTTCAAGTCTTAATTGCCATCGATAATCATTAACATTGGAGCAGTTGTTAATCTTAATTTTAGCTTCTGAAAAGCCTCCTCACATTCGGGAGTCCACTTGAATCTTGCATGCTTCTTTGTAAGCTTTGTTAAGGAACTAGATATCTTCAAAAAATCTTTAATGAACTTTCGATAATAACTAGCGAATCCAAGAAAACTCCGGACTTCTGTGGGAGCACTAGGTGCTTCCAATTTTGAATAGCAGTGATTTTACTGGGATCCACAGAAATTCCTTCTTTTTATACAACGTGGCCAAGAAATTTGACTTCTTCTTGCCAGAATATACATTTGTAAAGTTTGGCCTTCAAGACATTCTTTTGCAGAATTTCTATCACTTGTTCCAAATGTTTCACGCGCTCGCTCTCTGACTTAGAGAAGAACAATATGTCATCAATGAAAACCAGAACAAATTTATTCAAGACTTCTCTGAATACTCGGTTCATTAAATCCAAAAAATAGGCAGGAGCGTTACATAAGCCGAACGACATTACTAACCACTCATAGAACAAATCGGGAACTCTGAATGCTGTCAAAGGAACGCACTCTTTGGCAATACAAAGCTGATGGAAGCCTGTAGCTAGGTCCATCCTTGAAAATACTTGTGCATCATTCAATCGATCCAACAAATCATCAATTTGCGGTAATGGATATTTGTTCTTCAATGTCTGCTTATTCAAGTCACGATAATCCACACATAGTCGAAGAGTACCGTCTGACTTTGGGACAAACACCACTGTTGCTCCCCAATCAGAGAAACTAGGCCTGATCAGACCGTTCAATACAAGATGTCGAGTTTGATTATTTAATTCTTCTTTCTCCTTCAGAGTCATTCTCCTAATAGCGTGCACTATCTTGAAATCAATTTCTCCCTTCGGAGGTGAGCTAACAACTTCTTCGAACACATCCGCATAATTCTTAATGACAGGAATATCTTTTATGATGTCCGGAATATTCTCTATGACTACGGGGATATTTTCTATTTGAGCAGGAGAAACATCAAGAGCTGACCAAAAGTCTTTTCTATCCGAGTTTGGACCGTCACATGGTATGGTTATATAGTTCCCTAACTGGGCCTTTGCATTAACAACTCTCTCGGCACATTTAACCTCAGCTTCGTATTTGGTTAACCAATCCAATCCCAAAATAAGATCGAATTCAGTAAAATTCATGACGATCGAGATGGTAGGAAACCGATATCTAGAAAAAGAGACAGGCACCCCACAAACCCATAAGATCGAGGGAACCCCCAACCGGATTATGGACAGTGATGGGTTCTTTGAGCTTTCTCAATTTCAAATCCAACTTGTTAACCGCATTTTTTGCAATAAAGCTTCGTGACGCGCCTGTATCAAACAGTACTTTAACTGGAATGTTTTTGACAGTAAGCATGCCTTCTAAAACATCAGACCTTCCCTGACTAGCTGAGGGTGTTGAAGTTTCTGCCACTTCATTCACATGTACTGCTTCGGATCTCTTTGCTAGCTGGCACTCCCTTACAACATGACCTGCTTGGTGACACTTATGGCATTTCCTTTCACCATGTGGATTCTTGGATTTAAATTCATTCTTCTTTCGCTTCTTCGAGGATTTACAATTTCCTTGCAAATGCCCTTGCTTATGGCAGTTATTGCATATGGCAGTCGTTACCGGTTCTTTCTCAGATTTAACCCTTTTCCTCTTGGCTCTGGGCTCCTTACTGACCTCAGGCATCGTACTGGCCTCAGGACTATCAGTCTCAGACTCCTCTTTATTACTAGAACTGACTTCCTCTTCCCTGTTCAAAAGGCCTTTCTTATGGAGATCTTCATACTGATAAGCCATGTATATCATTTCTGAAAAAGGAAGCTTCACATGCCCCATTACACTAGTTTGGTACTTTCTTTGAAGCCCGTTAATAAATCTCAGGTTCTTCCTCTTCGAATTTTCAATTAGATGAGGGTTAAAATGAGAAAGTTCATTGAATTTCTTATGATATTCCGGAATGGTCATATCTCCTTGTATCAGATAATAAGATTCATCACATAACTGCTCAGTTGCTTCTGGAGGAATAAATCTTTCATTGAAAATCTCTTTAAATCGATCCCAGGTAATATTACCTTCTGGGTTATCCTTAATAATCAAATCCCACCAGAACAAAGCTTCGTCTTTGAGTGCCCAGGATGCCAGTAATCTTTTCTGATCATCTCTCAGCTTTGAACCTTCAAAAATTCTCTCAGCAGAGCATATCTAGGCTTGAGTTTGAATAATGGATTCATTGCCCAAGAACGGTACGCCACCCATATTTCGATACTTAATTAATAGAGCCTCAATATCTGGTTCTGCCCTACCTTCTAATTCTTCCACTCATTTTTCAATGTCTGCAAATAGCAGACAAAGTGTTAGGCCAACAGAAAAGGTAATTTAAAGCATATAGACATATACGTTAATGTTAATATGTCTATCGAGGTGTATTTCATTCTACTATACCCATACTAGGATATTACCGATCCTATCTGTAATGAGCTATTCGTCCTAGAACACTACTAGTTCTATTTCTGACGAGTTCGTTAATATGTTATATTCTAGAACTAAGCTTAACCAAAGCTCTAATACCACGGTGTGACGACCCCAAAACCCCGTATGACGGTGGCAAGGGTAACCTTTAGAATATAACATATAAACAGAAATAATAGAACAGAAATAAATAAATACACCAGATTATGTACAAATAATACACTAGATAAACATAATCATTAGAGTTACACCGTATGCAGGATCATACTTAGTACAAAATACAGTTCAGCTATACATAAATGTCTACAGCAGAAAACAAAACATAATATGTACAATAGGACCTGAACAATACAAAAAGAGATAAATGGTAGAATCCATCTTCAGCTCCAGCTATCCAGAAAGAGCCTGTTAAAACCTAAATACAAGGCTGCCCGTGTAGAAAAAGGGGCACCCGAGTTTGCAAGTGAAACAAACTACGAGTCAGTCATGGGAATGGTATGAGAAATCTACTTAACATATTTTATAATATGGCCAATCACAGGACCATGCCACTTTCGCGGAACTGGTTTACTCCATTGGATTGCCAGTGCTTTAAAACAAGTAAACCTTTTAAACATCGTAATGCTTTTTATAAAAATGAAGCCATTATAAGACTCAGTTCCCACCACACAATGCAATGCAAACCGGAGGATACAGTTTTACCTTATAATGGCCAAAATATGCTTGTTACGAATAAAACAAAAGCATTTGATATTATTACTAGTGTTTATATGTTTCAAAAACAATTTCAATCATAACTATCAATCGTAGACGGCATGGGTACCATATATCATAGCGCCATATACAGGTATACAATCAAAACTGCACGGTGTCATATTTGGAAATTGGATTTCCGTCATGAACCAAGTCAAAAGATAGTCCTTACCGAATTCGAGGCAGTCCAGCCCATGTCTCATGCAAGTACTCAGTCAAGCCTTTGGATCGTCAGGGCCGGTCCACCGATGTGGATTAAAATGCCTGAACACTGCGTTTCACCGCCCTTTGGGGCATAAATGAGTCCTATGACTCCATCGGCTCCACATAGTCACCGATATATCCGAGGCGCCTCGCAACAGCAACAACCACACAGGTGAAAATAATATAAATGTCAGGGATGGTAGGTCACCGACACCACCCTACCTAGAAGGAAACACATGTCCTCCCTGAGGTCCTCTCCAGTTTCTGGTTCATACCGGGGTGTGAGGCTCGCGAATCAACGTTATACACAAAGCTATGCCACACAGGCCGTGCTTTGATCATCAACCACAAGACTTTGCTTTTCAACAGAAGCCTTGATCGTCTGCCACTTAGGCATGCCACATAGGCAATTCACTCAGTGCGACTGATTTCTATCGATATATAACCTCTGAGCTCGTACGTCTCAGAGAAGAGCGTTAAGCAAGAGAATAAATTCTCCGTCGCCAAACAGATAAATATTTAATAGAGATCAGTCAGCACAGAACAAAATCCAATGTCAAACACATAGTCCATTTACTAGTTCATTCTGGGTCTGAACGAAACCGGAGGCACCATATACCTCGCATATCCATCGATCTCCAAGTACGTCTGGACGATCACCACTTATTATCTATATTTCGGGATGCCTCCCAATCAAGACATCAGTTACCATCCAATCGTTGTGAAGATCTCTGGTCTTCAACCACCGTCTTCATCATCAACTTCTTATCGCCGATCAATTATTTGAAATGAGATTTAACTCGGCCTTTTCAAATAATTCACGTATATTTAGAATTTAAATCAATTCATTTCAATGGTTAAATTATTCGACATCAATAATTCTGTTCTTAATTGTAATTTTCACGCCAAACACATTCAACCATCAAATATCTAATAAACCGGGTAAATTCAGTTTATTTCCATTCTATATCGTTTATAATATTTTATAACGATTTATTGCTACTTTTATTCATTTAAAAATAGCCAATTCATTCAAACAACGCTTCAGGCCATAACGAGGCCGTGGCGCTGTTTTTCTCCAGATTTGATTTACACATATCTGAAAATCTAACTGTTGGATCTTCACATATTTTATATCATTAGAAAGATCTTTTAAAAACGAATCCAACGGTTTCAGTTTTGGGAAAATCCGACGGTCGGATCTCCCAGTACGATCGTTTGAAGTTACGATTTCAAAATACGAACTGCAGCGTCGTTATTCGATTTAATTTAATTATATATATATATATATATATTCAATCGATTCTGGCGCTGTTTTTCTTCAAACTTGAATTAAACATTCCAGACAATCCAACCGTTGGATTTTCACAAAGTGGGTGTCGTTGGAAAGATAGTTCCAAAGCAAACCCAATGGTTTTGGTTTAGGGGAAATCCGATGGTTGGATCTCCCGCACTAATCGTTTGAAATCACGATTTCAAAACATGAACTGCAGCTTCATTATTCGATTTATTTTATTTATTTATACATATACATATATATATAATTCATTCTTTGATTTCAAAACCATATTCACTTCATATATTTGATAAAAATGATATTTTTATCCAATAGATATTTATTTCAACACATCACCATTTTTAACACTTCATATTCACAGTAAAAATGTAGATTTTACTGTTCAATCTATATATATTCAACACATCAATTTTTATTCAACACATGAATTTTATTTCTACACATGAATTTTTATTCAACACAGGAATTTTATTTCAACACATGAATTTCTATTCAACACATGAATTTTATTTAAACACATGAATTTTTATTCAACACATGAATTTTATTTCAACACATGAATTTTTATTCAACACATGAATTTTATTTCAACACATGAATTTCTATTCAACACATGAATTTTATTTCAACATATGAATATTTATTCAACACATGGATTTTATTTCAACACATGAATTTTATTTCAACACATGAATTTGATTTTTAACAGTTCATATATATCATAAAAATGTGATGTTTATTGTAAAACAATTTATTTCAAAACACGATTATTTTATATAGTTCATATATATCATAAAAATGTGATTTTTATTGTAAAACAATTTATTTAAAACACTAGTATTTTATATAATCTATATATATGATAAAAATGTTATTTTTATTTTTCAAAGAATTTATTCAATACATGAACTTCATTCAACACATGAATTTTATTCAACACATGAATTTTATTTCAACACATGAATTTAAATCAAACACAGAAATTTTTCAGAAAATTTCGGCAGCATAACGGCAGGGTAGTTAAAACCGGCACTGTCCCTAGTACGGCTCCTCGCTCTAACTTAAAGCCTCGCAGCTTTTGACAATTGGGATTTTCAATATCTAGTTCGTACGCAGACGAATTTTCCTATATACTAATCCTATTGGGATTTCAACCACAACCAATCATTTCAAATCAACCATTCATGATATTCACTAAATTTTCACATCAACCAATAATCCAAACAATATCACAACAATATATATCTTCCATGGTCCGTGGACGAGGGGAGTATATATATATAGATAAAGATATACGTATATAACTATATTTTGATTTCATTTCAATATCATTTCAATTTATTTCAATGCATATATCATTTTACAACACATATATAACTTATACATCGAACATACAACTTATACAATGCTTATACATGAGGTGTACAATGCTTATATAACTCATACATCGACTATATAATTTATACATCGTTGTTTCCATATCGTTTATAATTCAGAAATCTCACATTGGGTTCCACTTCACCAAAAATTGTAGAAGGCTCAGAAAAATATCCGGTCTCTTCTAAAAGATAGAAGACGTCCAAACGAGTCCACTATATCTTATTTCACTGGATTTCGACCACATAGTAAAAAGATATGATTTTTTAGAAGTTTGCAACACTTAAAAGTGTAAAAATCAGTTCAAATTAGAACAGGCCGTTACCTTAGCAAAACCTTCAAATCTAGGTTTCGATTTTTCGCCAAATCTGAAGCACTTGAACGCGACCAACTTATGCCACATTGACGGGCTAGGAGAGGCACACCACACCCTGGAAGCGCGGCCAACTCGAACCTACGGTGGAGGAGGATCGGCGGCTTGAACGCCGTGACTTTCGAGGGTCAAATCTACTTGTACAGGCGACGAAAATTCCCAAACTTAGTATGGATTTGAAGAGAGCACTTCGATCTATAAATTACTCCAAAGGAGCTTTGAATTTCGTTGAGTGGTTTGAAGGGAATCGGAGCTGGAAGGTTGGAACCTCTTTCCGTCGTCGCCTGGTGTAATATCGGGGAGAGAGAACTGTGATGGAGGATTCTGATTGGCCAGGGAATTATATTATTAATTTTTAATTCAATTAAATCTATTAATTATCTTTTCTCCATACGGACCCGATTCGGACCCAACGAATGTCGCCCCTAGCTAAATACCCCCATCCCGAACACAATGGGATATGTTTCGTAGGCCCATTCGACTGTTTCAGTCAGTTTCTCTTTCAAATTAAAATATAGAACATTCAATATTCGATTTGAACGTACATTTCAATTTGCCGGGGCCACATACCGATCCCAAAAATTTCAGAAAAATAAATCTAGCTATGTTTTGACGATACGGTCCATACAAAACTAGTTTCGCCGAATTCTGAGACCGTTTGAAAAATGGCAATTTCCTGGTCGATCCAATTTAACAGAAATCGACCAAACACATTTTCCTTTGCTAAGCTCACATATTAACTTCAAAAATTATGAAATTTGAAATCTAGCAATAATTTGACATCCCGGATCCAAAAAAAGTGGTTTCGTCGAATTCTGAGGTTGTTTGCAAAATGTCTATTTTCACAGGCTATATAAATTATATAGCGACCTTTCTGAAAATTCATTTGGCCCTAACTTTTGATTCCCGCTATGAATCTTCAATTTTTCAGATTCGTTAGAAAGATATTCCCTAACAGATTTAAATATTTTTGGTTTCACTAAAATCCGTTTTAATTTGCACCCGGAACAATTAATCAAAGTTCGAATTCAAATTTTGAAACTACCGCGCCATTTCAGGCCTTGTTTATAATTTAAAATAATTATATTTATTTTCAAACATCGATTCAAACATACTTTTCGTCGTTATTATTTAAAATAATTTATTTTAAATATCTAAAATCCACTAAAATAGCCAAATTAAAAATTTTAAATTGGCTCGGGTTTTCAGGGTGGTTACATAGACGATGGCACTGACTAAGCACTGTTCTAACGTAGTTAAAATTTCAGCTAATTTTGAACGTTCGACTGGAATTAAAAGGAACAAACGCATCCTCCATCAACCACATAAATCTGGTGAGTTAATTCTCACACCTTCTGGAATCCTGTAATGTGGTAAATTCATATTAAAATATAGTTTACCATTTAAAAGTATAAATTGGTTGATTGGTTGCTATTGGCTTTTTATTGTTTGATTGGTTGCTGTTATTTATTATTTTAAAATATTAGAGTATTGAAGTTTATTTCATGAAATGCTACAACGAGTTGTGATGCAGGGCAGGACAGGTTGGAGGGATCTGACCAGATTCCTCAAACAAATATTATGTATGTTTGTGTTATATTATTTATACTTGAACTGATTGAACCCCATATGATAATAAAACCTATCGAAACATGATGGTTCAATGAATATTCACCTGTGTTGTGTTTAAAATCAACCGACAATATTGATTGAGTGATTGACATTGAATGGCCTAAATTGTACCGTTTTCAACCGTCGTTCTGCCGTCAGGCGAATTGACGTAGATTTTAAGTTATAATTTTTTTATAACTTAACTGGAGTCTTTGGTTATTTATATAGACAATTAAATTAGACATTTATAAATAAATATTTTTGAGTTTATAAAATAAATTATTTAAAAAGGTTTATGATTTGTACATGTTCTAAATGCAGAAAGCCAGCAAATATACCTACGGGTTGTAAAATGTAATAATTGTTTGGTTTAAACAATTAAATAGTGATTTTTAAATTAATTAAGCTATTTAATTAAAAAGGGAAAATGACAAAGAAAAATCAGTAATATAATTAATATATAAGTTAATTATTATTTTATAATAATTAAGTTGATAACTTGTAATTAGGATACAATGTAGAAAGTGACTAAGTGTTTGATTAAAGAGGGGGCGATAAGTGGTTTATAAAGGAATTTATAATCTAAGTTTCCAAACGAGAAATGTAAATAGAATTGGTAAGTAAATTGCAGGGATGTCAATACGATTTTACTTAATTGTTATATTAAGTAAAGAGAACCAAATTGGATTGAAATATATTAAAAAAGGGGGTAAAGAGTAATTGGTTATGAAATCCAAGACCAAGGCCTATATTAAAAATGCAAATAGGTTGAAGTAAATTATTTGACTAGAGATTTTGATTTTAAATAAAAATGTTATGAGCGAAATAATGATTTAAGTTAAAGGTGGTGCTTTAATAAATATCGACTTAATTAAAGGAATTAAGTAAAGAGAGTTTTGAACGAGGATTTCAAATATAACAAACGGTTTATAAAACCAGATTTGAAATCAAGATGGTAAACAAGTTTTATAAGGGTTTAAGTTACGAACTAATATTATTCTAAGATAAGGACGTTGTCGATCAAGGTCTGAGAGGTAAATAAAATAACCCAACTTGAACGGCTTCATTATTATCGAGGAATGGTATCAGTTTGAAACAAGTGAAAGGTGTTGTGGTTGGTGTAATATCCCATACGAGAGGTATTAACATTAACAAAAATATTTGGTTATAAGTCGACATTTGTTTTAACCAAATTAGAATTGGTAACGTGTTAATACCATTAGGTATTATATATATGTATATATCGAGATACTCAAATATAAAGAAAAGGGAAAAAGGTTTTAAAGAAATATATCGATATTTCCAAAAGGGATGGAAAGCTGGGTATATACATATACATGTTTTAAAGTATTTAAAATAGTTTTTGGTTATAATTGAGAATAAATATAAAGTTAGTTATATTAAAAGAATTCAAGGTTGATTACCATTTATTTATAGGCCAAGTGATGCCAAGTACCGAATCTGCAAACTCAATTTATTCATACATTTGTTATTTGATAGTTAAATCACCAACTATCAAACCTGACCAATACGATTGTTTGTACGGAAAGTCCGGGATCGAAATTATATTTGAAAACCATTCCGAACCAACAAATACATGAAGACGTTGATTGAAGATGGAGAAATTGAAGGCCGTGGATCTTCATAAGTGGAAGGATTACTTGACGAATATCCTCTGTGTTGCAATGCAGAGGTATTCTGACGTGATTCGGTCGTGGTTGAGATTTTATGGTTTGCAAGGACTACTCACTACTGATCCTTCGGGGTGATTCCTATATAAAGATGCGGTAGGAGGTTACCATCGGTTCATCCTGTTCCTGGATGACTTGTATGGACGAATGTCTGACAGAGTATTTCCTTAGAACCACGTACGTTGATTTTTACAAATATACTGAGTTGGTGGCGAAGAGGTCGACTTCTTTTATACCCAGAGTATATTTGTGGACGTCAATTAGTGATTTGAAGGATCTGACAATGTGGCATTCAAAGTGAATGATGACCAAAGGTTCTAAAGTTAAATTCTAGCCTCAAGCCTCATCAACCGGGAAATGAAAAAAATCGGGCAAGCAACATGGCTATGTGGGTCGCTCCCATTAGGGTGTATAATCACCTATCCAGATAAATTCCATTTGCTTCTTTAATCTATATTCGATGTTGTTCCTTTTCGGGAGGCGGTTGCTGATCCTAACCGTCGGTGATATACATTCGATACACTCAAGCGAAATGAGTGGTCGGTCATGTGTGGGTCGGGTTGCAAGACGTTCTTGTTGAACCCAGTGTATTCGCCTCTAGAGATACACTATCGGCAGGTGGTCCCATACCTTGTCAAAGTCAGAATCCAATTTCCAATAAGCGCCTGCGGTTTTTGATTGTATATTATATATGTGGAGAGTGAGATGCAAGCATTCCGCTAGATTGCTATTTATTTGTATTTAGACACTATGATAATATCAGAATAAGTTATGATTTCAAAAATGTTTTTGGTTATAGTAAGGTAAATACCGTCCGTATTTATGTGTGGCTTGGTCTTACTATTATCCTTTGATTTCACAAAGGATTTTCCAAAGTTAAACAAGTTGTTTTATTCTGTGAATTTATCACTGAAAGTATTCCAGACTGACCTAGTGAAATTTTCTTTACTTCAAATGTGCTCGGGTCAGACCGAGTATGTTCCAGGTTAGGCTTCGCTTGAAGTTTCAGGAGCTGGAAGCGGGCGGCTTCACCGCTAGATATATAAAGTTATTATTCCGCTGTGATTTATTTATGTTGTACTCTGATGATTGGTATGTGTATCCAGTTTTCTTTTGTATAAAGAGATTTGGTATTATATTTTATTCGTTCTAGTCTGAGATTCTGATGTGGTGTCCTTTTTTCTTCTATCCTAATATTTCTTTTTTTCTTTTCTCACCCTCTAACTTCTTTCTAATTACGTTCCGGTGTTTTCGGTGCTTGGAAGGTCGACATTAGATACGGTAATGGTATTTATATCGATTTTCGCGGCCGAAAATTCTTGGGTCGTTACATGTCAAGTGAACTCAAATTGTTCTCGATGCCGATCTTTTAGGCAAAATTCTAAATTGTAGAAGCGAGGGCACGTGTTTCTCAACTTTCGCTATTGATGAAACCGATATGGAAACCTCTCATGATATCTTCGAAGATGATGTTCTAATGGATTTCAAAAATCGTTTCTTTTGTCCAAAAACAAGTATTGTTAACCTCCTTCTTCAACACACCATCACTTCCCATTTCGGAAATTTCAACAATCCAAATCTTAAAGTCCAAAAGGCTCTCTTTGCCATAATAGGTGGATATAATATCAATCGGGCCGAAATGATTCTTAATGAATTTAAGTCCATAGATGTATCTACAAGAGAAAACACTCTCTACTATGGTGTTAACTCACTCGCATTTTCAAATACTTTGGAGTTAATCTTAACGGAGAAGAATTTGTCTCTAGAAAAGTGTTTGATGAATCAAACATTCATCTTATGCAAATTCCTCTCACTTTGAAACCTTATGAGACATATGGCGCTAAACAAGCTCGATTGCAACAAGAACAAGACCCAATGGAAGTCGAAGAAGAGACTTCTATGGAAAGCATTGAGTATCCAACCTCAAAGCGTAATCTCAAAGACACGATTGTTCAAAATCAAGTGAAAATCGTCAAAAATCAAAAGAAGCTTAACAAGAGACTTTCCAAAATATCCAAATTCATGGTCAAGATAGGAAGAAAGCTTGGAATTTCCTCTTCCTCATCATCATCTGAAAACTAGGCCATTTATTTTAATCTATCTTTATATATTTCCATGTATTTGCTTTCGAATCTCGTATTTAAATTGTGTCTTGTTTAGTTGGATGTATTTACTTTCTATTAAGTAATGAATGTAGTTTTATTTCTGATTAAATCATCTTTATGTTTGTGGAAAAACCATAAAACATATTATAATATTGTAAGAGTTCAAAAAGAATTCCAAAATTCAAAATTTTCAATAAACATACTATAGTATGTCGACATAACAAAACATGTATGTCGACATATAACAAACATATTTTCAAATCTTTTCAAATTTTAAAATTAAAATAACTACTCATGTCCATTCAAAATCCAACGAATTCCAGACCCTATTTGTAACAACTCGAATCAGAACCAATTTAAATTTTTTATTCTGGCAATTTTGATGAATTTTGAATATTTAAAATGAATTATTTTAAATAATAACGACAAGAAATTTATTTTGAATAGAATTAGAACATATATATTTATTTAGATAAACGTTAGAATATAAAATATTTATTTTAATTATAAAAGGAATTGAAAATGGCACGGTAGTTCGAAAATTCGATTTCAAATTTCAAATGAATGTACAGGATTCAAAATAAACCTGATTTTAGAGAAACCAAAAATGTTAGAATCTATTTGAAAATATCTTTCCAACAAATCCGAAAAATTGAAATTTCATAGCGGGAATAAAAAGTTATGCCCAGTTGAAAATTTAGAATAGTCGCTATGGAATTTTGGCCCTTAAAAATGGAAATTTTGCAAATGACCTCCGTTTTCGACGAAACCACTTTTGTTGGATCCGGAATGCCAAGTTATTACTAGATTCCAAAATTCGTAATTTTTGAAATCAATATGTGAGCATGGCGAAGTAACACGTGTTTTAACAGTTTCAGTCAGTTTGGATCGACCAGAAAATGGCCATTTTTCAAACGGTCTCCAAATTTGACGAAATTAGTTTTGTTAGAACCGTATCGTCAATACAAAGCTAGAAAATATTTTTCAGGAATTTTTAGAGTTTGTATGTGGCCTCGATAAATTGAAATGTGCATTTAAATTCAATATATAGATTTATATTTTGATGGAAACTGATCGAAATAGTCATATCAGCTTGCGGTACATATCCTATTGTGTTCGGAATAGGGGTAATTAGTTATGAATGACAGTCGGTGGGTCTCGTTTGGAGGTCAAAATAAAAAGTTACTTTTGGTGGATTAAAATAAATTAAAAATATAATTATATATTCCCTCACCCTCCCTTCTCTCTACCTCACTTTTCAAAACACATTGACCATTCCTCCCCCAAATCGCACAGGCGATTCACGTCGCCTTCCTCTTCCATACGCCAGCGCTGGCCACCGCCCACCTCCCCAACCTCCGGCGACCCCCTTTGGACCTCTACTCTCGCGCGTCTCCCCCATCTTTCCTAACAAACCTCGCTTGAATCCAAAGAGAAACCGCCGCTCCAGTCCACAGTAGGCCCTCCTCTGACCTCCACCGCCTACGCTGACCCTCCCCTGGCCACCAGACCATCGACGAGCCCGCCTCCGACAAGCAAGCCCTGCGTTCTCTCCCACCCTCTGAAAAAAATAGTAAGTTCAATTCTAATTTTAATTACTCATTAATTTGATATGAAATTTGTTTTAAAATTCTGAATTTATATATATTATAGCATAAGAAAAATTGGGTTTTTATTATATAATAGCAATGATTTTTCAATATAAAAAGATATGATTTTTATTCGTGAAAGCTATGATTTTTATTCAAGAAAGCTATAAATTTTATTCGTGAAAGCTATGATTTTTATTCGTGAAAGCTATCATTTTTTGTCCATGAAAAGCCATGACTTTTAGCTTATGAAAAGATTCTATCTTTAGTTACGAAAAGATTTTGTTTTTAGTTAAGAAAAGATTTTATTTTTAGATATGAAAAGTTATGGTTTTTATTCAAATAAAAATATGATTTGTATGCATATGGTTTTGAATTAAAAACGTGATCTTTATTTATTTGAACACCATATAAAGATATGATTTTTACACATGATGTAGCGGATTAAAGATTCGATGTTTATTTAAATAACTTCGTTTTAAAAACATGATTTTTAACGTGTACACGTGAAACATATCTCGTTGAAAACACGGCGAAGATTTTCTATATATGAAGAGTCACGACGTTTGGTTTAGCTTCTAGGTGAGAACTCCTCATTATATTTTTTCTATACAGTTATTTATTTTATAACTTCATATATGAATTGTTTCCCGTCATCCACAGACCATGGACGACTTATGTGATTGTTTAGCTTGGCTGATTGGATTGTTTGGTTGAATTTGGTTTGGGAAATGAAATGGAATTGATTAGATTGGTATGTGTATGGCGCAGGCCATCATTAGACTGGGGATAAGGCTAGGCCTTATCCCGTTTCTAGTATCGTGTCGTTTTACCGCAAATTTTTTCTAAAATATGTTAGAACAATAAAAATATCATTTTTATTGTGTAAATGAATTGAATAAATATTTTATCGTTAAAAATATAATTTTTAATGTGTATACGAATAAAATAAATATTCATTTGCAAACCAGACGATTTGTTTATGTACACCTATTTGACTAATATGGATTGGGACGATAAACTTTACACATCGCCCAACTACACAAATAAAATTCATTATTTGTTGATTGAAAGCCCCATGTAGGCGTTGGGATGAAATTGGACATACACTAATCCCAATAATTAGTTGTATGTCGATCGATTGATTGACAGGTTGTTATAAGCGTTAAATATTTATATTTAATGCTTATACAGTGTAGAATGCACTCTGGATGATGGATTGCTGTTTTCATTGTTGTTATACACATTTGTTGTGTGAAATCCATATAATCAAATTATATGGTAATTGACTGTGTCTGATTCCAGTTCAGAAAGAAGGAATATTTTAAAATAAAGATTATTATAAAATAACGAATATTTTCAAATAATATCCAGGAAAGAATCAAAATATGATTTTGATGTCCGATTTGGGATGGACACGATTATATTTCAATATATAAAGCCATGTTGATTAGATTGACGCCATTTTGACGTGAACGATATTTATATCGATTTTATTCATTTCTATAATGAATATCGAAAAGGAATTGGTTTCAAAATCAAATGTTTTGAAAATATTATCATTTATATATCGATGATATGGAATATTCAA
Organism: Allium sativum; assembly: GCA_030737875.1. Lineage (NCBI taxonomy): Eukaryota > Viridiplantae > Streptophyta > Magnoliopsida > Asparagales > Amaryllidaceae > Allium > Allium sativum. The sequence continues at coordinate 376,066,935 of CM060922.1, forward strand.
TTTTGATTAGAAATCAAATATGAAGTTGAAATCGTTTTGAAAACGAATTTTTAACAATTTATAAAATACGTTTTGAATGGAAATAGATGAAATATATATTATATATATAATATATAATGGCCTGAATAAACGCGCCGCGCTGCGGCAGTTCGCAAATTTCGACCATTGAATTCAAACAGACATACCGGGAAATCCGACCGTCGGATTCTCCTAAAACCGGAACCGTTGGGTTCGTATCGAAAAGAGCTTTCCATTGAATATTAGATATTTGAAATCTAATGGTTGGATTTGGAATTACGTCCAAATTTGATTTGGAAAAGGTCGTTGTAAATGCAGTTCCATGGCCGTTTGTGCAAATCGACTGTACGGGCCTTGATAAAATTATTAAAAATATCAATAATTTGTGCAAAATCATAAGAAATGATATGGAAAGAATTAGAATGAAAAATTACATATTTGAAAAGATAAAAATATATTTTTATCGAAATGAACTAGTTTTGAACTAGAATTATAATCCATTTATTTTTAAAAATAAATAAATTGGATTTGAAATGGTTTTAAAAATAACCAGAATTTCCAATATATAAATTGGAAATGGATTTAAATCGAAATTGTCTTTGGGATATTTCGACATTGAATTTCGTGATTATACAGATATTGTTATGGGAATTTGAAAAATATATTTATATCGTTATTTCCAATACAATATTTGTTGGTCGTAGAATTTGATATTTAATATAAGCCGATATAGTTTCTATTCAGAGCTTTGTATCGAATATCAAATGGGATTTGGGTTTGTCGTGAATGGTGTCTTCATTAACACTGTTCTTAAACCCAGTTGAGAAAAAGATTAAATCTTTTATTTAGATTTAATGAAGTATAACAATTAATTAATACTTAATTGGAATTGAATTAGAATTGATTTTCGGGTTTATCGTGAATGGTGTTTTAAATTACTCTTGTTCTTTAACCCAATAATTATTGGAATGTGAATTGGGTTTGTTGTGAACTTTGTTTTAATGACATTTGTTCTTTAACCCGATTTACATTGAAATGTGATTTGGAATTTATAAAACTTTTGTTAAGTTTTAAAGGAGATTTTCCAAAGTAAAGTTTTTTCCAATTTAATAAAATAAATTGGAATGGAATGGAATTCGATTTGGTAATAATCGAAGTGAATTTCGGTGGATGAGGACTGCTAATAGATATGGATTTTAAAAGGCTTTGCCATTATCCCATTTATATAATTAGTCGGATATGGAAGTTTATATCGATTATATATATATCGATTTGTTTTCCATGAAGATTCCATTGTTAACGGAATGTGATTTTGGGTTGTCGTGAATGGTATCTTTAATAATATTGCTCTTAGACCCAACGTAGTTAAGAAAATCAGAAACTAGCTGGAGATTAGTTAAGTTGAATGGTTTCCTGGGTATTGATCTGATGTTGGTTTTGGCCTTCGGGGTTATTACTTAGGGAATTGTTCACTTGCTAACTTACGGTTAAAGGCTGATGGAATAGAATGTGGTTTTGGGTTTATCATGAACCGTGTCTTAAATAACATTTGTTCTTTAACCCAGTTAAAGACAAGATATGATTTCCCAAGTTAAAAAATCGTTAATATTGATTTTTTGGAAGATTAAAACCAAGTGGAGTTTTAATGAATCTTTAATTAGATTGAAATGATATCCAAAGGAAGATTAAAGAATAAATTTAAAGAATTTATCTTTGATAAAATTAATGGGAACCTTTCCCAAAGTATATGAATATTTGGATAAAGAAATATTATGGATTAGAATGAGGTGTATGTTGTGTTTTTATAACACGTGTTAATCATATACGCGAGTTATTCAGAAAGACCGGGTTTATCCCATTCTGAATAATAGATTCGATGAGGTGTCAAGGATAAAGACGGTGGTCGAAGACCGGAGGTCTTCACATCATTTGGCTAATTACTGATGATCTTGATTGCGCTGTACACCCTAGAGGAGATAATTAGTTGGTGAACGTTCAGACATACTTGGAGATCGATGGATATGCGAGGTATGAGGTGCCTCCGGTTTCGTTCAGACCCAGAATGAACTTGTAAATGGATGTGTGTCTGACATCGGATTTCATTCTGTGTGATTGATATACATCGGTTGCATAGCGTGAATTTCCTGTGTGGCATGCTGGGATGCAAATGATCAAGGCTTCAATTGAAAAGCAGAGTCTTGTGGTTGATGATCAAAGCACAGCCTTTGTGGAGTAGCTTTGTGTAGCGTTAATTCGCGAGCCTCACACCCCGGTGTGAACCAGAAACGGGAAAGGACATCAGGGGGGCATGCGTTTCTTTCTAGCTAGGAGTGGTGTCATTGTTTTACACACTATGGCATTTTACTTATGTGGATGATGAATAGCGAGGCACCTCGGTTGTATCGGTCGATCCGGGACCGACGGAGTCATTTGGCTCATTTACGCCCCATAGGGTGAGGAAACGTAATGTTCAGGCACTTTAATCCACATCGAGTGGACCGGCCCTGATGATCCAAGGGTCACTTGAGCTATGATCCTAAGACATGGTAGGCTAGATTGTCTCGAAGCGGTGAGGACAATCCCTAGCCTCGGTTCATAGATGGAAATCCAACTTCCAAATACGTGACAATTGCAATTTTGATTGTAAACCTATATACGACGACATAGTGGTATAGGGGCACTTATGCCGTCTATGATTGATACTTATGACTGAAGTTGTTTTATACACTATGCACTTATAATAGTATCAAATGATTTGTTTTAACGTACCAAGCATGTTTGGCTATTATAAGGGAAAACCCTATCCTCCGTCTTGCGTTGCATTGTGTGATGGGACTTGGGTCTTATAATAGCTTCATTTTTCCAAAAAGCATTGAGCTGTTTTGTTATATGCACTGGTATTCTTAGGAGGAAACCCGTTCCGTGTTATACAGCGTGATCCCTTGATATATATGATTTAAAGTAAAGTTTAAATAACTGTTTTAGTTCTCACACCAGTCACATGACTGATCTGAAGTTTATTGTTTTAACCTAAACTCTGGGAGCCCTTATTTTCCACACGGGCAGTTAGCATTTTTTGTTTTGCATATTTATATTCACAGGATCCTGGTTTACAACTGGAATGATATTCAGAAAGCTTTGTATCCATATATTCTTTTCAGTTGTGTTTTGTATTATTTTTCAGATGCATTGTAATTTGTAAATCTCTGATATTTAGTAAATGTGTAATATGTAATTCATACTCTGTATATTTTTTTATTCTGATGAAATTGTTGTAATAAGTAATAAAATGTACTTCTATTTGTGTTTCGATGTGGCTTGTTCTCAACTCAGTCCAGCCTTTCCTTCACGGGGAAGTTCGGGTTGTGTCAGTTTGGTATCAGAGCTTTGGTTTACAGAGCTCGGAGAACAAGACACGTTAGAACTAAATGAATGAATTCATCGGAGATTGGATTAGTAATATCCAATGAGAATGACTCGTTAGAGATGGGATCAACAGTATCCAAGAATGAGTCGGAAGAGTATATTTTTAAAATGAAAACAAGTTTTGTTTTGAAAATTTAAATCAATTATTCGTATTTGAATATTATTTTTATATTGATTTGGACAATCAAGTATAAAAAGATTTTGCGTATACATCTGATCCATGTGTGTTTGAAGTTTTAATATACTGGATAGATATGGAACCACACTCTAGTCGCCCGGAGATGATTCTGATGATTGTAGCTACATCATCAGAATTTGTGTTCGAGTTTCGAAAGTGGGATATCTATATATTTCCAACTGACTGGTGTTAGAACCAAAACTAGATAGGGCTTATTGTTGTTATTTGGCATCAAAAACATGATTTTCTGTATATGTATCAAAATTATGTGTTTGAAATGATAGTCAACTAACTGATTGATGGTTGTGTTGTATGATTATTCATTTAAACCAACAAGTAAATGAAAGGTGAATTAGGTCAAATTGAATCAAATGTTGAACTAAATTGAAAATTGTTTGAAATTGCATGCATATACATGTGTATCCATTAAACAGGTCATAGCAAGGAGGCTAGAGAAGAGGAATAAAATTGTTTGCCCGACAAATAGGTACATGTTTATTGTATGTCTTGGGTTTTTTGATGATTTTATGAGCCGATTGGCTGTTTCTTTTTCTTTTTGGGTTGAAGAGGCTTGCATGGAAATTTCGGGATTTTCCTGGTGCTCCCTTACAGGGGAGGTTATGGCGAAATTATTCGAAAATTTTGGGTGTTAGCCAAATTTTTGAAGAATTTGAAAAGTTCTTAGACACTGAAAAGTTGAAGAACTTAGGCCATAATGAAAATAATGAAAGTTGAGTTGGTTTGTAAAACAACTTTCAGCTTCGTTCCTTTTCGGGGACGAAAAAATTTTAAGTGGGGGAGATTGTAACAACCCAGAAAATCAGAACCAATTTAAAATTTTTATTTTGGCAATTTTGATGAATTTTGAATATTTAAAATGAATTATTTTAAATAATAACAACGAGAAATTTATTTTGAATAGAATTAGAACGTGTATATTTATTTAGATCGACATTAGAATATAAATATTTATTTTAATTATAAAAAGAATTGAAAATGGCGCGGTAGTTCGAAAATTCAATTTCAAATTTCAAATGAATGTACAAGATTCAAAATAAGCCGGATTTTAGTGAAACCAAAAATATTAGAATCTATTTGAAAATATCTTTCCAACGAATCCGAAAAATTGAAATTTCGTAGCGAGAATAAAAAGTTATGCCAAGTTGAAAATTCAGAATAGTCGCTATGGAATTTTGGCCCTTAGAAATGGAAATTTTGCAAACGACCTCTGTTTTCGACGAAACCACTTTTGTTAGATCCGAGATGTCAAGTTATTGCTTGATTCCAAAATTCGTAATTTTTGAAATCAATATGTGAGTGTGGCGAAGTAAAACGTGTTTTAACAATGTTAGTCAAGTGAAAATTAGGCTCACATTCCTAAAAGCAAACTTAATTAGGCTCACATCCCTCCCTAAGTTTACATGTAAACCCGCCCCCTATTTTCCCATTTCTTCCTTTTTGCTTTTTTGGCCAAAATTTTTGGTGCTACAATGTAAAAAAAAAAAAGTAAATTCTGGAAATATTAACATAAGTTTACGGAAATTAAATAAAAAGTTGCATACATGTTTACAACTTTTGCCAATAGTTGCATACATGTATGCATCTGTTGCATACGTTGTTTTCTACTGAAAATCTGGAGCTAAACTTGCATGTATGTGTGCAACTATTAGGAATAATTGCTCACATGTATGCAAGTATTGCATGAAGAAAATTGAACTGAAATTTTGCCTGTAGATTATTGCACACTTTTATGCATGAATATGTATAACTTGCTTACATGTATGAAAAAAAAGCCAACACATATTCAACGGTGAAGTATTTGCACAGACGAATGCAATAATTTCAAATATGTGCATGATTTAACGCAAATTACTGCATTTTTCGCCCTTTTCTGTATTGTAATGACCCGAATTTCCGTACCCTTTGATTTGATTAATTACACCACACATCCAACCCAAATTGCACAGAAATACGGATCATTATTAGAAAGAAGTTAGAGGATGAGAAACAGAAAGAAATAAATATTAGAATAGAAGAAAAACGAAGATCACAAACTCGTAGCGGAACGAATAAAATATATTAGATAACATAAACTTTTGAAATACAAATCTGTTCTGCATATACATACCATTATCATAGTACATCAACAATTTCTGGATCAGTTATAAACGCCTGTTTCTAGATATACACAGCGGAAAATATGATAGTCTATAGCTAACTGGTGAAGCCTCCTGCTTCGAGCTCCTCCAAGTGAATCTGAAAAATCCCAACTACTTGACTGCCCGTACAAATTTGGGCACCCAAGAGTTTCGGAAAAACAAACAAAATAAACTCTGGGTCAGTCATGGGACTGATGTGAGTAAACTCTAATCATTTGTTTAACTTTCAAAATCCTTTCGAAAGAAATGATAATCATAAGACAGATCCACACATAAACACGGACGGTTTTTACCTTATGATGGCCAAAAATATTTTTGATATCAAATCCAATGATATTACAATAGTGTCTAAATCAAATAAATAGAATCTAGTGGAACGCTTGCATCTCACGCTCCATATATAATATAAAATCAAAAACCGCAGGGCACTTATTGGAGATTGGATTTCCAACATGACAAGTTATGGAACCACCAGCCGATAGTGTATCTCTAGAGGCAAATACACAGGGTTCAACAAGAACGTCATGCAACCTGGCCCACACATGACCGACCACTCATTTCGCTTGAGTGTATCGAATGTATATCACCAACTGTTGGGATCAGCAACCGTTTCCCGAAAGGGACAGCATTGATAGATTAAAGAAGAAAATGGAATTTCTCTAGATAGGTTGTTATACATCCTAATGGGAGCGACCCACATAGCCATGCTACCTGCCCAACTTTTGTGAATTCCCGGTTGTGAGGCTTGAGGTTTGAATTATGTTCCATAACATCTGGCCACCATTCACTTTGAATGCCACATTGTCATACCCGCCAAATCACAAATTGATTTCCCCGAAAATACCACGGGTATAAAGCTAAGTGAAACGACCCAAACTTCCCAGTAAAGGAAAGGCTGGATTGCTTTGAGAACAACACACATTTGAACACAAACTGAAGAACATTTTATTGCTGATTACAACAATTACATCAGAGTACAAGAATATAACAGAGTACAAATACTTATTACACAATAGAAATACAATAATATCAGAGATTTAAATTACATTTAAATAGCAGCAGAAAAATAATACAAATATACAACTGAGAGGAACACATGGATACAGAGCTTTCCGAGTACCGCTTCAGCTGTAAGCCAGGATCCTGTAAATATATCTGCAAAAGCCACTCGACTGCCCGTGTGGAAAATATGGGCACCAGAGTTTGCCAGTGAAACAAACTACAGGTCAGTCATGGGACTGGTATGAGAAATCTTAACTTAACTATCTAATAATAAGGCTAATCTTAGAACCACGCCGCTAACGCGGAACGGGTTTACTCCATTGGATTTCCAGTGCATAAAATAAAGTAAAACGTTAGACAATGCTTTTTAAAAAAATGAAACCATTATAAGACCCAAGTCCCATCACACAATGCAACGCAAACCGGAGAATAGGGTTTTACCTTATAATGGTCAAAAGATGATAAATACGTAAAACGTATTACTACTAGTGTGTATATGTTTTCATAAATCATTTCAATATAAATGTATTAATCTTAGGCGGCATAGCTACCATATACTATGTCGCCATACTAGTTATACAATCGAAAACGAGATGTCGTATTGGAGATTTGTTTTTCCATCATAAGTCAAGGCTAGGGAGGAGCTCCTTACGGATTCGAGACACTCTAGCAAATACCTCAGGATCACACCTATGGGCAACCCTTGGATAGCTGCAGGGTCGGTCCACTCCGAAGGGTCGTGGATTAGTTATACCTGAACACACGTTTCCCGGTCCTTTTGGACCTATAATATAGCCACTAAAAACCTATAAAAACATGAGGTACCTCATAATCCATCATCCACATAAGTAAAATGTCAGCGCTGGTAGGTCCCTGACATTACTCTAGCTAGAAAGATAACGTGTGCACTTCCTGCGTTCCCTTCTCCCGTTTTAGACTCATACCGGGGTGTGAGGCTCGTGAGGTTACGCTATACACAAAGCTACGCCTAAACAGGTCGGGCTTTGATCATCAACCACAAGGCCTGCTTTTCAACAAAATCCTTGATCATTCGCATCTTGGCGTGCCACATTGACAATTCACGCCATGCTATCGATCACTGTTAATATATACCAGGGTGTTAAGTAGAGAATAAATCCTCCACCACCAAACAGACATACATTAACAGAAATCGATTTAATTCACATGGAACGAAATCCAATGTCAAACACGCATCCATTTACTAGCTTATGCTCTGGGTCTGAGCGAAAACCAAATCCGAACAATCAACAATAGTCAGACGGCCATCACTGAAGCCCCTTCAAGGTAGCTACTCCCATCAAGGGTCTCTGTAGCAACACATCCATTCGATGTGAAGATCGTTGGTCTTCAACCACCGTCTTCATCTTCGACTCTTCATCGGCGTAGTAATTATTCGGAATGGGTTAAACCCGGTCTTTCCGAATAACTCACGTATTTTATAATTAAAAATCAAGTACTATAAAAACACATCCAACGCCACATTCCAATTCAGAATATTCTTCTAATAAATTGTTCGCAATATTTTATCAAAGATAAATTCTTTAAATTATTCTTAAATCTTACTTTTAAAGATTTATTAATAAACCAATTTGGTTTTAAATATCACAAATCATTATTCAATGATTAATTAAATTTAAGAAATTAATCTTATCTTTAACTGGGTTGAAGAACTAATGTCATTTTAAAACACCGTTCACGATAAACCCAAAATCATCTTCCATAAAATATGGAATCTTCACAGAAATCAAATCAATATATAATCGTTATAAATTTCTATATCCGACCAATAATATAAATGGAATAACGGCAAAGCCTTTTAAATTCCATATGTAGTATCGATCTTCTTTTACAGAAGCTTATCTCGGTTATTATTAATTCAAATTCCATTCGACTCCAATTTAATATATTAAATTGGAAAACTTTACTTTTGGGAAAATTCCCATTTAAATCTTAATAAAAGATTTATAAATTCCAAATCATATTTTCACCTTCAGTCGGGTTAAAGAACACATGTCACTTAAAAACATGGTTCACAATAAACCCAAATCACGTTTCGTCTTATTTCAATTACTAAGTATAATTGAAAACTTTTAATAATTTGAAATTAAAGATTATTCCTTTCATGTGGGGTTTAAGAACAGTGTTATTTAAGACACTATTCACGACAAACCTAAATTCCAATTTATTTAATTAAATTTCAGTTAAATATTAACAAATTGGAAAACTTCATTAAATCTAAATTTAATGATTTATTCTAGTTAATAACTAGTTCATTTCAATAAAAATATATTTTTCTAAAATATATTCTTTTTTCTAAAATATACTTAAAATATTCTTTCTCTAGAATATTCTTTATTGGAATGTGACTCAATCAACAAACATATATTGCATATAATTAACAATCATGATGAATAATTATCACACATCCAAATAATCAACCAGAGCGGATTCTACACTAAATATTGGGACTAGTGTAGGTCAAATATCATCCCAACACCCATGTGGGGTTTCATCCAACAAGCAAATACTAAATTATTTGTGCACTTGGGCGATGTGTAAAAATTATCGATCCAATCACATAAACAAGTCGGATGACTTGTAAATGGAAGTGTAATATTCAAATTGGGATATACTAAACATTATATTTATCACATCAAACATTTCAACATCATAGACATATAATTTCGACATCATAGACATATATTTCAATTCTTTTTATTATGAACATGTAACAACCCGGAAAATACGAGCCAATTTAAAAATTTTAAATTGGTTATTTCAAAGAAATTTGAACAATTGAAATAGAATATTTCAATAAAGTAGTGAATTAGAAATAGTGAGTCAGTTTGAAAATTTGAATTCAAACTTTGACTAACTACACCGGGAGCAAAATATAACGGATTTTGGTGAAATCAAAAATATTTAAATCTGTTTATGAATACCTTTCTAACGAATCTGAAAAATCGAAGTTTCATAGCGGGAATCAAAAGTTATGGCCAAATGAATTTTTAGAAAGGTCGCTATATAGAATATATAACCCTTAAAAATAGTCATTTTGCAAACGACCTCGGAATTCGACGAAACCACTTTTGTTGGGTCCAGGATGTCAAACTATTGCTAGGTATCAAATTTCATAATTTTTTAAGCTAGTATGTGAGCGTGGCAAAAGAAAATGTGTTTGGTCAATTTCTGTTAAATTGGATCGACCAGAAAATGGTCATTTTTCAAACAATCTCAGAATTCGACGAAACTAGTTTTGTTGGGACCGTAGCGTCAAAACATAGCTAGATTTATTTTTCTGAAATTTTTCGAATCAGTTTATGGCCCTGGCAAATTGAAATATACGTTCAAATTGAATATTAAATGTTTTATGCTTTAATTTGAAAAATAATTGACTGAAACAGTTGAATTGCCCAACGAAACATATCCCATTGTGTCCGGGATGGGGGTATTTAGCTAGGGGCGGCAGTCGTTGGGTTTGGATTGGGGTTCGTATGGGAAAACCCTAATTTTTCGAATAATATATATATTGGCGAATCAGAAAATTCCATTCATAAATTAAAATAAAAAAACCCGCTTTCTCTCTCGTATCGACGGCGACTGGAGCTCCTTTCTTCCCGACCAGATTCCGATCGCCGCAGCCACCTTCAAGCGCCGCCACCACCCTGACTCAACGCCGCCGACTTCCCTCTTCAAATCCGACCAACCCCCGCCCTTTCTCCCTTCGCCAGCGTCGAGAACGACGCCCAGGAAGTCGCCGACTTAATGTCGACGCCGCGATCGCCAAAGGCGATCGCACCTGCTCCTCCGACCACCGACAAGACCGCCTCGTTCCCCTCTTTCACGTCCCACCCTCTGATCGGAGCATCGATTCATGGATTCCAAGAAAACTGCAAACCCTAGTTCGAACAAACAAAGAAAGGTGAGTCCTTTATGATGTTTGAACTTTGAAAAATCATATCTTTATGGTGCGTTGATGAAATTCAATGAAACAGGAAACATCGGGACCGCAAGGATGCTCTCTACCACATAGAAGAGATCGTGGATTTTTCTGAGCCATCTACGATTTTTAGCACTCCGAAAAACAATGTGAGAAATCTAAATTAAATGAAATTGAATGGAAAATGTCATGTATATATTATACAAGCGAAGTATAAATTATACACGTGTTGTATACCTCATGTACATGCGTTGTGTAAGCTATATGAGCGAAGTATGAATTATACATGCATAGTATAATTGATATATGTGTTGAAATGCAAGTGAAATATAGAAATAATATATATATATATACTCCCCTCGTTCACAAACCATGGACGATATTTATTGTTGTGAATTGGTGTGAAATATTGGATGAAAAATGCGAATGGTTGAATGATTGTTTGTGGTTGAAAAATACCCATTGGTGATTGAAACAAATTGGAAATAATTGTGGAAATGAAAATAAAACATGCTGCCTGCGTGCGAATTAGATGCATGAATCCCCATTGTCAAAAACCGCGAGGTTTTAAGGTAGAGCGAGGAGCCGTACTCAGGACGGTGCCGGTTTTAACTGCCCTGCTATTATGCTGTCGAAATTTTGAATAATATTCATGTGTTAGAATTATTTTCATATGTTGAAATTATTTTCATGCGATGAAACTAAAGTCATGTGTTGAAACTATATCCATGTGTGGAAATGCTCATGTGTTGAGAAGTGATGTGTGAAAATTAAATTCATGTGTGAATGAATATAGTGTTTAAACAATAAAAATCACATTTTTATAATATATATGAAGTATGTAAAATATTCGCCTTATATATAAATAGTTTCAACAATAAAAATTTCATCTTTCTTATATGAACAAAATATATAAAATATCCATGTGTGGAAATTCTCATGTGTTGAGAAGTGTGTGTGTTGGAAAAGTTTATGTGTTGAATAAAAGGATCGAACAATAAAAATTACATTTTTATTGAAATTATGAAGTGTTAAAAACATTCACGTGTTGAATAAATATTTTAGATGATAAAAATACCATTTTTATCATGTATGTGATTTGCTAAAGATATGCAAGCGTTGAAATAAATATTTGTGAAAGAAATATTATGTTTAACATGCATAGGAACTAAATAAAATAGTCATGTGTTGAAATATATTTTACTTCGCCAAAATTATCATTTTTGAAATGTGAAGTGTTAAAAATAACCATTTGTTCAAATAAATATGCATGAGTTGAAATATTCATTAATTAGCTAATGATATGATTTTTGCCTATGCATGCAACATTAGAATGAATGGTGTTTTTAAACCAAATTGAAACAAATATGAAGTTGAATGGAAAATGATAAGTGATAAGAATTGCATATATGTACATGCATATTTATTGAACAGGTTATAGCAAAGAGGCTAGAGAAGAGGAATAAAATTTTGTGCTTGACAAATAGGTACACATTTACTGTTTTGTTTGGGTGATGATTTTATGAGCCTGTTGGCTAGCCGCTTGGCTTTTTCTTTTTCTTTTTGAGATGAGACACCCGTGTGGCTATTTGGGAATTTTCCCAGCCCCTCCCGTACAAAGGAAGTTATGGCGAAATTTTCCAAAATTTAAAGGCGTTAGTGAAATATTTGAAGTGAAAACGATATAGGAATTTTTGAATGAACTATATTTATATAAATATATAAATGTAAATAAAATTAAAACGAATCGTGGCCATGCAGTTCGTGTTATGAAACCGTGATTTCAAACGACAAGCAAGGGGAATCCGACCATTGGATTTTCCCGAAACCGCAACCGTTGGGTTCGCCTTGGAAATATCTTTCCAACGGCACCAACTTTGTAAAGATTCGACTATTGGATTGTCTGGAATGTTTAATTCAAATCTGAAGAAAAACAGTGCCAGAAACGATTATATATATATATAATTAAATTAAATCGAATAACGACGCTGCAGTTCGTAATTTGAAATCGTAACTTCAAACGACTAGTGTGGAAGATCTGACCGTCGGATTTTCCCAAAACTGAAACCGTTGGATTCGTTTTGAAATGATCTTTCTAATGACATAAAATTTGTGAGGATCCAACGGTTAGATTTTCAGATATGTGTAAAACAAATTTAGTGAAAATAGCGCCAGTGCCTCGGCACGACCTGAAACGTCGTTTAATAAATATGGCCATTTTATATAAATAAAAATGGCGATATATCGTTATAAAATACTATAGACGATATAGAGTGGAAATAAACCAATTTTGTTGTGTTTTCTTGATATGTGATGGTTGAATGTGTTTAACATGAAAATTATACTAAGGAACTGAAATGTGAATGTTGAATAGTTTAACCATGTGAAAAATTGATTTGAAAATCTAAATATACGTGGGTTATTTGAAAAGTCCGAGTTCATTCTCATTTCAAATAATCAATCGACGTTGAGAAGTCGAAGAGTCAAAGACGGTTGAAGACCGACGATCTTCACATTGGAAGGATGGGCGCTACTGATGCTCGTGATTGGAGTAGCTACCTTGAAGGGGCTGAAGTAGTAGCCGTCCGGACGTATTGTCGATTTTGCGGATATGCGAGGAATTTGGTGCCTCCGGTTTTGTTCAAACCCAGAACGAACTTGTAAATGGACTGTGTGTCTGACATTGGATTTTGTTCTGTGCTGATTGATCTCTGTTAAATATATATCTGTTTGGCGGCGGAGAATTTATTTTCTTGCTTAACGCCCTTCTCTGAGACGTATGAGCTCATAAGTTATGTATTGATAGAAATCAGTCGCATGGAGTGGATTGCCTGTGTGGCACGCCTAAGTGGCATATGATCAAGGCTTCTGTTGCAAAGCAAAGTCTTGTGGTTGATGATCAAAGCACGGTCTGTGTGACGTAGCTTTGTGTATAACGTGGACTCGCGAGCCTCACACCTTGGTATGAGTCAAAAACGGGATAGTGACAGCAGGGAGAGCACGACGTTTCTTTCTAGCTAAGGTGGTGTCAGTGACCTACCAGCCCCGACATTATATATACTTTTCACCTTTGTGGTTGTTGGAATGCGAGGCGCCTCGATTATAGGTCTGTAAGGACCGCGAAACGTGCGCTCAAGAATAACTAATCCTCAAAAGTAAGAGAGGACCGACCCTGAAGATCCAGGGATTGTTGTGTGCGGACCTGAGGCATTTGCTAGAGTTTCTCGAACGGAGAGGAGCTTGCCACTTGCCTCGACTCGTGATGGAATCCAATTTCCGATATGAAATTGCGGATGTGATTGTATTACTAGTATGGCGACATAGTAGATGGTAGCTATGCTGCCTAGGATTGATATTTATGATTGAATTTGCTTTTGAAAACATATATGCACTAGTAATAATATCAAACACTTTTGTTTTATACGTATGAAGCATTTTTGGACATTATAAAGTAAAACTCTATCCTCCGGCTTGCGTTGCATTGTGTGATGGGACCGGAGTCTTATAATGGCTTCATTTTATAAAAAGCATTGCGATGATTTAATCATTTAATTTATTTCATGCACTAGCACACATTGGAGTAAACCCGTTCCGCGAAAGTGGCGTGGTCTTTTGATTTGCCTTATTATTGTTGTTTAATAAGTTAAGTAGATTTCTCATACCAGTCCCATGACTGACTCGTAGTTTGTTTCACCTTGCAAACTCGGGTGCCCTCATTTTCACACGGGCAGCCTAGTTACAGGTATCTGGTACATTTTTGGCTCATGGCGAGGCTTGACTACACCGTGCTGACTATGACTTTTTCCGCCATTATTGTATATGTATTATGATTCCACCACTGGTGATGTAGACTGATGTTTAGTTTGTGTACTCTTTATGTATGATTCCGCCTCTGGCGATGATGACTGATTATGTATTATTATGCACTAAGTTGTATCCTGCACTGTGCTCTCTGATGTGGTGATATCTATATGATTCCGCTGTCATATGTGTGTAAATTATTCCATTTCATGTTTATGTTATTATCTGTGATCTGCTAATGATGATTAATGTGTTATATTCCAATGATTATCCTTAACACCATGTCACGGGGTTTTGGGATCGTCACAGCTGGTATCAGAGCTTTGGTTAACCTTAGTTCTGGAGTCTAACACATTAAACACTTCGTCAAAATAGAATCAGTAGTATTATAATGCGAGTAGCTCATTAGAGATAGGACTAGTAATGTCCTAGAATGAGCTAAGCAGAATAGCAAAAACAATTTGATCAGTTTATCGTTATCTTTCCTTAAGTTTTTTGCTTAACCGTGCAATAAAATTATCATTTCTGTAGGCTGACTCTTTTCTTGCTTATACAGAATTTGAACAATGGCTACCCGAGCAGCCGCTGCTAGAGGAGGCCGTGCTGGTCGTGGCATAGGATGAGGAGAAGTCCCAGTTGAAGAAGGACCCTTGATACAACCCCCGGCCACTCAACAGTTCGAGCTGGACCGCGTGGCTAAGAGTTACAAGAACATAGGAGGCAAAACCTTCTCTGGAACTGGCACAGTAATAGAGGCCCTTGCATGGCTGAAAACATGCGAGAAGATACTAGAAGGCCTAAGGCTCGGTGATCAAGATAAAGCTTTTATGGGCGCTTGGCTCCTGCAAGAAGAAGCTGAACTATGGTGGGAAGCTCTCACCGCCGGGAATAGAGATGCTGGTAGTACCTGCGACGGATTCAAAGAACTATTCAAAGAGAAGTATGTCCCAGAGCAAGCCCTTGAGCGCATGCACGACGACTTCTCCAACCTCTAGCAGGGGGATCTCTCAGTGCAAGATTATCTGAATAAATTTACACAATTGTCCCGCTATGCTCCAGAGCTCGTCGCCACTGCAAAGTCCAAGAATAAGAGGTTCATCCTCGGGATGAAGCGACAGTACCATGATAGAGCAATGGCCCACATCAAGCTGGGGTTTAATGAATTGGTGGAAATGGCATGCAACTATGAAGACCTGGATCAAAGGCACTTGGAACAGGATCGTGCTAAAAGCCAAGCCGGAAATAAACGTAAGCCCACTGTGAATCAAGCGGAGTCAAGCCAAGCAGCATCCTCGAAACCACAGACTGGCAGGCCGCCAAAAGGAAGCTGCTATAATTGTGGCAAGGTGGGGCACTACTCTAATGTTTGCATAGCCCCGAAGAGGCAGAAGACAAATTCTCAAGGTTCAAGCCAGGGCTCTCAGAACCCTCGCTCCTGCTTTAATTTTCGTAAGATGGATCATCTGGTCAAAGACTGTCCTTTGCTTAGAAAAGCCGCAGTAGCTCACGTGTATGACGGGACGAATCCGCCGGCTACTTCCGATGGAGCAGGTAAACCCGATGTTTTGGGAGGTACCCTTACAATTAAAAATATTCCTGTTTCTGTATTATTTGACACGGGTGCATCACGTAGTTTTGTTGCTAGTAACACAGTTCACAACTTAAAGTTAAAACAAAGAAAGCTAAAAGAATCGGTTGAAGTACATAATCCGATAGGAGGATCTCTTATTCTCAGTTCATATTATAGAGTGCCAGTCTCTTATTCTTCCTACAAATTTTCTTTTAATTTAATCACCATGGATTTTCCCGAATTCGATATCATTCTCGGGATTGACTGGTTAATGAAATATGAAGCTGAAGTAAAGTGTGCAGAAAGGATAGTAAAAATTCGAACGAAGCTTGGATATATTACTGTGCCATGTCATGGTTCAAATCCAGATAGAAAGGAATTTTGGTCTGCATTAGAAGTTATCCCCACTTCCTTAGAAAAGATTCATGTTGTTAGAAACTATGCAGATGTGTTTGAAGAAGTCGAAAACTTACCTCCGTAAAGTGAAATAGAATTCAGAATCGATCTAATTCCCAATGCCAGACCAGTGGTACATCCAATTAGGAGAATGACTCCAAAGGAAAAGGAAGAATTAGGCGATCAAACTCGTCAACTTCTATGGAAGGGTCTGATCAGACCTAGCTTTTCTAGTTGGGGTGCAGCTGTAGTGTTTGTCCCAAAGTCAGACGGTACTCTTCGATTGTGTGTTGATTACCGGGACCTCAACAAACAGACGCTCAAAAACAAATACCCATTACCCCGCATCGATGATCTGCTAGACCAATTGAATGGGGCGAGAGTATTTTCCCGAATGGACCTAGCTACGGGTTTTCATAAATTGAGAATTGTAGAAGAGTGTGTTCCATTGACAGCTTTCAGAGGTCCAGACATATTTTATGAATGGTTAGTAATGCCGTTCGGCCTATGCAATGCTCCAGCATACTTTGTCGATCTAATGAATAGAGTGTTCAGGGGAGTTCTGAATAAATTTGTCCTCGTATTCATCAATGATATTTTAATCTACTCCAAATCAAAACCCGAGCATGAAGAACACTTAGAACAAGTATTGGAGATTCTAAGAAAGAACGTCTTCAAAGCCAAATTCTCTAAATGTGTCTTCTGGCAAGAAGAAATGAAGTTCCTTGGCCACGTCGTGTCAAAGAAAGGGATTTCTGTAGATCCGAGCAAAATAACAGCAATTCAAGACTGGAAACAACCACTGCACCCATAGAGGTTAGAAGTTTTATGGGGTTGGCTAGTTATTATCGAAAGTTCGTTAAGGATTTTTCGAAGATATCCGGTCCGTTAATGAAGCTCATAAAGAAGCATGAGAAATTTAAGTGGACTTCTGACTGTGAAGAAGCTTTCTAGGAATTGAAATCGAAACTGACAACTGCTCCAGTGTTAACCATTATTGATGGCAATCATGATTTAATGGTTTGGACAGATGCTTCTATTAGAGGTCTTGGTGCAGTGTTAATGCAAAGAGGCCAAGTAGTCGCTTATGCAAGCCACCAACTGAAACCACATGAGAAGAATTATGTAACTCATGATCTTGAGTTGCTAGCCATCGTTTTTGCTTTGAAAATCTGGAGGCATTATTTATTGGGCGAGAAATTTGTACTGTACACAGATCATCAATCATTGAAGTATTTATACACCCAGAAAGATCTGAATTTGAGACAGCAGCGTTGGCAAGAATTTCTTGCAGCATATGATCTAGATATCCTGTATACGCCGGGAAAGGCTAACGTTGTAGCGGATGCGCTTAGTAGAAAAACCGCAATCATTGCCAATCTTATAATTACGCCTGGATTGATTGATAAGATTTCAGTCCTTCAAAAAGACGATGAATTTATTCAGAGAATCAGTCAGAGGGTCAGGGAAGGTGAAACCACAAGTTTCAGCATTGACGATAAGGGAGTTCTCAGGTTAAATGATAGGATTTGTATCCCAAATATTCCAGGCCTTCGAAGAGAGGTGCTCGATGAAAGCCATAAATCCAAACTTTGCATTCATCCTGGTGTGAGTAAAATGTACAACGATATCAAACGCACTTTCTGGTGGAGAGCAATGAAAAGGGATATTTCTTTGTATGCTAGCAGGATTGTTGCAACCGTTGGAAGTCCCAGGTTGGAAATGGGAACATATTTCCATGGATTTCATAGATGGTTTGCCGCGAACCAGGAGAGGTAATGACAGCATTTGGGTAATCGTAGATCGCTTCACGAAGACTGCCCATTTCATACCTGTCAGATCCAATAGAACCGCTCAAAGTCTAGCACAGATATATTTCAAAGAAATTGTTAATCTGCATGGAATTCCCATCAGCATAGTTAGTGATAGAGACCCAATATTTGCTAGCAAATTCTGGGAGGCATTCCAGACAGAATTGGGAATGAAACTGAATATGAGCACCGCTTATCACTCTCAAATAGATGGCCAAACTGAGCGGGTGAATAGAATTCTAGAAGATTTATTGCGGGCTTGTATAATTGATTTTGGTGGGTCATGGGAAGATCACTTACATTTGGCAGAATTCTCATATAACAATAGCTATCAAGAAAGTTTGGGATTGTCACCATTTGAAGCATTATACGGTAGACCGTGTAGATATCCAGCATGTTGGGTAGAACCTGGCAACAGACTTGTGTTAGGACCCGATATGATTAGAGAAGCGTCTGATAAAGTCGACTTCATCAAAAAGTGATTGAGAACCGCGCAAAGCCGACAGAAAAGTTATGCAGATTCTAGAAGAAGAGATTTGACATTTGCTGTTGGTGACCATGTTTATTTGAAAGTTTCTCCGATGAGAGGAGTAATCAGATTTGGCAAAACTGGGAAGTTAGCACTGAGATTTATTAGTCCCTTTCCTATACTTGAACGAATAGGAACTCTTGCTTATAGGGTTCAATTACCAGATTGGTTGCCTGGTGTGCATGATGTATTTCACGTATCTCAACTTAGAAGACATGTGCATGATCCGGATCTTGTTGTAGAAGAAGCAGCGCAACAGGACTTGGAAATAACTCCAGAATTAGCAGTCAGAAGAGAGCCATTAAAGATTGTTGGCAAATAAACTAGAGAGCTAAGAAGCAAAAAGGTTCATTTAGTTAAAGTGTAGTGGAGTAGTGATCCTAGAGACTGTACTTGGGAGACTGAGGAGAGCATTAAGCAAGCTTACCCCAAATGCAGAGTGGACATCTCTGACTAACTCCGGTGCAAGGTACCTTTACAATACTTTGCATTTACATTTTGTTTCCTACTTTACTGTTGTTTCCTTTTCGGGGACGAAAAGTTTTAAGTGGGGGAGATTATAACAACCCGGAAAATATGAGTCAATTTAAAAATTTTAAATTGGTTATTTCAAAGGAATTTGAACAATTAAAATAGAATATTTCAATAAAGTAGTGAATTAGAAATAGTGAGTCAGTTTGAAAATTTGAATTCAAACTTTGACTAACTACACCGGGAGCAAAATATAACAGATTTTGGTGAAATCAAAAATATTTAAATCTATTTATGAATACCTTTCTAACGAAACTGAAAAATCGAAGTTTCATAGCGGGAATCAAAAGATATGGCTAAATGAATTTTCAGAAAGGTCGCCATATAGAATATATAGCCCTTGAAAATAGACATTTTGCAAACGACCTCGGAATTCGACGAAACCACTTTTGTTGGGTCCAGGATGTCAAACTATTGCTAGGTTTCAAATTTCATAATTTTTGAAGCTAGTATGTGAGCGTGGCAAAAGAAAATGTGTTTGGTCAATTTCTGTTAAATTGGATCGACCAGAAAATGGCCATTTTTCAAACGATCTCAGAATTCGACGAAACTAGTTTTGTTGGGACCGTAACGTCAAAAAATAGCTAGATTTACTTTTCTGGAATTTTTCGAATCAATTTGTGGCCCTGGCAAATTGAAATATACATTCAAATTGAATATGAAATGTTTTATACTTTAATTTGAAAAATAACAGACTGTAACAGTCGAATTGGCCAACGAAACATATCCCATTGTGTCCAAATGGGGGTATTTAGCTAGGGGAGGCAGTCGTTGGGTTTGGATTGGGGTTCGTATGGGAAAACCCTAATTTTCTGATTAATATATATATATCGACGAATCAGAAAATTCCATTCATAAATTAAAATAAAAAACCCGCTTTCTCTCTCGTATCGATGGCGACTGGAGCTCCTTTCTTCCCGACCAGATTCCGATCGCCGCAGCCACCTTCAAGCGCCACCACCACCCTGAATCGACGCCGCCGACTTCCCTCTTCAACTCCGACCAACCCCCGCCATTTCTCCCTTCGCCAGCGTCGAGAACGATGCCCAGGAAGTCGCCGACTTCACGTCGACGCCACGACCGCTAGAGGCGATCGCACCTGCTCCTCAGCCCACTGACAGGACCGCCCCGCTCCCCTATTTCACGTCCCACCCTCTGATCGGAGCATCGATTCACGGATTCCAAGAAAACTGCAAACCCTAGTTCGAACAAACAAAGAAAGGTGAGTCCTTTATGATGTTTGAACTTTGAAAAATCATATCTTTATGGTGCGTTGACGAAATTCGATGAAACAGGAAACATCGGGACCGCAAGGAGGCTCTCTACCACATAGAAGAGACCACGGATTTTTCTGAGCCATATACAATTTTTAGCACTCCGAAAACCAATGCGAGAAATCTAAATTAAATGAAATTGAATGGAAAATGTCATGTATAAATTATACAAGCGAAGTATAAATTATGCAAGTGTTGTATACCTCATGTACATGCGTTGTGTAAGCTATATGAGCGAAGTATGAATTATACATGCATAATATAATTGATATATGTGTTGAAATGCAAGTGAAATATAGAAATAATATATATACTCCCCTCGTTCACAAACCATGGACGATATTAATTGTTGTGAATTGGTGTGAAATATTGGATGAAAAATGCAAATGGTTGAATGATTGTTTGTGGTTGATATTGATTGATTGTGGTTGAAAAATACCCATTGATGATTTAAATAAATTGGAAATAATTGTGGAAATGAAAATTAAACATGCCGCCTACATGCGAATTAGATGCATGAATCCCCATTGTCAAAAACCGCGAGGTTTTAAGGTAGAGCGAGGAGCCGTACTCGGGACGGTGCCGGTTTTAACTACCCTGTCGTTATGCTGCCGAAATTTTGAATAATATTCATGTGTTAGAATTATTTTCATATGCTGAAATTATTTTCATGCGATGAAACTAAAGTCATG
Organism: Allium sativum; assembly: GCA_030737875.1. Lineage (NCBI taxonomy): Eukaryota > Viridiplantae > Streptophyta > Magnoliopsida > Asparagales > Amaryllidaceae > Allium > Allium sativum. Next base: position 376,088,283 of record CM060922.1, read on the forward strand.
TGTTGAAACTATATCCATGTGTGGAAATGCTCATGTGTTGAGAAGTGATGTGTGAAAATTAAATTCATGTGTGAATGAATATAGTGTTTAAACAATAATAATCACGTTTTTATAATATACATGAAGTATGTAAAATATTCGCCTTATATATAAATAGTTTCAACAATAAAAAATTCATCTTTCTTATATGAACAAAATATATAAAATATCCATGTGTGGAAATGCTCATGTGTTGAGAAGTGTGTGTGTTGGAAAAGTTCATGTGTTGAATAAAAGGATCGAGCAATAAAAATTACATTTTTATTGAAACTATGAAGTGTTAAAAACATTCATGTGTTGAATAAATATTTTAGATGATAAAAATACCATTTTTATCATGTATGTGATTTTCTAAAGATATGCAAGAGTTGAAATAAATATTTGTGAAAGAAATATTATGTTTAACATGCATAGGAACTAAATAAAATAGTCATGTATTGAAATATATTTTTGTTCGCCAAAATTATCATTTTTAAAGTGTGAAGTGTTAAAAATAACCACTTGTTCAAATAAATATGCATGAGTTAATATATTTATTAATTATCTAATGATATGATTTTTGCCTATGCATGCAACGTTAGAATGAATGGTGTTTTTAAACCAAATTGAAACAAATATGAAGTTGAATGGAAAATGATAAGTGATAAGAATTGCATATATGTACATGCATATTTATTGAACAGGTTATAGCAAAGAGGCTAGAGAAGAGGAATAAAATTTTGTGCCCGACAAATAGGTACACAATTACTGTTTTGTTTGGGTGATGATTTTATGAGCCTGTTGGCTAACCGCTTGGCTTTTTCTTTTTCTTTTTGATATGAGACGCCCGTGTGGCTATTTGGGAATTTTCCCAGCCCCTCCCGTATAAAGGAGGTTATGGCGAAATTTTCCAAAATATAAAGGCGTTAGTGAAATATTTGAAGTGAAAATGATATAGGAATTTTTGAATGAACTATATTTATATAAATATAAATAAAATTAAAACGAATCATGGCCGTGCAGTTCATGTTTTGAAACCGTGATTTCAAACGACTAGCACGGGGAATCCGACCATTGGATTTTCCCGAAACCGCAACCGTTGGGTTTGCCTTGAAAATATCTTTCCAACGGCACCAACTTTGTAAAGATCCGACGATTGGATTGTCTGGAATGTTTAATTCAAATCTGAAGAAAAACAGTGCCAGAAACGATTATATATATATATATATATATATATATATAATTAAATTAAATCGAATAACGACGCTGCAGTTCGTAATTTGAAATCATAACTTCAAACGACTAGTGTGGAAGATCTGACCGTCGGATTTTCCCAAAACTGAAACCGTTGGATTTGTTTTGAAATGATCTTTTTAATGACATAAAATTTGTGGGGATCCAACGGTTAGATTTTCAGATATGTGTAAAACAAATTTAGTGAAAAACAGCACAAGTGCCTCGGCACGACCTGAAACATCATTTAATTAAATATGGCCGTTTTAAATAAATAAAAATGGCGATATATCGTTATAAAATACTATAGACGATATAGAGTGGAAATAAACCAATTTTGTTGTGTTTGCTTGATATGTGATGGTTGAATGTGTTTAACATGAAAATTATACTAAGGAACTGAAATGTGAATGTTGAATAGTTTAACCATATGAAAAATTGATTTGAAAATCTAAATATACGTGGATTATTTGAAAAGGCCGAGTTCATTCTCATTTCAAATAATCGATCGACGTTGAGAAGTCAAAGAGTCAAAGACGGTTGAGGACCGACGATCTTCACATTGGATGGATGGGCGCTACTGATGCTCGTGATTGGAGTAGCTACCTTGAAGGGGCTGAAGTAGTAGCCGTCCGGACGTATTGTTGATTGTGCGGATATGCGAGGAATTTGGTGCCTCCGGTTTCGTTCAAACCCAGAACGAACTTGTAAATGGATTGTGTGTCTGACATTGGATTTTGTTCTGTGCTGATTGATCTTTGTTAAATATAAAACTGTTTGGCGGTGGAGAATTTATTCTCTTTCTTAACGCCCTTCTCTGAGACGTACGAGCTCAGAGGTTATGTATTGATAGAAATTAGTCGCATGGAGTGGATTGCCTGTGTGGCACGCCTAAGTGGCATATGATCAAGGCTTCTGTTGCAAAGCAAAGTCTTGTGGTTGATGATCAAAGCACGGTCTGTGTGACGTAGCTTTGTGTATAACGTGGACTCGCGAGCCTCACACCTCGATATGAGTCAAAAACGGGATAGTGACTACAGGGAGAGCACGACGTTTCTTTCTAGCTAAGGTGGTGTCAGTGACCTACCAGTCCCGACATTATATATACTTTTCACCTGTGTGATTGTTGGAATGCGAGGCGCCTCAATTATAGGTCTATAAACGTGTGCTCAGGAATAACTAATCCTCAAAAGTAAGAGAGGACCGGCCCTGAAGATCCAGGGATTGCTGTGTGCGGTCCTGAGGCATTTGCTAGAGTGTCTCGAACGGAGAGGAGCTTGCCTCAACTCATGATGGAATCCAATTTCCGATACGAAATTGCGGATGTGATTGTATTACTAGTATGGCGACATAGTAGATGGTAGCTTTGCTACCTAGGATTGATATTTATGATTGAATTTACTTTTGAAAACATATATGCACTAGTAATAATATCAAACACTTTTATTTTATACGTATGAAGCATTTTTGGCCATTATAAAATAAAACTCTATCCTCCGGCTTGTGTTGCATTGTGTGATGGGACCTGAGTCTTATAATGACTTCATTTTATATAAAGCATTGCAATGATTTAATCATTTACTTTATTTTATGCACTAGCACTCATTGGAGTAAACCTGTTCCGCGAAAGTGGCGTGGTCCTTTGATTTGCCTTATTATTGTTGTTTAATAAGTTAAGTAGATTTCTCATACCAGTCCCATGACTGACTCGTAGTTTGATTCACCTTGCAAACTCGGGTGTCCTCATTTTCACATGGGCAGCCTAGTTACATGTATCTGGTGCACTTTTGGCTCATGGTGAGGCTTGACTACACCGTGCTGACTATGACTTTTTCTGCCATTATTGTATATGTATTATGATTCCTCCACTGGCGATGTAGACTGATGCTTAGTTTGTGTACTCTTTATGTATGATTCCGCCTCTGGCGATGATGACTGATTATGTATTATTATGCACTAAGTTGTATCCTGCACTGTGCTCTCTGATGTGGTGATATCTATATGATTTCGCTGTCATATGTGTGTAAATTATTCTATTTCATGTTTATGCTATTATTTGTGATCTGCTAATGATGATTAGTGTGTTATATTCCAATGATTATCCTTAACACCGTGTCACGAGATTTTTGGATCGTCACAGAACAAATGACAATAAAAATCTAGTCTTTTAATTCAATTCATTTTATTGTCAACAATGTTACAATAAAATATATCCCTTTAACTCAATATGACAATAAAAACTAATCTTTTATTTCAATTACCCTAAAGATGTTATCTTTATTTTCTAATCTTTTCATTGTAACCAAATGACTATAAAGATATAATCCATTCATTCTAGTCCTTCCAATGAAATCTAAACTACATTGAAAATGTAATTTTTAAGGTGCAATCTTTTTATTAAAAACAAAGTGCCAATAAAAATATAATCTTTTATCTCAATATTTTTATTGTAAACAAAATTACAGAATTGACTAATTCTTTTTAATGTAAACAAAATATGATGATTTTGTTTAATCCTTTTTTATGTAAACAAAATGTGAATCTTGTTATAATCCTTTTATTGTAAACCAAATGTAAAATTGTGTTATAATTCTTTTTAAATAAACAAAAATGTGATAATTTTTCTTCACTAATCATGTTTCACCCAAAAATGATATTTTCTCATAACATCCTTTTTAAATGAGTAAAATGTACATTTTTGTTTAATTATTTTTGATGAATATTAAATACATAGAAATGTAATTTTACATGGTAACACATTCTAACCAAGGTTTTTTTCTTTTTAATAATTCATTTATATAATACTGTAAATTATATGTTCACAAGTTTCAAACAAAGATTCATTCTTTTTAATTAATTCTAATTATCATTAAAAATGGAAATCACATGTTAAAAAGTTTTCAAACAAAGATTTTTTCTTTTAAAATGACCAAAACTGATAATTTTGTCTAATCCTTTTAAATAAACCAAATGTTAATTTTGTCAAATTCTTTTAAATGAACAAAATGTTAATTTTGTCAAGTTCCTTTAAATGACCAAAAATAAATGTTTTCAACTCATTCTCTTTATTTTGCAAAAATGTATGTTTTGACACAAATAATAATATTTTATCTCACTAACATGTTTTGACAAAATGTTATTCTTATATATTTCTTATTTAATGACAAAAATGTGATTTTTGTAAAATCCTCATTAAGTGACAAAAATGTATGTTTTTGTCAAACTCTTTTTAATACACTAAAATGTTCATTTTTGTCTAATCCCTTTTAAGGTACAAATATGTTCAATTTTGGTCTAACTCTTTCAATGTATCAAAATGAATGGTTTTAATTCATTCTTTTTCAAAGTGAAAAAAAAGAATGAATTACTTCATTCTTTATAATGAAAAATGTCCTTTTGTTCTCTATTAACAGTTCTAATGAAAAATGTCCTTTTATCCTATATTAACATTTCTAAACAAAATGTTTCTTATTATTTACAAACAAATTTCAATTCAAAAATGTTATTTTTTATTTGCAAAACATATTTCAAATAAAAAGGTTGTTTTTTTTCCACTAATCATTCTTTGACAAAAATATGTTATTCTTTTCACTAATCATGTTTTGATAAAAATATGTTGTTTTTTTCTAACCAATTTCTAATCAAAAAAAAATGTTAATTTTGATTTGCATAAAACATTCCAAATAAAATGTTGTTTTTATTTCATTCTCTTTAAAAGTGACAAAATATCTCTTTTTTTTATTTGCAAAAATGACGATTTGTTTATTAGCTTTTAAAGCAAATAAAATGATGATTTTGTTTATTTACTTCTAATGCAAACAAAATGAGAATTTTGTCTATTTACTTTTCAATGTAAACAAAAATGATAATTTCAATTTAACAAAAATGTGATTTTAATTTCACAAATCAAGTTTTAACAAAAATGTGTATTTCTAATTCTACACTTCTTTATTGTAATCAATATGATAATAACAAAACATAATTTCTTTTTATTGAAAGGAATGTTATGGAAAATGAATAAAAATCTATTCTTTTTCTTTTAACTCTTTTTAATGTGGCAAAAGTGACCTTTTCTAATTTAACACAAAAGTGACAATTTTAATCCAATAAACATTTTATAACAAAATGTTATTTTCATTCTAATGTGACATTTTACAATAAAATGATATTTTATTCTAATGTACATTTTGTACTAACAATGAGATTTTATTATAATGTACATTTTCTAACAAAAACGTATGTTAAATCTAATGCAATATTTTATAATCAAAATATTATTATATTTTCTCTTTTTTTTCTTTCTTTCTAATGTGACTTTTATATAAAAATGTTATTCTTATTTCTATTGTAACATTTGTATACAAATGTTATTTTATATTTACACAAATATTCTAACTAAATTGTGATTTTTATTTACACAAAAATATCCTAACCAAGCATGAACATCACAAACATCATAATCAATAAAACAACAATTCCATACATCACAGATCTGAAATAAATCAACATACATTCATGGAATTTAAATAGCAAGAAATAATTAATATTTTAATTATTTCTAAATATAGAATTCTCACATTGCTATTTGTCGAAATTTCCAAATTCCTCTGTTTTAGATCTGGTCAGCGACATCGCGAAGTATTCTTCGACACGAGTCCAACGCAACGGAAATCGTCTGATTTCATCGCTGTTTGAATGAGATATGATTATTTAAAGATTTGATTACATTTTTAAATAATTAAATTAATTATTAACTTAATACCCTTCCTTCTACATCGGCTAATCCCATCTTCTTCGTTAATATGCCTGGACGTGAAACCCACTTCATCAATTCCATCTCTCCGGAACGCACGCGCCCAGAAATCGTTAGAGACCGATCCACTGCCACCACCTGAAGCGCGCTAACGTCCTCAACCTTCGCCCATGCTCACGTCCCGCTCGGTGGGCAAGATCGGCCCCACAACCAGTCCAAAGTCCGGAAGTTCACGGTCTGATTTTGTGCAATTCTTGAAGCGATACCCCATCATCACCATACAGTATTGAAGCTCTTGAGTTTCTCTATCATTTCCACATTAGAACCTTGCTTTAATTTGATTTGGATGTGGAGATTTTAATGGTTTCCTTTCGGTGAATGTCGGCCATTGTTTTCCATGAGGGGCGGCGAGACTGAAATAGAGGCTAGAGTTTTGTTTAATTGGGTTATATAATAATAATATTATAATATAAATCAGACTCCTAAGGCCCGTTTAGCCACTAACACCAATTCAGACCCAACGACTGTCGTTCTTACCTATTAACCCCTATTCCGGACTCATTTGACTATGTCCCGCAAGCCCAAACGACTGTTTTGACCCAGTTTTATTTAATTTAAAATTTAAGTCTTTTATTTATTTAATTTAACAGTATATATAAATTCACTGGAGCCACATACGGACTCAGAAAATCCCAGAAAAAATATATTTGGCTTTTTTATGATGATACGGTTCTAACAAGACTAATTTCGTCGAATTCTGAGACCGTCTGAAAAATGGCTATTTTCCAGTCGATTAAATTTGACTGAAATGGTCAAAACACATTCTCTTTTGCCACGCTCACATATTAATTTGAAAAATTACGAAAATTGAAACCTAGCAATAATTTGACATTCCGGTCCCAACAAAAGTGGTTTCGTCGAAAACCGAGGTCGTTTGAAAAATGACTATTTTCAAGGCCATTATATTTAATTAAAGTATATATAAATTCTACAGCGACTTTTCTAAATTTTAAACTGGACGTAACTCTTGATTTTTAAAACGAAATTTCAGTTTTTCAGATTCGTTAGAAAGATATGGTTAAACAGATTTAAATATTTCTGGTTTCACTCAATTCTGATTTAAAATGAATCCTTTACATTCAGTCAAAGTTCCAATTCAAAATTTCAAACTGCAGCGCTGTTTTAAACTCCTTTTATAATTAAATTAAATTTATTTGTTTTAAAATAAATTTTTAGTCGTTATTATTTAAAGTAAATTATTTTAAGTATTAAAATTCCCTTAAAATTTCTAAAATAAAAATTTTAAATTGGCCCCAAAATTCCGGGTCGTTACACTAAGAGAAACGAGTTCCTCCGCCACCAACATGAGTATGTTTGAAGAGATCAACCTACGTGATCCATTAGTTATACTCTGTTAGACATTCGTCCATTCACGTTGTCCTGGGACTAGAAAAACCGAAGGCAGTATCCCGTAAACAGGATAGCCCTTACATAACTCCGTCTTCAATTTTCTTCATCATATTCGATCGCAACGCTAACGTTCATATAGAGTGGTTTTCAGATACTGAATTTGATCCCGGTCTCTCTGAATTGACAATGAAAAATGGTCAGAAACTTCGATAGTCGGTGATTTAACTATCAAAGAAAAATATGTGTGCAAACAACGATATTATTTCCAATTGGAAATTCTATCGATCAATCATCATTCATTTATCTCTTAAATTCACTTATCATTAATTTATTCATTTTCCATTTCTATATATTCGTAAACTCTTATTCCCTAAATTTAGAAAATATACTTTATTAACATTTGGAAACATTTCCATATTTGCTCGCATTCCTTAATCTCTATATTAGAACATCTCTAATTCTTATTTGGAAAAACACTTCCAAAACGCTTTCATTAGATTTAAAAATGATGTTTACTAAAACATCGTTATGCCCACTCAAACTATTTCACTTATTAACTAAATTCACTTAACTAACCTTCACTATCGAACCTTAACCATTCTTTAGTTAAAACTGAAGTCAATCAAGTTGGGGTATAATTACCTCTCAGACCTTAACAGAACAACAATTCTAACCTCGAAATAGTCAAAGCTCACAACTTTAACAAAACATCGCTTACGCGACTCTCGGATTCGATATAAGAATCCACTTCTTTTATGGAAAATATTGATTATAACGGTAGCGTTATAATCGCTATTTCCAAATATTTGATTTATAAAACATTACTTTTAACAACAACGTTACAATCGCTGTCTAGAATTATAGCACATTTATTATAAGAATAGCGTTAAGATCGTTGTTTAGATTTACAAACATTTATTATAGTATTAGCATTATAATCGCTGTATAAAAATGTAACTTGTACTTATTTATTTCAATTAATAAGTAAATAGTTAAATAATTAAACTTGATTCAAAACGGAAAATAAAAATAACTACTTTCCTAAATTCGATATAATCGAATCCCAATGAATAACTTCCTCTCGAATAATCTATATTCGATTTATACTCCGAACTGCGGAATTTATCTACCATTTCAAGTTAATTCAAATTCCAAATTCACATTTGTATTCATGCTTCCCAAATCATTACCAAATCCTTTTTTAACCATTCCAGTCTATGAAACAATATCGCACTTTATTTTATATTCTGAACTTTGAACTAAAACTCATCATTTCTTTTAAAACGATTGCCCTTTTCCCTTTCCACTCAATTTCCAGTTTGGATTTATATTTCAAATCCAAATTTCCTTTAGAGATATTTCATTTGCAAAATATTTGCTTTAAACCGTTATTCACTTTAATCCTAAATATATTTCTTTCATGTACAATCATTTGGTTTCATTCTTATGAATATTCTTTTAAACCAAATTCTATTTATACTTCTATTTACAAATGTTTATAAAAATCTCACTTTTAACTTCAAATATTTATAATCTCATTTATAATCCCCTTTAAAATCACTAAGATCAAATCCAATTACAAATATCGGTTTCAAAACCGATTCTGGTTTTCTATGTAAATCCCAACTCAAATTTTATTCCAAGTTATCAAATGATAAATATTATACTATATTTATACATGTCGTTCATAAAAAAAACTTCTTGTTTTATTCATTAAACAAGTTTACTATTTCCAACTCCCTTCAAAATATAACTTCTATTTTGGAAATAAATTTGCTTTTTAAATCTCCAATTTATGTTCTGCATTTGAAAATATTTTCAGTATTTAAATACCAAAATTCTAAAGCTAGGGTAATTCAAACACACACACAATCAGTTATGGATTTATATAATATATCCTACAACACAACAAATAAAAACAGTAATATAATGGTTGAGGAATCCAGTTGGATCCCTCCAACCTGTTTCCCTGCATCCACAGATGTTAATCAACATCAATAGTATTATTTTACATCAAAATGAAATATCAGAACTAATAATGAATCAACGATGTAATCATATCAACCAATTTTATCAACTATTCAACCAAGCAACCATCACATAGTATAAAATAAATTTAAAAACTCGTTTATATAAAAATATAAATGAGTCAGAGTTAGTGAGTTTACTCACCTTGATTTGCAGTTGACGACCTGCTTTGTTTTTTTCTTAAAGTCAAACGACGTTTGATTTTCTTATGAAATTCCAGTAGCTTTGTTCCTAGCAGAAATAGTTTCACATAGTATATTTCGTTGCTATGGTTCCCCGATCTCATTCAAATTTTCTTACGAATGAACGGTATATATATAAAGTTATAAATCAGATTAAACATTCTTAGCGAATTAATAATAATTAATTAAACTCATCATTACCCTTTAATTACTTCTTCCTCATAGCACATCGAACATGCAAATTAGTTTTGGTATCTTATCGATTTAGTGGCCGGGTTGACATTTCCGGTCTAATATGGTTATATTTAATCTCCAGCTTATACTGAATTTGCTCACGTGTTTTTTTCTGTCTCGACCAATTCACTATCCTCCCTCTACAGTGCAAGCAACCACTCATCAATGGCCACTTCCTAAACTTTTCTACCACCCGAACTCTCCTGGTGCTCCATCAGAACCAACAACAACAATTTCTTCACACCCTTCCTTGCAATTTCTCACAGTCAGTTTCAGGCGCATAAATGCAATATAATATGATGATGGCATACTTTAAATGACCACTTTGGTTGTCAATGCGGGCACAAGACATCCCTTTTATTTATTGAGTACGCCTGAATTCCAAGACCAGGATATGCTTTGCTCCACCACCATTTTCCACTAATCAATCCAACCACACCATTTACTTCAACCCCAGGAAACTACTCCTACCATATTTTGTTTCCCAAATACCACTTCATCACACCATGTGACTTTAACACAACAAATATACATCAACTCCAGTCCTCTATAATTCATATTTACTGTCACCTGATAAGCCGAGCACAACATCCACTCAACTCCTCTTCCATATACACCCTTAATAGTTTAATTAGATCCACGTTACCATGATTAATCCTTCTAAAGCCTGCACCACTCCCTTCGACCGTGACTTGTGAAGATCGCTACAGTGGCCTACGAGTAGAAAAATCACCGAACCCTTCTCAAATCGGCAGCTTAGTTGTGGTTTAACCCATAAATCCAATACGCTATTGATTTCGTGAATCAAAAATTCTTTTTCCTTTGAAGATTGAACGGATTCCTACTGTAAGAAACTCGTTCCATAGCTCGAGGACGAACTGAGCGATGCGATCACCAGTCTGCAGCTCTTTCACATACGATTTAAATGAATCCAAAGCCGAGATTTTTTGTTTTAGTTTTTTTTTCTAATTTTAATTGATTTATGAAGTTTCGGAAGTTGCTTTGTCTGAAGACGAAAAGAAATAATGGAGATGCCAAGTACCAGCATTTAAAAAGAAACAGCGTGGGAGGCACTGTATGTAAAAGCGTGAGGGGCACGATTTTAGTTGGCTTGACATGCACGGTTTCAATTCCTTGGCATGCACGGGTGATCAGCGTGGTCTCCAAGTACTTAATGAAGTCATGCTGAATGCTTTCAGTTACAACCTTGCCGTTTGTAATTGTATTTTGGTTCAACTCTTCATATTGCTCGACGAGACTATGTAGTGGTCATAATTATGGCATATATAACTAGTAATACCACCAAAGTTTATATCTGTGATGAAAAATGTTTTCTACTCATTTAAGTGAACGTGTAGGATAAAGATTTCGTTTATTTTCGAGCCGCTACAGACAGAAGTAAGAATACGGTCGTGTCCAATGAGGTACCACGAGCCCAAAAATATAATAATATCGGTAGTTTAACTTATATTATAAAACTCCAAAATATTGATATAGGGTGCAAAATACTCCAAATAAAAAGTTGTGTATTTAATTAATTAAAAATTAAAATAAAATCCTAAAAATTAAATTATAACTACGCTTCAAAAGAATCTTGTCCAAATATAAGACCGATATTTAAATATATTAAATAAACCGTTATGGTCTATATGCGATTCCATAATGACTTTCTGAAAATTTGATTTGGACATAACTTTTTATTCCCGTTATGAAATCTGGATTTTTCACATTCGTTGGAACGATATTTTCAAACAGATTCAAATATTTCTTGTTTCGCTAAAAATCCGATTTATTTTGAATCTTGTACATTCATTTGAAATTTGAAATCGAATATTATGAATTACCGCAACCATTTCGAGCTCGTTTTAAATTATAATATAATTTATACGTTATAATGTCGTTTAATTAAATAAATTCCTATATATAATTCAAATAAAATATTTAAAAAAATTTAAATATTCAGAATTCAACGGTTGAAAATCCGGGTCGTTACATTCCTTCCCCCTTAAAATAATTTCATCCTCGAAATTGCTAATGTAGGAAAAGATGCTACATTCCTTATTAACTAGGTCCAGAATTCCTTTTTGTTCAATTCTTAACTTCAGTTTAACTGGACCAATTTTTTATAATTAAAATATTAATTTATTCTTATTAACGAAATTTTCAAAAATTCTGAAAATTTTCTAAAACTTTAAATTCTGAAAAATTTCGGCAACATCTCCTCTACACGACTTAAACAGTACAACCACAACTCGCCTTTCTAGGCCTTCTCCAATCCAAAAGAAAATCAAAAAGCCAAGTGGCTTGCCCCATAGGCTTATAAAACCATCAAACCCAAGTAATATTGTAAACAAGTACCTTTTTGTCGGGCATAATTCTATCTCTTGCCTTTGCATCCATTCAGTATCTGCTCAGTATACATATATCCATCTCCAGTTGGTTTCAAATAAATCCAACTTCCATTTGTCTTTACTCTCTAATCATTTTCTAATTAGTTCACTTCCATTCTATCAATTCAAATTTGATCTTTACTTCAGGAATCAAACCACTTATTCAGTTTGAGTTTCCATTTCCATTCACAATTTTAACTCTAAATAACAATATCCAATATATATTCATCTTGCTTATTCATAAGTTGAATTCATATTAATAATTCGAATCTTAGTATTTCCTTTTTTTATTTGGAGTGATTTCTAATCTAATCCAATTTTGTTTAACTTAGGTTAAATTTCAATTCCTTTGATACATTTTTACCATTTCAATCTTATTCAACTTATACAAGTAAATTTTTTATTTCAAAATACAAATTTCTAGGTTTTATTTCAAATTAATTTGAAATCATATATATATACATATATTTATAATAAACTCTATTCAAAACATTTGAATTTCTAAAATATCTTTTCCTTTTCAAACAGATTTTCCATCAACGAAATATTTTAGTAGCAATCCATCGCTCAAAAACTTGAAAATGAATACCGATAATGTCGCGACCCATTATCATAATTATTTTCTTGCCACAAAGTGATTTCAGTGCTTAATCCATTTAAACCATCCTTGTTCAAAAATTCTTCAAAGTAATGTTATATAACTTTATACTATTTCAGAAAATATTTTCTAAACACCCGGAATTTAAATTCAAATTCTGGTTTGAACTTAATCTTGGTTTATCTCATTTGTATACATTATCCGTGTACAAATTATATAACCATTTCAATATTTGATAATTTCTTTTGATTGTAATAACAATCAACACATTCATATACTATAATAATTCAAAAATTATTCTTTTCATATCAAAATAATTTCTAGGCAAAATTATTTCATTTACCCACTTTAAAACAATAATGCATCGAATTGTTCTGCTCGAGAGTTTCGAAACTCCTATCGATACAGTTGTACATCCTGTATCGACTAGAATTCATAAACCACTCCACAAACTAGCCAACACAATATAAAACAATTTTCATATCAAATCTACAAATACGCGCTCATATATATACACTCAAATTCAATCTAGGGTATTACTAACCCTATCTCTATTGAAGCACACCACAGAGCCAAGGTTACCACACAACCTTCAGCTCAGATACCAATTGTAACGACCCAGGAATTCCGGTAGGCTTTTCAACCATCCCTCAACCCCCAAGGCAGAGGGCTGACCTCCCCCCATTCCTTAAACTGGTACCTCAAAACTGCTTTTACGGCCAGCCTCGCGACTCAACCAACCCACATTGTCATGAGATGTAGGGGTAAGAGTCTCCCGTTCTCCACCTAACGCGAAGCGAGAACCCTCTATCATCCGTACCAATTAAGCAACCAGCTCTGATACCAAATGTAATGACCCGAATTTTCATACCCTTTGAGTTGACTAATTACACCACACATCCAACCCAAATTGCATAGAAATACGAATCATTATTAGAATGAAGTTAGAGGATGAGAAATAGAAAGAATGAAATATTAGAATAGAAGAAAAATGAAGATCACAAACTCGCAGCAGAATGAATAAAATATATTAGATAACATAAACATTTGAAATACAAATCTGTTTTGCATATACATACCATTATCAGAGTACATCAACAATTTCTAGAACGGTTATAAACACCTGTTTCCAGATATATACAACGGAAAATATGATAGTCTATAGCTAACTGGTGAAGCATGCTGCTTCGAGCTCCTCCAAGTGAATCTAAAAAATCTTAACTACTTGACTGCCCGTACAAATTTGGGCACCCAAGAGTTTAGGGAAAACAAACAAAATAAACTCTGGGTCAGTCATGGGACTGGTGTGAGTAAACTCCAATCATTTGTTTAACTTTCAAAATCCTTTCAAAAGAAATGATAATAGTAAGACCGATCCACACATAAACACGGATGGTTTTTACCTTACGATGACCAAAAATATTTTTGATATAAAATCCAATGATATTACAATAGTGTCTAAATCAAATAAATAGAATCTAGCGGAACGCTTGCATCTCACGCTCCATATATAATATAAAATCAAAAACCGCAGGGCACTTATTGGAGATTGGATTTCCAACATGACAAGTTATGGAACCACCTGCCGATAGTGTATCTATAGAGGCAAATACACAGGGTTCAACAAGAACGTCATGCAACCTGGCCCACACATGACCGACCACTCATTTCACTTGAGTGTATCGAATGTATATCACCAACAGTTGGGATCGACAACCGTTTCCCGAAAGGGACAACATTGATAGATTAAAGAAGTAAATGGAATTTATCTAGATAGGTGGTCATATATCCTAATGGGAGCGACCCACATAGCCAAGCTGCCTGCCCAACTTTTGTGAATTCCGGGTTGTGAGGTTTGAGGTTTGAATTATCTTCCAGAACATCTGGCCACCATTCACTTTGAATGCCACATCGTCATACCCATCAAATCACAAATTAATTTCCCCAAAAATACCACAGGTATAAAGCTAAGAGAAACGAGTTCCTCCGCCACCAACGTGAGTACGTTTGAAGAGATCAACTTACGCGATCCGTTAGATATACTCTGTCAGACATTCGTCCATTCACGTTGTCCTGGGACTAGACAAACCGAAGGCAGTATCCCGTAAATAGGATAGCCCTTGCATAACTCCGTCTTCATTTTTCTTCATCATATTTGATCGCAACGCTAACGTCCATATAGAGTGGTTTTCAGATACTGAATCTGATCCCGATCTCTCCGTATTGACGACGGAAAATGGTCAGAAACTTCGATAGTCGGTGATTTAACTATCAACGAAAAATATATGTTCAAACAACGATATTATTTCCAGTTGGAAATTCTATCGATCAATCATCATTCATTTATCTCTTAAATTCACTTATCATTAATTTATTCATTTTCCATTTCTATATATTCGTAAACTCTTATTCCCTAAATTTAGAAAATATACTTTATTAACATTTGGAAACATTTCCATATTTACTCGCATTCCATGATCTCTATATTAGAACATCTCTGATTCTTATTTGGAAAAACACTTCCAAAAAGCTTTCATTAGATTTAAAAATGATGTTTACTAAAACATCATTCTGCCCACTTAAAGTATTTCACTTATTAACTAAATTCACTTAACTAACCTTCACTATCGAACTGAGTTTCAAACATGTGCATGATTTAATGCAAATTACTGCATTTTTCGCTCTTTTCTGTATTGTAACGACCCAAATTTTCGTACCCTTTGAGTTGATTAATTACACCACACATCCAACCCAAATTGCACAGAAATACGAATCATTATTAGAAAGAAGTAAGAGGATGAGAAATAGAAAGAAAGAAATATTAGAATAGAAGAAAAACGAAGATCACAAACTCGTAGCGGAACGAATAAAATATATTAGATAACATAAACTTTTGAAATACAAATCTGTTTTGCATATACATACCATTATCAGAGTACAACAACAATTTCTGGAACAGTTATAAACGCCTGTTTCTAGATATACACAGCGGATAATATGATAGTCTATAGCTAACTAGTGAAGCCTCCTACTTCGAGCTCCTCCAAGTGAATCTGAAAAATCCCAACTGCTTGATTGCCCGTACAAATTTGGGCACCCAAGAGTTTAGGAAAAACAAACAAAATAAACTCTGGGTCAGTCATGGGACTGATGTGAGTAAACTCTAATCATTTGTTTAACTTTCAAAATCCTTTCGAAAGAAATTATAATCGTAAGACCGATCCACACATAAACACGGATGATTTTTACCTTACGATGGCCAAAAATATTTTTGATATCAAATCCACTGATATTACAACAGTGTCCAAATCAAATAAATAGAATCTAGCGGGACACTTGCATCCCACGCTCCATATATAATAAAAAATCAAAAACCGCAGGGCACTTATTGGAGATTGGATTTCCAACATGACAAGGTATGGAACCACCTGCCGATAGTGTATCTTTAGGGGAAAATACACAGGGTTCAACAAAAACGTCTTGCAACCCGGCCCGCACATGACCGACCACTCATTTCGCTTGAGTGTTTCGAATGTATATCACCAATGGTTGGGATCAGCAACCGTTTCCCAAAAGGGACAGCATTGATAGATGAAAGAAGTAAATGGAATTTCTCTAGATAGGTGATCGTACATCCTAATGGGAGCGACTCACATAGCCATGTTATTTCCCGATTTTTGTCAATTTTCGGTTGTGAGGTTTGAGGTTTGAATTATCTTCCAGAACATTTGGCCACCATTCACTTTGAATGCCACATCGTCATACCCGCCAAATCACAAATTGATTTCCCCAAAAATACCACGAGTATAAAGCTAAGAGAAACGAGCTCCTCCATCACCAACGTGAGTACGTTTGAAGAGATCAACTTACGTGATCTGTTAGATATACTCTCTCAGACATTCGTCCATTCACGTTGTCCTGGGACTGGACAAACCGAAGGCACTATCCCGTAAACAGGATAGCCCTTGCATAACTCCGTCGTCAATTTTCTTCATCATATTCGATCGCAATGCTAACGTCCATACAGAGTGGTTCTCAGATACTGAATCTGATCCTGATCTCTCCGTATTGACGATGGAAATATAGTCAGAAACTTCGATAGTCCGTGATTTAACTATCAAAGAAAAATATGTGTGCAAAAAACGATATTATTTCCAATTGGAAATTCTATCGATCAATCATCATTCATTTATCTCTTAAATTCACTTATCATTAATATATTCATTTTCCATTTCTATATATTCGTAAACTCTTATTCCCTAAATTTAGAAAATATACTTTATTAACATTTGGAAACATTTCCATATTTGCTCACAACCCTTAATCTCTATATTAGAACATCTCTGATTGTTATTTGGAAAAACACTTCCAAAACGCTTTCATTAGATTTAAAAATGATGTTTACTAAAACATCGTTATGCCCACTCAAACTATTTCACTTATTAACTAAATTCGCTTAACTAACCTTCACTATCGAACCTTAACCATTCCTTAGTTAAAACTGAAGTCAATCAAGCTGGGGTATAATTACCTCTCAGACCTTAACAGAACAACAATTCTAACCTCGAAATAGTCAAAGCTCAAAACTTTAAACAAAACATCGCTTACGCGACTGTCGGATTCGATATAAGAATCCACTTCTTTTACAGAAAATATTGATTATAACGATAGCGTTATAATCGCTATTTCCAAATATTTGATTTATAAAACATTACTTTTAACAACAGCGTTACAATCGCTGTCTAGAATTACAGCACATTTATTATAACAATAGCATTAAGATCGCTGTTTAGATTTACAAACATTTATCATAGTAGTAGCATTATAATCGCTGTATAAAAATATAACTTGTACTTATTTATTTCAATTAATAATAAATAGTTAAATAAATAAACTTGATTCAAAATGGAAAATAAAAATAACTACTTTCCTAAATTCGGTATAATTGAATCCCAATAAATAACTTCCTCTCAAATAATCTATATTCGATTTATACTCCAAACTGCAGAATTTATCTACCATTTAAGGTTAATTCACATTTGAATTCATGCTTCCCAAATCATTACCAAATCCCTTTATAACCATTCCGGTCTATGAAACATTATCACACTTTATTTTATATTCTGAACTTTGAACTAAAACTAATCGTTTCTTTTAAAACAATTACCCTTTTATTTTTCCAACCAATTTCCAATTTGGATTTATATTTCAAATCTAAATTTCCTTTAGAGATATTTCATTTGCAAAATATTTCCTTTAAACCATTATTCACTTTAATCCTAAATATATTTCTTTCGTGTACAATCATTTGGTTTCATTTTTATAAATATTCTTTTAAACCAAATTCTATTTATACTTCTATTTACAAATGTAATGACCCAGAAAATATGAACCAATATAAAATTTTTGAATTGGATATTTTAGTGAATTTATAATATTTAAAATAAATATTTTAAATAATAGCGATGAAAAGTAAGTTTGAATCGACATTTGAAAATAAATATAATTAATTCTGATTATAAACAAGGCCTGAAATGGCGCGGTAGTTTCAAAATTTGAATTCAAACTTTGCCTGACTGTACCGGGTGCAAAACAAAACGGATTTGAGTGAAACCAAAAATATTTAAATTTGTTAGTGAATATCTTTCTAACGAATCTGAAAAATCGAAGTTTCATAGCGGAAAGCAAAAGTTATGGCCAAACGAATTTTCGGAAAGGTCGCTATAGAGTTTATATAGCTTGTGAAAATGGCCATTTTGCAAATGACCTCGGAATTCGACGAAACCACTTTTGTTGGATTCAGGATGTCAAATTATTGCTAGGTTTCAAATTTTATAATTTTTGAAGCTAGTATGTGAGCGTGGCAAAGGAAAATGTGTTTGGTCGATTTCTATTAAATTGGATAGACTAGAAAAGGGCCATTTTTCAAACGGTCTCAGAATTCGACGAAACTAGTTTTGTAGGGACTGTATCGTCAAAACATAGCTAGATTTATTTTTTGGGAATTTTTCGAATCAGTATGTGGCCCTAACAAATTGAAATGTACGTTCAAATCAAATATTGAATGTTTTATATTTTAATTTGAAGGAAAACCGACTGAAACAGTCGAATGGGCCTACGAAACATATCCCATTGTGTTCAGAATGGGGCTATTTAGCTAGGGATGATAGTTGTTGGGCTTGAATTGGGGTTCGTGTGTGAAAGAGGGTATTTTCGAAATTTAAAAATTTATAAATATAAAAAATTATCTCATTTGTCCACATCAGCCCTTCTCTCTCTCCCAAACCCCTGATCGATGGCGGAACAGCTTCAAAACTTCCCCCTCCGATTCCTCCTCCTACACGCAATAAAACACCATGCTCCTTTGGAGATTTTTGTAGTGCTATCAACGAGCTTCACATCCATATGAAGTTTGGATTTTTTTCGTGGCTTGTAGAGCTCGAATCGAGCTCGAGAAGTTCAAGGCTTTCAGCCGCCGCCGCTGACACCAGGCGCCACCGAGTGGGCCCGCTTCCCCCGGCGCCTGAGCGCCTTTCCTCCTCGTTCAACATTGCGTAGCCCGATCCTCTTCAAGCTTCACGGATTTCGAGTAAAATCGAAACCTAGTTTTGAACGAAACTGCTGAGGTACGGCTGATTTAATTTTAAACTATATTATAGCAGTTTAAAGCGCTCCGGTTTTTGATTTCACTATAAAAATCATATCTTTTTCGTTTTTGATGAAATTCAGTGAAACAAGAGAGAGTGGACTCGTGTGGACGTCTTCTACATTCTAGAAGAGACCGCATATTTTTCTGAGCCATCTGCTATTTTTGGTGGAGTGGAACCCAATGTGAGATTTCTAAATTATAAACGATATGGAAAACGATGATGTAAAAATTATATAGTTGATGTCTGAGTTATATAAGCGTTGTACACCTCATGTATAAGCGTTGTATAAGTTGTACGGTCGATGAATAAGGTATATATGCATTGTAAAAATTATATATGTGTAGAATAGAAGAGAAATTTACTTTTATATATATATATATATATATATATATATATATATATATATATACACACGCCCCTCGTTCACAAACCATGGACGATATTTATTGGTTGTGATTGGTGTGAAAATTGGTTGATAGCGAATGCTTGATTAGAATTGTTTTTGGTTGAAATTGATAGATTATGGTTGAAAAATACCCATTTGTGGTTGAGAATTATTTGGTTGAAACCACATAGGATTAATTTGTTGAAATGAAAAAAATATACATGTCGCATGCGTGCGAACAAGATGCATGAAATCCCCATTGTCAAAAGCTGCGAGGCTTTAATGTAGAGCGAGGAGCCGTACTAGGGATGGCCCCGGTTTTAACTACCCTACCACTATGCTGCCGAAATTTTGAATAATATTCATGTGTTAGAATTATTTTCATGTGTTGAAACTTTATTCGTGGGTTGAATAGAAATTCATTTGTTGAATGGTATTCGTGTTTGAAATAAGTTGTTTTGCAATAAAAATCACATTTTTATTATATACATGAATTGTTAAAAATAGTGAAGTGTTGAAATAAATGTCAGGTGGATAAAAATTTCATTTTTGTCAAATGTATGAAAAGAATATAGTTTTGAAATCGAAGTATCGATTTTAATTGTATATATATATATAAATATAATTAAATTAAATCGAATAACGACGCTGCAGTTCGTATTTTGAAATCGAAACTTCAAATGAGTGTACCGGGAGATCCGATCGTCGGATTTTCCCAAAACTGGAACCGTTGGATTCGTTTTGAAAAGATCTTTCTAATGATGTAAAATTTGTGAAGATCCAATGGTTAGATTTTTAGATATGTGTAAATCAAATCTGATAAAAAACAGCGCCACGACCACGTTATGGCCCGAAGCGTCGTTTAAATGAATTGGCTATAAATAAATAAATAAATAAAATAGCGATGAATCGTTATAAAATATTATAAACGATATGGAATGTGAAATTTATAAATTAACTGAAGGTTAGCTCAGTCGAATGGTTTCCTGGGTTTTGATCTGATGTTGGTTTCGGCCTTCGGGGTTAATATTTGGGAAACCGTTCTCTTACTGATTTACGGGTAGTGACTGATGAATTAAAATGAGGCGTATGTTATGTTTGTGTAGCACTTTTTATTATATACGTGAGTTGCTCAGAAAGACCGGGTTTATCCCATTCTGAACAACTGAATCAACGATAGGAAGTCGAAAATGAAGACGGTAGTTGAAGACCGGAGATCTTCACCTCGGTTGGATGGTAACTGATGTCCTGATTGGGAGGCATCCCGAAATATGGATAATGAGTGGTGATCGTCCAGACGTACGTGGAGATCGATGGGTATGCGAGGTATATAGTGCCTCCGGTTTCGTTCCGACCCAGAACGGACTTGCAAATGGATTGTGTGTCTGGCATTGGAATTCAATCTGTGTGATTGATAGCCATCAGTTGCATGGTGTGAATTGCCTGTGTAGCATGCTAAGATGCAGTGATCAAGACTTCTGTTGAAAAGAAAAGTCTTTTGGTTGATGATCAAAGCACTGCCTGTGTGGCGTAGCTTTGTGTATAACGTGAATTCGCGAGACTCACACCCCGGTATGAACCAGAAACGGGAGAGGACCTCAGGGAGGGCATGCGTTTCCTTCTAGATAGAGGTGGTGTCGGTGCTTAAACTGGCTGACATATATATATTATTTTCACCTGTGTGGTTGCTGCTGTTGCGAGGCGCCTCGGATTTATCGGTGACTATGTTAAGCCGATGGAGTGATTCGTTGGCTCATTTACGCCCCAAAGGGCAGGGAAACGTAGTGTTCAGGCATTATAATCCACATCGGTGGACCGACCCTGTCGCTCCAAAGGGTTGCCTGCGTGCTCGCCTGAGACGTGGGCTAAATTGTCTCGAAGTCGGTAAGGACTATCTTTTGCCTAGGTTCATGACGGAAATCCAATTTCCAAATACGTGAGTGTGCGGTTTTGATTGTATACCTATATATGGCGACATAGTGGTATGGGGCATTAATACCGTCTATGATTGATACTTATGATTTGAAATTGTTTTTGAAATAAATAAACACTAGTAATAATATCAAATTCCTTTGTTTTATTCGTATCAAGCATATTTCGGCCATTATAAGGTAAAAACTCTATCCTCCGGTTTGCGTTGCGTTGTGTGATGGGAACTGAGTCTTATAATGGCTTCATTGTTATAAAAAGCATTGCGATGTTTAAAAGATTTATTTGTTTTAAAGCACTGGCAATCCAATGGAGTAAGCCCGTTCCGCGAAAGTGGCGTGGTCCTGTGATTAGCCATATTATAAATGTGTTAAGTAGATTTATCATACCAATCCCATGACTGACTCGTAGTTTGTTTCACTTGCAAACTCGGGTGCCCCTTTTTCTACACGGGCAGCCTTGTATTCAGGTTTTATCTGGCTCTTTCTGGATAGCTTGAGCTGAAGATGGATTCTATTATTTATCTCTTTTTAGGCTGTTCAGCTCCTATTGTACATATTATGTTTGTTTCTGCTATAGGCATTTATGTATAGCTGAACTGTATTTGTACTAAGTATGATCCTGTGTACTGCGTAACTCTGATGATTATGTTTATCCAGTGTATTATCTGTGCTTTATCCGGTGTATTTATTTAATTCTGTTATGCTATTATCTGTTAATGTGTTATATTCTAAAGATTACCCATGCCACTGTCAGTACGGGGTTTGGGGTCATCACATCGTGGTATCAGAGCTTTGGTTAAGCTTAGTGTTGGAATGTAACATATTAACGAACTCGTCAGAAATAGAACCAGTAGTGTTCTAGGACGAGTAACTCATTACATATATGATCGGTAATATCCTAGTATGAGTAAAGAAGAATGAAATACACCCTAGTAGACACATTTACATTTGAAGTATTTGTCTCTATGTTTTGAAAATATCTTTTCTGTTGACCTGACACTTTGTTTGCTAATTGCAGACGTACTAGAAAATGAGTGGCATAAACAGAAATAATTGTATGGCTCGACAAGCTAATGAGCCAGTTGTGCTCCCGCAGCCAGAATCAGATATAGAAGTTCTATTCAAGAGATTTCGAAATCTGGGTGGATCACCATTCTTAGGCAAAGAATCCATTATGGAAAAACAAGCTTGGATTCGTTCTGCAGAGAAAATCTTTGAAGGTTTAAAGTTTAGAGATGACCAGAAAAGATTATTGGCGTCTTGGGAACTCAAAGAAGAAGCTTTGTTCTGGTGGGATTCGGTTATTAAGGATAATCCAGAAGGTGGTATCACCTGGGATAGATTTAAAGTGATTTTCCTAGAAAGATTTACTCCTCCTTAAGCAACTGAGCGGTTATGTGATGAATTCTCTTATCTGATACAAGGAGATATGATCATTCTAGAATATCATAAGAAATTCAACGAACTTTCTCACTTTGCTCCTCATCTAATTCAAAATACGAAGAGAAAGAATCTAAGATTTATTGCGGGCTTGTGTTCTTGACTTTGGTGGATCATGGGAAGACCATTTACATTTGGCTGAATTCTCATATAACAACAGCTACCAAGCGAGCCTGACAATGTCGCCATTTGAAGCATTGTATGGTAGACCGTGCCGATCTCCTGCTTGTTGGGTCGAACCTGGAAATAGACTTGTATTGGGACCCGATATGATCCCCGAAGCTGCAGACAAAGTCAATTTCATTAAGAAACGATTACTCGCCGCTCAAAGCCGACAGAAGAGCTATGCTAATTCGAGAAGAAGGTATTTGGCTTTTTTTGTTGGTGATTATGTGTATATAAAGGTTTCTACAATGAGAGGAATGATTCGATTTGGAAAAACTGGGAAGTTGTCGCCCAGATTTACTGGTCCATTCCCTATTCTGGAACGGATTGGAACTCTCGCTTATAGGGCTCAATTGCCTGATTGGTTGCCTAGAGTGCATGATGTATTTCACATATCTCAACTTTGAAAGAACGTTCATGATCCAGACTTGATCGTGGAAGAAGCAGCGTAACAGGATATTGAAATTACTCTAGAATTGGCTGTGAGAAGAGAGCCGCTATAGATTATCAAAAAAGAAACCAAAGAACTGAGGAACAAGAAGGTTCACTTAGTCAAAGTGCAATGGAGTGGATATCCGCGAGATTGTACTTGGGAAATTGAGGAGAGCATTCAAAAAGCCTATCCTAAGTGTCGAGTGGATATCTCTGATTGACTCCAGTGCAAGGTACATTTACCATAATTTGAAATTTCCATTATGTTCTCTGCTTCGTTGCTATTTTCTTTCATGAATATAAACTTCTAATTCTATAGTCTGAATGATTTTAAACGAGTATAGGAATTGGTTAGTATATTTTTGAAAAGCTAAAAATAAAATTGATTGTTGTTTGTGTTGTGTGACAGTGGGTTTGATTAATTAAATTATTAGAACGATAGTTAATTTAATCAATAAGAGAATGAATGGTAGAATTTATTCGATTAAATCACACATTGAACCGAGTTACAAATAGATAGAAATATATACATGTGCATTATATATGTTTCAATAGGTAAATGGATTAGCTGTTGATTAAAGAATTTATTTGCGTGCCTGACAAATAGGTAAACCTTAATGAGTTGGATGCGAAATATTATTATATCAACTCCTGTGAATGCCATTGGATGCGGAGTGCTGGTTATTCTGTGTGTAATAATAAACGTCGCCATAGGATAGTAACAATTAATTTTGAACTACACTACATGACATACTTCTTGAAGATAGGCATACTTCATCATATACCACATAAGCATTTGGAGCTTGTATGACGAGGTTGAAGATTTATCATACGAGCGAGAGGCTTGTATGGCGATGACTATATATTACAGGTTGAACTGATGACTGATATGGACCATATAAAAATGTAACGATAAATAGCCAGAAAAATAAAAACCCCACACGGGTCTGGAGTTGACAATAATCACGTCTCTCTAGTTATTAGATACGGCACATGGATTATTTATTTCCAACACGGGACGAGGTGACGAGAATTTATTCTCTAGAGCAATTAAAAATACACACTCCCTCAGGCTTGGACAGGGTGACGAGAGTTTATTCTTTGGAGTTATTATCTATACACGCTCCCCTGTAAACACCAGAATATATCACTATAAATATGTGTATGCTTTATAGGATTTATTGGGTACCTAATACGGTCCAATAAATTTCCAAACCCCTCCCCGTACAAAGGAGGTTATGGCGAAATTTTTCGAAAATTCCGGGTGCTAGCCAAATTTTTGAAGAATTTGAAAATTCTCAGAAACTGAAAAGTTGGAGAATGGAAGCCAGATTGAACGTAGAGTTGATTAATCAAACCATTTTCGACTTTGTTCCTTTTCGGCGACGAAAAGTTTTAAGTGGGGGAGATTGTAACGACCCGGAAAACCTGAACCAATTTAAATTTTTTTGAATTGGCTATTTTAGTGAATTTAAAATATTTAAAATATTTAAAATAAATATTTTAAATAATAGCGATGAAAAGTAAGTTTGAATCGATGTTTGAAAATAAATATAATTAATTCTAATTATAAACAAGGCCTGAAATGGCGCGGTAGTTTCAAAATTTGAATTCAAACTTTGCCTGACTATACCGGGAGCAAAACAAAACGGATTTGAGTGAAACAAAAAATATTTAAATCTGTTAGTGAATATCTTTCTAACGAATCTGAAAATTCGAAGTTTCATAGCGGGAAGAAAAAGTTATGGCCAATCGAATTTTTAGAAAGGTCGCTATAGAGTTTATATAGCCCGTGAAAATGGCCATTTTGCAAACGACCTAGGAATTCGACGAAACCACTTTTGTTGGATGCAGGATGTCAAATTATTGCTAGGTTTCAAATTTCATAATTTTTGAAGCTAGTATGTGAGCGTGGCAAAGGAAAATGTGTTTGGTCGATTTCTATTAAATTAGATCGACCAGAAAAGGGCCATTTTTCAAACGATCTCAGAATTCGACGAAACTAGTTTTGTTCGGACTATATTGTCAAAACATAGCTAGATTTATTTTTCGGGAATTTTTCGAATCAGTATGTGGCCTCGGCAAATTGAAATGTACATTCAAATCAAATATTGAATGTTTTATATTTTAATTTGAAGGAAAACTGACTGAAACAGTCGAATGGGCCTACAAAACATATCCCATTGTGTTCAAAATGGGGGTACTTAGCTAGGGACGTTAGTCGTTGGGCTTGAATTGGGGTTCGTGGGTGAAAGAGTGTATTTTCAAAATTTAAAAATTTATAAATATAAAAAAATTATCTCATTTGTCCACATCAACCCTTCTCTCTCTCCGAAACCCCGATCGACGGCGGAACAGCTTCAAAACTTCCCCCTCCGGTTCCTCCTCCTACACGCAATAAAACACCATGCTCCTTTGGAGATGTGATGATCCCAAAACCTCGTACGACGGTGTTAAGGGTAATCTTTGGAATATAACACATAAACAGATAATAGCAGAACAGAAATAAATAAATACACCAGACAATGTACAAATAATACACTAGACAAACATAATCATCAGAGTTACACAGTATACAGGATCATACTTAGTACAAATACAGTTCAGCTATACATAAATGTCTACAGTGGAAAACAAACATAATATGTACAATAGGAGCTGAAAAAAATAAAATAGATAAATGATAGAATCCATCTTCAGCTCCAGCTATCCAGAAAGAGCCTGCTAAAACCTGAATACAAGGCTGCCCGTGTAGAAAAAGGGGCACCCGAGTTTGCAAGTGAAATAAACTACGAGTCAGTTATGGGACTGGTATGAAAAATCTACTTAACACATTTTATAATATTGCTAATCACAGGACCACGCCACTTTCGTGGAACAGGTTTACTCCATTGGATTGCCAGTGCTTTACAATAGGTAAATCTTTTAAACATCGCAATGCTTTTTATAAAAATGAAGCCATTATAAGACTCAATTCCCATCAAACAATGCAACGCAAACCGGAGGATAGAGTTTTTACCTTATAATGGCCAAAATATGCTTGATACAAATAAAACAAAAGAATTTGATATTATTACTAGTGTTTATACGTTTCAAAAACAATTTCAAATCATAAGTATCAATCATAGACGACATTAATGCCCCCATACCACTATGTCACCATATATAAGTATACAATCAAAACCGCACAGTCACGTATTTGGAAATTGGATTTCCGTCACGAACCGAGGCAAAAGACAGTCCTTACCGACTTTGAGACGCTCTAGCCCGTGTCTCAGGCAAGTACTCAGTCAAGCCTTTGGATCGTCAGGGCCGGTCCACCGATGTGGATTATAATGCCTGAACAATGCGTTTCCCCGCCCTATGGGGCGTCAATGAGCCAACGAATGACTCCATCGTACCGGATCGACCGATATAACTGAGGCGCCTCCCAACAGCAACAACCACATAGGTGAAAATACTATAAATGTCATCCAGTTCAAGCATCGACACCACCTCTAGTTAGAAGGAAACGCATGCCCTCCCTGATGTCCTCTCCCGTTTCTGGTTCATACCGGGGTGCGAGGCTCGCGAATTCACGTTATACACAAAGCTACGCCACACAGGCGGTGCTTTGATCATCAACCACAAGACTTTGCTTTTCAACAGAAGCCTTGATCACTGCATCTTAGCATGCCACACAGGCAATTCACACCATGCAACTGATGGCTATCAATCACACAGAATGAATTCCAATGTCAGACATAGAGTCCATTTGCAAGTCCGTTCTGGGTCTGAATGAAACCGGAGGCACTATATACCTCGCATACCCATCGATATCCACGTACGTCTGGACGATCACCACTCATTATCCATATTTCGGGATGCCTCCAAATCAGGACATCAGTTACCATCCAAACGAGGTGAAGATCTCCGGTCTTCGACCACCGTCTTCATCTTCAATTTCTTATCGTCGATTCAGTTATTCAGAATGGGATAAACCGGGTTTTATTGAGCAACTCGTGTATATAATAAACAAGTGCTACACAAAAACAACATACGCATCATTTCAATTCATCAGTCACTAATCGTAAATCAGTAAGAGAACGATTTCCCAAATATTAACCCCGAAGGCTGAAACCAACATCAGATCAAAACCCAGGAAATCATTCGAATTAGCTAACCTTCAGTTAGTTTCTAAATTTTGCATTCCATATCGTTTATAATATTTTATAATGATTTATCTCAATTTTTATTCATTTATTTAAAGCCAATTCATTCAAACGACGCTTCGGGCCATAACGCGGCCGCGACACTGTTTTTCTTCAGATTTGATTTACACATATCTGAAAATCTAACTATTGGATCTTCACAAATTTTACGTCATTAGAAAGATCTTTTCAAAACGAATCCAACGGTTCCAGTTTTGGGAAAATCCGACAGTCGGATCTCCCAGTACACTCGTTTGAAGTTTCGATTTCAAAATACGAACTGCAGCATCGTTATTTGATTTGATTTAATTATATATATATATAATATATATAATCGATTCTGGCGCTGTTTTTCTTTAGATTTGAATTAAACATTCCAGACAATCCAACCGTTGGATCTTCACAAAGTTGGTGTCGTTGGAAAGATATTTCCAAGGCGAACCCAACGGTTTCGGTTTCGGGAAAATCCGATGGTCTGATCTCCCACACTAATCGTTTGAAATCACGGTTTCAAAACACGAACTGCAGCTTCGTTGTTTGATTTATTTTAATTATATTTATATATATGAATATAAATATAATCGATTCTTCGATTTCAAAACCATTTGCTTTTCATACATTTGATAAAAATGATATTTTTATCCAACAGACATTTATTTCGACAGGTCACTATCTTTAACAATTCATGTATATAGTAAAAATGTGATTTTTATTGCAAAACAATTTATTTCAAAACACGACTATTTTATATAGTTCATATAGATGATAAAAATATGATTTTTATTATAAAACAATTTATTTCAAAACACGACTATTTTATATAGTTCATATAGATGATAAAAATATGATTTTTATTATAAAACAATTTATTTAAAACACGAATACCATTCAACACATGAATTTCTATTCAACGAATGAATTTCCATTCAACACATGAATGTTTTCTATTCAACACATGAATATAGTTTCAACACATGAAAATAATTCTAACACATGAATATTATTCAAAATTTCGGCAGCATAACGGCAGGGTAGTTAAAACCGGGGCCGTCCCTAGTACGGCTCCTCGCTCTACCTTAAAGCCTCGCAACTTTTGACAATGGGGATTTCATGCATCTAGTTCGCACGCAGGCGGCATGTATATTTTTTTCATTTCCACAAACTAATCCTATGTGGTTTCAACCAAATAATTCTCCGACAAACGGGTATTTTTCAACCACAATCAATCAATTTCAACCACAAATAATTCTAATCAACCATTCGCTATCAATCAATTTTCACACCAATCACAACCAGTAAATATCGTCCATGGTTTGTGGACGAGAGGCATATATATATATATATGTATATATATATATATACATATATAAGTATATTTCACTTCCATTCAACACATATATAATTTTTACAACGCATATATAACTTATACATCAAACGTACAACTTATACAATGCTTATACATGTGGAGGACAACGCTTATATAACTCATACATCAACTATATAATTTATACGTCATCGTTTTCCATATCGTTTATAATTTAGAAATCTCACATTGGGTTCCACTCCACCAAAAATAGCAGAAGGCTCAGAAAAATATGCGGTCTCTTCTAGAATGTAGAAGACGTCCACACGAGTCCACTGTCTCTTGTTTCACTGAATTTCATCAACATAGCAAAAAGATATGATTTTTACAGTGAAATCAAAAACCGTAGCGCTTTAAACTGTTATAATATAGTTTAAAATAATTCAAACCGTACCTCAGCTGTTTCGTTCAAAACTAGGTTTTGATTTTACTCGAAATCCGTGAAGCTTGAAGAGGATCGGGCTACGCAGTGTCGAAGGTGGAGGAGAGGCACTCAGGCACCGGGGGAAGTGGGCCCACTCGTTGGCTCCAGCTGTCGGTGGCTGAAAGGGCTCGACTTTCGAGCTCGAATTCTCCCCCAATTCTGAACGAAAAAATCCAAACTATATATGGATTTGAAGATCTTCTTGAGCTCTACAAAATCTTCAACTGGAGGATGGGTTTTTATTGAGTGTGGAAGGAGAAATCGGAGGGGAAAGAAATTGAGGGGTTTCCGCCTGTTGTTCGACGTCGGGGAGAGAGAAACTTTGAGGTGGACGAATGAGATTTTATTTATTTATTTATATATTTTTAAATTTCGAAAATACCCTCTTTCACCCACGAACCCCAATTCAAGCGCAATGACTATCGTCCCTAGCGTTTTACCCCCATTCCGAACACAATGGGATATGTTTCGTCGGCCCATTCGACTGTTTCAGTCAGTTTTCCTTCAATTTAAAATCTATAACATTCCATATTCGATTTGAATGTACAGTTCAATTTGCCAGGGCCACAAACTGATTCGAAAAATTCCAGAAAAATAAATTTAGCTATGTTTTGACGATACAGTCCCAACAAAACTAGTTTCATCGAATTCTGAGACCGTTTGAAAAATGGCCCTTTTCTGGTCGATCCATTTTAACAGAAATCGACCAAACACATTTTCCTTTACCACGCTCACATACTAGCTTCAAAAATTATGAAATTTGAAACCTACTAATAATTTAACATCCTGGATCCAACAAAAGTGGTTTCGTCGAATTCCGAGGTCGTTTGCAAAATGGCCATTTTCACGGGCTATATAAACTCTATAGCGACCTTTCTGAAAATTCATTTAGCCATAACTTTTGCTTCCCGCTATGAAACTTCGATTTTTCAGATTCATTAGAAAGATATTCACTAACAGATTTAAATATTTTTAGTTTCACTCAAATCCGTTTTGTTTTGCACCCGGTATAGTCAGTCAAAGTTTGAATTCAAATTTTGAAACTACCGCGCCATTTCAGGCCTTGTTTATAATTAGAATTAATTATATTTATTTTCAAATGTCGATTCAAACTTAGTTTTCGTCGTTATTATTTAAAATATTTATTTTAAATAATTAAAATCCACTAAAATAGCCAACTAAATTTTTTTAAATTGGTTCAGATTTTCCAGGTCGTTACAATCTCCCCCACTTAAAACTTTTCATCCCCGAAAAGGAACAAAGTTGAAAGTGATTTGATTAATCAACTCTACTTTCAATCTGGCCTCCATTCTCCAATTTTTCAGTTTCTGAGAATTTTCAAATTCAGTGTAGAATGCACTTTGGATGATGGATTGTTGTTTTCATTGTTGTTATACACATTTGTTGTGTGAAATCCATATAATCAAATTATATGGTAATTGATTGTGTCTGATTCCAATTCAGAAAGAAGGAATATTTTAAAATAACGATTATTTTAAAATAACTAATATTTTCAAATAATATTCAGGAAAGAATCAAAATATGATTTTAATGTCCGATTTGGAATGGACACGATTATATTTAAATATATAAAGCCGTGTTGATTAGATTGACGCCATTTTGACTTGAACGATATTTATATCGATTTTATTCTTTTCTATAATGAATATCGAAAAGGAATTGATTTCAAAATCAAATGTTTTGAAAATATTATCATTTATATATCGGTGATATGAAATATTCAATTTTGATTAGAAATCGAATATGAAGTTGAAATCGTTTTGAAAACGAATTTAAAACGATTTATAAAATATGTTTTGAATGGAAATCGACGAAATATATATATTATATATATATATATAATATAATGGCCAGAAAAGAGCGCGCCGCGCTGCGGCAGTTCGCGAATTTTGACCATTGAGTTCAAATGGACATTACGGGAGATCCGACCATCGGATTCTCCTAAAAACAGAACCGTTGGGTTCGTATCGAAAAGAGCTTCGCAACGAATATTAGAGATTTTAATTCTAATGTTTGGATTTGTAATTATGTCCAAATCAAATTTGGAAAAGGTCGCTATAAGTGCAGTTCGATGGCCGTTTGTGGAAATCGACTGTACGGGCCTTGATAAAATTATTAAAAATATCAATAATTAGTGTAATCATAAGAAATGATTTGGAAAGAATTAGGATGAAAAATTCCATATCTGAAAATATAAAGATATATTTTTATTGAAATGAACTAGAACTAGAATTATAATCCATTTATTTTTAAAAATAAATAAATTGGATTTGAAATGGTTTTGAAAATAACCAGAATTCCAAATATATAAATTGGAAATGGATTTGAATCAAAATTGTTATTGGGATATTTCGATGTTGAATTTCGTGATTATACAGATATTGTTATGGGAATTTAAAAGATATATTTGTATCGTTATTTCCAATATGATATTTATTGGTCGTAGAATTTAATATTGAATATAAGCCGATATATTTTCTATTCAGATCTTTGTATTTAATATAAAATGGGATTTGGGTTTGTCGTGAGTGGTGTCTTCATTAACACTGTTCTTAAACCCAGTTGAGAAAAATATTAAATCTTTTATTAAGATTTAATGAAGTATATCAATTAATTAATATTTAATTGGAATTGAATTGGAATTGATTTCCAGTTTTATCGTGAACGGTGTTTTAAATAACACTTGTTCTTTAACCCGATAATTAATGGAATGTGAATTGGGTTTATTGTGAACTGTGTTTTAATGACATTCGTTCTTTAACCCGATTTACAGTGAAATGTGATTCTGAATTTATAAATCTTTTGTTAAGATTTAAAGGAGATTTTCCAAAGTAAAGTTTTTTCCAATTTAATAAAATAAGTTGTAATGGAATGGAATTTGATTTGGTAATAATCGAAGTGAATTTCTGTGGATGAGGACTGCTGATAGATATGGAATTTAAAAGGCTTTGCCGTTATTCCATTTATATTATTAGTCGGTTATGGAAGTTTATATTGATTATATATATCGATTTGTTTTCCATGAAGATTCCATCGTTAATGGAATGTGATTTTGGGTTATTGTGAATGGTATCTTTAATAATACTGTTCTTAGACCCAACAGAGTTAAGAAAATCAGAAACTAACTGGAGATTAGTTAAGTTGAATGGTTTCTTGGGTATTGATCTGATGTTGGTTTCGGCCTTCGGGGTTATTACTTAGGGAATTGTTCACTTGCTAATTTACAGTTAAAGGCTGATGGAATAGAATGTGATTTTGGGTTTATCGTGAACCGTGTCTTAAATGACATTTGTTCTTTAACCCAGTTAAAGACAGGATATGATTTCCCAAGTTAAACAATCGTTAATATTGATTTTTGGGAAGATTAAAACCAAGTGGAGTTTTAATGAATCTTTAATTAGATTGAAATGGTATCCAAAGGAAGATTAAAGAATAAATTTAAGAATATATCTTTGATAAAATTAATGGGAACCTTTCCCAAAGTATATGAATATTTGGATAAAGAAATATTCTGGATTGGAATGAGGCGTATGTTGTGTTTTTATAGCACGTGCTCATCGTATACGTGAGTTATTCAGAAAGACCGGGTTTATCCCATTCTGAATAACTGATTCGACGAGGTGTCGAGGATGAAGACGGTGGTTGAAGACCGGAGGTCTTCACACCTTTTGGATAATTACTGATGATCTTGGTTGGGCTGTACACCCAAGAGGAAAGAATCAGTTGGTGATCGTTCAGACGTACTTGGAGATCGATGGATATGTGAGGTATAAGGTGCCTCCGGTTTCGTTCAGACCCACGACGAACTTGTAAATGGATGTGTGTCTGACATCGGATTTCATTCTGTGTGATTGATATACAAAGGTTGCATAGCGTGAATTGCCTGTGTGGCATGCTGAGATGCAAATGATCCAGGCTTCTGTTGAAAAGCAGAGTCTTGTGGTTGATGATCAAAGCACGGCCTTTGTGGTGTAGCTTTGTGTAGCGTTAATTCGCGAGCCTCACACCCCTGTGTGAACCAGAAATAGGAGAGGACATCAGCGAGGGCATGCGTTTCTTTCTAGCTAGGAGTGGTGTCAGTGTTTTACATGCTCAGGCATTTTACTTATGTGGATGATGGATAGCGAGGCGCCTTGGTTGTATCGGTCGATCCAAGACCGATGGAGTCATTTGGCTCATTTACGCCCTATAGGTTGGGGAAACGTAATATTCAGGCATTTTAATCCATATCGAGTGGACCGGCCCTGATGATCTAAGGGTCACTCGATCTCTGATCTTGAGACATGATAGGCTAGATTGTCTCAAAGCGGTGAGGGCGATCCCTGGCCTCGGTTCATAATGGAAATCCAACTTCCAAATACGTGACAATTGAGGTTTCGATTGTAAACCAATATATGGCGACATAGTGGTATGGGGCACTTATGCCGTCTATGATTAATACTTATGATTGAAGTTGTTTTATACACTATGCACTTATAATAGTATCAAATGATTTGTTTTAACGTACCAAGCACGTTTGGCTATTATAAGGGAAAACCCTATCCTCTGGCTTGCGTTGAATTGTGTGATGGGTTATGGGTCTTATAATAGCTTCATTTTTCATAAAAGCATTGCGCTGTTTTCTTATATGCACTGGTATTCTTGGGATGAAACCCGTTCCGTGTTATACGGCATGGTCCCTTGATATATCTGATTTAAAGTAAAGTTTAAATAACTGTTTTAGTTCTCACACCAGTCACATGACTGATCTGGAGTTTATTGTTTTAACCTAAACTCTGGGTGCCCTTATTTTCCATACAGGCAGCTAGTAGTTTTAGTTTTGCAGATTTATATTCACAGGATCCTGGTTTACAGCTGGAATGATATTCGGAAAGCTCTGTATCCATATATTCTTTTCAGTTGTGTTTTGTATTATTTTCCCGCTGCATTGTAATTTGTAAATCTCTGATATTTAGTAAATGTATAATATGTGATTCATACTCTGTATATTCTTAAATTCTAATGAAATTATTGTAATAAGCAATAAAATGTTCTCCTGTTTGTGTTCCGATGTGGCTTGTTCTTAACTCAATCCGGTCTTTCCTTCACGGGGAAGTTCGGATCATGTCACTATTTAAGTTCATTTATCCTAGAAAACTTCATTATTCCATTACTCCTTCTTTCTTAATCATTTCTCATCAAATTCTATGGAAAATCCTATACATAATCTTAGTGAAAATCTAGAAGAAACTCTCAATTCATTCAAAAGTATTCTCTCTATCATTTTACGAAATTAGCATCATCTTGAATTAAGTCGAATAAAGATGTTCGAACAACAAGGGAAGCACTTTGACGCAATGCGATGGCTAATCTCTTCTCTTTTCAGAGATGAAGAAAATAATCTCGCAAAGGCTCCATCAACAAAAGAAGATGAAGATTGGGAAGTAATTATGAAGGATCATATCTTTGGAGAAGATAGTTGGGTTGAAGTTCCAAGAAACGTTTAGTTGTTTGGTACGATTTGATTGATTTATGGTGTGGTGTGATTGTTTGAAACTTGTATATATTAAGACATATGGTGTGATTTAGTTTGGTTTGATTTGTGTGTGTGTGTATATATATCAGACAAACATATGTAAATAATACTTGGATTGGTTTGTATTTAATCATCATAATGCTATGTATTATTATAGATTAAGGGTAGTGTTCTACGTAGAATTAGTTAATAGATTAATGGGGAGTATTTTTTGGAATATTACTTAGGTTCTAGGGTTGTATAACTTAAGTATCCCTAAAATTTCTTTTTGATAATGACAAAGGGGGAGAACATATAAAATATAGGAATAGATTTTAGGATTCTTACAGGTGGGGGAAGTATAGAAGGAACATCATCAAACAGGTATATACAGGTATGAAATTTTATAAACTAAGGTTGTCATTATCAAAAAGGGCGAGATTGTTTGTAACGACCCGAGAAATTCCCGATCCTGGTTATCGACATAAACTCAATGTCGACTATCCAAGCATCGAAAATACAAGATAGTTAATGAAAGAAGTAAGAGGGTGAAGATAGATAAGATAGAAAATTAGAATAGAAGAAGAAGAAGAAAAGAACATATAATATCAGAATCAGAGTAACACGAATCTCACAGCGGAACGAATAAAATATAACATAACTTTGAAATAAAACAAGTATATGTATAAAAAACACTTATCAGAGTACAACACTTATAACACAGTGGAAATAAACAATTTGCTATAAAATTTTGAAGCCTCCTGCTCCAAGCTCTCAGTATATCTGTAAAATCCTGACTACTTGACTGCCCGTACAAATTGGGCACCCAAGAGTTTAGGGAAAACAAAACAAAATAAACTCTGGGTCAGTCATGAGGCTGGTATGAGTAAACAATTTAAAACAGTTTGAGAAAATAACCGATATCTCATAAGACCATGCCGTATAACACAGAACGGGTGGTTCCCTTATGAGAATCCAAAACACTTGATTTAACATCAAAAATCCTTTTGCAAGAAACAATGATCTTTTATATCAAAACTCTTTTGATATTATAATAGTATCTATCAATCACAATATAACAATCATCTAGCAGAGCACTTTCATCTCACGTTCCACATACATAATATATAATCAAAAACCGTAGGAGCTTATTGGGTAATGAATTCCAACTGACAAGGTATGGGACCACCTTCCGACAGTGTATCTCTAGAGACGAATACACCGGGTTCAATAAGAACATCTTGTAACCCAGGCTAAACATGACCGGTCACTCTTTTCGCTTGAGTGTACCGAATGTACTATCACCAATGGTTGGGATCAGCAACCATTTCCCGGAAGGGACAACATCAAAATATATTATAGAAGTAAATGGAATTTCTCTAGATCTGGTGATAATACACCCTAATTGGCAGCTAACCACTTAGCCATTCGACCTACCCGATTATATACCATTTCCTGGTTGTGAGGCTAGAGGCCATAAAGTATAGAACACACCTTTATTTACTTTGAATGTCACATTGTCATCCATGCCAAGTCACAAATTGATTTCCCAAAAATACAATGGGTATACAGCTAAGAGAAACGAATTCCTCCGCCACCAAACATAAATACGTTTTAAGAGATCAACTTACGCGATATATTAAATATACTCTATCAGACATTCTTCCATACAGGTTGTCCTAGGAATGGACAAGCCGAAGGCACTATTCTGTAAATAGGACAACCCTTGCATATCTCTATCTTCAATTATCTTCATCATATTTGATTCGCAACTCTAACGCCCATACATAGTGGTTTTCAGATAATGAATCTGATCCCGGTCTCTCCATATTGATGACGAAAAAATGGTCAAAAACTTCGATAGTCGATGAGTAACTACAAAAGAAAAACACGTGTGCAAACAACGATATTATTTCCTTATTGAAATTCTATCGATCAATCATCATTTAACATTTATCTCTTTAGTTCCTTAATTTATTCATTTTTCCTTTCCTGTTTCCATATATTCAACATTCCATATTTTCTAAATTTAGAAAATATACGTTATTAATCATTAGAAAACATTTCCGTCTCTTTTTCACATATCACTGTCATTCCAGTATTCTTTATCATCAACATTTCATTTTCTATGCTTAGAAAATATCTATGATTATATTTGGAAAATGTTTCCAAACCTCATTTATATGTATTTCAAATAAACGCTATGTAATTGTCGTTACGGGAGCTCAATCCATGTATCGTTTATCACTTCACTGTATTTCTAATCAATCTTCGCTATCGAACTTCAACTATCCCTTATTTAGTTTCGAAGTTAATCAAGTTGGGATATAATTAACGCTCATACCTTAACTGAACAACGTCCTTAACCTTGCAATAGATAAAGCTCAACACTCAATTTTTAACAACCATTGCTTATGCAAATTCTCGGATTCAGTTTACAATTACATTTCTTTTCTGAAAAACATTTATTGTAGTGATAACGTTATAATTTGTACTTAAGAAATATCTAATTTAGCAATATAACTTTTATTCCTTGATTTGTATAAATAAATAAAACAACTAATTTATAAATAAGTCAGTCTTGATTTAAAAACTGGAAAGTAAACAATACTTTCCCCAATTCGATATAATCAAATTCGACGTATAACTCTCCTTTGAGAAATCTCTATTCTATTAACTCTCCTTCGAATTAATAATATTCGATTTTCTCTCTTTGAATAATTGTATTCGATTGTTTCGCTTCGAATAACTTATTTCGATTTACTCTTATTCGATTAAATCTTTTTTGATTAACGCTAATTTTACTAACTCTAATTCCACAAACTCTATTCGATTAACTCTATTTCGAATAACTATATTTGATTTAACTCTATTTCTGTATCATTCAAATCCCCCTTTGAATTTCTACTTCAAATCCGATCTTCTTTATAAATGTTTTTATTTTCAAAACATTTATTTAATCTGTTATTCATATATAATATGAATAACATTTCTTTTATAATCTTCTTCTTCGCAAAATTCTGGCCTTAATCCATTATTCATATTCAATATAAATAATATATTCTTTATATAATTAAAAGAATTTGGTTTTGTATTTAAAATAATATCTTATTTTAAATATTCTATTTATACTTCTATTTATTAAAAATTAATATAAAATCTTATTTTATATTCGACACTTTAATAATTCCATCTAAAATTCTCGTTAACACAACGTTCATATTCAGTTTCAAAGGTTAAAAATCGATTCTTACTTCTCTATATAAGTTCTGACTTATATATTCCATTTATCCACTGACAAAAAATTAACTTAATTTATAAAATATTATTTATAAATTCTTCTTCTCAATTCATCTATTAAAAATATATTTATATTTTATATCTAATTTAAATAAATCATATCAATTTTCTTTTATAATTCAAAATACCCTTTTTATAATTCTATATTTATTTCCTTAACATTTCCTTTTATAAAATCTTATTTATTATATAAATAATTCCTTTTATAAAATTCTATTCATTTTAAAAATATTTCTTTTTTTATATAATCCTTTGATTTTATGAATATCTCTTTTTATAAAATCCTTTGATTTTGTATATATATATTTCTTTTTCAATATAACATTGAAAATTCCCTTTTTATATTCCAGTATTTCTTATGGTATTTAAAATACCAAATAACAATGATCAATATCATTCTAACACACATCATCAACGATAGATTATATATCACCATATATGAAAACAAACAGTATTATACATTTTGAGGAATCTTGATGGATCCTTCCAACCTGTTTCCCTGTATCACATATGTTAAACAATATAATTAACATCAATTTTATTTCAATATGAAATATTCTGATAAACAGAATCAATATTTGATTATCGATATATATATCGTTATCTATAATTTCAACCAATTGATCAGCAGTTCATTCAAACAGTCAACACACAACAATTAATCATCATACATCAATTCAAAAAATATGTTATAAAATATAAACTGATTAGAGCGAGATTTACTCACATTGGACGATCATCGTTAAATAACGATAAACTGTCTTTGATTTGATTCAGATTAGACAATTTATTTCGCTATAAATTGTAACGAGCTCGAATTTACTCCCAGTCAGTTTCATTGCGTAGCCACCGTCCATACGATCCCAAAGGATCTTGTTTCGTTGAATTTTGATCATTTGTGACAAAGATATTACTTTTATAAGTTACGCCGGTATTTAAATTTAAATTAAACTTGAAATAATTTAAATCCGGGCCTCACCCTTTTAAAACCTGCCCACCTTCTTCAACCCGCCAGGAACAGTTCCTTTCTCCCCCAATGTAACTCGCGTTCTTCCTGTAGAACTCTATGACCATTGCCGAACTCTTCTTATAAAATCTCTTCCTCCATACATCACTTCATCCAAACAAATATCACCATTATACTCTCCTTCCATCTCTCCCAAATTCCGTTATAGTTTTGACAAACCCTACGCCCTGCTCTCCATTGCGTCCTCCGCTCGAACCCGTGACACCAATAAAACCATCGACAATTTTAATTTCGATAAAATCCCCAAAAATCAAACTAGCTTCTATCTTCAATCCTGAACCCAAATCTAACATTGGTTTAATCAATCATTCCTCCAATATCGTAATTCTACTAGCCCTAGATGTTGCGGTTCACTATCGAGTATTTCGAAACCCCATCGCACCTAATAATACGCACCTAGATTTAAAGAGAATTTTTTAGAGATCGCAACGATGTTTGAGTTGTGATTTTTAGAAATTTCTATGGTTTTATATGAATTTATAAAGGATTGAATTCTTTTACTGAATAGAAAAGGAGAAAGTGACACATTAGAAAAAATCAATCTAGGGTTAGAAATATTTTAGGGTATTTATAGGATATTTATTTGGCTTGCAGGAGAAGTTTCATGATTTTTATATTAATTTATATTCGATAATTAGCTCCATTTATCACTTTCAAAATTCCTATTATTACATACAACATCCAAAAATCGTGAAAATGGACATACCCTTAGAGTTTGGCATTACGGACCCAACGAAACTGGTTTCGTCGAATTCCAACTTCATTTGCTCACATAACATATTTTTAAAGTCAAATTATCGACTGTATTTTACATTAAAATCCCGTACGACCACATACGGACTCTATAAATAACGAAAATTGAAATCTAACAATAATTTAATATTCCGAATCCAACTAAATTAGTTTCTCGAAAACGGAGGTCATTTGCAAAACTGGTTATTTTTAAATCCTTGAATAAACCCATTTAAATCTTAATATATTTAAAAATAATTTAATTTAATATTACTAAATAAATATTGTCATATATATATATTCACCTTGAATATGATACAGCTCCAGAATATACATATCTGGATATACAACTCGATATTTCAAAATTCCCAGTTATATCGATATTCGATTTATACTTAAATCCCTTTATAATATAAATAAATCGTTATAAATTTTAAAGGAGATCCACAGCAACTTTTAGAAAATTTGATTTGGACATAACTCAAAATCTACATGATGAAATTTCGATTTTTCTCTTCCATTAGAAAAATATACTTCACCAGCTCCGAACGTTTCTTGTTTCATAGAAATCCAACTTAAGACGGATTCTGTATATTTGTTTAAAGTTCGAATTGCCAAATTACGAAATACCGCGCCATTTCGAGCTCGATTATAATAATAATAATATAATTATATGGTTTAAATAATATATTCGTTATTATAATTAAATTCTAAACTTAATTAAATATTATAAATAATCCAATTCACACAATATTGCCGTTTT
The DNA here is from genome assembly GCA_030737875.1 of Allium sativum. Taxonomy (NCBI): domain Eukaryota; kingdom Viridiplantae; phylum Streptophyta; class Magnoliopsida; order Asparagales; family Amaryllidaceae; genus Allium; species Allium sativum. The sequence goes on from CM060922.1 coordinate 376,129,446, forward strand.
AGCTATATTCTAATTATTTCAAAATTAAATATATTATTCTATTAATTACATTAATTAAATATTCAATATTATTTAATGAAACAACCATTTAATTCTCTGAATCACTATTTATATAATTAAATAAATTAATTATTATACCGTAAAATTACGGGATGTTACATTCTTCCCTCCTTTAAATAATTTCGTTCTTAAAATTGCTAAGGTAGAAAATAAACCCTATTAACTGGGTTAAAAATTATTTGTCTACTTCTTAACCTCAATTTCAACTGAACCAATTTAATTTCAATTAAATATTTATTCATTTTTATTAACGAAAATTTTCAAAAATCCTAAAAATTTTATAACACCTTAACTTTTCGAAAAATTTCGCCAACACCTCCTTTGTACTGGTCAATAGCTCAAACTCCAACTCGCCTCTCTAGGCCTTCTTCAACCCAAAAGAAAATCAAACAGCCAAGCGGCTTGCCAATTCGACTCATAAAAACCTCATACCCAATATAAATATAAACCGGTACCTTTTTGTCGGGCATATCAATGCATCCTTTCCATCTGTTGCCAGTTCTGCATATTCGAATGTCTTCCCAATCATTCGGTTATACCCAAGCCAAATTTTGTTCTTAACTCAGATTCCATTTTTAATTTCCACTCTTAACTTACCAGTCCAATATCAATTTGGATTATCTCCAATCCAATCTAATTCGATATTTTCTATCTCAATTCATTTTACCCTTAACTGGTTTCAATTTAATTTCTATTTGCGTTTACAAAATCTAATTTAATTTGTTTTAATTCAAAAAACCTTCCCTAGGGAATTTTAAACAGTTTAACTTTTCTAAAACCAGATATCCCTTTCCAGGATTCTAAACAACTTGCTTTTCCACAAAAAAATTTAAAAACAAAATCTTTGGTAGTAATCCATCACATAGCAACTTGAAAATGAACATTGATGATGCAGCTGTCATTATCGGAATCTATTTTCCAGCGATCGAAGTGAGTTCAATACTATATCACTTTTAAAACCATTTCTAAACACTTCCATTTGGAATACATTTCAAAATACCATTCACAGTGCTTGTAAAACGATTTAAAATCTCCCAGGATTTTAAAATTCTCATATATTTAATCTAATTCCATTTACAAACACTTTTCTAGTTTTTGGAATTTTAATTCCAATTCTGATTTAAATTCAGATTTAATTCATTTGATTTCATATATTACACTTACATAAATTCTAATTAGTTATTTATATAACCATTTCAATTTATAATCTCATCTGATTATAACAACAACCAATACACCCTATATATTATAATAATTCCAATATATAGATTCCTTTTATAACAAAATATATTTCAGGTAAAATTATTTCATTTACCCTCTTTTCAAAATATACTATGTCGGTTCATCGTATTCAAGTGTTTATTAACTACTACAGATACAGTGGATCAAACTGATCGACCAGAACTCATAAACAACTCAATCAATAAATCTCCAAATATAAAACAATTTTTATATCAAATAACAAATACGTTCACTCGTATATATACACTCACACTCAATCTATGGCATTACTAACCCCATCTCTATTGAGTTACACCACAGAGCCAAGATAATTACTTAACCTTCAACTCTGATACCACTGTAACGACACGAGAAATTCGCTATCCTGGTTATCGACATAAACTCAATGTCAACTATCCAAGCATCAGAAATACTGGATAGTTAATGAAATGAAATAAGTAAGAGGGTAAGTATAGATCAGATAGAAAATTAGAATAGAAGAAGAAGAAGAACAAACAATATCAGAATCAGAGTAACACGAATCTCATAGCGGAACGAATAAAATATAACATAACTTTGAAATAAAACCAGTATATGTATATAATAACACTTATCAGAGTACAACACTTACAAAACAGCGGAAATAAATAATTTGCTATAAAATCCTGAAGCCTCCTGCTCTAAGCTCTCAGTATATCTGTAAAATCCTGACTACTTGACTGCCCATACAAATTTGGGCACCTAGGAGTTTAGGGAAAACAAAACAAAATAAACTCCAGGTCAGTCATGGGACTGGTATGAGTAAACAATTTAAAACAGTTTGAGAAAATAACTGATATCTCTTAAGACCATGCCGTATAACACGAAACGGGTTTTCCCCTTATGAGAATCCAAAACACTTGATTTAACATCAAAAATCCTTTTGCAATAAACAATGATCTTTTATATCAAAACTCTTTTGATATTATAATAGTGTCTATCAATCACAATATAACAATCACCCAGCAGAACGCTTTCATCTCACGTTCCATGTACATAATATATAATCAAAAACCATGGGTAATGAATTCCAACTGGCATGGTATGAGACCACCTTCCGATAGTGTATCGCTAGAGAGGATTACATAGGGTTCAACAAGAACATATTGTAACCCAAGCTAAACGTGACAGGTGACTCATTTCGCTTGAGTGTACCGAATGTATTATCACCAACGGTTGGGATCAGCAACCGTTTCCCGAAAGGGACAGGATCGAAATAGATTATAGAAGTAAATGGAATTTCTCTAATCAGGTGACAATACACCCTAATTGGCAACTAACCACTTAGCCATGTGACCTACCCTATTTTATATCATTTCCAGGTTGTGAGGCTAGAGGCTATAATGTATTGATCACACCTTTATTTACTTTGAATGTCACATTGTCATACCCGCCAAATCACAAATTGATTTTCCAAAAAATACAATGGGTATACAGCTAAGAGAAATGAATTCCTCCGCCACCAAACGTAAATACATTTCAAGAGATCTACTTACGTGATATATTAAATATACTCTATCACACATTCTTCCAAACAGGTTGTCCTGGGACTAGACAACCTGAAGGCACTATTATATAAATAGGATAACCCTTGCATAACTCTGTCTTCAATTATGTTCATCATATTTGATTCGCAATGCTAACGCCCATACAGAGTGGTTTTCAGATTATGAATCTTATCCTGGTCTCTCCGTATTTGTAACGGAAAAATGGTCAAAAACTTCAATAGTCGGTGAGTAACTATCAAAGAAAAACACATGTGCAAACAACGATATTATTTCCAGATGGAAGCTCTATCGATCAATCATCATTTTACATTTATCTCTTTAGTTCCTTAATTTGTTCATTTTTCATTACCTGTTTCAATATATTCAACATTCCTTATTTTCTAAATTTAGAAAATATACGTTATTAATCATTAGAAAACATTTCCATCTCTTTTTCACGTATCACTGTCATTCCAGTATTCTTTATCATCAACATTTCATTTTCTGTGCTTAGAAAATATCTCTGGTTATATTTGGAAAATGTTTCCAAACTCATTTATATGCATTTCAAACGAACTTTATGTAAATATCGTTATGACTTCTCAATCCATTTATTGTTTATCACTTCACTGTATTTCTAATCAATCTTCACTATCGAACTTCAACTATTTCTTAGTTAATTCCGAAGTCAATCAAGTTGGGGTATAATTACCTCTCAGACCTTAACTGAACAATGTCCTTAACCTTGCAACAGATAAAGCTCAACACTCAATTTTTAACAACAATTGCTTATGCAAATTCTCGGATTCAGTTTACAATTCCATTTCTTTTCTGAAAAACATTTATTATAACGATAACTTTATAATTCGTATTTCTGAAATATCTAATTTAACAATATAACTTTTATTCCTTGATTTGTATAAATAAATAAAACAACTAATTTATAAATAACTCAGTCTTGATTTAAAAGCTGGAAAGTAAATAATACTTTCCCCAATTCGATATAATTGAATTCGACATATAACTCTCCTTCGAGAAATCTCTATTCGATTAACTCGCCTTCGAATAACTAATGTTCGATTTCGAATAATTATATTCGATTATCTCACTACGAATAACTTATTTTGATTTACTCTTATTGATTAACTCTTTTTCGATTTACTCTTATTCGATTAACTCTTTTTCGATTAACTCTAATTCGACTAACTCCAATTCAACTAACTCTATTCAGTTAACTCTATTTCGAATAACTATATTTGATTTAACTCTATTTCTGTCTCTTCAAATCCCCCTTTGAATTTCTACTTCAAATCCGATCTTCTTCATAAATGTTTTTATTTTCAAAACATTTATTTAATCTATTATTTATATAAAATATGAATAACATTTCTTTTATAATCTTCTTCTTCGCAAAATGCTTGCCTTAATCCATTATTCGTATTCGATATGAATAATATATTCTTTATATAATTAAAACAGTTTGGTTTTGTATTTGAAATAATATCTTATTTTAAATATTCTATTTATACTTCTATTTATAAACAATTCATATAAAATCTTATTTTATATTCAACACTTTAATAATTCCATCTAAAATTCTTGTTAACACTACGTTCATATTCAGTTTCAAATATCGAGTTAAAAATCGATTCTTACTTCTCTATATAAGTTCTGACTTATATATTCCATTTATCCCCTGATAAATAAATAATTTAATTTATAAAATATTATTTATAAATTATTCTTCTCAATTCATCTGTTAAAAACATATTTTTATTTAATATCTAATTTAAATAAATCATCTCAAATTTCTTTTATAATTCGAAATCCCCTTTTTATAATTCTATATTTATTTCCCGAACATTTCCTTTTATGAAATCTTGTTTATTATATAAATAATTCCTTTTATAAAATTCTATTCATTTTAAAAATAATTCTTTTTTTTATAAAATCCTTTGATTTTATATATATTTCTTTTTCAATATAACATTGAAAATTCCCTTTTAATATTCCAGTATTTCTTATGGTATTTAAAATACCAAATAACAATGACCAATATCATTCTAACACACATCATCAACAACATATTATATATCACATCATATATCACCATATATGAAAACAAACAGTATTATACATTTTGAGGAATCCTGTTGGATCTCTCTAACCTGTTTCCCTGCATCAGAGATGTTAAACAATATAATTAACATCAATTTCATTTCAGTATGAAATATTCTGATGAACAAAATCAATATTTGATTATCGATATATATATATATATCGTTATCTATAATTTCAACCAATTGATCAGCAATCCATTCAAACAGTCAACACATAGCAATCAATCATCATACATCAATTCTAAAACTACATTATAAAATATAAACTAATCCGAGTTAGTGAGATTTACTCACATTGGACGATTATCGATATGATAAACTGTCTTTGATTTGATTCAGATCCGACAATTTATTTCGCTATAAATTGTAACGAGCTCGAATTCACTCCCAGTCAGTTTCATTGCGTGGCCACCGTCCATACAATCCCAATGGATCTTGTTTCGTAGAATTTCGATCATGTATGACAAAGACATTACTTTTATAAGTTACACTGGTATTTAAATTTAAATTAAACTTGAAATAATTTAAATCTGGGCCTCAACCTTTTAAAACCTGTCCCACCTTCTTCAACCCGCCAGGAAAAGTTCCTTTCTCCCCCAATGTTACTTGCGTTCTTCCTGTAGAACTTTATGTCCATAGCCGAACTCTTCTTCTACAATCTCTTCCTCCATACATCGTTTCATCCAAACAAATATCACCATCATACTCCCCTTCCTTCTTTGCTAAATTCCATCACAGTTTTGCCAAACCCGACGCCCTGCTCTCCATCGCGTCTCCGCTCGAAACCGTGACACCAGTAAAACCATCGACAATTTTAATTTCAATAATATCCCCAAAAATCAAACTAGATGATATCTTCAATCCTAAACCCAAATCTATCATTGGTTTAAGCAATCATTGCTCCAATCTCGTCATTCCGCTAGCCCTAGGTGATGCGGTTCACTGTCGAGTATTTTGAAACCCCATCGCACCTAATAATACGCACCTGGATTTGAAGAGAATCCTTCAGTGATCGCAACGATGTTTGAGTTGTGATTTTTAGAAATCTCTATGATTTTATATGAATTTATAAAGGACCGAATTCTTTATCTAAATTGAAAAGGAGACAGCGACGCATTAGAAAAAATCAATCCAGGGTTAGAAATATTTTATGGTATTTATAGGATAATTATTTGGCTTGTAGAAGAAGCTTCATGATTTATATATTAATTTATATTCGACAATTAGCTACATTTATCACTTTCAAAATTCCTATTATTACATACAACATCCAAAAATCATGAAAATGGACATACCACTAGAGTTTGACATTAAAGACCCAACGAAACTGGTTTCGTCAAATTCCGACTTAGTCTGCTCACACAACGTATTTTTAAAGTCAAATTATCGACTGTATTTTACATTAAAATCCCGTACAACCACGTACGGACTCTATAAATCACGAAAATTGAAATCTAACAATAATTTAATATTCCAGACCCAACAAAATTAGTTTCATCGAAAACGGAGGTTGTTCGCAAAACTGGCTATTTTTAAATCCCTGAATAAACCCATTTAAATATTAATGTATATAAAAATAATTCAATTTAATATTACTAAATAAATATTATCGTATATATATTCACCTTGAATATCATACAGCTCCAGAATATACATATCTGGATATACAACTCGATATTTCAAAATTCCCAGTTATATCGATATTAGAATTATATTTAAATCCTTTTATAATATATATAAATCGTTATAAGTTATAAAGTAATTCCACAGCGACTTTTCGAAAATTTGATTTGGACATATCTCAAAATCTACATGACGAAATCTCGATTTTCCCTTCCATTAGAAAAATATACATCACCAGCTCCATACGTTTCTTATATTGTAGAAATCCGACTTAAAACGGATTCTGTATATTCGTTTAAAGTTCGAATTGCCAAATTACGAAATGTCGCGCCATTTCGAGCTCGATTATAATTATAATATAATTATACGTTCAAACTTCGTTTAAATAATATATTCGTTATTATAATCAAATTCTAAACTGAATTAAATATTATAAATAATCCAATTCACACAATATTGCCATTTCAGCTATATTCTGATTATTTCAGAAATAAATATATTATTCTATTAAATATATTAATTAAATATTAAATATTATATAATTAAACAACCATTTAATTCTCTGAATCACTATTTATGCTATAACGACCCGAACTTCCCCGGTAAGGAAAGCCCGAATTGAATAGAGGACAAGACAAATCAGAACGCAAACAGAAGAACATTTCATTGTTAATTACAACAATCCCTCAGAATACAAGAATATACAGAGTATAAACAAATAATATACGTCAGGAAATATCAGAGATTTAAATTACATTTAAATACATCGCAGCGGAAAAACAATACAAAGCACAACTGAAAACAGATACACGGATACAGAGCTTTCCGAATACCGCTTCAGCTGTAAATCAGGATCCTGTGAATATAAATCTGCAAAACCAAAACTACTAGCTGCCTATGTCAAAAATAAGGGCACCCAAAGTTTAGGTTAAAACAATAAACTCCAGGTCAGTCATGTGACTGGTGTGAGCACTAAAACAGTTATTAATCTTTATTTTAAAGTTAGGTAAATCAAGGGACCACGCCGTACAACACGGAACGGGTTTCCTCCCAAGAATACCAGTGCATAAAACAATAGCGCAATGCTAAATAAAGAACAATGAAGCTATTATAAGACCCAGGTCCCATCACACAATGCAACGCAAGCCGGAGGATAGGGTTTTTACCATATAATAGCCAAGAATGCTTGGTACGTGAAATTTCATGTTTTATTATTACTATAAGTGTACAGTGTCAAAACAATTTAAATCATAAGTATCAATCATAGCATAAGCACCCCATACCACTATGTCGCCATATATAGGTTTACAATCAAAACCGCAAAGTCACGTATTGGAAATTGGATTTCCAACTATGAATGGAGGCAAGGGATCGTCCTCACTGGCTTCGAGACTCTCTAGCCCGAGCCTCAAGGTCAGAGCGCATCGACCCTTGGATCGCCAGGGCCGGTCCACCGATGTGGATTAAAATGCCTGAACATTGCGTTTTCCCGCTCTTTGGGGCGTAAATGAGCCAAATGACTCCATCGGCTCCACATAGTCACCGATATATCCGAGGCGCCTCGCAATACAACAACCTATTCATCCCATGAAGTAAAACTGGTAATACTTCATATTTAACATCACGGTGTTATCGGTAAATTCAATTGCCATTTCACGTTCAAATCTAATTAAAGATTTATCTATCGCCTGGAGCAAAACAGGTGATACTCCATTCTCGATCGTCTCAATCTAATTAAAGATTCATTAAAACTCCACTACGTTTTAATCTTCCCAAAAATCATATTAATGATTGTTTAACTTGGGATACCATATCCTGTCTTTAACTGGGTTAAAGAACCAATGTCATTTAAAACACGGTTCACGATAAACCCAAAAATCAATTCAAATTCAATCGCAATTAAATATCATTTAATTGGTATACTTCATTAAATCTAAATAAAAAGATTTAATCTTTTTCTCCACTGGGTTTAAGAACAATGTTAATGAAGACACCATTCACGACAAACCCAAATCCCATTTGATATTAAATACAAGGCTCTGAATAGAAAATATATCGGCTTATATTCAATATCAAATTCTACGACCAACAAATATCGTATTGGAAATAACGATATAAATATATCTTTCAAATTTCCATAACAATATCTGTGTAATCATGAAATCCAACATCGAAATATTCCAAAGACAATTTCGATTCAAATCCATTCCAATTCAATTATTGGAAATTCTGGTTATTTTCAAAACCATTTCAAATCCACTTTATTTATTTTAAAAATAAATGGGATTATAATTCTTGTTCAAAATTAGTTCATTTCGATAAAAATCTATTTTTGCCTTTTCATATTTCGAAATTTTCATCCCAATTCTTCACAAATCATTTCCTATGGTTTTACACAAATTATTATTATTTTTAACAATTTTATCAAGGCTCGTACAGTCGATTTCAATCAACGGCCATCGAATTGCACTTTTAGCGACCTTTTCCAAATTTGATTTGGATAATTCCAAATACAACCATTAGATTTCAAATCTCTAATATTATTTAGAAAGCTCTTTTCGATACGAACCCAACGGTTCCGGTTTTAGGAGAGTCCGATGGTCAGATCTCCCGTAATCTCCGTTCGAAGTCAATGGCCGAAATTCGCGAATGGCCACGGCGCGGCGGTTCTATTCAGGCCATTATATATATAATATATATTATATATATTTCGTCGATTTCCTTCTAAAACGTATTTTATAAATCGTTTTCAAAACGATTTCAACTTCATATTCAGTTTCTAATATAAATTGAATATTCCATATCATCGATATACAATTGATAATATTTTCAAAATGTTATATTTTAAAATCTCTTCCTTTTCTATCTTCATTATAAAAATGAATAAAATCGATATAGATATCGTTCACGTCAAATGGAGCATAGCTATTCAGCACGGCTTTATATATTTCAATAACTTCGTTATTCTATTCAACAAATGAATATTTTTTTCAACACATGAATATATATTTTTATTCAACACATGAATATATATTCTATTCAACGCATGAATTTATATTTTTATTCAACACATGAATATTTATTTTATTCAACACATGAATTTTCTTATTTTTATTCAACACATGAATTTTCTTATTTTCCAAATTGGAATGAGACCCACTCAATTACCATATAACATTAATTATATGGATTCCTTACAACATATGCATATAATAGCAACGATAAATCATCAACCATCATCCAAAGTGCACCACACAATTTCATAAGCATTAAATATAAATAATTAACTCTTACACAGTCTGTCAACCCATTGATTGACGTACAACTAAACAATCGGGATTTGTGTATGTCAGATATCATCCCAATACCCGTGTGGGGTTTCAAATCAACAAACACAGATTTTTATTTGTGCAGTTGGGCGATGTGTAAAATTTATCGTACCAATAAATATCAGTCAAATGGGTATACATAAACAAATCGTCCGATTTGTTTATAAATATTTATTTTATCTACAGGTTAAAAAATATATTTTTAACTATAAAATATTTATTCATTCCACATCACACTATAAAATTTCACAACACAGCAATCAAACAAACAAGTCATCCATGGTCTGTGGACGACGGGTGTCGGGTGCTGCTAAGCACCGTCTACATCCTAGTATATATTTCAACTAGAAAAATAAATTAAAAGTGAGAAGTTCTCACCGAGAAGCTAAACCAAATGCCATAACTCTTCTTATGTAGGAAATCTTCGCCGTGCTCGCCCTTTGTCACTTTCATCGTCCGTATTCAATACATATATAAAAATCATATTTTTAACGATATTCATATAATAAAAATCATATTTTTAGCTTCATAAAAATATTTCAAATATTCGATAAAAATCTTGTCTTTACCAATTCACTTTCATTATAAAAATTCTATTTTTATTTCACCTTCATTCATATAAAAATCGAATTTTTACCTTGTTACCGCCTAAATAAAAATCACAATTTTTTTTTATACATAAGATCATATATTTCCTTCGAACTAAAATAAATTACATTTTCTTGTAACTAAAGATTATTTCTTTATCAACATAAAGATTATATATTTTCAATGCTACTTTGAATATAAATATTATATTTTTTTCAACGCTACTTTGAATATAAAGATTATATTTTTATTCCAAACTTTTCTATAAAAATCACATTTTTATATGGTTATTAAATATACAAAAATCATATTTTTCTATTGCTAATAAATAAATAAAAATCACAACTTTTCTTAAAGTAAAGATCAAAGCGTTTCAAACATAAAGATCAAAGCTTTTTATTCATTTATTTTTAAAAATCCTAACTCTTTTTATTTATAAAAAGGGCACGAGCTGACGACAGACATGCACCACCTGTGTTCGCATTCCCGAAGGAACCCCTCTCTTTCAAGAGGATTCGCGGCATGTCAAGCCCTAGTAAGGTTCTTCGCTTTGCATCGAATTAAACCACATGCTCCATCGCTTGTGCGAGCCCTCGTCAATTCCTTTGAGTTTCATTCTTGCGAACGTACTCCCCAGGCGGGATGCTTTACGCGTTAGCTACAACACTGCACGGGTCGATACGCGCAGCGCCTAGTGATTGATTATTTTTCTAATTTAAATAAACTAACTACCTCATGTTAAAGAAATAAGGGGAAAATTTCACTTTTCATTTTTAAAATCGATTCTCTATTGCAGGAGATGGTCCACGTCGGAGGTGGGGTTGAGAGGGGCGGCGCCTGGTTGTTGGGGGTCAGGTGGAGGCGCGGTGGCAGTGACTAGGGTCTCATTGGGGGTTTCGGGTTGATTTGGGCATCGTTTAGTTTGGGGGAGGAGGGATAGGTGGAGAGGTGATCGGAGGGGAAGGGGGAGGGTGGTGCCGGTCGCGCTGGTGGGGGACCCGACGGCGCGGCGGCGCAGTGAGCGGTGGGCGAGATCGTGGAGCGCATTTTTTCTTTTTCTTTTCTATTTGATTTGCGTTGACCGCTTTGTGAGGGGGGAAAGGGTGGAGGGTAGGGATATATAATAATATATATTATTTTATTTTCATTTTTCTCCTTAAAGTTGATTTTTAATTCGAATCTCAAATCAAGCCTAACGACTATCGTCCCTGGCTAATTACTCCTATTCCGAACACAATGGGATATGTTTCGTAAGTCAATTCCATCGTTTCGTCGTTTAAATTAACATATAAATCATTATATTGAATTTTAAACGTACATTTCAATTTACTGGGGTCACATACAGACTTTAAAAATTCCAGAAAATTTATTTCTAGCTTCGAATTGACGATACGGTCCTAACAAAACTAATTTCATCGAATTCTGAGACCGTTTGAAAAATGGCCATTTTCTGGTCGATCAAATTTGACTAAACTGTCAAAACACCTTTTCTTTTGCCACGCTCACATATTGATTCAAAAAATTATGAATTTTGGAATCTACCAATAACTTGACTTCCTGGATCCAACAAAAGTGGTTTCGTCGAAAACAGAGATCGTTTGCAAAATTTCCATTTTTAAGGGCCAAAATTTCATAGCGACTATTCTAAAATTTCAACTGGGCATAACTTTTTATCCCCGCTATGAAATTTAAATTTTTCGGATTCATTGGAAAGATATTCTCGTATAGATTCAAATATTTTTTATTTCACTAAAATCCGGTTTATTTTGAATCCTATACATTCATTTGAAATTTGAAATCGAATTTTCAAACTACCGCACCATTTCAGGCTCGTTATATAATTAAAATAAATTTATTTGTTTTAACTTCGTCAAAAATATATTTTCCGTTGTTATTATTTAAAATAATTCATTTTAAATATTAAAAATTTGCTAGAATTGCCAAAATAAAAATTTTAAATTGGCTCGGATTTCCGAGTTATTACAATCTCCCCCACTTAAAACTTTTCGTCCCCGAAAAGGAACGTAGCCAAAAGTTGTTTTACAAATCAACTCAACTTTCATAATTTTCATTGTGGCTTAAGTTCTTCAACTCTTCAGTTTCTAAGAACTTTTCAAATTTTTCAAAAATTTGGCTAACACACTAAATTTCCGAAAAATTTCGCCATAACCTCCCCTGCACCGGGAGCTTCGGGATATTTCAAATAGCCTCCCATGGCCCTCACCAATCCAAAAGAAAAAAAACCCAAGCAGCTAGCCAATCGACTCATAAAATCATCCAAAACCAAAGAAATACAATAAACATGTACCTATTTGTCGGGCAAACAATTTAATTCCTCTCCTCTAGCCTCCTTGCTATGACCTGTTCAATGTAAGTACATGTATATGTATGCAAATGCGACAAATTTTCAATATAATTCACTACTTGGTTCAATTTGCCTAAAGTTTTAACATTTAGTTAATCAAACAACACAACCAGCAATCAATAAGTTGATTATCTTTTCAAATTCATAACTTGGATACATAGTAAAAAAATCAGATTTTTGATGCCAAATCACAACAATAAGCCCTATCTAGTTTTGGTTCTCACACCAGTCTATGGAAATATATAAATATCACACTTTCGGCACTCGAATATGAATACCGATGATGTGGCCGCATCACCAGAATTATCCCCGGGCGACTAGAGTGTGACTCTATATCCATCCAGCATATTGGAGGCTTCCAATACACGTGGATCAGATGTATATTAAAATCTCTATATACCTGATAGTCCAAATCAATATAAATAAATATTCAAATACGAATAATTGAATTAAATTTTCAAAATAAAACTTGTTTTCAATTTTATCTTTCAAAACAACACTCTTTGCACTCGTTCTAGGATACTACTGATCCTATCTCTAATGAGTCATTCTCATTGGATATTAATAATCCAATCTCTGATGAATCCTTTCTTTTGGTCCTAACGTGTCTTGTTCTCCGAGCTCGGTAAACCAAATCTCTGATACCACGCTATAACGACCCAAACTTCCCAGGTAAGGAAAGCCTGGATTGAATAGAGGACAAGACGAATCAGAACGCAAATAGAAGAACATTTCATTGTTTATTACAAAAATCCCTCAGATTACAAGAATATACAGAGTACATACAAATAATATACATCAGGAAATATCAGAGATTTAAATTACATTTAAATACATCGTAGCGGAAAAACAATACAAAGCACAACTGAAAACAGATACACGGATACAGAGCTTTCTGAATACCGCTTCAGCTGTAAATCAGGATCCTGTGAATATAAATCTGCAAAACCAAAACTACTAGCTGCCCGTGTCGAAAATAAGGGCACCCAGAGTTTAGGTTAAAACAATAAACTCCAGGTCAGTCATGTGACTGGTGTGAGCACTAAAACAGTTATTAAGATTTATTTTAAAGTTAGGTAAATCAAGGAACTATGCCGTATAAAACGGAATGGGTTTCCTCCCAAGAATACAAGTGCATAAAACAACAGCGCAATGCTAAATAACGAACAATGAAGATATTATAAGACCCAGGTCCCATCACACAATGCAACGCAAGCCGAAGGATAGGGTTTTACCTTATAATAGCCAAGAATGCTTGGTACATGAAATTTCATGTTTTATTATTACTATAAGTGTATAATGTCAAAACAATTTCAATCATAAGTATCAATCATAGATGGCATAAGTGCCCCATACAACTATGTCGCCATATATAGGTTTACAATCAAAACCGCAAAGTCACGTATTGGAAATTGGATTTCCATCTGTGAACCAAGGCAAGGGACCGTCCTCACCGGCTTCGAGACTCTCTAGCCCGAGCCTTAGGGCCAGAGCGCATCGACCCTTGGATCGTCAGGGCCGGTCCACCGATGTGGATTAAAATGCCTGAACACTGCGTTTCCCTGCCATTTGGGGCGCAAATGAGCCAAATGACTCCATCGGCTCCACATAGTCACTGATATGTCCAAGGCGCCTTGCAATCCAACAACCACATAGGTGAAACTAATATAAATGTCAGGGCTGGTAGGTCACTGACACCACCCTAGCTAGAAGGAAACGCATGCCCTCCCTGATGTCCTCTCCCGTTTCTGGTTCACAACCGGGGTGTGAAGCTCGTGAATCAACGTTACAAAAAGCTATGCCACACAGGCGGTGCTTTGATCATCGACCACAAGACTTTGCTTTTCAACCGAAGCCTTGATCAATTGCCACTTAGGCATGCCACACAGGCAATTCACACCATGCGACTGATGTCTATCGATATACAACCTCTGATCCCATATGTCTCAGTGAATGGTGAAGTAAGGGAATGAATTCCCCTTCACCAGGCATATGTATATTTAATAGAGACCAACCAACGCAGAGAAAAATTCAATGCCGGACACACAATTATACAAGTTCGTTCAGGGTCTGAACGAAACCGAAGGAACCTTATTCCTCGCATATCCATCGATATCCAAGTATGTCTGGACGATCACCAACTGATTCCCTCCACTTAGGTGTACAACCCAATCAAGATCATCAGTAATTATCCAAATGATGTGAAGACCTCCGGTCTTCGACCACAGTCTTAATCCTCGACACATTATCGAATCAGTTATTCAGAATGGGATAAACCCGGTCTTTCTAAATAACTCGCATATATAATTAACAAGTGTTACACAAACACAACATACACCTAATTCCAATTCAGAATATTCTTTTATTCAAATATTCTTATACTTTGGGAAAGGTTCCCATTAATTTTATCAAAGATAAATTCTTTAAATTTATTATTTAGTCTTCTTTTGAATATCAATTTAAACCAAATGATGGTTTATCCAAACTAGTCGGGATTAATGAACCTTACCGAAGTAATCACTTGTTAAGTTTCCCAACCCCAACCTATTCATCCCATGAAGTAAAACTGGTAATACTTCATATCTAACACCATGGTGCTATCGGTAAATTCAATTGCCATTTCACGTTCAAATCTAATTAAAGATTTAACTATCGCCTGGTGCAAAACTGGTGATACTCCATTCTCGATCATCTCAATCTAATTAAAGATTCATTAAAACTCCACTTGGTTTTAATCTTCCCAAAAATCATATTAATGGTTGTTTAGCTTGGGAAACCATATCCTGTCTTTAACTGGGTTAAAGAACCAATGTCATTTAAAACACGATTCACGATAAACCCAAAAATCAATTCAAATTCAATTCCAATTAAATATCATTTAATTGATATACTTCATTAAATCTAAATACAAAGATTTTCTCCACTGGGTTTAAGAACAGTGTTAATAAAGACACCATTCACGACAAACCCAAATCCCATTTGATTTTAAATACAAGGCTCTGAATAGAAAATATATTGGCTTATATTCATTATCAAATTCTACGACCAACAAATATCGTATTGGAAATAACGATATAAATATATCTTTCAAATTTCCATAACAATATCTGTGTAATCACGAAATCCAACATCGAAATATTCCAAAGAAAATTTCGATTCAAATCCATTCCAATTCGATTATTGGAAATTCTGGTTATTTTCAAAACCATTTCAAATCCACTTTATTTATTTTAAAAATAAATGGGATTATAATTCTAGTTCAAAACTAGTTCATTTTGATAAAAAAACTATTTTTACCTTTTCAAATTTGGACATAAATTATTACTATTTTTAATAATTTTATCAAGGTTCGTACAGTCGATTTCCATCAACGGCCATCGAACTGCACTTACAGTGACCTTTTCCAAATTTGATTTGGACATAATTCCAAATCCAACCGTTAGATTTCAAATCTCTAATATTCGTTAGAAAGCTCTTTTCGATATGAACCCAACGGATCCAGTTTTAGGAGAATCCGACGGTCGGATCTCTCGTAATGTCCGTTCGAAGTCAATGGTGGAAATTCGCGAACGGCCGCGGCGCAGCGCGTTCTATTCAGGCCATTATATAAATAATATATATACTATATGTATTTCGTCGATTTCCTTTTAAAACGTATTTTATAAATCATTTAAATTTGTTTTCAAAACGATTTCAACTTCATATTCAATTTATAATATAAATCGAATATTCCATATCATCGATATACAATTGATAATATTTTCAAAATGTTATATTTTGAAATTACTTCCTTTTCTATATTCATTATAAAAATGAATAAAATCGATATAGATATCTTCATGTCAAATGGAGCATACCTAATAAACACGGCTTTATATATTTCAATAACTTCGTTATTCTATTCAACAAATGAATATTTTCTTCAACACATGAATATATATTTTTAGTCAACACATGATTATATATTCTATTCAACACATGAATTTATATTTTTATTCAACACATGAATATTTATTTTATTCAACACATGAATTTTCTTATTTTTATTCAACACATGAATTTTCTTATTTTCCAAATTAGAATGAGACCCACTCAATTACCATATAACGTTAATTATATGGATTCCCCATAACACATGTATATAATAGCAACGATAAATCATCAACCATCATCCAGAGTGCACCACACAATTGCATAAGCATTAAATATAAATAATTCACGCTTACACAGTCTGTCATCCCATCGATTGACATACAACTAAACAATCGGGATTAGTGTACGTCGAATATCATCCCAATACCCGTGTGGGGTTTCAAATCAACAAACACAGATTTTTATTTGTGCAGTTGGGCTATGTGTATAATTTATCGTCCCAATCAATATCAGTCAAATGGGTGTACATAAACAAATCTTCCGATTTGTTTATAAATATTTATTTTATATGCACGTTAGAAATTATATTTTTAACGATAAAATATTTATTCACTCCACATCACACAATAAAATTTCACAACACAGCAATCAAACCAACAAGTCATCCATGGTCTGTGGACGATGGGTGTTGGGTGCTGCTAAGCAACGTCTATATCCTAGTATATATTTCAACTAGAAAAATAAATTAAAAGTGAGAAGTTCTCACTGAGAAGCTAAACCAAACGCCATGACTCTTCTTATGTAGGAAATCTTCGCCATGCTCGCCCTTTATCACTTTCGTCGTCCGCATTCACTACATATGTAAAAATCATATTTTTATAATGATATTCAAATAATAAAAACCATATTTTTATCTTTATAAAAATATTTCAAATATACGATAAAAATCTTGTCTTTACCAATTCACTTTCATTTTAAAAATTCTATTTTTATTTCACGTTCATTCATATAAAAATCGAAATTTTACCTTGTTACTGCCTAAATAAAAATCACATTTTTTTAATACATAAGATCATATATTTACTTCGAAATAAAATGAATTATATTTTATTGTAACTAAAGATTATATATTTATTAACATAAAGATTATATATTTTCAACGCTACTTTGAATATAAAGATTATATTATTTTTTTTCAACACTACTTTGAATATAAAAATTATATTTTTATTCTAAATTTTTTCTGTAAAAAATCACATTTTTACATGGTTATTAAATATATAAAAATAATATTTTTTATCGCTAATAAATAAATAAAAATCATTACTTTTCTTAAAGTAAAGATCAAAGCTTTTCAAACATAAAAATCAAAGCTTTCTATTCATTTGTTTTTAAAAATCCTAACTCTTTTTATTTATAAAAAGATTAATTATTTTTCTAATTTAAATAAACTAACTACCTTATATTAAAGAAATAAGGGAAAAAACACACTTTTCATTTTTTAAATCGATTCTCTACTGCCGGAGATGGTCCACGTCGGAGGTGGGGTTGAGAGGGGCGGCGCCTGGTTGTTGGGGGTCGGGTGGAGGCGCGGTGGCAGTGGCTAGGGTTTCAGGGGGGTTTTCGGTTGATTTGGGCATCGTTTGGTTTTGGGGAGGGGGGAGGGATAGGTTTAGAGGTGATCAGAGAGGATGGGGGTGGCGCCCGTTGCGGTGGTAGTGTGGGACCCGACGGCGCGGCGGTGCAGTGAGCGGTGGGCGAGATCGTGGAGCACATTTTTTTTCTTTTCTATTTGATTTGCGTTGGCCGCTTTGTGAGGGGGAAAGGGTGGAGGGTAGGGATATATAATAATATATATTATTTTATTTTCATTTTTCTCCTTAAAGTTGATTTTTAATTAGAATCTCAAATCAAGCCCAACGACTCTCGTCCCTAGCTAATTACCTCTATTCCGAACACAATGGGATATGTTTTGTAAGCCAATTCCATCGTTTCAATCATTTTTCGTTTAAATTAACATTTAAATCGCTATATTGAATTTCAAACGTACAGTTCAATTCACTGGGTCACATACTGACTCTAAAAATTCCAAAAAAATTATTTCTAGCTTCGTATTGACGATACGTTCCTAACAAAACTAATTTCGTCGACTTCTAAGACCGTTTGAAAAATGGCCATTTTCTGGTCGATCAAAATTGACAGAACTGTCAAAACACGTTTTCTTTTTCCATGCTCACATATTGATTCAGAAAATTATGAATTTTGGAATCTAGCAATAACTTGACTTCCCGGATCAACCAAAAGTGGTTTCATCAAAAACAGATATCATTTGCGAAATTTCCATTTTTAAGGGCCAAAATTCAAAAGCGACTATTATGAAATTTCAACTGGGCATAACTTTTTATTCCCGCTATGAAATTTCAATTTTTCGGATTCGTTGAAAAGATATTCTCAGATAGATTCAAATATTTTTGATTTCACTAAAATCCAGTTTATTTCGAATCCTGTACATTCATTTGAAATTTGAAATCTAATTTTCAAACTACCGCGCCATTTCAAGCTCGTTATATAATTAAAATAAATTTATTCTTTTTAACTTCGTCGAAAATATATTTTCCGTCGTTATTATTTAAAATAATTCATTTTAAATATTCAAAATTTGCTAAAATTGCCAAAATAAAAATTTTAAATTGGCTCGGACTTCCGGGTTATTACATATATAATTAAATAAATTAATTATTATACCTTAAAAATAAGAGACGTTACATTGTTGGAGAATGGAGTTTTGATGACAACAACCTTATTTCAATTATCACTGATTATAAAATATATGCTTACACTTTTTGTATAAAATATGTGTATATATATATATATGCAAGAATTATATACAGGAAATATTACTGAAGACTGTACAGTTATAAAAATGATAGAGATTCAAAGATCAGAGAAATTTCAAGACTCATGAGTAATCAAGATTTCAGGAGTTCAAGAGTTCAAGATTAATATAGTTATAGAGTCAAGATTTTGTAAGACTCTAAATAGCACTCCAGGTTTAAATTCAAATTCTAATTTTCAAATTCTGATTTTCAATTCTGTCCTCAATCCTCTCTATTTTATTTTTCTATTTATCCTCAATCCTCTCTATTTTATTTTTCTATTTGTTTCTATTTTTATTCTTCTTTGTTTTTTCAAACTTAAATATTTTATATACTTTACATAGTTTAAAACCATATAATTTTATAAATATATTTATATAGTTTAAAAGTATATTTTCATATGATTTTCTATCATATAATATTAATTTACAACAGTAGAATTTTACTCAAGAATTTCCAAAATTAGTTTTATTTCAAAACACTTGAAAAGTGCTTTGAAAATCAAAAATACACATGAGTATGTCGATATAGCAAAAAGTGTATGCCGACATATAACTGCTATTTTATAATTTTGAAGGAAAGCTTCTGTTCACTATTTGAAATGCTTCAGAAACGTTGCAACCCTTCATACTCTAAAAAAAGAGGTTAAAACCGATTTTTTTTAAGATATCTCTTTGCTAACTTCGTCCTCTTTATCTCCACCATTATTCTTAATCATTTTTATGGTTTTTACACTTATACTCTGCTGAATTCAATTCTGTTTTGATAAAATATCTTCTCTCTACACTCTTTACTCTCTGAATCAATGCTATTGAAGAGTTATAGGGCTGTTTTGTAGGTTTGGTTGAATAAACCTTGTTGTGAGTCAAAGAGGAGTCGATGTATCCTTGTGGGTCGTGAAATCAAGGAAATAGGAGTCGGTGTGTTCTTGTGAGCCATGAAATCAAGAAAGTAGGAATCAGTGTCTCCTTGTGAGCTGTGAAATCAGAGAGGGTGTAATTGACTATTGAAAGAGTAATAAAACTCTGCACAATCCAACGTTGCGCATGACTGCACGTAGGAGTGATCCGAACCAGTATAAAATCCGGTGTGTTCTTTCCTTTTGTGCATTTTTATTTTTGTTTATCTTATTTGTGTTTGAATCTATGTCTGTGATTTTGTTTGTGGTGTTTGATTCATCCCATAGTTCACATTAGTTATAGATTTTGTTTTAATTCTTACAAATACTATTCACCCCCTCCCTCTAGTGTTTGCTTTGCCTTAACGATCCTTCCCGCAGTCCCTAAGAGATACAATATGAGTTGAAGCCCTGTATATAGTCAGGTAAAGCATAAGGGCGTAGGGCTACTCGATCCCAATATGAATTAAAATCTCTAGATACGCTAAAAGGCTCACCATTTACCCATCTCGTGGCCCTCGTACTAGTAATATAAGCTGGGCCAAATAGATCCATACACATCATCTCATGGAAGTGGATCAGAGAATGCATACTATACCACACAGTTGCAACTACCACCACTCCCACGATTATCATATGAGTGGACACATAGGAAAATGAAAGAAAACCCTATGGCTCGAAAGCTTTGACTGGAATGTGAGCAGATGATCTTCGCTAGGCTCTGTAAATCAAATATAATTATGTTATGTATGAGTGATAACTTTGCCACACCGTCTCATATTCATCTGCTACCTAACCTCCATCAACTCATTGTACTCATAGTACCAAAATCGCATGGCTGTACTTCAACAATAATGTATAGGAAAGTAAATATAAGGTGTGGCGTTCACCTTAGCGATAAGTCATAGGTGCATATTAGCCATGTACTCATAGTACCAAAAAGAAAGGATGTATCAAAGACTATACATTTATCGAGACTACACTAATGCATATGTATCCAATGTTAAAGTAGATAACCAAGAATGGCAGTACTATAGTCATATGTGTAAAGAATATCAACCTTCACCAATCTAGAAAATAATCAAGTTTAATTGTGTCTTTATTATTCGAAAAAAATGTAGAACCTGACAGAAATAATAAAAAGACACGAATAATAGGAAGTATGCATCCCCTTAATATCTCTACAATATATTATATACTATATGTCTCTATAAACATATCACCATAACAAAACTCCCCTAATCTCCTTTCATAATAAACAGGTAACTGAGCCACTAATTGGTATCGACACAGGGTCTGGTCGACAAACCCCTATATAGTCAATATATAAAAAATGTCAATCTTAACTCAAAATCATGAAAACAAAAAGTGTGAGCGATAAGTCGCCTTCTCTCACTAAGTGCATCTACTATTCAACATCGGATGTGCGCAAATATAGATAAATTCACCAAAATGTGATGCATATATTCTATCTCTAACCGGGTTAAACAATATGACAAAGTAATCGTTAACATATTTATGTCAACTACCGCACATAGCTACGTGACCAACATAAATAAGTAATTACTTAACGTTAACAATAAATTAATCAAACCAGTAACATAAATGTATGCTACAAACATGTTAATTTAATGGTTAAGAATGAAAATTATACTTATGACGTCGCTAGCGTTGAAATATATCGACGTGATATAATCGGGGGAAGCTCGTGCAATACTCGTAGGTCATCTGCAGCCACGCCATGATAGACGATAATTTGAGTTAGGCCAGCATTGATTTCGATCTTGTAAAGAACGATCCGCCTACCAATTTTGATGACTAATAATGACATTTGAATGACTTGATAAACTAGCATGAAGTTGAAAAAGCGAGAGAAGGTGACAAATGAGAGAAAAATGAAAATCTGCAAACTCGAATGTCTGCTTAATAGATACTCAGATTCCAAGCTTCGTTCAACAAATGCTTGTTCCAAATTCTAGCGATGTGTATTTTGATTATATCTTTGGGTCCATAATTCTACGGATGAGCGTTCGGTCGTTCGATTGGTTTTGAGGTAAAAAAGCTCAAACCAAATTGCAACCAGAAATTTTCCAAACCGAACCAAACCAAATATATTTCGGTATTACAACATCGTAAAATTAGATAATAATTTAAAAGTTCGGCTAATCCGATAACCAAAATAATTATTTTACAAACCAAAGTCAAACTGATTTAGTTTTAAAACCGATCTGAACTGACCGAAATGAACCGGTTTGGTCAGTTAATTTGGTTTGAATCGAATATTGCTCACCCCTACATATTTCGTGATATCCGTACTTCAAATGGTCAAAAATGCTCACTTAAAATTTGATGATTAAGGTAGTTTGAGTACGTAACCTTGAGTTGTGTCCGCCGAGTATTAATATAAATGCAACTTCTAGCAAGCTGAACTGAAACCTGCATTTGGTTGGTAATAAGTTTCACAAATTTCACCAATTGCAAAATTATTTTGAAAACTAAGGGTGTATTTGGCGCAAGTGGAAGCGGAGAATTTGAGCAGAGTATTATAGCAGAGAATGGAAGTTAGCGGACAATGCGTTTGGCGCTGTAAGCGGAGTATTTAAGTGGAGAATTGGAGCGGAGCATTTTATTTATATTTTATAATTTAATTAATTAATGATTAAAATATAACAATATAATTATTGCAGAATAACAAAGTTAACAAAACATAACAGTCCATTACATAAAAACAGTATAGAAAATGATACATTGCAGAAATAAAAAGTACAAATCTATCAGTACAACCTTGCTGCAACAAGCTCGCCTCTGATATTATCTCGACGTACTGCCATATCAGTGCTGCCTTGATACCGTTGAGCTGGTGCAAGGTCATTAGTGCCTATGTTTCTCAACTCGGCATATTCTTTAACGTACTCATCTGGAATAAGATCCAGATCATCATCATACGCCAAAAAATCAGGATCACTCATGTTGTGTTTGCGTATATAATTGTGTATAGCCATCATATCAACAACAATTTTTGTTTGAGCTTCGAACTTGAAGGTTGCCATATTTCTGAATATAACAAATTTCTTTTTCCATATTCCAAAGGTCCTCTCTATTGCCATACGTAAACTAGAATGGTAGAAATTAAATTTTTCATTATTCAATTTCAGTTGATTTGTGGTTATATGAAACTGGGGGATGTGGTATCTAACATTTTGA
Source organism: Allium sativum (assembly GCA_030737875.1). Lineage (NCBI taxonomy): Eukaryota > Viridiplantae > Streptophyta > Magnoliopsida > Asparagales > Amaryllidaceae > Allium > Allium sativum. Next base: position 376,153,129 of record CM060922.1, read on the forward strand.
TATGATGGTATATACCCAGTTGTTAGTGGGAAACCAGAATCCACAACATAATACTGTTCAGGAGGAGGATGAGGAAAATTGCAACTTCTGTCATTCACCATAGAATTAGAAATTCGTCTGTCGTCTGCAGTACCTTTCCAACCAGATACAGCATACGTAAGTAGTAAATCGAACGAGCATGCAACTAAAATATTCTGTGTAGCGTATCCTTTTCGTCTCATAAATGGAACAACTCGATCTGGAGGTAGGTGTGCCATTATATGTGTACCGTCTATGGCACCAATACAGTTTTTAAAGTACGTGTAATAATGGTTATCATTCCTAATTTCAGCTGGAATTGAGTTAAATTGAGGATCAACAGGCTTTATAATAGCTGTAGATAATATTAGGACAGCATTCAAAATAGCATGAAAATAATGAAAGATTGTGCTACCTGACCATTGAAATCATTCAGCCACTTGTCTGTTTTAGATGTAGCAATATTATATAAAAATATACCAACCACTTCTCGAACAGTAACATTTTCCGATGTAGCCAAACCGCAACTTTCCAGCCTGTCGCATAAAAAAAGAAAACATAACCGTTTCATACGAAACTGCCTTTGACATCTTTCCAGATGACCGTTCAATATGTCGTCTATCCACATCAAACCAGCAAACTCCGAGTTTTGCATTCGACGACCTATTTCACTATGTCTATCACATAAATACGCTCCAATTAGTACGATATATTCCATATCTTCTGAATCAGAATCACCAACATCTGGAAACGGATATTCCATTACATTCACTTGAAGGTTGAAATTGAAATAAGTGGAAGAAGGTAGTGAAGAGATATGAATGGAAGAAAGGGTAGAAGAAGGAGTTATATAGGGGATGGGAAGGTTGCTCAACGACTCAAATAGGAGCCGCTGAGCATCGACGCGTCGGACGCGTCGACGCTCAACGGATCCAATTTGAGCCATTGAGCAACCGGTCAAAAATGGACCGATTACAAACGGACGCATCCTTTTGTCAGTTGGTATGTATTAGACCAACGAACACATCCTAAGTGCATTCTGAGAATTTATCATTATGGTTGCTCATCAATGTTTATTTGTGCCAAAGACTCCCCACTGCAAGTGAGTTGCGAACTGTGGACAATAGCTGGATCTTTGTTTTCACGAATCCTAGAAAAAGCGAAAGCTGCACAACAATGTCGATTTCGCAGCTTGCCAAACAAATTAACTCCACAGCTCTAAAGGCTTACCTTCACTCCTGACCTACCACCTTCAGTTCCTCTCTTCTTCCCTGTCCATCCTTCCTTCCCTCCTCTCACACCTCCACACCTCCCACTCCTCCTTCTCAATTTCTACCACACTTTTCTCTTCTCCCGCTCCCACTCCCTGTCCTCCACTCTTTCTCTCTCCCTCTCCCGCTCCCGCCACTTCTCTCTTTCCCTCTCCCTCCTCTCCCGCCTCCCTCCTTCCTCGCTCCCCCCTCCCTCTCCGTCCTCATCTCCCGCTTTGCCAAGTTCCATCCCTTCCCCGCCACCATCGCCTTCTTCAACCAGGTTCAAGACGTTTATGAACGATCCAGCATCAACATTAATTTATTCGACATCCTACAGCGCTCTTTCGCGATGCCAGGCCGCATGGCGAAAGCACACACAGGGTTCAACATGTTTCACTCAATGTTTGGTGTGGGCACGAGGAGTTTGAATGTCCTCCTCCTAGGGTTTAAGAAAGCGGGAGACATATCAGCATTTGAGCTTTTTTGGAACGAGATTTTGTTAAGGGGGTTTGATCCGGATGTGGTGAGCTTTAATGTAAGAATCGATATGTATTTCAAGAGGAAAAGGTTCGATAAAGGGTAGAGGTGTTTGAGGAAATAGAGAAGAAGGGATTTATGCCGATAGTAGAATCGATGTCCACTTTGGTACATGGGGCACAATGCTTTGATCAGGGCATATGTGAAGACTGGGGAAATGAAGGAGGGGATAGGGTTGCTGGATGAGATGGAGAGTAAAGGAATGGATGCAGATGTTGTGAGTTATTACACTATGATTTGTGGGTTTAAGAAGTTGGAGGATTTTGAAGGGGTTTTGAAGATTTTTAGAAGGATGATGGAGAGGAACTATGTTCCTAGGGTTGGAACTGTGATGATGTTGATGAAGTACTTATGTGTTAATAGGAGGTATGATTTCGGGTTGGAGCTATGGGATTATTTGTTAGATAAGGGGTGTTGCCCTCATATGCATGCATTGGATCTATTGCTTATTAGTTTGTGTTCTTGTAAGAATTTGGAAGAAGGTTATGTTTGTTTTAAACAAGTTTTGAAACGACAAAGACGACATTGTAAAAGGGGTGCCATGATGATAGAACAAGCCTTGTTAAGAGCAGAAGAGAATGAGAAGCCTGAGGAGTTGCAAGTCATGATGAAAAATTTGGAAGTTTTCAAACAAAATCGAGATAATGAGTTGGAAGAGATTTCCTATATTGTTGATGGTTTAAAGGAGATAACATGACAAGTTAGTAGTTAGATGCATGTTATTTGATAACCGGAACTTTGGGTTAGTTTTGTAAAACAACTCAAACTCCATGGTGACTTTTCTGGAAACAACTAAACCAAATGAGGGGAATGTCCGGATGAGTTTTCGTATATTGATGATGGCTTGAAAACAGAGGAATAAGTTAGATGTGTGTCAACTGGTGTTGACGTCAAAAGTTGGTCACTTGTGACGGTCACCCCCTAATCGTGTGGAGAGCACACGAATAGCAATTACAGAATACGGTAAAGTAAAGAAAACATGGAACACGCAAGACTTTTTATAGTGGTTCGGCCAAGATGATGTCTACGTCCACATTATATGTATTAACTTTTTTTTATTACAAATAAATACTTTTTCTATTTGAAGAAGAGTGGAAGATAAGAAGTTTTAAGATGAATAAGAGTTGGCTATTTGAGGAATGAGCCATAAGTCTTCTTCTCCCAGAGCTTAGATTGCCCAAAAAAACCTGCTTTTCTTCTTTGGGGAAGAGGATATTTATAGATGGAGAAGTAGGGTAGGGTAGATGCAACGTGGCCCGCCCTTTCGGGAAAGCTTGGACATGTGGAGCTTGATTCTTGGGCATAGTTGCGGCAAGGAGACTATTTCCACTATTGATTAATAGGATCCTCAGAATGTATGGCTTACGTGGCACTTGGGATGAGGTGTATCAAAAGAAGATCTTTGGCTGTTAGCATTTGACCGCCCTTGTTGCCTTCAGAATTGGTTTGAGTAATGAATGACTTAGTTGGATATTTCCTGATGAATCTGAGATATTTGGTTGATCTGATTTTAAAGGAAGTGATTGATTCGGTCGGTCGAAAAGAGCAATTCTTCTAGGTTCGATGAGTCCCTTGCTTGAAGGAAACTAAATCGGGTCTGCCTCGGTTCGAGTTAGTCTTGAAGGAAGCTGGCTCAGGCCGAACCTTGCCTGGGTTTTTGGGAATGGGGGTCGCTCTATCGAACAATCGATCGATGCTGGAGAGAATTTCTAGTTTTTGGGCTTTGATTTGTTGAACCATCATAGCTTTTTTCCAAAAAGTTGGTTAACATTTTCCCCCTCAGAATACATCTTTCTTGGTAAAGATGGTGTGTTCTGATCCTTGCATCGAAGTCTAATATGCGGGTAGCGATGGTTGCACCGAACCATATTAAAATCAGAAATCCGATGGTCCGGTGGTTGTATTAAGACCAAAAAACCGACGATCAAAGTAGATCGTATTAAGGTCAGAGAACCGACAACCATCAAAGACTGTATTAAGGCGAAGAGAATAACTGTTAAGTCCAGTCATAAGAGCCATCACCTGCAAAGATTGTGCGGGCCATTCTCGGTTTAGAGAAGGCTTTGGTCTTGTTTGGGCGAGTGTTAACAATACTTGGCTTGAAGACAAAGGCGAGCAGTAATTACAATTGTCTTAGAGAGATGGGGAATATTAACCATACTTGGCTTACAGAGGTGGCAAGTATTAACCAAACTCGGCTTACAGAGGTTGCGAGTATTAACCATACTCGGCTGCAAGTGTTAACCATGCTCCACTTATATTAGGTCATTTGCTAAGTCTTAATGAGTGGAGAGTGCACTCAGTTTGGAGAAAGGGCGAGTACGATCCATACTCGGATTAAAGAGATTTGACCATACCTAGCTCGAGAAGTAGGTTTAGTTATGGTGCTAGGCTTTTGATCACACGTTACGGACGATGGCTCAGCATTGACCATATAAGGGTTGGTGAGCGTCCATCAAGCTCGACCTATATCATTAAAACATAATCCATGTTTGTAAAAGAAAGATCACTGTTTACTAAAGAACTATTATAAGAAGATGAAAATAAATTCTAAGAGGACAGACGTTGATTCCAGAGCATGCCTAGGAGCTAAATCCTAACCTCGTACATGTGTACATCAACACATCCTTTTTATTGAAATAAATGAAAATTCAGTGAAAACAAGAAATATAAATCTCATTACTTGATGATGATATCGTGAGCGCTGGTCTCAGGATCCTTTCCATTTCTAGGAGCTCAAGGACCGGCCTAAGGAGCTTGGGCAGATGATTATGCCGGCAGGGCCAGTGTGTTGCTGTTAACGTACTCGTGAAGTTCTCCTCGCCTAACTCTATCCTCGATAAGATCACACAAATGCCTATATTCATTGGTGTTGTGGTCGGTTATGTTGTGGAACATGCAGTGCTTGCTTGAATCGAACTCTTTTTGGGTCGGCTCTCTTCGAGGAGGTTTTGGGAAAGGAAGAGACCCTCGTACATCAAGGTAGAAGTCGAGTAAAGAAGAACTAAGCTCGGTATACTGATCATACTTGTTCTCTCTCCGGGGTCGTACATTGCGTTTATTCTTCTCCGAGGTCTTTCCTTTTCCTTTATTCTGGCCATTAGTGCTGGATGGACCCCCTTGTTTTTTGGAGAGGACCTCGAGTCTCTCCATCTCAATGCTGGGGTCTTCTTGTTGGAGGAATCGCTCGGCCTCTGCATAAAAATCTTTTATGTCCTTGAGAGGATCTCTGGTCAAAGAGATTGAGAATTCTGATCAGTTCTGAACACCTACAATGGTGGCTATAAGCACCATCGATGGCTCAGGTCAATCGACTGATGTTGCGGCCGTGTTGAATCTTTCGAGGAAAGATCAAAGTGTTTTTCCTGGTCGTTTCTTGATGGAGGTCAGGAACATGACACTCTTTGGTCGGGAGATGTGAACTCTGAACTGCTCGATGAAGCAGGTGGCCAGCGTGTTCCAGCTGCTGATCGACTCTGTTGTTAACTGCCACCACATGTCGTCTATATCTGTAAGGAAAAGTGGGAAGCACTTGGAAATTACATTAGTCGATGCATCGAGCACTTCCATATGGTGCATGTACCGCATGAGATGGATGGTCGGGTCGGGTCGGTTTGACCGTTATAGTGTTCAGTTGAAGGAAACTTAAAGTCTGGAGGATTGCAGGAGTTCCTGATCTCCCTGGTAAAGGGGTTGCGGTGGATATTGTCTATATCCTACTTAGAAGAATTTCCCTGGGTGAAACGTTGAACGATACTTGCAAGCTGGCTTCCATCTTCGAGGGGTCGCTGCCATGAATCCAGCTCTGCATTTAGGAGGGCTCCTGCCCTAGGGTCCAACGAAAGCATGTTCGGAAGGATGGCCGCTAGTTGGGCTCGACCTTCGAGAATTGAGTGAAGGTGACGGCGAGGGTTCATCACAGTGGTTGGTTCCGGGTAGACTGGTGCCTTTGAACCTGATGAGAATTGGATCGGGCCATACCCATGAGGAAGGTCCGAGCTGACTCAGCATGACATGTGATGTTCGGGGCTCTTTGGTGCCCTCGGCCGAAATGATGTTAGAGGGGTCTACGGTTGCGTTTTCCTCCATCAATCTGGGAACCGATATGGTAAATTGGTCTCCGTGGTTCGACAGGAAGGCTCCATCAGTTCCTCATTGAAGGTGGGGAGGCATAAGACAAGTCTGTGGTAAGATACTGGGTTGTAATGGGAATGGCATTGATTCTGACTGACCTAGTGGTTGCTTGATTTATACGGGGGTCAAGCTGTCCCCAAAAGTGGAGGCAAAGTGATCGAGTGACCTAGAACTTGATCGTGGGCCTCCTGTGAATCTGCAGCTGAGGCTGTGCTGGTCGTTGCAAGCGATACTCCTAGCTGAGATTGGTCGGGAGGCGGAGCCGAGCCAAGAGGAAGCAAAGGTGTGACCCGATCTGGGGCTTGGATTTCCGCAGACCGAAGATCCGTTAGTGCCCCAGCCTCGCTCGGTGGAGGAATTGATTTTGAAGCATTAAATCCCTTTTCCATCCGAGCGAGAAGGTGATCCATAAACTGTTGTTTTCGTTCGAGGGTTTATCCTAAGATGTAATATGGCCTCTAAACTCGGCCATAATCTTATGCATGTCGTCCCGGGTAAGATATCGGGACACGTCTTCAAGATAAGAGGCTTCCTGACTTGCTTCTGCAGCGTTTGTTTTGGCTGCATCGGCATTCGTGGGACGAGAAGATGTTGCATCTTTCTTTCACTTGTTCGCTATGGATTGGAACTTTTTGAAGGTCGTAGGATATGTCGGTTCGCACCCCTTCCTGGCCCGCCAAATTAATGATATCAAAAGTTGGTCATTAGTGACGGTCAACCACAATCATGTGGAGAGCACACGAATTAAAACAATCGAATACGGTAAAGTAAAGAAAACAGGGAACACGCAAGACTTTTTATAGTGGTTCGGCAAAGATGGTATCTTACTTTATATGTATTGACTTTCTTTTTTATTACAAATACAATTTGTTTTCTATTTGAAGAAGAGTGGAAGATAAGAAGTTTTAAGAAGAATAAGAGTTGGATATTTGAGGAATGAGCCGTAAGTCTTCTTTTTCCAGAGCTTAGATTGCCCAAAACAGCCTACTTTTCTTCTTTGGGGTAGAAGGTATTTATAGATAGAGAAGTTGGCTGAGGTAGATGCAACGTGTCCCGCCCTTTCGGGAAAGCTTGGACACGTGGAGCTTGATTCTTGGGCATGGTTGCGACTAGGAGACTATATCCACTGTTGATTAATAGTATCCTCGGAAAGTGTGGCTTACGTGACACTTGGGATGAGGTGTATCAAAAGGAGAGATTTGGACGGTAGCGTTTGACCGCCCTTATCGCCTTGAGAATTGGTCTGAGTAATGAATGAATTAGCTAAATATTTCCTGTTGAATCTAAGATATTTGGTCGGTACGATTTTGATGGAAGTGATTAACTCGATCGGTCGAGAAGAGCGATTCTTTCGGGTTCGATGAGCCGCTTGCTTGAAGGAAACTAAGTCGGGTCTGCCTCCGTCCGAGCTGGTCTTGAAGGAAGCTGGCTTGGGCCGAACCTCGCCTTGGTTTTTTTGGGAATGAGGGTCTCTTTGTCGAACGATCGATCGATGTTAGAGAGAATTTATAGTTTTGGGCTTCGATTTGTTGATCCGTGGTAGCTTTTTTCCAAAAAGTTGGTCAACAAATGGGTTGATCCATAATTAGTTTAAATTCAAAAGAAAGCTGGAAATGATACATCTATTTTTTGGCTTGCTAATTCCTTTCCAAGGGGATGACGATGAAAAGAGGAATGCACTTTTTGACATACTATCTTCTAACTAGGTAACTTAACTCTATGCAATCATTTTGGTGTTTATAAACTAGTTATGCTGCATAAAATACACTACCAGTTTGAATCATGCAATGATTTAACAAGAGAACAACTTAAACCAGTACTTGGTTGAACTACTCGGACAGTCAAGGACAAACATGAACCTAATGGAGGTCACCTCCGTTACCTACTGACTCGATGCAGCACACTGTGTGAAAGCACATGCAAGATGAGATATCTAGTCTATGTTAGGTAATCATAATTTGTGTGATCGATATTGAGTTGCTCGGTGAACACCATTTCCTAGAATTTTATTAATTGTTTGGAAAATATGTTATTCAGTGAAACAATCATATCATTATCATATAATTCCACATGACGTCTCAACACATGTTTGGATATAAATGAATCATTCAATTCATATACCCTTTTTTTAAGCCCATATATTGCAAAATGGCATTATTGTGGTCAATTATCACAATTCTTCTGTAAATAGTAGCTGGTGTGTGCTATTGTGGAAGCAGGGTAACTTGCCCCTTCTCTTCTTGGATTTGTGTGTTGGAGGAAATTTAGAATAAAAATGAGGAAGAGACGTCCCACATCATAAAAGATAAATAAGGTTTCATGGTACTTAAGAGTCTTTCTTAGAAGTGTGTTATGACTCGGGGCTCCTACATGTTTACGTTGTTGTGAGGAAGGGGACCATGCATGTTTAAACATTACGTTCGTGCCGTTCTGCCGACCATGCTGATCCAAGTTGTATATGAGCTTGGGCCAAACTTATATTTTAGGACCACGGTGCAATAGGGTTTTTTAGCCCAAATTTTTAAATCATGAACAGTCAAATGGTGGTATTTGAAAAATAGCCATTATTGTAGTTTTATACCCTTACCAGTCGACTGGTCTAGGGTATTAAACAACAGGAAGTGCCCTTTCGAATTCAAATGGACACTGTCGTTTGAATGAATAGATAGGACCGTTCATTTGAATGGATGCGACCGCGTCTCCTCGCTGCTATAATACTGAACGCACGCCAATTTTTGAAATACGCAAATTTCTTTCTCCATCTTCTTCCTCGAGCATACTCTGTTGTTTTCTTAAATAAAGCAAATGAGTTCTGGTTCCTGCAGGTTGTAACTCTGATCTCTTGTCACCACAGCATATTATTTCTAAATCGTGAATTGTCGTTCATGTGCAAACGCGATGATTAAAGATAACTTCTGTATCTGCTGCGTTGTATCTTCAAACAGATTTTCCATTACTCTTGCACTGTAATAAGGGGGGAAATATTGTTTTAGGATAGTGATCACCAAATCATTCCTTGGAGATTCATCCATCATAATCTACAGCAGTGCAAATTCAACGAAAAATCTAAAATAGTATTTCTACAATGACTCCAAACTGTCTTAAGGAATTTGTTGCTTATTTTACAAGACTAGAGAGGTTTGATGGTGTTAATTACTATGATGGCAGAAAAAGATGCATTTTTTGTTAGCTAGAATGAAAGTTGTCTATGTTCTAACTACACCAAATCCAGTGGAGACAGAAGAAGAAACCATTGCGCAGACACGGGAACAGATCAAATGGGTAGAGTTATTATATTTGCAAGGGCCATATTTGAAACTCCATTACTAATGCACTCTTCAATATATGCTACAAAAATCGCACTAAAAAGGACGTATGGGATTCATTAGAAGAAAATTATCTTATGGAAGATGCAATTAGTAAGAAATTTTATTTCCATAATTTTTTTTAATTATAAGATGACTGATGACCAATATGTGGTAGAGAAATTCATTGATATCATGCACATACTTAATCAATTCAATCAACATAACTTAAAAGTGGATGAAGAGATTAAGGTCTCGTCAATAATAGACAAATTACCTCCCTCTTGTAAAGATCAAAGGAAACCATTGAAACATAAGAGGGAGGATATGAGTCTAGACAGCCTTGCACAATATTTGCAGACTGAACAACAACTGAGGAAGAAAGATGCTCAAGATGGAACAATTTTTGATACATCAAAGGTCCATATGGTGGACGAAAAGCAAACAAATAATGCTTCGAATAACTCTTCTAATAAAAAGAGGAAGGGACAGAATATTAAAAATTTCCAGAACAAGAAAGACAAAAATGGTTGCTACTTTTGTGGTAAACCAGGACAATTCAAAAGGGATTGTTGCTTTTGGAAAAAGAAGCAGCAATCTAGAGAAGAAAAGTTTGCAACAATCATATCCGAAATGAATATGATTGAACAAAGAAATTCTTGTGGATCGATTCTGGCGCTACTAAGCGTGTTTGCATCGACAAGAATATTCAAGAAACTAGAACCAATTAAAGATGAAGATTACCTTTTTGTGGGAAATTCAGCAAAGGCAGTGGTCATAGGGAAGGGGATTTTGGATTTGGAATTCACATCCTGAAAAGTTATAACATTAAACGATGTATATTATGTACCTGAAATTCAGAAGAATCTTGTTTCAGGAAGTCTTCTCAATAAGTTTGGTTTCAAACAAGTCTTTGAGTCAGAAAAATATGTGTTAACCAAAGGGGGTGTGTTTGCGGGAAAATTGTACATGTGTGATGGTATGTTTAAACTGAATGTTGATATTAATAAAAGTATTAATTCTACTGATATTTTTGATTCATTTTCATTATGGCACAATAGATTAGGGCATGTTAATAATAAACGCATGCTTGATATGATATCTTTAAATTTGATTCCAAACATAAAAGTGACATGTTAGATAAATGTAGATTATGTTCATTAACTACGATCACAAGGAAACCATTTCCTTTTAAAGCGGAAAGTACAACTCAATTGTTACAACTCGTTCATAATGATGTATGTGATATGCATAGTACTCCTATTAGAGGTGGAAAGAAATATTTTATCACATTTATAGATGATTACTCAAAATATTATTATGTCTACCTCATGCATGCTAAAAATGAAGTGTTAAAATCATTTATTACATATAAATCTAAAGTATAAACCCAATGTTATGTTAAAATAAAAACACTTAGGTTTGATAGGGGTGGCGAGTATCAATTTCTTGAATATTGTGAATCAGTAGGAATTATACATGAAACATTTATTGCTTTCACTCCACACAAAAACAGAGTGGCTGAAAGGAAAAATAGTACTCTTAATGCAATGGTAAAGTTGATGTTGTGTAATTCTGGACTTAATACAAGTTTCTGGGTTGAAGCTTTAATAACTTGAGGATTTTAGACCCTGAAAATTGACTCAAAACACAATGTCGACTATTCAAGCATCGGAAATACCAGATCATTAATAGAAAGAAGTTAAAAGGTAAGAAAGAGAAAGGAAGAAAGTTAGAATAGAAGAAGAAGATCACAACAGAATAAACACAAATCTCACATCGGAACGAATAAAATATATTATATAACATAACTTTGACATACAAACTGTACTTGTACTTACATTCAACATCATCAAAGTACATAACATATATACCACAATAGAAATAAACACTATATATAACTAATGCTGGAACCACCTACTCCAAGCTCCTCCAAGGGTATCTGTAAAATCCCGACTACTTGACTATGCATACAAATTCGGGCACCTAAGAGTTTAGGGTAACAAAACAAAACAAACTCCGGCTCAGTCATGGGACTAGTGTGAGTAAACTCCAATCATTTGGTTTAACTTTAAAAAATCCTTTTGAAAAGAAAAGATAAATTGTAAGACCGATCCACAAATAAATACGGATGGTTTTTACCTTACGATAACCCAAAACATTCTCTTCCAAAATCAATACTTTTCTGATATTATAATAGTGTCTAAATCAAGTAAATATTAATCTAGTAGAACGCTTGCATCTCAGGCTTTACATACATAGTATACAATCAAAAACCGCAGGCACTTGTTGGATATTGGATTTCCATCTATGACAAGTTATGGAATCACCTTCTGATTAGTGTACTCTAGAGGGGATACACTGGAGTTCAACAAGAATATCTTGCAACTCAGCCACACATGACTAGCCACTCATTTCGCTTGAATGTTCCAAATATATTGTCACCTTACGGTTGGTATACCAACATTGCTGTTCCCGGAAGATACAGAAACAAAAGAAGTAACAAATATGAATATTCTTTAGATGGTGACAATATGCCCTAATTGGGTGCAACCCACTTAGTCATGCTACCTGCCTGATTTTTTTCATTTCCTGATTGATAAGGCTTAAGGTCATAACTTACCATTAGGAAGATCACATCTTCATTTACTTTGAATGCCACATCGTCTAACCTTCCACACAAATTGATTTCTCCGAAAATACCACGGGTACAAAGCCGAGAAAAACGAATTCCTCCGCCAAGTACTTTTGAAGAGATCAACTTACGCGACCTATTAGATATACTCTATCAGACGTTCGTCCATACAAATTGTCCTGGGACTGGACAAACTGAAGGAACTATTCTGTAAATCCGTCTTAGGCAATTTTTACCTATGATTGCAATAACATCCCTTGCATACTCTCCGTCTTCATTTATCTTCATCATATTTGATTCGCAATGCTAATGCCCGTACGTAGTGGTTTTCAGGTAATAAACTTGATCCTGGTCTTTCCGTATTAACAACAGAAACTGGTCAAAAACTTAGCCGATTATTTAACTATCAAAGGAAAATATACAAACAAACAACGGTCGTATTTCCAAATGGAAATATTACTGATCAATCATCAATCAACAATGAGCCCCATTAAATAGATTTAACAGTAATCATTTCATTTCTCAATTTCCCTTAAATATCTTTACCCAAATATTTTCCTAACCCGCTATGCCTTTCGCGATTTCTTGGAAAATGTTTCCATATATTCACACTCCTTATTTCCCATATTTCGAAAATATACGTTATTAACATTGGAAAACATTTCCATATCTTATTCGCGCTTCACTAACCTTCCACATCCATTAGTCCCTTACCGTAAACAATTAAGAGAACAAATTCCAAAGTATCAACCCAAAGGCCGAAACCAACATCAGATCGATACTCAAAAAGTCATTCAACTTGACTAGTCTCCAATCAGTTTCTAATTTGCTTAACTCCATTCTTAACTTCTTATTAACAAAATCATGTTTATGTAACTCTCGGATTTAGTTTACGAATCTACTTCTTTAAAGAAGATCTTTGTTTATAATGATGGCATTATGATCCTTACTTCTAAAATATTTAACTTCAAAATATGACTTTTATTTATTAATTTGAATAATTATTTAATTAATTAATCTTGATCAAAATTGGAAAGTAAAATAGTATTTTTCTCGAATTCGATATAATCGAATTCCAACGTATAACTCTCTTTCGAATAATCTACATTCGATTAACGTTCTGAACTTCAGAATAAACTCACCGTTTCAGGTCAACACAAATTTCAAAATTCACTTTTGAATTTATCACTTCCATATTTAACAATTTCCTTTTATCACCATTCCAATTTGCAAAATGTTTGCTTTTAAATCAATATTCACTTTAAATGTGACTATTATTTCTGTACAGAAAGCTAGACTAGTTTTATCCTATAAATCTTAATTTTTATTTATAATTACCATTCCAGATTCAACTCCTGTTTACCGAGTTATTTTATAAATTCATACTTGATATCCCACTCCATAAACTCCTTTTACAAGTCAATTTCTTGTTAATTATATATCAAGTTTATAACTTCATTTCGATTACATATTCGGTCATTAATTACTGGTTACAAACCTATATAATTATCCTATCAAATTTCCAAATTTATATAATATATAATTTCAAAAAAATATTATTTTAATAACATTCGACATTTGTCGAATTATAATTACTATCCTTATAGTTTTATTCAATTTATATTCACATTTCGAACCTCGAAATAAATTCAACAATTTCCCTTTCCATTACTCATTTTTTAATTTAGCATTTATGGATTATTAAATAATAATTGTTTAGCAATAATTATTTTATTCCATTTATTAAATATCGTAAATAAATCTATCTACTTGTTTTATTATAGTTGAAACAAGTTATTACTTTCCAATCCAAATCGAAATTTAATTTTAATTAAAATAGTTTTCCCTTTTTAAAACCCTAAATTCTTTTCCAATATATTTGAATATATTTTGCGGTATTTAAATACCAATTATTTCAGGTCAAAGTTGTTCAAACATCCCAAAACACACAATAATCTTTCACTGATTATTTGTTACATCATATAATACAATATATGAAAAACAACAATATAATTGTTAATGAATCCAGTTGGATCCCTCCAACCTGTTTGTCTGCATCCATAGACGATAATCAACATAAATAACACTAATTTCATATCAATATGAAATATTAAAATAAATAGAATCAGTATTTAACCAATGACTTCATAAATATAACTATCAACCAATTTATTTGTAGATCATCCGAACAACCATCACACAACATTCAATCATTATTTATCAATATCAAATAACGTTTATAATATTATAAAACTAGACAGAGTTAGTGAGTTTACTCACCTTGGTCGTAAATCGTTAAATAACCATTAATGTTCGATGATTCAAATCAGGCTTTTAATTACACCACAAATTGTAACAATCTCCAAATCACTTCAAGCCAATTGTATTGTGTAGCCTTTGTCCATACGATCCCAATGGATCTTGTTTTGTTGAATTTGGATAACATATGAGATAGTTATTAATTTTATAAGTTTATACACTATTTATCCTAGAATTTAAATTAAATATAAATTATTGTGGGCTTTACCAAAACCATTCGGCCTACACACCCCTTCGAAAACTCAAACCCGTGACTGTGGCTTCTTCCCATAAATAAATTCGTGAGCTCCTGTGCCTTACTCCACCATCTTTCTTGATTTCAAACCGCAAGTTCTCCTTCTATGATTCATTGAAAATTAAAAACACATCACCAAAGCTTCTCTCTTTGACTCCTCATCATCTCCACCCTAATTTTACAAAATTCGAAATCATGATCCCAGTTGCATCTCAGATCGATGCCGTGGCATCCAATAAAAGATGTCGACACTTTTTATTATCTTAAATCCAAAAAACCTAAACGAAGTTATTCAATCTGATTCCAAATACGAACTCAAAATGATCTAAAACTTTTTGAATTTCTGCAGAGATTGAACCCTAAGTTCTAAACGCACACGCTGGCAATTTTTGAGAGAAGCAAATGTCCACCGAAGTATATAAAACCACTACCAGATTGAAGAACACCTCTTTAGCATCACATACATACATGTTCTGAGATTTATCGATTTTATTTGGATTTGATATGAATTTCCAAAGATCAAATGTGCCTACGTTTTTAAGAACAAGAGCGGCGGCCATTTCTGTCGACCATTAGAAAATAGTTTTATGGTTTGGGTAGGTGAGGAGTATTTATAGGTAGAGTTTTTATTTTTTTTATTTGATTATTATATTAATATTTAGCTTATTGCAACGTATTCTCATCGTTAATAAATTCGTATGATCACATACGAATCCCATTTTGACGAAAATGTTCATGCAACTAGGTTCGACATTACAGACCTAACAAAAGTTGTTTCGTCGAACTCCGAGTTCGTTAGCTCACACATCGTTACTTTAAAGTCAAATTATCGATCATTTTACATTTAAATTTCGCACGGTTACAAAACAACTTTGATTGGCACGAAATTTGAAATATAACGATAATTGGTCATTACGAATTTAATAAAATTCGTTTCATCAAAAACGGAGATCATTTGCAAAAATGGCTATTTTAAAGCTTCATATATCTAATAAAATATAACATATTCAAAACAATTAAATTTGTTAAAAATGAATTAATACTATTGTATATATCCAAATAGAATGTCATACAGCTCCATAATAAACATATATGGATAACTCGTTATTTCCAATTTCAAGTTAAATCAATATTCATTTTATATAAAAATCCTTTTATTATATAAAAAATCGTTATAATTATAAACGAATTCCATAGCGACTTTCTCAAAATTTGATTTGGACATAAATCACAATCTATAAGACGAAATCTCGAATTTTCACTTCCACTAGAAAGATACAGTTCAATAGATTCCAACGTTTCTTGTTTCAAAGAAATCCGACTAATAATGAATAACTCAATATTACGAACTACCGCGACATTACGAGCTCGATTATAATTTATATTATAATTAATACATCCAAATGTTGTTAAATTAATATATTTGTTATTATAACTCGTATATAAATTCAATTAAACATCTTAAATAATCCAATTTACACAATATTGCAAAATCAACTAATTCTGATCATTTCATAATTATTATTTCACTATTTACTTTTTTTAAATAATCATAATTATTTAATTCAAGATAAATAATCATCAAACCACTATATAAAATAATTAAATAAATTATTATATCGTTAAAAATTTCGGGATGTTACAATCCTTCCCCTTTAAAAGAATTTCGTCCCCGAAATTTCTAAGTCGGGCAAAATGTTGCAATCCCTCTTACTAGATTAAAATCTTTTATTTTATTTCGTTAATTCAGTTTCAACTGAACCAATTAGTTTTAATTAAAATATTAATTCACTCTTACTAACGAAAATTTCAAAAAAAATTCTAACATCTTAAATCTCTGAAAAATTTCACCAGCGTCTCCTTTGCACGGCTGAATTGGTACAATTAAAACTCGCATTTCTAGGCCTTCTCCAATCCAAAAGAAAATCAAGCACCAAGCGGATTACCAAATAGGCTCATAAACTCATACTCATATAAAATATAAACTTGTACTTTTTTCGGGAATTCACCACTGTCTCTTCCATTTGCTATCAATTTAGCATATACAAAAGTATTCCCAATTGATCTCCACTCAATTCATTCTCAAACCAAACCATTCACTTATAACCAAGCCAATTCAATTCAAACTCCAATTCCAATCTCAATTATAAACTCTTAACTTATCAATTCAAAAATGAAGCGACCCGTTACTTCCCCGGTCCCCGAAGAGATGAGAAAGAACGAATTACTGTGAAGACAAGACAAATCAGAACGCAGACAGAAGAACATTTCATTGTTATTACAACAATTCCATCAGATACAAGAATATACAGTATAAATGAATAAATTACATTCGATAAATATCAGAGATTACAGTTAATTACATAGCAGCGGAAAATAATACAAAGCACAACTGAAGGTGATATACGGATACAGAGCTTTCCGGATATCATTCCAGCTGTAAACCAGGATCCTGTGAATATAAATCTGCAAAACCAAAACTACTAGCTGCCCGTGTCGAAAATAAGGGCACCCAAAGTCTAGGTTAAAACAATAAACTCCAGGTCAGTCATGTGACTGGTGTGAGAACTAAAACAGTTATTTAAAGCTTTACTTTAAAAGTGGGTAATTCAAGGGACCACGCCGTATAACACGGAACGGGTTTCCTCCCAAGAATACCAGTGCATAGAATAAACAACGCAATGCTTTTTCGAAAAATGAAGCTATTATAAGACCCAGGTCCCATCACACAATGCAACGCAAGCCGGAGGATAGGGTTTTCCGTTATAATAGCCAAACATGCTTGGTACGTTTAAAACAAATCATTCGATACTATAAGAAGTGTATAGTGTCAAAACAATTTCAATCATAAATATAAATCATAGACGACATAGCATCCCGTGCTACTATGTCGCCATACTAGGCTCTGCAAATAAAGCCGAAATACACGTATCGGAAATTGGATTTCCGTCATGAGTTGAGGCAAGGGGCAAGCTCCTCTCCGCTTCAAGACACTCTAGCAAATGCCTCGGGACTACACACTCTGGGTAACCCCTGGATGCTTCAGGGCCTGTCCTCTCTTACGTTTGAGGAATAGTATTCCTGAACACACGTTTCCCAGTCCTTACAGTCCTAAAATCGAGGCGCCTCATCCAACAACCACATAGGTGAAAAGTATATAAATGTCAGGGCTGGTAAGTCACTGACACCACCAAAGCTAGAAAGAAACGTCGTGCTCTCCCTACAGTCCTTATCCCGTTTTTAACACATACCGAGGTGTGAGGCTCACGAATTCACGTTATACACAAAGCTGCCACGTAGGCCGTGCTTTAATCATCAACCACAAGACTTTGCTTTTCAACAGAAGCCTTGATCCATGCAACTCAGCGTGCCACACTGGAAATCATGCCATGCGATTGATATCTGTCGATATATAACCTCTAAGCTCGTACGTCGCAGAGAAGGACGTTAAGCAAGAGAATAAATTCTCCGCCGCCAAACAGATATATATTTAACAGAAATCAATCAACATAGAATAAAATCCAATGTCAGACACACAATCCATTTACAAGTTCGTTCTGGGTCTGAACGAAACCGGAGGCACTTTCCTCGCATATCCATCGATCTCCAAGTACGTCTGGACGACCACCAACTGATTCCCTCATCTTGGGTGTACAGCCCAATCAAGATCATCAGTAATCACCCAAACGATGTGAAGACTTCCGGTCTTCAACCACCGTCTTCGTCTTCGACTTATCGTCGAATCGGTTATTCAGAATGGGTATAGACCCGGCCTTTCCGAACAACCCACGTATATTAAAAACAAATGTTACACAAACACAACATACGCCTCATTCCAATTCAGCAGCCACTAACCGCAAATTAGCAAGGGAACAATTTCCCAAATATTAACCCCGAATGCCGAAACCAACATCAGATCAATATCCAGGAAACCCTTCTTCTTAACTAACCTACAGCTAGTTTCTAAATTTCATACTCTTAGGGGAAGGTTCCCATTAATTTTATCCAAGATAAATTCTTTAAATTTATTCTTTAATCTTCCTTTGGATGTCATTTCAAACCAAATTATGGTTTTCCAAACTAGTCGAGATTAGCGAACCACACCGAAGTAATTATTTATTTTATTTCCCAATCCCAACCTATTCATCCCATGAAGAAAAACTGGTAATACTCCATATCTAACACCGTGGTGTTATCGGTAAAATTAATTACCATTTCACGTTCAAATCTAATTAAAGATTTGGCTATCGCTTTGGAGCAAAAACTGGTGATACTCCATTCTCGCTCACTTTCTAAATTTGATAATTTAGATTATCATTTCACATTTCAATCTAATTACAGATTCATTAAAACTCCTTTTACTGGGTTAAAGAGCTAATGTCATTTTATACACAGTTCACGACAAACCCAAATCACATTATATTTATTATTGGGTTAAAGAACAAGTGTTATTTAAAACACCCTTCATGATAAACCCTCAAATCAATTCTATTTAAAACCCATTTCAAATCCAAATTATTTATTTAAAAACTAAAGGGTTTTAATATTAGTTCAAAACTAGTCCATTTTGATAAAAATATATTTTTATCTGTTCAAATATGTAGTTTTTCATCCCAATTTTTCCCAAATCATTTCTTATGATTTTACACAAATTATTACTATTTTTAATAATTTTATCAAAGCCCGTACAGTCGATTTCCAACAACGGCCATCGAACTGCACTTACAACGACGTTTTCCAAATTTGATTTGGACGTATCTCCAAATCCAACCGTTAGATTTCAAATTTCCAATATTCATTAGAAAGCTCTTTTCGATACGAACCCAACGGTTCCGGTTTTAGGAGAATCCGACGGTCGGATCTCCCGTAATGTCCGTTCGAAGTCAATGGTCGAAATTTACGAACTGTCGCGGCGCGGCGCGTTCTATTCAGGCCATTATATTATATATATAATATATATATAATATATTTCATCGATTTTTATTTAAAACAAATTTTATAAATAGTTTTAAATTCGTTTCAAAAACAATTTCAACTTCCATTTCAATTCAAATCAAAATTGAATTTTTCCTTATAAATTCGTTTTAAAATTCATTTCTATTTGATTTCAATTCAAATCGATTTTAATTCGATTCGAATTCATTTTCTTTTCAATCCAATTCAATTCGAATTCATTTTCTTTTCAATTCAAATCAAATTCGTTTTCTATTCAATTCGAATTCGTTTTCTATTCAATTCAATTCGTTTTCTATTCAATTCAATTCGAATTCATTATATATTCAATTCAATTACATAAAAACGAATATAGTGGATATAAATGTCGTTCGCGTCAAAATAGCGCATCTCTAATCAACACGGCTTTATATATTTCAATAATCCCGTTATTCTATTCAATAAATGAATCTATATTTTTGTCAACACGTGACTAAACTCAACGAATGAGTACTGTCCACGTGTGACTAATTTTTGATATTCAATATGTTTTACAAAAATTATGGTATCTATCGTTTGATTTCAAATCAGACTCCAACCGTAAATTAGTAAGAGAACGATTCCCTAAATATTAACCCCGAAGCCCGAAACCAACATCAGATCAACATCCAGGAGACCACTCATCTTATCTATTTTCCAATTAGTTTCTAATTTTATATATGATAAAGATGTAAATTTTATTGTTAAAATATTTCGTTCAACACATGACTAATCTCAACGGATGAGTACTGTCAACACATGAACCTTTATTTTACAATGACAAAGATGTAAATTTTATTATTAAAATATTTCGTTCAACACATGACTAATCTCAACGGATGAGTAATGTCAACACATGAACCTTTATTTTATAATATTCTTTATTTTCTAAATTTGAATTAGGCCCAATCAATTACCATATAAAGTTAATTATACGGATTTTCATACAACACATGTATATAATAGCAATGATAAATAATCAACCGTCATCCAAAGTGCACTACACTGTATAAGCATCAGATATAGATATCTAACGCTTATAACAACCTGTCAATCAATCGATCGACATACAACTAATTATTGGGATTAGTGTATGCTGTATTTTATCCCAATACCCGTGTGGGGTTTTCAAACAATCAAACACAGATTTTATTTGTGCAGTTGGGCGATGTGTAAAATTTATCGTCCCAATCAATGTCCTTCAAATAGGTGTACATAAACAAACCGTCCGGTTTGTAAATGAATATTTATTTATTCCCATTCACGTTAAAAATTATATTTTAACGATCAAATTATTTTATTCAACCTATGAATATATTTTATTATCTATTTCACATCAACATCACAAACAATTTTCACAACACATCAATCAAACAAACAAGCCATCCATGGTCTGTGGATGACGGGTGTCAGGTGCTACTAAACACCGTCTGCATCCTAGTATATATATAACTAGAAAAGGAAATTTATAGTGAGAAATTCTCACCGATAGCCATCCCAATTCCACGACTCTTCATTGATAGAAATCTTCATCGTTCTCGCCTTTTTGTCACCTTCGTTGCCCGTAGCCACTACATATATAAAAATTGAATTTTTACTTTGCTATTCAATATATAAAAATCGAATTTTTACTTCGCTATTCAATATATAAAAATTCTATTTTTACTTCGCTATTCAATATATAAAAATTCTATTTTCATCGCGCTATTCTCTATATACTGATTTCGCCTTCCCAAATATAAAGATTTCGCCTTTTCAAATATAAAGATTTTGCCTTTTCAAATATAAAGATTTCGTCTTTTCAAATATAAAGATTTCGTCTTTTCAAATATAAAGATTTCGTCTTTTCATATCCTACCATATAAAGATCGAATTTTTATTATCTATATAATATAAAAATCCTATTTTTAACCTTCCTATTTAATAAAAATTATATTTTAACCTTCACATATAATAAAAATCATATTTTTATTACGTCATTCATATAAAAATCCCTTCTTTTATTATTATTATATATATATTTTTTAAATAAAAGCTTTATATTCGTTAAGCTAAAATCCTTTCTTTACTTTATTTCTCATAGAAAATAAATAATAAAATTCAAAAACAAACTCACACGGAGATGGAGAAGGCTCGCTGAGGTAGCAGGGGCGCCTGCAGGCGCGGTGGGCCCCCCATCTGCTGGCGGCGTCGCATCCATCTGAAGGGTGGAGAAGTTTTGAGCGCGTTTGATTTTAGAAGGGAGGGAGAGCGGCGGGATGGGGTTCTAAGGGGGTGGCGGCCTGAGTGGTGATCGGCGGAGGGGGATGTGGTGTCATCGACGGTGGGGGTTTCGAGGGGAGCGGGCTAGGGTTCGGGGGTATCGCGAAGTGGTTCAGAACGAAGAGAAGCAAGAGGGGGGGAGGAGAGAGAAGGAGGGCGTCGGTGATGTGGGTCTGAGGCGCGCCGACCCTGGGAGGGGGTGGCGGTCGATGGTGGGGTTGCGCCTGAGGCGCGACGTGGTCGATGGCGATGGCCATCGCCATTTTTTTTTTATAGAAATCGGATTTTGATCTGTAAAGGAAGGGAGAGAGAATGGAGTGGAGGGAGTATATAATATATATATTTATTTTATTATTATTTTTTTATTCCAAAAGGTAACTTCCATTTTCGGACTCGAAACGGGACGCACCGCCTGTCGTCCATAGCTAATTACCCCCATTCCGAACACAATGGGATATGTATCGTAGGCTGATTTGATCGTTTTGATCAGTTTTCATCAAAATCAAAATATAACTCTATATATTGAATTTGAATGCGCATTTCAATTTACTGGGGTCACATACTAACCCGAAAAATTCCAGAAAAATATTTTCTAGCATCGTATTGACGATACGGTCCTAACAAAATTAATTTCGTCGAATTCTGAGACCGTTGGAAAAATGGCCATTTTCCAGTCGATTAAAATCAACTGAAACTGGTCAAACGCGTTTTCCTTTGCCACGCTCACATATTGATTCGAAAAATTATGAAAATTGGAATCTAGCAATAATTTGACATCGCAGACCCAACAAAAGTGGTTTCGTCGAAATCCGAGGTCGTTTGCAAAATTCCCATTTTTAAGGGCCTGAATTCCATAGCGACTATTCAGAATTTTCAATTGGACATATCTTATGATTCCCGCTATGAAATTTCAATTTTTCGGATTCGTTGGAAAGATAGTCACAATTAGGTCCTATTATTTTTGTTTTCGCTAAAATCCGGTTTGTTTTGCACCCGATACAATCAATTGAAGTTTGAAATCGAATTATCGAACTACCGCGCCATTTTCAATTCTATTTATAATTATATATAATTATTTATATTCTAACGACGACGTATATAATATATACGTTCGAATTCCA
Source organism: Allium sativum (assembly GCA_030737875.1). Taxonomy (NCBI): domain Eukaryota; kingdom Viridiplantae; phylum Streptophyta; class Magnoliopsida; order Asparagales; family Amaryllidaceae; genus Allium; species Allium sativum. The sequence continues at coordinate 376,175,919 of CM060922.1, forward strand.
TTCAAAATAAATTTCTCGTCGATATTATTTAAAATAATCTATTTTAAATGTTCAAAATTAGCTAAAATTGTCAAAATAAAAATTTTAAACTGGCTCGCATTTCCGGGTTATTACAATCTCCCCCACTTAAAACTTTTCGTCCCCAAAAAGGAACGAAGCCGAAAGTGGTTTGATTAATCAGCTCTGCGTTCGATCTGGCTTCCATTCTCCAACTTTTCAGTTTCCGAGAATTTTCAAATTTTCAAAAATTTAGCTAACACCCGGAATTTTCGAAAAATTTCGCCATTACCTCCCCTGCACCGAAAGCCACGGGAAAATCCCAAAATTGCCATATAGGCCTTCTGATCTCAAAAAGAAAAAGAAAAAGCCAAGCGGCTAGCCAATCGGCTCATAAAATCATCATCACCCATACAAAACAGTAAATTATAGTAAACATGTACCTATTTGTCGGGCAAACAAATTTTATTCTCTGCTCTAGCCTCCTTGCTATGACCTGTTCAATGTAAGTATATGTATATGCAAGCAAATGCGTCTAATTTTCAATACAATTCGATATTTGATTCAATTAGGCTAAATGGTTCAAAATTATTAAACAAATAAACAAACAACGCAAACATCAATCAATTAGTGAATTTAACGTTTCAAATTCATAATTCTGATATATATACAGAAAATCACATTTTTGATGCCAATTCACAACAAATAAATCTATCTATATAAGTTTTGGTTCTCACACCAGTCTAATGGAAATATATAGATATCACACCTTCGTCGCTCGAATATGAATACTGATGATGATGCACCATCATCAGAATCATCCCCGGATGTCTAGAATGCGATTCTATATCTATCCAGTATATTAAAATTTCGACTATACGTTGATGACGCGTATACGCGAAATCTTTATATACTCGGTTGTCCAAATTCAAAATAAATAAATATCCAAATACGTTTAAAACGAATTAAATTTTCAAAACAAAATTGTTTTTATTTGAAAAATATACTCTTTACATTCGTTCTAGGATACTACTGATCCTATCTCTAACGAGTCATTCTGATTGGATATTACTAACCCAATATCTGATGAATTCTTTTGTATGGTTCTAATGTGTCTTGTTCTCGAGCTCTGTAAACCAAAGCTCTGATACCAAATGAAGCGACCCGTTACTTCCCCGGTCTTCGAAGAGATGAGAAAGAACGAATTACTGTGAGGACAAGACAAATCCGAACGCAGACAGAAGAACATTTCATTGTTATTACAACAATTCCATCAGATACAAGAATATACAGTATAAATGAATAAATTACATTCGATAAATATCAGAGATTACAGTTAATTACATAGCAGCGGAAAATAATACAAAGCACAACTAAAGGTGATATACAGATACAGAGCTTTCCGGATATCATTCCAGCTGTAAACCAGGATCCTGTGAATATAAATCTGCAAAACCAAAACTGCTAGCTGCCCGTGTCGAAAATGAGGGCACCCAGAGTTTAGGTTAAAACAATAAACTCCAGGTCAGTCATGTGACTGGTGTGAGAACTAAAACAGTTATTTAAAGCTTTACTTTAAAGGAGGGTAATTCAAGGGACCACGCCGTATAACACAGAACGGGTTTCCTCCCAAGAATACCAGTGCATAGAATAAACAACGCAATGCTTTTTCGAAAAATGAAGCCATTATAAGACCCAGGTCCCATCACACAATGCAACGCAAGCCGGAGGATAGGGTTTTCCCTTATAATAGCCAAACATGCTTGGTACGTTTAAAACAAATCATTTGATACTATAAGAAGTGTATAGTGTCAAAACAATTTCAATCATAGATATAAATCATATACGGCATATCATCCCATGATACTAGGTCGCCATACTAGGCTCTACAAATAAACCCGAAATACACGTATTGGAAATTGGATTTCCGTCATGAGTTGAGGCAAGGGGCAAGCTCCTCTCCGCTTCGAGACACTCTAGCAAATGCCTCGGGACTACACACTCTGGGTAACCCCTGGATGCTTCAGGGTCGGTCCTCTCTTACGTTTGAGGATTAGTATTCCTGAACACACGTATCCCGGTCCTTACAGACCTAAAATCGAGGCGCCTCATCCAACAACCACATAGGTGAAAAGTATATAAATGTCAGGGCTGGTAAGTCACTGACACCACCAAAGCTAGAAAGAAACGTCGTGCTCTCCCTGCAGTCCTTATCCCGTTTTTAACTCATACCGAGGTGTGAGGCTCGCGAATTCACGTTATACACAAAGCTGCCACGTAGGTCGTGCTTTGATCATCAACCACAAGACTTTTCTTTTCAACAGAAGCCTTGATCCATGCAACTCAGCGTGCCACACTGGAAATCATGCCATGCGATTGATATCTGTCGATATATAACCTCTAAGCTCGTACGTCTCAGAGAAGGACGTTAAGCAAGAGAATAAATTCTCCGCCGCCAAACAGATATATATTTAACAGAAATCAATCAACATAGAATAAAATCCAATGTCAGACACACAATCCATTTACAAGTTCGTTCTGGGTCTGAACGAAACCGGAGGCACTTTCCTCGCATATCCATCGATCTCCAAGTACGTCTGGACGACCACCAACTGATTCCCTCATCTTGGGTGTACAGCCCAATCAAGATCATCAGTAATCACCCAAACGATGTGAAGACTTCCGGTCTTCAACCACCGTCTTCGTCTTCGACTTATCGTCGAATCGGTTATTCAGAATGGGTATAGACCCGGCCTTTCCGAACAACCCACGTATATTAAAAACAAATGTTAAACAAACACAACATACGCCTCATTCCAATTCAGCAGTCACTAACCGCAAATTAGCAAGGGAACAATTTCCCAAATATTAACCCCGAATGCCGAAACCAACATCAGATCAATATACAGGAAACCCGTCTTCTTAACTAACCTACAGCTAGTTTCTAAATTTCATACTCTTAGGGGAAGGTTCCCATTAATTTTATCCAAGATAAATTCTTTAAATTTATTCTTTAATCTTCCTTTGGATGTCATTTCAAACCAAATTATGGTTTTCCAAACTAGTCGAGATTAGTGAACCACACCGAAGTAATTATTTATTTTATTTCCCAATCCCAACCTATTCATCCCATGAAGAAAAACTGGTAATACTCCATATCTAACACCGTGGTGTTATCGGTAAAATTAATTACCATTTCACGTTCAAATCTAATTAAAGATTTGGCTATCGCTTTGGAGCAAAAACTAGTGATACTCTATTCTCGCTCACTTTCTAAATTTGATAATTTAGATTATCATTTCACATTTCAATCTAATTACAGATTCATTAAAACTCCTTTTACTGGGTTAAAGAGCTAATGTCATTTAAAACACAGTTCACGACAAACCCAAATCACATTCTATTTATTATCGGGTTAAAGAACAAGTGTTATTTAAAACACCCTTCACGATAAACCCTCAAATCAATTCTATTTAAAACCCATTTCAAATCCAATTTATTTATTTAAAAACTAATGGGTTTTAATATTAGTTCAAAACTAGTCCATTTCGATAAAAATATATTTTTATCTTTTCAAATATGGAGTTTTTCATCCCAATTTCTCCCAAATCATTTCTTATGATTTCACACAAATGTTTACTATTTTTAATAATTTTATCAAGGCCCGTACAGTCGATTTCCAACAACGGCCATCGAACTGCACTTACAACGACATTTTCCAAATTTGATTTGGACGTATCTCCAAATCCAACCGTTAGATTTCAAATTTCGAATATTCTTTAGAAAGCTCTTTTCGATATGAACCCAACGGTTCCGGTTTTAGGAGAATCCGACGGTCGGATCTCCCGTAAAGTCCGTTCGAAGTCAATGGTCGAAATTTAGGAACTACCGCGACGCGGCGCGTTCTTTTCAGGCCATTATATATATATATATATATATATATATATATATATAATATATATAATATATATTTCGTCGATTTCTATTTAAAACGAATTTTATAAATAGTTTTAAATTCATTTCAAAAACAATTTCAACTTCCATTTCAATTCAAATCAAAATTGAATTTTTCCTTATAAATTCGTTTTAAAATTCATTTCTATTTGATTTCAATTCAAATCGATTTTAATTCGATTAGAATTCATTTTCTTTTCAATCCAATTCAATTCGAATTCGTTTTCTTTTCAATTCAAATCAAATTCGTTTTCTATTCAATTCAATTCGAATTTGTTTTCTATTCAATTCAATTCGAAATCGTTATATATTCAATTCAATTATATAAAAACGAATATAGTCGATATAAATGTCGTTCGCGTCAAAATAGCGCATCTCTAATCAACACGGCTTTATATATTTCAATAATCCCATTATTCTATTCAATAAATGAATCTATATTTTTGTCAACACGTGACTAATCTCAACGAATGAGTACTGTCCACGTGTGACTAATTTTGTTATTCAATATGTTTTATAAAAATTATGGTATCTATAGTTTGATTTCAAATCAGACTCCAACCCTAAATTAGTAAGAGAATGATTCCCTAAATATTAACCCCGAAGGTCGAAACCAACATCAGATCAACATCCAGGAGACAACTCATCTTATCTATTTTCCAATTAGTTTCTAATTTTATATATGATAAAGATGTAAATTTTATTTTTAAAATATTTCGTTCAACACATGACTAATCTCAACGGATGAGTACTGTCAACACATGAACCTTTATTTTATAATGACAAAGATGTAAATTTTATTATTAAAATATTTCGTTCAACACATGACTAATCTCAACGGATGAGTACTGTCAACACATGAACCTTTATTTTGTAATATTCTTTATTTTCTAAATTGGAATGAGGCCCAATCAATTACCATATAAAGTTAATTATACGGATTTTCATACAACACATGTATATAATAGCAACGATAAATAATCAACCATCATCCAAAGTGCACTACACTGTATAAGCATCAAATATAGATATCTAACGCTTATAATAGCCTGTCAATCAATCGATCGACATACAACTAATTATTGGGATTAGTGTATGCCGTATTTTATCCCAATACCCGTGTGGGGTTTTCAAACAATCAAACACAGATTTTATTTGTGCAGTTGGGTGATGTGTAAAATTTATCGTCCCAATCAATGTCCTTCAAAAAGGTGTACATAAACAAACCGTTCAGGTAGTAAATGAATATTTATTTATTCCCATTCACGTTAAAAATTATATTTTAACGATCAAATTATTTTATTCAACCTATGAATATATTTTATTATCTATTTCACATCAACATCACAAACAATTTTCACAACACATCAATCAAACAAACAAGCCATCCATGGTCTGTGGATGACGGGTGTCGGGTGCTACTAAACACCGTCTGCATCTTAGTATACATATATAACTAGAAAAAGAAATTTAGAGTGAGAAATTCTCACCGATAGCCATCCTAATTCCACGACTCTTCATTGATAGAAATCTTCATCGTTCTCGCCTTTTTGTCACCTTCGTTGCCCGTAGCCACTACATATATAAAAATCGAATTTTTACTTCGCTATTCAATATATAAAAATCGAATTTTTACTTCGCTATTCAATATATAAAAATTCTATTTTTACTTCGCTATTCAATATATAAAAATTCTATTTTCATCGCGCTATTCTCTATATACTGATTTCGCCTTCCCATATATAAAGATTTCGCCTTTTCAAATATAAAGATTTCGCCTTTTCAAATATAAAGATTTCGTCTTTTCAAATATTAAGATTTCGTCTTTTCAAATATAAAGATTTCGTCTTTTCAAATATAAAGATTTCGTCTTTTCAAATATAAAGATTTCGTCTTTTCATATCCTACCATATAAAGATCGAATTTTTATTACCTATATAATATAAAAATCCTATTTTTAATCTTCCCATATAATAAAAATTATATTTTTAACCTTCACATATAATAATAATCATATTTTTAACCTTCACATATAATAAAAATCATATTTTTAACCTTCACATATAATAAAAATCATATTTTTATTACGTCATTCATATAAAAATCCCTTCTTTTTATTATTATTATATATATATATATTTTTAAAATCAAAGCATTATATTCGTTAAGCTAAAATCCTTTCTTTACTTTATTTCTCATAGAAAATAAATAATAAAATTCAAAAACAAACACACACGGAGATGGAGAAGGCTCGCTGAGGTAGCAGGGGCGCCTGCAGGCGCGGTGGGCCCCCCATCTGCTGGCGGCGTCGCATCCATCTGAAGGGTGGAGAAGTTTTGAGCGTGTTTGATTTTAGAAGGGAGGGAGAGCGGCGGGATGGGGTTCAAAGGGGGTGGCGGCCTGAGTGGTGATCGGCGGAGGGGGATGTGGTGTCATCGACGGTGGGGGTTTCGAGGGGAGCGGGCTAGGGTTCGGGGGTATCGCGGAGGGGTTCAGAACGAAGAGAAGCAAGAGGGGCGGAGGAGAGAGAAGGAGGGCGTCGGTAATGTGGGTCTGAGGCGCGCCGACCCCGGGAGGGGGTGGCGGTCGATGGTGGGGTTGCGCCTGAGGCGCGACGCGGTCGATGGCAATGGCCATCGCCATTTTTTTTATAGAAATCGGATTTTGATCTGTAAAGGAAGGGAGAGAGAATGAAGTGGAGGGAGTATATAATATATATTTATTTTATTATTTTTATTTTTATTCCAAAAGGTAACTTCCATTTTCGAACTCGAAACGGGACCCACCGCCTGTCGTCCATAGCTAATTACCCCCATTCCGAACACAATGGGATATGTAACGTAGGCTGATTTGATCGTTTCGATCAGTTTCCTTCAAAATCAACATATAACTCTATATATTGAATTTGAACACGCATTTCAATTTACTGGGGTCACATACTAACCCGAAAAATTCCAGAAAAATATTTTCTAGCTTCGTATTGACGATACGGTCCTAACAAAACTAATTTCGTCGAATTCTGAGACCGTTGGAAAAATGGCGATTTTCCAGTCGATTAAAATCAACTGAAACTGGTCAAATGCGTTTTCCTTTGCCACGCTCACATATTGATTCGAAAAATTATGAAAATAGGAATCTAGCAATAATTTGACATCGCGGGCCCAACAAAAGAGGTTTCGTCGAAATCCGAGATCGTTTGCAAAATTCCCATTTTTAAGGGCCTGAATTCCAAAGCGACTATTCAGAATTTTCAACTGGACATATCTTATGATTCCCGCTATGAAATTTCAATTTTTCGGATTCGTTGGAAAGATAGTCACAATTAGATCCAATTATTTTTGGTTTCGCTAAAATCCGGTTTGTTTTGCACCCGGTACAATCAATTGAAGTTTGAAATCGAATTATCGAACTACCGCGCCATTTTCAATTCTATTTGTAATTATATATAATTATTTATATTCTAACGACGACGTATATAATATATACGTTCGAATTCCATTCAAAATAAATTTCTCGTCGATATTATTTAAAATAATCTATTTTAAATGTTCAAAATTAGCTAAAATTGTCAAAATAAAAATTTTAAACTGGCTCGCATTTCCAGGTTATTACAATTCCATTCCAGATTATCTCTAATCCAATCCATTTTTTTAACTTAGTTTAAGTTAAGTTCTAATTTATGTATTTACTTTCACCATTTGAATCTATTTAACTTCATAAGTAAATTTTAAATTTCAGAATTCAAATTCTTGGGGTTTTATTTCAGATAAGTTTGAAATCATATATATATATATATAATAGCAATTCAAAACATTTGAATTTTTGATAACCTGTTTCCTTAAAACTATTCAAAACAAAATCTTTGGTAGTAATCCGTTACATAGAAACTCGAAAATGAGCACTGATGATGCAGCTGTCATCATCAGAATTATTTTCCAGCGATTGAAGTGAGTTCAATAATATACCACTTTGAAAACTTATTTCCAAATATTTCCATTTAGAATTTTTTTCAAAATATCTTTCACAACGCTTGGAAAACATTTTCAAATCTCCCAGGATTTTAAAATTCCCATATATTTAAGCCAAAATTCATTTACAAACACTTCTCCAAATTTCCAGAGTTTTAATTCCAAATTTGTTTAAAACTCAGATTTAATCCATCTAATTTTATATATTACACTTACGAATTCAGATTGGTTAACCATCTCAACTATAATCTGATTCGATTATAATAACAACCAACACATCCAATATATATTATAATAATTCCAATATATATACTTCTTTATATCGAAATATATTTTGGGTAAAATTATTTTGTTTACCCTCTTTAAAAAATACTGTGTCGGTTCATCATATTCGAGCATTTAGAAACCCCTATCGATATTATGGTGCCCCACAATCGACCAGAATTCATAAGCCACTCAATCAATAAATCTCCACAATATAAAACAATTTTTATGTTAATCAACAAATACTCTCTCTCGTATATATACTCAAACCCAATCTAGGGTATTACTAACCCCATCTCTATTGAGTTACGCTATAGAGCCAAGGTAAACACTGAACCTTCATCTCTAATACCACTGTAACGACCCGAAGATTTTAGACCCTGAAAATTGACACAAAAAACAATGTCGACTATGCAAGCATCGGAAATACCAGATCATTAGTAGAACGAGGTTAGAGGGTGAGAAATAGAAAGAAAGTTAGAATAGAAGAAGAACAAGATCACAACAGAATATACACGAATCTCATAGTGGAACGAATACAATATATTATATAAAATAACTTTGAAATACAAAACTGTATTTGTACTTACATTCATCATCATCAGAGTACATAACATATATACCACATCGAAAATAAATTCTATATATAACTAATGCTGAAGCCTCCTGCTCCGAGCTCCTCTAAGGGTATCTGTATAATCTCGACTACTTTATTGCCTATACAAATTTGGGCACCCAAGAGTTTAAGGTAACAAAACAAAATAAACTCCGGGTCAGTTATGGGACTGGTGCAAGTAAACTCCCATCGTTTGGTTTAACTTTTAAAAATCCTTTTCAATAGAAAAGATAAATCGTAAAACCGATCCACACATAAACACGGATGGTTTTTACGTTATGATAACCCAAAATATTCTCTTCTAAAATCAATACTTTTCTGATATTATAATAGTGTCTAAATCAAGTAAATATCAATCTTGTAGAACGCTTGCATCTCACGCTCTACATACATAGTATACAATCAAAAACCGTGGGCACTTATTGGTGGATGGATTTCCAACTATGACAATGTATGGAATCACCTTCCGATAAATGTACTCTAGAGGTGGTACACTAGAGTTCAACAAGAACATCTTGTAACTCAACCACACATGACCTGCCATTCATTTCTCTTGAATGTTCCGAATATATTATCACCTTATGATAGGTATACCAACATAACCTCTCCAGGAAGATACAGAAACGAAAGAAGTAACAAATATGAATATTCCCAAGATGGTGAAAATATACCCTAGTTTTGTGCGACCCACTTAGCTATGCTGCCTGCTCGATTTTTGTCATTTCCCGATTGATAAGGCTTGAGGTCATAATTTACAATTAGATAAATCACACCTTCATTTACTTTGAATGCCACGTCGTCGCACCTACCAAATCACAAATTGATTTCTCCAAAAATACCATGGCTATAAAGCTAAGAGAAACGAATTCATCCGCCACCAACGTAAATACGTTTGAAAAGATCAACTTACGGGATCTATTAGATATACTCTGTTAGACGTTCATCCATAAAAGTTATACTCGGATTGGACAAACCAAAGGCACTATTCCATAAATCCATCTTAGGAAATTTCTACATAGGATTGCGAGAACAACCCATGCATACTCTCCGTCTTCAATTATCTTCATCATATTTGATTCGCAACGCTAATTCCCATAAGGAGTGGTTTTCAGTAATATACCTGATCCCAATCTCTCTGTATTGACAACGGAAAATGGTAAAAAGCTTTGATAGCCAGTTATTTTACTATCAAAGGAAAACATACATACAAACAAAGATCGTATTTCCAAATGGAAATCTTACCGAACAATCAACAATCAACACTGATCCCCTTTAAATAGATTTATAATTAATCATTTCATTTCCCAATTTCCCTTAAATACCTTTACTAAATATTTTCCCAACTCGCTTAGCCTTTCATGATTTCTTGGAAAACATTTCCATATATTCACACTCCTTGTTTCCCATATTTTGAAAATATACGTTATTAACATTGGAAAACATTTCCATATCTTATTCGCGCTTCACTAACTTTACATTATCAATTAGTCACTAACCGTAAACTATTAAGAGAATAAATTCACAAGTATCAACCCCATAGCTCGAAACCAACATAAGATTGATACTTAGAAAGCTGTACAACATGACTAGTCCCCAGTCAGTTTCTAATTTCCTTAACTACATTCTTAACTTCTTGTTAACAAAATCATTGTTTACGCCACTCTCGGATTCAGCTTACGAATCTACTTCTTTAGCAAAGATCATTGATTATAACGATGGCATTATCCTTGCTTCTAAAATATTTAACTTCAAAATATGAATTTTATTCATTAATTTGAATAATTAATTAATTAATTAATAAATCTTGATCAAAATCGGAAAGTAGATAGTACTTTCTCGAATTCGATATAATCGAATTCCAACGTATAACACTCTTTCGCATAATCTATATTCGATTAACGTTCCAAACTTCATAATAAACTCACCATTTTAGGTCAACACAAATTTCTAAATTCACTTTTGAATTTATCACTTCCATATTTACCAATTTCCTTTTATCACCATTCCAATTTGCAAAACGTTTGCTTTTAAATCATTATTCACTTTAAACGTGACTATTATTTCTTTATAGAAAAATAGACTCGTTTTATCCAATAAATCTTGATTTTTATTTATAATTACCATTCAAGATTCAACTCCTTTTTATTGAGTTATTTTATAAATTCATACTTGATATCCCACTTCATAAACTCGTTTTACAAGTCAATTTCTTGTTAATTATATATCAAGTTTATAACTTCATTTCGATTACATATTCGACTATAAATTAATAATTACAAACCAATATAAATTATCCTGTCAAACTTCCAAATTTATATACTATATATTTTCAAAAAAAAAAATCATTTTAATAACATTTGACGTTTGTCGAATTATAATTATAATCTTTATTGTTTTATTCAATTTATATTCACATTTCGAACCTCGAAATAAATGTAACAATTTCTGTTTCCGTTACTCATTTTTGAATTTAACATTCACAGATTATTTAATAATAATTATTTAACAATAATTATTTTATTCCATTTCTAAATATGGTAAATAAATCAAACTAATTGTTTTATTATGGTTAAAACAAGTTGTTACTTTCCAATCCAAATCGAAATTCAATTTATAATTAAAATAGATTTTTCCTTTTTAAAATTGTAAATTCTTTCCAATATATTTGAATATATTTTACGGTATTTAAATACCAATTATTTCAGGTCAAAGTTGTTCAAACATCCCAAAACACACAATAATCTATCACCGATTATTTGTCACATCATATAATACAATATATGAAAAACAATAATATAATTGTTGAGGAATCTAGTTGTATCCCTCTAACCTATTTCCCTGCATCCATAGACGTTAATCTACATAAATAACACTAATTTCATATCAATATGAAGTATTAAAATAAATAGAATCTGTATTTAACCAATGACTTCATATATATAACTATCAACCAATTTATTTGTAAATCGTCCAAACAACTATCACAAAGTATTCAATCATTATTTATCAATATTAAATAAAATTTATAATATTATGAAACTGGATAGAGTTAGTGAGTTTACTCACCTTGGTCGTAAATCGTTAAATAACAATTAACGTTCGATGATTCAAATCAAGCTTTTAATTACACCATAAATTGTAACGACCTAAAAATCACTTATAAATAGAATACCTCATATGAAAAGTAAAGTTACTCCTTATGAACTTTGGAAGAAAAGAAAGCCAAACCTTGAATATTATCGAGTTTGGGGATGTAGAGCCATTGTCCGATTACCTGAACCAAAAATTCGGAAATTAGGACAAAAGGCTATCGAGTACATATTCTTAGGATATGCTCAACATAGCAAAGGATATAGGTTTCTTATAATAGAACATAACAACTCTATTGCGATAAATATAGTAATTGAATCAAAGGATGCAGGTTTTATGAGAATAGATTTACATCTATTCAAAATAAACTGATTCATGAAACGGTGGAGGTTAATACACCTATTAGTGAAATTGTGGAGGTTAATGAACCTATAGAAAACATTGACTTAAATATCAATGAAAATGATGATTCTCTAAGGAGAAGTAAACGAAGAAGAAAAGAAAAATCTTTTGGACTAGATTTCATCGTACATTTGGTTGAAGGATCTAGAGATAATGTTGAACATCGATTAATGATTTCTACAAACATAGAATCTGATCCTTTAACATATAGTGAAGCAATAACACCTCAAGATTTGTCATTTTGGAAAGAAGCCACGAAAGATGAAATGAATTCTATTATGGGAAATAAAACATGGAAGCTATTAGGATGTAAATGGATTATCAAGAAAAAGTTAAAGGCAGATGGAACAACTAAAAAGTTTAAAGCTAGATTAGTTGCCAAAGGATTTACACAAAAAGAAGGAATATATTATTTTGATACATAGGCCCTAGTAGCTAGAATTTCAACTATTAGAACTTTAATTGCATTAGCTTCTATCTATAATTTTGAAATTCATCAAATGGACGTCAAGACATCATTTTTAAATGGTGAACTTGACGAAGAGATATATATGTCTCAACAAGAAGGTTTTGTGATCCCTAGACAAGAATGTAAAGTATGTAAACTTATAAAATCACCTTATGGTCTTAAACAATAACCAAAACAATGGCATGAAAAGTTTGATAGAACTATTATATCTAATGGTTTTAGTATCGTTGAATCTGATAAATGTGTCTATGGCAAGTTTAATTCAGGTAAAGGTGTAATTATATGCCTTTATGTAGATGATATGCTTATATTTGGACCAAATACTTGAAGTATTGAAGAAATCAAAAAGTTCCTATCCTCATGTTTTGGCATAAAAGATATGGGAGTGGCTGAAATGATTCTTGGAATAAGAATCATGAAAACAAAAGATGGGCTATCAATTACTCAGTCTCATTACATTAAGTAAATTTTGAAAAGGTTCGATCTATTCGATTTTAAATCTATGTCCACTCCATTTGATCCAATTATGCAATTATACACTAATACTGGTAGAGCTATAGAACAATTGGAATATTCAAGAGTTATCGGAAGTTTGATGTACACAATGACATGCACCCGACCAGATATAGCCTATGCTGTTGCCAAAATGAGTACATGTAACAGTAATCCTAGTCAGATTCATTGGAATGCATTAAAGTATCTAAAAGGTACCATAAATTATGGTATAAATTACACTGGATATCCTAGTGTAATAGAAGGATACACGGATGCTAGTTGGAACACTGGAAGTGAAGATCATAAATCAACTAGTGAATGGATATTCACTCTTGGTGGGGAGGAAATATCCCGGGACTCAAAGAAACAAATGTGAATTTCTTATTCAACTATGGCTGCTGAATTTTTAGCACTAGCTTCTGGTAGTAAAGAAACAGAGTAGTTAAGGAATTTACTATGAGAAAATCCTATATGGATAAAACCTATGCCACCAATATTTGTACATTGTGATAGTCAATAAACATTATGACAAGCATATAACCAAGTTTATAATGGTAAATCAAGACATGTTGGTCTAAGGCACAGTTTGGTAAGGCAAATGCTCATTGATGGGGTAATTACTATAGTTTTTGTAAGATCTAGCCAAAATTTGGCAGATCCATTTACTAAAGGACTTGCAAGGAACTTAGTGATAAAAACATCACAAGGAATGGGTTTAAAGCCTATACAACAAAATCGCCAATGAAAGAAACTCAACTTAACAAGATAAAGAAATTTGTTATCTTGAGTTCAAAGAGCAAACGTACTTCATATGCTTGCGATTGGAAGCAAAATAATATTTAGTTTAATACAGTGATTATTATTATCATACATTTCAAAGGAAAAGTGCTTGGTACTTATAATGACAAAGAGAGGATGTTCTACTTAGAACTTAATAGGTTAATAACAGACATACTGTTGAGGTGTGTAATATAAGGAACTTCTGATAAACCTACCTATACGGATGCAATGAAGGTGGTGTCGCCTTCTACGGGATTTTGGCTTAATCTCTAAGGGAATTTCATGAAAGAAGATACTGACTCATGGCCAATCCCCGGGTCGAGTATACATACAATCTAGATATTATTAAAAAGGGTGTGTGATGATTACATCCGGTAGATCATATTGAAACGATGGTTCAATGCTTAGTCAACCACTCCATCCCAATACGCTTTGATGGATTATCACTAAGTATAGATTAAAGTCTATAAGACATCTACACTTATTCACAAATTTTCTTGTAAATATATAATAAGAGGAATTTATATAAAATTTGGTGGAGAATCATTGGAGGAAACTTAAAATAAAAATGTGGAAGAGTAGTCCTACATCATGAAAGATAAATAAGGTTTCATGATACTTTAGAGGCTCTCTTAGAAGTTTTTTGGGGACTTGGGGCTCCCACATGTTTGCTTTATTGTAAGGAGGGAGATCATGCATGTTTAAACAACACACACGCGCTCCGCTGCCATCTGTCCGACCGGCTGTGCCAAGCCAAGAAGCGACGCATTGTGTTGTGTTGTGTATGGGCTTGGGCTTAGACCAAACTTATATTTTTGGACCACAGTGCAATAGGGTTTTTGGGCCCAGATTTTTAAACCATGAACAGTTGACTGGCGGTATTTAGACCAGTCAACTGGTGGTATTTGGACCAGTCAACAGGTGGTATTTGAAAAATAGCCGTTACTGCAGTTTTATACCCTTACTAGTCGATTGGTGGTCTTTGGACCGGTTGACTGGGTCAGGGTATTAAACGACAGGATATGTCCATTCGAATTCAAACGGACACTGCCCTTTGAATGAATAGATGCGACTGTTCATTTGAACAAACACGACCGCGTCGCCTTGTTGCTATGAAACTGACTGCACTCCAGTTTTTGAAATACACGAATTTCTTTCTCCATCTTCTGCCTTTCACATACTTTGTTGTTTTCTTAAATAAAGCAAACTAGTTCTGGTTCATGCAGGCTGGAACTCTGATCTCTTGTCACTACAGCATATTATTTCTAGATCGTGAATCGTCGTGCCTGTTCAAATGTGGTGATTAAAGATAACTTATGTTTCTTCTCCTTTGTATTTTCAAACAGATTTGCCATTAATCTTGCATTGAAATAAGAGGGAAAATATAGTTTTAGGATAGCGATCAACAAATCGTGCCTTGGCGATTCGTCCATCGTAATCTACAGCAGCGCAAATTCAACGAACATTGTGAAGAAAATCAGAGGGTTAGTACCATGTTAATTTCATTGCGAAGTTGCGTAACACCTCGTAAATTTAAAGAACATTATAATAATAAACTAAAGAATACTTAATTAATATTAGGAACTAAGTAAAATAGACTGTGCCATTGAGTTCGTCTTTGAATTCTGCTTAAGATAGACTCTGAGTTTGCGTAAAACGGACATCGTATGAAGAAGATTTTAAGGTTTGAAGTTTGTATACATATAAGCAAAATGTACATATACAAACCAATCCAGAATATTCAAAATAAATCAAAATCAAAGAGCGGGAAGACATGGGAAATCAACCCGTTAGGGGTCGACCCCATGCCCTAGGGGGGTCGTCCTTAGGGTCGACCCACACAAGGGGGTGTCGACCTTAGGGTCGACCCCACTCTGATCTGGGGAAGATCCATTCCCCAAACCTGGACTTGTTTCTTGACCTGATTTGTTGATGGTAGACTATAAATAGAACCTTATTTCTACTGCTTTATTCATCAAAAACAAAGGAGACAATGAGATGCTTCCCCAACTCAGATTGAATTAGACTATTCTTCTACAGCCACGACTTATACTATAAAAGAATCTCTGCTACAACATCAAACTCCTTTCTCAGTTCTTTAGATCCAGTCCCTATGAGTCTATGTTGCTTTTAGATATAAACATTTAATAAGTAATCCTGACATGTTTATACATTTAGATCTAAACCTATGCCTGTTATTAACCTGAATCATAACTAAACAGATCTTCCATTACTTGTACACCCGATCTACTGTTCAGTCCTTTCATGCCAATCTCTATTATGCCCATTTCTGTTATCATGTGCCTATTCTATTATTATGTCCATTTCGGTTATCATATGCCTATTATGTCATTATGCCTATTTCTATCATCATATGCCTTTTTTGTTATTATGCCTATTTCCATTCTCCTCTCTCCCTCTTTCCCTTTTTATTTTTACCGCTAGGCTACCTTCGAGCCTAGGCCTATTGCTAAAATATGTGAATGAACGAAATTGGGAATGGTTGGGAATGATAAAATGGGGCATAACTTGTATTGTAAAACATGACCGGGATTTGGGGGCATAACCTATACCTTGATCTAAGACTTTAATTTGGGGCATATCGTACATAATGATTTATGACTTAATGGTAGGGGCATGAAAACCTATGATGAAAATGAATAATCATTTAAGAATTTGGGGACTTTATGTAAGTTACATAGAAAATTAAAGAAAGCAATGAAAAAAAGATGATGAGTAGGGAAAAAGAAATTAATTTATTTGGAATTTTACATTGAAAAATTAAACAACTAAGAAGCAAATAAAGTGTGAAACTAAAAAAAGAGTAAATAAAATATTCTGGAAGCTATATGTAAGAATTAATATTTGGATAAACAAATTTTAATGTAAAATAAAGGATTAATTGAGATCTCAGTGTAAAATATGTGGAAAAAGAGGAAGAAGAAAAAAACCTGAGTATTTCAAAACTAAACTGTTTTCAAATTGTCACATTATAGGTAATATGGGTTCTCTCTCTTCATACATAAATAGGTATATCGTGTATGTAATAATAGTAATCAGTATAACCAGTTAATAGATGATAGACTTAAAAAGCTTTATGGGGACATTCTCTCGAACACCATTTAGAATCCTTTCTTTAAAAACACAAAACCAGATATTAGGTTTTTATGGATATTTGAAAAATGAAGCACACAATCATTATAAAGCAATTTTCCAAATGTAAATTTGAGTACGACGATGTCAAAACTTTCAATACAGAATTCCCCTATAAAATCTTTCTTCTTAATTGATTTTTTAATAAATGGAAAACATAGATTTGTCAAAACAAATATGAGATTAGTGCTTATGTCTATCGACCACTGTGTATGGTTTTGAACCAAACAACATTCTATTACAACTCCAGCGATGTTTGAATCATCAAGGTACAAGTTCTCCACCATATTTTCTTTGAAATTGTTCACTTTCTTGTGTCTATAATCTTTTGTGGCATGTCCCATCTTTCCATAAACTCAACACTGATCTTTAAACTTTTTCGTTTATTTATTTGGTATGTTATCTTGTGCTTTCCTTTTGTTTGGTTAACTCTTCCTTTTCTTATTGAAATGCCTATTTATTTGACCTTTCTATGATAAATGCCTCTTTGCTATTTAGATGTGTCACTTCATGTTAATTTTCTTCGATTGTCAATCTAACAATGAGATTTTTTAAGGAAACCTCTTTCTTTTTATGTTTTAGATAATCGCAGTAGTCATATCATGATATAGGGAATTTATATTACATCTTCTACAAGAAATGACTCTCTAACTTTATGTCCGTCTAATTTACGTTCATGAATGATGAGTTGAAATTCTTATACTTGAGCAATCATAGTTTGGTATCTTCCATTTTGTGGTCCAAGAACGTGTATACGATAAAACAAATTCAGATTGGCATTATAAGTTATGTACTTATCTACAGAGTGCAATCCAGAGGGATTTTGATTTTTGATAAGGCTAATACGCTTTTTACAGTACCTTATACATATAGTTTAAAATGTAGGGTTAGTTTGTCTCACGTCCCTAAAAGGTTTCGAAATTCACGTCACATCCCTCCCTTAAATTTTTATAAATTAGGTCCCTATCTTTCGTAAATTCATCAAAAAAAATCATGAAAATTCATAATTAAATACAACAGCTAATTGTCTTCCAATTCATGCGTTAAAACCACAAAAAAACGCACCAAAAACCAAAAAGAAAAAAAAACATGAAACTGCAGTATATACATCAAACGATGCATTTATTTCCTTTTTATGCATACATTTCTGCATAAATTGCAGTTATGCATCAAACTGCAACATTAATGCAAAAATGTATTTAGTAATACTGCAATAAATGCATCGTTTGTTGCATTAATTCAATTCTGGCCTATTTTTTTTCAAGCATACGCCTTTTATACATACATTTCAGCATTTATAAGCAAGAAATGCATACATGTCAGCACATATTCATAAGCCTTCATCTGTTTTAACTTTTATGGGTACATTTCAGCATATAACACAGAATAAATGCTTACATTTTAGCAACAATTCATAGCCCATGCATATTAGTTCATCTTTTTATGCATACATCTCAGTAAGTATAACCAATATATGCATATATTCACCTAGATTTTTCAGTATAAACCGTGGATGAATATATGCATACATGTATGCATATATTCGATATTAATGCTGAAATGTATGATTTTTTCAGGATGCTTCTGGGAATATTTATGATTTTTTTTAACAAGCAACACCTAAATTTCTTTGAAAAACACGTAAAGGCTAAAATAGGGTCCCGCTTTGAACGTAATGTTACAACGGGAGACCACCTTAATTTCCAAACCTTTTAGGGACATGTCCCTTATTTTCACTAAAATGTAATTCTTGTGAAGGAAACCTAAATGTCAATAACTAGAAATACATCTTTGTATGTTTCCTTAATTTGTTCAAGTGCAAGTACAGGATCCTCCTCTTTGAGATACCTTTATAGATCCAACGTAGTTAGATAAGATAACATTTGAGCCTACCATGTCTAGAAATCATCACCATCTCCTTTAAATGGAGCAGGTCTGTTTTGATTAGCAGTTTTTGCTAACAAGCAAAACATTAGCATTTCTATTTCAATAAAAATTTGAAAATCTAAAGCTGTAGGAACTCAATACATAAAACAGTAATTAGCAACGGTAATTGATGTCCAAACACAGAGATCTCGTACGTTGGGTCACATAATTACTATACAATAGTGTTGTCATTCTATATAGCAGATAGGAGAAGACGAATTGAAAAGAAATAATGCAAAAATATCAAAATAAAACAATCTAATTGATATCAAGAAATTTCACCTAAGGCCAGTTATAAATACTTTCTTTAAAGTCTCCCAAGATACAAAGACGACGATCTGCACAAGATTGTGATGAGTATGTTCGCTTTGTGATATGGATTTTCTTTGATTTTAGAATAGAACAAAGAGGAAGAAGATGTAGCGAAGTGGACAGAAAATAGAGTGATAATGTAATTAGGATTCTCCCTTTTAATAGTGTTCTCTTAAACGGTCGTGTTTCTTTGAATGAATACATCTGTTCGTTTGAATCATGGCAGTTGTTTTTCAATTGTCATTTCCATTGGCAATTTTGAATGTTTTTTACACTAGTCATGTCTGTTGCAAAAGCAATATGCAATGGTTCAAAGTTGCTTCCATTCGAATAGTAATTTGTAATAGTTCGTATTAGTTGGAAAAGTTATGTTTATTCAGACATGTTATTTATATTTAAATAGGAAAAATAAAACGATCTAGTCTTATTTGATCGCATCCACAACCCAAAGCTGCACCCGATCCGGTACAGGATGAACAGGAGATGCAACGTGTTAAATCATGACGATCCAGGTCTTCCATTTTGCACAAAATTTTCCCATCCAAATGGATGATATAGATAAATTGGGAATGACATATAAACATGTTTTCATCTTCTATTTTTGGACTTTTAAGTATATCTTCATTCACCTCTTCAATGGAAGAGCATTAAATGGTTTTTTGAATCAACGACAATGAATTAATACTTAGTAATCCAACATCAAATCAGTAATATCATATGAGTTTTTGTGTTGATCAATATTGCAATAATTATGGTTTTGAGGAATCTCCCCAAATCGATGTGACTTGGTTTTGGATTGATGCCACGTGAATTATGGAAGCTTTAGAAGAGGAAAGTTAGAATCTCGCTACCAATTCTAGGAATTCATGGATTTCATATGGACCAGGTTTAATTAGGCCTTCGTGAAATTATTATGACACTAGTGGATAGTGTAGTAGAAAATGCAAAATTTGATGAAGATAGATTACATGATCGATTGCTTACAGATATAAAGGGATTTAAGAGAATTTGATTGATATTTCTTTAAAAAGTTCGTAAGGTTTGGTACTGTTGAAAAAACGAGATGAATTTTTTTTATATATCGAATATATAAAGAGGCTCATCTAACATCCATACGATAGCAAACAACACTTTATGATCAGTACCAATAAATCATTATATAACTTTATTTTATTTTTGGTTCTTCCATCAAGGATATAGGATTTAAATGCTTATCATAAAAATATGTTTTTTACTAATTGAAGCATACTTCAGGGCAAGCGTTATTCTTTACCCTCGATGATTTGATGAGGTTGGACTCATGCGTGCACGCAGGTATGTATGTGTGTGTGTGTGTATATATATATATATATATATATATATAATATATATATATAGAGAGAGAGAGGAGGGTTCCCTTACACCTCTTATATTGCACGTGAACCCTCCCCCTTAATCTCAACCACACATTCCTCCACCCATTCTTTCTCTTCCCATTTAAATATTGTTTGTTAGTGGGAAGAGAGAGAATGAGTGGTAACCCTCCTCATATATACATATATATATATATATATGTATGTATGTATGTATGTATGTGTGTGTGTATGTGCGCGCACGTGCGTGCGTGTGTGTGCGCACATATATACACACACACAGTGACGAACCCAATGCTTTGGGCTAGGTTGGCAATTGTCCAACCCAAGATTTGTCCAAAAATTTAATACCGACGCTCAATTAAGAAAAAAACAACATAGCCCAGAAAGAAAAAACCTAAAACATAACATGCTCCAGGCTCTAATGAATGAGAAACAAAAATTGACAAAACTGTGCCTTCTCCGATCTCTCGTCTCTGCGCCTCCACGTCAAGCCTCAGTGTCAGCGGCTCCAGGTCAGTGCTCAGCTCAGATCCTTAGCGCCGCCATCTTGCTCCCTCTTTTAATCAGCTCTTGTTATTTTGTAGATTTATGTTATTTATTTTCACTTTTATTTTGTTTACTTATTCAAAATTGAATCTGAAGACTGAAATTATCAAGAAGTTTGTGGCTTGTGGTGAATTTTGTGTGCAACTGGAATGTGTGATTTTTTTGACTATGTGAATTAGTGAATTTCTTCACTATTTGCAATGTGTGAATTTTGACTGTGAATTACTTTGCTGTGTGTGAATTTTGCCAAATTTGTTTGTGTTGAATTTTATTCAGTGTGAATCAAAACAAATATTTATTGATGTTGAAATTTATACTGTGCGCAAAAAATTTCATTGTTTGAATTTATACAAATTTGTGATGTTGAAATTGCCTAAAACTAAAATGGTTAATTTCGGTGTTTATATAAAAGAAATATATTTTGTGAAGCTATGTCGATAAAATCGGCAAAGACCTTATTTTCATTTTATGCAAAAAAAACTGATGCTATCGAGATTTCTTCTCCTAGTCTTCCTTTGAATTCGGGAACAAATGGCTCTAATCTTGTAGATAGCCCCGCAAAAATTCAGAAAAGTGAAGATAGTATCAAACTTGAACCAGGATTGCGACAACCAATATGGATGTATCATTTTAAAGAACAAGATACAATTCGTCATTGTTATATCGTAATAGGACCATGTCAACCTGATTTAAAATATAAATTCAAAAAAAAATGAAGATGGATGTCGTATGCGATTTGAATGGTTTAAGGATCATAAATGGCCTCATGAGTATTTAGAGACAACTCAAAAAGCTTATTGCTTCCCATGCTTTCTCTTTGAAATGAAATACTTTTCAACAACATAAACAAGATACTTGAATTTCTAGTGGTTTCAATAACTGGAAAAGATTCAGCGGAAAAGATTGTTATCTTAAAAAACATAAAGGAGGACCAAACTCATAACATTCAAATAATGTCGCATTACTAGATTGTTTGAGTAACCCATCTCAAAGCATTGGGAAGCAGTTTCCTTTACAATCAGAGGTAGAAATTAAAATAAAAAATAAAAAATTGATTGCGAGTCATTACTTATGTGAAAGCTATTTTATAGCTAGCATGTCAAGGTTATGCTCAGTTTTGGAGAAAAAAATAACTTTGAAGCATTTAAAACTGAAGAAGCATGTTCACTAGCTGAACAATATTATCCAGAAGATTTTTGTGAATTGGATATTTGTTTCCAAAAGATGTGCGACTTGATCCACGATTTCGTAACATTTCTATGCTTTCAAAGTTAACTGCGGAGTTGATTAAATCAAAAAAAGTGGAAAGATATCCTCTCGTTTATCAAATGATTTGTCTTGTATTAACTCTTTTTGTATCTACTACAACCATAGAGGGTGCATTTTCAGCTATGATGTTAATCAAAACACCACTTCGTAATAAGATGGGCGATGATTTGCTTGGAAATCATATGATAATATATATTGAAAGGGAAATTGCTAAAAATATTGATCTTGAAATGATTGTAGACTAATTTTATTTTCGTGAAGTTGTAGAGCACGTCTTAAATAGATTATCTAGTATTTGATGTTTTTGTATGCTACTTGTGAATACTAGCTAAACTAATGCAAAGCTTTTCTATTTCTGTATGTGTACTATAGTTGCATGTTCCATATTTTTATTAATTTAATTGTTTCTATAAATATTTGAATCTTATTCTGGTTTTGCCCATCCCAAAATAAAATACTAGTTTTGTGTATATATATATATATATATATATATATTTATGAGGATGCTCGTTAATGGCGACTGGAGGAATTCTCTCCAAATTTCGTCACGCGTGAGCATCCTTTCCATCTTCACCTTTCTTCACCTTCCTCAAATCACTCTGCGATTTTTACTTCACCAACCTTCAACGATGTTATCGTTGATAAGACATCTGTATTATTTCATCATTTGGTTATCATCTAGTTTTCGTCCGCATTTTATTTTAGATCTGAAGACTTTTCCACCTTTTAATCCTAATCCCATAATCGCTTTGCGATTGGTTGTTTTTATCGTTTTCCATTAGTTTTCCTTTCGTTTTTCACACGATTTACTTCTTTTTTTCATCTGATTTCTTTCTGTAACCCCTTTTGGATTTAGATCTGTTACTCGTGTATCGATTAAATCCTAGATCTGACCTCAAACGAGATGCCAATATGCTTAAATCGCAGATCCACAGCCAGTTCGGAATCTTTGCGTTCAGATCTCAGATCAAATTTCAATTAGCAAAACCATCTACATATCGAGAAGAATCATAAGCACTGAAATCAAATCTACGTAAAACTGGGATCTATCAGGGAAACCAAATCCATCACTGTTTGTCAATTAGATCTGGGAAACTAAATCGAGATTTATGCTATTACTTAAACTACGAAAGTGTGTTCACTGCCAGACTCAACTTAAGATCCATTGTCGATGTTCTTCCTTCCCAGTGTATTGGGTAAGTTTAATATTGTTTTGGTCTTGCGTTAATGGTATTGGGTACTCAGTTTGTGGTTTGACAATAGTGGGGTTTGTTAATGGAGATGGTAGTTTACTGGATAGAATTGCAAAGATGATAGGTTTTTGGATTCATTCTTAGAGTAGCAGCTTTATGCAACATGTCTAATATGGGTTCTTTCTGCGTACGTAGAAGGATTGAGATTATGGTTTCGGTACTAATCCATTCTAGTTGGTACACTTCAGACAAATATTCATTATAGATTTACTGATATATGTGAAGTAGTTAGCCTTCTCAAGCAGTATTTCCCAATTTGTACAATTCTAGATTGTTCATATATGTTTGGGGATAATGAGATAATTTGAGGATTTTTAATCGGTTTTGGGTCTGGATGATAACGTGTCCAGTAACTCATCTTTGTGACTCTCCTCCTCCAAATGCTTAGATGGTCGGTATTTGGGATTGTTGCTTATGAACTGGTTTGGTGTATGCGAGTTAACAGATGATGAGTGATGTTGACATTGGTGTTGGAGAGTGTCTTCTCTTCTGCATGGTATCAGGTCACAGAACTCTTGGTAAACACAATAAGAAAACATCGGATTCTACATTCTGGTTCATCCAGTTACCAGCAACTTTTAATTACTGTGTTATAAACGTTAATAAGGACACTTGTACACTTGGCTTGCAATGATAGTTTTGCTAAAAGATTTTGAGCAGTTTTATTGACCTTAGTTGGTTTTTTTTAATTTTTAAGTAACCTAGTGATTCCGGTACCTTGAATTTGTTCGAGCAGCATGTATAACATGGCAGTGGTGATATAGTTCTTGTGATTCCTGTCGTTTCTAGCATTAAGACTAATTCACAGGCGTTTGTGAGTCGTCAACCAGATTTAATGTTTGAAATTGAAGAGCATTCTTGCAATATTCAAGAGACTGTTTATGGGTTAATTGTTATGTCTTGCTGTTTTGGGGCTTGAAACAGTAGGTATTTGGAGTTCATTGGCTTTGTGTAGGTGTTAAGAAGATGCTTAAGCTGGTTTTGTTTGTTTCTTCCAGCAACTATGGAGATTATTGCGATGTTGTTTTCTGGATGAAAGAGGCGCTAATGTACTGTATTAATGCAGAGAGTGAGGTAGGCTACATAATTGTTCCCAATTCTTCAGCAAAAGGTTCTTGTGACATCTTGGCTTGGGCATGACGTTTCACAGATTATTTTGTTTTGTTCATGGGAGTGGCTTTTGAAAGGAGGAGCTTTTGGCTCGGGAGGTGCAGTGTTATGCACATTTACGGGATTAAGACCTCATCATGGGCTGAATTCATAGGTTTTATGTTTTGTTACTTGTATTTGCTGGTTTTTCGATTTCGATTTTTATGTTGTATTGTGTAATGCTTTTTAGTTGATAATAAAGTGAACCAATTTTCAAAAAATAAATAAATGATATATATATATATACTGTAATGGCGCGTTTTGTAAGGTATAATAATTAAGTTATTTAATTATTTAAATAACGAATATATTAAATAAACGATAGTTGAACGTATAAATTATAATAATAATAATTATAATCGAGCCCGTAACGACGCGGCAGTTCGCTGTTTGGCGACTTGAACTTCAACTGAGTATACAGGGTTCGTTTTAAATCGGATCTCTGTGAAACAAGAAACATGTGGAGCTGGTGGAGTATATCTTTCTAGTGGAAGAGAAAAATTGGGATTTCGTCGTATAGATTTTGATGTACGTCCAAATCAAATTTCAGAATAGTCGCTATGGAATTCGTATATAATTCGTAACGCTTTATATACGTTATAAAAGGGATTTTCAATGTAAATTGAATATCGATTCAACCTGGACTTAGAATATGAAATATATAATTATCCTGGAGCCGTATGATATTCCACTGTGAATATATACGATAATATAAATTTATTTATATTTAATTAAATTATATTTAAATATATTTATATATTTAAATGGGTCATTTAGAGCGTTAAAAATAGCCACTTTTGCAAACGAAGTCGGAATTCGACGAAACCAGTTTTGTTGGATCCGCAATATCAAATAATTGCTAGATGTCAAGTTTCGTGATTTTTAGAGTCACTGTGTGGTCGAACAGATTTTTAGAGTGAGAAACAGTCAGTATTTCGATGGTTAAAAATACGCTGTGTAAGCATACGGAGTCGGAATTCGACGAAACCAGTTTCGTTGGGACCGTAATGTCGAACACTAACTACATGTCCAGTTTGGTGATTTTTAGGTATCGTATGTAACCACTGTGATTTTTAGAAGGAGGATACGACGAGAAAATCATTTAAATAAAATAGAAAATCAAATATAAAATATCCTCCCCATTTTTCTTTGGATCCACAACAGGCCACACGACCTTCCTTCTCTACCACAAATCCTACCAACCCAATCACTGCATATATATAGCACAGAACCATTCACAGCAAAAGTTTGGATAAAGGAAAAATCAAAAACAAATACACAGAAATGCTAAAAATCTCCAATCGTATGTCAGTGAATTCCTGACGTATCCCTCTTCATAACAGTACGAGTTTTACCCCATTCGAACCCTCCTTGATTCGCTGTTCTACCAGCGTATAAACTAGGGTTGGCCGACGTTCGAAATGGGTGATGCGGGAGGCTGATTCGAGAGCGCAGACGAGTTCCTAAGGTCAAGGCGGAGTTTTGGGTTCGATGGAGGGTGCTTGGGCGCTCGCTGATGGATCGCGTCACTAGCAGTGACGGAGATGAAGGAGCAGATCGATTTCTGGAGGGGGGTTCGAGCTTCGGTTTAAAGATGCTGGCGGGTGGAGGTTTTGGCGGGGAATCGGATGATGGTGGCGGCGCCGAGGATTGATGGACGGAGGAGGGAGCACGGCCGGTCAAAGTGGCGGTCAGAAGGGGGGTGATTTTCTCCAGAAAGTGAATTTAATTTGGGGAAGTAACGAAGTAACGGGGGAATGGTTTTTAATTAAAAGGAGTTGGGTTTCATGGGCCAAGGGGGGTCGTTGAAGGTGAGCCCAATAAACCATTTATTTAAGTTTTAATTCAATTTAAAAAGTGTATTAACTTATAATGACAATAACTGTGTCATACGAAATCAGAATGACGAATCGTGAGTTGCGTTAGGACCGTATGGACGAGTACTCCACCATGGAGCTGACCACGAGTCAATTGGAGTCCATCACAATTTATAGCAAAATAAATTGTCTGAATCAAGCGATGATTATCGTCATTGACGATGATCGTCCGAATGTGAGTAAAACTCACCAACTCTGAACAGTTTATATTTTCACGTTGTATTGTTAGAACTGTTAAAATTGTCTGTTTGACTGTGTGTTGACTGTTTGCTTGAACTGCTAGTCAGTTAGTAGAAATTATATATATATAAACTGTTAAGTGTTTATATGTTGATTCTGTTTATCAGAATATTTTATACTGGTATGGTCTAACATCTGTGATGCAGGGGAACAGGTTGGAGGGATCCGACTGGATTCCTCAACATTTATTTTACTGTCTTTCATGTATGTTGATATATACTGTGATATATAATCTGTGATGGATCATGTGTGTTAGAATGATGTGATCATTGTTATTCGATATCTATAATATCATATGAGACCCTGGGACGTAGAAAAGGAATATTTCAATGTATATTGAAATAAAGGAATTTTATAAAATCAACCGATTTTATAAAAAGGAAATATTTTGAAAATAAAATAATTATAAAATCATAGGATTTTATTAAGAGGGATATTTATTGGGAAAATAAATAGAGTAATTATAAAAGGAGATTTTTTCAATGTTATATTGAAAAGGATAATATTTATAAAATCAATAGGATTTTATAAAAGAGAATATTTATAAATAAAATATTTATAAATAGAAATATTTATAAATGGAATATTTATAAATAGAAAATACATTTAAGTGGAATTAAATGAAGGGAACCCTTTATAAAGGAAATATTTATAAAGTGAATTATTTATTTAGAATAAATAGGATTAAATCAATGAGATATTTATTTGATTAATAAATAGGATTAAATCAAGGAGATATTTATTTGATTAATAAATAGGATTAAATCAAGGAGATATTTATTTGATTAATAAATAGGATTAAATCAAGGAGATATTTATTTGATAAATAAATAGAGTTAATCAGTTAGAGTTAACCAGGTAGAGTTAACCAGTTAGAGTTAACCAGGTAGAGTTAACCAGTTAGTGTAAATCAGTTAGAATTAATCAAGTTGGATTGTCGGGTTAAGATAATCGAGTGGGATTGTCGAGGTTAAGTAATCGAGATCGAGTTAAGTCATCGAGATTAAGTTATCGAGGTTAAGTTATCCAGTGGGTTATCGAGATTAAGTTATCGAGGTTAAGTTGCCAAGTTAAGTTAACAAAATAAATCGAATCGAGTTAGTCGAGTCGAGTTAAGATGATCGAGTTAAGCTCGTCAAGTCGAGTAAATCGAATATTGGTTATTCGAGGTGAGTAAATCAAATCTAGTTATTTGAGATGAGTTAATCGAATATAGTTTCTTCGAATAGAGTTGGAGGAGTAAATCGAATATAGTTTATTCGAACAGCAGTGGAAGAGTTAATCCAAAGGAGTTAGTCGGAGAGTTAATCCAAAGGAGTTATTCGAAGTTAGTTAATCCAAAGGAGTTAGTCGAAGTTAGTTAATCCAAAGGAGTTATTCGAAGTTAGTTAATCCGAAGGAGTTAATCAAAGAGTTAATCCAAAGGAGTTAGTCGGAGAGTTAATCCAAAGGAGTTATTCGAAGTTAGTTAATCCAAAGGAGTTAGTCGAAGTTAGTTAATCCAAAGGAGTTATTCGAAGTTAGTTAATCCGAAGGAGTTAATCGAAGAGTTAATCCAAAGGAGTTAGTCGGAGAGTTAATCCAAAGGAGTTATTCGAAGTTAGTTAATCCAAAGGAGTTAGTTGAAGAGTTAATCCAAAGGATTTAATCGAATATAGTTTATTCGAATAAAGTTGGAGGAGTTAATCGAATATAGTTATTCGAATAGAGCTCGAGGAGTTAATCGGATATAGTTTATTCGAATAGTGTTAGAGGAGTTATCGAATATAGTTTATTCAACATGAGTTAAGTGAATAAGGTAAATCAAATAGAAATTAGGTGTCTGTTAAATTATCCGAGTTAGGAGATAAAGTTATAATTTAGGTTAGACATTGCAGAAGTAGGAATTATAACGTTATAGTTATAATCAAACGTTTTCATATAAGAAGTGGATTCGTAACCTGAATCCGAGAATTTGCGTAAACAGATGATTGGACAAAGTGAGTGACGAGCTTCATCTATTTCACAGTAAAGGACGTTGTTAAATTATGGTCTGAGAGGTAATTATACCCCAACTTGATTGACTTCAGAATTGACAAAGGAATAGTTGTGGTTCGATAGAAAAGGTTGATTTGAAATATAGTTAAGTAATAAGCGATTAATGGATTAAGCGTAACGATGTTTTATACAACGTTCATTGGAAATCCGTAAATGAGTTTTGGAAACGTTTTTCCAAATATAGTCAGATATGTTTTCTAAACATAGAAAATGAAATGTTTTCATGATAAGAATTTAAGAAATAGAGTTAAGCAAATTCAGAAACTAACTGGAGAGGGTAAGTTGAACGGTTTTCTAAGTGACGATCTGATGTGGGTTCCGACCTTCTGGATTGATACTTAGAGAATTGTTCTCATACTAGTTACAGTTAGGGACTGATAGTTGTGAAATAATAGTGATGTGAAAATAAGTTATGGAAATGTTTTCCAATGATTTATAACATATATTTTCTAAATATATTAAATAAGGAAATATGAACATATGATGATTGATCGATCGAATTCCCATTTGGAAATAAGATCGTTGTTTGTACACTGACATGTTTTCATTTGATAGTTGAATCACAGACTATCAAAGTTTTTACCATTTTAACGTTGTTAATATGGAGAGACCGGTTGGATTATTATCCAAAGAACCACTCTGTATCGGCATAAGCGTTACGAGCAATATATGCCAAAGATAATTGAAGACGGAGTAAAGTGCAAGGGCTGTTGTATAAGTCTTAGATAACAGTGACTAAGATGGATATACTGAATAGTGCCTTCGGTTTGTCCAGTCCCAGGACAACGTATATGGAAGAAGGTCTGACAGAGTATATCCAATGGATCGCGTAAGTTGATCTGTTCAAACGTATTCACGTTTGGTGGCGGAGGAATTCGTTTCTCTTAGCTGTATACCCGTGTTATTTTTGGATAAGTCAATTTGTGATTTGGCGGGTATGACGATGTGGCATTCAAAGTGAATGGTGATCAGATGTTCTGAAGATAGACGTAGCTTCTAGCCTCAAACCAGGAAGTAACAAAAGTTGGGCTAGGCAGCATGGCTAGTTGGGTCATCCCCAAGCAGGGTGTATTGTCACCGATCTAGTGAATATCCATATTTTTACTTCTTTTTGATTTTGTATCTTCGGATGACGGTTTGATGGCCTATAACCGTGGTGGCAATATATTCGCGACACTCAAGCTAAATGAGTGAGCGGTCATGTGTGGCCGGGTTGCAAGACGTTCTTGTTGAACCTGAGTGTATCACCTCTAGAGTACACTATTCAGAAGGTGCTCCCATACCTTGTCTGTTGGAATCCATTCTCCGATAAGAGCCCTGCGGTTTATGATTTTATACTATGTATGTAGAACGTGAGATGCAAGCGTTTCTGCTAGATTGATACCTATTTGTACTTAGACATTATTATAATATCACAATGATATTGCTTGTCAAAGTTGTTCAGATACTCATAAGGGAAAAACCCGTTCCGTATTCACGGCGTGGTCTTATGAGATATCCTATACCTGTTTTAAACTATTTTACTCATACCAGTCCCATGACTGACCCGGAGTTTACTTTGTTGTTTTCCCTAAACTCTTGGGTGCCTAAATTTGTACGGGCAGTCAAGTAGTCGGGATTTACAGATATACTTGGAGAGCTTGGAGCAGGAGGCTGCAAGATTTTATAGCTATAGTTATTTCCGTTGTGTTGTAAGTGTTGTACTCTGATAAGTGCTATTGTATATATATAACTGTTTACTTCAAAGTTATGTTATATATTATATGTTATTCGTTCGGCTGTGAGATTCGTGTTACTCTGATGATTCTGATGTTCTTCTTCTTCTTCTATTCTATTAGTTTTATCTTTTCTTTCTCACCTTCTAAATTCTTTCACTAATGTCTCGGAATTTCCGACTCTCGAGGAGTCGGAAATTTCCAGCCGTTACAGTTGGTATCGGAGCTTAAGTTAAGTGATTACCTTGGCTATGTGGCATAACTCGGTAGAGATAGGGTTAGTAATACCCTAGATTGAGTTTGAGTGTATATATACGAGTGCGTATTTGTATTTGATATAAAATGGTTTTATATTGTGGAGATTCATTGGCTGAGTTGTTTATGAGTTCTGGTCGATCAGTTTGATCCACTGTATCGGTAGGAGTAAATAAACACTTGAATACGATGGGTCGTCGCGATATGTTTTTAAAAAGGGTAAGTGAATTTAACATTACCCAAAGTATATTTTGATATAGAAATATATATATATATCAAAATTTTAATATATTAGATATATTGGTTGTTATTATAATCAAGTAAGATTATAAATTAAATGGTTATATATATAACCAATAAGAATTCCTATAAGTAAAATACGTGGAATCAGTTGAATTAAAATCTGAAATTTAAATCAGAATTTGGAATTAAAATAAGGAAATTTTAAGTTCCTGGGAGATTTTAAAAATGTTTTCCAATTTGAAATAAATATAGTATTGAACTCACCTGGATGACTGGAAAATAATTCCGAGGATGGATCGATACATCGTCGGTGTGATTTTCGAGTTTCTAAGTGGTGGATTACTATCAAGGGTTTTGTTTTCAAATTGTGTTGAGAAAACAAGTTGTTTAGAAATTCAAAGGTTTTGAATTGGTGTTATGGTTTGAAATTGATTTGAAATAAACCCAGGAATTTTGAATGCTGGAAATAAAAATTTAACTAATAAAGTTAAATGGATTGAGAAGACATAAGTGAATAAATACATTGGAATTTAAACTTGAACCAAGTTAAATAAATCGGGATTTGGTTAGAGAATAATCTGGATTGGGATTAAGTTGATGGGTTAAGAATTTGAGATTTGATATTGGAAGTTGATTGGGAAATTGATTGGAGTGATATGGGTATATGTTGAATGGATAACAGGTGAAAGTGATAAAGTTGATATGCCCGACAAAAAAAAAAAAGGGTACAAGTTTATATTTCTAATTGGAGATAAGATTTATGAGCCGATTTGGCAAGCCGCTTGGCTGTTTGATTTTCTTTTGGGTTGAAGAAGGCCCAGAGAGGCGAGTTGGAGTTTGAGTTATGGACCAGTACAAAGGAGGTGCTGGCGAAATTTTTCGAAAATTCCAGGCGTTAGAACATTCTCATGATTTATGGAAATTCAGTTAACCAGAATGAATTAATAATTTAATTGAAAATTTAATGGTTCAGTTGAAACTGGAGTTGAGAAGTAAACTAAAAGATATTTGAATCTAGTTAGTAAAGTTGGTAGCATTTTCCTAGCTTAGCAATTTCGAGGACGAAATTATTTTAAGGGGGGAAGTCTGTAATGGCGCGTTTTGTAAGGTATAATAATTAAGTTATTTAATTATTTAAATAACGAATATATTAAATAAACGATAGTTGAACGTATAAATTATAATAATAATAATTATAATCGAGCCCGTAACGACGCGGCAGTTCGCTGTTTGGCGACTTGAACTTCAACTGAGTATACAGGGTTCGTTTTAAATCGGATCTCTGTGAAACAAGAAACATGTGGAGCTGGTGGAGTATATCTTTCTAGTGGAAGAGAAAAATTGGGATTTCGTCGTATAGATTTTGATGTACGTCCAAATCAAATTTCAGAATAGTCGCTATGGAATTCGTATATAATTCGTAACGCTTTATATACGTTATAAAAGGGATTTTCAATGTAAATTGAATATCGATTCAACCTGGACTTAGAATATGAAATATATAATTATCCTGGAGCCGTATGATATTCCACTGTGAATATATACGATAATATAAATTTATTTATATTTAATTAAATTATATTTAAATATATTTATATATTTAAATGGGTCATTTAGAGCGTTAAAAATAGCCACTTTTGCAAACGAAGTCGGAATTCGACGAAACCAGTTTTGTTGGATCCGCAATATCAAATAATTGCTAGATGTCAAGTTTCGTGATTTTTAGAGTCACTGTGTGGTCGAACAGATTTTTAGAGTGAGAAACAGTCAGTATTTCGATGGTTAAAAATACGCTGTGTAAGCATACGGAGTCGGAATTCGACGAAACCAGTTTCGTTGGGACCGTAATGTCGAACACTAACTACATGTCCAGTTTGGTGATTTTTAGGTATCGTATGTAACCACTGTGATTTTTAGAAGGAGGATACGACGAGAAAATCATTTAAATAAAATAGAAAATCAAATATAAAATATCCTCCCCATTTTTCTTTGGATCCACAACAGGCCACACGACCTTCCTTCTCTACCACAAATCCTACCAACCCAATCACTGCATATATATAGCACAGAACCATTCACAGCAAAAGTTTGGATAAAGGAAAAATCAAAAACAAATACACAGAAATGCTAAAAATCTCCAATCGTATGTCAGTGAATTCCTGACGTATCCCTCTTCATAACAGTACGAGTTTTACCCCATTCGAACCCTCCTTGATTCGCTGTTCTACCAGCGTATAAACTAGGGTTGGCCGACGTTCGAAATGGGTGATGCGGGAGGCTGATTCGAGAGCGCAGACGAGTTCCTAAGGTCAAGGCGGGGTTTTGGGTTCGATGGAGGGTGCTTGGGCGCTCGCTGATGGATCGCGTCACTAGCAGTGACGAAGATGAAGGAGCAGATCGATTTCTGGAGGGGGGTTCGAGCTTCGGTTTAAAGGTGCTGGCGGGTGGAGGTTTTGGCGGCGAATCGGATGATGGTGGCGGCGCCGAGGATTGATGGACGGAGGAGGGAGCACGGCCGGTCAAAGTGGCGGTCAGAAGGGGGGTGATTTTCTCCAGAAAGTGAATTTAATTTGGGGAAGTAACGAAGTAACGTGGGAACGGTTTTTAATTAAAAGGAGTTGGGTTGCATGGGCCAAGGGGGGGTCGTTGAAGGTGAGCCCAATAAACCATTTATTTAAGTTTTAATTCAATTTAAAAAGTGTATTAACTTATAATGACAATAACTGTGTCATACGAAATCAGAATGACGAACCGTGAGTTGCGTTAGGACCGTATGGACGAGTACTCCACCATGGAGCTGACCACGAGTCAATTGGAGTCCATCACAATTTATAGCAAAATAAATTGTCTGAATCAAGCGATGATTATCGTCATTGACGATGATCGTCCGAATGTGAGTAAAACTCACCAACTCTGAACAGTTTATATTTTCACGTTGTATTGTTAGAACTGTTAAAATAGTCTGTTTGACTGTGTGTTGACTGTTTGCTTGAACTGCTAGTCAGTTAGTAGAAATTATATATATATAAACTGTTAAGTGTTTATATGTTGATTCTGTTTATCAGAATATTTTATACTGGTATGGTCTAACATCTGTGATGCAGGGGAACAGGTTGGAGGGATCCGACTGGATTCCTCAACATTTATTTTACTGTCTTTCATGTATGTTGATATATACTGTGATATATAATCTGTGATGGATCATGTGTGTTAGAATGATGTGATCATTGTTATTCGATATCTATAATATCATATGAGACCCTAGGACGTAGAAAAGGAATATTTCAATGTATATTGAAATAAAGGAATTTTATAAAATCAACCGATTTTATAAAAAGGAAATATTTTGAAAATAAAATAATTATAAAATCATAGGATTTTATTAAGAGGGATATTTATTGGGAAAATAAATAGAGTAATTATAAAAGGAGATTTTTTCAATGTTATATTGAAAAGGATAATATTTATAAAATCAATAGGATTTTATAAAAGAGAATATTTATAAATAAAATATTTATAAATAGAAATATTTATAAATGGAATATTTATAAATAGAAAATACATTTAAGTGGAATTAAATGAAGGGAACCCTTTATAAAGGAAATATTTATAAAGTGAATTATTAATTTAGAATAAATAGGATTAAATCAATGAGATATTTATTTGATTAATAAATAGGATTAAATCAAGGAGATATTTATTTGATTAATAAATATGATTAAATCAAGGAGATATTTATTTGATTAATAAATAGGATTAAATCAAGGAGATATTTATTTGATAAATAAATAGAGTTAATCAGTTAGAGTTAACCAGGTAGAGTTAACCAGTTAGAGTTAACCAGGTAGAGTTAACCAGTTAGTGTAAATCAGTTAGAATTAATCAAGTTGGATTGTCGGGTTAAGATAATCGAGTGGGATTGTCGAGGTTAAGTAATCGAGATCGAGTTAAGTCATCGAGATTAAGTTATCGAGGTTAAGTTATCGAGATCAAGTTATCGAGGTTAAGTTGCCAAGTTAAGTTAACAAAATAAATCGAATCGAGTTAGTCGAGTCGAGTTAAGATGATCGAGTTAAGCTCGTCAAGTCGAGTAAATCGAATATTGGTTATTCGAGGTGAGTAAATCAAATCTAGTTATTTGAGATGAGTTAATCGAATATAGTTTCTTCGAATAGAGTTGGAGGAGTAAATCGAATATAGTTTATTCGAACAGCAGTGGAAGAGTTAATCCAAAGGAGTTAGTCGGAGAGTTAATCCAAAGGAGTTATTCGAAGTTAGTTAATCCAAAGGAGTTAGTCGAAGTTAGTTAATCCAAAGGAGTTAGTCGAAGTTAGTTAATCCGAAGGAGTTAATCAAAGAGTTAATCCAAAGGAGTTAGTCGGAGAGTTAATCCAAAGGAGTTATTCGAAGTTAGTTAATCCAAAGGAGTTAGTCGAAGTTAGTTAATCCAAAGGAGTTATTCGAAGTTAGTTAATCCGAAGGAGTTAATCGAAGAGTTAATCCAAAGGAGTTAGTCGGAGAGTTAATCCAAAGGAGTTATTCGAAGTTAGTTAATCCAAAGGAGTTAGTTGAAGAGTTAATCCAAAGGATTTAATCGAATATAGTTTATTCGAATAAAGTTGGAGGAGTTAATCGAATATAGTTATTCGAATAGAGCTCGAGGAGTTAATCGGATATAGTTTATTCGAATAGTGTTAGAGGAGTTATCGAATATAGTTTATTCAACATGAGTTAAGTGAATAAGGTAAATCAAATAGAAATTAGGTGTCTGTTAAATTATCCGAGTTAGGAGATAAAGTTATAATTTAGGTTAGACATTGCAGAAGTAGGAATTATAACGTTATAGTTATAATCAAACGTTTTCATATAAGAAGTGGATTCGTAACCTGAATCCGAGAATTTGCGTAAACAGATGATTGGACAAAGTGAGTGACGAGCTTCATCTATTTCACAGTAAAGGACGTTGTTAAATTATGGTCTGAGAGGTAATTATACCCCAACTTGATTGACTTCAGAATTGACAAAGGAATAGTTGTGGTTCGATAGAAAAGGTTGATTTGAAATATAGTTAAGTAATAAGCGATTAATGGATTAAGCGTAACGATGTTTTATACAACGTTCATTGGAAATCCGTAAATGAGTTTTGGAAACGTTTTTCCAAATATAGTCAGATATGTTTTCTAAACATAGAAAATGAAATGTTTTCATGATAAGAATTTAAGAAATAGAGTTAAGCAAATTCAGAAACTAACTGGAGAGGGTAAGTTGAACGGTTTTTTAAGTGACGATCTGATGTTGGTTCCGACCTTCTGGATTGATACTTAGAGAATTGTTCTCATACTAGTTACAGTTAGGGACTGATAGTTGTGAAATAATAGTGATGTGAAAATAATTTATGGAAATGTTTTCCAATGATTTATAACATATATTTTCTAAATATATGAAATAAGGAAATATGAACATATGATGATTGATCGATCGAATTCCCATTTGGAAATAAGATCGTTGTTTGTACACTGACATGTTTTCATTTGATAGTTGAATCACAAACTATCAAAGTTTTTACCATTTTAACGTTGTTAATATGGAGAGACCGGTTGGATTATTATCCAAAGAACCACTCTGTATCGGCATAAGCGTTACGAGCAATATATGCTAAAGATAATTGAAGACGGAGTAAAGTGCAAGGGCTGTTGTATAAGTCTTAGATAACAGTGACTAAGATGGATATACTGAATAGTGCCTTCGGTTTGTCCAGTCCCAGGACAACGTATATGGAAGAAGGTCTGACAGAGTATATCCAATGGATCGCGTAAGTTGATCTGTTCAAACGTATTCACGTTTGGTGGCGGAGGAATTCGTTTCTCTTAGCTGTATACCCGTGTTATTTTTGGATAAGTCAATTTGTGATTTGGTGGGTATGACAATGTGGCATTCAAAGTGAATGGTGATCAGATGTTCTGAAGATAGACGTAGCTTCTAGCCTCACACCAGGAAGTAACAAAAGTTGGGCTAGGCAGCATGGCTAGTTGGGTCATCCCCAAGCAGGGTGTATTGTCACCGATCTAGTGAATATCCATATTTATACTTATTTTTGATTCTGTATCTTCGGATGACGGATTGATGGCCTATAACCGTGGTGGCAATATATTCGCGACACTCAAGCTAAATGAGTGAGCGGTCATGTGTGGCCGGGTTGCAAGACGTTCTTGTTGAACCTGAGTGTATCACCTCTAGAGTACACTATTCATAAGGTGCTCCCATACCTTGTCTGTTGGAATCCATTCTCCGATAAGAGCCCTGCGGTTTATGATTTTATACTATGTATGTAGAACGTGAGATGCAAGCGTTTCTGCTAGATTGATACCTATTTGTACTTAGACATTATTATAATATCACAATGATATTGCTTGTCAAAGTTGTTCAGATACTCATAAGGGAAAAACCCGTTCCGTATTCACGGCGTGGTCTTATGAGATATCCTATACCTGTTTTAAACTATTTTACTCATACCAGTCCCATGACTGACCCGGAGTTTACTTTGTTGTTTTCCCTAAACTCTTGGGTGCCTAAATTTGTACAGGCAGTCAAGTAGTCGGGATTTACAGATATACTTGGAGAGCTTGGAGCAGGAGGCTGCAAGATTTTATAGCTATAGTTATTTCCGCTGTGTTGTAAGTGTTGTACTCTGATAAGTGCTATTGTATATATATAACTGTTTACTTCAAAGTTATGTTATATATTATATGTTATTCGTTCGGCTGTGAGATTCGTGTTACTCTGATGATTCTGATGTTCTTCTTCTTCTTCTATTCTATTAGTTCTATCTTTTCTTTCTCACCTTCTAAATTCTTTCACTAATGTCTCGGAATTTCCGACTCTCGAGGAGTCGGAAATTTCCAGCCGTTACATATACACACATACATATAATACATATATGTGCACGGAGATTTATTGATTGTTATCGATGAATAGATATGGATCAGTATCAACTAATAAGTACGCAATCATAATTTTGTCTATTCGTTAGCTGGGTTCGTGGATTTGGACAAGTTCCTTCTTTGTCAAATATCCACTACAAGGAAAATGCCCTATTGCAACTAGCTATTTGCAACTTGCGTCAAACGACAGTTGCAGTAAATGATATTTAGCGACAAACCTTTCGTAGCAGCTGCAATAGAAGAGATTTAGTAATAGGCATTTTGTTCACGTTGCCAAAAACATGTTTTTTTTGCAACGGGACTTCATTTCCAGTTGCAAAAACATACTTTTAGCAACTGCGCTTTCATAACAGTTGCAAAAAATATATTATTGCAACTACTCTTCCAGACTTGTTGCAAAAAATATATCTTTAGCAACGGTGTTTTTCAATTGCAATGTCTGTAATTTTTACAACATGCAAAGCCAATTGCGGAAAACATACTTTTGAAAATTAGTTTTTTCCTCCCACCTTTAATAAACATAATTATTATTAAATGCAAAAGTACGAAGTAATAAGTGATATTTAGTTATAATATAAAAATTATTAAGTAATAATAATAATAATTAATATAAATTAATACTTTCATAATTAACAAATACGAAGTAATTATTTAATGATTGATATGCCTTTTAATAATTAATGCTGAATATGTAATAACTAATAAATCTTATTATCACTTAAAATATGAACTAGTAAATAAAAATTGTTTACAACTTTGTTTTTTATAAGTCAATAACATAGATAAATAATTAAAGTAATAAAAAATTAGACCACTACAAGAAAAATACCATATTGGAACTAATTATTTGCAACAAGCGATATATGATAATTGCGATAAATGATCTTTAGCAATTGTCATTTATTATTTACATTTACTAATTATAAATTTAACTAATAATTAAAAACTAATATTAAATAATTAATAGTTACTATCAAATAATAAATAAATACATTTTAGTAATTAATATTAATGTCTGATATTCAATTAATATCTAATATTAATAATTAAAAATTAATATTTAATGATTAATGATTAGTTTTTAATAATTATTACTAATAATAACCGTCAAATAATCAAAAATACTAATAATTATGTAATAATTAATAAAAAAATTAATAACTAAGAAGTGACATTTAGCATTTTATATTTTATAATCATTATAAAAATTATATTTATTACTATTTTTATATGAAAATTTTGAAATTTTACAAAATAAATCAAAATATAATTATTAGCAATTTTTTTTACTATAATTAGTTATTGATAACTAAATTATAGTCCATAATTATGAATAATAATGTACAAACAAAAGTATATAAATAGTAATATATACTCAATATTTAATAATCAATAATAATGTTTGTTAACTTTTCTTTAATAAAATTTCAGTTCCAATTTTTTTTCGTGTGCCAGGCATTTGCGCAAATAAATTTATTTTCGACGCTTAGACATTTCGACGTGCCTAACATTTTGTTTCCCTCCCAGTCCCTTCTTTCGTTACAAAACCCTAATACTCCTTTCAGCCGCCTCACATTTCAGAAGTAACAAAATCAACATCACCAATCCGAGCCTCTTTTCTGCTTCTCCTCCAAATATCCTTATTATACCACGGCCCACACCTTGGCATCATCAGCGTCTTTGAGGCTTCATATCCAGATTCAAGTGATTCACGAAGAATTTCAGTTTCGATCTAAGATTTTGGTTCGACGCTAAAAGTTGGTTTTCATATTTAAAGTTGGATTCATATCTGGAGTTCAGGTTTGATTCGGGGTTATGGACTTTGATGCTGAATAATGGCTTCGATTCTAGAAGATTTCATATCTAAGGTATGGTTTCGGTCCCAAATTTAGTTTCGAATCTTAAAATTGGCTTTGTTTCTAGAGTTTGACTTCGTTCCAGTTATAGTCTCGAAGTGAAATTGTCCAGCAAGTCTCAAGCTTCGAACCATTGGATGGTTCGCGTGGGTCATTCCTTTGAAATCAGGAAAGTTATTGTGAATCTCAAAGCAGAAAGAGTGCTCCACAGTTTATTCTTTCTTTGAATCCGATAGGTAAACAAGATGGATACCTATCATTTGCCTAAATCGCTTGAGACTGATGAATTAATTTTGCTTTGATTTCACATTAATGGCTGCTCCAAATGGAAGCATTTTTAACGATGACAAAATGCCAAACCAGTATTTCACTTTCTTTTATAAGCACCGAAGGCAAAAGCACTCATATATACTCTCTCAATTTCTTTTTCTCCCATTGTTTCATTCTCACATAAGGGAAAGGCCCTAATTTTCTCGACTTCTGTTTGTAATGTGAGCTGGCAATTGGGGTTTTCTTTGTAAGTTGATTTTCATTTATTTGAACAATTACCTATTCATTCCTAATTATTCTGTAAAGAATATTTCTGATAAATTGAAAAAAAGGAGAATGCACGTAGATATTCTGGGTTTTGATCGATCGAATTACCATTCATTATTGTTTTAGAGAATTTAAAGAAACTCGTGGGTTTGGTCGCTGGATTTTGAGATTTTGATATTGACAGATTTATTTGTGGTAGCCGTTGGTACAAATTGTTTTCCCGTTTTTTTATATAATTTATTCTATGATTAGGATTCTGGAAGTAGCCACGAAAGCAGTAGCACCATAGGGATCACAAGAATGGAATTGTTATCTGATTATCTACCAGCATCAGGAAAGTAGTGGCCACATCAAAAACAAGTAACTTCCTGAATCAGGTAACAGTCCCTTTTTTTTTACAAACTCATAAATCAAGTAATAGAAAATCATTTGCAAAATTTAGATTTCAAATACAACCCTTAAGATTTTAATTTTGAAACTTAACAGATTGGTTTTCAACATGCTGCCTTTACTAGTTTACAGTTTGTTATTCGATTTGGAAATTTCCTAGAAGCTAGCTATATTACTGATTTTTTAGTATCTACAGAACATCTTCCTACTAACATATCATATTAAACATATGAATATCAAAATCTTTAGTCCGTGTAGATGCTTCTGAAGCAAAATCTTTAGACGCATATTCTTCATTTTGTCTTTTTTAGCATGGCTATAATATGTGCCAAAAGGTTAAATTCTTGACATCTAAAGATCAGTTGGGATAGCTTTCAGCAGTTTTGTTACACTTTCATGTAACAATTTTTTAGTACCAAGTGGTCGAATATGCTACGCTTATTGACATTTTATGTTTGAATCATTACTTTCGTGCAATATTAAGTGAATAGTATTTAGCAAAAAAAATGCTTGGGTAAGTTAAAAATTTACTTGTAGATTGAAAATAAAAGATATGCAACTATTTGTTACTTATGATTTATCAACTCCTTAATGACTTATTTCAGATTTCCTAATTACCCGAATCAAAAATCGTAATAGTTGCAACAATGGCGTCTAGATTTCTTCCTTCCACCGCCTCTATCATTTTCCTCCCTAACCATTTTCCTCTTATATTCGGTACCTCATCTCCATATCCTTAACATTTTCATTGTCTCCCTTTGACTCCCTCTACCTTTGCCAGACTTGTGAGTGTCTCCATTTCGCATCGTCGTTCTCCGGTTCCCTATTCAGCTGCCTACTTTCTCCTCCATCCTGAAGTCACTACTAGATCTCTCTTGTATGTTGCTACCGGAATTTCTAAAACCTATTGGTGAGTTTTAGCTTGGATCTGAATGTACTGGAATTTCTAAAACCGCAATTTGTTCCCGCTTCGATCCATAATCTGGTAGGCCTGTCATTTGGTTAGTTCCATGCTTTCATTTGGTTAATACAGATTTGCTGATAAACGCAAAGTTAACAATAGTAATCATTACTCCTAAGTCATACTAATTATAGTCAGCTTGAATTTAACAAATTTCTATTTATTGTATTTGAATTTAGAAGATAATGTCAAAGCTTTAATCCAAATAAGCTAGCTTATCCATATCAACTTGATTCATGGACAAGCACTCCATTTTCAATTTGGATTCACCTGTATAATGCTTTTTTCACTTTGTCAGATTCTATAGACTTGTAACACCCCACGTCCGTTAGTGTCACTCACAAAAGGGAATGCACTAAGTTCTGTGGAGCATTTAGGGTAAAAGATGCAGATAAATTACAAGACAGACAGAAATTAAACAGCGGAAAATAAAACTTTGCTTTATTGATAAAATAGTTTGTACAAAGATTTCTTTACAATATCAGAGTGTCATCTGTCTTACAAAATAAAGAAGCATAAAAATACATTTATATTCCCCAATGTAGCAAGAACCAGCCATAGCATCTTGAAAAGAGAATCCAAGCAAAACTTCGACAAATCTTCAAGCTGGGAAAGAGTGACAGTCCGACTTAACCTGAGCTATACTATTCCCTCCTTTACTACCTGGGGGGGGGAATGGAAGAAAAGAAGACGAAAGGAAAATAGAGTCAGATATAAAGCCTAAGTAAGTTCAGTAACTTCTAGCATGTGAACATGGAAAACAGAACGACATGAATTAACAGAATACAAAATAGCACCAGGATGATAGGGTCAGCAAGATTAGACAAGATCAACACAAGATATGCTAAGATAAGATAAACTGGATGTTCTCTAATACTTTCGCCGTTTCGCCATTTCCTTGTTATATGGATTTCTATTATCTCTGCACCAGCTAACTAATTTCCCAACTAGTAACGCTAACGTGATCCCAATCCCTGTATTTTCCATCGCCTTCAGGCATCCATTTATTTATTTGTTGCCTAGATTTAATCTAGGGTTTTCTACCAAGTGCCTTCTAGATTCAACTAGAGTTTACGCTGTCTGCTGAATGCTTCTCGGATTCAAGGTTTATGCCACCTAGTTCAACTAGGGATTATGCTACATGTCGAACGATGCCCCCAAGTCTAGGACACACTACCTAGAGTGGTATATGTTCCTACACTTCCCCACGCATGTATCGCGAATCGCTATCGCTTGTCTAGATGCACATGTCCTGTAATGTGCGGCCCGAGTCCTGTGTCAGGGCAAATCAAGGATTACAGAACTCGGTCGGGAGCTTTCAGATTTCTGCCGATGCAGATGCTAAGGTCTGTTTTTATTCCAGTGGCTATGGTCCCACTTGACCCCTCCCTCAACTAATGAATGGCACACCTTGAAAAATGAGAACTATACGCCGGCCCCCGGTGCCCCTCTATCCTATGGCCATCCTCACCCATAACTAGATAGCAAGTATATGGTCTTTTGGAGTTCTCCGCCTTTCCGCTTCACGTATCTCGATTGACTCAAGATGGATGGTAGACGACGAGTTGGTATCACAGGGCTACCGTTTTCTCGCCGAATCAAGTCGGTCCATCCTGGTCTTTAGGTTGCCATGTATTGCAACCAAGGCATACCCCTGGTTCTTCTACGCAGACCTTAACCTCTGTGAGCCCAGGAAGATCATCTGCAGCCTCACAGAGGGATACCAAGAGTACCCTCCCGTCCCCTCGAAGCCTCGGGCTTCGTAACCCAATTCGTTGGAGCCTTCTTTCTACTCAGACGGACATTCGCTCCTTCCCGTGTTATACTAAGAATTACTACTTAGTTTTTACTAACTAAGATTTACCACTTAGTTTCCAGAATCGTTGTTTTCTTAACTAAGGTTTACTACTTAGTTCCCTTTCCCGTCAATTTGGATTGGTTAAGTGTCATTAGTCAATTCAAGCCAACTTAACCCTCTTCATTCATCCTGTTATACTGGTTAAGTGTTATCAGTAATTCATGTTGACTTAACCCCACCACAAACCAAGTTATATTGGTTAAGTATTTCTTATTAC
This sequence comes from Allium sativum, assembly GCA_030737875.1. NCBI lineage: Eukaryota > Viridiplantae > Streptophyta > Magnoliopsida > Asparagales > Amaryllidaceae > Allium > Allium sativum. The sequence goes on from CM060922.1 coordinate 376,220,044, forward strand.
TTAACCCTACCCATTCAACCTGTATTGGTTAAGTGTTCCTTTTTAACTTAACCTTGCCCGTCTGTTTTAACTAACATGTTATTAATGGTTAAGTATTATCCCTTCATGTTTAGACTTAACCCTATTCTTTTATCACAATTTGATGGTTAAGTGTTCAAGTTTACTTAACCCTACGGTCTAGCCCAGATAACATATCAAATTGGCTAAGTGTATTTACTTAACCCCAACCTCTAGTCTAGTTAACATGTTAATTTGGCTAAGTGTATTTACTTAACCCCAACCTCTAGTCTAGTTAACATGTTAATTTGGATAAGTGTATTAACTTTACTTAACCCCACCTTCTAGTCTAGTTAACATGTTAATTTGGCTAAGTGTATTAACTTTACTTAACCCCACCTTCTAGTCTAGTTAACATGTTAGTTTGGCTAAGTGTTTTCTTAGTTACTTAACCCCCACAAAGCTGGTCTTGTTTCCATAAGTTTGGTTAAGTGTCCCTATGGACTTAGCCCTCCCATTCTAGCTCGACTGTGTTAAGTTGGTTGAGTGTTCCTATAGACTTAACCCTCCCATTCTAGCTTAACTGTGTCTGTATGAACCTAACCCCACCCATCGGTTTGGTTATCTTGTTGAATTGGTTAAGTGTCTTAGTTAACTTAACCCTACCATTCTTGTTCTAGCTTTAACTAAATAAATTAAAGCCACTACCACTCACATTAGATAGATATTGTTGCAATTACTGGATGTGCCTGTTGGTTCCGGGCAGGTTTACATCGCAACTCAGTCTAACCTCGGTTTAGGCATATTCGTGTTTTCTAAGTTCAAAAGGGTTTTGGTTAATTTTCAAATCAGGTTTTGAAAGTAACCATCCCGTTCATCGGATCAGTTAGGGATAGCCAGGGAGTGTAGGAAACTTGTATTTTCCAAACCCAAGCCTAGACACTATCCTATCTGTCACCCTAGAACTTTCTGGTGTGTCATTAGAAGAGATGTCGTTAATAAACCTTTAATTTGTCTAAATTTATATTTCCTCATTCGGGCCAAATTCTATAAGTAAATTATTTCTAATTTACTTATTTCCTAATTTACTCTTTTAATGTAAATTGTCTACATTCATTCTTATGGCCCATTTCCCCTTCTAAATCATATTTATGCTTTTTGGTGTGTGGACTATACCAAATTAAGTGTCACTAACAATGATTTTGCTAAACCTGCCAATTACTCCCAATTATGGCCAATTTCACATTTATGCCAATATACTTACCGTGCCAAATTAGCTAATCAAATTCCGATTCAACATTCTAATTCTAGACTTATTACTCTAGTTCACAATTCATGTAAATGCTAGATTTACACGTCAATACTAGATTCAAATTACACATCTTATAATTCATGTCAAATTTATCCAATTTGCATTTCTATGAACATGCCATAATACATGTTCCCAGTTTATGCCAATTTCCAAGTTAAACTACATTTTTAGTAAATTTCATATTTTGCCCAAACCGCATTCCCACCGTTCGTATAATCGTGATTCAGTCTAGATTATAAATATAGCTAGGTTCGTAGAAAATAGGGAATGAACCAAAGATGCTATGCAAAAAATAGACATACTAACTGGCATAAAAAGGGTTGAATAACGACGTCGGTTCAAGAACATGGGTAGACCTAACTTAATAGGTAAATTCCCAAGGTCTAAAACCAAAGAAAACCAAGAATAGACAGAATAGAGACGTAGGTTCAAAAACATGGGTAGACCTAACTTAATAGGTAAATTCCCAAGGTCTAAAACCAAAGATAACGAAGAATAGACAGAATAGATGATCGGGTTTAGACCCAATTTCATAGTCACAAAACTTAAGCAACACTTTCCTAGTCATGAATCACAAGTGTTTAATCATAGATGTCCTTGTTATGTCATAGGCAATAGTTTATATTTCCTAATCAAAGGCATAGTCACAGTCATAGTCATAGGCAATGTTCGTAGTCATAGGCAATGTTCATAGTCATAGGCAATGTTCATAGTCATAGGCAATGTTCATAGTCATAGGCAATGTCCATAGTCATAGGCAAATGTTCATAGTCATAGGCATATGGTTTTTAAGGTCCATAGTTTCATCGTCACGGTCTTATTTGTCCTCGAATCATAACAGTTCTTAATTAGGAAGAGTATAGGCACTGATTCAAATAGAGAGAGAGAGAGATTTGGCATATTCTTTTATTCCTTTAATTTCATGTCACGAACAAAGAGAAACGTTCAAATCCAAAAATAACTGACTTATAGAGATTATATTAGATTCGTAGAAAAACAGTCATTGCAGTCGTTTGAATCTTCACTTGAAATCCTAGCTTGACTTGAACCTCTTCTTGAAAGTCTTGAGCAGCATCTCCTCATCTTGATTTATTTTATATATTATTTATTTATACATTTTCTCAGAGGCAGCATAAGGATAGAAAAGAATTGTGAATAGAGAAGGAGACTAAGGCTGTTTATATAGTGTAGAAGTCAACGAATCTGGTCAGAATGGCGTCCGGATACAGAGAAACGAATCAGGTTCAGAAAGCTGGAAAAAGCAGGGGGGTCGACTACCCAGTCGACTCCCCAGTCGACCTGGGGGGGGGGGGGGGGTCGACTACCCAGTCGACTCCCCAGTCGACCTGGAGGGGGGGGGGTCGACTACCCAGTCGACCTGGCCTGCTTCTGAGTCTGTTTTGAAATTTGAACCTTGCTGAAACTTCCGGAGGCCATATCTTCCTCATACGGACTCCGATTTACGCAAACTCGGACTCATTTTCATGCAGAATTCCGAGACGAACACAATGGCGCAGCTCGTTTCCCTTGATTTTGAATTTAACTTTTAATTCTGCCTTGATTTGTGAATCTTAGCGTTACAGAATTACGGGGTGTTACAAGACTATAAGTTGGCTTTCATGTCACGTTGAAGAGGTTGTTTGCTTTGACATATCTACTGAATAGTTGACGTTTCAAATATACAAAGGTCATCATTTAGGTGAATACTTACCAACCTCTGGTATTTATGGTACTTGTTCTACTTCCGAAAGTCAATGTGGCATATGCTGAATGTTTTGAACAGTTGGAAGCTGGATATGTGTAACACGTATAGAGGTTGTGTCTTTGAAGATAATAGCGTCACCCATGATCTTTTCACCAATCTATAAGTTTGATTCATGTTATCATATGATTGATCGACAACGTATGCTCTGTTGTAAAAAAAATTAAGAAAACAACTACATCGATTGGTAACGTAGTGTCAAATATCATAGTTCAATCCCGGATGAAAAATATTGAGATCAAAGACTCTGTAATCCCAATATGCTTTGAAGAACATAAAAGAAGTGGAAAATAAAGTCAATACACTAGTTCCTTAATTTAACATGAGTGGCTTCTGGTCAGATATCATACTACAAGGGCTTTAATTTAATTTCTCCATTGTTCCAAGTCCACTGAAGACCATCTCAATCTCTTCAAGGTATTGATTTCTCTTCCCCAATTCTGGATCTTCATACTTTTAGTGGAACTTTGTAACAATAACAATCATTTCTTCATTTTTGTGCTCACACAAGTCTGCTTGTTTGATTTTCTGTATGGACTAATCAGTTCATAATTTTTCGAGATGAACTTAATTACTACATGGTATTAAGCATTGTTGATCTAGTTCAGGTAACAAATATACTAAATAAAAAGTCATTTCAGATGTATTATTGTCTTACATTGCAGTATTTGGTTACTGATCTAATAGTATTTGCAAAATTATGCTTTGTTCAATTTTTAAAATGTTGTACATTATAGCAAAAATTCGTTGACTGCTCAGTATAAACTAAACCGCCATTTTCTTGCCTACAGTTCAGTTTATTTTGCAGTGCAATGGCTGAAGGAAACGCAGCTGAATATCCGAAGAGTATTTTAGCCATAGGAGCTTGCTTAGCTCTTTCAATTACGGCAGCAGCTTCGCTAAAAAGAGTGAAGCTCCTGATATTATAAAAATGTGATTTTTATTGTTAAAATAATTTGCTTCAAAAATGTAAATTTTTAGCGATTTAATATATTATAAAAATGTGATTTTTATTGTTAAAACAATTTATTTCAAAAATGTAGATTTTTAGCGATTTATATATATTAAAAAAAAATGTGATTTTTATTGTTAAAACAATTTATTACAAAAATGTAGATTTTTAGTGATTTATATATATATATATATATATATATATATATATATATTATAAAAATGTGATTTTTATTGTTAAAACAATTTATTTCAAACGTTCGATAAAAATGTTATTTTTATCGTTCAAACCATTTTATTTCATTCGATAAAAATGTTTTTTTATCGCTTAAACCAATATATTTCAAAAATGAATATTTTTCCAACACATGAAAATAAATCAAACACAGGAATATTTCAGAAAATTTCGGCTGCATAACGGCAGGGTAGTTAAAACTGGCATTGTCCCGAGTACGGCTCTTCGCTCTACCTTAAAGCCTCGCAGCTTTTGACAATGGGGATTTCAATAACTAGTTCGTACGCAGACGAATTTTCCCATATACTAATTCTATTGGGATTTCAACCACAATCAATCATTTCAAATCAACCATTCATGATATTAACCAAATTTCACATCAACCAAAATCCACACAATATAACAACCAATATATATCGTCCATGGTCTATGGATGAGGGGAGTGTGAATATATATATATATGTGTGTGTGTGTGTGTATATATATATGTATGTATGTATGTGTGTGTATAAATATATTTCGATTTCAGTTCAATATCATTTCAATTCCATTCAACGCATATATGATTTTTACAACGCATATATAACTTATACTTCGCACATACAACTTGTACAACGCTTATACATGATGTGTACAACGCTTATATAAATCATACATCGACCGTATAATTTATACATTGTCATTCCATATCGTTTATAATTCAGAATTCTCACTTTGGGTTCCACTCCTCCAAAAATTGTAGAAGGCTCAGAAAAATATCCGGTCTCTTCTAGAATGTAGAAGACGTCCACACGAGTCCAATGTCTCTTGTTTCACTGGATTTCGACAACATAGCAAAAATATATGTTTTTTATAAGTTTGCAACGCTTTTGCATGTGGAAATCAGTTTAAATTATATAAAGGCGATACCTTTCTTTACCATTCAAAACTAGGTTTTGATTTTGCGAACAAATGGTGTAGTGTCAGGACGATCAGATGGTATGACGTTGTCGGGGTGGAAAGGGCTTCTCGGCGTTGATACCTACCTTCAGATCGACGACAGAACGGAGCTCCGTCGAGAGTTCGAACGGTGCAGTTCGAGATGACGGTTCTCCCTCTACATGCAATGAAAATCCCCAAACCTGGTATTGATTTGAAGCTCATGCTGAGATCTACAAAATACTCCAAAGGGCCATATGATTTTATTGAACGGTTTGGAGGAAAAAGAGGAGAGAAGGTAGTGAGGTGTTCCGTCGTTCGTGAAAGGGGGTTACAGGGTTTTTTCGTTGACCAAGATAATGATGGTGCTTTCCTATTAGCCCAATCATTTTTATATTTATTATTAATTTATTTAAATCTGAAAATACCCTTTTCTCCATACGAACACCGATTCGAACCCAACGACTGTCACTCCTAGCTAAATACCCCCACTCCGAACACAATGGGATATGTTTCATAGGCCCATTCGACTATTTCAGTCAGTTTGTCTTCCAATTAAAATATAAACATTCAATATTTGATATGAACGTACATGAAACACCCCACCTCCCTTAAGGTCACTCACAAAGGGAATGCCTTAACTTTGGTGGAGCATTATAGGTAAAAGACACAGATAATTTACAAGATAGACATATATAAGCAGCGGAAAAACCCAATTTATTTCATACGTGGTTCATAACAAGAAACATTACAGCCAACTGTCTCAAAACAACTTCCAAATCATTACATCAAAATCACTGTCTTGATTATAACATAAAGAAGCATAAAAAACAAATAAAACTGCACAAATCCCTAAGTGGTAGTGTGTCCAAAGCCATAGCCAAAGATAATAGGTTCCAAGCCATACATCACAGAGTCTTCAAGCTTGAAACGATGAATGGTCCAAATTAAGCTGAGTTATTCCCTCCTTGGCTACCTAAGGGGGGGAACGGAAGAAAAGAGATCGAAAGAAAAATGGGTCAGACGTAAGTCTGGTAAGTCCAGTGATTATTCAATATGTAAACTGGTAAGAGAACCATGACATGAATAAACTGGACGCAGGACAATAGCAAAGAAATAAGGTAACACACGATAGGGCAAGATAAACAAGGCAAGGTAAACTAATCACACTATCGCACTCATATCGATATTCTCTGCACCTACTAGATATTTCAACCATCATCATGAGTTCAAACCCAGTGATCCCTTTTTATCGATCGGCTCCTACTCGCATGTATTTATTACATGTGTCATTCGGCCCCGCTCAATTGTAAATACCTGTGCTGGTCCCACCATGGGGTGTATCAAATCCTATGGTGGCAACCCGACATGATTCAAGATGCACAGTGTATAATTACTGATGCCCAATGCCTGCTTTTTCCACTCCGGACTACGTGCACGCCCGTACTCCATCGGAACCTACACCGACGCAACAACCGCCGTCGTTTTGAATGCCTATAATCAGCCCAGTAATCGTGCCCCACCCTGCCCAGTTCAGGGTACCATGATACATCTATGTGGGTTACTGCTGCAATGGGTCAGCGTTACTAGGGTTTTCCAAATCAACATGCTAAATTGGTTAACTGTCCAAGTTAACCTAACCCCACCCATCAGTTTAGTTAACATGTTGCATTGGTTAAGTGTTGCCTTAGTTAACTTAACCCTACCATTCCTGACTTAGCTTTAATTCATTCATTAAAGCACCAACCACTCACATTATACAGGTATTGTTGCGGTCACTGGTTGTGCCGGTCGGGTCCGGGCAGTTTTACACCGCAACTTAGTCTAACCTCAGGTTCTTTTGGGCTCAATGCACTAACCTCTCACATTAGATATATATTGTTACGGTTGTTGGATGTGCCGGGCGGTTCCGGGCAGTCTTGCACCATAACTCAATCTAACCTCGGGTTAGACATATTCATCTTTTCTAAATTTACATATTTATCTCTTTATGTTTATATGTAAATTATTGTCATTCAAGTCAAGCCCCTCTTTCCTTTTTAAATCAAGTCCATAATTTTAGATATAAAAACTATACCACTTATGCCATAGACCATTTACATGTTTATGAGCCAAATACGTCAATTATGTATGATTTCATGTTTTTCCCTAGCGTTACCCCCGTTAAATGTTTGCATAAGTCACATAAAACATTAGGCTCGCTACATAGCCTAACTCATACACAAAAGGGGAAAAAGAGGAACATGTAATATTCCAACATCATAAAAAATATGGATCTAACTACACATGTGTCATATGAATTTGGCATAGAACAATATACATTTAATTATAAACTTGCAAACTTAGATCTACTCAACATGAATCATAAAACAAGGGTTTTACATAGAACTACATAAACTTAAATTAGGCATGTAGTTGTGAACTTGCGAATTGAGTTGGATTGAATATAACATGAACCTAATCATATTAGCAGGTAGTTTTGGTTATATATGTGATCATGGTTTAACTTGCATAAACATAGCAAAATTCCCAAATTGACATACAACAAATAGGTGTCACCACAAAATTATACAACATGATATGTCATCGCCAAATAATACAACATGATAGGTTATCGCCAAATTATTCAATCATGATATGTCATCGCCAAATTATACAACATGATATGTCAATGCCAAATTATACAACAAATAAATTGATTTCCAAGCATCTAACATAGTAGTCTTATCATCAACTTACATACAACATGATCACATCTTAACATGATAAGAGTCATAGTCTTAATTGATTCAGTTTTAACAAACGGATAGGCATAAATTTACATTAGGCGTTTTTCTACATCCAGTTATTTAGTCACGATTCTAATATCTTTTAGGTCTACATGATAACTGGACTTACAAAAAGGAGACTAGTCTTGTTCTGGGATCCGTATTCTGAAACTAAATAGCTCTCCTTTGTTGTAGACGTTGAATTCTCTTCGTTGAATTAGATTTGATTTGCAATTTCTAACTTGCTTTCTAGTTGAAGGAGAATGGCGACTATCAAGGTTGAGTATTGACAGCATGACAGCTCTAGGAATATTTTTGTGTGGCTTAGGGTTTAGATTTAGGTTTCTTATATAGAAGTTTGATTTAATAGGAGCCGTTAGATCAACCTAGGGCCAATAAAATCCATTCAAACCTAAGAGAACCAACCAGAATTTACCACACAAGCCCGTATGACTCAGAGAATCGTCACACAAAAAAACATGTCATATTTCAGATCTGGCCCGAGGGGGAGGTCGACCCCTATGTAGGCCCCCTGGTCGACCTATGTGTCCCAGGTCGACCCCGTGGTCGACCAGATTTCTAGGCGGGAAATTTCCCGCCCAGCCTGCTCCGGGTTTTTTTTTTTGAATTTCGAAACTTGAATTTGAATTTCGGGCCATTTTTATTATTTAAATTCTTTATCTTTTGAAGGTCATAACTCCTTCATGCGTAGTCCGATTTATGCAAACTCGGACTCTATCTTAAGTAGAATTTCGAGACGAACGCAATTGCGTAACCCGTTTCCCTTAATTCTCACATTTTTAATGAAGTATTCTTTAATTCGTTACTTTAATGTTTACAGAAAATACGGGGTGTTACATTCTCCCCTCCTTAAAGGATTTCGTCCCCGAAATCTTCGAGTCAAGAAGAACATATATCCTACCATCCAATCGTCCATCTACTCATCCATCAAACATAGGCATCCATTGTCCTTAAAAAGACTTCTAATGCTTCATGATCATATGCATAGTGTGTTTACATGTCCTTATCTAATGCAAAATCAGGCGGTCTACTAATTCAGTTGACCTCCTTAATGCAATTCATGTCGGTGCCATGAGTCCATTATGTACGCAATCATCCCTAATCATATTTTCTACATGAGTGCACAATCATTCATACAAATGCAATATCCACATGATAACACATCAAGTTTCAATCATATATAAGTACATATATGCATATGCAATATGAAAGTGACCGAGCCGATCTAACACCTAATGTGTGTGTGTATGCATCCACGAGCAACCAATAGCAATCACTTGCAACTACTTGCAACCATCAATCATAACATGTTTCAAATACTTGTTTACATCCATTGGTTTCTGCCTAAGGATCAAGAATAGCACTAAGGAAATACTTAAGAAAAAGATAGATACGAGCATGAATAAACTTAAGAAAAAGAGATCAAAGATGTACCCTCAAAAAGAAAAGGGTAGGCTACGCATATCTTGGCCTCAGTCTCCCAAGTCGCGTATCCCTCAGCGTCATTCCATTGAACTTTAACAAGTTTGACTTCGCGGTTGCATAGCTTTTTGACTTCTATACCCAAGGTATGAGTTGGAACTCTTCTCACAGTCGCCTCTCGTTCTACTTCTACTTCCTCTAGTATGCTTGGTTCCACCACTTCTGCAGACTCCTGTAAGCACTTCCATAGGTGAGAAACATGAAAGACATTATGAACTCCAGCCAATCTTGCAGCTCTACTCTGTAAGCCATCTTTCCAACCTTTTCAATGATAGTAAATGGCCTTACAAATCTTGGTGACAACTTTCCTGCGGATCCAAAGCGAACGATGTTCCTCAAAGGAGATACTTTAAGGAAAACCCTGTCTCCAACCTCAAACTCAAGGTCGGTCCTTCTTTTATCTGCATAGGACTTCTGACTATCTTGGGCCATCTTCATTCTTCTTCGTATCAAGTCCACTTTCTCTGAAGTTTCTCTAATCATATCTGGTCCAAGTATAAGCTTGTTTGTAGACTCCCACCAACAAGTTGGTGATCGGCATGGTCTTCCACATAAAGCTTCTAAGGGTGCCACGCCTATGGTGGCTTGATAGCTATTGTTGTAGGCAAACTCCACCCAAGGGTGATGATCCTCTCATGTTCCTCCAAAGTCAAGGAAGCATAATCTCAAGAGGTCCTCTAATACTCTCTTCACCCTTTCCATCTGACCATCGGTTTGGGGGTGATAGGTCGTGCTTAAGCATAGCTGTGTGCCTACAGCCTCTTGCAAGCTCCTCCAAAACTCATTCGTAAAGATAGGATCCCGATCACTCACAATGTTGGAGGGTATCCCATGAAGTCAAACTATCTCTTTAAGATAAATGGATGCTATAGACGATGCAATCCTTCTACTTTTAACGGGTATAAAGTGAGCGCTTTTTGTGAGCCTGTCCACTATTACCCAAATACTGGTATTGTCCCTTCTTGACCTCGGTAGCCCATCAATAAAGTCCATTGAAATGCTATCCCATTTCCACTGTGGGACCTCTAGAGGATGAAGCAAACCACCAGGCTTCTTTTGCTCCGCCTTGACTTACTGACATATTTAGCACTTCGAGACTAATTAAGCTACATCCGTTTTCATGCCATTCCAAAAGAAAAACCCTTTTACGTCTTTATACATCTTGTCTCCACCTGGGTGTATGGTCAACTTGGAATGGTGTGCCTCTTTGAGAACCTCCTTCACCAAATTCCTTGCTTGTGGGACGCATAGCCTTCCATCTTGCCTTAACCAACCCTTATCATCGATGGAGTATCTATTGAGGTGACTAGAAGTCTCACCCCTAATTAGCTTATCCATCACATCAACTAGCTGAGGGTATTCACGTTGCGCGGTTCTTATTGAGTCCAATAGAGTAGGCCACACCTCTAGCGATGCTAACATACTAGTCACATGATCGACAGAGGGTCTAAAGTCAAAGTTGGCTATGTACTTCAAGCTTGCCTTTCTACAAAGAGAGGGCCTAAGGTCAGCCTTTTTCTACTCAAGGCGTCTGTGTAACACCCCGAATTTTCTGTTGATTGTAAGTTAACAAATTAAAGTATAATTAATTCTAAATGATGAAATCAAGGGAAATGGGTAACGCCATTGCGTTCGTCTCAAAATTCTACTTGAGACAGTGTCCAAGTTTGCGTAAAACGGATACCGTATGAAGAAGATATGGACGAACGAAGTTGGGCAGAAAAACCAGAAACGGGTCAGAATGCACTGGCGCACTTGGGAAGTGCGACATAACAAAATTGAACTGGCGCACTTGGGAAGTGCGCCAGTACAATTTAAGCACTGGCGCACCTGCCAAGTGTGCCCAGGTCAGAAAGACCTGTTGGTCATGCCTTGGCTGGCCTGGTCAGGGTCTGGTCGAATTCTGAGGCTTGGCTGAGTCACTAGGGCTTACATGTCACTTTCTGATTGGCTTCTCTTGAGATGGATGGTCTGGATTCACTCTAGCTTCATCAACGGCTCTGATTAGATTGAAATTCTATAAATACAACTCAAGTCTAACCCTAAATTCACACAAATAATATAATACTAAAGCCGTCATGCTGCTGGAAAGAAACTAGGAGTGGCCGTCAGTTAGAAAGCCTAGAGACAAGCCAATACTAAAGCAAAACAAGAATCAAAACAACGTTAGTCTACCCAAAGGAAAGCATATCAAATCCAGAATCCAAGTTCGTCGTTCATTGTAAGTATAGTGATTTTTCTGATGAGAATAAAACTAAGACTTGATTCGATGTAAATTGGAAGTGGAATTGTGCTATTATGTAACGACGATGTTAATTAATATCTATGTATTGAAATGATTGTGTTGCAAATGAAATTGGGATATTTTTGGTATAATTAAGATTGATGTTGATTGTAACACCCCACCTCCACTAGGGTCACTCACAAAGGGAATGCACTAGTTTTGGAGGGGTATTATCGAGATAACATCACAAAATTATCACAAGACAGAACATTAACAAAAATTTAAGTGAACAGCGGAAGAATTTATGAGCAAAACAGAACTCCATTTTATTCCAAAATAAACCATGTCTCTTACAAGCATTTCAAATAACTTCATTACAACTGTCTTGTAATAATAGCCAAAGAAGCAATAACTTAAAAACAGAAAAATAGCTTATTCCCCAAGTGCAGTAAAAAGAAGCAGCCATAGCAAACCGTACATGCTGAGTCAAAGCAAGTGATATCCAAGCTAAGAGCTAGTGTTTCCTCCCTGAGAACCTAAGGGGGAAACGAAAGAAAAAGAGGCGAAAGGAAAAGGGTCAGTCATAAAGACTGAGTAAGTCCTAGTGACTTTCAGTGTAAAAACGGTTAAAACAACCTGTCTTGTATGAACTGGAACTAAACTTAAGAATAGTGTCAAGGTGAACAAGATAGACTAAGGTGATCAGGATAAGTCAAGACAAGTCAAGTAAAGCATCACATGTTCGAGATTCGTTGCATCGACTGTACTAGTATACTAAGCCCATGTCACAAGTTAACCACGAAATAAATCCCACGGCCCAATACCATGAAAAGACCCTGAAACGGGGTCTGACCCAAGTATGGGGTCCTACGGAGCGATTATCTAGTCGATCGGCTCACTACAAGTTCTAGCTCGACAAGTGTCCGTGTCATACGGCTAATCACGAATGTAGTCACCTGTGCTGGGTCCACCTTCGGGTGTATCAGCCCTAGGGTGTCAACCCCTAACACGATTCAAGATGCACAGATAAATCTACGGATACCCAGTGCCTGCTCCGGAATACGTGCACGATCGTAGTCCACCGAACCTACACTGGCATACCCCACTGCCATCGTTCACCTCTTACAATCAGCCCAGTAATCGTGCCCCACCCGGCCTAGCCCCAGGGTACCTTGATACATCTAGAGGGTTACTGCTGAAAAGGGTCGTGTCTAGGGTTTCGCCTACATATTAGGTCATGTAATTCGTGACCTAATCCGCCTAACCGATTAAGTCATGTAATTCGTTACTTAATCCTTTTCCAGTCTAGTCGTGTCAAGATGGTTAAGTATGTCATTTAAATTCGTGACTTAACCCGCCTACGTATCATGTCAAGTTGGCTAAGTGTTGTCGTGTCAAGTTCATGACTTAGCCCTACAAATCGTGTTCAAGTTGGTTAAGTTGTCTTTTCATGTTCATGACTTAACCCTAATTGGCATTAATTGAATCGTTAATGCACTGAACCACTCACATTGGATCCTATTATTCGTAGCCACTGGATTTGCCGGGCAGTTCCGGGCACGTTTACGCTACGAACTCAACCCAACCTCGGGTTTCAAGCGCGATGTGACCAACTACCCACATTGGATCCTATTGTTTGTAGCAACTGGATTTGCCGGGCGGTTCCGGGAAGATTTACACTACAAACTCAACCCAACCTCGAGTTGGCCACTTTCTTGTTTTCTAAAGTCATGCCCATGTTCTTATCAGATTCGTGCTATTTACATAGCATGTTCATATGTCAATTTCGTGCCCAACTAAGGCATGTTTCAAGTCAAGTCATAGAATATTCATGTCAAGTTTTTCATTCCATATTTCATGTTCTACTTATGCCAAATTTCATGGTTTATGATTATAACCAATTCAAGTTTTGCCTATTCTACCCAATCGTATCCCCAATGCATATAAACGTACTTCGTTCACAAGCATAAACAATTCAAGAGATAAAGGGGAATAACACCAAGCATGTGATAGGCATATGTGACAATTCCACCATCACTTGCATAATAAACAGGCTATAACATATCACATGGTTTCAATACTAGCATGATGATAACTTGGCATAGTAATGGTTCCAACTTAGTTCAACATGATGAATTCAACTTTACATCATAGGCATAATAATCATTGCGGGCATAATAATAATTTTATTACAAACATGAAACATTAAAGGCATGGTAATTCTAATAGGCATAGTGGATTCCAATTTAGTATTTTTAACATAATGATTCTCATCTAGCATTATAAACATAATGATTCCAACTTTTCATCATAACCTAGCGATTCCCAATTTAACATGATAGGCATATTAACATCACAGGCATAGTTTCATTAATATTATGGACATGGTTTAATTAGCATCATAGGCATGGTTTAATCAACATGAGGATTTCAATGAACATAATGATTCCATGGACATGTATTTGTTCAACTTGCAATAAAATTAAGCCCAAGTGATTCATAACAACATCAACATCATGATAAGTTTAACTTGCAACATTAACATAGCAATATTCCCAAATTTTAATTCAAAGTTAAACAATATAAACATGGATTAATAATAGTTCTTAAATCCGGTTTCAATTCATAGCATGTCCATGTTATTTTAGCGTTTTTGCCTAAAAAGTGACATAGAACTTACAATATGAAGCAAGCAATCCAAATCAAAACTTTAAATCAAATAGCCCCAAATCCGTTGTCTAAAGCGTCGTAGTTGTTGTAGCTTCTAGTTGTAGCCTTCAAGAATCATCCTTCGTCTTCTTTAATTTTTGTTCTTTGTATTTTTAATTTAGAGTTCTAGGTTTAATGGCGGCTGCATGAGTGCTAAAATGAAATAGTATGATTTAGGCTAGGTCTTAGGGTCTTCAAATAGTTGTAGGCAACTCATTTAGGCCATTAGATCGACCCCAGAGTCAATCCGGACCATCAAAACACATACCGGGCTTCAAAAATGGGTTCTGGGCCAAACCAGGCCGACCAAGTCGACCTGTACAGGGGGGGTCGACTCTAGGGTCGACCTGGCCTGGGGAGGTCGACTCTAGGGTCGACTCGGTTCTGTCTGCCAGAAAGTCTGCTGAAACTTGTTTTGGCCATATCTTGGTCATACTGACTCCGATTTTCGAAAACTCGGACTCTATTTCACGTATTTTTTCGAGAGGAATGCAATGGTGAAGTCCATTTTACCTAATTCCTGATTCTTAAATTAATTATCTTTATTTTACTATCTTTTCCGTTACACACATCGTTACCGAACTAATTTTTCTTCTCTTCCAAATATTAATTAATATTTCTTATGCATCACCATTATTTACCTATCTAAACCTATTTTTATATATTTTATTTCATTTTTAATTATACCTTGATTTCTTGTTTTCACATGTTGTTAAAATTCGGGTTGTTACATTCTCCCCTCCTTAAAGGATTTCGTCCCCGAAATCTTCAAGTTAAGAAGAATGTGTCCTACCATCCATCATCCATCTACTCAAAACATCATCCACAAGCAACCATGGTCCTTAAAAGACTTCTAATGTTTTATGAACACATGCAAAGAGTGTGTGTATATGTTCCTTATCTAATGCTAATGATCATGGATGATTGATTTTCTAAATGCAAAATATGTTTAGTGAAATGAATCCAATATGTATGCAAAATTTTCCTATTATAACTCATGATTTCTACATGAGTGCACAAACATTCAATCATATGCAACAACCAAATGATAGCACAGTCAAGTTTCCTAAATAATCACTCATGCATATGCAAGTATGAAACTGTGACTGAGCCGATCTAGTGCCTAATATGTATTCATGCATCCACGAGCAACCACTTGCGACCACTTGCAACCATTTTGCAATCATAACATGTTTCAATTACATGTTTACATCCAAAAAGATTCTACCTATGGTTCTCAAGATAGGATCGAGGAGATAACAAGATAAAACAAAGCTTCTAGAAAAAGAAGTTAAAGATGTACCCCCGGAAGGTCCGGTCTGCTTCTTAGGGCAGTCCTTGCTGATGTGTCCAGTCTCCCCACAATGAAAACATTCACCTTGCTTTCTCTTCCTCTTTCTACAATCCTTGGCTATGTGCCCTTCCGTACCACATAAATTGCATTTCCTTTTATCACGTGAGTTGTCGTTCTTGCCTCCTTTCTCGGGGTCTACCTTCTTATTCTGAGAATCGTTGGGCTTGACCTCTTTCTTGCCCTTCTTATCTTCCTCATACAGTAGGGCCATATCCACCAAGCTTTCAAAGGTCGCCCCCATAGGCGCATGAGTCATGGCCAAACCATGTAGTGGCTCGTTCAAGCCCCATGCAAAATGTAGCGCCTTTTTCTGAGGAGTGTTGACTAACTCCAATCCGAAGCGAATAAGCTGATTGAAACGGTTCACGTATTCTTTAACTGTCATATTTCCTTGTTTAAGGGCCAGAAACCGTTTCATTTGGAGACTCTCCTCTGCTGATGACAAGAACTTAAGCCCAAATCTCCCTCTAAAGTCCGCCCAAGTCTCAATGGGCCTAGTAGCGTTGGTGACTTCCCACCAATAAGAAGCTTCCTCTTTCATGAGCCACGCCGCCAACTGTACTTCCTATTGTCCTCTACCTCAAAGATAACAAACAAGTCTTCGGTTTCCTTCAACCAATTTCGTGCCTCAACAAAAGTCTCAGTTCCTAGGAAATCCTTTCCCTTAAAGTCCTTGCATATCTTTGAAAAAGCGGTTTCTCGCGGAGGTTGAGGAGGATGAGGAGGAGGATTGGCTGGGCCTGCCACATTAGCCCGAGCCTCGAGGAAACGACGGAACCAAGTGGGTATATTGACACCCTCGGGAAGATTAAGATCGTCGGCCATGATAAGCTGAAAACGAAAAAGGAAAAAATTCAAACGAGGAAACAAAGATTGTGCTAATGGCTTTTTGGGGAATAGCCTTTTAATCAAAACAAAATTTTCTTGAAAATTTGCTTCTTTGTAAATGGTTTTGAAAAAAAAATTCAAAAGGTTTCCAAAACTTTTGCCCAGTCTTGGTAACCTTCTGCTCTGATACCAAATGTAACACCCCACCTCCACTAGGGTCACTCACAAAGGGAATGCACTAGTTTTGGAGGGGTATTATCGAGATAACATCACAAAATTATCACAAGACAGAACATTAACAAAAATTTAAGTGAACAACGGAAGAATTTATGAGCAAAACAGAACTCCATTTTATTCCAAAATAAACCATGTCTCTTACAAGCATTTCAAATAACTTCATTACAACTGTCTTGTAATAATAGCCAAAGAAGAAATAACTTAAAAACAGAAAAATAGCTTATTCCCCAAGTGCAGTAAAAAGAAGCAGCCATAGCAAACCGTACATGCTGAGCCAAAGCAAGTGATATCCAAGCTAAGAGCTAGTGTTTCCTCCCTGAGAACCTGGGGGGGAAACGAAAGAAAAGGAGGCGAAAGGAAAAGGGTCAGTCATAAAGACTGAGTAAGTCCTAGTGACTTTTAGTGTAAAAACGGTTAAAACAACCTGTCATGTATGAACTGGAACTAAACTTAAGAATAGTGTCAAGGTGAACAAGATAGACTAAGGTGATCAGGATAAGTCAAGACAAGTCAAGTAAAGCATCACATGTTCGATATTCGTTGCATCGACTGTACTAGTATACTAAGCCCATGTCACAAGTTAACCACGAAATAAATCCCATGGCCCAATATCATGAAATGACCCTGAAACGGGTTCTGACCCAAGTACGGGGTCCTACGGAGCGATTATCTAGTCGATCGGCTCCCTACAAGTTCTAGCTCGTCAAGTGTCCGTGTCATACGGCTAATCACGAATGTAGTCACCTGTGCTGGGTCCACCTTCGGGTGTATCAGCCCTAGGACGTCAACCCCTAACACGATTCAAGATGCACAGATAAATCTACGGATATCCAGTGCCTGCCCCGGAATACGTGCACGACCGTAGTCCACCGAACCTACACTGGCATACCCCACTGCCATCGTTCACCTCTTACAATCAGCCCAGTAATTGTGCCCCACCCGGCCTAGCCCCAGGGTACCTTGATACATCTAGAGGGTTACTGCTGAAAAGGGTCGTGTCTAGGGTTTCGTCTACAGATTAGGTCATGTAATTCGTGACCTAACCCGCCTAACCGGTTAAGTCATGTAATTCGTGACTTAATCCTTTTCCAGTCTAGTCGTGTCAAGATGGTTAAGTATGTCATTTAAATTCGTGACTTAACCCGCCTACGTGTCATGTCAAGTTGGCTAAGTGTTGTCGTGTCAAGTTCATGACTTAGCCCTACAAATCGTGTTCAAGTTGGTTAAGTTGTCTTTTCATGTTCATGACTTAACCCTAATTGGCATTAATTGAATCGTTACTGCACCGAACCACTCACATTGGATCCTATTGTTCGTAGCCACTGGATTTGCCGGGCGGTTCCGGGTAGGTTTACGCTACGAACTCAACCCAACCTCGGGTTTCAAGCGCGATGTGACCAACTACCCACATTGGATCCTATTGTTTGTAGCAACTGGATTTGTCGGGCGGTTCCGGGCAGATTTACACTACAAACTCAACCCAACCTCGAGTTGGCCACTTTCTTGTTTTCTAAAGTCATGCCCATGTTCTTATCAGATTCGTGCTATTTTCATAGCATGTTCATATGTCAATTTCGTGCCCAACTAAGGCATGTTTCAAGTCAAGTCATAGAATATTCAAGTCAAGTTTTTCGTTCCATATTTCATGTTCTACTTATGCCAAATTTCATGGTTTATGATTATAACCAATTCAAGTTTTGCCTATTCTACCCAATCGTATCCCCCAACGCATAAAAACGTACTTCGTTCACAAGCATAAACAATTCAAGAGATAAAGGGGAATAACACCAAACATGTGATAGGCATATGTGACAATTCCACCATCACTTGCATAATAAACAGGCTATAACATATCACATGGTTTCGATACTAGCATGATGATAACTTGGCATAGTAATGGTTCCAACTTAGTTCAACATGATGAATTCAACTTTACATCATAGGCATAATAATCATTGCGGGCATAATAATAATTTTATTACAAACATGAAACATTAAAGGCATGGTAATTCTAATAGGCATAGTAGATTCCAATTTAGTATTTTTAACATAATGATTCTCATCTAGCATTATAAACATAATGATTCCAACTTTTCATCATAACCTAGCGATTCCCAATTTAACATGATAGGCATATTAACATCACAGGCATAGTTTCATTAATATCATGGACATGGTTTAATTAGCATCATAGGCATGGTTTAATCAACATGAGGATTTCAATGAACATAATGATTCCATGGACATGTATTTGTTCAACTTGCAATAAAATTAAGCCCAAGTGATTCATAACAACATCAACATCATGATAAGTCTAACTTGCAACATTAACATAGCAATATTCCCAAATTTTGATTCAAAGTTAAACAATATAAACATGGATTAATAATAGTTCTTAAATCCGGTTTCAATTCATAGCATGTCCTTGTTATTTTAGCGTTTTTGCCTAAAAAGTGACATAGAACTTACAATATGAAGCAAGCAATCCAAATCAAAACTTTAAATCAAATAGCCCCAAATCCGTTGTCTAAAGCGTCGTAGTTGTTGTAGCTTCTAGTTGTAGCCTTCAAGAATCATCCTTCGTCTTCTTTAATTTTTGTTCTTTGTATTTTTAATTTAGAGTTCTAGGTTTAATGGCGGCTGCATGAGTGCTAAAATGAAATTGTATGATTTAGGCTAGGTCTTAGGGTCTTTAAATAGTTGTAGGCAACTCATTTAGGCCATTAGATCGACCCCAGAGTCAATCCGGACCATCAAAACACATACCGGGCTTCAAAAATGGGTTCTGGGCCAAACCAGGCCGACCAGGTCGACCTGTACAGGGGGTCGACTGTAGGGTCGACTGTAGGGTCGACCTGGCCTGGGGAGGTCGACTCTAGGGTCGACTCGGTTCTGTCAGTCAGAAAGTCTGCTGAAACTTGTTTTGGCCATATCTTGGTCATACGGACTCCGATTTTCGAAAACTCAGACTCTATTTCGCGTATTTTTTTTCGAGAGGAACACAATGGTGAAGTCCATTTTACCTAATTCCTGATTCTTAAATTAATTATCCTTATTTTACTATCTTTTGCGTTACACACACCGTTACCGAACTAATGTTTCTTCTCTTCCAAATATTAATTAATTCTTCTTATGCATCACCATTATTTACCTATCTAAACCTATTTTTATATATTTTATTTCATTTTTAATTATACCTTGATTTCTTGTTTTCACATGTTGTTAAAATTCGGGTTGTTACATTGATCCTATTGTACTTTTAGAATGACAATAACATCACAAGCAAGTTGTATATTTCATGTTTATGTGATTATATAGGTCGTTTGTGGTTAGAACCTCATGTATATACTTTATGCTAGAAATCTTTATGCCTAAATGGTTATGTTCATATACATGCCCCTATGTTTATACAAAAGATGCAAGTTTCTAATTTGATCTATGTCAAGATCCACTTTAGTACATGTTTCATGTTGTAATTAGATATGCGATTGGATCTAGTTCACACCCTTGTCATAAAGTTATACATATTTATGAAAATGTCATATTCTTGTCATGTGCTAGTGATGTTCGATGTTATGCCTAGATCCAAAAACAAGTTTAGACCTATGTTGTCTAAATCATATGCAATTTCATGTGACACCTATTTGGTTAGACCCTTATTTCAATGCAAATTCACATATATGTAAAATTGATTTAGGCTATGTTGCAAATTCACATATATGTATATTGGCTATTTTGCAAGTTCACATCTATGACATTCATGTTGGCAATTTTGCAAGTTCACACTCTATGGGGATTTATGCAGTTTTAATCATGTTTTATGCTTCTTTATTTATAAACCAAGATAGAAATGATGTTGTAATGTTTTGGAAGTTGTTATGAGATAATTATGGAAATGTGTTGTATGAACAAGTATTTTATGAAATAAAAGTCCGATGTTTTCCGCTGCTTATATATATTTGTTTATATCTGTCTTGTGTTTTATCTGTGACTTTTACTTACAAACCTCCACCAAAGTTAAGGCAGTCCCTTGTGAGTGACCTTAATGGAGGGTAGGGTGTTTCACTTGGTATCAGAGCATAGATTTACCAGACTAAATAAAAAAAATCTGAAACTATTTTCAAAAAGAAGTTTAAAGAAGCATTTTCAAGAAACGTTTTGATATTTTATAAGGCATAATCCCCTAAAAGCCATATGCACTATCTATCTATCCTTCGTTTTGAACCTTTCCTTTTGTTTCATCATGTCTGGAGACCTTAACCTTCCGAAAGGAGTACCTGTACCCGGCTGGTTTAGTAGGTACCTGGAAGCTAGGGCTAATGGCGCGGGCCCAGCAGACATTCCTCCTCCAGTGGCAGCGGTTCCTCCCCCTCCTCCTCCTCCTCGTGGGAACACTTTCGCTAAGACATGTAGAGACTTCAAGGCTATGGGAGGAAAGGACTTTTATGGAACTGAATAATTTGTGGTAGAAAGGAACTGGCTAAAGGAGACTGAAGATTTATTCGTTATCTTCGAAGTTGATGACAGGCAGAAGATACAGCTAGCAGTGTGGTTGCTTAAAGATGAAGCGTCTTATTGGTGGGAGATCACCAATGCTTACAGGCCAGTGGAAACATGGGAAGACTTCAGGACAAGGTTTGAGATGAAAATCCTCTCCAAAGCTGAAAGAAGCCTGCAAATGGAGAAGTTCCTAACTCTGAAACAGGGAAGTATGACAATCAGGGAGTACATTAATCAGTTTAATCAGCTGGCCAAATTTGGGTTGGACTTAGTAAACACCCAACACAAGAAGGCGCTCCGCTTCGTCAAAGGTATGAATGAGCCTCTACACAGCCTTGCTATGAATCATGTATCCACGGGAGCGACTTATGAAAGCTTAGTGGACATGGCATTGCTACATGAGGAAGACAAGGGAAAGAAAGAGACTAAGGTGGAAGAAAAGAAGGAAGGTTTACAGGCTAAGAAAACAGACTTCAAGAAAGTAAGGAAGAATAACAAATCCCGTGAAAAGAGAAAGTGCAATTTCTATGGCATTGTGGGACATATAGCAAAAGACTGTAGAATGAAGAAGGCAAAGATGAATGGTGGTTGCTTCAGTTGTGGCGAGACTGGACACTTGGCTAAGAACTGCCCAAAGAAGCGGGTGCAGGGACAGAGGACTGGATCTACCTCAGGCGGACAAGTTCACGCGCTGGTGGCACCTCCACAGGAACGAGGTAGAAATATTTCTGTATAAAGCTTAGTTTATCTGTATGATCATCCAGTTCGCACTCTCTTTGATTCTAGTGCATCACACTCCTTTATTTCATCTGCTTTAGTAGAATCTCTGCACCTAGACACTAGTATGGTAGAAGATCCCTTGGTTGTTTCAAATCCAATTGGGGGCTCGGCTTATTTGTCGATGGTTTGCTTGGATTCGAAAATCACTATTCTAAGTGTTTAATTTAGATGTAGTGCCTTTGTTTTGGGCTTCTCAGGGTATGGACTGATCTTAGGCATGGATAGGTTATCCAGTAATGGTGCCATTCTTGATTGTGAGAAAAGAGTGCTTAGCTCTTGACTCGGCTCGGTAACACTCTAGAAATTTCTTGTAATCCCTTGAATGCTGTTATGCTTAGTTATCTAGAGTCGCTTGACGCTTCTGTTGAGAATTTGCAGTCGGCTAGAGTAGTCCGGGAATATCTGGGTGTCTTTAAAGAGGTGAAAGGCTTACCTCCGAAGCGGGAAATAGACGTCCGCATATATCTTGTTGATAATGCAAAGCCCGTAGCTCTGCCTGTTAGACACATGGCCCCAAATGAGAGAAAGGAGCTCAGTAAGCAAGTTAAGGAGCTTCTCGAGAAGAGGTTTATAAGGAGTATCCCGGAATGGGGTGCTCCAGTGGTGTTCGCCACCAAAGCAGATGGTTCACTACGTCTTTGTGTGGACTATGGGGAGCTAAACAAGCTGACTAAAAAGAATAGACACCCGCTTCCCCGAATAGACGATTTGTTTGATCAGCTTGTAGGTGCATCGGTCTTCTCCCAACTTGATTTAGCTTCTGGGTTCCATCAGCTATGGGTAGCTAAAGATAGCATTGATAAAACGGCGTTTAGAACCCTAGATGATTTTTTTGAGTGGCTTGTCATGCCTTTCGTTTTGACGAACGCACCCGCTTATTTCGTAGACTTGATGAGCAGGGTGTTCAGAGAATTCCTCAATAAGTTCGTGGTGGTCTTCGTAGATGATATCTTGATCTTCTCAAAGAATGAGGAAGAACATGCTCAGCATTTGAAAGAGATCATGGATACTCTCCGTGCACATCAGCTAAGAGTGAAATTCTCCAAGTGCCACTTTTGGAGAAGGGAAGTAAGATTTCTGGGGCATATAGCATCCAAAGAGGGGTTGGCTGTGGACCCCGTGAAAGTGGTGGCAGTACACGATTGGAAGACATCAAGAAATGTAACCGAAGTCCGAAGCTTTCTTGGGCTAGCCGGTTTTTACCGAAACTTCATTAGGAATTTTGCGAAAATCTCAGCTCCACTCACAAGGCTAACAAAGAAGAATCTGGCATTCACTTGGGATTTGGATTGCGAGGTTGCTTTCCAACGATTAAAAAAGGCTCTCACAACAGCCCCAGTTCTGACTTTGCCAGATGGAAGCAAAATGTCCACATTATATACGGATGCTTGCGGTACGGGGCTAGGCGTTGTTCTGATGCAAGAAGGGAGGGTAGTAGCTTATGGTGGAAGACAATTGAAATTGCATGAAAAGAACTACACAACCCACGATCTTGAGTTGGCCGCCATCGTCTTTGCGCTTAAGTCTTGGCGCCATTATCTCCTAGGTGATAAGTTCGAATTATACATTGACCATAAATCATTGAAATATCTCTTCTCGTAGAAAGATCTTAACTTGAGGCAGCAAAGGTGGATGGAGTTTCTTGCCTCGTATGACTTTGAAATTTCCTATACTCCCGGCACAGGCAACGTAGCAGCAGATGCGTTGAGCCGAAAGAAACTGACCCAAAGCCATCTCTTTATAGAAAGGCAAAGCTTGGAGTATGTAGCCAGTTTTAACTTTAGGCCCTCCTTGGATTTTGTATTGGGTTTGTTAGCATCTCTCGAAGTACGCCCTGCTCTCTTGGACTCAATAGGGGCTGCACAACGTGAAGACCCTCAGCTTGTTGATGTGATTGATAAACTTAATAGGGGTAAGACTTCTAGTCACCTCAGTAGATACGACATCGATGATAAGGGTTGGCTGAGGCGAGATGGAAGATTATGTGTCCCACAAGCAAGGGAGTTGACAAAGAAGGTTCTCGAGGAAGCGCATCATTCCAAGATGACTATACACCCTGGCGGTGATAAGATGTACAAGGATATAAAAAGAACTTTCTTTTGGAGCAGCATGAAGAAGGACGTGGCAGATTTCGTTTCTAAGTGCATGATCTGCCAACAGGTCAAGGCGGAACAGAAGAAGCCTGGAGGACTGCTACATCCTCTAGAAGTCCCGCAATGGAAGTGGGATAGCATTTCAATGGACTTCATTGACGGGTTGCCCAGGTCAAGAAGAGGCAATACTAGCATTTGGGTAATAATGGATAGGCTTACTAAAAGCGCCCACTTTATACCTATCAAGATTAGAAGGACTGCTTCGTCTCTAGCTTCTCTTTATCTCAAGGAAATAGTTCGACTCCATGGAATACCCTCCAGCATAGTGAGTGACAGAGACCCCATCTTCACAAGCGAATTTTGGTGGAGTCTGAAGAAGCTATCGGCACACAGTTATGTCTGAGCACGGCCTATCACCCCCAAACTGATGGTCAGACAGAAAGGGTGAATAGAGTACTAGAAGATCTTCTAAGACTGTGCGTTCTTGACTTCGGAGGAACTTGGGAGGATCACCATCCTTTAGTGGAATTCGCCTATAACAACAGTTACCAAGCCACCACCGGTATGGCGCCCTTCGAAGCTTTGTATGGAAGACCTTGCCGATTACCAACTTGTTGGTGGGAGTTCACTGACAAGATCATACTTGGGCCAGACATGATTAGAGAGACTTCAGAAAAAGTGGACTTGATATGAAGGAGAATGAAGACTGCCCAAGACAAACATAAATCCTACGCCGACAAAATAAGGACCGACCTTGAGTTTGAGGTTGAGGACAGGGTTTTCCTTAAGATATCCCCTTTAAGGAACGTCGTTCGCTTTGGATCCACAGGAAAGCTAGCACCAAGATTTGTAGGACCGTTCCCTATCATCGAGTAGATTGGGAAAATGGCTTACAGAGTAGATCTGCCTGAAAGATTGGCTGGAATTCACAACGTCTTTCACATTTCTCATCTCCGGAAATGTCTACATGAATCAGCGGAAGTGGTGGAGCCAAGCATTCTAGAAGAAGCCGAAGTGGAATGCGAAGCAACTGTGATGAGAGTTCCAACTCGAATCATAGGAACTGAAATCAAAAAGCTACGCAACCGCGAAGTGAAGCTCGTTAAGGTTCAGTGGAGCGACGCCGAGGAAGATGCGACTTGGGAAACTGAGGACAGAATACGTGTGGCCTACCCTTTTCTTTTTGAGGGTACATCTTTGACCTCTCTTTTTCCTTAAGTTGTGCTTGTATCTATCTTTTTAGGTATATCTCCTCGATATTATCCTTTATCCTTAGGTAGAAACCCCTTTGGATGTAAACATGTATTTGAAACATGTTATGGTTGATGGCTGCAAGTGGTTGCAAGTTGTTGCTAGTGGTTGCTCGTGGATGCATATACACACACAACCTAGGTTTTAGATCGGCACAATCACTTAATACTGCATATGCATATATGTATTCATATTTGTATGTGGTTGAAACTTGATATGTTGTCATATGGATGTCGCATTTGTATTGATGGTTGCGCACTCATGTAGAATTATGAGTAAGGAAAAAATTTGCATACATAATGGATTCATGACACTTACATGATTTGTATTAAGGAGGTCAACTGGATCAGTAGGCCGCCTGATTTTGCATTAGTTAAGGACATATACACACACTGTGCATATAATCATAAAGCGTTAGAAGTATTTTAAGGACAATGGACGCCTGTGTTTGTTGGTTGAGTAGATGGACGATTGGATGTTAGGACTTACGTTGTCCTAGACTTGAAGATTTCGGGGACGAAATCCTTTAAGGAGGGGAGAATGTAACACCCCGAATTTTCTGTTAACTGTAACTTAAAAAATTAAAGTATAATTAATTCTAAATGATTAGATCAAGTGAAATGGGTTACGCCATTGCGTTCGTCTTGAAATTCTGCTTGAGATAGAGTCCAATTTTGCGTAAAACGGATACCGTATGAAGAAGATATGGACGAACGAAGTTGGGCAGAGAAACCAGAAACGGGTCAGAATGCACTGGCGCACTTGGGAAGTGCGCCAGAACAAAATTGAACTGGCGCACTTGGGAAGTGCGCCAGTACAATTTAAGCACTGGCGCAGCTGCCAAGTGCGCCCAGGTCAGAAAGACCTGTTGGTCAGGCCTTGGCTGACCTGGTCAGGGTCTGGTCGAATTCTGTGGCTTGGCTGAGTCACTAGGGCTTACATGTCACTTTCTGATTGGCTTCTCTTGAGATGGATGGTCTGGATTCACTCTAGCTTCATCGACGACTCTAATTAGATTGAAATTCTATAAATACAACTCAAGTCTAACCCTAAATTCACACAAATAATATAATACTAAAGCCATCATGCTGCTGGAAAGAAACTAGGAGTGGCCATCAGTTAGAAATCCTAGAGACAAGCCAATACTAAAGCAAAACATGAATCAAAACAACGTTAGTCTACCCAAAGGAAAGCATATCAAATCCAGAATTCAGAATCCAGAATCCAAGTTCGTCGTTCGTTGTAAGTATAGTGATTTTTCCGATGAGAATTACACTAAGACTTGATTCGATGTAAACTGGAAGTGGAATTCTGCTATTATGTAACGATGATGTTAATTAATATCTATGTATTGAAATGATTGTGTTGCGAATGAAATTGGGATGTTTGTGGTATAACTAAGATTGATGTTGATCCTATTGTACTTTTAGAATGATAATGACATCACAAGCAAGTTGTATATTTCATGTTTATGTGATTATATAGGTCGTTTGTGGTTAGAACCTCATGTATATACTTTATGCTAGAAATCTTTATGCCTAAATGGTTATGTTCATATACATGCGCCTATGTTTATACAAAAGTTACAAGTTTCTAATTTGATCTATGTCAAGATCCACTTTAGTACATGTTTCATGTTGTAATTAGATATGCGATTGGATCTAGTTCACACCCATGTCATAAAGTTATACATATTTATGAAAATGTCATATTCTTGTCATGTGCTAGTGATGTTCGATGTTATGCCTAGATCCAAAAACAAGTTTAGACCTATGTTTTCTAAATCATATGCTATTTCATGTGACACCTATTTGGTTAGACCCTTATTTCAATGCAAATTCACATATATGTAAAATTGATTTAGGCTATGTTGCAAATTCACATATATGTATATTGACTATTTTGCAAGTTCACATCTATGACATTCATGTTGGCAATTTTGCAAGTTCACACTCTATGGGGATTTATGCAGTTTTAATCACGTTTTATGCTTCTTTATTTAAAAACCAAGACAGAAATGATGTTGTAATGTTTTGGAAGTTGTTATGAGACAATTATGGAAATGTGTTGTATGAACAAGTATTTTATGAAATAAAAGTCTGATGTTTTCCGCTGCTTATATATATATATGTGTTTATATCTGTCTTGTGTTTTATCTGTGACTTTTACTTACAAACCTCCACCAAAGTTAAGGCAGTCCCTTGTGAGTGACCTTAATGGAGGCTGGGGTGTTTCAGTCTGCTACTACATTGCCCTTGCCAGCGGTATAAGAAATCTCGAAATCGTAGGATGACATGAACTCCATCCACCTTTGTTGCCTCAGGTTAAGATCTTTCTATGAGAAAAGGTACTTCAACGATTTATGGTCAGTATACAATTCAGACTTCTCACCTAGGAGATAATGACGCCAAGACTTAAGCACAAGGACGATGGAAGCCAACTCTAGATCATGGGTTGGGTAGTTTTTCTCATGTACTTTCAACTGTCTGCCTCCATAAGCTACAACCTTCCCTTCTTGCATCAAGACAGCACCTAGTCCCGTACCACATGCATCCGTGTATACGGTAAACATCTTGCTCCCATCCGGCAATGTCAGAACTAGGGCTGTTGTTAGAGCCTTCTTCAATCGTTGGAAAGCAATATCGTAATCCAAATCCCAATTGAAAGTTAGGTTCTTCTTCGTCAACCATGTAAGTGGAGCTGAGATTTTCGCAAAGTCCTTTATGAACTTTCGGTAAAAGCCCGCTAGCCCAAGGAAGCTTCGAACTTCGGTCGCATTCCTTGGAACCTTCCAATCTTGCACCGCAACTACTTTTGCAGGGTCCACAGCTAATCCTTCCCTGGACACCACATGTCCAAGAAACCTTACTTCCTCTCTCCAGAAGAGGCATTTGGAGAATTTGACTTTCAACTGATGTGCTCGAAGAGTATCCATGACTTCTTCTAAATGCCGAGCATGCTCTTCCTCACTCTTTGAGAAAATCAAAATGTCATCTATGAAAACCACCACAAACTTATTAAGGAACTCCCTGAACATCGTGTTCATTAAGTCAACGAAATAAGCGGGTGCATTCGTCATGCCGAAAGGCATGACAAGCCACTCGAAGAAACCATCTGGGGTTCTGAACGCGGTCTTATCAATAATGTCTTCAACCACTCTTAGCTGATGAAACCCGGTAGCTAGATCTAGTTGGGAGAAAACCGATGCGCCTACAAGCTGACCGGACAAGTCATCTATTCATGGAAGTGGGTGCCTATTCTTCTTAGTCAGCTTGTTTATCTCCCTATAATCAACGCATAGGCAAAGAGAACCATCTGCTTTGGTTGTGAATACTACTGGAGCACCCCATTCAGAAATACTCCGCCTTATAAACCCCTTCTCAAGCAATTCTTTAACTTGCTTGCTGAGTTCTTTCCTCTCCCTTGGAGCCATGTGTCTAACGGGTAATGCAACGGGTTTTGCATTATCAACGAGGTATATGCAGAAGTCTATCTCTCGCTTTGGAGGTAACCCCTTCACCTCTTCCAAGACATCCGAGTATTCACGGACTACTCTATTAGACTGCATATTCTCAACAGATGCATCAAGAGATTCTAGATAGTTAAGCATAATAGAGTTCATGGGATTACAAGAAATTTCGAGAGTGTTACCGAGGCGAGTCATAAGTCTAACCTATCTCTTTTCACAATCGAGGATGGAACCATTACTGGATAGACAATCCATGCCTAGAATCAACCCATAGCCCATGAAGCCCAAAACATAGGCATTACATCTAAACCCAACGCTTAGTATAGAAATTTCCAAATCAAAACAAATCATTGACAAATAAGTTGAGTCCCCAATTGGATTTGAAACAACTAAGGGATCCTCTACTAAACTGGTGTCTAGGTGCAGAGATTCAACTAAAGTAGCTGATATAAAAGAGTGCGATGCGCCATAATCAAAGAGTTTACGAACAGGATGATCAAAAAGATAAACTAAACTCTCAACAGAAATATTTCTACCTCGTTCTTGCGGAGGTGCCATGACAGCGTGAACCTTCCCTCCAGAAGTAGATCCATCTCTCTGCCCTTGCCATTGCTTTCTTGGGTAGACCTTAGCCATGTGTCATGTCTTGCCGCAATGGAAACAACCACCCATCTTCTTCTTTCTGCAGTCCTTAAGCAGATGTCCAGGAATGCCACAAAAATTACACTTCCTCTTGTCACGGGTTTGTTTTTCTTCCCGCCCTTCTTGGAGTCTGTCTTCTTGCTTTGTGACCCCTCCACTTTCTTATCTTGAGGTACTTCCGCCTTTGTCTCTTTCTTCCCAGTCTTATCTTCTTCTTGTAACAGTTCCATGTCCACCAGTCTCTCATAAGTCGCACCCATAGGTATATGGGACATAGCTACGATGTGCAGTGGCTCATTCAATCCTTTATCAAAATGGAGAGCCTTCTTATGTGGAGTGTTCACTAACTCCAATCCGGACCAAGCCAGCTGGTTGAATTGGTTAACATATTCCTTGACCGTCATACTTCCATGTTTGAGATCTAAGAACTTCTCCATCTGTAGGCTTCATTCATCTTGTGAGAGGAATTTCATTTCAAACCTCATTTTGAAATCCATCCAAGTTTCAACTGGTCTTTCAGCATTAGTAACTTCCCACCAATAGGAAGCTTCGTCTTTAAGCAACCATATGGCCAATTGTATCTTCTGCTTATCGTCCACTTCGAAGATAACGAACAAATCCTCAGCTTCTTTGAGCCAGTTCCTAGCTTCCACAAAGGATTCATTTCCATTGAAGCTCTTTCCACCCATGGTTCGAAAGTCCCTACATATTTTTGATAAAGCATTTGCACGCGGAGGAGGAGGAACCACTGTAGATGGGGGAGGAGGAACGTCTGTTGGGCCTGCGACATTAGCCCTCGCCTCTAGGCACCTTCTGAACCAGCCAGGTACCGGCATGCCCTCTGGAAGGTTAAGATCCCTAGACATGCTGAAAACGAAAAAGGAAAGATTTAAAACAAAGGATAGCAAGATATTGCATATGGCTTTGGGGGATTATTCCTTTTTAAAATAAAACACTTTTTCTTGAATATTTCTTCTTTTAACTTCTTTTTGAAAAACATTTTTCAAAATTTTTATCTGATCTAGTAAACCTTTGCTCTGATACCAAGTGAAACACCCCACATCCGTTAAGGTCACTCACAAAAGGAATGCCTTAACTTTGGTGGAGCATTATAGGTAAAAGACGCAGATAATTTACAAGACAGACATATATAAGTAGCGGAAAAACCAAATTTACTTCATACATGGTTCATAACAAGAAACATTGCAGCCAACTGTCTCAAAACAAGTTCCAAATCATTACATCAAAATCTCTGTCTTGATTATAACATAAAGAAGCATGAAACACAAATAAAACTGCATAAATCCCCAAGTGGTAATGTGTCCAAATCGATAGCCAAAGATAAGAGGTTCCAAGCCATATATCATAGAGTCTTCAAGCTTGGAAAGATGAACGGTCCAAATTAAGCTGCGCTATTCCCTCCTTGGCTACCTTAGGGGGGAAAGGAAGAAAAGAGAGCGAAAGAAAAATGGGTCAGACATAAGTTTTGTAAGTCCAGTGATTATTCAGCATGTAAACTGGTAAGAGAACCATGACATGAATAAACTGGACGCAGGACAATAACAAATAAATAAGGTAATATAGGATAAGGCAAGATAAACAAGGCAAGGCAAACTAATTATACTATCACACTCATATCGATATTCTCTGCACCTACTAGATAATTCAACCATCATCATGAGTTCAAACCCAATGATCCCTTTTTATCGATCGGCTCCTACTCGCATTTATTTATCACGTGTGTCATTCGGCTCCGCTCGATTGTAGATACCTATGCTGGTCCCACCATGGGGTGTATCAAATCATATGGTGGCAACCCGACACGATTCATGATGCACAGTGTATAACTACTGACGCCCAGTACCTGCTTTTTCCACTCCAGAGTACGTGCACGCCCGTACTCCGTCGGAACCTACACCGACGCACCAACCGCCGTCGTTTTGACCGCTTATAATCAGCCCAGTAATGGTGCCCTACCCTGCCTAGCTCAGTGTACCTGATACATTTATGTGGGTTACTGCTGAAATGGGTCCATGTTACTAGGGTTTTCCTAATCAACATGTTAAATTGGTTAAGTGTCCAAGTTTACCTAACCCCACCCATTAGTTTAGTTAACATGTTGTATTAGTTAAGTGTTGCCTTAGTTAACTTAACCCTACCATTCCTGACTTAGCTTTAATTCATTCATTAAAGCACCAACCACTCACATTAGATAGGTATTGTTGCGGTCACTGGATGTGCCGATTGGGTCCGGGCTGTTTTACACTGCAACTCAGCCTAACCTCGGGTTCTTTTGGGCTCAATGCACTAACCTCTCACATTAGATATATATTGTTACGGTTGTTGGATGTGCTGGGTGGTTCCGTGCAGTCTCACATCGTAACTAACTCTAACCTCGGGTTAGGCATATTCGTTTTTTCTGAATTTACATATTTACCTCTTTATGTTTATATGTAAATTATTGTCATTCAAGTCAAGCCCATCTTTCCCTTTTAAATCAAGTTCATAATTTCAGGTATAAAAATTATACCACTTTATCTCATAAACCATTTATATGTTTGTGAGCCAAATGTTCCAATTATATGTGATTTCATGTTTTTCCCCAACATTACCCCGTTAAACGTTCGCATAAGTCACATAAAATGTTAGGCTCGCTACATAGCCTAACTCATACACAAAAGGGGAAAAAGAAGAGCATGTAATATTCCAACATCATAAAAAATATGAATCTAACTACACATGTGTCACATGAATTTGGCATAGAACAATATACATTTAATAATGAACTTGCAAACTTAGATCTGCTCAACATGAATCGTAAAACAGGGGTTTTACATAGAACTACTTAAACTTAAATTAGGCATGTAGTTGTGAACCTGCAAATTGAGTTGGATTGAATTTAACATGAACCTAGTCATATTAGCAGGTAGTTCTGGTCATATATGTGATCATGGTTGAACTTGCATAAACATAGCAAAATTCCCAAACTAACATACAACAAATAGGTGTCACCACAAAACTATACAAATCGCCAAATTATACAATCATGATATGTCATCGCTAAATTATACAACATGATATGTCATTGCCAAATTATACAAAATATAAGTTCATTGCCAAGCATCTAACATGGTAGTTTTATTATCAATTTACATACCACATGATCACAACCTTAACATGATAGGAGTCATAGTCTTAATCGATTCAGTTTTAACAAACGGATAGGCATAAATTTACATTAGGCGTTGTTCTACATCCAGTTATTTAGTCACGATTCTAATATCATTTGGGTCTAAATGATAAGTGGACTTACAAAAAGGAGACTAGTCTTGTGTTCTGGGATCTATATTCTGAAACTGAATAGCTCTTCTTTGTTGTAGATGTTGAATTCTCTTAGTTGAATTAGATTTGATTTGCAATTTCTAACTTGCTTTCTAGTTGAAGGAGAATGGCGGCTACTCTAGGTTGAGTATTGACAGCATGACGCTCTAGGAATATTTTTGTGTGGCTTAGGGTTTAGATTTAGGTTGCTTATATAGAAGTTTGATTTAATAGGAGCCGTTAGATTAACCTAGGTCCAATCAAAGCCATTCAAACCTAAGAGAACCAACCAGAATTTGCCACACAATCCCTTATGACTCAGAGAATCATCACACAAAGAAACACATCAGATTTCAAATCTGGCCTGAGGGGGAGGTCGACCCCCTGGTCGACCTATGTAACCCAGGTCGACCCCCAAGTCGAGCCCCTGGTCGACCTGATTTCTAGGTGGGAAATTTCCCGCTCAGCCTGCTCTGTGCTTTTTTTTTGAATTTTGAAACTTGAATTTTAATTTCGGGCTGGTTTTATTATTTAAATTCTTGAATCTTCTGAAGGTCATAACTCCTTCATACAGAGTTTGATTTACGCAAAATCGGACTCTATCTTAATCAGAATTTCGAGACGAATGCAATGGCTTAACCCGTTTCCCTTAATTCTAATATTTGTAATTCAGTATCCTTTAATTCGTTACTTTAATGTTTAAAGAAAATATGGGGTGTTACAGTACATTTCAATTTGCCGGGGCCACATACTAATCCCAAAATTTCCAGAAAAATAAATCTAGCTATGTTTTCACGATACAGTCCCAAAAAAACTAGTTTCGTCGAATTTGAAGACCGTTGGAAAAATGACCATTTTCTGGTCAATCCAAATTGACTGAAATTAACTAAACACATTTTCCTCCGCCACGCTCACATATTAACTTCAAAAATTATGGAATTTTAAACATAGCAATAATTTGGCATCCCAGATCCAACAAAAGTGGTTTCATCGAAAACGGAGGTCGTTTGCAAAATGACCATTTTCACGAGCTATATAAACTCCATAACGACCTTTCTAAAAATTCATTTGGCTATAACTTTTGATCAACGCTATGAAATTTTGATTTTTCAGACTCACTAGAAAGATATTCATAAACAGATTTAAATATTTTTGGTTTCACTAAAATCCATTTTATTTTGCATGGTACAGTCAGTCAAAGTTCGAATTCAAATTTTCAAACTATCGCACCGTTTCATGCCTTGTTTATAATTAAAATAAATATATTTATTTTCCAACATCGATTCAAATAGATTTTTTGACGTTATTATTTAAAATAATTTATTTTAAATATCCAAAATTCACTAAAATAGCCAAATTAAAAATTTTAAATTGGTTCTGATTTTCTGGGTTGTTAATTAGAGGATGAGATAGAAAAGATAAAACTAATAGAATAGAAGAGGAAGGAGAACACAGCTGAACATAATTAGAGTAAACACGAATCTCACAGCGGGACGAATAAATTGTATTATAACATAAGTTTGAAATACAAAATCTGAATTTGTACTTACATATCATATCAGAGTATAACTCATACACATCACAGCGGAAATAATCTCTAAATAACTAATGGTGAAGCCTCCTACTTTGAGCTCCTCCAAGTGAATCTATAAAATCCTGAAACACTCGACTTCCCGTACAAATTTGGGCACCCAAGAGTTTGGGGAAAATAAACAAAATAAACTTTGGGTCAGTCGTGGGACTGGTGTGAGTAAATTCCAACCATACTGTTTAACTTTTGAAAATCCTTTTGAAAGACAAAGATAATAGTAAGACCAGCCCACAAATAAACACGGACGGTTTTTACCTTACTATAACCCAACATATTTTGATATCAAAATCCGGTGATATTATAATAATGTCTAATCAAATAAATATCCAAATAGAAGAACACTTGCATCTCACGCTCCATATATATATAGTATAAAATCATAAACCGCAGGGCTCTTATTGGAGATTGGATTCCAGTAGAAAAGGTATGCGATCACCTTCCGATCAGTGTACTCTAGAGGGTATACACCTAGGTTTAACAAGAATGTCTTGCAACTCGGCCACACATGGCCGACCACTCATTTAGCTTGAGTGTATCGAATATATTGCCACCCACGGTTGTTGGCCATACAACCGTAATCCGAAGATAAAGAATCGAAAAGAAGAACAAATAGGAATTTTCTCTAGATGGTGACAATACACCCTGCTTGGTTATGACCCAACTAGCCATGTTTCCCGCCCGATTTCTGTCATTTTCCGGTTGTGAGGCTAGAGGATATGTCTACCTTCAGAACATCTGATCACCATTCACTTTGAATGCCACATCGTCAAATCCGTTAATTCACTAATTGTAACGACCCGCATTCTATGCATCAAGGGATCGTTGAATATTTATTTATTTCTCATGCGGAGTCGTGTAGCCATGTAACTTTGGGGAATGACTATTGGGGTCATTTTCCATGTTCATGATTTTTGTCGATTTTTAAATGACCGTTTTGCCCCTAGCTGGTCTTGTTTCGACCATAACTTTTGATTGGTAAGGAATTTTGACCTGAAACCACTTCCATTAGATTCGAATGATGGTTTACTTTCCGTAGAGTGGTCACATGTGAAAAACAGACTTAAAGCTTGGGAGATATGGCTGAAACAAGGTTTGGAAGGTGAAAAACTGCTTAACCAGGCCAAATAAGGTAATTAGTGAATGAGCCCATAACCCATTTTGGGAAGAGGGTTATGGGGAGGCTGAAATGAGTTAGGTTTTCATTCTATTTCAGTTTTCTAGCCGCCATTTACCTCCTAGGAACCCTAACAATGGCCTCCACCTTCTAAATTCATCCCAAATCACTCTCTAATCAACGATTAAGCTTAGCAACGTCAAGTTAGAGGCAAAGACTGCTGTGTGCATTGTAATTCATGCCATTAAAGAATCATTTCAGATCTGAGTTTATATTTTGGATAGGGTGAGTGATTAGCATTGTTTTTACACTAATTATAGTTAACTAGGGTGATTAGTGTTAATTTACGAAATTATGCATGCTAAAAATCTGGAAAATTTTGTATAAATTCTGAAATATTGTCTTAGACCTCTGTTAGAAATTTGGCTTAATTTGGTTAAGTCTTGCTAACCCTATCACTAAATTTACTTAAACATGCTTAAGGGGAAAATATTGGTTTTGGGTATGTTTGATCTGTTTTGACATATCAAATTGTTGTTTTTGTGTTTGTGGTCAATTCTATATATTGCTATGACTGTATGATATGCTTTGTGATTGATTAGAATAGTTAGAATGGTCGAAAATGTCGTCGTATGGCATAAAAACAGTCGTTGGAAAAGTTGCAGGAATCAGATCGGATCGCCCCCCTCCCCCCATACCCCAACGAAACGACCCGACCGTGGAGAGCCATCGCGACCCGAGCCCTCCATTCGTGGGACAGCCTCACGAGCCAAGCATGCCACCACAAGATGACATCCACGACCTGATCCCTTGATGTGCGACAGGAATTGTTTGGTGGACCACGAACCAGGCTTGCACGCTTGAACTGACCCGATCTTCTGGAGCTGATCACGAACCGACCTGACTTGGGAAGCTTCTCCGACCCGACCTGAAGAGCACGACCCGAACCAGTGTGGCACCCTGATCCAGCTTGAAGCATCACG
This sequence comes from Allium sativum, assembly GCA_030737875.1. NCBI lineage: Eukaryota > Viridiplantae > Streptophyta > Magnoliopsida > Asparagales > Amaryllidaceae > Allium > Allium sativum. The sequence goes on from CM060922.1 coordinate 376,256,586, forward strand.
ATCCGCACTAGAGGGGTGACTGCGAACCGAACCAAGGAGCTTGGACATGAGGCATGAGCTATGAACCAAATGAAGAACGATCCGGAGAAGACCAAAAACCCAAGATGCAAAGGTAGTCCAAATAGGAAGTTTGAACTCAAGATCCAGTTAGGAACCAACGAGTTAACTTCATGATTGGGCTTTGCTGCGGGACGTGCTAAGGAGTTGTCGACGTCCATAACTTTGATTCACCACCGGAAGACGAATGTTAGGCTACGGGTCAGTACAGTAGGGTAGTAATTACATCATGGGGCAGAGTGATTGTAGCTTGGCTATGAGCCGGTGCAGTGGAGTTATCATGACTCCATAGGGCAGAGTGGACATAGCAAAGTATTAGTGGTTACGGATCAGTGCGGTGAAGCCGTCATGACTCCATGGGGCAGAGTGATCGTAACAAAGTATTGGGTGATCAAAACGGTGGATATCGTATGCTTTACGCAATGAGTGAGATATGTGAGGACGGTTGTTATGCCTGATTGTTTTCCATCACTATGACATGCACACCCCTACCCCCGTATTCTTTACACCATATGTTAGTGGCACCTTATAGTACTGTACGTTATGTTGTGCTAACTCTTTGGTTGCAGGTCTAGGTTCAAGTATGGTTTAGTATACCTGTTATTATTCTGTTTTGCTGCTTATCGCTCATACTAGACATTTGTCTGACCCAGAGTTTTATGTATCTTCTTATTACTCTGGGTGCTCTTAAACGGGCAGACTAGAGACATGTTAGGTGGTACACATGAGTAGCTGTACCGGAGACGAGCAAGAGGCTTCCACGTATGATATATATAGATATTCTCCCTGTGTTGTTGTTGGTCACTACTTTGGGCATTATTAATGCATCTCTTTCTTTGCTTTAGAGACAGTATGTTGGAATTGTAATAAGCTGTATTTTGAATTCCCGCTGCTATGATGATTATGGTTTAGTTTTCAGCTTATGCACTTTCTTACCTATTTTATGTCAAAGATTATGTTATTATTATATTTTATTCCATGCTCTTTGATACATTCTACCGGTTATTTGTTAGTTCAACGTTAAATTTTCCTTTCTTTTCCTTTCTTTGGCGACCGTCCCGTGCTAGCCGGGCATTGGCACAACACATTTCATGGGAAATGTCGGCTGGTCCGGGGCGGGACGTCACATTTGGTATCAGAGCTAGGTTGCGTAGTTAACCTAGGGAAGTTATCAAGGAGAGTTATTATACATATATGAGAGCGCGTGTTTGTTATATTTTGGTTTTCAAAAGCTATATATGTATATTATTAGTATAGCTAAGGATAAAGTCGCATTGCACTGGCACCACTATAGAGATGGCTAATCGTTTTCTCTTTACAGATTGAACGATGAGCCGATATACAATGGGTATTGGTAGAGGAGCTAATAGTGGGAATGCTCCTGATATGAGGACGATGTTCACTGACTTCATGAGAGAAATGCTTAGGGATGTGCAAGGAACAGTTCCTAATGCAGTTAACGGTGGTGGTGCAGTGGTGCAGGCGCCTAGGGTCGATTTCGCCAAGCTCTGTAAGGATTACACTAGCCTGTGGAAAGCCGTTCCATGGAACGGAGTCCATGGAACGGAGTCGGCTACAGATGTTCAATATTGGTTGGATAGTTGTGAGCGTATCTTCGAAGACTTGGGTATCGAGGATGCGATGAAGAGAAAGCTAGCATCCCGTCGTCTACAAGGACGGGCAATGAATTGGTGGAATGTTATGAAGGCAGCTTCTCCCGAGAATCAGATTACTTGGGACCAGTTTAAGACTCGCTTTAGCGACAAGTTTGTCCCAACCGCTTAGAAATCAGAATTGTTTAAGAAATTTTTGGTGCTTAAGAAGAATGGTAGGGAAATCTCGGAGTACATTGCATAGTTCGATACTTTATCGAAATATGGATTATCCCTTATTGATACTGCCGAGAAGAAGAACGAGTAGTTAATAACTAGTTTGGATGGATACTTGGGGTAAAGACTTATTAACCACAACGACGTGGCGTTTGAATTGATTGTTGGGAAAGCATTGAGGGCAGAGAGTCTTTATCCTAAGTCAAAGACTGAAATTGCTGTTGTATCTGCAGGAGAGCCAAAACCACAAATAGGCAGTAGAGGGAAGAATAACTCTCAGAGTAAGAGGAAGAAGAACCAAGCTAAGGATGGTCAGAGAAAGAAAGACAAGAAAGATGTTGAGTGCTTTAGCTGTGGTAAGAAGGGCCACTATGTAAAAGAATGTCGAGCAAAACTAGTGGACAGGAAGTGCTTCAACTTTGGTCAAGTGGGACATCACAAGGATAGGTGTCCACAACCTCCTAAAGAAAAGCAGATTGTGAATGCATATACTATCAATGTTGTTCCTTCTTCATCGAATGCCCCAACTGCGGCGGAGAAGGGAAAGAATGTTGTTATTCAAGGTATGCTTCATGTTTATGATGTTCCAGTTAGAGTGTTGTTTGATACCGGGGCTTCCCATTCCTTCATATCTAGTGACCTGGTAGATAGGTTGGAATTGGAACCCGAGATAGTCGATATACATTTAGTAGTGACGAACCCGATTGGTGGTTCGACTAGCCTTAGTATGATTTTTCGTAATGTGGTCTTATCGAGTCATGGATGTATGTTTGCTTGTGATTGCTTTGTTTTGGGCTTTAATGGATTATTTTGGGAGTCGATTGGCTCCAAAGATATGGGGTGGTGGTAGACTGTGAGGGATTTTCGGTGACTATCAGGCCGGATGATGGGCGGAGGGTAGTGTTTGGTGGCCTACCTAGTGATGAGGTGATGGCTAGTTTTCTAAATTCCCTCGACATCCCGTAGGACAAGTTAACAGGAATTCCTGTTGTTGGCCAGTATCCAGATATCTTCGAGGAAGTGACCGGACTTCCACCACACCTAGAGATTGAGTTCCGTATTGATTTATTGAAAGATGCCAAACCTATAGTGATGCCACTTCGTCGTATGGCACCAAGGGATCAGCGAGAGCTCGGGGTGCAAGAAAGCGATCTTTTGAAGAAGGGATTTATCAGAAGAAGTGTTTCTGAGTGGGGAGCACCAGTTGTGTTTGCTACCAAGGCAGATGGTTCCCTTCGATTGTGTGTGGACTACCGCAAGTTGAATAAGGTGACAAGGAAGAATAATTATCCTCTACCGCGGATAGATGATTTGTTTGATCAGTTGAGTGGCGCGAGTGTGTTCTCCCAGTTGGATATCGCGACAGGTTTTCATCAGCTTAGAGTGGAAGCTGAGAGTGTAACTAAAACGGCATTTCGGACGCCATCTATATTCTGTGAGTGGCTGGTTATGCCATTTGGCTTGACCAATACACCAGCATATTTTGTGGATCTTATGAATAGGATATTCAGAGATCAGTTGAATAAGTTTGTTCTTGTGTTCGTAGACGATATGTTGGTTTATTTGAGGACAGAGGAAGAACACAAGGAATATTTAAGGACAATGATGGAGGTATTGAGAAAACACCAATTGAAAGCAAATTTTTCTAAATGTCACTTCTGGAGGAGGGAAGTGAGATTCTTGGGCCATGTTGTTTCAGAGAATGGTATCGCCGTGGATCCTGCAAAGGTGGCTACGGTACAAGATTGGTCTACGCCCAAGAATGCAACAAACGTAAGAAGTTTCTTGGGGTTAGCTGGATATTATCATAAGTTTATCCAAGACTTCTCCAAGATAGCAACACCGTTGACTCAGTTGACAAAGAACAATCGAGCTTTCGTCTGGAACGAAAAGTGCGAGAATGCATTTAAAGTCTAAAGGAAAAGTTAACGTGCGCACCAGTGTTAGTCATTCTTGAGGCGGATGAAGAAACGACGGTATACACGGATGCCTGTGGTACCGGACTAGGTGTTGTATTGATGCAAGGGGGTAAGGTAGTAGCTTATGCAAGTTGGAAGTTGAAGCCGCATGAGAAGAGATATCCTACCCATGATTTGGAATTGGCTGTGATCGTGTTCGCGTTGAAGATGTGGAGACATTATCTCTTGGGAGAATGATTCGAGTTGTTTACCGATCATAAATCATTAAAGTATCTTTTCTCTCATAAGGATTTAAATCTCCGTTTGCAGAGATGGTTAGAATTCTTGGCTTCCTATGATTTTGATATCGCATATACACCAAGGAAGGGAAATGCAGTAGCCGATGCATTGAGTGGGAGACAAGCCAGTTTAGGGGCTATGTTTCTTGAATGGAAGCAAGTGGAGTATATCGTGGGGTATGATTCCAGACTAAAGTGTGAATTGGATCCAGTAATGTTAGCAAGCTTGACGATCAAACCCACTTTGATTGAGTGGATTGGTTCCAGTCAGAGGGACGATCCTAATCTTTTGGAAATCACCTCAAAGTTAGAAATAAACGTCGACGGCGAGGAGATGAAAAAGTATAAGCTTGATCGAGATGGATGGCTTCGAAAGAATGGAAAGTCAGTTGTACCCAACATGAATGGATTGAGAGATGAAGTGCTAAGAGAATTCCATCACACAAAACTGACTACACACCCCGGTGGTAACAAGATGTATCGAGACATGAAGCATACCTACTACTGGGAAGGAATGAAAAGAGACGTTGGGAAGTTTATATCCAAGTGCATGAATTGCCAGTTAGTTAAAGCTGAGCAAAAGAAGCCTAGTGGGTTGTTACAGCCATTGGAAATTCCTGAATGGAAATGGGAACAAGTCTCAATGGATTTCATTGACGGATTACCGAGGACTAGATTAGGACATGATAGTATTTGGGTAATTATGGATCGATTGACCAAGAGTTCAAGGTTCATACCAGTCAAGTCAAATAGGATGATAGGTAATTTAGCTGAACTATATATGAAGTGGGTAGTGAGGTTTCATGGAGTACCAAAAGGTATTGTGAGTGACCGAGATCCATTGTTTACTAGTGGATTTTGGAAAAGCTTACAAGAGGCTTTAGGATCAGAATTACATCTCAGTGTCGCGTATCATCCTCAAACAGACGGTCAAACAGAGAGGGTGAATCATGTATTAGAAGATCTCTTGAGAGCTTGTATATTAGATTTTGGTGGGTCATGGGATGACCATTTGCATTTAGTGGAATTCGCATATAATAACAGTTACCAATCCAGTATTGGTATGCCTCCATTTGACGTTTTGTACGGAAGACCATGCAACTCACCGTCATGTTGGTTAGAAACTGGTGAGAAATTTGTGCTTGGGCCTGATGTGATAAGAGAAACCTCAAACGAGATCAAGATCGTTCAACAGCGAATGAAGGCTGCTCAAGATAGACAGAAGAGTTATGCTGATAAGAGACGAAGAGAATTGAAATTCTCTGTTGGTAACTTAGTATTTGTCAAGATCTCTCCATTAAAGAATGTTATTCGATTTGGTAGGAGAGGAAAGTTGGCACCAGGATTTGTTGGTCCATTCCCAGTTCTTGAGTAAGTTGGGAATTTGCCGTATAAAGTTGAATTACCAGACAAGATGGCGGGAGTTCACAACGTATTTCATGTTTCCCAGTTAAGGAAATTCGTGCACGACCCCGATGTGACTATTTCACCTGATCAGTTGGATGATGTCGAAGTAGAACCCGAGGCGGTTGGGAACCGCAAGCCGATTCATATTGTCAAGCACGATACGAAGCAACTTCGAAGGAAAGTGGTGGATCTAGTCAAAGTTCAGTGGGGCGAGAATGAGAATGACTGTATCTGGGAGACAAAGGAGAGCATTAGGAAGACGTATCCAGAACTCTTTGCCTGGTAAGATTCTAATAGTGATTTAGTTTTCTGCATGCTAGGATAGACTTGTTTGTTTGTTTTGTATGTTTGATTGTTGTGAATGGTTGATAGGCATGCGGGATCCTTTGCTTGTTTCTTAGTTAAGGAATTTCGAGGCGAAATTTCTTCAGGAGGGAAGAATGTAATGCCCCGCATTCTATGCATCAAGGGATCGTAGAATATTTATTTATTTCTCATGGGAAGTCGTGTAGCCATGTAACTTTGGGGAATGACTATTGGAGTCATTTCCCATGTTCATGATTTTTGTCGATTTATAAATGACCGTTTTGCCCCTAGTTGATCTTGTTTCGGCGATAACTTTTGATTGTTAAGGAATTTTGACCTGAAACTACTTCCATTAGATCTGAATAATGGTTTACCTTTCCATAGAGTGGTCACATGTGAAAAACAGACTTACCGTTCGGGAGATAAGGCTGAAACAAGGTTTGGATGGTGAAAAACTGCTTAACCAGGCCAAATAAGGTGATTAGTGAATGGGCCTATAATCCATTTCGGGATTAGGGTTATGGGAAGGCTGAAATGAGTTAGGTTTTCATTCTATTTCAGTTTTCTAGCTGCCATTTACCTCCTAGGAACCCTAACAATGGCCTCCACCTTCTAAATTCATCCCAAATCGCTCTCTAATCAAGGATTAAGCTTAGCAACGTCAAATTAGAGGCAAAGGCTACAGTGTGCATTGGAATTTGTACCACTTAAAGAATCATTTCAGATCTGAGTTTATATTCTGGCTAAGGTGAGTGATTAGCATTGTTTTTGCACTAATTACAGTTAATTAGGGTGATTAGTGTATATTAACGAAATTATGCATGCTAAAAATCTGGAAAAATGTGTATAAATTCTGAAATATTGTCTTAAGCCTCCGTTAGAAATTTTGGCTTATTTGGTTAAGTTTTGCTAATCCTATCATTAGATTTGCTTAAACATGCTTAAGTGAAAAATATTGGTTTTGGGTATGTTTTATCTGTTTTGACATATCAAATTGTTGTTTTGGTGTTTGTGGTCAATTCTATATGTTGCTATGACTGTATGATATGCTTTGTGATTGATTAGAATAGTTAGAATGGTCGAAAACGCCGTCGTATGGCGTAAAAACAGTCGTTGGAAGAGTTGTAGGAAATTGTGTAGGAACCGGATCGGAACACCCCCCCTCCCGACCCGACCCGACCGTGGAGAGCCATCGCGACCCGATCCCTTCATTCGTGGGACAACCTCACGAGCCAAGCATGCCAGCACAAGCTGACATCCACGACCCGATCCCTTGGGGTGCGACCCGAACCGTTTGGTGGACCACGAACCAGGCTTGCACGCTTGAACTGACCCGATCTTCTGGAGTTGATCACGAACCGACCTGACTTGGGGAGCTTCTCCGACCCGACCCGAAGAGCACGCCCCGAACCAGTGTGGCACCACGACCCAGCTTGAAGCATCACGATACGAACCAAAGGGGTGACTGCGAACTGAACCAAGGAGCTTGGACATGAGGCATGAGTTATTTACCAAATGAAGACCGATCCAGAGAAGACCAAAAAACCGAGATGCAAACGTAGTCCAAATAGGAAATTTGAACTCAGGATCCAGTTGGGAACCAACGTGTTAACTTCATGATTGGGCTTTGCTGCGGGACGTGTGCTAAGGAGTTGTCGACGTCCATAACTTTGATACACCACCGGAAGACGAATGTTAGGCTATGGGTCAGTGCAGTGGGTGTAGTTATTACTTCATGAGGCAGAGTGACCGTAGCATGGCTATGAGCCAGTGCATTTGAGTTATCATGACTCCATGGGGCAGAGTAGACATAGCAAAGTATTAGTGGTTACGGATTAGTGCAGTGGAGCCATCACAACTCCATGGGGAAGAGTGATCATAACAAAGTATTGGGTGATCAAAGCGGTGGATATCATATGCTTTACACACTGAGTGAGAGATGTGAGGATGGTTGCTATGCTTGATTGTTTGCCATCACTATGAAATGCACACCCCCACCCTCGTATTCTTTACACCATATGTTAGTGGCACCTTAGAGTATTGTACGGTATGTTGTGCTAACTCTTTGGTTGTAGGTCCAGGTATGGTTTAGTATACCTGTTATTGTTCTTTTTTGCTTCTTATCGCTCATACCAGACTTTTGTCTGACCCAAAGTTTTATGTCTCTTCTTATTACTATGGGAGCTCTTAAAAGGGCAGACTAGAGACAGGTTAGGTGTTATGCACGAGTAGCTGTACCGAAGACGAGCAGGAGGCTTCCACATATGATATATATAGATATTCTCCCTGTGTTGTTGCTGGTCACTACTTTGGGCATTAGTAGTGCACCTCTTTCTTTGCTTTAGATACAGTATATTGGAATTGTAATAAGTTGTATTTTGAATTCCCGCTACTATGATGATTATGGTTTAGTTTACAGCTTATGCATTGTCTTACCTATTTTATGTCAAAGATTATGTTATTATTATATTTTATTCCATGCGCTGTGAGACATTCTACAGGTTCTTTGTAACAGCCCGCATTTTATGTATCGGAAGATCATAAAATAATTTTATTTTATTCCCTGAGGGTTGGATCATTCTCATCTTTTAGTATGTTGCTTATGGGGATGTGAGACATGTCCATAAATTTTACCGATTTTGTTTGTGACCATTTTGCCCCTATCAGTCTTGTACAGGGCATAACTTTTGACTCAGGTCGAATCAGAGGGTGAGACCTGTGCCATTGGAAAGGAATTGATGATTCCCTTTCCGTAGAGTGGTTGCATTAAGGATTTGGTTCAGCGGTTTGGGAGAAATCGCTGTTTTAAGGTTTTTCAGTTAGCTGTTCAGGTTTTGGAAGGCTAATGGGCTGATTTGGAGAAGGCCCATTAGAGGGTGGGTGGAGACTATAAATAGGGGGTAAGGGGTATGGAGAAAGGTTGGCATTTTCCATTCTCTTATGGGGAGGCTTTGATCTCCTTCTTCCTCTAACATCTTTCCACCATTAAAATTCCAAAATCCAAGGAGGGAAATCAAAGATCTACACCATAAGAGGCTAGATCTACATCGTCTCAAGGGCGAATTCATTGGATTAAAGAGTTTGATTCGAAGTGTTCGCTGTCTGGATTGCGTTTTCATTGCTTTTGCTTAGATTTGGATAATTGGTGAGTGATTTACATCTCTCATTCGGATTCATGCAAGTATATGGGTTTTAGGATGTTAATTTCATCATTTCCATGTTATTTTCCTTAGATTCACACCATGCTAAGTCCATTTTATATATGAATCACCTTAGGATTTGATCTAGATAATTTAAATGGTTAATTTTATGATTTTTCTCAAGATTATGCAAGTTAGATCCGTTTTTATGTTCATATGATTCACTTATCATGTTTTGGGAAATTTATGTGTTTTGATGGAAATTGTTAGATTGATGATATTGTTGGTTGCATAACATGTTTGTGATTGCGTTTGGATGAATCGGATAAGCTGGTTTCGTCGGATTCGTCGTTTGGCGAAGTTTTGGTCGAAATCGGAGTCGAATTGGAGATGTGCAGGTTTCTGGTCGTCCTGGAGTTGGTCGGGTCGGTCTGGAATGAGGTGGTCGGTCATAGTATGGCTTGGGAAGCAAGTCAGGGAGCTGGTCGGTTTAAGCTGGTCGGTCCAGAAGGAGCAGAAGTGTTTCTGGTCGGTTTCAGATGGTGGCATTCTGGTCGGTTTCAGATGGTGGAATTCTGGTTGGTTTTTACTGGAAGCAAATCCTAGTCGCTCTGAAGGAGCTGGTCGGTCAGGTGGAGCAAAATCTGGTCGGTCTTGACGGGGTCGATCCAAAGCTGGTCGGTCCCAAGGAGGTCGAGTCGATCCAAAGCTGCAAGGAGGTCGAGTCGATCCAAAGCTGCATGGAGGCGGGTCGTTCTGGAGCAAGGCTGGTCGGTTTTTGGCGGGTCGTTCTGGAGCAAGGCTGGTCGGTTTTTGGCTGGTCATTCTGGAGCAAGGTTCTGGTCGGTTTTGGCAGGGTCGTTTTATGAAAAAGTACGTTTTCGGGTACGACTCGGGTACGAACCAAAAAGGTCTGAAAAAAATATTTTTGGGGGGCAACCCCCCGAACCCTAGCCGCAGCGCAGTGATGTGTTTTGGTTCGGTGATGGCGTGACTTCGAGGTGATTCAAGTAGGAAGACTCGAAGTGATGAATGTGTTCGTTGATCAAGGTGGAACAACGAATGCGGAGACAACTCAAAGGTCGTGAGTTGGTGGATAATGGCTGCTCGAGAAGGTTGCTTGAGCTATGAAACATCGTCAAGGTTGGACGATTAGAGATGCGAAGGCCGAGAAGTCATCGTTGTCGTAAGTTCTAGTAGGCTCAAAGCAGGGGTACGATGGGTATCGTTGAAAGGCCCAAATGACCGGTTGTTGGTCGAGTACCCTGGGTCTTTCTGGTTGGGGAAAGGCCTAGTGTCAAGGTTGGACATTGCCAAGGTTGGGCATATGGAGTTCATGCTAGAACTGGGGTTATCATTAGCCCTTGACATATGGCAAGGTTGGCCGTCATACGATAATGATGGTTTCGAAGCAGGATTGGCAGTGATAGCCAGAGTCAGTCATGGATGATTAGTTGTTCTGTTTGTACTATCTCACATAGATTATCCAAAGTCGAGGGAGATGTTCTTTGAGTGCTTAAGTGATATTGGTCTAGGCCTCTGGCGAGAGTACTTGAGGAATGTTAAACTCGATTAGGGTTGTCTGCGTGAGACTTATCTGGATGTCATGTGTGTTTTCTATGATTGAATGGGTGTTCTGATTTCTATGGATGAATGGTTGAAATGCTTATCGTAAAGGCTATCACTGTCCGATGTGGGGAAGATAAGGATGAGTTCTTCTCTGGTGTTGTAGGTAGATAAGTTTTTCATTTACCCATTCTCATATACTTTCTTGTTGAAGTTTGTTAGCTGTTTTATCGCTCACTAAGACTATTGTCTGACTCAAGGTTTTATGTCTCCTCTTATTACCTTGGGCTGTTCATCCGGTTGTGGATGGGCAGACTAAGTAGCAGGTTACAGGTAATGGAGCTTAGTGATACGAGGAAGCTGAGTGATGACGAGCAGGACGCTAGCGTACCAGTTTTATTCTATCTAGTATTTCTGTTTCCGCTGTTTGAGTTGCTTGAGAGCTGTAGTGAGGCCTTATGTACAAACTTGGATATCAGTTGGATAATCTTTCTGGATGTTGAAAGAGTTTCAAAAGTTTGCTATATGATACATCTTTACTATCACCTGTTGTATATGTTCTATTATATTTTATCCTTGCGCTGTGAGTTCTACGACAGGTTTCGATGCGTTCACTTACTATGATGATCGTCCATAGCAGCCTGGCACGCCTTTCAGCGCATTATTCCTCTTGTTTAGTGCGGGGGTTATGGGCGGTCGTCACATTTGGTATCAGAGCTCTGGTCAACGATTTTGGCCAAAGTTCGAAGATGTAATTACGTATGAGAGATGTATTTGTAGATTTCAGTTGGATGTTTACTATATATATTAGTATATATAGTAGTAGCGGTTGTATCTCTTTAGCAGTTTTCTTGGAAGTGGCTAATTATTCTAAATTGCAGATTTAGAATGAGTAGACGACCATCAAGACACGCTGCTAGGGGAGCTAATACTGGAGGGGGAAATGGTGGTGAACCAGATTACCCGGCCATGTTTGAAGCCATGGCAGAAGCAATTATGCGAAGGGTACCCGCTCCAGTGGCGGCTACGGTAGATGTAGGTGTGCGAGTTCCTAGGGTAGATTTTGCAAAGATGTGCAAGGACTTTACATCTCTAGGAGGGAAACCATTCAAGGGAACTGAGCCAGCTGAAGAGGTTCAGAGGTGGATGGATTCATGTGTTCGAATCTTTGGAGACTTGGGTATTGAAGATGCAATGAAGAGAAAGCTTGCATCAAGGCAGCTTCAGAGCAGGGCCATGGAATGGTGGAATTCTGTCATACTCGAGACTCCGGAAGAGGAGATTTCATAGGAGCAATTCCAAGCTAAGTTTGAAGCAAAATTTATTTCCACTGCTCAAAAGTCCGTTCTCTTCAAGAAGTTCGTAGAGTTGAAGCAGAATGGCAGATCAGTTCTTGACTACATTTCTGATTTTGAGGCTTTGTCTAGATATGCTCGTTCATACATTGATACACCCTATCAGAAGAACGAGAAGTTTGTCTTGGGTTTGGATGCTCATATTGGAAAGCCGCTTGTGGACCACCTTGATGATTCATTTGAAAAGATTGTGGAAAAGGCTATTCGTCATGAGAGCTTGTTTCCCAAGGAAGCAAATGTTGTTGCTGCAACCAAGGAGGTTCAGAAACCACAGCAGGGTGGTAATAATAAAAAGAGGAAGCAACAACAACAGAAAGGAAAGGGTGGCCAAAAGAAACCCAAGAGTGAGGTGCTTTGCTTTAACTGCCAACAGAAGGGTCATTATTCAAATGAGTGCAAGAATCCCAAAGCTGAGAAGAAGTGCTTCAAGTGTGGAAAGCCTGGGCATGAGAAGAAGGATTGTCCAGAATCAGCTAAGGGCAAGCAGATTGTGAAGGCATATGCTTTGGAAGCCGTGCCATCTTCTTCAAGAGCTCCTACTGCAGAGGAGAAGGGAAAGGGTGTTGTGGTGCATGGTACTTTTTCCATTAATGGTGTTTCAGTTCGAGTTTTGTTTGATACTGGAGCATCACATTCATTCATCTGCAATGAGCTTGTTTGTCGCTTGGGTTTGGAACCCGAGATTTGTGATAGGCCATTGATCGTGACAAATCCAGTTGGGGGTTCGTCCAGTTTGTGCATGATTTGCTGTTGTCTAGTATTATCGAGTCATGGTTGCTCTTTTATGTGTGATTGCTTTGTTCTTAACTTCGCTGGGTATGGGATCATCTTGGGCATGGATTGGCTCAAGAGATATGCGGCAAGGTGAATTGCGAGAAGCTAGAGGTGAGGGTCGGGGATGTGGAAGGGCGAAAAGTGTTGATTAGATGTAAGCGTGAAGACGGGGTCTTCGTGAGTTATCTATATTCGCTTGGGATTCCACAGGAAGACCTATCATCAGTGCTGATCGCTAATGAGTATGTAGATGTCTTTGACGAGGTCAAAGGGTTGCCGCCGCATCGCGAGATCGAGTTTAGGATCGATTTGGTCGAGGGTGCGAGACCAATTGTTATGCCACTTAGGCGGATGGCGCCTAAGGAACAGCGAGAGTTGGAGGTGCAAGTTAGAGACCGTTTGGGAAAAGGTTTCATTCGGAGGAGTGTTTCCGAGTGGGGTGCACCAGTCGTGTTTGCAACTAAAGCAGATGGCTCGTTAAGGTTGTGTGTGGACTATCGTGAGCTGAACAAGGTGACTAAGAAGAACAAATATCCGTTGCCAAGGATTGATGACTTGTTCGATCAGCTTCACGAAGCCAAAGTGTTTTCTCAGATGGATCTGGCAACAGGATTTCACCAGTTGAGAGTGGCTAAGGATAGTGTACCAAAGACTGCTTTTAGGACACCATCCGGGTTCTTCGAGTGGTTGGTGATGCCATTCGGATTGACTAACGCGCCAGCGTATTTTGTGGATCTTATGAATAGAGTGTTCAGAGATCAGTTGAATAAGTTCGTGCTTGTGTTCGTGGATGATATACTGGTTTACTCCAGAAATGTGGAAGAACATAAGACGCATTTGAGAGTTGTGTTAGAGATCTTGCGAAAGCATCAGCTTAAGGCTAAGTTCTCAAAGTGTCACTTTTGGAAAGATGAAGTGAGGTTCTTGGGTCATGTTGTTTCTGGGAAAGGTATAGCGGTTGACCCCGCTAAAGTGGCAGCAATCCAGGACTGGGATAGACCTAATAATGCGACGGATGTTCGGAGTTTCCTTGGGTTGGCTGGTTATTACCGAAGGTTTATCAAGGATTTCTCCAAGATAGCTGCACCATTAACAGGATTGACGAAGAAGAACCAAGTGTTCACATGGGATGCAAAGTGTGAACAAGCGTTCGAAATCTTGAAGGAGAGATTGACAAGTGCACCTGTGTTGACCATTCCAGGTGGGAATGAAGAGATGGTGGTGTATACTGATGCATGTGGTACTGGACTTGGAGCAGTGCTCATGCAGAACGATAAAGTTGTGGCCTACGCGAGTCGACAGCTAAAGCCGCATGAGAAGAACTATCCAACTCATGATTTGGAGTTGGCAGCGATTGTGTTTGCTCAGAAGATGTGGAGACATTACCTGTTGGGGGTACGATTCGAGTTGTTTACGGATCACAAGTCGTTGAAGTATCTTTTCTCCCAAAAGGATTTGAATATTCGGCAGCAACGATGGTTAGAGTTTCTGGCATCGTATGACTTTGGGATAGCCTATACTCCTGGCAAAGGCAATGCAGTTGCAGATGCATTGAGTCGAAGACACGCAAGTTTGGGAGCGATGTTTTCGGAATGGAAGGGCCTCGAGTATTTGGCAAGGTTCGATTTAAGGCCAAGTGCGAGTTGGAACATGAAATGTTGGCAAGCTTGTCGATAAGGCCTACTCTTATCGAAAGGATTAGCGAGAGCCAAAAGAAAGATGTGAAGCTTGTCGAGTTCATTCAAAAGCTGGAACCAGAGAATAAAGAATTCGAGGTCGATCGAGAAGGTTGGCTTCGAAAGCAAGGGCGATTAGTTGTTCCTGATATCGATGGATTGAAAGATGAGGTTCTGAGAGAATGTCATCACTCAAAGTTGACAATTCATCCCGGTGGTAATAAGATGTATCAGGACATGAAGATAATCTACTATTGGGAAGGCATGAAGCGAGATATTGGAGAGTTCATTTCCAAGTGTATGAACTGTCAGTTGGTGAAAGCTGAACAGAGAAAGCCGAGTGGTTTGCTTCAGGCATTAGAAGTTCCTACATGGAAGTGGGAGCAAATATCGATGGATTTTATCGATGGACTACCTAGAACTAGGGCAGGAAACGAAGGAATTTGGGTCATTGTGGATCGTTTGACCAAAAGTGCGAGATTTATTCCTGTCAAGTCGACTAGGACAGCGTCAAAATTGGCTGAGCTTTATGTGAAATGGATAGTTCGATTCCATGGTGTCCCAAAGAGTATAGTAAGTGACCGGGATCCATTGTTCACGAGTGGATTTTGGAAAAGTTTGCAAGAAGCTTTGGGAACCGAGTTGTGCTTAAGTACGGCATACCATCCCCAAACTGATGGTCAGACCGAGAGAGTCAACCGAGTTTTAGAAGATCTCCTGAGGGCTTGTGTGTTAGACTTCGGAGGATCATGGGAGGACCATCTACATTTAGTCGAATTTGCATATAATAATAGCTACCAGTCGAGTATTGGGATGGCACCATATGAGGCGTTGTATGGAAGGCCGTGCAATTCTCCAACTTGTTGGTTAGAAACTGGAGATAAGTTGATACTTGGGCCTGAGATGATAAGAGAAACCTCGGATTGTATCGAGATAATTCGGCAACGAATGAAGGCGGCCCAAGATCGTCAGAAAAGTTACGCCGATAAGCGTCGTAAGGATTTGGAGTTCGACGTAGGTGATATGGTTTTCATAAAGATTTCACCGTTGAAGCAAGTGGTTCGATTAGGAAGTAAAGGAAAGTTGGCTCCTAGGTTTGTTGGACCATTTCCGATAGTCGAGCGAATAGGAAAGCTCGCATATAGGTTGGAGTTACCCGAGAAGATGTCGAGTGTGCATAATGTTTTCCATGTGTCGTTTCTACGAAAGTTTGTGCACGACTCGAATGTGGTGGTATCTCCAGAACAGTATGAAGATTTAGAAGTCGAGACCGCAGTTGCGAAACCTCGTAGGCCACTTCGTGTTGTAACACCCCGAGAATTCTATAACTATGAAATTCACAAATTCAAGTATAATTAATTTGAAATCAAAGAACTAAGGGAAACGGGATACGCCATTGCGTTCGTCTCGGAAAAATACGCGAAATAGAGTCCGAGTTTTCGAAAAACGGAGTCCGTATGAAGAAGATATGGCCTTCGGAAGTTTGAGAATTAAATTTAAAATTCAAACAGAATAAATCAAGTTTAAATTCGAAAATGGGGCCCAATGGGCCAGGGCGGAAAAAGTCCCGCCTGACGCACCCAGGTCGACTGGGCTGTCGACCTGGTCTAACCAGGTCGACAGGCCTGTCAACAGGGCTGTCGACAGGGGTGTCGACCTGGTCCAGACCCAGGTCGAGCCCAGTCTAACCCGGCTGGCCTATTCTCTATGTGGTCGATTTTCTGTGGTCTGCTTTGTCACTAGGGCTAGGTGGAAAGTTTTAATTGGTCTCTCTATCGAATGAATGGCTACGATCAATCCAAGCAACATCAATGGTCCTAATCAGTTCCTAACCTCTATATAAACAACCCTAGACTAAACCCTAATCTATTCATTCAAAAATAAGAACATAGCCGCCATGTTGCTGAGGAACGACTAGGAGTAGCCACCAAATTGGAGAGAGGATTAGGAAGAAAGTTCTAAAGCCTAAAGCAATTCAAGCAACCTAAGCAAATCAAATCAACAAGGAATCGCATCTCTAAATTCCTAAATTAGAGAATTCGCCGCAACGATTGTAAGTAGAGTATTACTTTGGTATGAATAAACAATTGTGTTGGTTTGTATGCTTGAATTGTGGCAATAAAGTTATTCATATTTGTGCGTTCTTATCAATTTGAAATATTATATATGTTTGGATATTCTTGAATTATGTTATTCATGTTATAAAGAACTACATGCGGTAGTTCTATGCAAGTATGCGTTTGGAATATTTCGCAAATTATGTAATCCATGTTGAAGCTACATGTATGTAGTTGATTTAAATTTATGCAAGTTTGGGGCTTTGCTACTATGCCATCATGATGTATATTTTTGTGCATAAATCATTTTGTAAGTAATTGGAATAAGTTTGGGTTATTATGAAATTATGTTAAAAATTGGGCATCATGTATTAAGCCATGCTTTTGTACTAGAAAACCTATTTGCAAACTTATGAATATGGCTAGGCTATGATTGATATTTGGCATAATTGAAATTCATGTTAAGTCTATATTGTTTACTAGAATTATATGATGACATATGTGGTACATGGCTAGGTTAGGTTCAAAAAGTCACTTTTTGTAAGTTTACATGACTAAAGTAAGAATCATGATTTCATGTCAGAAATATTTATGCCATGGTTATGTGAAAAAATTTAACTATACTTATGCCATGCTTATGTTTGATATTATGCCATGCTTATGTTTGACATTATGCCATGTTTATGCTAGAAGTATTTATGCCATGCTTATGTTTGACATTATGCCATGCTTATGCTAGAAATATTTATGCCATGCTTATGTTTGACATTAGGCCTAAATAAAAATATAGGTTCATGTGTCAATAATGATATCTCAATTACAAGTTCACATGCTTTGATTCATGTCACCTATGTTACCACTATGCAAGTACACCCGTTTCTATTTTGTATTCCCAACGTCATATTGCATGTTCATACGCTCACCTTCCCCTTTTTGTGTATGTAATCACGCCATAAGCCTCCCCTTTTCGCATGGCTAAATTGGGCTTTAAAAGGCTAAGCCCAATATATATAAACGGACGTGTAAAACGGGGGAAAATAACGTTGGGTTAAAATTAATTAATGAATGAAAATATAAAATAGAAGGGCCCAAATTCAAGTATGGGTTGGGCCCATGAATGGTGTAACCTTTACACCATTAACTTAATGATGGGCCGCAAATATTTACATATAAGAAATAAAGAAGAATGACAAAATATGTAAATGTAGAAAATACGATGTGTTTAACCCGAGGTTGGATTGAGTTGTGATGTAAACCTGCCCGGAACCGCCCGGCTGTCCAGTAGTCACAACAATACCTATCCAATGTGGGAGGTTAAACATGGAGCCCAGTAAGGACCCGAGGTTAGACTGAGTTGTGGCGTAAGACTGCCCGGAACCAACCAGCAACAGGCAGCCACAACAATACCTGTCTAATGTGAGAGGTCAGGGCCTTAATAAGACAATTAAGGCTGAGTCAGGATTGTTAGGATTAAGTGAACTAAAGACTTAATCAAAATGGAACATGCTAGACTAAACGGACTGGTGGGGTTAGGTTAGGGAAACACTTAACCAACTTAGCATGTTGGCTAGAGATAGAAAACCTAGTAACGGGGGACCCTTTTCAGCAGTAACCCTAGAAGGTGTATCAGGATACCCTGAAACTAGGCAGGGTGGGGCACGATTACTGGGCTGATTGTAAGAGGTCAAATCGACGGCGGTGGTGTAGCAGTGTAGGTTCTAACGGAGTGCGGGCGTGCACACACTCCGGCGCAGAAAAATAAGGCACTGGACACCAGTAGCATACCTGTGCACTCTAAGGTTGTGTCGGGTTGCCACTATGGGACTTGATACACCCCATGGTGGGACCAGCATAGGTAACTACAACATCGGGGGCCGTAAGACACATGTAACTATGCGAGTAGGAGCCGATCATCATAGAATGGATCACACCACCCTGATTATGGGGTGCCAGTTGGA
Source organism: Allium sativum (assembly GCA_030737875.1). NCBI lineage: Eukaryota > Viridiplantae > Streptophyta > Magnoliopsida > Asparagales > Amaryllidaceae > Allium > Allium sativum. Next base: position 376,274,908 of record CM060922.1, read on the forward strand.
AACTTGTTTATATGGGTTCAGAGATTAACATGGGGTACGATGGTCTATTCGACCCTAGACAACTTAACCAAGTTTATAGTGCTTGCCCACTTCTTGTTTATACTTATCATACCCAGTTCTTTATTCATAGACAAAATAGTACTAGACTTACTCAGGCTTTATGTCTGACTCTACTTTTCTTTCGTCTTCTTTCTTCCGTTCCCCCCCCCAGGTCCTCAGGGAGGGAACACAGCAGCTTGATCAGCCTCAACATCTAGCTTGAAGAAGAGAAATGTATTGCTTGGACTTTCCTGTTTTGAACTATGGCTTTGGACAATTCACTATGGGGACTTTTTGCAGTTTATCTATGTTTTATTCATGCTTCTTTAAATAATGTACTCAAGACAGATTATGAAAATGTTATGTTATGTTTTTTTGGAAAGGATGTAAGACAATCATGGTGATGTTTTGTAACACGTATTTGACTTTATGAAATAAAGTTGTTGTTCTTCCGCTGTTTACAAATATGTGTTCCTATATCTGTCTTGTATATCTGTGACTTATACTTATAAACCTCCACCAAAATTAGGGCATTCCCTTTGAGAGTGACCCTAACGGAGGTGGGGTGTTTCACTTGGTATCAGAGCATAGGTTTACCAGATAAGATAAAAAGTTTTGAAAAATTATTTTCAAAAAGGAAATTTAAAGAAGCATTTTTAAAAGAAAAATATTATTTTATTTTAAAAGGCAAAGTCCACTCCCCAAAGCCATAGGTACTATCTCTTATCCTTCGTTTTGAATCTATCCTTTTTGTTTCAGCATGTCCGAAGATCTTAACTTGCCAGAAGGGGTACCAATACCTGGTTGGTTTAGACGGTTCTTAGAAGCAAGGGCCACTCAGCCAGGTCCTACCATTCCTCCTGCCCCAGCTGCAGGAAATCATCCAGCTGCAGCGGCACCTTTTCCTCCACTTCCTCCTCGGGGAAACACGTTTGCTAAGATATGTAAAGATTTTAAAGCTATGGGAGGAAGGGATTTCCATGGAACTGAGTCCTTCGTGGCAGCTAGAAATTGGCTGAAAGAAACGGAGGACCTATTCATCATCTTTGAGGTAGAAGATAGACAAAAAGTACAATTGTCAGTGTGGCTATTGAAGGGTGAGGCTTCCTACTGGTGGGAAGTCACTAATGCTGAAAGACCAGTAGAGACGTGAGAGGACTTTAGGGCAAGGTTTGAGACTAAATTTCTCTCAGATGCGGAAAGAAGTTTGCAGTTGGAAAAATTCTTATTTCTTAAGCAAGGGGACAAGACAGTCAGAGAGTATGTGAATCAGTTCGATGAGCTGGCTAGGTTTTGGCTTGACCTAGTCAACACCCCGCACAAGAAGGCTCTCCGTTTCGTCAAAGGGTTGAATGAGCCATTACACAGTTTGGCCATGACCCATATACCCATGGGAGCCAAGTATGAAAGATTGGTGCAAATGGCATTGCTGAATGAAGAGGATAAGGGCAAGAAGAAAGAGGGTTTGCAGCCTAAGAAGACAGACTTTAAGAAAGGCGGGGAAGGCAACAAAGAGAAGAGGAAGTGCAATTTCTGTGGCAAAGTGGGGCACTTAGTAAAGGACTGCCGGAAAAAGAAGGCCAAGGAGAATGGTGGGTGCTTTTCTTGCGGTGAGACAGGCCATAGGGCTAAGGACTGCCCAAAGAATCGAGGACAAGGGCAGAGGGCTGGATCCACCCCAAGGGCACAGGTTCATGTGCTGGAAGCGCCACCTCTGCAACAACGAGGTATAAATACTTCTGTAGAAAGTGTAGTTTATCTTTATGATCACCCCGTTCGCACCTTATTTGATTCTGGCGCATCACACTCCTTTATCTCGTCTGCTTTAGTAGAATCTCTGCACCTAAAAACTAGTATGGTAGAGGACCCCTTAATTGTTTCAAACCCAATTGGGGGCCCAGCTCATTTGTCTATGATCTGTTTGGGGTTGAAAATTTCTATTCTAAGCGTAGAATTTCAATGTAGTGCCTTTGTTTTGGGCTTTTCGGGTTATGGTTTGATTTTGGGTATGGATTGGCTATCCAGTAATGGGGCCATCCTTGATTGCGATAAAAGGGTTGTTAGGCTCCTAACCCAGCTCGGTAATACTTTGGAAATTTCTTGTAATCCCTCGTATGCGGTTATGCTTAGTTATCTTGAATCGCTAGATGCCTCTGTTGAAAATTTGCAATCAGATAGAGTGGTCCGGGAATATCCGGATGTCTTTGAAGAGGTGAAGGGCTTGCCTCCGAAGCGGGAAATAAACTTCCGCATATATCTTGTAGATAATGCAAAGCCCGTTGCGTTGCCCGTTAGACATATGGCTCCACGAGAAAGGAAAGAGCTCAGTAAACAGATTAAAGAGCTTCTAGAAAAGGGGTTCATTAGGAGGAGCATTTCAGAATGGGGCGCTCCAGTGGTGTTCGCTACAAAGGCGGATGGTTCACTCCGTCTATGTGTTGACTATAGGGAGCTCAACAAGCTAACGAAAAAGAATAGGCACCCTCTCCCTAGAATTGACGATTTATTTGACCAGCTTGTAGGAGCGTCTGTTTTCTCCCAACTCGATTTAGCGACCGGTTTTCATCAGCTAAGGGTGGCTGAAGATAGCATCGATAAAACGGCTTTCAGAACCCCAGACGGCTTCTTTGAATGGCTTGTCATGCCTTTCGGCTTGACAAATGCACCTGCTTACTTCGTGGACCTGATGAGTAGGGTATTTAGAGATTTCCTCAACAAATTCGTAGTGGTCTTCGTAGATGATATCCTTATCTTCTCAAAGAGTGAAGAGGAACATGCTCAACACTTAAGGGCAATCATGGAAACTTTGCGAGTCCATCAACTAAAAGCCAAATTCTCCAAATGCCACTTTTGGAGAGAAGAGGTGAGGTTCCTTGGGCACATAGTATCCAAACAAGGGTTAGCGGTGGACCCCGCTAAGGTAGTGGCGGTACAGGATTGGAAGACACCAAGGAATGCAACTGAGGTCCGAAGCTTTCTAGGACTAGTAGGTTTCTATCGAAGATTTATAAGGGATTTTGCAAAAATCTCAGCTCCGCTCACGAAGTTGACATTTGTTTATTTTCAAGATATAATTCATCTATGTGGGATATCTTCTAGTAAGTGAATTTTGGAAAGCTTGCATGGAACCATGAGTACGCAGTTAGGCGTGAGCCAAGTATACTAGAAGGAGAATAAGTGAAAGAGGAACGAGAAATAGATTCCAACTCATATTTTGGAAACAATAATTAAGAAGCTACGAAATTGTGAAGTTAAAAACGGACAAAGCATAATGGAGTTAAGCTCAAGAAATGCGACTTAGAAGATTGAAGACTAGATTCGTACATAATATCTCTTCTTAAGAGTATATCCTTGATCCCTCTCTTCCTGTAGAGCTTACTTGCATAGTATCTTTTCTGTATATCCTCTCGGTCCCATTCTCAATCCAATTTCCGTTGCAAACCCCATAGGGAGTATGACTCACCTGTTAGTAACACATGTTGGGGCTCGAGGGTGTTCATCGGTTTGACTAAAGTTTTTGGGTTTTATAGGATACAGATTGGTCTTAGGAAGGGACTCCCTTATGAGCTAAAAGGAGTCCATCATGCTTAGTTTCCTAGAATCATATATGGTGGTTGGGTTGAGTAACTCTTTGGGTGTCAGTCTGATGTTGATTTCGGTCTTCGGGGCTGATGCTTAGAGAGTTCTTCTCCTAATCAATATATATGTGGCATAGGTTTTCAGTTTTGACATTGCCTAATTGGCACAAAGTTTTTACTTGCTTTTATCATTCGATTATACCTTTAGATAGGAACAATTGGAAAAAAAAATGTCCTATAGATTAGAGCTACCCGAAAGATTGGATGGAATCAGCTGAAGTGGTAGAGCCAAATATACTCGAAGAGGCCGAAGTGGAACGCGAAGCAACCATAAGAAGAGTTCCAACCCGCATCTTAGGAACGGAAGTGAAGAAGCTACGCAACCGTGAAGTCAAGCTCGTTAAAGTTCAGTGGAGCGACACCGAGGGAGACGCAACTTGGGAAACTGAAGCTAGAATCCGTACAGCCTACCCTTTTCTGTTCGAGGGTACATCCTTGATCTTTCTTTTTCCTTAAGTTGCGCTTTTATCTATCTTTTTAGGTATATTTCCTCGACCTTATCTTTTAGGTAGAAACCCTTTGGATGGAAACATGTAATTGAAACATGTTATGGATGATGGTTGCAAGTGGTTGCAAGTGATTGCTAGTGGTTGCTCGTGGTTGCATATACACACACAATCTAGGTTTTAGATCGGCTCAGTCACTTCATATTGCATATGCATATATGTTTGCATTCGTATATGGTTGAACTTTAATGTGTTGTCATGTGGATGTTGCATTTGTATTGAATGATTGTGCACTCATGTAGAATCAAGAATAGGAAAATTTGCATACATAATGGATTCATGGCACTTACATAACTCGCATTAAGGAGGTCAACTGAATCAGTAGACCGCCTGATTTTGCATTAGATAAGTACATGTACACACACACTTCGCATATGATCATGAAGCATTAGAAATCTTTTAAGGACAATGGATGCTCGTGTTTGATGGATGAGTAGATGGATGATTGGATGTTAGGATATACATTCCTCCTAACTTGAAGATTTCGGGGACGAAATCCTTTTAAGTGGGGGAGAATGTAACACCCCGAGAATTCTATAACTATGAAATTCACAAATTCAAGTATAATTAATTTGAAATCAAAGAACTAAGGGAAACGGGATACGCCATTGCGTTCGTCTCGGAAAAATACGCGAAATAGAGTCCGAGTTTTCGAAAAACGGAGTCCATATGAAGAAGATATGGCCTTCGGGAAGTTTGAGAATTAAATTTAAAATTCAAACAGAATAAATCAAGTTTAAATTCGAAAATGGGGCCCAATGGGCCAGGGCGGAAAAAGTCCCGCCTGACGCACCCGGGTCGACTGGGCTGTCGACCTGGTCTAACCAGGTCGACAGGCCTGTCGACAGGGCTGTCGACAGGGGTGTCGACCTGGTCCAGACCCAGGTCGAGCCCAGTCTAACCCGGCTGGCCTATTCTCTATGTGGTCGATTTTCTGTGGTCTGCTTTGTCACTAGGGCTAGGTGGCAAGTTTTAATTGGTCTCTCTATCGAATGAATGGCTACGATCAATCCAAGCAACATCAATGGTCCTAATCAGTTCCTAACCTCTATATAAACAACCCTAGACTAAACCCTAATCTATTCATTCAAAAATAAGAACATAGCCGCCATGTTGCTGAGGAACGACTAGGAGTAGCCACCAAATTGGAGAGAGGATTAGGAAGAAAGTTCTAAAGCCTAAAGCAATTCAAGCAACCTAAGCAAATCAAATCAACAAGGAATCGCATCTCTAAATTCCTAAATTAGAGAATTCGCCGCAACGATTGTAAGTAGAGTATTACTTTGGTATGAATAAACAATTGTGTTGGTTTGTATGCTTGAATTGTGGCAATAAAGTTATTCATATTTGTGCGTTCTTATCAATTTGAAATATTATATATGTTTGGATATTCTTGAATTATGTTATTCATGTTATAAAGAACTACATGCGGTAGTTCTATGCAAGTATGCGTTTGGAATATTTCGCAAATTATGTAATCCATGTTGAAGCTACATGTATGTAGTTGATTTAAATTTATGCAAGTTTGGGGCTTTGCTACTATGCCATCATGATGTATATTTTTGTGCATAAATCATTTTGTAAGTAATTGGAATAAGTTTGGGTTATTACGAAATTATGTTAAAAATTGGGCATCATGTATTAAGCCATGCTTTTGTACTAGAAAACCTATTTGCAAACTTATGAATATGGCTAGGCTATGATTGATATTTGGCATAATTGAAATTCATGTTAAGTCTATATTGTTTACTAGAATTATATGATGACATATGTGGTACATGGCTAGGTTAGGTTCAAAAAGTCACTTTTTGTAAGTTTACATGACTAAAGTAAGAATCATGATTTCATGTTAGAAATATTTATGCCATGGTTATGTGAAAAAATTTAACTATACTTATGCCATGCTTATGTTTGATATTATGCCATGCTTATGTTTGACATTATGCCATGTTTATGCTAGAAGTATTTATGCCATGCTTATGCTAGAAATATTTATGCCATGCTTATGTTTGACATTAGGCCTAAATAAAAATATAGGTTCATGTGTCAATAATGATATCTCAATTACAAGTTCACATGCTTTGATTCATGTCACCTATGTTACCACTATGCAAGTACACCCGTTTCTATTTTGTATTCCCAACGTCATATTGCAAGTTCATACGCTCACCTTCCCCTTTTTGTGTATGTAATCACGCCATAAGCCTCCCCTTTTGGCATGGCTAAATTGGGCTTTAAAAGGCTAAGCCCAATATATATAAACGGACGTGTAAAACGGGGGAAAATAACGTTGGGTTAAAATTAATTAATGAATGAAAATATAAAATAGAAGGGCCCAAATTCAAGTATGGGTTGGGCCCATGAATGGTGTAACCTTTACACCATTAACTTAATAATGGGCCGCAAATATTTACATATAAGAAATAAAGAAGAATGACAAAATATGTAAATGTAGAAAATACGATGTGTTTAACCCGAGGTTGGATTGAGTTGTGATGTAAACCTGCCCGGAACCGCCCGGCTGTCCAGTAGTCACAACAATACCTATCCAATGTGGGAGGTTAAACATGGAGCCCAGTAAGGACCCGAGGTTAGACTGAGTTGTGGCGTAAGACTGCCCGGAACCAACCGGCTACAGGCAGCCACAACAATACCTGTCTAATGTGAGAGGTCAGGGCCTTAATAAGACAATTAAGGCTGAGTCAGGATTGTTAGGATTAAGTGAACTAAAGACTTAATCAAAATGGAACATGCTAGACTAAACGGACTGGTGGGGTTAGGTTAGGGAAACACTTAACCAACTTAGCATGTTGGCTAGAGATAGAAAACCTAGTAACGGGGGACCCTTTTCAGCAGTAACCCTAGAAGGTGTATCAGGATACCCTGAAACTAGGCAGGGTGGGGCACGATTACTGGGCTGATTGTAAGAGGTCAAATCGACGGCGGTGGTGTAGCAGTGTAGGTTCTAACGGAGTGCGGGCGTGCACACACTCCGGCGCAGAAAAATAAGGCACTGGACACCAGTAGCATACCTGTGCACTCTAAGGTTGTGTCGGGTTGCCACTATGGGACTTGATACACCCCATGGTGGGACCAGCATAGGTAACTACAACATCGGGGGCCGTAAGACACATGTAACTATGCGAGTAGGAGCCGATCATCATAGAATGGATCACACCACCCTGATTATGGGGTGCCAGTTGGAAACTAGTTTATATGGGTTCAGAGATTAACATGGGGTACGATGGTCTATTCGACCCTAGACAACTTAACCAAGTTTATAGTGCTTGCCCACTTCTTGTTTATACTTATCATACCCAGTTCTTTATTCATAGACAAAATAGTACTAGACTTACTCAGGCTTTATGTCTGACTCTACTTTTCTTTCGTCTTCTTTCTTCCGTTCCACCCCCCCCCCTCCCAGGTCCTCAGGGAGGGAGCACAGCAGCTTGAACAGCCTCAACATCCAGCTTGAAGAAGAGAAATGTATTGCTTGGACTTTCCTGTTTTGAACTATGGCTTTGGACAATTCACTATGGGGACTTTTTGCAGTTTATCTATGTTTTATTCATGCTTCTTTAAATAATGTACTCAAGACAGATTATGAAAATGTTATGTTATGTTTTTTGGAAAGGATGTAAGACAATCATGGTGATGTTTTGTAACACGTATTTGACTTTATGAAATAAAGTTGTTGTTCTTCCACTGTTTACAAATATGTGTTCCTATATCTGTCTTGTATATCTGTGACTTATACTTATAAACCTCCACCAAAATTAGGGCATTCCCTTTGAGAGTGACCCTAACAGAGGTGGGGTGTTTCACGTGTTGTGGGAAATGATACGAAACAGCTTAGGAGGAAGACGGTTAAGCTAGTCAAGGTACAATATAGTGAAGATGGAGATGATTGTACATGGGAGACGGAAGAGAGCATGAAGGCGACTCATCCAGAACTTTTCATCGGTAGGACCCTTTGATTGTATCATCATTATATCGTTGTATCTTGTTGTTGTTTGATAGAATTCCGCGTGCTAGGATAAGGCTATGGATGTGTGGCATGATGGTTGCTAGTTTGGATGATAGGATTGGCTTCTCATGAATGATAGGCATGCGGAATTGTTGTGGTTGCTTGTGTTTGCTTGGAATTTCGGGGGCGAAATTCTTGAGGGGGGGAGAATGTAACAGCCCGCATTTTATGTATCGGAAGATCATAAAATAATTTTATTTTATTCCCTGAGGGTTGGATCATTCTCATCTTTTAGTATGTTGCTTATGGGGATGTGAGACATGTCCATAAATTTTACCGATTTTGTTTATGACCATTTTTCCCCTGTCAGTCTTGTACAGGGCATAACTTTTGACTCAGGTCGAATCAAAGGGTGAGACCTGTGCCATTGGAAAGGAATTGATGATTCCCTTTCCGTAGAGTGGTTACATTAAGGATTTGGTTCAGCGGTTTGGGAGAAATTGCTGTTTTAAGGTTTTTCAGTTAGCTGTTCAGGTTTTGGAAGGCTAATGGGCTGATTTGGAGAAGGCCCATTAGAGGGTGGGTGGAGACTATAAATAGGGGGTAAGGGGTATTTAGAAAGGTTGGCATTTTCCATTCTCTTATGGGGAGGCTTTGATCTCCTTCTTCCTCTAACATCTTTCCACCATTAAAATTCCAAAATCCAAGGAGGGAAATCAAAGATCTACACCATAAGAGGCTAGATCTACATCGTCTCAAGGGCGAATTCATCGGATTAAAGAATTTGATTCGAAGTGTTCGCTGTCCGGATTGCGTTTTCATTGCTTTTGCTTAGATTTGGATAATTGGTGAGTGATTTACATCTCTCATTCGGATTCATGCAAGTATATGGGTTTTAGGATGTTAATTTCATCATTTCCATGTTATTTTCCTTAGATCCACACCATGCTAAGTCCATTTTATATATGAATCACCTTAGGATCTGATCTAGATAATTTAAATGGTTAATTTTATGATTTTTCTCAAGATTATGCAAGTTAGATCCGTTTTTATGTTAATATGATTCACTTATCATGTTTTGGGAAATTTATGTGTTTTGATGGAAATTGTTAGATTGATGATATTGTTGGTTGCATAACATGTTTGTGATTGCGTTTGGATGAATCAGATAAGCTGGTTTCGTCGGATTCGTCGTTTGGCGAAGTTTTGGTCGAAATCGGAGTCGAATTGGAGATGTGCAGGTTTCTGGTCGTCCTGGAGTTGGTCGGGTCGGTCTAGAATGAGGTGGTCGGTCATAGTATGGCTTGGGAAGCAAGTCGGGGAGCTGGTCGGTTTAAGCTGGTCGGTCCAGAAGGAGCATAAGTGTTTCTGGTCGGTTTCAGATGGTGGCATTCTGGTCGGTTTCAGATGGTGGAATTCTGGTTGGTTTTTACTGGAAGGAAATCCTGGTCGCTCTGAAGGAGCTGGCTGGTCAGGTGGAGCAAAATCTGGTCGGTCTTGACGGGGTCGATCCAAAGCTGGTCGGTCCCAAGGAGGTCGAGTCGATCCAAAGCTGCAAGGAGGTCGAGTCGATCCAAAGCTGCATGGAGGCGGGTCGTTCTGGAGCAAGGCTGGTCGGTTTTTGGCGGGTCGTTCTGGAGCAAGGCTGGTCGGTTTTTGGCTGGTCATTCTGGAGCAAGGTTCTAGTCGGTTTTGGCAGGGTCGTTTTCTGAAAAAGTACGTTTTCGGGTACGAACCAAAAAGGTCTGAAAAAAATATTTTTGGGGGCAACCCCCCGAACCCTAGCCGCAGCGCAGTGATGTGTTTTGGTTCGGTGATGGCGTGACTTCGAGGTGATTCAAGTAGGAAGACTCGAAGTGATGAATGTGTTCGTTGATCAAGGTGGAACAACGAATGCAGAGACAACTCAGAGGTCGTGAGTTGGTGGATAATGGCTGCTCGAGAAGGTTGCTTGAGCTATGAAACATCATCAAGGTTGGACGATTAGAGATGCGAAGGCCGAGAAGTCATCGTTGTCGTAAGTTCTAGCAGGCTCAAAGCAGGGGTACGATGGGTATCGTTGAAAGGCCCAAAAGACCGGTTGTTGGTCGAGTACCCTGGGTCTTTCTGGTTGGGGAAAGGCCTAGTGTCAAGGTTGGACATTGCCAAGGTTGGGCATATGGAGTTCATGCTAGAACTGGGGTTATCATTAGCCCTTGAAATATGGAAAGGTTGGCCGTCATACGATAATGATGGTTTCGAAGCAGGATTGGCAGTGATAGCCAGAGTCAGTCATGGATGATTAGTTGTTCTGTTTGTACTATCTCACATAGATTATCCAAAGTCGAGGGAGATGTTCTTTGAGTGCTTAAGTGATATTGGTCTAGGCCTCTGGCGAGAGTACTTGAGGAATGTTAAACTCGATTAGGGTAGTCTGCGTGAGACTTATCTGGATGTCATGTGTGTTTTCTATGATTGAATGGGTGTTCTGATTTCTATGGATGAATGGTTGAACTGCTTGTCGTAAAGGCTATCACTGTCCGATGTGGGGAAGATAAGGATGAGTTCTTCTCTGGTGTTGTGGGTAGATAAGTTTTTCATTTACCCATTCTCATATACTTTCTTGTTGAAGTTTGTTAGTTGTTTTATCGCTCACTAAGACTATTGTCTGACTCAAGGTTTTATGTCTCCTCTTATTACCTTGGGCTGTTCATCCGGTTGTGAATGGGCAGACTAAGTAGCAGGTTACAGGTAATGGAGCTTAGTGATACGAGGAAGCTGAGCGATGACGAGCAGGAGGCAAGCGTACCAGTTTTATTCTATCTAGTATTTCTGTTTCCGCTGTTTGAGTTGCTTGAGAGCTGTAGTGAGGCCTTATGTACAAACTTGGATATCAGTTGGATAATCTTTCTGGATGTTGAAAGAGTTTCAAAAGTTTTCTATATGATACCTCATTACTATCACCTGTTGTATATGTTCTATTATATTTTATCCTTGCGCTGTGAGTTCTACGACAGGTTTCAATGTGTTCACTTACTATGATGATCGTCCATAGCAGCCTGGCATGCCTTTCAGCGCATTATTCCTCTTGTTTAGTGCGGGGGTTATGGGCGATCGTCACATTCTTTGTTAGTTCACCATTAAGTTTTCCTTTCTTTTCCTTTCTTTGGCGACCGTCCCGTGCTAGCCGAGCATTGGCATAACGCGTTTCATAGGAAATGTTGGCTAGTCCGGGGCGAATCATCACAATAATCGATTTCCAAAAATATCACGGGTATAAAAAGCTAAGAGCAACGAATTTCTCCGCCACCAGACGTAATACCTTTAAGAAATCAATCGTATGTGATTTATTAGGTATACTCTGTCAAACACTCGTCCATACAAGTTGTCTTGGGACTAGACAAACAGAAAATACCATTCTGGAACAGGACGACCCTTGCATTTCACTGTGTCTTCAACTGTCTTCAACATAATCTAATTTGCAGCGCTTATGCCTATACGGAGTGGTTTTCATATAATATATCCAACCGGTCTCTCCGTATTGACAACGATGGTCAAAATACTTCGATAGTCGGTTATTTAACAATCGAAGTAAAAACAAACATTCATCCAAATGTACAACAAAACACAACACAACCACGAGCACTTTTTATTTAACATTTATTCTTGTTATTCAAATTTCTATATCTTACCATATATTTTTCAAATCCTGTTATTAGCATTTTCACACTTCTTGGAATACATTCCTAGTTATTATAAACTCTAATTCCCCCATGTTTCAGAAAATTTACGTTATTAATGTTCGAAACATTTCCATTCTTTTTTATTTTCTACACTTGGATAATATACCCTATCTACATTGGAGACATATTTCCAATTTCATTATAAACATTTTAATCTGTCCAACGTTCACTTTTAAACCATTATTCACTTTAAATTGTGAATAGTATACCTATTATAGAAATTTGAACACCTTTATCAAATAACTCTTTATTCAAGTAATAAATACCCTATACCCTTATCTTATTTAATGAAATCTCTTTCATAATTTTATATTCCCATTCCACTTTATAAACTTTGTTTCTAGATAAACTTCTTGTTAAATCAATATCAAGTTTATAACTAAATACTGATTTCATATCCTATTATAATTTATTGGTTTAAAACAAAAGGTTAACTATCCTATCAGATTATAATTCCTGAGATAATTTACTTTAATACATTCGACATCGTTGAATTATAGTTCCAATTCCTAACAATGTTATTTAGTTCTAATCATATTCCAAACATCGAAATGATGTTATCATTTTCTGAAACGATTCTCCAATTCTCTTTCTAAACTCATTATTATATTTCTTTAGATAAACGTCGTTACTCATTACTTTAGAATAAGTGGATTTCAAACCAAACTGTTTTCATTCCCTAGGGAGTAGTGCTATATAGAAAAATCACGCTTAAGCTTGGTCAACAACGCTAATTTATCGTTATAGCTCAAACTCTTGTCATACGCTGTAATATTCCCCTTTATAACTAATCTCGAGATGACAATCATGATTAAGCTAGTCAACAACGTTATTTTATCATTGTAATTCAAAAACTTGCAATACACTGCTATATGCCACTTTATAACTAATCTCGACGTCTCTTTTCGTTACAAACTAATACCATCCCTCGATAATAGTGAAGCCGTACACGTTGGGGTATTTTAATTACCTCTTAGACCTTGATCAGCCACATTCTTATCTTAGAATAGATATAAGTTCGCAACTCTAAACTCCTTATACTTTATAATCCATCAAATCGTATTTCTTGCTATATTTTAAATATGGTTTTATGACGCCATATCCTTAATTTGAAAACTCAGTTGTTTACAACTTTTTATTTAAATATTAACTCTTTGTTGTGTCTTCGTTATACAATTATATTTATAACTTCTTTTACCAAAGTACATTTAAGTTCTTTGTCTCTTGAAATTTTACTTTTATTTGAGCCATTTTACTTAATGTAGTAACATCTCATCACTAATTCAATAACATCTTAAATGAGGTCCATTTAAGAAACAATTATTTAATTAAAATTAATTAAATAATATTTTACTTCATTATTGTTGAAGTAAACAATTTACGTCATCATTGATCTAAAATAGATTGGTTGCTTACTGTATATAAACAATAACTAATTATATTGGTTAAATAATTATTTAATACCTCATTAATTTAAAAAGGGTAATTAATAAGGAATCTTATTAATTTTTGATCAGTTTACCACTAAGTTATTTCCATTAGATTAATTGAAGACCAATTAATCTAATTATCATTTTCGAAATAAACAGTTGATTAAATCAACTTCATTCCATCAGTAAATTTGTTAATTTATTTAAATCACTTCTTACCATTAGATTAATATAATTAATCTAATAATATTTCAAAATTGTTTGCTTTAAATTAATCATCCAAATTATTCACTCGCAGGATAATTACATCTTAATCACTTATTTAAATATAAACTAATCGTTTATAAACGAACTATAAAATACCGGTTTATAATAGAATTTCTATTATAGTTTAAACTTCACTTTAATTATAAAAATATAATTTTATAACTAACTTCGTTGATTTGCCTGACAGCCAGTCAACTTCTTAACAAAAATAGGGTTTATGGTCGACTGTTGCCATTTTCTTAATCGATATCATCTATTCATTAAATCAACATAACGTTGAATTTCGATTCAACATGGTTCAAACTGTGAATATATAAAATAAGCAGTACATATAAATATTGAGGAATCCGATTGGATTCCTCCAACCAATTTCCTGCATCCATAGATGTTAGTCAACACAATTTACACTAATTCCATACTAGGGAATATTATAATCGATGGAATCAGTATCCAACATATGCAAAGATATAAATATATATATGTACACATATATACATACATACATACAAACACACACACACACACACACACACACACACACATATATATATATATATATCAACCAATTTAATTGTAAACTACCTATCGACCATCACACATCATTCAACCATTATTTATCACCATTAAAATCTAATTATAATGTTTAAAATAGAGCAGAGTCAGTGAATTTACTCACCTTTGCGCGCTAACCTTTAAATAATGATATGTGTCAGTCGATTTAAACCAGACAGTTTATTCTACCTCACATTCCAACGTGCTCTGAAGCGCTCCAACCCAACTTTGTTGTGTAGCGTGCGTTCATACAGTTTTCGACATGATGGACCGGTCATCAATCTCAGCCCGCTACCAAACCAAATACCCCGTTAAACAACTTCTAACATGCACAGACAGTGCACAAGTGCAACTCTTCCATCTACACACCCGTGTCCCTTTTCACCGAGAAATGTCGTCCACTTCTACCATCAAACTCTGCTGGAAAAATATCTCCACTCTTTAAATATCGCCAAACACCTCCTACTTTAGACAAGCACACGCACCAAATATCCCTTCATGAACATACTTCAATTACACATTCCGGTCACCCCGCTTTCATACTTCACGCACTACAATTTCTACATGCTCATCCCAAGTTCATTTATGATACTACTTCTACCGCTTTTTGCTCCCAACTGCAATGTCGATCCCCTTCTTTTTTTTCATTCTTTTCTATTTTTCTTTATCGTGGGCTTCACCGTACTTTAAAAGGGCTGCACCCAATTTCCAAAAACCACACCAGGTTACTTGAAAATCCAGTCCCGAATCATTCTTCTTTCTCATATAAAAACTCCAGCATGTATTCTTGTCGTTTCCATACTTCCTCTTCCAACAACCAATCATCAGTGCGTTATAGCACCTCCTCCCATGTTCCACGTGTGCTTCTACTTCCCACCATAAAACCCCCCATAACAAAGCACATAAACTTCCCCAAGTATTATTCCTTCATCCATATAGCAAACACCATATTTAACTGATGCACTAACGCAAATCAAGATCATCCCATACTCTTTCCCATTGTTTTTCGAGCCACCAAAGCTTCCTAACTATTGTGACTAAACGACCCTTTTCCCCTGTCTCACCAAAGATTTGTGCACAGTCCCTATCCCATCTTTCTCCTGGTTGCCTGCTTGCAGTGTGATTTCCTTCACACATGCCGAAATCACCTTTTGGTCTCGACCCTCCAGTTCACGTCTGCCTCATTGAAAAACATCCCATATTCACACGCCATTCCTTGAAAACAAGCCCAACGTCCTGTTGAAAACGCGACTCCCCATGCACAATACTACACCACGTAACTTCCATCACAACCCTCACGCCTCTGAACATCACGCCGACCTCACATTTCTTCCTCATCGCTAGACTTTCTGGCAAGCCCTTTCCTGGCACGCTGCGCTATTCCAAAAGCGTGTGAATACTTATGATGTCTGTAACAACCCGAAATTCAGAACCAATTTAAAAATTTATTTTAAGGAAATTTAAATAGAAAATGCGTCAGAATTTGAAAAAACAAATTTTTTCTTAAAGATTTCGTTTTTTACGTAAGATAGAATGATTAAAAAGTTTCATAGTTTAATAGTAATGTGTTTACATAAAGAAATTTCACATTTTCTATGTAAATAAAAGATTACATAGAATCTCACATTTTCAATGTAAATAAAAGATTATATATAATTTCACATTTTCAATGGAAATAAAAAGATTACAAAAGAAAAGAATAGGAAAGAATTACATTTTTTATGTAATATAAAAAGACTACTTTATGCAAAAAGATTATATTTATATGCAATATGAAATGGATTATATTTTTATGCATCATGTGTTTAATGTAAAGGAGCTAAAAATATAAAATTTACATTTTAAAGGTAAATGAGAACATAGAAAAATGAACATGTTTTAAATGTAAAAACATGTTTGCCTTAAAAACCTCATTTTTAATGTCATGAAATGAAATCAGAGAAAATGAATCAAACATTCATTTTTCCTTTTATTCCCTTTCTTCTGAAATTTGAATGAATAATAAGTGTGGTCCCATCATGCTTAGTGAGCTGATTAATTACTATGTAAACTAATATACGTGAAAAGACACATTAATGGGTTTATTTGAAAATTAGATAATTAATGAAACACCCCGCCTCCATTAAGGTCACTCACAAAGGGAATGCCTTAACTTCGGTGGAGCATTATCAGTAAAAGATGCGGATAAATTACAAGACAGTCAAATAAAGCAGTGGAAAAATAAAGGCATTTTATTAACAACTTAATTCAGTCAAGCTTTTACAGCTGTTATCACAATCATACTTAAAAGTAGTACATAGAACTTCTGTCTGGATTCAAAAAGAAGCATAAAAATAACAATGATATTCCCGAATAAAGCATGAACCAACCATAGCAGTGGAAGAGAGAGTCCAAAGAAATACATCAACTATCTTCGAGCTTGGAAAGAAAACTGAGCTAAGTGGTAACATTCCCTCCCTGTGAACCTGGGGGGGGGGGGGGGGGAAACGGAAGAAAAGAGGCGAAACAAACTAGGTCAGACATAAGTCTGGTAAGTCCAGTGACTTTCAGCATATAAACAGGCAAAAGCATCATGACATGAATAAACTGAATATAAGACAATACCATGATAATAGGGATAACAAGATAACATAGGATAAGCATAAGGTATGATAAGGCAAGAGAAACTGAATGCACTTCTACTCTTTCTCTGCTTCGCTACTACTTTGTTATTTTGATTTCTATATCTATCTCTGCACCACCTAACTAGTGTCCCAACTAGTAATCTGTATAAAATGATAACGTGATCCCAATCCCTGTAATTGTGGTAGCCTTCAGATGTACATCTATCGTGAGGATTCCCCCTAAATCTGCCTAATTGCCATGAACATGTTAGATGTACCCTTACTACCCTATCGATCGTCTACCTACTTCTATTAATTTCTCTTGTGTCTGCTTCAATCGGCCCTCTCTTGCGTGAAGATACCCTGTGCTCGCCCCACCATAAGGTGTATCAGTCCTTATGATAGTGACCCGACACGATTCAAGATGCACAGTGTATAACTACTGGTACCCAGTGCCTGCTTTTTCCCACTCCGGAGTACGTGCATGCCCGTAAACCGTCGGAACCTACACTGATGTACCCCCTACCGTTGTTTTTGACCGCTTATAATCAGCCCAGTAATCATGCCCCACCATGCATAGTTTTAGGGTACCATGATACATCTATGTGGGTTACTGCTGAAATGGGTCCCCGTTACAAGGGTTTCCTGTTGGTTATGTTTTGTGGGCCTATATATACAAATATCACCCACCTACACGAGATGTACTTATCCCTCCCACCGATTCTAGCATGTTTACTTAATGGTTAAGCTTGTGGGCCTATATGTAATAATATTACCCACCTACACGAGATGTACTTAACCCTCCCATCGATTCAAGCATGTTTATTTAACGGTTAAGTTTGTGGGCCTATATGTACTAATATTACCCACCTACACGAGATGTACTTAACCCTTCCATCGATTCAAGCATGTTTATTTAACGGTTAAGTTTGTGGGCCTATATATACTAATATTACCCACTAACCCGATGTGTACTTAACCCTCCAGCAAATTACGTCATATTGGTTAAGTGTTGTCCATTCATGTTAACTTAACCCACCCATTCATCGTGCCATGTTGGTTAAGTATTTCTTATTAAATTAACCCCGTTCGTTTATCAAGTTATATTGGTTAATTGTTTTCTTGTTAACTTAACCCCACGTGTTCATCATGATGTATTGGTTAAGTGTCATCAATCAATTCAGGTTAACTTAACCCACCTACTTATCATGTTACTTTGGTTAAGTGTTGCCTTCTTTTATCAACTTAACCCTACCACTAATCAAGTTATACTGGTTAAGTGTTGCCCTCTTGTTTTAACTTAACCTTACCACAAATCAAGTTATATTGGTTAAGTGTTTCTTATTACTTAACCCTACCATTAATCATGTTATATTGGCTAAGTGTTTCCTATTAACTTAACCCTAGTCATACATGTTATATCGGTTAAGTGTTCCTATAAACTTAACCCTAGTCATTCATCTTGTTCATTAGCATTAATGGATTTATCAATGCATTAACCTCTCACATTAGATATGTGTTGTTGCGTTTACTGGATGTGTCGGGCGGTTCCGGGCAGTTTTACACCACAACTCAATCTAACCTCAGGTTTTTCTTGGCCATGATGCACTAGCCTCTCACATTAGATAGGTGTTGTTGTGGTTACTGGATGTGCCAGGCTGTTCCGGGAAGTTTTATACCACAACTTAATATAACCTCGAGTTAGGCATGTTCATCTTTAATCTACACATTAACCCTATATACCCAAATCTTGATTTTTCATGCTAATAACCAAATTCACTTAAACTAGTCATGTTACGTTTTACGCCCAATCTAGATTTAATGCTCAAGTTACCCCAAATTTGCAGCAATAACAATTTTGCCCAAAAGTTGATATATATGCCAATTTCATACTTTGTCGTTCATGCCAATTCTAGGTTCAATATGTCAAATTACATATTCCATAATTCATGTCAAATTACCCCAAATTGCATCATACAAGTCATGCCATACTACGTGTTCCAAATTAAGCCAAATAATGTCAATTCCATGTTATACACAATTATCCCCGCATTCATAACGTACGTATTTCGGGATTCAACCCAAGGTTCATAAAATAAGGGAAAAGCAAGATGGAACATCGTAAGGATAGGCATAGTCATATGATGATAAGAACTATTGGTCCAATAAACTTGATGTACTAAAAAGACAAGTTTTGCATGGAATCCATCACAGGTATAGAGATATGATTATATCATGAACTTAAAAAGGGTTACAATTCTGATATACAACAAGGTTAAATACGATTGGACCAGTTTCATAGTCAAAAATGATTCCCCAAGATATATATATATATATACTCAAGCACAGATTTCAATGAAAGGATAGCTTACATCAGGCGTATTCTCATATCCATTTTATTACATGTCACAATTAGATTTAGGTGTTCAAATCTTAAAAAAAGTAACTAATTACAAAACAAAGGCAAATCTTGTTTTCATGCCTAAGCTGTAACACCCCACCTCCACTAGGATCACTCCTTAGAATGTACTAGCTTTGGAGGGGCGTTATGGTGAAGGTAAACATGCACAGAGATATAGCAAGACAGAGTATATAAAAATAAATATAAGTAAAGCAGCGGTAGCAGATAAAAACCCATCATCATCATCTCAGAAAACCCACATAGTCAAGTACATAATATCAAAATGTCATGATCCAAAATACAACTCCAGTCTAGATACGTGATAACAAAATACATAGTAAACATCAGTACTAATCCCCAGAAATAAAAGATAAGCCACAGCTAGCTCAGATCCATACATGAGCTATCCAACAAG
The DNA here is from genome assembly GCA_030737875.1 of Allium sativum. Taxonomy (NCBI): domain Eukaryota; kingdom Viridiplantae; phylum Streptophyta; class Magnoliopsida; order Asparagales; family Amaryllidaceae; genus Allium; species Allium sativum. Next base: position 376,294,448 of record CM060922.1, read on the forward strand.
CAAGTCAAAGATCCACTAAGCAGATGTAGTCCCTCCCTGAGAACCTGTGGGGGGGAAACGGAAGAAAAGAAGCGAAAGAAAACAGGTCAGTCAAAAAGACTGGTAAGCCCTACTACGATCAATCTATAAACTAATAAAGTTAACAGTATGATGGAAACTGAGATGAACATACTGGCAAATAGATAAAGGTGACATCACATAGACGAGCTTAAACTTTGCACCACAGTGTACTAGCAAACCCACAAAACAGATCTTGATCCCTTAGCCCAAACTTTGGCCCAATAACATGAAGTGACCTTAGTATAAGGCCCAGCCCAACGGTCTAGTCGATCGGCTCCCTATAAACCTAACACGTCGAGTGTTGGTGTCCATACGGCCCACATGGATGTAGTCAGACTGCGCTGGGTCCACCCTTGGGTGTATCAAGCCCTCGGGTGTCAACCCCAGACACCTAAGCAATAATGCACAGTCTAAACCTACTGGTACCCGTGCCTCGAGTTTGTCCAACATCGGACTACGTGCACGTCCGTAGCCCGCCGGACCCGCACCGCTGTACCACTCAGCCGTCGCTTTGGTCGCTTACATCAGTCCAGTAATCGTGCCCCGCCCTAACCTAGCTGTAGGGTTGTAGTGATACCAAACTGGGATTACTGCTGGAACAGACCACGTTGCTAGGGTTTCTAAGAGGGTTAAGTGTGGTTTTAACCCCTCACTAAACCTGGATTAAATTAGCTAAGTGTAACCACTTAACCCCATCTAATCCTCGCATCCCCATTATTGGTTAAGTATTAGTGGGCCATGACTTAACCCTAATCATGAGGCATTAATTACTTAACGCACCCAACCTCTCACATTAGACATCCGTGGTTACCTGGGAAGATTTACACCACGTCTAGGTCTAACCTCGGGTCTTATGGTGCAACATGACCAACTACCCACATTAGACCCCACGTTGTGGTTACCTGGGAAGATTTACACCACAACTAGGTCTAACCTCGAGTTGGCCATATCATGTTATCTAATGTCATGTCCACTTCAAAACATATTTACAAGTTAACATATACTTGGGTAGACCTAACTTAATAGGTAAATTCCCAAGGGGTAGACCTAACTTAATAGGTAAATTCCCAATCTTTTAGTTTCATGTATTTTTAAGTTTACCCAAACCCTCCCAACGTCATTATCTCGCTTACATATTCGTCATAACGTATAAGGGTATAAAAGGTAACTTGGCATAACATACATGGTGAACTTCACATGTCATAATAAACATGCATACATGTTAAACTTGCAAATCATGTCATGGTGAATTCGCATAAACATGCATAGCTTATTAAATATGCATAATATGGTAAGGTGAACATGCATAATCCATTAAACTTGCATAACATGGTAAGGTGAGCTTGCATAAGCATGCATAATCCATTAAACTTGCATAACATGGTAAGATGAACATGCATAATCCCTTAAACTTGCATAACATGGTAAGGTGAACATGCATAATCCATTAAACTTGCATAACATGGTAAGGTGAACATGCATAATCCATTAAACTTGCATAACATGGTAAGGTGATCTTGCATAAACATGCATAACTTGTGAAACATGTAAAACATGGCATAGAAATCTCGCATATGCATGCATAACCCATGAATCATATAAAACATATCATAGTGAGTTCGCATAAGCATGCATAATCAACTAAACTCACATAAATCTCAACTTTCACCAAACATTAACTTTAAAGTTTGTAAAGTGAAGGTAAGAGGGCTTACAACTATAAACAAGCCACAAATCCACCAAATAAGATGAAGAAGCCCTTTTAAAAACCAAAACAAAGCCTCAAATAAGAAAACCCTTTTGCAAAATCCCAAAAACACAAACTTTAGCAAATCAAACTTGCATCTTAATGAAGTATGCAAGTTATTAAGCATTCATACAACATAGAAAAGGTTGTATGATCATCATATCATCATAGGATTAAACTTTGAGGAAGGTGGAGGCTAGGGATTTTAGATGGAGGCCATTTGAGGATTTAATTTGGCATAGTTTAGTTGCAAGATTGATTAATGAGGCTTTAGGGTAGGATTAGGGGTATATTTATAGAGAATTAGAGTGTTTTAGGCCCTAGGATTAACCCTAGATTAGGTTTGGCCCGTCAGATCTTAGAATTCTCCAGAACCAAGCCACTTGACCCAACCCAAATCAGAAATGGTGCACCAGGCTGAACTACCTGGGCACCCCCTGTCGACAGGGCTGTCGACAGGGCAGTCGACATCCTGGGTGCCCTGTCGACTTGCCTGTCGACATGGGCCCCCTGGCGGGAATTTTCCCGCCTAACCCTGATTAGCCCTAATCCTTGATTTTAAATTGAAATTTAAATCTGTCTTTAGCATAGAAATTTCTGAAAACTTCAATGGGCCTTAACTGGGTCATACGGACTCCGATTTTCGAAAACTCGGACTCTATTTCGCGTATTTTTCCGAGACGATCGCAATGGCATAGCCCGTTTCCCCTGATTCTGATTTTTGAATTAAATTCTGCCTCGATTTATGTTATAACAGTTTATTGAAAATACGGGTTGTTATATTCTCCCCTCCTTAAAGGATTTCGTCCCCGAAATCTTCAAGTTAGGAAGAACATATCCTACCATCCAACATCCATCTACTCAAAACATCATCCACGAGCAACCATTGTCCTTAAAGGATTCTAAATGCTGTATGAACATATGCAAAAGTGTGTGTATATGTACCTATCTAATGCAATAATCAATGCAAAATATGTTAGTGAAATGTATCCACATGTATGCAAATCCCTATCATAATGTATAATATCTATATGCGTGCTCAATCATACATCCATATGCAACATCCAGGTGATTGCATACAAATTTCATCCAAGAATAAGCATAAACACCCATGCACATGCAATATGAGGAGTGTGTGAGCCGATCTAGTGCCTAATGTGTATCATGCATCCACGAGTAACCACCTGCAAACACTTGCAACCACTTGCAACCATCAACCATAACATGCTTCAAACACATGTTTCATCCAAAGGGTTTCTACCTAAGGTTCTCATGACAAGCTTAGCACGATGACTAGATAAATATGGATTAGCAAAGAGAAAGATATACTAACAAAAGGGAAGAGATTGAGAGTGTACCCTCAAACAGGAATGGATAAAGCCCACGCATCTTCTCCTCGGTTTCCCAAGTTGCGTCCTCTTCGGCTTCACCCCATTGAACTTTCACCAATCTGACCTCACGATTCCTTAGCTTCTTGGTCTCTGTCCCCAAGATACGAATCGGAGCTTTCCTTAAAGTTGCTTCTTTCTCTACCTCCACGTCTTCAAGCATGCTAGGCTCAACTACCTCAGCGGACTCATGCAGGCACTTTCGGAGATGCGAGACATGAAAGACATTATGCACTCCGGACAACTTCTCGGGCAATTGCACTCTATAAGCCATCTTCCCAATTCTCTCAATGATGGGGAAGGGTCCAACAAATCTCGGTGCTAGCTTCCCAACAGCTCCAAATCGGACCACATTCCGCAAAGGAGAAACCTTCACGAAAACCTTGTCCCCAACCTCAAACTCCAATTCGGACCTTCGCCTGTCAGCATAGGATTTCTGCCGGTCTTGGGCCGCTTTCATCCGTCTTCTAATCAACTCAACCTTCTCGGATGTATCCCTAATCATGTCGGGTCCAAGTATAAGCTTATCCGTGGATTCCCACCAACATGTAGGTGACTTGCACGGCCTCCCATATAAAGCCTCAAAGGGTGCCATCCCTATGCTCGCCTGATAACTGTTGTTGTATGCAAACTCGACAAGAGGGAGATGGTCTTCCCAAGCACCACCAAAATCTAGAATGCAAAGCCTCAACAAGTCCTCAAGTACCCTATTCACCCTTTCCGTCTGGCCGTCTGTTTGTGGGTGATAGGCCGTACTCAGGTTCAACTTCGTGCCCATAGCCTCCTGCAAGCTGTTCCAGAATTGACTAGTAAAGATGGGGTCTCGGTCACTGACTATGCTGGAAGGGACCCCATGTAGTCGCACTATCTCACGAAGATATACTGATGCTAGTCCAGATGCTGTCCTTTTGCTCTTTACTGGGATAAAGTGAGCACTCTTCGTGAGCCTATCCACAATGACCCATATGCTCGTATTCCCCTTCCTGGACCTTGGAAGCCCATCAATAAAGTCCATAGAAATGCTCTCCCACTTCCATAGCGGGACCTCTAGTGGATGTAATAGCCCACCGGGCTTCTTCGACTCAGCTTTTACTCTCTGACAAGTAACACATCTCGAGACAAACTCCGCCACATCCTTTTTCATTCCGGGCCAGAAGAAAACGCGCTTCATGTCCTTATACATCTTATCACCCCCTGGATGTATGGTCATCTTGGAGCGATGTGCTTCCTCGAGGACTTTCCTCACCAAGTCTTCTACCATCGGGACACAAAGCCTTCCATCTCTCCTCAGCCAACCCCTATCGTCTATAGAATATCGAGCAAGGTGACTAGATGTCTCCCCTCGAACCAGCTTATCCAAGATCTCAATTATCTGAGGGTCTTCCTTTTGCGAAGCCCCAACTTGATCTAGGAGGGTAGGCCTGAGCTCTAAAGATGCCAAGGAACCGGTCACCGACTCCATTGCCAAAGAGAAATCAAAGGTCGCTAAGAACTCTAAATTCTTCATCTCAACAAACAGAGGACTTAGTGTCAACCTTTTCCTACTCAACGCATCCGCTACAACATTCCCCTTGCCAGGGTTATAGGATATCTCAAAATCATAGGAAGCCAAAAATTCCATCCATCTCTGCTGTCTTAAGTTCAGATCTTTCTGCGAAAAGAGATACTTCAAAGACTTATGATCGGTATATAGCTCGAATCTCTCTCCCAGAAGATAATGACGCCATGCTTTGAGTGCATATACAATCGCTGCTAGCTCTAGATCATGAGTGGGATAGTTCCTCTCATGCACCTTCAGTTGCCTTCCACCAAAGCATATAACTCTGCCCTCTTGCATCAGAACGGCACCCAATCCCGTGCCACAAGCATCAGTGTACACGGTAAATATCTTACCACCATCGGGTAAGGCTAGAACTGGTGCGGAGGTAAGGGCTCTTTTGAGTCTCTGAAAAGCAAGCTCACAATCCATATCCCAAGCAAAGACTAAGTTCTTCTTCGTCAACTTAGTAAGAGGAGCGGATATCTTTGCGAAGTCTTTAATGAACTTCCGATAGAAACCCGCAAGACCCAGAAAGCTTCTCACCTCGGTTGCATTCCTTGGCGTCTTCCAATCCTGAACTGCAACCACCTTAGCGGGATCTACCGCTAAGCCTTGCTTGGATACGATATGCCCAAGAAATCTGACTTCCCTTCTCCAAAAGTGGCACTTGGAGAACTTGGCTTTTAACTGGTGTGCTCTGAGTGTATCCATCACCTCTACTAGGTGCCTCGCATGCTCTTCCTCATCCTTGGAGAAGACCAGAATATCATCAACAAAGACCACGACAAACTTATTCAAGAACTCCCGAAACACCCTACTCATCAAATCCACAAAATACGCGGGTGCATTCGTCAAACCGAACGGCATAACAAGCCATTCAAAGAATCCGTCTGGAGTTCTGAATGCAGTCTTGTCTATACTGTCTTCAGCCACTCTGAGCTGATGAAAACCCGTAGCAAGGTCAAGCTGAGAGAAAATAGAAGCACCAACGAGTTGATCAAAGAGATCATCGATCCTTGGTAACGGGTGTCGGTTCTTCTTAGTCAGCTTATTCAATTCTCTATAATCCACACAGAGTCGAAGAGAGCCATCTGCCTTAGTTGCAAACACCACAGGCGCTCCCCATTCGGATATACTCCTTCTGATGAAGCCCTTCTCAAGCAATTCTTTCACTTGCTTGCTCAGCTCCCGTCTCTCACGCGGAGCCATATGCCGAACGGGCAAAAAAACAGGTTTAGCATTATCTACCAGATAGATGCGAAAGTCAATCTCTCGTTTAGGGGGCAACCCCTTAACTTCTTCAAACACATCTGGATAATCTCGGACCACCCTTACAGACTGAAGGGCCTCCTCCGATGAGTCGAGAGATTCTAGATAGCATAACATGACGGGATTCTTCGGATTGCATGAAATCTCTAAGGTGTTGCCCAGGCGAGTCACAAGCCTTACAACCCTATGCTCACAATCCAGAATGGCTCCATATCTAGACAGCCAATCCATGCCCAAGATTAATCCGTATCCCCTGAAACCTAGAACATACGCACTACACAAGAACTCAACGCTGAGTATAGAGATCCTTAGATCCTCACATATCATGGATAGATGAGCAGAACCCCCAATGGGATTCGAAACACAAACGGGATCATCCACTAAGCTAGTACTGAGGTGCAAACTATCAACAAGATCAGATGAAATAAAGCTATGTGATGCACCGGAATCAAACAAGGTACGTACTGGAAGATCAGAGATATAAACAAGGTTCTCAACAGAAACACTACCTCTCTCGGGAACCGAAGCGGCATTGAGAGCATGAACTTGCCCTCCTGAAGATCCAGCCTGTCCTTTCTTCTTTGGGCAGTCTTTGCTGAAGTGCCCAGTCTCTCCACAAGAAAAGCATCCACCACTAAGCTTCCTTTTCTTCTTCCTGCAATCCTTAGCAAAATGCCCAGCTATGCCACAGTAATTGCACTTCCCCTTGCCTTTGTTGTTGCCCTTCTTGTTCTTATTCTGATTTCCTTGACTGCTTTGACCTTGGTTGCCTTTTCCTTGAGAATCAGCCTTCTTTGCCTGAGTATCTCCCGACTTGACTTCCTTCTTTCCCTCTCCCTGGAGCAGAGCCATATTGACCAAACTCTCGAAAGTGGCTCCATGCGGAATATGTGACATCGCCAAGCCCTGTAGCGGCTCATTCAATCCTCTGGCAAATCGAAGAGCCTTCTTCTCCGGGGTGTTTACTATATCCAAACCAAAACGGGCCAGCTGATTGAACTTGTTCACATACTCCTTGACAGACATATCCCCTTGCTTTAGAGCAAGGAACTTCTCCATTTGTAAATTTGCTTCAGCTGAAGATAGAAACTTGGTTACAAATCTAGCCCTCAAATCGGCCCAAGTCTCAACGGGCCTCGTCCCATTGGTGACCTCCCACCAATAGGCCGCCTCATCCTTCAGAAGCCATACGGTCAACAAGATCTTCCTCTCGTCATCTATCCCAAAGATGGCAAACAAGTCCTCCGTGTCCTTCAGCCAATTCCTAGCTTCAACGAAAGATTCTGTGCCTAGGAAATTCTTGCCCCCCATTGCCTTGAAGTCTTTACACACCTTTGTAAACTCAATCTGAGGATGCTGAGGGGGAGGAGGGGGAAGAGGAGCCTCAGCAACGGGAGGAGGAGGAACATTAGCAACGGGAGGGGGAATATTAGCTGCTGGAGGAGGGGGAGCAGGGACCACCGGAGGAGGGATATTAGGGATAGGATTCTCAACCACAGGAGGAGGAGTGGGAGTAGGGTTGGCGGGACCAGCCGCCGCCCTAGCTTCTAGGAGTCTCCTATACCAGAGTGGTACGTTCACTCCATCTGGGATGTCAAGATTCTCAGCCATACTGAAACAAAAGATAAGATAAGATTAGGTCAAGGGAACGAAGGATAACGCTGATGGCTTTTTGGGGATTAGCCTTAAAATAATCTAGACTTTATTTTGGAAAATACTTAGTAGGTTTTTGGAAAATAGTTTTAAAAAGGGTTTTTTTTTTTCAAAAGTTTTGTTCAATCTTGTAAACCTTGTGCTCTGATACCAAATGTAACACCCCACCTCCACTAGGATCACTCCTTAGAATGTACTAGCTTTGGAGGGGCGTTATGGTGAAGGTAAACATGCACAGAGATATAGCAAGACAGAGTATATAAAAATAAATATAAGTAAAGCAGCGGTAGCAGATAAAAACCCATCATCATCATCTCAGAAAACCCACATAGTCAAGTACATAATATCAAAATGTCATGATCCAAAATACAACTCCAGTCTAGATACGTGATAACAAAATACATAGTAAACATCAGTACTAATCCCCAGAAATAAAAGATAAGCCACAGCTAGCTCAGATCCATACATGAGCTATCCAACAAGCAAGTCAAAGATCCACTAAGCAGATGTAGTCCCTCCCTGAGAACCTGTGGGGGGGGAAACGGAAGAAAAGAAGCGAAAGAAAACAGGTCAGTCAAAAAGACTGGTAAGCCCTACTACGATCAATCTATAAACTAATAAAGTTAACAGTATGATGGAAACTGAGATGAACATACTGGCAAATAGATAAAGGTGACATCACATAGACGAGCTTAAACTTTGCACCACAGTGTACTAGCAAACCCACAAAACAGATCTTGATCCCTTAGCCCAAACTTTGGCCCAATAACATGAAGTGACCTTAGTATAAGGCCCAGCCCAACGGTCTAGTCGATCGGCTCCCTATAAACCTAACACGTCGAGTGTTGGTGTCCATACGGCCCACATGGATGTAGTCAGACTGCGTTGGGTCCACCCTTGGGTGTATCAAGCCCTCGGGTGTCAACCCCAGACACCTAAGCAATAATGCACAGTCTAAACCTACTGGTACCCGTGCCTCGAGTTTGTCCAACATCGGACTACGTGCACGTCCGTAGCCCGCCGGACCCGCACCGCTGTACCACTCAGCCGTCGCTTTGGTCGCTTACATCAGTCCAGTAATCGTGCCCCGCCCTAACCTAGCTGTAGGGTTGTAGTGATACCAAACTGGGATTACTGCTGGAACAGACCACGTTGCTAGGGTTTCTAAGAGGGTTAAGTGTGGTTTTAACCCCTCACTAAACCTGGATTAAATTAGCTAAGTGTAACCACTTAACCCCATCTAATCCTCGCATCCCCATTATTGGTTAAGTATTAGTGGGCCATGACTTAACCCTAATCATGAGGCATTAATTACTTAACGCACCCAACCTCTCACATTAGACATCCGTGGTTACCTGGGAAGATTTACACCACGTCTAGGTCTAACCTCGGGTCTTATGGTGCAACATGACCAACTACCCACATTAGACCCCACGTTGTGGTTACCTGGGAAGATTTACACCACAACTAGGTCTAACCTCGAGTTGGCCATATCATGTTATCTAATGTCATGTCCACTTCAAAACATATTTACAAGTTAACATATACTTGGGTAGACCTAACTTAATAGGTAAATTCCCAAGGGGTAGACCTAACTTAATAGGTAAATTCCCAATCTTTTAGTTTCATGTATTTTTAAGTTTACCCAAACCCTCCCAACGTCATTATCTCGCTTACATATTCGTCATAACGTATAAGGGTATAAAAGGTAACTTGGCATAACATACATGGTGAACTTCACATGTCATAATAAACATGCATACATGTTAAACTTGCAAATCATGTCATGGTGAATTCGCATAAACATGCATAGCTTATTAAATATGCATAATATGGTAAGGTGAACATGCATAATCCATTAAACTTGCATAACATGGTAAGGTGAGCTTGCATAAGCATGCATAATCCATTAAACTTGCATAACATGGTAAGATGAACATGCATAATCCCTTAAACTTGCATAACATGGTAAGGTGAACATGCATAATCCATTAAACTTGCATAACATGGTAAGGTGAACATGCATAATCCATTAAACTTGCATAACATGGTAAGGTGATCTTGCATAAACATGCATAACTTGTGAAACATGTAAAACATGGCATAGAAATCTCGCATATGCATGCATAACCCATGAATCATATAAAACATATCATAGTGAGTTCGCATAAGCATGCATAATCAACTAAACTCACATAAATCTCAACTTTCACCAAACATTAACTTTAAAGTTTGTAAAGTGAAGGTAAGAGGGCTTACAAATATAAACAAGCCACAAATCCACCAAATAAGATGAAGAAGCCCTTTTAAAAACCAAAACAAAGCCTCAAATAAGAAAACCCTTTTGCAAAATCCCAAAAACACAAACTTTAGCAAATCAAACTTGCATCTTAATGAAGTATGCAAGTTATTAAGCATTCATACAACATAGAAAAGGTTGTATGATCATCATATCATCATAGGATTAAACTTTGAGGAAGGTGGAGGCTAGGGATTTTAGATGGAGGCCATTTGAGGATTTAATTTGGCATAGTTTAGTTGCAAGATTGATTAATGAGGCTTTAGGGTAGGATTAGGGGTATATTTATAGAGAATTAGAGTGTTTTAGGCCCTAGGATTAACCCTAGATTAGGTTTGGCCCGTCAGATCTTAGAATTCTCCAGAACCAAGCCACTTGACCCAACCCAAATCAGAAATGGTGCACCAGGCTGAACTGCCTGGGCACCCCCTGTCGACAGGGCTGTCGACAGGGCAGTCGACATCCTGGGTGCCCTGTCGACTTGCCTGTCGACATGGGCCCCCTGGCGGGAATTTTCCCGCCTAACCCTGATTAGCCCTAATCCTTGATTTTAAATTGAAATTTAAATCTGTCTTTAGCATAGAAATTTCTGAAAACTTCAATGGGCCTTAACTGGGTCATACGGACTCCGATTTTCGAAAACTCGGACTCTATTTCGCGTATTTTTCCGAGACGATCGCAATGGCATAGCCCGTTTCCCCTGATTCTGATTTTTGAATTAAATTCTGCCTCGATTTATGTTATAACAGTTTATTGAAAATACGGGTTGTTATATAAGCCATACATCACTATACACTAATCTTCTTTTTCCAAATCATAAACTATCATATATATATATATATATGTCCCAATTTTTAGATCTTAAACCACAACATGTACTATGCCTTATATTTACAGTTCAATTTACGCCCCAAATCCCAAGTCATATGTCCAATACTTTATGCCTCAAATCTCAAGTCATATGTCCAATACTTTATGCCTCAAATCTCAAGTCATATGTCCAATACTTTATGCCTCAAATCTCAATTCATATGTTCGATACACTTTATGTTTTGAATACAACATGTGTTATGTCCTCAAATCAGTTACAACTCAATTATGCCCAATTATACAAATTTAATTCTCTTTCCCAAATTTTAGCGCTGGACATGTCCAAATCATATATTATGCCCAATTTTATTTCCAATGTACGTTCATCTCTTATGAGATTTGGCCAAGCTCACAGTAGCCTAGCTATAAAACAAAAAGGGAAGAAGGAAAGAAGAGACAAAGAACGGACATAATATTATCAATGAGATAGATCCAAAGGATATTAAAAGACATGCATAATCTCAGATCGGATTTATTACAATGTCATAATCACAATTAACTTTTTTTCTGAAAGTAACGTGAACTTACAAATTACAGAACGGTCTAGAATTCTGGGATCTGTATTCTGAAACTGAATAGCTCTCCCTTGAAGTAGACTATTTGTTCTTCTAATTTAGATTTGATTTGATGTTCCTCTTAATCGATTACTAATTTGGATTTGATTTTCTAGTTTGGAGAGAATGAATGGAGGCTTAGGCTAGCTTGTAAACGAACATCATGACGGCACCATAGTTTTAGGGTTATGATGTTTGGGTTTAGGTTTAGCTACATACGTATAGATGTCTAGGATTATTCAGAGCCCTTAGATGAACTAGGAGTCCATCAGAACCACCCAGCTCAAATACGCATCATCCGACCACTTAGAAGAAGACACATCATCACAGAACACTCCAGAATTCTGTGCTGGATCAGTATGGGCGCACTTGGAAGGTGCGCCGGTGCATTTTTGTATTGGCGCACTTGTGTAGTGCGCCAGTGCATTCTGGTCGACTTCCGATTTTTCTACTTAACTTCGTTCGTCTATATCTTCTTAATACAGTATCCGTTTTACGCAAACTCGGACTCTATCTCAAGCAGAATTCCAAGACGAACGCTATGGCATAACCCATTTCATTAAATTCTTCTTTTAATAATTAGTTATTCTTTGATTATCTCTTATGTCCTGTTTTAAAATTACGGGGTGTTGCATTCCCCCCTACTTAAAGGATTTCGTCCCCGAAATCTTCAAGTTAAGAAGAATGTATATCCTACCATCCAACATCCATCTAATCAACCATTCATTCATAGGCATCCATTGTCCTTTTCTAATGTTTTCATGAACATATGCATAGTGTGTGTACATGTCCTTACCCAAATGCAAAATCAGGCGGTCTACTGATTCAGTTGACCTCCTTAACGCGAATCATGTCAGTGCCATGATTCCATCATGTATGCAATTATTCCTAATCGTACTTTATAACTTCTACATGAGTGCACAATCATTCATACAAATGCAACATCCATATGATAACACATCAAGTTTCAATTCATATGTATAAAAATTCACTCAAGCATATGCAATATGAAAGTGACTGAGCTGATCTAGTGCCTAATATGTGTATATGCATCCACGAGCAACCACTAGCAAACACTTGCAACCACTTGCATCCACCAAACATAACATGTCTCAAACACATGTTTACATCCATTGGCTTCTACCTAAGGATCGAGGATAGGACCGAGAGGATATACTTAAAAGATAAAGGCTAGCATGCAAACAAACTTTACAGAAAAAGAGGAATCAAGGATATACCCTTAAAAAGGCTATGATGCGCATATCTAGTCTTCAGTCTTCTAAGTTGCATCTTATTGAGCTTCACTCCACTGTACCTTAACTAATTTAACTTCACGATTGCGAAGCTTCTTGACCTCCATTTCCAAAATCCACTAGTAAAGATAGGACCTCGATCACTTACTATGCTAGAGGGTATCCAATGCAATCGAACTATCTTTCCAAGATAAACAGATATTAAACATGATACCAAGTGTAAATACTAAGATGATTAGAGGTCTCTCTTCTACTTAGCTTATCCATCACGTCACAATTCTCAGGATCGATATCTCTCATGCTAACCATCCTAGTCAAACTTGACATCCCTCAAGTACAAGCCCCAATGGCCTAAACCAATATCAGACAAGCACCTAAGGAATACCTCCTCTGAATTTGGACAATTTATGTGAGATGATACTAGCAAAAAGAACCAAACAATTGAGCACTTAACCGACTTTGGCTATCCTGGCCAATATTGCTCCAAAACTATCGTTGACCGCATAATTGGCTTTGCATTGTCATCTAGATATATGTGGGAGTCTACCTCATAACCTTAATCAAAAACATCTTCGTACTCATGGACTACTCCAACGGATCAAAAATCATCGATAAATAAATAAAGTGATTCTAGGTAGCTAAGACAAACTGATCCCTTAGGATCGCACGAAATTTCGAGGGTATTCCCGAGGCAAGTCGAAAGTCTAACTACCCTCCTTTCACAATTACTGGCTAATCAATCCATACCTAGAATCAACCCATAGCACATAAAACCCAAAAACATAAGTATCTCAAATCCTTATAAACCAAAGATAAATGAGCCGAACCACTAATTGGATTTGAGACAATAATGGGATCCTCTACTATACAAGCTCTAGGGTGCAGATATTCAACTATGGAAGCAGATATAAACGAATTGAAGTGCTAAAATCAAAAGAGTACTAACAGGATGATCAACAGAAAACTAAACTTTTTCAATCGAAGCTTTACTACCTCGGTATGCGGGCGGTGAGAGCATGCACTTGCCTTCCGGAAAATCCCGTCCTTTGTTCTTGCCCTTGTCCTTAATTATATGACCCGTTATACTATAATAAAGATACTTCCTCTTGTTTTAGGTTTTACTATTCCTTCCGTTTTACATCCTTTGTGAACCAAGTCTATATCCATGAGTTCTTCATCCTTGGGTTGTGCTCCTTAGCCAAACTCCCTCATTCTCATCTTTGCTATCCTTGTGTAACATGTTGACAAGTCTCTCGAAAGCTGCCTCCATCGCACGGAAAATCCGACAAAGCTCGAAAGAAAGTTAGCCATAGGTGAAACTACAACGGTTATAGATGGAAGTTGGGCAATTATTTGCCCTTTGACAAGTGTCATAGTCTCTTCAAGCCTATGGAACCATGCCGCGATGAGGTTACCTCCCAGAAAGCCAGGAGCCCCGGAGACTCAGGAAAGAAGGAAACATGGATTCAAACAGAGGATCAAAAAATAATGCATATGGCTTTGGGGAATATGCCTTTAAAACAAAACTTTTCTTTTGAAAATGCTTCTTTTAAAACCATTTTGAAATTAATTTTTCAAATCTTTTATCTGATCTGGTAACCTTCAGCTCTGATACCAAGTGAAACAGCCCGCCTCCGTTAAGGTCACTCACAAAGGGAATGCCTTAACTTCGGTAGAGCATTATAGGTAAAGGATGCGGATAAATTACAAGAAAGTCAAATAAAGCAGCGAAAAATAATGTCAATTTATTAACAACTTAATTCAGTCAAGCTTTTACAATAGTTATCTCAATCATACTTAAAAGTAATACATATAACTTCTGTCTTGATTCAAGAAGAAGCATAGAAATAACAATGATATTCCACAATAAAGCATGAACCAGCCATAGAAATGGAAGAGAGTGTCCAAAGCAATACATCGACTATCTTTGAGATCAGAAAGAAAACTGAGCTAAGTGGTAACATTTCCTCCGTGTTAACCTGGGGGGGTGGAAACGGAAGAAAAAGGTGAAACAAAACTAGGTCAGACATAAGTCTGGTAAGTCCAGTGACTTTCAGCATATAAACAGACAAAAGCAACATGACCTGAATAAACTGAATATAAGACAATACCATGATAACAGGGATAACAATATAACATAGGATAAGCATAAGGTATGATAAGGCAAGAGAAACTAAATGCGCTTCTACTCTTTCTCTGCTTCGCTACTACTTTGTTATTCATATTTCTATATCTATCTCCGCACCACCTAACTAGTGTCCTAACTAGTAATCTGTATAAAATGATAACGTGATCCCAATCCCTGTAATTGTTGAAGTCTTCAGGTGTACATCTATCATGAGGATTCCACCTCAATTTGCCTAATTGACATGAACATGTTATATGTACCCTTACTACCCTATCGATCGGCTCCCTACTTGTATTAATTTCTCATGTGTCTGTGTCAGTCGGCCCTCTGTTGCGTGTAGATACCCTATGCTGGCCCCACCATAAGGTGTATCAGTCCTTATGATAGCGACCCGACATGATTCAAGATGCACAGTGTATAACTACTGGTACCCAGTGCCTGCTTTTTCCTACTCCGGAGTACGTGCACGCCCGTAAACCATCGGAACCTACACGGATGTACCCCCTGCCGCTGCTTTTGACCGCTTATAATCAGCCCAGTAATCGTGCCCCACCCTGCCTAGTTTCAGGGTACCATGATACATCTATGTGGGCTACTGCTAAAATGGGTCCCCATTACTAGGGTTTCCTGTTGGTTAAGTTTTGTGGGCCTATATATACAAATGTTACCCACCTACACGAGATGTACTTAACCCTCCCGCCGATTCTAGCATGTTTACTTAACGGTTAAGTTTGTGGGCCTATATGTACTAATGTTACCCACATACACCTTATGTACTTAGCACTCCCATCGATTCAATCATGTTTATTTTACGATTAAGTTTGTGGGCCTATATGTACTAATATTACCCACCTACACGAGATGTACTTAACCCTTCAATCGATTCAAGTATGTTTATTTAGTAGTTAAGTTTGTGGGCCTATATTTACTAATATTACCCACCAACCTGATATGTACTTAACCCATCCGCACATTATGTCATATTGGTTAAGTGTTTTCCATTCATGTTAACTTAACCCACCCATTCATCGTGTCATGTTGGTTAAGTTTTTCTTATTAAATTAACCCCGTTCGTTTATCAAGTTATATTGGTTAAGTGTTTTCTTGTTAACTTAACCCAACGTGTTCATCACGTTGTATTGGTTAAGGGTCATCAACCAATTCAGGTTAACTTAACCCACCTACTTGTCATGTTACTTTGGTTAAGTGTTGCCTTCTTTTGTCAACTTAACCCTACCACAAATCAAGTTATATTGGTTAAGTGTTGCCTTCTTGTTTTAACTTAACCTTACCACAAATCAAGTTATATTGGTTAAGTGTTGCCCTCTTGTTTTAACTTAACCTTACCACAAATCAGGTTATATTGGTTAAGTGTTTCTTATAACTTAACCCTACCATTCATCATGCTATACTGGTTAAGTGTTTCCTATTAACTTAACCCAACTCATTCTTGTTATATCGGTTAAGTGTTCCTATGAACTTAACCCTAGCCATTCATAATGTTCATTAGCGTTAATTGATTTATTAATGCACCAACCTCTCACATTAGATATGTGTTGTTGCGGTTACTGATGTGCCAGGCGATTCCAGGCAGTTTTACACCACAACCCAATCTAACCTCGGGTTTTTCTTGGCCATGATGCGCTAACCTCTCACATTAGATAGGTGTTGTTGTGGTTACTGGATGTGCCGGGCGGTTCCGGGAAGTTTTACACCACAACTTAATCTAACCTCGGGTTAGGCATGTTCATCTTTAATCTACACATTTACCCCATATACCCAAATCTAGATTTTTCATGATAATTACCAAATTCACCAAAACTAGTCATGTTACATTTTACGCCCAATCTAGATTTAATGCTCAAGTTACCCCAAATTCACGACAATAACAATTTTGCCCAAAACTTTATTTATGTGCCAATTTCATACTTTGACGTTCATGCCAATTCTAGGTACAATATGTCAAATTACATATTTCATAATTCATGTCAAATTACCCCAAATTGCATCTTAACAGTCATGCCATACTACATGTTCCAAATTATGCCAAATAATGTCAATTCCATGTTATACCAAATTACCCTCGCATTCATAACGTACGTATTTCGAGATTCAACCCAAGGTTCGTAAAATAAGGGGAGAAGCAAGATGGAACATCGAAAGGATAGGCATAGTTATTTGATGATAAAAACTATTGGTCCAATAAATTTGATGTACTAAAAAGACAAGTTTTGCATGGAATCCGTCGCAGGCATATAGATATGATTATATCATGAACTTAAAAAGGGTTACAATTCCGATATTGTAACAACCCGAAAATCTGGGCCAGTTTAATTTTTTTTTATTTTGGCAATTTTAGCGAATTTTGAATATTTAAAATGAATTATTTTAAATAATATCGACGAGAAATTTATTTTCAATATAATTCGAACGTATATATTATATACGCGTCGTCGTTAGAATATAAATATTTATATATAATTATAAATAGAATTGAAAATGGCGAGGTAGTTCGATAATTCGATTTCAAACTTCAATTGAATGTACCGGGTGCAAAACAATCCGGATTTTAGTGAAACCAAAAATAATGGGATCTAATTGTGAATATCTTTCTAACGAATCCGAATAATCAAAATTTCATAGCGGGAAGCAAAAGATATGTCCAGTTGAAATTTCTGAATAGTCGCTATGGAATTCAGGCCCTTAAAAATGGACATTTTGCAAACGACCTCGGATTTCGACGAAACTAGTTTTGTTGGGTCTGGGATGTAAAGTTATTGCTAGGTTTCAAATTTCATAATTTTTCGAATCAATATGTGAGCGTGGCAAAGGAAAACGCGTTTGACCAGTTTTAGTTGTTTTTAATCGACTGGAAATTGGCCATTTTTCTAACGGTCTCGGAATTCGACGAAACTAGTTTTGTTAGGACCGTATCGTCAATGCGAAGCTAGAAAATATTTTTCTGTAATTTTTCTAGTTAGTATGTGACCCCGGTAATTTGAAATGTACGTTTAAAATTCAAAATAAGGATTTAAATGAAAATTCAACAGAAACTGATTGTAACGATCAAACCAGCTTACGATACATATCCCATTGCGTTCGGAATGGGGGTATTTAGCTATGGGCGACAGTCGTTGAGTTCAGATTGGGGTTCGTTTGAAAAGTCAACCTTTTAGTAAATTAAAGAAAAATAAAATAAAATTAATATATATATTTTCTCCTTATACCCCCCCCCCCCGATTCATTTCAGAAACAAAATAAAAATAAAAAATCTAGATACCTATCGACAGCCGCCCCCCCCCCCCCCCCTGAAGCGCCGCCGCCCATCACCGAAACCCCCCCTCCCTCGACGAACTCCCACCGAAGCCCCCCTCCCTCGACGAACTCCCACCGAAGCCCCCCTCCCTCGACGAACTCCCACCGAAGCCCCCCACGTTCGCGATGCTGAAGCCGACAGCCCCCCCCCCTTTTCTTCAAAATGTTGTAAGTGTTTTATCGTATTTTATTTTTATTTTAATTCGTTAAAACTAATTTCGATTTTAGGTATAAAAAAAACTGATTTTAAAAGCATTTTAAAAACTGAATTTTTGTAAAGTATAAAAACTGAATTTTTATAAAGAAGATTAAAACTGATTTAAAAAGAAAAGAATTTAAAACCTGATTTTATTTTAAGAAAAAAAAATTGAACTTTAAAACTGATTTTTATTTAGTAGAAAAAATAAAAATATGATTTTTATATTTTTAAAGTAATAAAAATACGATCTTTATATTTTTAAAGTATTAAAAATATAGTTTTTATATTTTTAAAAGAATTAAAAATATAGTCTTTACTATATAGATGATGTAAAAATATGATTTTTGGTTAGGTAGAGGATTAAAAATGTAATTTTTACATGATAGGAAGATTAAAAATATCATCTTTATATGTGTAGAAAAAATAAAAATGAGATTTTTATAAAGACGAAATCTTTAAATTTGAAAGGCGAAGTCTATATTTTTATAAAGGTGAAATCTTTATTTTAGAAAAGAGAAATCTTTATATGGAAAATAGCGTGATAAAAATATAATTTTTATCTATATAACATAGTAGTAAAAATTCGATTTTTATATATTGAATAACATGGTAAAGATTCAATTTGTTATATAAAGTATAACGAGGTGAAAATTCTATTTTTACAAATATGAAATAGCGATGAAAATTCTATTTTCACAATATGAAGTTAGCGATAAAAATATGATTTTTATATAATAGAGAATATAAAAATGTAATTTTTAAATATGTAGTGGCTATGGGCAACGAAGATGCGATAGCGGTGAAGATTTCTATCAATGAAGTGCCGTGGAAGTTTGGATAGCTATAGGTGAGAATTTCTCACTCTTCAATTTAATTTTTCTAGTTATATATATATATATATATATTAGGATGCAGACGGTGCTTAGTAGCACCCAACACAATCGTCCACAGACCATGGACTTGTTTGTTTGGTTGCATAGATTAGTTTGAGGATTTGATTTGAAATTGAATTGTTTGGTGAATTTGATTGATGTGTGAATGGCGTGGGCCTTCACTAGACCGGGGATAAGGCTAGGCCTTGTCCCGTTTCTAGTATCGTGCCGTTATGCCGCCGAAATTTTCTAAAATAAGTTAGAAAAATAAAAATATCATTTTATTTAAAGAATGAATTGAATAGAAATTCATAGGTTGAAATAAAATGTTTTATCGTTAAAAATATAATTTTTAACGTGAAGTGAATAAAATAGAAAATTCATTTACAAACCAGACGGTTTGTTTATGTACACCTATTTGAAGGACATTGATTGGGTCGATAAATTTTACACATCGCCCAACAACACAAATAAAATATGTGTTTGATTGTTTGAAACCCCACACGGGTGTTGGGATGAAATTTGAAGTTCACTCATCCTGATTTATTAAATATGTCGATCGGTTGATTGACAGGCTGTTTTAAGCGTTAGATATCTATATTTGATGCTTATACAGTGTAGTGCACTTTGGTTGATGGTTGATTATTTTTCCATGCTATTATATACATGTGTTGTATGAAAATCCATATAATTAACTTTATATGGTAATTGATTGGGCCTCATTCCAATTTGAAAAATAAAGAATATTATAAAATAAAAGTTCATGTGTTGACAGTACTCATCCATTGAGATTGGTCATGTGTTGAACGAAATATTTTAGTAATAAAATTTGCACCTTTATCGTTATAAAATAAAAGTTCATGTGTTGACAGTACTCATCATTGAGATTGGTCATGTGTTGAACGAAATATTTTGATAATAACAACTATTTTGAAAAAGAAATATTTGAAATAAAATATTTGAAAATAGAAATTTATGAAGCCGTGTTGATTAGATTGACGCCATTTTGACGTGAACGATATTTATATCGATTTTATTCATTTCGAAATGAATTGAATATGAAAACGATTTCGAAATGAATTGAATATGAAAACGATTTCGAAATGAATTGAATTGAAAACGATTTCAAAATGAATTGAATTGAAAACGATTTCGAAATGAATTGAATATGAAAACGATTTCGAAATGAATTGAATATGAAAACGATTTCGAAATGAATTGAATATGAAAACGATTTCGAAATGAATTGAATTGAAAACGATTTCGAAATGAATTGAATTGAAAACGATTTCGAAATGAATTGAATTGAAAACGATTTCGAAATGAATTGAATATGAAAACGATTTCGAAATGAATTGAATTGAAAACGATTTCGAAATGAATTGAATTGAAAACGATTTCGAAATGAATTGAATTGAAAACGATTTCGAAATGAATTGAATTGAAAATGATTTCGAAATGAATTGAATTGAAAACGATTTCGAAATGAATTGAATTGAAAACGATTTCGAAATGAATTGAATTGAAAACGATTTCGAAATGAATTGAATTGAAAACGATTTCGAAATGAATTGAATTGAAAACGATTTCGAAATGAATTGAATTGAAAACGATTTTGAAATGAATTGAAAACGAATTCAAATTGAATTGAAAACGAATTGAAATGAATTCAAATTGAATTGAAATTTGAATTGAATAGAAATGAATTTTGAAACGAATTTATAAAGAAGAATTCAATTTTGATTTGAATTGAAAAGGAAGTTGAAATTGCTTTTGAAACGAATTTAAAACTATTTATATAATTCGTTTTAAATAGAAATCGACGAAATATATATTATATATATTATATATATAATATAAATGGCCTGAATAGAACGCGCCGCGCCGTGGCAGTTCGTGAATTTCGACCATTTATTTCAAACGGACATTACGGGAGATCCGACCATCGGATTCTCCTAAAACCGGAACCGTTGGGTTCGTATCGAAAAGAGCTTTCTAACGAATATTAGAAATTAGAAATCTAACGGTTGGATTTGGAATTATGTCCAAATCAAATTTGAAAAAGGTCGCTATAAGTGCAGTTCGATGGCCATTAATGGAAATCGACTGTACGGGCCTTGATAAAATTATTAAAAATAGTAATAATTTGTGTAAAATCATAAGAAATGATTTGTGAAGATTTGGGATGAAAAACTCCATATTTGAAAAGATAAAAATAGATTTTTATCGAAATGAACTAGTTTTGAACTAGAATTATAATTCTATTTATTTTTAAATAAATAAATTGAATTTGAAAAGGGTTTTGAAAATAACCAAAATTTCCAATGATTGCATTGGAGTGGATTTGAATCGAAATTGTCCTCAGAATATTTCGATGTTGGAATTCGTGATTATACAGATGTTGTTATGGAAATTTGAAAGATATATATTTATATCGTTATTTCCAATACGACATTTGTTAGTCGTAGAATTTGATATTGAATATAAGCCGATATATTTTCTATTCAGAGCCTTGTATTGAATATCAAATATGATTTGGGTTTGTCGTGAATGGTGTCTTCACTAACACTGTTCTTGAACCCAGTTGAGAAAAGATTAAATCTTTTTATTTAGATTTAATGAAGTGTACCAATTAAATAATATTTAATTGGAATAGAATTGATATTGATTTTTGGGTTTATCGCGAATAGTGTTTTAAATAACACTCGTTCTTTAACCCGATAATTAATGAATGTGATTTTGGGTTTATCGTGAATCGTGTTTTAAATGACATTGATTCTTTAACCAAGTCGAAGATTAAAACTAAGTGGAGTTTTAATGAATCTTTAATTAGATTGAAATGATCGAAAATGGAGTATCACCAGTTTTGCTCCAGGCGATAGTTAAATCTTTAATTAGATTTGAACGTGAAATGGTAATTGAATTTACCGATAACACCGTGGTGTTAGATATGAAGTATAACCAGTTTTACTTCATGGGATGAATAGGTTGGGATTGGGAAATTAAAACAAATGATTACTTCGGTAAGGTTCGTTAATCCCGACTAGTTTGAATTGATATTCAAAAATAGATTATAGAATAAATTCAAGAAATTTATCTTGGATAAAATTAATGGGGACCTTTCCCTATGAATGTGAAATTTAGAAACTAACTGTCGGTTAGCCAAGCAGAATGGTCTTCTGGATATTGTTCTGATGTTGGTTTCGGCCTTCGGGGTTAATATTTGGGGAATTATTCTCTTGATTGATTTACGGTTAGTGACTGATGAATTGGAATGAGGCGTATGTTGTGTTTGTGTAACACTTATTTAAAATATACGCGAGTTATTCGGGAAGACCGGGTTTATCCCATTCTGAATAACTGATATGACGATAAGTCGAAGATGAAGACGATGGTCGAAGACCGGAGGTCTTCACGTCGTTTGGGTGATAACTGATGATCTTGATTGGGCTGTACACCCAAGAAGATGGAAACAGTTGGTGATCGTCCAGACGTACTTGGAGATCGATGGATATGCGGGGTACTAGGTGCCTCCGGTTTCGTTCAGCCCCAGAACGGACTTGTAAATGGACTGTGTGTCTGACATTGGATTTTAGTCTGTGTGATTGATTTCTATTAAATATATATTTGTTTGGCAGCGGAGAATTTATTCTCTTGCTTAACGTCCTTCTCTGAGACGTACGAGCTCAGGGGTTATATATTGATGGATATCAAACGCATGGAGTGAAGTGCCTGTGTGGCATGCCTAAGTGGCAATTGATCGAGGCTTCTGTTGAAAAGCAAAGTCTTGTGGTGATGATCAAAGCACGGCCTTTGTGGCGTAGCTTTGTGTAACGTTTACTTCGCGAGTTTCACACCCGGCATGAACCAAAAACGGGAGAAAGGACCTCAGGGAGGGCCTGCGTTTCTTCCTAGTTAGAAGTGGCGTCAGTGGTTTTACACGCCCTGACGAGTTTGACTTATGTGGTTGTTGCTGTTGCGAGGCGCCTCGGATTGATCGGTCGTTCTCGAACCGATGGAGTCATTTAGTTGGCTCATTTACGCCCCAAAGGGCGGGGAAACGTAGTGTTCAGGCATTTTAATCCACATCGGTGGACCGGCCCTGTCGCTCCTAGGGTCACTCGAGCTCTGATCCTGAGACTCGGGCTAGGCAGTCTCGAATCAGTTGAGGACTATCTTTTGCCTCGGTTCATTGGCGGAAATCCAATTTCCAAATACGTGACATTTGCGGTTTTATTTGTAAACCTATATATGGCGACATAGTGGCATGGGACGCTCATGTCGCCTATGATTGATACTTATGATTTGAAGTTGTTTTGTACACTATGCACTTATAATAGTATCAAATGATTTGTTTTAAACGTATCAAGCATTGTTTGGCTGTTATAAGGGAAAACCCTATCCCCCGGCTTGCGTTGCATTGTGTGATAGGACCAGGGTCTTATAACAGCTTCATTTTTCTTTATTTAGCATTGCGCTGTTTGTTTTTGCACTGGTATTCTTGGGAGGAAACCCGTTCCGTGTTATACGGCGTGGTCCCTTGATTTACCTAACATTTAAAATAAAGAATAATAACTGTTTTAGTTCTCACACCAGTCACATGACTGACCTGGAGTTTATTGTTTTAACCTAAACTCTGGGTGCCCTTATTTTGACACGGGCAGCTAGTAGTTTTGGTTTTGCAGATTTATATTCCCAGGATCCTGGTTTACAGCTGGAACGATATCCGGAAAGCTTTGTATCGGTATATCTCCTTCAGTTGTGTATTGTATTATTTTCCGCTGCTATGTATTTAAATGTAATTTAAATCTCTGATATTTCTGTGTAATATTCATTTATACTCTGTATATTCTTGTAATCTGATGCATTGTTGTAATATACAATGAAATGTTCTTCCATATGCGTTCTGTTTTGTCCTGTTCTCAAACGATAGGGCGTTTCGAACGGCCTGGATCGGTTTAGCGACTGGTTCGGACCGAGCGAAATTCTTTGCCGTCACATTTGGTATCAGAGCTTTGGTTTATAAAGCAGAGAACAAGGCACATTAGAACCATACGAAAGAATTCATCAGAAACTGGATTAGTAATATCCAACGAGAGTGACTCGTTAGAGATGGGATCAGTAGTATCCTAGAACGAGTGTGAAGAGTATATTTTTTTCAAATGAAAACAAATTTTGTTTGGAAAATTTAAATCAACTATTCGTATTTGATTATTTGTTTATATTGATTTTGGACAATTCAGTATATAAAGAATTTGCATATACGCCTTGCAAACGTATATTCAAAATTTTAATATATTGGATAGATATAGAATCACACTCTAGTCGCACGGACCTGATTCTGATGATTGACGCGTCATCATTAGTAATTATTTTCGTGTTTCGAAGGTGTGATATCTATATATTTCCATTAGACTGGTGTGAGAACCAAAACTTATATAGTTAGAATACATTGTTGTGAATTGGCATCAAAAACATGATTTTTGTATATATATCAAAGTTATGCATTTGAAAAGCTAATCAACTAATTGATTGATGTTTGTGTTGTTTGTTTATTTGGTTGATAATTGTGAACCATTTAGAATTGAATCAAATATTGAATTGTATTGAAAATTGGTTGCATTTGCTTGCATATACATATATATCATTGAACAGGTCATAGCAAGGAGGCTAGAGCCGAAGAATAAAATTCGTTTGCCCAACAAATAGGTACATGTTTACTACATAATTTACGGTTTTGTTTGGGTAATGATGATTTTGTGAGCCTATTGGCTAGCCGCTTGGCTTTTTCTTTTTCTTTTTGAGATTTGAAGGACCGGGGAAGCTATTTGAAATTCCCCGATGCTCCCGGTGCAGGGGAGGTTATGGCGAAATTTTTCGAAAATTTAGGGTGTTAGCCAAATTTTTGAAATTTTAGAAAATTCTCAGAAACTGAAAAGTTGGAGAATGGAAGCCAGATCGAGCGTAGAGTTGATTAATCAAACCACTTTCGACTTTGTTCCTTTTCGGGGACGAAAAGTTTTAAGTGGGGGAGATTGTAACAACCCGAAAATCTGGGCCAGTTTAAATTTTTTTTATTTTGGCAATTTTAGCGAATTTTGAATATTTAAAATGAATTATTTTAAATAATATCGACGAGAAATTTATTTTCAATATAATTCGAACGTATATATTATATACGCGTCGTCGTTAGAATATAAATATTTATATATAATTATAAATAGAATTGAAAATGGCGCGGTAGTTCGATAATTCGATTTCAAACTTCAATTGAATGTACCGGGTGCAAAACAATCCGTATTTTAGTGAAACCAAAAATAATGGGATCTAATTGTGAATATCTTTCTAACGAATCCGAATAATCAAAATTTCATAGCGGGAAGCAAAAGATATGTCCAGTTGAAATTTCTGAATAGTCGCTATGGAATTCAGGCCCTTAAAAATGGACATTTTGCAAACGACCTCGGATTTCGACGAAACCAGTTTTGTTGGGTCCGGGATGTAAAGTT
Organism: Allium sativum; assembly: GCA_030737875.1. Lineage (NCBI taxonomy): Eukaryota > Viridiplantae > Streptophyta > Magnoliopsida > Asparagales > Amaryllidaceae > Allium > Allium sativum. Next base: position 376,320,104 of record CM060922.1, read on the forward strand.
ATTGCTAGGTTTCAAATTTCATAATTTTTCGAATCAATATGTGAGCGTGGCAAAGGAAAACGCGTTTGACCAGTTTTAGTTGTTTTTAATCGACTGGAAATTGGCCATTTTTCTAACGGTCTCGGAATTCGACGAAACTAGTTTTGTTAGGACCGTATCGTCAATGCGAAGCTAGAAAATATTTTTCTGTAATTTTTCTAGTTAGTATGTGACCCCGGTAATTTGAAATGTACGTTTAAAATTCAAAATAAGGATTTAAATGAAAATTCAACAGAAACTGATTGTAACGATCAAACCAGCTTATGATACATATCCCATTGCGTTCGGAATGGGGGTATTTAGCTATGGGCGACAGTCGTTGAGTTCAGATTGGGGTTCGTTTGAAAAGTCAACCTTTTAGTAAATTAAAGAAAAATAAAATAAAATTAATATATATATTTTCTCCTTATACCCCCCCCGATTCATTTCAGAAACAAAAAAAAAACCCTAGATACCTATCGACAGCAGCCCCCCCCCCTGAAGCGCCGCCGCCCATCACCGAAACCCCCCCTCCCTCGACGAACTCCCACCGAAGCCCCCCTCCCTCGACGAACTCCCACCGAAGCCCCCCACGTTCGCGATGCTGAAGCCGACAGCCCCCCCCCCCTTTTCTTCAAAATGCTGTAAGTGTTTTATCGTATTTTATTTTTATTTTAATTCGTTAAAACTAATTTCGATTTTAGGTATATAAAAAAACTGATTTTAAAAGCATTTTAAAAACTGAATTTTTGTAAAGTATAAAAACTGAATTTTTATAAAGAAGATTAAAACTGATTTAAAAAGAAAAGAATTTAAAACCTGATTTTATTTTAAGAAAAAAAATTTGAACTTTAAAACTGATTTTTATTTAGTAGAAAAAATAAAAATATGATTTTTATATTTTTAAAGTAATAAAAATACGATCTTTATATTTTTAAAGTATTAAAAATATAGTTTTTATATTTTTAAAAGAATTAAAAATATAGTCTTTACTATATAGATGATGTAAAAATATGATTTTTGGTTAGGTAGAGGATTAAAAATGTAATTTTTACATGATAGGAAGATTAAAAATATCATCTTTATATGTGTAGAAAAAATAAAAATGAGATTTTTATAAAGACGAAATCTTTAAATTTGAAAGGCGAAGTCTATATTTTTATAAAGGTGAAATCTTTATTTTAGAAAAGAGAAATCTTTATATGGAAAATAGCGTGATAAAAATATAATTTTTATCTATATAACATAGTAGTAAAAATTCGATTTTTATATATTGAATAACATGGTAAAGATTCAATTTGTTATATAAAGTATAACGAGGTGAAAATTCTATTTTTACAAATATGAAATAGCGATGAAAATTCTATTTTCACAATATGAAGTTAGCGATAAAAATATGATTTTTATATAATAGAGAATATAAAAATGTAATTTTTAAATATGTAGTGGCTATGGGCAACGAAGATGCGATAGCGGTGAAGATTTCTATCAATGAAGTGCCGTGGAAGTTTGGATAGCTATAGGTGAGAATTTCTCACTCTTCAATTTAATTTTTCTAGTTATATATATATATATATATACTAGGATGCAGACGGTGCTTAGTAGCACCCGACACAATCGTCCACAGACCATGGACTTGTTTGTTTGGTTGCATAGATTAGTTTGAGGATTTGATTTGAAATTGAATTGTTTGGTGAATTTGATTGATGTGTGAATGGCGTGGGCCTTCACTAGACCGGGGATAAGGCTAGGCCTTGTCCCGTTTCTAGTATCGTGCCGTTATGCCGCCGAAATTTTCTAAAATAAGTTAGAAAAATAAAAATATCATTTTATTTAAAGAATGAATTGAATAGAAATTCATAGGTTGAAATAAAATGTTTTATCGTTAAAAATATAATTTTTAACGTGAAGTGAATAAAATAGAAAATTCATTTACAAACCAGACGGTTTGTTTATGTACACCTATTTGAAGGACATTGATTGGGTCGATAAATTTTACACATCGCCCAACAACACAAATAAAATATGTGTTTGATTGTTTGAAACCCCACACGGGTGTTGGGATGAAATTTGAAGTTCACTCATCCTGATTTATTAAATATGTCGATCGGTTGATTGACAGGCTGTTTTAAGCGATAGATATCTATATTTGATGCTTATACAGTGTAGTGCACTTTGGTTGATGGTTGATTATTTTTCCATGCTATTATATACTTGTGTTGTATGAAAATCCATATAATTAACTTTATATGGTAATTGATTGGGCCTCATTCCAATTTGAAAAATAAAGAATATTATAAAATAAAAGTTCATGTGTTGACAGTACTCATCCATTGAGATTGGTCATGTGTTGAACGAAATATTTTAGTAATAAAATTTGCACCTTTATCGTTATAAAATAAAAGTTCATGTGTTGACAGTACTCATTCATTGAGATTGGTCATGTGTTGAACGAAATATTTTGATAATAACAACTATTTTGAAAAAGAAATATTTGAAATAAAATATTTGAAAATAGAAATTTATGAAGCCGTGTTGATTAGATTGACGCCATTTTGACGTGAACGATATTTATATCGATTTTATTCATTTCGAAATGAATTGAATATGAAAACGATTTCGAAATGAATTGAATATGAAAACGATTTCGAAATGAATTGAATTGAAAACGATTTCGAAATGAATTGAATTGAAAACGATTTCGAAATGAATTGAATATGAAAACGATTTCGAAATGAATTGAATATGAAAACGGAATATGAAAACGATTTCGAAATGAATTGAATTGAAAACGATTTCGAAATGAATTGAATTGAAAACGATTTCGAAATGAATTGAATTGAAAACGATTTCGAAATGAATTGAATTGAAAACGATTTCGAAATGAATTGAATATGAAAACGATTTCGAAATGAATTGAATTGAAAACGATTTCGAAATGAATTGAATTGAAAACGATTTCGAAATGAATTGAATTGAAAACGATTTCGAAATGAATTGAATTGAAAACGATTTCGAAATGAATTGAATTGAAAACGATTTCGAAATGAATTGAATTGAAAACGATTTCGAAATGAATTGAATTGAAAACGATTTCGAAATGAATTGAATTGAAAACGATTTCGAAATGAATTGAATTGAAAACGATTTCGAAATGAATTGAATTGAAAACGATTTCGAAATGAATTGAATTGAAAACGATTTCGAAATGAATTGAATTGAAAACGATTTCGAAATGAATTGAATTGAAAACGATTTCGAAATGAATTGAAAACGAATTCAAATTGAATTGAAAACGAATTGAAATGAATTCAAATTGAATTGAAATTTGAATTGAATAGAAATGAATTTTGAAACGAATTTATAAAGAAGAATTCAATTTTGATTTGAATTGAAAAGGAAGTTGAAATTGCTTTTGAAACGAATTTAAAACTATTTATATAATTCGTTTTAAATAGAAATCGACGAAATATATATTATATATATAATATAAATGGCCTGAATAGAACGCGCCGCGCCGCGGCAGTTCGTGAATTTCAACCATTTATTTCAAACGGACATTACGGGAGATCCGACCGTCGGATTCTCCTAAAACCGGAACCGTTGGGTTCGTATCGAAAAGAGCTTTCTAACGAATATTAGAAATTAGAAATCTAACGGTTGGATTTGGAATTATGTCCAAATCAAATTTGAAAAAGGTCGCTATAAGTGCAGTTCGATGGCCATTAATGGAAATCGACTGTACGGGCCTTGATAAAATTATTAAAAATAGTAATAATTTGTGTAAAATCATAAGAAATGATTTGTGAAGATTTGGGATGAAAAACTCCATATTTGAAAAGATAAAAATAGATTTTTATCGAAATGAACTAGTTTTGAACTAGAATTATAATTCTATTTATTTTTAAATAAATAAATTGAATTTGAAAAGGGTTTTGAAAATAACCAAAATTTCCAATGATTGCATTGGAGTGGATTTGAATCGAAATTGTCCTCGGAATATTTCGATGTTGGAATTCGTGATTATACAGATGTTGTTATGGAAATTTGAAAGATATATATTTATATCGTTATTTCCAATACGACATTTGTTAGTCGTAGAATTTGATATTGAATATAAGCCGATATATTTTCTATTCAGAGCCTTGTATTGAATATCAAATATGATTTGGGTTTGTCGTGAATGGTGTCTTCACTAACACTGTTCTTGAACCCAGTTGAGAAAAGATTAAATCTTTTTATTTAGATTTAATGAAGTGTACCAATTAAATAATATTTAATTGGAATAGAATTGATATTGATTTTTGGGTTTATCGTGAACAGTGTTTTAAATAACACTCGTTCTTTAACCCGATAATTAATGAATGTGATTTTGGGTTTATCGTGAACCGTGTTTTAAATGACACTGATTCTTTAACCCAGTCGAAGATTAAAACTAAGTGGAGTTTTAATGAATCTTTAATTAGATTGAAATGATCGAAAATGGAGTATCACCAGTTTTGCTCCAGGCGATAGTTCAATCTTTAATTAGATTTGAACGTGAAATGGTAATTGAATTTACCGATAACACCGTGGTGTTAGATATGAAGTATAACCAGTTTTACTTCATGGGATGAATAGGTTGGGATTGGGAAATTAAAACAAATGATTACTTCGGTAAGGTTCGTTAATCCCGACTAGTTTGAATTGATATTCAAAAATAGATTATAGAATAAATTCAAGAAATTTATCTTGGATAAAATTAATGCGGACCTTTCCCTATGAATGTGAAATTTAGAAACTAACTGTCGGTTAGCCAAGCAGAATGGTCTTCTGGATATTGATCTGATGTTGGTTTCGGCCTTCGGGGTTAATATTTGGGGAATTATTCTCTTGATTGATTTACGGTTAGTGACTGATGAATTGGAATGAGGCGTATGTTGTGTTTGTGTAACACTTATTTAAAATATACACGAGTTATTCGGGAAGACCGGGTTTGTCCCATTCTGAATAACTGATACGACGATAAGTCGAAGATGAAGACGATGGTCGAAGACCGGAGGTCTTCACGTCGTTTGTGTGATAACTGATGATCTTGATTGGGCTGTACAATCAAGAAGATGGAAACAGTTGGTGATCGTCCAGACGTACTTGGAGATCGATGGATATGCGGGGTACTAGGTGCCTCCGGTTTCGTTCAGCCCCAGAACGGACTTGTAAATGGACTGTGTGTCTGACATTGGATTTTAGTCTGTGTGATTGATTTCTATTAAATATATATCTGTTTGGCGGCGGAGAATTTATTCTCTTGCTTAACGCCCTTCTCTGAGACGTACGAGCTCAGGGGTTATATATTGATGGATATCAAACGCATGGAGTGAAGTACCTGTGTGGCATGCCTAAGTGGCAATTGATCGAGGCTTCTGTTGAAAAGCAAAGTCTTGTGGTGATGATCAAAGCACGGCCTTTGTGGCGTAGCTTTGTGTAACGTTTACTTCGCGAGTTTCACACCCGGTATGAACCAAAAACGGGAGAAAGGACCTCAGGGAGGGCCTGCGTTTCTTCCTAGTTAGAAGTGGCGTCAATGGTTTTACACGCCCTGACGAGTTTGACTTATGTGGTTGTTGCTGTTGCGAGGCGCCTCGGATTGATCGGTCGTTCTCGAACCGATGGAGTCATTTAGTTGGCTCATTTACGCCCCAAAGGGCGGGGAAACGTAGTGTTCAGGCATTTTAATCCACATCGGTGGACCGGCCCTGTCGCTCCTAGGGTCACTCGAGCTCTGATCCTGAGACTCGGGCTAGGCAGTCTCGAATCGGTTGAGGACTATCTTTTGCCTCGGTTCATAGACGGAAATCCAATTTCCAAATACGTGACATTTGCGGTTTTATTTGTAAACCTATATATGGCGACATAGTGGCATGGGACGCTCATGTCGCCTATGATTGATACTTATGATTTGAAGTTGTTTTGTACACTATGCACTTATAATAGTATCAAATGATTTGTTTTAAACGTATCAAGCATTGTTTGGCTGTTATAAGGGAAAACCCTATCCCCCGGCTTGCGTTGCATTGTGTGATAGGACCTGGGTCTTATAACAGCTTCATTTTTCTTTATTTAGCATTGCGCTGTTTGTTTTTGCACTGGTATTCTTGGGAGGAAACCCGTTCCGTGTTATAGGGCGTGGTCCCTTGATTTACCTAACTTTTAAAATAAAGAATAATAACTGTTTTAGTTCTCACACCAGTCACATGACTGACCTGGAGTTTATTGTTTTAACCTAAACTCTGGGTGCCCTTATTTTGACATGGGCAGCTAGTAGTTTTGGTTTTGCAGATTTATATTCACAGGATCCTGGTTTACAGCTGGAACGATATCCGGAAAGCTGTGTATCCGTATATCTCCTTCAGTTGTGTATTGTATTATTTTCCGCTGCTATGTATTTAAATGTAATTTAAATCTCTGATATTTCTGTGTAATATTCATTTATACTCTGTATATTCTTGTAATCTGATGCATTGTTGTAATATACAATGAAATGTTCTTCCGTATGCGTTCTGTTTTGTCTTGTTCTCAAACGATAGGGCGTTTCGAACGGCCTGGATCGGTTTAGCGACTGGTTCGGACCGAGCGAAATTCCTTGCCGTCACAGATATACAACAAGGATAAATATGATTGGACCAGTTTCATAGTCAAAAATGATTTACAAAGATATATATATATATATACTCAAGCACAGATTTAAATGAAAGGATAGCTTACATCAGGCATATTCTCATATCCATTTTATTACATGTCACAATTAGATTTAGGTGTTCAAATCTTAAAAAAAAGTAACTGATTACAAAACAAAAGCAAATCTTGTTTTCATGCCTAAGCCATACATCACTATACACACTAATCTTCTTTTTCCAAATCATAAATTATCATATATATATATATATATATATGTCCCAATTTTTAGATCTTAAACCACAACATGTAATATGCCTTATATTTATAGTTCAATATGCGCCCCAAATCCCAAGTCATATGTCCAATACTTTATGCCTCAAATCTCAATTCATATGTTCGATACACTTTATGTTTTGAATACAACATGTGTTATGTCCTCAAATCAGTTACAACTCAATTATGCCCAATTATACACAATTTAATTCTTTTTCCCAAATTTTAGCGCTGGTCATGTCCAAATCATATATTATGCGTGTTCATCTCTTATGAGATTTGGCCAAGGCTCGCAGTAGCCTGGCTACAAAACAAAAGGGAAGAAGGAAAGAAGAGACAAAGAACGAACATAATATTATCAATGAGATAGATCCAAAGGATATAGAAAGACAGGCATAATCTCAGATCCAGATTTATTACAATGTCATAATCACAATTAACTTTTTCTATGAAAGTAACGTAAACTTACAAATTACAGAACGGTCTTTAATTATGGGATCCATATTCTGAAAATGAATAGCTCTACCTTGAAGTAGACTATTTGTTTTTCTAATTTAGATTTGATTTGATGTTCCTCTTAATCAATTACTAGTTTCGATTTGATTTTCTAGTTTGGAGAGAATGAATGGAGGCTTAGGCTAGCTTGTATACGAACATCATGACGGCACCATAGTTTTAGGGTTACGATGTTAGGGTTTAGGTTTAGCTACGTATATATAGATGTCTAGGACTATTTAGAGCCCTAAGATGAACTAGGAGTCCATCAGAACCACCCAGCTCAAATACACATCATCCGGCCACTCAGAAGAAGACACATCATCAAAGAACACTCTAAAATTCTGTGTTGGATCTGTATGGGCGCACTTGGCAGGTGTGCCAGTGCATTTTGTACTGGCACACTTGTGAAATGCACCAGTGCATTCTGGTCAACTTCCAGTTTTTCTGCCTAACTTCGTTTGTCTAATTTTCTTCATACTGTATCCGTTTTACGCAAACTCGGACTCTATCTCAAGCAGAATTCCGAGTCGAACGCAATGGCATAACCCGTATAATTTAATTCTTCTTTAAATAATTAGTTATGCTTTAATTATCTCTTATGTCCTGTTTTAAAATTACGGGGTGTTGCATTCGCCCCTACTTAAAGGATTTCGTCCCCGAAATCTTAAAGTTAAGAAGAATGTATATCATACCATCCAACATCCATCTACTCAACCATTCAATCACAGGCATCCATTGTCCTTAAAAAGGTTTCTAATGTTTTTCATGAGCATATGCATATGTGTGTATATGTCCTTGCCCAAATGCAAAATCAGGCAGTCTACTGATTCAGTTGACCTCCTTAATGCGAATCATGTCAGTGCCATGAGTCCATCATGTATGCAATTATTCCTAATCGTACTTTATAGCTTCTACATGAGTGCACAATCATTCATACAAATACAACATCCATATAATAACACATCAAGTTTCAATTCATATGTATTAAAATTCACTCAAGCATATGCAATATGAAAGTGACTGAGCTGATCTAGTGCCTAATATGTGTATATGCATCCACGAGCAACCACTAGCAAACAATTGCAACCACTTGCATCCACCAAACATAACATGTCTCAAACACATGTTTACATCCACTGGCTTCTACCTAAGGATCGAGGATAGGACCGAGAGGATATACTTAAAAGATAAAGACAAGCATGCAAATAAACTTTACAGAAAAAGAGGAATCAAGGATATACCCTTAAAAAGGGTATGATGCGCATATCTAGTCTTCAGTCCTCTAAGTTGCATCTTCTTGAGCTTCACTCCGTCGTACCTTAACTAATTTAACTTTACGATTGCGAAGCTTCTTGACCTCCATTTCCAAAACCCACTAGTAAAAATAGGACCTCGATCACTTACTATGTTAGAGGGTATCCAATGTAATCGAACTATCTTTCCAAGATAAACAGATATTAACCATGATACCAAGTGTATATACTAAGATGATTAGAGGTCTCTCTTCTACTTAGCTTATCCATCATGTAACAATTCTGAGGGTCGATATCTCTCACGCAAACCATCCTAGTCAATCTCGACATCCCTTAAGTACAAGCCCCAAAGCCCTAAACCAATATCAAACAAGCTCCCAAGGAATACCTCCTCCGAATTTGGACGATTTATGTGAGATGATACGAGCAAAAAATCCAAACAATTGAGCACCTAACCGACTCTGGCTATCCTCACCAATCTTGCTCCAAAACTATCGTTGACCGCATAACTGGCTTTGCATTGTCATCTAGATATATGTGGGAGTCTAACTCACGTTTTAGGGGATAAAACCCTAATCTTAATCAAAAACAAATGCGTGCTCATGGACTACTCCAACGGATCGAAAATCGTCGATAAATACAAAGTGATTCTAGGTAGCTAAGACAAACTGATCCCTTAGGATCGCATGAAATTTCGATGGTATTCCCGAGGAAAGTCGAAATTCTAGCTACCCTCCTTTCACAATTACTAGCTAATCAATCCATGCCTAGAATCAACCTATAGCCCATAAAACCCAAAAACATACGTATCTCAAATCCTTACAAACCAAAGATAAATGAGCGGAACCACCAATTGGATTTGAGACAATAATGGGATCCTCTACTATACAAGCTCTAGGGTGCAGAGAATCAACGATGGAAGCACATATAAATGAATGTGAAGCGCTAAAATCAAAAGAGTACTAACAAGATGATCAATAGAAAACTAAACTTTTTCAACCAAAGATTTACTACCTCTGTGTGCTGGCGGTGAGAGCATGCACTTGCCTTCTGGAAAATCCCGTCCTTTGTTCTTGCCCTTGTCTTTAATTATATGACCCGTTACACCATAATAAAGATACTTCCTCTTGTTTTAGGTTTTACTATTCCTTCCTTTTTACCTCCTTTGTGAACCAAGTCTATATCCATGAGTTCTTTGTCTTGGGTTCTGCTCCTTAGCCGAGCACCCTCATTCACATCTTTGCTATCCTTGTGTAACACGTTGACAAGTCTCTCGAAAGCGACCTCCATCGCCCGGAAAATCCTACAAATCTCGAAAGAAAATTAGCCGTAGGTGAAACTACAGTGGCTATAGATGGAAGTTGGGAACTTATTTGCCCTTTGACAAGTGTCATAGTCTCGTCGAGCCTACTGATTCATGCCACGATGAGGTGACCTCCTAGAAAGCCAGGAGCCCCGGAGACTCAGGAAAGAAGGAAACATGGATTCAAACAGAGGATCAAAAGATAATGCATATGGCTTTGGGGAATATGCCTTTAAAACAAAACTTTTCTTTTGAAAATGCTTCTTTTAAAACCATTTTGAAAATAATTTTTCTAATCTTTTATCTGATCCGGTAACCTTCAGCTCTGATACCAAGTGAAACACCCCGCCTCCGTTAAGGTCACTCAGAAAGGGAATGCCTTAACTTCGGTGGAGGGTAATACGTAAAAGATGCGGATAATTTACAAGACAGTCAAATAAAGAAGCGGAAAAATAAAGTCGTTTTATTAACAACTTAATTCAGTCAAGCTTTTACAACAGTTATCTCAATCATACTTAAAAGTAATACATAGAACTTCTGTCTTGATTCAAAAAGAAGCATAAAAATAACAATGATATTCCCCAATAAAACATGAACCAGCCATAATATTGGAAGAGAAGGTCCATAGCAATACATCGACTATCTTCGAGCTTGGAAAGAAAACTGAGCTAAGTGGTAACATTTTCTCCCTGTTAACCTTGGGGGGGGGAGGGGAAATGGAAGAAAAAGGCGAAACAAAACTAGGTCAGACATAAGTCTGGTAAGTCCAGTGAATTTCAGCATATAAATAGGAAATAGCATTATGAATAAACTGAATATAAGACAATACCGTGATAACAGGGATAACAAGATAACAAAGGATAAGCATAAGGTATGATAAGGCAAGAGAAACTGAATGCGCTTCTACTCTTTCTCTGCTTCGCTACTACTTTGTTATTCTAATTTATATATCTATCTCTGCACCACCTAACTAGTGTCCTAACTAGTAATCTATATAAAATGATAACGTGATCCCAATCCGCGTAATTGTGGTAGCCTTCAGGTGTACATCTGTCATGAGGATTCCACTCAATCTGCCTAATTGCCATGAACATGTTAGATGTATCCTTAGTACCCTATCAATCGGCTCCCTACTTGTATTAATTTCTCTTGTGTCTGTGTCAGTCGGCCCTCTGTTGCGTGTAGATACCCTGCGCTGGCCCCACCATAAGGTGTATCAGTCCTTATAATAGCGACCTGACATGATTCAAGATGCATAGTGTATAACTACTGGTACCCAGTGCCTGCTTTTTCCCACTTCGGAGTACATGCACGCCCGTAAACCCTCGGAACCTACACTGAAGTACCCCCTGCCGCAGTTTCTGATCGCTTATAATTAGCCCAGTAATCGTGCCCTACCCTGCCTAGTTTCAGGGTACCATGATACGTCTACGTGGGTTTCTACTAAAATGGGTCCCCGTTACTAGGGTTTCCTGTTGGTTAAGTTTTGTGGGCCTATATATACAAATATTACCCACCTACACGAGATGTACTTAACCCTCCCATCGATTCTAGCATGTTTACTTAACGGTTAAGTTTGTGGGCCTATATGTACTAATATTACCCACCTACACGAGATGTACTTAACCCTCCCATCGATTCAAGCATGTTATTTAACGGTTAAGCTTGTGGGCCTATATGTACTAATATTACCCACCTACACGAGATGTACTTAACACTTCCATCAATTCAAGCATGTTTATCTAATGGTTAAGTTTGTGGGCCTATATTCACTAATATTACCCATCAACCTGATATGTACTTAACCCTCCCGCACATTATGTCATATTGGTTAACTGTTGTCAATTCATGTTAACTTAACCCACCCATTTATCGTGTCATGTTGGTTAAGTGTTTCTTATTAACTTAACCCCGTTCATTTATCAAGTTATATTGGTTAAGTGTTTTCATGTTAACTTAACCCCATGTGTTCATCAGGTTGTATTGGTTAAGTGTCATCAATCAATTCAGGTTAACTTAACCCACCTACTTGTCATTTTACTTTGGTTAAGTGTTGCCTTCTTGTGTCAACTTAACCCTACCACAAATCAAGTTATATAGGTTAAGTGTTGCCCTCTTGTTTTAACTTAACCTTGCCACAAATCAGGTTATATTGGTTAAGTGTTTCTTATTACTTAACCGTACCATTCATCATGCTATACTGGTTAAGTGTTTCCTATTAACTTAACCCTAATCATTCTTGTTATATCTGTTAAGTGTTCCTATGAACATAACCTTAGTCATTCATCTTGTTCATTAGCATTAACTGATTTATTAATGCACCAACCTCTCACATTAGATATGTGTTGTTGCAGTTACTGATGTGCCAGGCGGTTCCGGGCAGTTTAACACTACAACTCAATCATACCTCGGGTTTTTCTTGGGCATGATGTACTAACCTCTCACATTAGATAGGTGTTGTTGTGGTTACTGGATGTGCCGGGTGGTTCCGGGCAGTTTTACACCACAACTTAATCTAACCTCGGGTTAGGCATGTTCATCATTAATCTACACATTTACCCTATATACCCAAATCTAGATTTTTCATGATAATTACCAAATTCACCAAAACTAGTCATGTTACATTTTACGCCCAATCTAGATTTAATGCTCAAGTTACCCAAATTCGCAACAATAACAATTTTTCCCAAAACTTGATTTATATGCCAATTTCATATTTTGTCGTTCATGCCAATTCTAGGTTCAATATGTCAAACAACATATTCCATGATACATGTCAAATTACCCCAAATTGCATCTTAACAGTCATGCCATACTACTTGTTCCAAATTATGCCAAATAATGTCAATTCCATGTTATACCCAATTACCCCAGCATTCATAACGTACGTATTTCTAGATTAACCCAAGGTTCATAAAATAAGGGCATAAGCAAGATGGAACATCGTAAGGATAGGCATTGTCATATGATGATAAGAACTATTGGTTCAATAAACTTGATGTGCTAGAAAGACAAGTTTTGCATGGAATCCATCGCATGCATATAGATATGATTATATCATGAGCTTAAAAAGGGTTACAATTCCAATATACTACAAGGATAAATATGATTAGACCAGTTTCATAGTCAAAAATGATTCCCAAAGATATATATATATATATATATATATACACTCAAGCACAGATATCCATGAAAGGATAGCTTACATCAGGCATATTCTCATATCCATTTTATTACATGTCACAATTAGATTTAGGTGTTCGAATCTTAAAGAAAAAGTAACTGATTACAAAATAAAGGCAAATCTTGTTTTCATGCTTAAGTCATACATCACTATACACACTAATTTTCTTTTTCCAAATCATAAACTACCATATATATATATATATATATATATATATATATATATATATATGTCTCAATTTTTAGATCTTAAACCACAACTTGTACTATGCCTTATATTTATAGTTCAATTTACGCCCCAAATCCCAAGTCATATGTCCAATACTTTATGTCTCAAATCTCAAGTCAAATGTCCAATACTTTATGCCTCAAATCCCAAGTCATATGTCCAATACTTTATGCCTCAAATCTCAAGTCATATGTTCGATACACTTTATGTTTTGAATACAACACGTGTTATGTCCTCAAATCAGTTACAACTCAATTATGCCCAATTATACAAAATTTAATTCTTTTTCCCAATTTTTAGCGTTGGTCATGTCCAAATCGTATATTAAGCCCAATTTTATTTCCAATGTACGTTCATCTCTTATGAGATTTGCCTCAGGCTCGCAGTAGCCTGACTATAAAACAAAAACGGAAGAAGGAAAAAAGAGACAAAGAACATACATAATATTATCAACGAGATATATCCAAAGGATATAGAAAGACAGGCATAATCTCAGATCCATATTTATTGCAATGTCATAATCACAATTAACTTTTTTTTCTTCTGAAAGTAACATGAACTTACAAATTACAGAACGGTCTTGAATTCTGGGATCTGTATTATGAAACTGAATAGCTCTCCCTTGAAGTAGTCTATTTGGTCTTCTAATTTAGATTTGATTTGATGTTCCTCTTAATCGATACTACTTTGGATTTGATTTTCTAGTTTGGAGAGAATGAAAGGAGGCTTAGGCTAGCTTGTCGACGAACATCATGACGGCACTATAGTTTTAGGGTTATGATTTTAGGGTTTAGGTTTAGCTACGTATATATAGATGTCTAGGATTATTTAGAGCCCTTAGATGAACTTGGAGTCCATCAGAACCACCCAGCTCAAATACACATCATCCGGCCACTCAGAAGAAGACACATCATCATAGAACACTCCAGAATCTATGCTGGATCAGTATGGGCGCACTTGGCAGGTGCGCTAGTGCATTTTTGTACTGGTGCACTTGTGAAGTGCGCCAGTGCATTCTGGTCGACTTCTGGTATTTCTACCTAACTTCATTTGTCCATATCTTCTTCATATGTTATCCGTTTTACGCAAAGTCGGACTCTATCTCAAGCAGAATTCCAAGACGAACGCAATGGTGAAACCTGTTTCATTTAATTATTCTTTTAATAATTAGTTATTCTTTAATTATCTCTTATGTCCTATTTTAAAATTATGAGGTATTACAATTAAATTATATAATATTATAAATACCTTTGGAAAATTAGACAAACCTAACCCTAGACCTAAACATCTACAACCGCTGCCTTCTACCATCTTTGATGGCTGAAAATGTTGGAAACTAAAACGTTAATCTCCTTAATTCTAATATGAATTAGATCATGAAATTGTAGAGATAATTATAACACTCTTTCCACTCTTTGATTCTATACGGTTGAGATCTAAATTCATGGAGTGATCTGTTGGAATTTGGCCTCTGAAGTACGGGCGTTCGAGGCGGATTTTATGGTGGAGGGAGGCCGAGTTCCTCCAGACTCGCGGCGGTGGTAGAGGCGGGTCTTGGCTTCAAAGTGACATCCTCTGATCGGATTCAGGTGGCCGAGGTTGCGAGGCGCAGGGGTTTTTTGATTTCACGATTATGGGTTCCATCTTCCTGTAGTTGACGCGTGAGAAACAAAGAAGAAGATGGGGAGCGGGTTTTGACCGTATCAAGAAAGTTTAATGTATAATTTAGTTAATTAATTAATGGTTAATTATTTATGAGATTGTTTAAAGTTTAAGCGGCTATAACTTTTACATACGAACACAGGAAACCGTAAGATCGAGATCTACGCCATGAATCTGACTAGAGCTGAAACCGTGCATGTTGAAAATTCAGACTAAAATCTATGTGAGATTTCTATTTTTAAAATAAATTAATTATTTATTTCATTGTGAAATTTATTCTCATTCTATGTAAAATTCATGATGACGTTATATATATTTATTTCAATGATTGATTGTGTGGTGATTGTGATGAACCACTGAATTGAATTGTGTATTCATGTTTGTCAGAATTTTGTGTATGCAATAAAAACCATAATTTTATTGTATATATAAAATATATAATATTCATGTTTGTTACAAAATAAATGTAAATGTATAAAATATTCTTTTATATGTTATTAGAAGACATAGAAAAAATGTAAACCAATAAAATATTCTTTTATTTGTTATTAGAATACATAGGAAAATGTACATAAAATAAATTTGTCATCTAGTGATGAATTATTATGCCAAAAATTAGAATAACAATAAAATATTCCTTTTATTATTTACATTAAAATATGGTTTTGTTTAAAGGGGAAATTTTTTATAAGGACAAACTAATTAAAAATTTTATCCAAAAGGACAAGCCACTAATTATTTATCCATAAGGACAGTAAATAGGCCAACCCACTAATAATTAAAAATCTCCGTCACCCTTTCTCTCCTCTCTGATTTCTTCTTCCGCTCCTTTTTCTCTTCTCCGATTTCTTCTTCCACAAAATCAGCAAATCAAAAATAACGAAATCATCTCATCTGGAAATCGACTGAAATCAAATCCGCCTACTATCTTACAGTAGAACCTCAAACATAAATCGAACAACAAAAATTAGGGCATGAAATCGATCTCAACAACCGAACAGCAAAAATTAGGGCATGAAATCGATCTCAACAATCGAACAGCAAATCAAAGCCGCGGATTTTGATTTTGATTCGATAGACATTAAAGATGATTTCGTGATTTTGATTTTGTGAATTCATCATAGAAAATCGAACGAGAGAGACGAACGACAGAGATGAACGACGGAAGTTACTTTTTTGGATGGTGAATTTAGTAGCAGTTCGTAGGTATCATTTTCCATTTTTTAAGGTATCATTTTTCTTGTTATTATAGTGTTATGCTTATGTGTTAATTTATTTTCGTGATATATCAGTTTTCTACATGTACTGTTGCATTAGCTTAGCAACTCAATCGAAATTATGTCATTTTAAACAATCAAAGTGGGTTTATAAACAATCAAAGTGGGATGTAAACATTTTGATTCATTAGTTTTCCTTTAAAATATCAAAACAGTTTCTACGTATCATTTTTACATTTAGGTATCAGTTTTATATTTTCAACATGAGTTTACATCATAGCAGTTTTTAGGTATCATTTTTATATTTTTTTAGGTATCAGTTTTATATTTTCAATATGAATTTACATCATAGCAGTTTTTAGGTATCATTTTTATATTTTTTTAGGTATCAGTTTTATATTTTCTAGTTGAATTTACAGTATTATGTTGGTATAAGTTCTGATTGTGTATGGAATTCTTGCAGATACTGCATGCTGCTGGAGATTACTTGAATTCAAGACCGGATTGCATACAAGTAAAAGTAAATGCATGAATGCATGCTTGGAATGGGGAGCAGTGTTCTATGTACTTAGATTGTGTAGGAAAAAAATGTATCATATTAAATCAGTTATGTATCATTGTAGGTATCATATGATACAAGTGGGTATTATTGTGTATTACTGAGAATAATCTCATTTTTGTGACAATTGAATTGAATTGATTGCTATTTTTTTTAATCAGTAGGTATTATTGTGAATACATATTATTTTTGTGAGATTTGAATTGAGTTACATCACAGTGAATACAGTAAAAATTAATACAGCAACAAAAAGTAACTAAAAAAACATAGCACAGTGAATACAGTAAAAATGATACCCAAAAAAATATAAAAATGATACCTAAAAACTATAGTAATGTTTTAAATAAAAAGCAACACAAAAATTACTTATATCACAGTGAAATATGATTAAATCACAATTTGATTGATTAAAATGAAATAAATTCAATTGAATTACAAAGCTAGTGCAATAGTACAGCAACAAAATTAATACCACAACAAAAAGTAACTAAAAAAACATAGCACATTGAGCCCTGTAAAAATGATACCCAAAAAAATATAAAAATGATATCTAAAAACTGCAGTAATGTTTTAAATAAAAGTAGCACAAAAATTACTTACATTATAGTGAAATATGATTTATTCACAATTTGATTGATCAAAGTGAAATAAATTCAGTTGAATTGCAAAGCTAGTGCAACAGTACATCAACAAAATTAATACAACAAAAAGTAACTAAAAAAACATAGCAACAGTGAATACAGTAAAAACGATACCCAAAAAATATAAAAATGATACCTAAAAACTGCAGTAATGTTTTAAATAAAAAGTAGCACAAAAATTACTTACATCACAGTGAAATATGATTTGTTCACAATTTGATCGATCAAATGAAATAAATTCAATTGAATTACAAAGCTAGTGCAACAGTACAGCAACAAAAATAATACAGCAACAAAAAGTAACTAAAAAAAACATAGCACAGTGAATACAGTAAAAATGATACCCAAAAAAATAAAAAAATGATACCTAAAAACTGTAGTAATGTTTTAAATAAAAAGTAGCACAAAAATTATTTACACCTTATTTTGTTTGATTATAACAAAATAAGTTCGACTGTAATACATAGATAACGCAACAATACAAGTAAATAATAAATATAACATTATAACATCAAATGAATATAAATCAGTGGTAAATAAACAAAAATGATACCTAGAAAAATATAAAAATGATACCTACGCGCTGAAAGGTTGAACATTAAAACTGCAGAACCAAGAGAAGTATGAATCACCGATAGAAATTAAAAAAAAAAAACTAATCGCACAGATGAACAGTAAGCTATAATGATTTTAAAAAAAAACAATCGATGTAATCTCCAAAATCGAATTAGGGTTTCGACATTCGGTTAATGAATTGGGTTATTTCGTGAATCGATTGCTTTATTTCCTGAAAGATGATTGCACTATTGCTTGATTTTGTGATTTTGTGAAAGATGAATTCGTGAATAGAAGAAAAGAAACGCACTGGAGAAGAGAATTCGAGATAGAGAGAAGCACGATGTCGTAATGAGAAAGAAAAAGAAATCAGCACACGTGACAGTATATTGTCCTTGTGAATAAAATTTTAGTGGGCTGTCCTCATGGATAAAAAAGCCCTAAAATTTGTCCTTGTGAACATTTTCCTGTTGTTTAAAATTAGAATAACAATAAAATATTCAATTTTATTGTTTACATAAAACATCATTTTTGTTAGTTCCTGTCATGTTGAAATTAAAACATCATTTTTGTTAGTTCGTGTTATGTTGAAATTAAAACACCACTTTTGTTGGTTCATGTTGTATTAACATTAAAGCATCATTTATGTTAGTTCATGTTACATTAGATTTAAAATGTCACTTTGGTAAGAAATATTACATTAGAATTAAAATTTGCCATTTATGTTAGAATTAAAAAAGTCATTTATGTTAGAATTAGAAATTAACATTTATGGTAGAAATATGTTAGGTAATTAAAATAAACATTTATATTAGACTTATGTTATGTAATTACAATTAACATGTTTTGTCAGAAAATTTACATTAGGAAAAAATTACATTTTTGTACAAAATGTTTCATTTGGATAAAAATTACATTTTTGTATAAAATGTTTCATTAGAGTAGAAATTACATTTTTGTATGAAATGTTACATTAAAATAGAAATCACATTTTTGTATGAAATGTTACTTTAGAATAGAAATTACATTTTTGTATAAAAGGTTACATTAGAAAAGAAATAACATTTTTGTTATAAAATGTTGCACTAAAATAAAAATATCATTTTGTCATAGGATGCCATGTTAGAATAAAATAATCATCTTTATTAAAAACGAAACAAAAGATTTCATTTTTTATTTCAACTAGTTACAAGGATTAGAATTGGAATAAAAGATTTCATTTTTATTTTCAATTAGTTACAATGAAATAGGGTTGAAATTTAAAAGTAACATTTCTATTACCATTTTTTCATGCAATAAAAAGAATGGATTTAAAGTAACTTTTTATTTATCAATTTAGTCACAATAAAAAGAATTGATACAAAAGAAACATTTTTATTGTTATTTTAGTTGTAATGAAAGGAATAGATTTTAAAGTTGCATTTTTTATTTACATTTTATATGCAATAAAAATAAAAGTGTTGGAAGTATCATTTATTTTGTCATTTTATATGAAATAAAAATAGTCATTTTTGTCAAACATGTTAGTTAAAATAAAAATAGTCTTTTTTGTTAAACATGACATTTAGTTAGAATTATATTATGTAAATAAAATTATCATGTATGTTAAAATCATGTTATGTAAATAAAACATGATTATTGTAAAAAAATATAGTTTTTGTCAAAACATGATTGTTGAAATTAAAAAAATAACTTTTTTTTGTCAAAGCTTGTTAGCGAAACAAAATTACCATTTGTGTCAAAAGGATTTGTTAAAAACAAAAATATCAATTTTTGTCAAAAGGTTTAGTTGAAACCAAATTAGCCACTTTTATCAAACTAAAATAGTTAAATCCCAACTTGTCACTTTTATTAATTTATAATAGTTGAAATCCAATTTGTGGCTTTTTGTCAAATTATCATAGTTAACAAAATTTGTCACTTTTGTTAAATTATAATAGTTAAATCATTTTGTCGCATTAGATTGTCAAAACAAACATTATCATTTTTGTCGCATTAGATTTGACAAAACAAGCACATCGCTTTTATTTGTTTTGCTGAATTAGAATTTTCGACAAAACAAACATATCACTTTTATTTGTTTGGTTGAATTAGAGTTGTCGACAAAACAAAGTCATCATTTTTATTATTTTGTCAGAATGCACATTTTTGGTCAAAACGAACACTTTTTGGCCAAATAGATTAGTCGAACCAAAATAGTTATTTTTGTCAAATTATAATAGTTGAAACAAAAAAAAAATACATTTTGTAAAATATGATTGTTGAAAACAAAAATCACATTTTTGTTAATTAGATTTGGAATAAAACAAAAATCACATTTTTGTTAAATAAAAAAGTAAACACAAATAGCATTTTTGTCAAATAGGTTTGTGTTACGACAAAAACATTCATTTTGATAAAATAGAATTGTCAGCGAAATGGATGTATCACTTCTTATACATTTTGTTGAAATATAATTTATATGCAAATATAATAATCATTTTTATTTGCATAGCATACAATAGAATTTATATGCAAATATAAAAAAATCATTTTTATTTGCAAACTTACTTTAGAATTTATATTCAAATATAAGAATCATATTATTGGTCAAAACATACATTAGAATGTATAGGTGAGTTAAAGTGAAATCTTTATATGTTAATGCATACATTAGTTTTTGTATGCAATTTAAAATAAACATTTTTATGCATTAAAGTTAAGAATAATTACATATAAATAAAGTATAATGAAAATCATCTTTTCATTTGTCATCAGCAATAATGTCGTATAAATAAATTACATTCTATTAGACATTAGAAATGTAAAATGAAATTATACAAGTCAAATACATTTTTACTCGGCATTAGGAATAAAATAGCATGTTTTGTTCATTATCATTAATATGTTAGCAGAATTAGAAATTGGTTAAATTCATTAACCAGTTATTTATATATACGAACTGGTGTTGGCTGAAAACACCACACGGGTATTGGGATGATAATTGATATACACTAGTCCCAATATTTATTTGAATGTCAATCGATAGATTGACAGACTGCGTTGACCTTTATTATTTCATTTTAATGCTCACACAGTTGTGAACTTCACTCTGAATGTTGAATGGATGGTTTGATAATTGTTTATCCTTTGTTGTCATATACATACGATATATGAAATCCATATAACCGAAACTATATGGTAACTGATTGAGTCGCATTCCGATTTAGAATATCTTTTAATATAAAGAATATTTTAAAATAAAGAATATTGTAATATAAAAAATATTATATATAAAAAATATTTTTATATAAAGAATATATTTGAATAACAAATATTTAAAATAATATTCAACGTAGAATAAAATAATGATTTCTATATCCGTTTTTGGATGGACACAAAGATAAAAATATATTTTTACTGAAACAAACTAGTTATTAACTAGAATAAATCTTTTAAATTAAGATTTAATGAAGTCTTCCAATTAACTGATATTATATGGAATTAAATAAAAGAATTAGATTTTGGGTTGTCGTGGAAAGTGTCTTAAATAACACTGTTCTTAAAACCCCGTATAAAAAGAATAAATCTTTTAACTAAGATTATTACACTACAACAAAAACACCATATTACAACTTTAATTTTACAACGGTGGTAAACGCACCGTTGTAATAAATGGGTTTTTACAACGGTGGTTAAAGCACCGTTGTAATAAATGGTTTTTTACAACGGTGGTATAAACACCGTTGTAACTACAACAAAAACACCATATTACAACTTTAATTTTACAACGGTGGTTAAAGCACCGTTGTAATAAATGTTTTTTACAATTTTTTCCAAAAAAGTTGTAATAAATTTATTTTTAACAACTGTGTTAGTAATTATTTTCATTAAATGTAATATGACTATATTTTAATATTAATTATTTTCATTAAATAATTTTTAATAATTAATATTTACAACTAATTAGTAATTATTAATTAATAACCTATATATTAATATTAAATATTTAATTAAAAATACTTCAATAAATAAATAATTCATGCTAATAATTAGTAATTGACAACCAATTAGTAATTATTAATTAATAATCAATAAATACATATTTAATATTTAATTAAAAATACATCAATAAATAAATAATTCCTACTAATAATTATTAATTAACAACCAATTAGTAATTATTTAATAATAATCAATATATAAATATTAAATATTTAATTAAAAATAATTAATTTATAACTACTTCATTATTAAGTACTAGTAATTAATTAGTAAGTAATAACTAATGAGCGGTTAATAATCAATTAATTAATGATCAATAAGTAAATAACAATTAATAAATATTTAATTTATAATTAATCATGACTATTAGTAGTAATTAATATTTAGTATATAATATTTTTTAATAAGTAATCGTTGTTGAAAGTTTTTCCAAAATTTTTTGTCAAATATGATCCCTACGAAGGGGGGGTCCAGGGGGGGTGGCAACCCCCCAAGGTGGGGGTGCGGGGGCAACGCCCCCGCTAACGGGGTTCGACCTCGTATATTTTGTGTACTGTTGAATTTGAATCTTACTCAAAATTTAACAACAATCGTTAATTAAGTAACAATTATAAGTTAAAAATCAGTAGTAAATAATAATAACAATTATAAGAAGAAAATAGTTAGCAATAACAGTAATAAAACCGGTGTTAATATCCATTTTACACATAATAAAAAACAAATCTATTTAATTTTTAATATCAAATAATTACAATTAAGTACTTAATAAGTGAATATATTTTTTAACAACTGTGTTTTTCTTCCAATAATAATAAACAAGTTTCATTTTGGCTTCCAACGCATAAGTCAAATTTCATTTTGGCTCCACTATGTTAGATTGCAACCGTCACAGGTAACAAGGGCTTCCAACGCATAAGTCAAATTTCATTTTGGCTCCACTGCGAAATTTTGGCTCCAAAATCATTTTTTTGGGCTCGTAGGCCCTTTAATTTCCCAACACAGTTTTTATTCCCGATGAGCATAAACCCTCATCTTCTGAACCACGCCGCCTATTCTCTTTCTTTCTCCATCTCACGTTCTTCTTTTTCTTCCCAAATTCAGTAATTTCGTACTAAATTCGTAGGAAGGTTTAAGGATAAC
Source organism: Allium sativum (assembly GCA_030737875.1). Classification (NCBI taxonomy): domain Eukaryota; kingdom Viridiplantae; phylum Streptophyta; class Magnoliopsida; order Asparagales; family Amaryllidaceae; genus Allium; species Allium sativum. The sequence continues at coordinate 376,343,276 of CM060922.1, forward strand.
AAGTTGATCTTATTCCAGCTGGCGTCTCTTAACCCTAAATCCAAATCGATCTGCCCAAATTCTCCTTCCTCACGGTGGCGTCTTCCTCAAGGTATTAGACTTCCCACTTCGGTTAGATTGCGTAGCCTTTTTTTTTACTCCGAAACTAATTCAGCTTTTGAAGATTTTGTTGATCTTATTAATCAAATTCTGAGTTTTATGTTAATCTTGTGATACTAATTATCAACTTTTTTCTGAAATAGAAGCAGCTTTATTGTGGAGGCGACACCAACTCGGCAACGACATGAGGGGACGGACGACGACAGGCACCGCTTCAGCGCGACAAGGGACAGCGCTGAGCAAAATGCGAAGCCATTAATTTGTAAGTTCAATTTGATTTCCATTTTGCAATTTTAATTATGCTGGAAAAATAGCGAATGAATTGGGTTGATTTATGCTGCAAATTGCCTAATTGCATAGTTGGCAGAGGAGGATTATGTTGTGCCAAAATGGATTATGTTGATTGTTGGGAAGTGGAAACTCAAATTCTATTTTTTATTGCCAATTACAATTGGCAGCAATTTGCAAAATTGCAAAATGAAAAAAATTGAATATGTCAGTTTTTAATTGGCACCAATTGCCGATTATATTGCAAAATTGCAAAATGAAAAAAATTGAATATGTCAGGTTTTTAATTTACAGTAGGGTGATTAAATATGAGTTTGTTCATTATTTACAGAACTTCATTTGCAGGAACATGGTTGGAGAAGGACTTCACTTGTTCAGCTGAAGAAATGGATATATATTTTGGCATCTTTATGAAAGCACATAACCTGTTCGACCTAATGCCTCAACAGTTCCTGCTTCTAAATCTTGTAATCATTATTTGTAATGTAATGAAGAATTGATATATTACCGTGATGATGTATGATTCAGTTTTTGTATTTTGAATATAAAGTTGTAATCTTTTTTGTATGAATGGATCCGTTGCTTTGAATTTATATCAATTTGTTTTCTGTTTATTCAGCTTTTGTTGCTTTTGCAAAATTTATTTTTTTTAAAACCCAAAAGTCTATCACAACGGTGCATAACTGTTGTAATAAAGTTTATTACAACGGTGGAAAAAAGTTGTAAAATATACATATTACAACGGTGTTGCAACAGTGCAAAAAAGTTGTAAAAGATATTAGTCTATTACAACTTCTTAATACACGACGGTTTGCCCACCGTTGTAAAATGTATATTACAACGGTGTTCCACCGTTGTAATAGGGTCATTTTGTTGTAGTGTTAGTGTTTCAAAATTATATTTAGTATTGGAATAAATTGATATGTAAATTGGGTTTTTTGTGAACTATGTTTTTAAACAACATTTGTTCTTTAACCCAATCAACAGTCAAAATATGATTTAGAATTTATAAATGTTTTTATTAAAATTTAGAAGGAAATTTTCCAAAGTCAAGTTTTCCAATTTAATACATATTAAATTGGAATTTAATGGAAATTCGATTTGATAATAATTGTGATTGGCTTCTGTAAAAGAAGACTGTTACTATATATGGAATTTAAAAGGCTTTGCCGTTATTCCATTTAGATTATTAGTCTGATACGGAAATTTATACCGATTATATATTGATTTGATTTCAGTGAAAATTCCATACTTAATGGAAGATGATTTTTGGTTTATCGTGAACAATGTTTTTAAATGACATTGATTCTTTAACCCAGTTAAAGATAAGATTTGTTTCTTAAATAGGAATAATCATTTTTGATATTAAAATCAAATTGGAGTTTTAATGAACCTTTAAAGAGAAGATTGAAGAATAAATTTAAAATAATTTATCTTTGATAAAATTAATGGGAACATTTCCCTAATAATATGAATATTTTACTTAAAGAATATTCTGAATTGGAATGAGGCGTATGATGTGTCTTTATAGCACTTGATTTTGATTATAAAAATACGCGAGTTATTCGGAAAGACCGGGTTTAACCCATTCTGAATAATTACTACGACGATTAAAAGTTGAAGATATTGAAGACGGTAATTGAAGACCGGCGATCTTCACATCGAATGGAAGACTACTGATGCTTGGCATTGGGTCGCTCCTAGTAAAGGGTTAATGTCGTAGTTTGTCCAGACGTACTTGTTGATTGTCTGGATATGTGAGCACCTCACTTCCGTATTGGACATACGGGAGGCGGAATAAGGTGTCTCCAGTTTCATTCAGACCCAGAACGGACTTGTAAATGGATGTGTGTCTGACATTGAATTTCATTACATGTAAATTAAATTGATTTCTATTTAATATATATATATATATATGTTGTGGCGGAGAATTTATTCTCTTGCTTAACACCCTTCTCTGAGACGTACGAGCTCAGAGGTTATATGTTAGTAGTTATCGATTGCATGGCGTGAATTGTCAATGTGGCATGCCAAGATGCAAATGATCAAGGCTTTTGTTGAAAAGCATAGCCTTGTGGTTGATGATCAAAGCATAGCATATTTTGGCATAGCTTTGTGTATAACGTGACCTCACGAGCTTCACACCCCGGTAAGAGTCAGAAACAGAGCAAGGGAACGCTGGGAGTGCACACGTTTCTTTCTAGCTAGAAGTGGTGTCAGCGACTTACCAGCCCTGACATTTTACTTATGTGGATGATGGAAATTTCGAGGCCTCGAATTTATTATTGGTCGCCAGTGTCCATATTATAGGTTCAATAGGACTGGGGAGCGTGTGTTCAGGCATAACTAATCCACTAAAGTATTAGTGGATCAGCCCTGCTGTATCCAAGGGTTTGCCAGCGTCTGAATCCTGAGACATTGCTAGAGTGTCTCGAATCGGTAAGAAGATCGTTCCTAGCATTACCTCTTGATGGAAACCCAATTTCCAATACGACCCCATGTGGTTTTGATTGTAGAACTAGTATGGCGACATTGTATATGGTAGCTATGCCGTCTATGATTAATACATTATGATTGAAATGTTTTTGAAACATATATACACTAATAATAATATCAAATCCATTTTTATCGTATCAAGCATTTTTGACCATTATATGGTAAAACTCTATCCTCCGGCTTGCATTGCATTGTGTGATGGGACCTGAGTCTTATAATGGTTTCATTTTTTTTAAAAAGCATTGCGTTGTTTAACGATTTACTTTATTTTATACACTAGCAATACAATGGAGTAAACCCGTTCCGCGTTAGCGGCGTGGTCCGGAGATTTGCCTTCTTATTAGATAAGTTAAGTAAAGATTTCTCATACCAGTCCCATGACTGACCCATAATTTGTTTCACTTTGCAAACTCGGGTGCCCTTTTTCCACACGGGCAGTCGAGTAGCTTATTTTGTAGATATATTGAGTAGGATTCTGGATCGAAGCTTAAAGTTGTGTCCAGAGCATTGGTAGTCTTCCGCAGTGTTAATTTACTTGTTCCGTTGCAGTGTATTAAATTATTGTAAACTAATCTTCCACTGTATTATTATATTCAATGTACTCTAATATTCTGTACTCTGATGTAATATTATCATGATGTAATAAAAGTCTTCTGTTATTTGTTCCGATGTTTTGTATTCCCATAATTAACGTATTCGGGTTTTGAAGGGTCTTGATTGATTTAGCGATCGATTAGGTCCGAGCGAAATCCATATCGTTACAATGTCGAACTCCAAGACAGCTGCTTTACCAGTCCTTGCCTTCACTAAGTTGAATGAATCAGTCTGCATATGATCTCATTTGGTTATTTAAGCTTGTTTAATTAAACTCTCATTGTTTTGTTTGTATTTCATTATGTTTCCTTTCAGGAAAATGGTCGAGAGGGTGGAAGGCTTGGGATTTATAGCTATCATTGCCTTCACGAGCAAGGATTAGGATCATAGGTAGCTCAGCTAGAGTCTAAAACTTGGTTGTTAAGCCTTTCAGTATATAGCATGGGAAAGGAGGATCTAAGTTGTACCGTGTACAGGTTTCAATTTCCCAAAATTTGTTAATTTGATGATACATGGCAGGATTTACTTAGAAGCTAAGGTATGGTAAAACTTCATTAAATAAACTATAAAGGTACATGGCATGAATATATTAGTCTTCGTAAGGTATGGTGGTTTAGAGCATAGTCTGCTTCTCTACGTTTTAGCTGAGCTTGGTTCCTTCACTGCTAAGGCAAATTTTGATTAGGTAGAGGATAGGTAAGTTATGTATTACTTCACAATGAAGTAATAGGATAAGGGTAGATTACAGGGTAGCCATGTGTATTAGTGTAAAGTTTAGGGTATAGCGGTGTAGTGTAGGTTTTGAGAAAGAAAGGCTTAGCACATGTTTCATTTATTGTCCACATATATTTGTTGAGGAGTATGTGGTGACGATGGTATAAAATTTCGTTCATTTACTGATTTCTACGGACAGAGATAAAAATACCGTCATGTCCAGCGTGGTGCCACGGTCCAAAAAATATAATAATATCGGTAGGTTCACTCATATTGTGAAACCCCAAAATATCGATATATGGTGCAAAATATTCTAAATAAAAAGTTGCGTACTTAATTAATTAAAAATTACAGAAAAATTCTATAAATTAAATTAGCACTACGTCTCAAAAGAATCTTGTCTAAATTTGGAACCCATATTTAAATATATTTAAATAACCGTTATGGCCGAAAATGAATATACCGCTGCTTTTCTGAATATTTAATTTGGACGTAACTAACAATCTATGTTCCGAAATCTTGATTTTTCACTACCGTTAGAAAAATGCAGTTTAGTAGATTCAAACATTTCTTGTTTCGAGGAAATCTGACTTATAGCGAACCCTGTATACTCAGTTGAAGTTCAGAACGTAAAATTACAAACTGCCGCGATATTGCGGGCTCGATTATATTTAATATATATTATTATACGTTCAACTTCGTTTTAATTAATATATAAATCCAAAATCCACTTATATTACGAATTCAATATTTAAACTGATTTAATTATTCAAATACAAACCGATAAAAATGTGGGACGTTACATTCCTTCCCCCTTAAAAGAATTTCGTACCCGAAATTACTAAGGTAGGGAAAATGCTACAATCCATATTATAACCAGGTTAAAAAAAATTATTTAATTTCTTAAATTCAGTTTCAACAGAACCGATTAATTCTAATTAAAAAAATTAATTCCTTCTTATTAACAAATACTTTCAGAAATTCAGAAAATTTCCTAGCAGCTTAAATTTTCGGAGAATTTCGCAAGTATCTCCTCTACACGGCTTATTTGGTACTACTACATCTTACTTCTCTGGGCTTTCTCCAATCCAAAATAAAATCAAACAGCCAAGTGGTTTGTCTAAACGCTCATAAATCCCATACTTAGTATATAGAAATGTGTACCTTTTTGTTGGTCATTCAACTCTTTCTGTAACACCCCGAATTTTCTGTTAACTATAAATTTAAAAATTATAGTATAATTAATTCTAAATGAAATAATTAAGGGAAACGGGTTACGCCATTGTGCTCGTCTCGGAATTCTACCTGAGATAGAGTCCGAGTTTGCATGAATCAGACTCCGTACGAACGAGCTATGACCTCCGGAAGTTTCAGAATTCGATTTAAAATTCAAACGGTTCAAATGAAGTTCAAAATTCGAAAAATAGACCCAAACTGGGCTGGGTGGGAAAATTCCCGCCCAGGCACCAGGTCGACCTGGGTGACTAGGTCGACCACAGGGTCGACCTGGGGGTCGACCTGCCCAGTCGACCTGGTTTGACCCTGGCTGGCCTGGTCGGGGTCTGGTCGATTTCTGAGGCTTGGCTGTGTCACTAGGGCTGACTTGTCGCTTTCTGATTGGCTTCTCTTGAGATGGATGATCTCAATTAACTCTAGCTTCATCGATGACTCAAATCAATCTGAAATTCTATATAAACAACTTTAAGTCTCCAACCTAAATTCACATAAAAAATTAGAGACGGAGCCGCCATGCTGTCGGGAGAAAATTAAGAGGAGCCTCCACTTGTAGAAAAGCTTAGAGACGAGCCAAATTAAAGTTAAAACAAGAATCAAATCAACGTTTGTCTACCCAAAGGAAAACAATTCAAATTCAGAACTCAGAAATCCGAAAACAAGACCGTCGTTTGTTGTAAGTATAGTGATTTTTCTGATGCGAATAAAAGTTAGGATTTGATTCGATGTAAAATGGAAATAGAATTGTGTTATTGTATAACGATGATGTTAATTCATATCTATGTATTAAATGATTGTATTGTGAATGGTTGGAATGTTTGTGTTTAGATTTACTTTGTGTTGGATCCATTCCAATGAAAACAACATCACATGCAAGTTGTATAGTTCATGTTGTAATCTACACCTATATGTTTATGTGATTATATAAGTTGTATGTGATATGTACAAGTTAAGATCTCATGTATATACTTTATGCTAAAACCTCTATGCCTAGGTTCATATACATGCTTATATGTCTATACAAAAGTTGCAAGTTCATAATTGGATCCATGCCAAGATCCATTTTAATACAAGTTTCATGTAAACGTGATTTGGATCTAGTTCACATATGCGATGAAATTATACATACTTTGTGGACATGTTATATTCTTGTCGTATGCTAGTGATGTTCGATGTTATGCCTAAATCTAAACATGTTTAGGCTTATGTTGTCTAAATCATATGTTAATTCATGTGACACCTATTTGGTTAGACCCCTATTTCAATGCAAGTTCACATGTATGTAAGTTGATTTAGCCTATGTTGCAAGTTCACACCTATGATATTCATGTTGAATATTTTTCTAGTTCACACCTATGATGTTCATATAGACTATGCCAAAAATGCCAAGTTTACACCTATGTCATGTTTATGTTTATGAATTCCCTTTTGCCAATTTTGTGTGTACTAAATTAGGCTAAGTTTTTAGCCTAATATTATATGTTAAAAACCATATGAACGAAAATTAGGCTAAGATTGTTAGCCAAATATTTAGATGGGGTAACGTTGTGAAAATTGGTAACTTGACATAAATTGGTGAAAATATATGACATTGGCATGTTTGTCACATGCCAAAATTGGTGACACTTGAATGGTATAAATTCTTATACCAAAAATGATGAACTTGGAAAGTGGACCATAACATTCAATTGTTAACAAATTTACATATAATAAGTAATAAAGACAAATACGTAAATTTAGAAAATACGAGTATGCTTAACACGAGGTTAGATTGAGTTGTGATGTAAACCTACCCGGACTTGCCCGACTGTCCAGTAGTCACAACAATACCTATCCAATGTGGGTGGTTGAGCATTGAGCCCAATAAGGACCCGAGGTTAGAATGAGTTACAGTGTAAACCTTCCCGGAACCGACCGGCACATCCAGTAACCGTAACAATACCTGTCTAATGTGAGTGGTCGGTGCTTTAAAAAACTAAGGACAGACATGTCAGGATGGTAGGGTTAAGTTAACTAAAACACTTAACCTATTCAACATGTTAATCAAACTGATGGGTGGGGTTAGTTAAATACAGACACTTAACCACTGAACATGTTTGACTAGAAAACCCTAGTAACGGGGACCCATTTCAGTAGTAACCCAATTAGGTATCATGGTACCCTGAAACTAGGCGGGGTGGGGCACGATTACTGGGCTGATTGTAAGCGGTCAAAAGCGACGGCGGTGGGTGCAACAGTGTGGGTTCTAACAGAGTGCGAGCGTGCACACACTTCGGAGCAGACAAACAGGGCATTGGGGCACTAGTAGTATAATCTACGCATTCTAAGGATTGTGTCGGGCCGCTACGATCGGACATGATACACCCCATGGTGGGACAGCATATGTATCTACAATCTTTGGGGGCCATAAGACACAAATGATTATGCGAGTAGGAGCCGATCTTTAGAGAAAAGGGGATCACTTCACCTCGATCATGGGGTGCCAGTTGGGACAATGCAAGTAGGTGCAGAGATATAGTGTGGGGTGCGATAGTATATTCGATTCAAACTGTTTTGTCTTAGTTTATGATACTTTCCTATTTCCAGTTTATACCTATCATGCCTTTTTTCTTATTCTCATACTGACGAGTCACTAGACTTACCAGGCTTTATGTCTGACCCTATTTTCTTTCATCTTCTTTTCTTCCGTCCCCCCCCCCCCCGGGTCCACAGGGAGGAAACAACCCAGCTTAGTCAGACCCTTTGCAAGCTTCAAGATAGTAGATGTACGGTTTGGACTCTCCTTCCTTGGCTATGGCTGTTGGACACATTTTATGGGGATTTATGCAGTTTTAATTATGTTTTATGCTTCTTTATTTAATAACCAAGACAAAAATGATGATGTAATGTTTTGGAAGTTATTATGTGACAGTTATGGGAATGTTTTGTATGAACACGTATTTATGAAATAAAAAGTCTGTTTGTTTTCCGCTGCTTATATATATGTGTTTATATATCTGTCTTGTGTTTATCTATGACTTTTACTTAAAAACCTCCACCAAAGTTAAGGCATTCCCTTTGTGAGTGACCTTAATGGAGGTGGGGTGTTTCACTTGGTATCAGAGCACAGATTTACCAAACTAGATAAAAAAATTTGAAACTATTTTCAAAAAGAATTTTAAAGAAGCATTTTTTTTAGAAAAGCGTTGTTTTTAAAAAGACATAATTCCCCAAACCCATATGCACTATCTCTCTATCCTTTTATCTTGAATCTTTCCTTTTCTTTTCAGTATGTCTGGGGACCTTACTCCCCAGCTACAGACGCTTTTACTCCCCCTCCTCCTCTACATGAAACAACAAGCGAAAGAATCGCAGAATAAGAAGATGGATAATAGTCAAGGAGGAAAGGACCACAACAAAAATAACAAGGCACGTGAGAAAAGGAAATGTTATTTCTGTGGCATTGTTGGGCATATAGTCTAGGATTGTAGAAAAAATAAGATGAGGATGTGAGCATGCTTTCAGTGTGGTGATACTGGACATATCAGCAAGAACAACCCTAAGAAGCAAGGGCAAGGCCCGCAAGCAGGACCTTCTGGGGGTACCTCTTTAACTTCTTCTTCTAGATGCTTTGTTTTGTCTTGCTTATCTTCTCAATCCTATCTTAAGAACGAGGTAGAAATATTTCTGTTGAAAGCTTAGTTTATCTCTATGATCATCCAGTTCGCACTCTCTTTGATTCTGGTGCATCACACTCCTTTATTTCATCTGCTTTAGTAGAATATCTGCACTTAGACACTAGTATGGTAGAAGATCCCTTGGTTGTTTCAAATCCAATTGGGGGCTCGGCTTTTTTGTCGATGGTTTGCTTGGATTTGAAAATCTCTATTATAATTGTTGAATTTAGATGTAGTGCCTTTGTTTTGGGCTTCTCAGAATATGGACTGATCTTAGGCATGGACTGGTTATCCAGTAATGGTGCCATTCTTGATTGTGAGAAAAGAGTGGTTAGACTCTTGACTCGGCTCGGTAACACTCTAGAAATTTCTTGTAATCCCTTGAATGCTGTTATCCTTAGTTATCTAGAGTCGCTTGACTCTTCTGTTGAGAATTTGCAGTCGGGTAGAGTGGTCCGGGAATATCCGGATGTCTTTGAAGAGGTGAAAGGCTTACCTCCGAAGCGGGAAATAGACTTCCGCATATATCTTGTTGATAATGCAAAGCCCGTAGCTATGCCTGTTAGACACATGGCTCCAAAGGAGAGAAAGGATCTCAGTAAGCAAGTTAAGGAGCTTCTCGAGAAGGGGTATATAAGGCGGAGTATCTCGGAATGGGGTGCTCCAGTGGTTTTCACCACCAAAGCAGATGGTTCACTACGTCTTTGTGTGGACTATAGGGAGCTAAACAAGCTGACTAAAAAGAGTGGACACCCGCTTCCCCGAATAGACGATTTGTTTAATCAGCTTGTAGGTGCGTCAGTCTTCTCCCAACTTGATCTGGCTACTGGGTTCCATCAGCTAAGGGTAGCTGAAGATAGTATTGATAAAATGGCGTTCAGAACCCCAGACGGTTTCTTCCAGTGGCTTGTCATGCCTTTCGACTTGACAAACGCACCCGCTTATTTCGTGGACCTAATGAGTAGGGTGTTTAGAGAATTCCTCAACAAGTTTGTGGTTGTCTTCGTAGACGATATTTTAATCTTCTCAAAGAATGAGGAAGAACATGCTCAACATCTGAAGGAGATCATGGAAACTCTTCGAGTTCATCAGCTAAAAGCCAAATTCTCCAAGTGCCACTTTTGGAGAGAAGTAAGAGTTCTTGGACATATAGTGTCCAAAGAGGGGTTAGCTATGGACCCCGCGAAAGTGGTGGCAGTGCAAGATTGGAAGACACCAAGAAATGCAACCGAAGTCCGAAGCTTTCTTAGGCTAGCCGGTTTTTACCGAAAGTTCATTAGGGATTTCGCGAAAATTTCAGCTCCACTCACAAGGCTAACAAAGAAGAATCTGGCGTTCGCTTGGGATTTGGATTGTGAGTTTGCTTTCCAACGATTAAAAAGGGCTCTCATAATAGCCCCAGTTCTGACTTTGCCGGATGGAAGCAAAATGTTCACAGTATATACGGATGCTTATGGTAGGGGCTAGGTGCTGTTCTGATGCAAGAAGGGAGGGTAGTAGCTTATGGTGAAAGACAATTGAAATTGCATGAAAAGAACTACCCAACCCACGATCTTGAGTTGGCCGCCATCGTCTTTGCGCTTAAGTCTTGGCGCCATTATCTCCTAGGTGAGAAGTTCGAATTATATACTGACCATAAATCGTTGAAGTATCTTTTCTCGCAGAAAGATCTTAACTTGAGGCAGCAAAGGTGGATGGAGTTCCTTGCCTCGTATGACTTTGAAATTTCCTATACTCCTGGCAAAGGCAACGTAGTAGCAGACGCGTTGAGCAGAAAGAAGCTGACCCTAAGCCCTCTCTTTGTAGAAAGGCAAAGCTTGGACTATATAGTCAGTTTTGACTTTAGGCCCTCCTCTAATCTTATACCTGGTTTATTGGCATCACTAGAAGTACGGCCTACTCTTTTAGACTCGATAGGGGCCGCACAACGTGAAGACCCTCAGCTTGTGGATGTGATTGATAAACTAATTAGGTGTGAAACTTCCTGTCACTTCAATAGGTACACCATCGATGATTAGGGTTGGCTAAGACGGGATGGAAGACTATGCATCCCACAAGAAAGGGATTTAGTGAAAATGGTTCTCGAGGAAGCGCATCATTCCAAGATGACAATACACCCAGGTGGGGACAAGATGTACAAGGGCGTAAAGAGAGTTTTCTATTGGAGCGGCATGAAGAAGGACGCGGCCGATTTCGTTTCTAAGTGCGATACCAACAGGTCAAGGAAGAACAAAAGAAGCCTGGAGGACTGCTTCATCCTCTAGAAGTCCCGCAATGGAAGTGGGATAGCATTTCAATGGACTTCATTGACGGGTTGCCTAGGTCAAGAAGAGGCAATACTAGCATTTGGGTGATAGTGGACAGGCTTACTAAAAGCTCCCACTTTATACCTATCAAGAGTAAAAGGACTACCTCGTCTCTAGCTTCTCTTTATCTCAAGGGAATAGTTCGACTCCATGGAATACCCTCCAACATAGTGAGTGATAGAGATCCCATCTTTACGAGCAAGTTTTGGCGGAGTCTTCAAGAAGCTGTAAGCACACAGTTATGCTTGAGCACAGCCTATCACCCCCAAACTGATGGTCAGACGGAAAGGGTGAATAGAGTATTGGAAGATCTTTTGAGATTATGCGTTCTTGACTTCGGAGGGACTTGGGAGGATCATCTTCCTTTAGTGGAATTCTCCTACAACAACAGTTACCAAGCCACCATCGATATGGCGCCCTTCGAAGCTCTATATAGAAGACCGTGTCGATCACCAACTTGTTGGTGGGAGTCTACAGACAAGCTTATACTTGGGCCAGACATGATTAGAGAAACTTCAAAAAAAGTGGACTTGATACGAAGGAAGATGAAGACGGACCAAGACAGACAAAAAAACTAGGCAGACAAAAGAAGGACCGACCTTGAGTTTGAGGTTGGGGACAGGGTTTTCCTTAAGGTATCCCCTTTAAGGAACGTCGTTCGCTTTGGATCCGCAGGAAAGCCAGCACCAAGATTTGTAGGACCGTTCCCTATCATCGAGAAGATTGGGAAAATGGCTTATAGAGTAGAGCTGCCTGAAAGATTGGCTGGAATTCACAACGTCATTCACGTTTCTCATCTCCGAAAATGTCTACATGAATCTGCGGAAGTGGTGGAGCCAAGCATTCTAGAAGAAGCCGAAGTGGAACGCGAAGCAACTGTGAGGAGAGTTCCAACTCGAATCGTAGGAATTGAAATCAAAAAGCTACGCAACCGCGAAGTCAAGCTCATTAAGGTTCAGTGGAGCGACACCGAGGAAGATGCGACTTGGGAAACTGAGGACAGAATATGTGTGGCCTACCCTTTTCTTTTTGAGGGTATATCTTTAATCTCTCTTTCCTTAAGTTGTGTTTGTATCTATCTTTTTAGGTATATCTCCTCGATATTATCCTTATCCTTAGGTAGAAACCCTTTGGATGTAAACATGTAACTGAAACATGTTATGGTTAATGGCTGCAAGTGGCTACAAGTGGTTTCTAGTGGTTGCTTGTGGATGCACATACACACAACCTAGGTTTTAGATCGGGTCAGTCACTTCATACTGCATATGCAAATATGTATTTATATTTGTATGTGGTTGAAACTTGATATGTCGTCATATGGATGTCGCATTTGTATGAATGGTTGTGCACTCATGTAAGATTATGAGTAAGGGCAATTTGCATACATAATGGATTCATGACACTTACATGATTTGCATTAAGGAGGTCAACTGAATCAGTAGACTGCCTGATTTTTGCATTAGATAAGAACATGTACACACACTATGCATATGATCATGAAGCATTAGAAGTCTTTTAAGGACAATGGATGCCTGTGTTTGAGGGTTGAGTAGATGGACGATTGGATGTTAGGATTTACATTCTCCTAGACTTGAAGATTTCGGGGACGAAATCCTTTAAGGAGGGGAGAATGTAACACCCCGAATTTTCTGTTAACTGTAAATTTACAAATTATAGTATAATTAATTCTAAATGAAAGAATTAAGGGAAATGGGTTACGCCATTGCGCTCGTCTCGGAATTCTGCCTGAGATAGAGTCCGAGTTTTCGTGAATCAGACTCCGTATGAAGGAGCTATGACCTCCGGAAGTTTCAGAATTCGATTTAAAATTCAAACGGTTCAATTGAAGTTCAAAATTTAGAAAACAGACCCAAACTGGGCTGGGCGGGAAAATTCCCGCCAGACACCAGGTCGACCTGTGGGTCGATCTGGGGGTCGACCTGGGTAAGTAGGTCGACCTGGGGGTCGACCTGCTCGGTCGACCTGGTTTGACCCTGGCTGGCCTGGTCGGGTTCTGGTCGATTTCTGAGGCTTGGCTGTGTCACTAGGGCTAACTTGTCGCTTTCTGATTGGCTTCTCTTGAGATGGATGGTCTGGATTAACTCTAGCTTCATCGACGGCTCAATCTGAAATTCTATATAAACAACTTAAGTCTCCAACCTAAATTCACATAAAAAATTAGAGACCGAGCCGCCATGCTGTCGGGAGAAAACTGAGAGGAGCCTCCACTTGTAGAAAAGCTTAGAGACGAGCCAAATTAAAGTTAAAACAAGAATCAAATCAATGTTTGTCTACCCAAAGGAAAGCAATTCAAATTCAGAACTCAAAAATCAGAAAACAAGACCGTCGTTTGTTGTAAGTATAGTGATTTTTCCGATGCGAATAAAAGTTAAGATTTGATTCGATGTAAAATGGAAATGGAATTGTGTTATTGTATAACGATGATGTTTATTCATATCTATGTATTAAATGAATGTATTTTGAATGGTTGGAATGTTTGTGGTTAGATTTACTTGGTGTTGGATCCATTCCAATGAAAACAACATCACATGCAAGTTGTATAGTTCATGTTGTAATCTACACCTATATGTTTTTGTGATTTTATAAGTTGTATGTGATATGTACAAGTTAAGATCTCATGTATATACTTTATGCTAAAACCTCTATTCCTAGGTTCATATACATGCTTATATGTCTATACAAAAGTTGCAAGTTCATAATTGGATCCATGCCAAGATCCATTTTAGTACAAGTTTCATGTAAACATGATTTGGATCTAGTTCACACATGCAATGAAATTATACATACTTTGTGGACATGTTATATTCTTGTCACATGCTAGTGATGTTTGATGTTATGCCTAGATCTAAACATGTTTAGGCTTATGTTGTCTAAATCATATGTTAATTCATGTGACACCAATTTGGTTAGACCCCTATTTCAATGTAAGTTCACATGTATGTAAGTTGATTTAGCCTATGTTGCAAGTTCACACCTATGATATTCATGTTGACTATTTTCCAAGTTCACACCTATGATGTTCATATTGACTATGCCAAAAATGCCAATTTTACACCAATGTCATGTTTATGTTTATGAATTCCCTTATGCCAATTTTGTGTGCGCTAAATTAAGCTAAGTTTTTAACCTAATATTATATGTAAAAAACCATGTGAACAAAAATTAGGCTAAGATTGTTAGCCTAATATTTAGATGGGGTAACGTTGGGAAAATTGGTAACTTGACATAAATTGGTGAAAATATATGAAATTGGCATGTTTGTCACATGCCAAAATTGGTGACACTTGAATGGTATAAATTCTTATACCAAAAATGATGAACTTGGAAAGTGGGCCATAACATTCAATTGTTAACAAATTTACATATAATAAGTAATAAAGACAAATATGTAAATTTAGAAAATACGAATATGCTTAACACGAGGTTGGATTGAGTTGTGATGTAAACCTGCCCGGACCCGCCCGGCTGTCCAGTAGTCACAACAATACATATCCAATGTGGGTGGTTAAGCATTGAGCCCAATAAGGACCCGAGGTTAGACTGAGTTACGGTGTAAACCTGCCCGAAACCGACCGGCACATTCAGTAACCGTAACAATACCTGTCTAATGTGAGTGGTCAGTGCTTTAAAAAGCTAAGGACAGACATGTCAGGATGGTAGGGTTAAGTTAACTAAAACACTTAACCAATTCAACATGTTAATCAAACTGATGGGTGGGGTTAGGTAAATACAGACATTTAACCACTTAACATGTTTAACTAGAAAACCGTAGTAACGGGGACCCATTTCAGCAGTAACCTAATTAGCTATCATGGTACCCTGAAACTAGGCAGGGTGGGGCACGATTACTGGGCTGATTGTAAGCGGTCAAAAGTGACGGCTGTGGGTGCAACAGCGTGGGTTTTAACGGAGTGCGGGCGTGCACAAACTTTGGAGCAGACAAACAGGGCACTGGGGGCACCAGCAGTATAACCTATGCATTCTAAGGATTGTGTCGGGCCGCCACCATGAGACTTGATACACCCCATGGTCGGACCAGCATAGGTATCTACAATCTTTGGGGGCCATAAGACACAGATGATTGTGCAAGTAGGAGCCGATTTTTAGAGAAAAGGGGATCACTTCACCTCGATCATGGGGTGCCAGTTGGGACAATACGAGTAGGTGCAGAGATATAGTGTGGGGTGCGATAGTATATTCGATTCAAACTGCTTTGTCTTAGTTTATGATACTTTCCTATTTCCAGTTTATACTTATCATTCCCTTTTTCTTATTCTCATACTGAAGAGTCGTTAGAATTAGCAGGATTTATGTCTGACCTTATTTTATTTTGTCTTCTTTTCTTCCGTCTTCCCCCCCCCCTTAGGTCCACAGGGAGGAAACAACCCAGCTTAGTCAGACTTTTTGCAAGCTTCAAGAGAGTAGATGTACGGTTTGGACTCTCCTTCCTTGGCTATGGCTGTTGGAAACATTCTATGGGGATTTATGAAGTTTTAATTATGTTTTATGATTCTTTATTTAATAACCAAGACAGAAATGATGATGTAATGTTTTGGAAGTTATTATGTGACAGTTATGGAAATGATTTGTATGAACACGTATTTATGAAATAAAAAGTCTGTTTGTTTTCCGCTGCTTATATATATGTGTTTATATATCTGTCTTGTGTTTATCTGTGACTTTTTCTTAAAACCCTCCACCAAAGTTTAGCATTCCCTTTGTGAGTGACCTTAATGGAGGTAGGGTGTTTCACTTTCTCTTCCACTTGATACCACTTTGGCGTATAACCATGCATCTCCAATTGATCCCTAACCAAGTCATCCTTAAACCAATCATTCTCTAGTACCCCAACCAAATTCCAGTTCAAAACCCAATTCAAATTCAAATTCCAAATTAGTACTTAACAATTCAATTCCAAAACCATATTCAGTTCCATTCCAAAAATCTTATTTCACAAGTTCAATTACTTTGCCAAGTTAAATGCTGTTCTAACACGATTTCCATTTAACTGGCTTAATTCAATTTTAATTTTATTTCTTTAAAGTGAATTTTTTTTCAATAGTATGAATTTATCCTGTATATTTTAGTACTCTCTTCCTGGGATTTTTGAATCAACATTGCTTTTCTAAAATCAATATTCCCACTCAGGATTCAAAATAATTTCTTTTTTTCAAAATAATTCAAAAGAATTTCGATAGTAATCCATCACTTAGAACTCGAAAATGAACACGATGATGGTCGACTTCATAATCAGAATTATTTTCCAGCCGCCGAAGTGAGTTCAATACTATATCGTTTTCCAAACTTGTTTTAAAACATTTCTATTTTAAAATTTATTTCAAAATGCTTGGAAAACATTTCCAAATATCTCGCAAGATTTTAAATTTTCCATATGTCCAATTCAAAATTTATTTACAACACCTTCCCAAGTTTCTAGAGTTTTATTTGATTCTGGCATTAATTTGAGATTTAGTTCATCTGATTTTGCATATTATGCTTATATAATATTTCAATTGTTTATTTTATAACCAACTCAATTATAAATCTTATTTAATCATAATAATGATCAACACTATAATAATCTCAAGATATATACTCCTTTTTATATCGAAATATATTTTGGGTAAAATTATTTTATTTACGCTCTTTTCAAAACATAGTGTGTCGAATTACTCTGTTCAAGAGTTTAGAAACACCTATGGACACATTTTGCATTACTATTTCGACCAGAATTTATAAACCGCTCCACAAACTAATTAACACGATATAAAATAGTTTTAATATCAATTTACAAATACGCACTCATTTATATATACTCAAACCCAATTTAGGGTATTACTAACCCTGTCTCTATTGAGTTACACCACAGAGCCAAGTTAATCACTTAACCTTCAGCTATGATACCAACTGTAACGGCCCGAAAATCCGTACCAATTTGAGCTGACTAATATCCTACACATTCAACTCAAAGTGCACGTAAATTCAGATCATTAATAGAAAGAAATTAGAGGATGAGATAGAAAAGATAGAACTAATAGAATAAAAGAAGAAGGAGAACACAGCTGAACATAATCAGAGTAAACACGAATCTCACAGTGGGATGAATAAATTATATTATAACATAACTTTGAAATACAAAAATCTGAATTTGTACTTACAAATCATATCAGAGTATAAGTCATATACATCACAGCGGAAATAATCTCTAAATAACTAATGGTGAAGCCTCCTGCTTTGAGCTCCTCCAAGTAAATCTGTAAAAGCCTGAAACACTTGACTGCCTGTACAAATTTAGGTAACCAAGAGTTTAGGGAAAACAAACAAAATAAACTCTGGGTCAGTCATGGGACTGGTGTGAGTAAATTCCAACCATACTGTTTAACTTTTGAAATCCTTTTGAAAGACAAAGATAATAGTAAGACCAGCCCACACATAAACATGGACGGTTTTTACTTTACTATAACCCAACATATTTTGATATCAAAATCAAGTGATATTATAATAATGTCTAATCAAATAAATATCCAAATAGAAGAATGCTTGCATCTCACACTCCACATATATATAGTATAAAATCATAAACCGTAGGGCTCTTATTGGATATTGGATTCCAACAGACAAGGTATGGGATCACCTTCTGATCAGTGTACTCAAGAGGGTATACACCTGGGTTCAACAAGAACATCTTGCAACTCGGCCACACATGACCGACCACTCATTTAGCTTGAGTGTATCGAATATATTGCCACCCATGTTTGGCCATCCAACCATAATCCGAAGATACAGAATCAAAAAGAAGAAAAAATATGAATTTTCTCTAGATCGATGATAATACACCCTGCTTGGGTATGACCCAACTAGCCATGCTGCCCGCCCGATTTCTGTCATTTCTCGGTTGTAAGGCTAGAGGATACGTCTATCTTTAGAACATCTGATCACCAGTCACTTTGAATGCCACATCGTCAAACCCGTCAATTCACTAATCAATTTCCAAAAATATCACGGGTATAAAAAGCTAAGAGGAACGAATTCCTCTGCCACCAGACGTAATACCTTTAAGAGATCAATCGCATATGATTTATTAGGTATACTCTGTCAGACACTCGTCCATACAAGTTGTCCTGGGACTGGAAAAACAGAAAAAACCATTCTGGAACAGGACGACCCTTGCATTTCACTCCATCCTCAATTGTCTTCAGCATAATCTAATTCGCAGCGCTTGTGCCTCTAACTAGTGGTTTTCAGATAATAGATCCAACCGGTCTCTCCGTATTGACAACGATGGTCAAAATACTTCGATAATCGGTTATTTAACTATCGAAGTAAAAACAAACATTCATCCATATGTACAACTAAACACCACACAACCACGGGTACTTTTTATTTAACATTTATTCTTATTATTCAATTTTCTATATTTTACCAGATATTTATCAAACCCCATTATTAGCATTTTCACACTTCTTGGAAAACATTCCCAGTTATTATAAACTCTTATTCCCCTATGTTTCAGAAAATATATGTTATTAACATTCGAAACATTTCCATTTTCTTTATTTTCTACGTTTTGATAATATACCCTATCTACGTTGGAGAAATATTTCCAATTTCATTATAAACATTTTAATCCGGCCAACGTTCACTTTCAAACCACTATTCACTTTAAAATGTGAATAATATACCTATTATAGAAATCTGAACACCTTTACCAAATAAATCTTTATTCAAGTAATAAATAACCTATACCCTTATCTTGTTTACTAAAATCTCTTTCATAAATTTATATTCCTATTCCACTTTATAAAATCTGTTTCTAGGTCAACCTCTTGTTAAATCAATATCAAGGTTAAAACTTAATATTGATTTCATATCCTATTAAAATTTATTGGTTTAAAACTAAAGGTTAATTATCCTATCAGATTATAATTCCTAAGATAATTTACTTTAATACATTCGACCTCGTCGAATTATAGTTCCAATTCCTAATAGTGTTATTTAGTTCTAATCATATTCCAAACATCGAAATGATGTTATTGTTTTCTGAAACGATTCTCCAATTCTCCTTTTAAACTCATTCTTATATTTCTTTGGACAAACATCGTTACTTATTACTTTAGAATAAGTGGATTTCAAACAAAACTGTTTTCATTCCCTAGGGAGTAGTGCTATATAAAAAAATCATGCTTAAGCTTGGTCAACAACGCTAATTTATCATTTTAGTTCAAACTCTTGTCATATGTTATAATATTCCCCTTTATAACTAATCTCGACATAAGTGTCACGCTTAAGCCTAGTCAACAACGTTATTTTATCGTTATAGTTCAAAAACTTGCAATACGCTGCAATATGCCACTTCATAACTAATCTCGACGTCTCTTTCCGTTATAAACAAATACCATCCCTCGATAATAGTGAAATCGTTCAAGTTGGGGTATTTTAATTACCTCTCAGACCTTGATCAACAACATTCTTATCTTAGAATAGATATAAGTTCGCAATTCTAAACTCCTTATACTTTATAATCCGTCAAATCGTATTTCTTGCTATATTTTAAATATGGTTTTATGATGCCATATCCTTAATTTGAAAATTCAGTTGTTTACAACTATTTATTTAAATATTAACTC
Source organism: Allium sativum (assembly GCA_030737875.1). NCBI lineage: Eukaryota > Viridiplantae > Streptophyta > Magnoliopsida > Asparagales > Amaryllidaceae > Allium > Allium sativum. The sequence continues at coordinate 376,363,310 of CM060922.1, forward strand.
TTTGATGTGTCTTCGTTATACAATTATATTTATAACTTCTTTTACCAAAGTACATTTACGTTCTTTGTCTCTTAAAATTTTACTTTTATTTGAGCCATTTTACTTAATGTAAGTAACGTCTCATCACTGATTCAACAACATCTAAATGAGGTCCATTTAAGAAACAATTATTTAATTAAAATTAATTAAATAATATTTTACTTCTTTATTGCTAAAGTAAACAATTTACATCATCATTGATCTAAAATAGATTGGTTTCTTACTGTTTATAAACAATAACTAATTATATTGGTTAAATAATTATTTAATACCTCATTAATTAAAAAAGGGTAATTAATAAGGAATCTTATTAATTTTTGATCAGTTTACCACTAAGTTATTTCCATTAGATTAATTGAAGACCAATTAATCTAATAATCATTTTCCAAATAAACAGTTGATTAAATCAACTTTATTCCATCAGTAAATTCATTAACTGATTCTAATTACTTCTTACCATTAGATTAATATAATTAATATTATAATATTTCTTAATTGTTTGCTTTAAATTGATTGTCCAAATTATTCTCTCACAGGATAATTGTAGTTTAATCACTTATTTAAATATAAACCACTTGTTTGTAAACGAACTATAAAATACCGGTTTATAATAGAATTTCTATTATAGTTTAAACTTCGCTTTAATTATAAAAATATAATTTTTATAACAAATTTCGCCGATATGCCTGATGGCCAATCAACTTCTTAAAAAAATTTGGGTTTATGGCTGATTGTTTCCATTTTCTTAATCGATATCGTCTATTCATTAAATCAACATAACGTTGAATTTCCATTCGACATAGTTCAAACAGTGCATATATAAAACAAACAGTACATATAAATATTGAGGAATCCGGTTGGATTCCTCCAACCGATTTCCTACATCCATAGATGTTAGTCAACACAATTTACACCAATTCCATACTAGGGAATATTATAATCGATGGAATCAGTATCCAACATATATTTCAACCAATTTAATTGTAATCTACCTAATCGACCATCACACAGCATTCAACCATTATTTATCACCATTAAAATCTAATTACAATGTTTAAAATAGAGCAGAGTTAGTGAATTTACTCACCTTCGCGCGTTAACCATTAAATAACGATTTGCATCAGTCGATTTAAACCAGGCGGTTTATTCTGCCTCACGTTCCGTAGTGTTCTGAAGCGCTCTAACCCAACATTGTTGTGTAGCGTGCGCTCATACAGTTTTCGACATGATGGACTGGTCGTCAATATTAGCCCGCTACCAAATTGAATCCCTCATTAAACAACTTCTAGCATGCACGAACAGTGCACAAGTGCAACTCTTCCATCTACACACCCGTGTCCCTTTTCACTAGGAAATGTTGTCCACTTGTACCATCAAACTCTGCTGCAAAAATATCTCCGCTCTTAAAATATCGCCTAACACCTCCTACTTCAGACAAGCACACGCACTATATTTCCCCTAATGGCCATACTTCAATTACACATTCCGGTCACCCCCTTTCATACTTCACGCACTACAATTTCTACATGCCCAACCCAAGTTCATTTACGATACTGCTTCTACTGCTTTTTGCCCCCAACTGCAATGTCGATCCCCTTCTTTTTTTTCATTTTTTTCTATTTTCTTTATCGTGGGCTTCACCTTACTTTAAAAGGGTTGCACCCAATTTCCGAAAACCATACCACGTCGCTTGAAAATCCCGTCTCGAATCATTCTTCTTTCTCGTATAAAAACTCCAGCATGTATTCTTGCCGTTTCCATACTTCCTCTTCCAACAACTAATCATTAGTGCGTTATAACACCTCCTCCCATGTTCCACGTGTGCTGGTACTTCCCACCGTGAAACCCCCCATAACAAAGCATGTAAACTTCCCCAACATATTATTCCTTCATCCATACAACAAACACCATATTTAACCCATGCACTAACGCAAATCTAGATCAGCCCATACTCTTTCCCATGGTTTTTCGAGCCACCAAAGCTTCCTAGCTACTGTGACTAAACGTCACCTTTTTCCCCTATCTCACCAAAGATTTGCGCACAATCCTTCTCCCATCTTTCTCCTGGTTGCCTCCTTGCAGTATGATTTCCTTCACATACGCCGAGATCACATTTTGGTCTCGACCCTCCAATTCACGTCCTCCTCATTGAAAAACATCCCATATTCACACACCATTCCTTGAAAACAAGCCCAGCATCCTATTCAAAACACGACGATCCATGAACAATACTACACCATGCCACTTCCATCACAACCCTCACTCCTCTGAACATCACGCCGACCTCACATTCCTTCCTCATCGCTAGACTTTCCAGCAAACCCCTTCCTGGCATGTTGTGCTATTCCGAAAGGGTGCGAATACTTATGATGTGGAACTCCATGGAAGCTGCTTTACCTGTCGTTGCCTTCACTAAGTTGAATGAATCGGTCCGCATATGATCTCATTTGGTTATTTAAGCTTGTTGAATTAAACTCTCATTGTTTTGTTTGTATTTCATTTTGTTTCCTTTCAGGAAAATGGTCGAGAGGATGGAAGGCTTGGGATTTATAGCTGTCATTGCCTTCAAACGCAAGGATTAGGATCATAGGTAGCTCAGCTAGAGTCTAAAACTTAGTTGTTAAGTCTTTCAGTATATAGCATGGGAAAGGAGGATTTAAGGTGTACCGTGTACAGGTTTCAATTTCCCAAAATTTGTTGATTTGATGATACATGGCAGGATTTACTTAGAAGCTAAGGTATGGTAAAACTTCATTAAATAAACTATAAAGGTACACAACATGAATATATTAGTCTTCGTAGGGTATGGTGTTTTAGAGTATAGTCTGCTTCTCTACGTTTTAGCTGAGCATGGTTCCTTCAATGCCAAGGCAAATTTTGATTAGGTAAAGGATAGGTAGGTTATGTATTACATCACAATGAAGTAATAGGATAAGGGTAGATTACAGGGTAGCCATGTGTATCAGTGTAAAGTTTAGGGTATAGCGGTGTGGTGTAGGTTTTGAGAAAGAAAGGCTTAGCACATGTTTCATTTAATGTCCTTAGATATTCGTTAAGGTGTATGTGGTGACGATAGTATAAAATTTCGTTCATTTACTGACTACTATGGAAAGAGATAAAAATACGTCGTGTCCAACGTGGTTCCACGGTCCCAAAAATATACTAATATCGGTAGTTTACTCATATCGTGAAACCCCAAAATGTCAATATAGGGTGCAAAATACTCCAAACAAAAAGTTGCGTATTTAATTAATTAAAAATTACAGAAAAATTATAAAAATTAAATTATCACTATGTCTTAAAAGAATCTTGTCTAAATTCGAAACCCATGTTTAAAATATATCTATATAACCGTTATGGCCAAAAACGAGTATACCACTGCTTTTATGAATATTTAATTTGGGCGTAACTTACAATCTATAATCCGAAGTCTTGATTTTTCACTTCCGTTAAAAAATTTCAATTTACTGGATTCAAACGTTTCTTGTTTCAAGGAAATCTGACTTATGACGAAACCTGTATACTTAGTTGAAGTTTAGAACGTCAAATTACGAACTATCGCGATATTAGGGGCTCGATTATATTTAATATATATTTTTATATGTTCAACTTCATTTTAATTAATATATAAATCCACTTATATTACGAATTCAATATTTAAACTGATTTAAATATTCAAATAAAAACCGATAAAAATGCGGGATGTTACAGTTGTGTTTGTGCAACACTTGTTTATAAAATACGCGAGTTATTCGGAAAGATCGGGTTTATCCCATTCTGAATAACAGATACGACGATTAGTCGACGATGAAGACGGTGGTTGAAGACCAGAGGTTTTCACATCATTTGGATGATTACTGATGTCTTAACTGGTTTGTACACCAAAGACGAGGTAATAAGTGGTGATCGTCTAGACGTACTTGAAGATCGACAGATATGCGAGGGCCTCTCTCCTGTACTAGACATATGGGACGAGGAATAAAGTGCCTCTAGTTTCATTCAGACCCAGAACGAACTAGTAAACGGATTGTGTGTCTAACATTGGATTTTATTCTTTTCTGATTGATCTCTATAAAATACATATTTGTTTGGTGGTAGAGAATTTATTCTCTTGCTTAACACCCTTCTCTGAGACGTACGAGCTTAGAGGTTATATATCGATAGACATCAGTCGCATGGAGTGAATTGTCAGTGTGGCATGCCTGAGTGGCAAATGATGAAGGCTTCTATTCAAAAGCAGAGTCTTGTGGTTGATGATCAAAGCATGGCTTTAATATAGCGCCACTTTGTGTACAGTGTTAATTCGCAAGCTTCACACCCCGGTATGAACCAAAAACGGGATAAAGGACGGCAGGGAGGACGACACGTTTCCTTCTAGTTAGAGGTGGTGTCAGGGATTTACACGCCCGGGCATTTTTATATTTTTACCTATGTGGTTGTTGGAATGCGAGGCGCCTCGAATATATAGGTCACTATGGTGCCGATGGATTTATGCCTCATAGAGCGGGGAAACGTGTGTTCATGCATAATAATCCACTTAATATGTGGACCGACCCTGCATTTTCCTAAGGGTCGCTCGAGCTCTGATCCTGAGACATGGGCTAGAGTGTCTCGAAGTGGTGAGGACAATCCCTTGCCTCGGTTCATAGATGGAAATCCATGTTCCAATACGACATCATGCAGTTTTAATTGTAGAACTAGTATGGCGACATGATATATGGTACTCATGCCGTCTATGATTGATACATTTATATTTGAAGTGGATTTCTTCACTTATAGTAATAATAAAAAGATAAATTTCGCGTATCAAGCTTTATTTGGCTATTATAAGGTAAAGCCCTATCCTTCGGCTTGCATTGCATTGTGTGATGGGACCAGGGTTTTATAATAGATTCATTGTTCTTTATTTAGCATTGCGTTGTTTGTTTATGCACTTGTATTCTTGGGGTTAAAACCCGTTCCGTGTTATACGGCGTGGTCCCTTGATTTACCTAACTTTAAAATCAAATTAATAACTATTTTAGTTCTCACATCGGTCACATGACTGACCTGGAGTTTATTGTTTCAACCTAAACTCTGGGTGCCATTATTTTCCATACGGGCAGCTAGTAGTTTTAGTTTTGCAGATTTATTCTTACAGGATCCTAGTTTACAACTGGAACTATAGTCGGAAAGCTCTGCATCCGTGTAATTCTTTTAGTTGTGTTTTGTATTATTTTCTGCTATAATATAATTAAATCTCTGTTATTTATCAAATGTATATTATTTATTCATACTCTGTTATATTCTTCTATTCTGATGTACTTGTTGTTATAAGCAATGAAGTGTTCTTCTGTATGTGTTCTGATTTGTCATGTTCTCAACTCAATCCGGGCTTTCCTTTATGGGGATGTTTTGGATCGTTTCAGCTTGGTATCAAAGCTTTGGTTTATAGAGCTCGAGAACAAAGCATATTAGAACCGAACGAAAGAATTCATTAGAGATTCGATTAGTAGTATCCAATGAGAATGAATCGTTAGAGATGGGATTAGTAGTATCCTAGAACGAGTGTGAAGAGTGTTATTTTTTAAATAAAAGTAAAAACAAATTTTGTTTTGAAAATTTAAACCTTATTATATGTATTTGAATTTTATTTCTATATTGATTTTTGGACAATCGAGTATATAGAGATTTTGCATATACGCCTTGCAAACGTGTATACAAAGCCTCAAATATACTGGATAGATATAGAATCATGCTCTAGTCGCCCGGAGATGATTCTGATGATGGCATGTCATCATCAGCATTTATGTTCGAGTTTCGAAAGTGAGGCATCTATATATTTCCAATTGACTGGTGTGAGAACCAACACTAGATAGAGTTATTTATTTGTGATTTGGCACTGAAATATGATTCTTGATTATATATACAAAAGATATCTGTTTGGAAATCTAATCAACAAATTGATTGATGATTGTCTTGTGTGATTATTCATTTAACCAATATGAGAAGGAAAGGTAAATTTTAGCCAAATTGAATCAAATATTGAACTGAGTTGAAAATCGATTGAAATTGCATGCATATACATGTATATACATTGAAAAGGTCATTGCAAGGAGGCTAGAGAAGAGGAATAAAATTGTATGCCCGACAAATAGGTACATATTTACTATTTTGCTTGGGTTTGGATGATTTCATGAGCCGATTGGCTAGCCACTTGGCTTTTCTTTTTCTTTTTGGATGATAAAGGCCCTGCGTGGCTAGTTGCGGTTTTAAAAGTCTCCCCGTACAAAGGAGGTTATGGCAAAAAAATTCGAAAATTTAGGGTGTTAGCCAAATTTTTGAAAAATTAGAAATTCTTAGGAACTGAAAATTTGAAGAATGAAAGCCAAAATGAAAGTTGAGCTGATTAGTTAAACAACTTTAAGCTCTGTTCCTTTTCGACGACGAAAAGATTTTAAGTGGTAGAGAATGTAACAACCCAGAAAATCAAAACCAATTAAAATTTTTTATTTTGGCAATTTTGATGAATTATGAATATTTAAAATGATTTATTTTAAATAATAAAGGCTAAAATTTTATTTTAATCAAAGTTAGAACATATAAATTTATTTTAATTATAAAACGAGCCTGAAATGGCGTGGCAGTTTGAAAATTCGATTTCTAATTTCGAATGAACAAACGTAATTCAATATAAGTCAGAATTGGGTGGAACAAGAAATATTTGAATCTGTTTAATAATATATTTCTAACAGATGTAAGAAACTGTGATTTCACTTTATAAATTGAAAGTTATGTCAAGTTTAAAATTCAGAAAATTCGCTGTGGAATTTATAAATATTTTAATATATATAAAGCCCTTAAAAATAGCCATTTTGTAAACGACCTCCGTTTTCGACGAAACCACTTTTGTTGGATTCGGAATGTCAAATTATTGCTAGATTCCAAAATTCATAATTTTTGGAATCAATATGTGAGCATGGCAAAAGAAAACGCGTTTGGCAATTTCAATTGAATTGGATCGACCAGAAAATGGCCATTTTTCAAACGGTCTCCAAATTTGACGAAATTAGTTTTGTTAAGACCATGTCGTCAAAGCATAGCTAGATTTATTTTTCTGGGATTATTGGAGCCAGTATATGGCCCGAGTAAATTAAAATGTATGTTCAAATTTAATATACATTGATTTATATTTTAAATCTAATGGAAACTGATCGAAACAGTCGAATTGGCTAACGAAACATGTCCCATTGTGTTCAGAATGGGGGTAATTAGTTAGGGGTGACAATCGTTGGTTCGATTTGGGGTTAGAATGAAAAAGTAATTTTTTGAAATTAAAATTAAATAAATATATATTAATAGATAAGGGTCAAACACTTATCTCCCAAACCATAAGTCAAAGCCGCCACGAATTTCAAAATAACCCATTGATCTCCCTGTCCCTCCTTCGATTCGCGCGTCGTGCCCCAGCAACCACCGCCTAACCTCGTCGCTGGCCCTCCATCCGCTTCCTCTACCTCCGGCGACCCCCTTCCTCCCTTCTCTCTCCTCTCCACCACCCTTAAATCAAAAGCCAACGCTCCAAAGTCGATGACAGTTGCTATGGGTCCCTTTCCACCTGTCGCCGCCTTGTATACCACCACCCTCCCGCTGCGCCTCCCCTCTTCCTTCACCACTGGCGCGATATCTCCCCCGACCCCAAAATGATGCTTTAAGTTTTTTATTTTATTTTGTTTATTTCTTTTCATGTTTTATTTTTTTAAGGTAAATAATTATAAGGATAAAAAGATGAAATCAGTTTTTCTTTTATAATGTAGTAAATTAAAAAGATTAGATTTTTAAAATGAAAAAGATTATACTTTTATATAAGAAAATATTATATTTTTATATAAGGAAAGATTATATTTTTATATAAGGAAAGATTATATTTCTATATAAGAAAAGATTTGATTTTTATATTAGAAAAGATTTGATTTTTAAAATAGAAAAGATAAGATTTTTAAGCAATAGAAAAATATTCCTTTTATATATGAAGTAGCGAAGTAAAAATTGGATTTTTATATATAGTAGCAGAATGAAAATATGATTTTTATAGTTTAAATAGCGATAGAAAAATATGATCTTTATGATAAGAAAAATACGATTTTTGGTTTATAAAGATATGATTTTTATAATGGAAGAGAGCTTATAAAAATATGATTTTTATATGAGTGAAATCATTATAAAGACGCGATTTTTTATATATAAATGATTTCTAGTTAGAAAAGGAATGATTATTCATTATGTAAAAATTCGATTTTTAGTTATATAAAAAATCGATTTTTAGTGGTATAAAAATATGGTTTTTATATATGAATAACAATATAAAAATACGATTTTTAAATAAATAAACATCATATTAAAAATGTGATTTTTAATATGAACATCGTAGGAAAGACTGCGTTGGAATTTCAGGCAAATCCAAACGGTTCAGAAATTCAGAAATAAGAATGGAGGAGTGGATCCCAAAGGTGAGAACTTCTCACTTCAACTTTATTTTCTAGTTAAATATATACTGGGATGCAAACGATGCTTAGCAGCACCCGACACCCGTCGTCCACAGACCATGGAGGACTTGTTTGATTTTATTGTGTTGTGGAAATAGATTGTGATTGTGATGTGGAATGGAAAATAAAATATTCATGTATTGAATAAAATATTCTATCATTAAAATTATAATTTTTAACGTGCATATGAATAAAATAAATATTCATTTACAAATCAGACGATTTGTTTATGTACACCCATTTGACTGATATGGATTGGGACGATAAATTTTACACATTACCCAACTGCACAAATAAAATCTATGTTTGCTGTTTGAAACCCTACATAGGTATTGGGATGATATTTGACGCACACTAATCCCAATTATTTAGACGTATGTCGACCGACTGGTTGGCAGGCTGTTGTAAGCATTAATTATTTATATTTAATACTTATGTAGTTGTGTGATAGACTTTGGATGATGGATAATTGTTTATCATGTTATGATATACATGTGTTGTATGGAATCCATATAAAAACATTATATGGTAATTGATTGGGTCTCATTCCAATTTGGAAAATAATGAATATATTAAAATAATATTCAGAAAGAGGATTAAAAATATTCGTAAGTTGAATGATATAAAATAACGAATATTTTAAAATAATATTTAGTAAAAGATCAAAATATGATTTTGATGTCTGATTTTGGATGGACACAACAATATTGAAATATATGAAGCCGTTTTGATTAGATATGCGCCATTTTGACGCGAACGATATTTATATCAATTTTATTTATCTTTTTTATAATGAATATTGAAAAAGAAAATGATTTCAAAATCTAATGTTTTGAAAATATCATCATTTATATATTAATAATATGGAATATTCAATTTTGATTTAAAATTGAAAATGAAGTTGGAATCGTTTTTAAAATAAATTTAAAACGATTTATAAAATACGTTTTAAATTGAAATCGATTATATATATATATCTAATACATAAATTATATATATTAAATGGCCTGAATAGAACGCGTCGCGCATCGACCGTTCATGAATTTCGACCATTGACTTCAAATTGACGTTACGAGAGATCCGACCGTCGGATTATCCTAAAACCAGAACCATTGGGTTCATATCGGAAAGGGCTTTCCAACAAATATAAGAGATTAGAAATCTAATAGTTGGATTTGGAATCATGTCCAAGTCAAATTGGGAAAAGGTCGATGTAAGTGCAGTTCGATGACCTTTATGGAAACTGACTGTACGGGCCTTGATAAAATTATTAAAAATATTAATAATTTGAGTAAAATCATAATAAATGATTTGGAAAGAATTTGGATGAAAAATTCCATATTTGGAAAGATAAAAATATATTTTTATCGAAATGAAATAGTTATTAACTAGAATTAGAATCCAATAATTTTTAAATAAATAAATTGGATTGAGAAAATGGTTTTAATATAACCAGTATTTTTCCAATAAATAAATTGGAATGGATTTGAATCGAAATTATCTTCGGAATATTTTGATACTGGTTTCCGTGATTATACAGATATTGTGGAGGAATTTGGAAGATATATATCTTTATTCCCAGTACGATATTTGTTGATTTCAGAATTTGATATTGAATATAAGCCGGTATATTTTCTATTCAAAGCCTTGTATTTAATATCAAATTGGATTTTGGGTTTGTCATGAACGGTGTCTTCATTAAAACTGTTCTTAAACCCAAATGAGAAAAGAATAAATCTTTTAAATAAGATTTAAAGGAGCTTACCAATTAATTAATATTTAATTGGAATTGAATTGAAATGGTGTGAATTTTGTTTATCGTGAACTGTGTTCTAATGACATTCGTTTTTTAACCCGATTAACACAGAAATGTGATTTGGAATTTATAAATCTTTTTATTAAGATTTAATTGAAAATTTTCCAAAGTAAAATTTTCCAATTTAATATATTGGAATTGAATGGAATTCGATTTGGTAATAATCGAAGTGAGCTTCTGTGTAGGAAGACTGTTAATATATATGGAATTTAAAAGGCTTTCTCGTTATTCCATTTATATTATTAGTCGGATACGGAAATTGATATCGATTATATATTGATCTGTTTCCCATGAAAATTCCATAATTAATGGAATGTGATTTTGGGTTTATCGTTAACCGTGTTTTAAATGACATTGGTTCTTTAACCCAGTTAAAGACAAGATATGATTTCCCAAAGTTGAATAATCATTAATTTTATTTTTGGGAAGATTAAAACTAAGTGTTAATGAATCTTTAATTAGATTGAAATGATCGAGAATGGAGTATCACCAGTTTTGCTCCAAACGATAGTTAAATCTTTAATTAGATTTGAACGTGAAATGGTAATTAATAATTACCGATAACACTGTGGTGATAGAGATGGAGTATCCCCAGTTTTTCTCCATTGGATGAAGAGGCTGGGTGTGACGATCCCAAAACCCCGTGACACGGTGTTAAGGATAATCATTGGAATATAACACATTAATCATCATTAGCAGATCACAGATAATAGCATAAACAGAAAATAGAATAATTTACACACATATGACAGCGGGACCATATAGATATCATCACATCAGAGAAGCACAGTACAGGATACAACTTAGTGCATAATGATACATAATCAGTCACCATCGCCTGAGGCGGAATCATACATAAAGAGTACACAAAAGGAATATCAGTCTACATCGCCAATGGCGGAATCATAATATAGATACAATAATGGCGGAGAAAATCCAAGTCAGCACAGTGTAGTCAAGCCTCGCCATGAGCCAAAAGGTGCGTCAGAAACCTGTAACTAGACTGCCCGTGTGAAAATGAGGGCACCCGAGTTTGAAAGGTGAAACAAACTACGAGTCAGTCATGGGACTGGTATGAGAAATCTACTCAACTTATTAACAACAATAATAAGGCAAATCAAATGACCACGCCACTTTCGCGGAACGGGTTTACTCCATTGAGTGCTAGTGCATGAAATAGAATAAATGATTAAATCAACGCAATGCTTTTTATAAAATGAAGCCATTATAAGACTCAGGTCCCATCACACAATGCAACGCAAGCCGGAGGATAGAGTTTTTACCTTATAATGGCCAAAGATGATTCATACGAATAAAACAAAGGTGTTCGATATTATTACTAGTGCATATATGTTTCAAAAGAAATTCAATCATAAATATCAATCCTAGGCGGCATAGCTACCATCTACTATGTCGCCATACTAGTAATACAATCTTATTCTCATATATCGTATTGGAAATTGGATTCCTTCATGAGTCGAGGCAAGGGGCAAGCTCCTCTCCATTCGAGACACTCTAGCAAATGCCTCGGGACCGCACACAGCAATCCCCTGGATCCTCCAAGGCCGGTCCTCTCTTACTTTTGAGGATTAATTATTCCTGAACACACGTTTCTCGGTCCTTACAGACCTATAATCGAGGCGCCTCGCATTCCAACAACCACACAGGTGAAAAGTAGATATAAATGTCAGGGCTGGGAGGTCACTGACACCACCATAGCTAGAAAGAAACGTCATGCACTCCTTGGGTCCTTCTCCAGTTTTTGACTCATACCGGTGGTGTGAGGCTCGTGAATTCACGTTACACACAAAGCTACGTCACACAGACCATGCTTTGATCATCAACCACAAGACTTTGCTTTGCAACAGAAGCCTTGATCATATGCCACTTAGGCGTGCCACACAGGCAATCCACTCCATGCGACTGATTTCTGTCAATACATAACCTCTGAGCTCGTACGTCTCAGAGAAGGGCGTTAAGCAAGAGAATAAATTCTCTGCCGCCAAACAGATATATATTTAACAGAGATCAATCAACATAGAACAAAATCCAATGTCAGACACACAGTCCATTTACAAGTCCGTTCTGGGTCTGAACGAAACCGGAGGCACCAATTCCTCGCATATCCGTACAATCAACAGTATGTTTGGACGGCTACTACTTCAATTCCTTCATGGTAGCTACTCCAATCACGAGCATCAGTAGCGCCCATCCATCCAATGTGGAGATCGTCGGTCTTCAGTCGTCTTCGACTCTTCGACTTCTCAACATCGATCGATTATTTGAAATGAGATAAACTCGGCCTTTCCAAATAACCCACGTATATTTAGATTTTCAAATCAATTAATCACATGGTTGGACTATTCAACATTCACATTTCAGTTATTTAGTTATAATTTTCATGTCAAATACATTCAACCATCACATTTCAAGCAAACACAACAAAATTGGTTTATTTCCACTCTATATCGTCTATAGTACTTTATAACGATATATCGCCATTTTTATTTGATTTAAAACGGCCATATTTAATTAAACGACGTTTCAGGTCGTGTCGATGCACTGGCGCTGCTTTTTACTAATTTTGTTTTACACATATATGAAAATCTAACCGTTGGATCTTCACAAACTTTACATCATTAGGAAGGTCTTTTCAAAACGAATCCAACGGTTTCAGTTTTGGGAAAATCCGACGGTCGGAACTTCCACGCTAACCATTTGAAGTTACGATTTCAATTTACGAACTACAGTGTCGTTATTCGATTTAATTTAATTATATTTATATATATATATAAATATAATCGTTTCTGGCGCTGTTTTTCTTCAGTTTTGAATTAAACATTCCAGACAATCCAACCGTCGGATCTTCACAAAGTTGGTGCCGTTGGAAAGATATTTCTAAGGCAAACCCAACGGTTGCGGTTTCGGGAAAATCCAATGGTCGGATTTCCCGCACTAGTCGTTTGAAATAACGGTTTCAAAACACGAACTGCACGGCCACGTTTCGTTTTAATTTTATTTATATTTATATATTTATATAAATATAGTTCATTCAAAAATTCCTATATCGTTTCCACTTCAATTATTTCACTAACGCCTTTAAATTTTGGAAAATTTCGCCATAACCTCCTTTGTACGGGAGGGTCTGGGAAAATTCCCAAATAGCCACACGGGCGTCTCATATCAAAAAGAAAAAGAAAAAGCCAAGCGGCTAGCCAACAGGCTCATAAAACCATCACCCAAACAAAGCGGTAAATGTGTACCTATTTGTCGGGCACAAAATTCTATTTCTCTTCTCTAGCCCCTTTTGCTTTAACCTGTTCAATAGATATGCATATACACATATACAATTCCTATCACTTATCATTTTCCATTCAATTTCATATTTGATTTTTCTTCAGTTTTAAAAACACCATTCATTCTAATGTTGCATGCATATGCTAAAATCATATCATTAGCTAATTAATGTATATTTCAACTCATGCACGTTTATTTGAACAAGTGGCTATTTTTAACACTTCACATTTCAAAGATGAAAATTTTGGCGAACTAAAATAGATTTCAACACATGACTATTTTATTTAGTTCCTATGCATGTTAAAAATAATATTTCTATCACAAATATTTATTTCAACGTCCGCATATCTTTAGCATATCACACATATGATAAAAATGATATTTTTATCATTTAAAATATTTATTCGACAAATAGATGTTTCAGCACTTCATAGTTTCAATAAAAATGTAATTTTTATTGTTCAGTCTTTTTATTCAACACATGAACCTTTCCACTACACACACTTGTAACGACCCGGATTTTTCGAACTGTTATTTTGAATATTTAGTATCGCTTAAATATTGAATTTACAATATAAAGAATTTTTATAGTAAATTATCGATCAGATTTTCGAAATACGAGAACTGAAATAATTCAATTTGAATTTATAATGGATTTTGAGTGATTCAAATGGTTAATATGAATTTAAATTGAATTTGAAAGATAATAATAGTAATTTATTTTTAAGGAATTTATTTGTTTTGAATTTAAATCATTTTATATCAATTTAATATGTTATTTTTAATGTTCGAATTAAATTATACAGTCTATTTCGTTGAATTCAAAATAGCGTATAACCTTATAACATTGGTCGTTAAATTTAAAATAAAGGTACGAGATTGGAGTTAAGGAACCGCGAGATATTTTGGTTATTTAATTAAACAAAATTCAAATCAAAATCTAATTAAATCTTTTAATTTCTCAAATCAGCCGACCTATGTTTGAGTAGCGCCACCCTAAAACTTAATCTCGCAGCCTATTTCCTTTCTCGAGCAAAAATTCTTGTCTCCCTCTTTCAGTATCAACGAGAACAACAAATTAATGGCTCGTACGTCTGCTCCCTCATTCACCCTTATAAATCTACCCCCACGCCTTCATTTATTCCCATTTTTTTGAAGTCACGAGTTCCTCTTCGTTCAGTTCCTTTTTCCAAACAAGAAAAATCGACTTCCACCATTTCAGAAAACCGAGTCTCTCCTTTTAATCGAAATCGTTCGTTCCCTCAAAGGGACGCGAGTTGAATGAATCCCAAATCAATCAGTCGAGATGGAAGAGCGATTTAAGTGGTCCTGAAGGCCGATAATTTTGGTGCGACGGGGGTATGTTAAGCTCGATGTTGGTTTCAGCGTCGATCTTGGTTTAGGACATTCGGAGGTTTTGGGTGCGATATGGTGGACTGGAGCTCGAAGACATCTTGGGGACAATTGCGATTTGGGATCTTGACGTCTTTGAAGGCTTGAGAAGCCCTGAAGCTCGACAGCAAGACCGGAGCATTCGCAAATTTAGGGTATGGAGCGTTGACTTTGGAACCCGCAAACTGTTGTTGTTTGGTTCGTAAAGGGGACTTGTCGGTTTTGCTCTTGGTGTTGATACGGAGAGCGATGATTATGGGAAGGGGTTTTTGGCGATGTCGAGTGTTGAAAATCGATGGAGGGAGTTCAATCTAAAGGACTTAGCTGAGGTTGTGTTAAAAAGATTTAAGCAGTAATGGTGTTTGGCGAAATGCCGGAAAGAAAGAAGAAGAAAAAATAGAGGGATTAAGGTGCGAATCCATTCGAGAAGATTAGTAGCCAGTAATTTCGAGATAAACAGGATATTCGACAACTGCAAATCACAGTGAGTAAATCTCACTCACCTTTAGAATTATTTTTATCTCATTAAAAATAATTGTTTGTTGCTTGTGTGAATGATTTCTGGTTGCTTTATATATATTAGTTATTTAGGCTATATATATATATTGGGTTGATTGATTGGTTGGATTCCCGCAGTCTCATTAGCGGATGCCCGCAGTTTCATAGCGGATGATTACCCTATACGCCCCACGCTATGATTAGTGGATGACCTTCTATACCGCGATATTCTGCCACGAAGCAGAATGGGTATTATTTATGTGCTAACATCTGTGGATGCAGGAAAACAGGTTGGAGGAATCCAACTGGATTCCTCAAAAATATATTATCTGTTTGTTTATTTGTTTGCACATATATTGTCATATATGATGTGTTAGAAAAATAAATAATTCGTTGCTTTGTGTGCTTAAATATCACTGGGCCAATTAAAAAGGATATTTGAGATTTTAAAAGGGGAAATTCTATTTTTAAATAGAATTTGAAATTTTAAATGGAAATAAAAATATAAACTTGTTTTTGAAAAATAAAACAAGTAGTTTCTTTTTAAACGAAGTTATAAATAGTTCTTTTATAACGAAGTTATAAATGAAGGGAAAAGGATTATCATTCGATAATTCAGAAATAGGAATACAAGTGTGAAATTGGGATTTGAAATGGAATTTCAAAATAAGACGTGAAATGGAATTTTTAAATATATAACTCAAATGAAAATTGAGTATAACATTTGAAAAAGGAATTTAAATGTTTGAATTTTAAAAAGGGAATTGAATATTAGAAATTCAAATAGAAGTTCAAATAGAATTTGAATAGACGAGATTAGAATGAAAAATAGAATTTGAATTCAAGAAATTAAAATAAAATTTGAATTCAAAGGAATTCGAATAAGGAAATTCAAATAGAGATTTGAAATATAGAATTTCAAAGAAAAATTGAATAGAATTTGAAATATAGTATTTCAAAGAAGAATTCAAATATGAAATTTGAATAGAGATTTGAAATGGAAATTCGAGTATTGAATTTTGAAAATGGAATTCGAATAAAGAAATTCAAATAGAGATTTGAATGTAGAATTTCAAAATAGAATTTGAAATATAGAATTTCAAAGAAGAATTGAATAGAATTTGAAATATAGTATTTCAAAAAGAAATTCAAATGTGAAATTTGAATGGAATTTAAATATGAAATTTGAATTGAAATTTGAATTGAGAAATTCGAGTATTGAATTTGAACATGGGATTGAATACAGAAATTCAAGTAGAAATTTGAATATGAGATTTCAAAATAGAAATTGAAATAAACTTTGAAAATAAGATTTTCGAAGTAGAATTGGAAATAGAATTTCAAATAGGATTTCAAAATAGAAAATCCAAATGATTTTGAAATGGAATTTGAATTCAAGGGAATTTAAATGGATTTGAAATGATGAAATTCAAATGGTGTTGAAAAATGAATTTGAATATTAGAATTCAAAGGGGGAATGGAAAAAATGGGATTTGAATATAAGAGATTCAAATCGAATTCAAATAGGATTTAACCTATGGGATTTGAATATGAAATTCAAATGAGTTTTAAACTATGGAATTTCAAATATAGAATTTAAAAAGGAGTTTGAATATTTGAATTCCAATAGAATTCAAATATAGAAATTGGATTATAGCAGCTCAAATGGAATTTAAATATAGAGTTTGAATAAAAGAATTCAAATGAATTCAAACATCAAATTTGAATATAGGGAATTCAAATAGAAATTTAAATATTGAATTTGAAAAGGAATTGGGATTTGAAATATAGAATTCAAAAGAAGATTGAAATTGGAATCAAGGAATTCAAATAGAGCTAAATAGAGTTGAATTCATTTTAACGAAGTTTAAAAGTTTATATATATAAATATAATTAAAAACGAACTCGCCGCAGCGCTGCAGTTCGTAAAATAGCGATTCAAACTTCAATCGAGTATACAGGACTCAATTGAAGTCGAAATTCTGCGAAACAAGAAACGTCAGGACCGGTTTGATAATAGTTTTCTAATGAAAGAGAAAAATATGAATTTCGTCGTATAGATTTTGAGATATGTCAAAATCAAATTTTGAGAAAAACAGCGCCAGAACCATTATAAAACCATAACGGTTTATTTAATTATATTAAAGGATTTTAAGCAAATAAAAATCGGAATTTCTATTTAGAAAAATCCAGATTTGAGTTATAAAATATATGTGAACTCCAGTGGAGTAATGAGTTGATTTTTGAAACAGAAATCAGATTTTGATTTATTGAATAGAGTTAACTAATTCGAATAGAAATTAGTTAATGAGATTTCGAATGAATATTGAGCTTTAAATAAATGAATTCGATTTGAGAATTTATATTCGAAATAGAAAAGGGAAACTAGAATTGAAATTGAAATTCAATTTGGTTGTGAGCAAGTTGAACATTTTATTTGAACGTGTTATGTCAAACAAAGAAGTGAAATAGGCAAAATGACTAATTAAAGAATAAATGGGCGAAACTGAATTCAAACGATTGGATTGAGTTAAACTGAATTGAAAACAGGTGAACAGGTGTTGGACAGGTATGGAATGAGGTATATAAAGTATATGAAGATTTTTAATGTATGTGCCCGACAAAAAGGTACGTTTTAATTCATATATGAGGTTTTATGCGCCGTATCGGCAAGCCGCTTGGCTTTTCCTTTTTCTTTTTGATTGAGGAAGATACCGGGATGCTATTTGAAATTTCCCGATGCTCCCGATACAGGGGAGGTTATGGCGAATTTTTCCGGGAATTTAAGGAGTTAGAATATTTTTAAGAAATTTGACAATTGGAAATCTATATATCGATATATATAGAATTCGATAAGGAAACGAAATCAAAAATAGTGTAAGAGGCAAGATTGATTATTGAAATATTTGGTTAACAAATATTGATAAGGAAATGGAAAATTGATTTAATTAATGAAATATTAATTAAAGAGCCCAGTGATTTGTTTGATATGTTTGGATGAACACTTGTTTTATTCGATAGTTAAATCACAGACTATCGAAGTTTTGACCATCGTTGTCAATATGGAGAGACCGGTTGGATTATTATCCGAAGAACCACTCCGTATCGGCATAAGCGTTGCGAACCAAGTATGCTGAATATATTGAAGACGGAGTGAAGTGCAAGGGCTTTTCTATTTATAGAAATAGTGCCTTCGGTTTCGTTCAATCCCAGAACGAACGTAAATGGACGAATGTCTGACAGAGTATTTCCAATGATCAAATGGGTTGGTCTGTATGAATATATATGGTTGCAACGGATTTATCCCTTAGCATAATATCCAGAATATTTGTGCAAATCAATTAGTGATTAACGGATCTGACGATGTGGCATTCAAAGTGATTGTGTTATCGATGAATGGTAAGTATGCGTAGCCTCAGGCCTCAACAACCGGGAAAGGACAAAAATCGGGCAGGCAGCATGGCTATGTGGGTCGCACCCATTAGGGTGTATAATCACCTATCTAGAGAAATTCCTTTTGTTCTAAATCTATCGATTCTGCCCATTCGGGAACGGTGGTTTGAGTCCAACCGTTGGTGATATACATTCGATACACTCAAGCGAAATGAGTGGTCGGTCATGTGAGGGCCGGGTTGCAAGACGTTCTTGTTGAACCCAGGTGTATTCGCCTCTAGAGATACATTATCGAAAGGTGGTCCCATACCTTGTCATGTTGGAAATCCAATCTCCAATAAGCGCCATGCGGGTTTTGATTTTATACTATATATGTGGAGCGTGAGATGCAAGCGTTCTGCTATTTGGTTATTTACTTGATGTAGGCATTATTATAATATCACTGGATTTTTATATCAAAGTGTTTTGGGTTATAGTAAGGTAAAAACCGTCCATGTTTATGTGTGGGCTGGTCTTACTATTATCTTTTCTTTGAAAGGATTTTTAAAGTTAAACAAGTGGTTGGAGTTTACTCACACCAGTCCCATGACTGACCCAGAGTTTATTTTGTTTTGTTTTCCCTAAACTCTTGGGTGCCCAAATTTGTACGGGCAGTCAAGTGTTTCAGGCTTTTACAGATACACTTGGAGGAGCTTGAAGCAGAAGGCTTCAACGTTAGTTATTTAGAGTTACTTCCGCTGGATCAAATGTTATGTGTACTCTGATGATGGTATGTATGTATGTACAAAACAGATTTGTATTTCGAAGCTTATGTTATATAATATATTTTATTCGTTCCGCTGTGAGTTTGTGATCTTTGTTTTCTTCTATTCTAATATTTCTTTCTTTCTATTTCTCATCCTCTAACTTCTTTCTATTAATGGTTCGTATTTCTGTGTTATTTGGGGTGGACGTGTAGTGTTATTAGTCAACTCAGATAGCTCGGATTTGCGGGCCATTACAGTTGGTATCGGAGCATAGGTTGAGCGAACACCTAGGCTTGTGTGGCATGTGCTCATTAGAGATAGGGTCAGTAGTACTCTAGAATGAGTTGAGTGTATATATATACGAGAGAGCGTATTTGTTAGTTGATATAAAAGTTATTTTATATTGTGTTGACTAGTCTGTTGAGTGGTTTATGAATTCTGGTCGAATCGTGGGACGCCACGAAGTCGATAGGAATTTCTAAACGCTTGAACAGAAGATTGAACACGATATAGTTTTAAAATGGGTAGATGAAATAATTTTACCCAAAATTCTATTTTGATATAGAAAGAATAATTTTCTAGAATTATTATATGGATGTGTTGATTGTTAAGATTATAATCAAACGAGATTATAAAATTTGAATGGTTATACATAACCAAACAGAACTTGTATGTGAATTAAATATACAAATGAGATAAATTAGAATTAAATTCAAACCAGGATGAAGCATTCAAAATCCTGGGAAGTTTGAAAATATTTTTCAAAGTATATTAAAATAATATAGATTTGTTTTAAAGGATTTGAAAGGGAATCATTTTAGATGGATTTTGAAATAATAAAGCACTGAACTCACTTCAGTGGCTGGGAAATAATTCTGATGATGATTGCAACATCATCAGTGTTCATTTCCGAGTTTCTAAGTGATGAATTGCTGCCTTAGAAAAAGTTTTTGAGGGAAATTTGTTTGAAAGAAAACAAGTGGTTTGAAAATTCAAATGTTTCGAATTTGAAATGAAAATAAATATATGTATATATTTATAGGATTTCAAAAGAATTTGAAAAGAAAAACCCAGGAATTTGAATTCCGGAATTTAAATTTAACTTAAACAAGTTAAATGGGTCGAAGTGAGGGAATTGATTTGAATCAATTTGAATAGGTTTATTGGAATATAGATTGGATATAAATGGATTGATCGTAGATCATTCGAATCAAATGTGTGAAGACCAAAAGTTTTGGTTGAAGTTAATTTGTTGAAATATGAAGAGGTGAGTTTCAACATAAAGGAATTTTGAAAAGTTAGTGAGTTTATAGTATTTTTCCTACCTTAGCAATTTCGAGGACGAAATTATTTTAAGGGGGAAAGAATGTAACGACCCGGATTTTTCGAACTGTTATTTTGAATATTTAGTATCGCTTAAATATTGAATTTACAATATAAAGAATTTTTATAGTAAATTATCGATCAGATTTTCGAAATACGAGAACTGAAATAATTCAATTTGAATTTATAATGGATTTTGAGTGATTCAAATGGTTAATATGAATTTAAATTGAATTTGAAAGATAATAATAGTAATTTATTTTTAAGGAATTTATTTGTTTTGAATTTAAATCATTTTATATCAATTTAATATGTTATTTTTAATGTTCGAATTAAATTATACAGTCTATTTCGTTGAATTCAAAATAGCGTATAACCTTATAACATTGGTCGTTAAATTTAAAATAAAGGTACGAGATTGGAGTTAAGGAACCGCGAGATATTTTGGTTATTTAATTAAACAAAATTCAAATCAAAATCTAATTAAATATTTTAATTTCTCAAATCAGCCGACCTATGTTTGAGTAGCGCCACCCTAAAACTTAATCTCGCAGCCTATTTCCTTTCTCGAGCAAAAATTCTTGTCTCCCTCTTTCAGTATCAACGAGAACAACAAATTAATGGCTCGTACGTCTGCTCCCTCATTCACCCTTATAAATCTACCCCCACGCCTTCATTTATTCCCATTTTTTTGAAGTCACGAGTTCCTCTTCGTTCAGTTCCTTTTTCCAAACAAGAAAAATCGACTTCCACCATTTCAGAAAACCGAGTCTCTCCTTTTAATCGAAATCGTTCGTTCCCTCAAAGGGACGCGAGTTGAATGAATCCCAAATCAATCAGTCGAGATGGAAGAGCGATTTAAGTGGTCCTGAAGGCCGATAATTTTGGTGCGACGGGGGTATGTTAAGCTCGATGTTGGTTTCAGCGTCGATCTTGGTTTAGGACATTCGGAGGTTTTGGGTGCGATATGGTGGACTGGAGCTCGAAGACATCTTGGGGACAATTGCGATTTGGGATCTTGACGTCTTTGAAGGCTTGAGAAGCCCTGAAGCTCGACAGCAAGACCGGAGCATTCGCAAATTTAGGGTATGGAGCGTTGACTTTGGAACCCGCAAACTGTTGTTGTTTGGTTCGTAAAGGGGACTTGTCGGTTTTGCTCTTGGTGTTGATACGGAGAGCGATGATTATGGGAAGGGGTTTTTGGCGATGTCGAGTGTTGAAAATCGATGGAGGGAGTTCAATCTAAAGGACTTAGCTGAGGTTGTGTTAAAAAGATTTAAGCAGTAATGGTGTTTGGCGAAATGCCGGAAAGAAAGAAGAAGAAAAAATAGAGGGATTAAGGTGCGAATCCATTCGAGAAGATTAGTAGCCAGTAATTTCGAGATAAACAGGATATTCGACAACTGCAAATCACAGTGAGTAAATCTCACTCACCTTTAGAATTATTTTTATCTCATTAAAAATAATTGTTTGTTGCTTGTGTGAATGATTTCTGGTTGCTTTATATATATTAGTTATTTAGGCTATATATATATATTGGGTTGATTGATTGGTTGGATTCCCGCAGTCTCATTAGCGGATGCCCGCAGTTTCATAGCGGATGATTACCCTATACGCCCCACGCTATGATTAGTGGATGACCTTCTATACCGCGATATTCTGCCACGAAGCAGAATGGGTATTATTTATGTGCTAACATCTGTGGATGCAGGAAAACAGGTTGGAGGAATCCAACTGGATTCCTCAAAAATATATTATCTGTTTGTTTATTTGTTTGCACATATATTGTCATATATGATGTGTTAGAAAAATAAATAATTCGTTGCTTTGTGTGCTTAAATATCACTGGGCCAATTAAAAAGGATATTTGAGATTTTAAAAGGGGAAATTCTATTTTTAAATAGAATTTGAAATTTTAAATGGAAATAAAAATATAAACTTGTTTTTGAAAAATAAAACAAGTAGTTTCTTTTTAAACGAAGTTATAAATAGTTCTTTTATAACGAAGTTATAAATGAAGGGAAAAGGATTATCATTCGATAATTCAGAAGTAGGAATACAAGTGTGAAATTGGGATTTGAAATGGAATTTCAAAATAAGACGTGAAATGGAATTTTTAAATATATAACTCAAATGAAAATTGAGTATAACATTTGAAAAAGGAATTTAAATGTTTGAATTTTAAAAAGGGAATTGAATATTAGAAATTCAAATAGAAGTTCAAATAGAATTTGAATAGACGAGATTAGAATGAAAAATAGAATTTGAATTCAAGAAATTAAAATAAAATTTGAATTCAAAGGAATTCGAATAAGGAAATTCAAATAGAGATTTGAAATATAGAATTTCAAAGAAAAATTGAATAGAATTTGAAATATAGTATTTCAAAGAAGAATTCAAATATGAAATTTGAATAGAGATTTGAAATGGAAATTCGAGTATTAAATTTTGAAAATGGAATTCGAATAAAGAAATTCAAATAGAGATTTGAATGTAGAATTTCAAAATAGAATTTGAAATATAGAATTTCAAAGAAGAATTGAATAGAATTTGAAATATAGTATTTCAAAAAGAAATTCAAATGTGAAATTTGAATAGAGATTTGAATGGAATTTAAATATGAAATTTGAATTGAAATTTGAATTGAGAAATTCGAGTATTGAATTTGAACATGGGATTGAATACAGAAATTCAAGTAGAAATTTGAATATGAGATTTCAAAATAGAAATTGAAATAAACTTTGAAAATAAGATTTTCGAAGTAGAATTGGAAATAGAATTTCAAATAGGATTTCAAAATAGAAAATCCAAATGATTTTGAAATGGAATTTGAATTCAAGGGAATTTAAATGGATTTGAAATGATGAAATTCAAATGGTGTTGAAAAATGAATTTGAATATTAGAATTCAAAGGGGGAATGGAAAAAATGGGATTTGAATATAAGAGATTCAAATCGAATTCAAATAGGATTTAACCTATGGGATTTGAATATGAAATTCAAATGAGTTTTAAACTATGGAATTTCAAATATAGAATTTAAAAAGGAGTTTGAATATTTGAATTCCAATAGAATTCAAATATAGAAATTGGATTATAGCAGCTCAAATGGAATTTAAATATAGAGTTTGAATAAAAGAATTCAAATGAATTCAAACATCAAATTTGAATATAGGGAATTCAAATAGAAATTTAAATATTGAATTTGAAAAGGAATTGGGATTTGAAATATAGAATTCAAAAGAAGATTGAAATTGGAATCAAGGAATTCAAATAGAGCTAAATAGAGTTGAATTCATTTTAACGATAAAAGTTTATATATATAAATATAATTAAAAACGAACTCGCCGCAGCGCTGCAGTTCGTAAAATAGCGATTCAAACTTCAATCGAGTATACAGGACTCAATTGAAGTCGAAATTCTGCGAAACAAGAAACGTCAGGACCGGTTTGATAATAGTTTTCTAATGAAAGAGAAAAATATGAATTTCGTCGTATAGATTTTGAGATATGTCAAAATCAAATTTTGAGAAAAACAGCGCCAGAACCATTATAAAACCATAACGGTTTATTTAATTATATTAAAGGATTTTAAGCAAATAAAAATCGGAATTTCTATTTAGAAAAATCCAGATTTGAGTTATAAAATATATGTGAACTCCAGTGGAGTAATGAGTTGATTTTTGAAACAGAAATCAGATTTTGATTTATTGAATAGAGTTAACTAATTCGAATAGAAATTAGTTAATGAGATTTCGAATGAATATTGAGCTTTAAATAAATGAATTCGATTTGAGAATTTATATTCGAAATAGAAAAGGGAAACTAGAATTGAAATTGAAATTCAATTTGGTTGTGAGCAAGTTGAACATTTTATTTGAACGTGTTATGTCAAACAAAGAAGTGAAATAGGCAAAATGACTAATTAAAGAATAAATGGGCGAAACTGAATTCAAACGATTGGATTGAGTTAAACTGAATTGAAAACAGGTGAACAGGTGTTGGACAGGTATGGAATGAGGTATATAAAGTATATGAAGATTTTTAATGTATGTGCCCGACAAAAAGGTACGTTTTAATTCATATATGAGGTTTTATGCGCCGTATCGGCAAGCCGCTTGGCTTTTCCTTTTTCTTTTTGATTGAGGAAGATACCGGGATGCTATTTGAAATTTCCCGATGCTCCCGATACAGGGGAGGTTATGGCGAATTTTTCCGGGAATTTAAGGAGTTAGAATATTTTTAAGAAATTTGACAATTGGAAATCTATATATCGATATATATAGAATTCGATAAGGAAACGAAATCAAAAATAGTGTAAGAGGCAAGATTGATTATTGAAATATTTGGTTAACAAATATTGATAAGGAAATGGAAAATTGATTTAATTAATGAAATATTAATTAAAGAGCCCAGTGATTTGTTTGATATGTTTGGATGAACACTTGTTTTATTCGATAGTTAAATCACAGACTATCGAAGTTTTGACCATCGTTGTCAATATGGAGAGACCGGTTGGATTATTATCCGAAGAACCACTCCGTATCGGCATAAGCGTTGCGAACCAAGTATGCTGAATATATTGAAGACGGAGTGAAGTGCAAGGGCTTTTCTATTTATAGAAATAGTGCCTTCGGTTTCGTTCAATCCCAGAACGAACGTAAATGGACGAATGTCTGACAGAGTATTTCCAATGATCAAATGGGTTGGTCTGTATGAATATATATGGTTGCAACGGATTTATCCCTTAGCATAATATCCAGAATATTTGTGCAAATCAATTAGTGATTAACGGATCTGACGATGTGGCATTCAAAGTGATTGTGTTATCGATGAATGGTAAGTATGCGTAGCCTCAGGCCTCAACAACCGGGAAAGGACAAAAATCGGGCAGGCAGCATGGCTATGTGGGTCGCACCCATTAGGGTGTATAATCACCTATCTAGAGAAATTCCTTTTGTTCTAAATCTATCGATTCTGCCCATTCGGGAACGGTGGTTTGAGTCCAACCGTTGGTGATATACATTCGATACACTCAAGCGAAATGAGTGGTCGGTCATGTGAGGGCCGGGTTGCAAGACGTTCTTGTTGAACCCAGGTGTATTCGCCTCTAGAGATACATTATCGAAAGGTGGTCCCATACCTTGTCATGTTGGAAATCCAATCTCCAATAAGCGCCATGCGGGTTTTGATTTTATACTATATATGTGGAGCGTGAGATGCAAGCGTTCTGCTATTTGGTTATTTACTTGATGTAGGCATTATTATAATATCACTGGATTTTTATATCAAAGTGTTTTGGGTTATAGTAAGGTAAAAACCGTCCATGTTTATGTGTGGGCTGGTCTTACTATTATCTTTTCTTTGAAAGGATTTTTAAAGTTAAACAAGTGGTTGGAGTTTACTCACACCAGTCCCATGACTGACCCAGAGTTTATTTTGTTTTGTTTTCCCTAAACTCTTGGGTGCCCAAATTTGTACGGGCAGTCAAGTGTTTCAGGCTTTTACAGATACACTTGGAGGAGCTTGAAGCAGAAGGCTTCAACGTTAGTTATTTAGAGTTACTTCCGCTGGATCAAATGTTATGTGTACTCTGATGATGGTATGTATGTATGTACAAAACAGATTTGTATTTCGAAGCTTATGTTATATAATATATTTTATTCGTTCCGCTGTGAGTTTGTGATCTTTGTTTTCTTCTATTCTAATATTTCTTTCTTTCTATTTCTCATCCTCTAACTTCTTTCTATTAATGGTTCGTATTTCTGTGTTATTTGGGGTGGACGTGTAGTGTTATTAGTCAACTCAGATAGCTCGGATTTGCGGGCCATTACAAC
The DNA here is from genome assembly GCA_030737875.1 of Allium sativum. Taxonomy (NCBI): domain Eukaryota; kingdom Viridiplantae; phylum Streptophyta; class Magnoliopsida; order Asparagales; family Amaryllidaceae; genus Allium; species Allium sativum. The sequence goes on from CM060922.1 coordinate 376,390,173, forward strand.
ACTTCTCAACAAATGAGTATTTCCACACATGGACATTTTATTTATGTTATTTATATTAGAAAGATGGGATTTTTATTGTTGAAATTATTTATACAAGGCGAATATTTTTATTGTTTAAACACTTCATTCATTCACAAATGAATTTAATTTTCATACAACACTTTTCAACACATGAATATTTCCACACATGGATATAGTTTCAACATATGGCTTTAATTTCAACACATGAAAATAATTTCAACATAAGAAAATAATTCTAACACACAAAGATTATTCAAAATTTCGGCAGCATAACGGCAGGGTAGTTAAAACCGGCACCGTCCCTAGTACGGCTCCTCGCTCTACCTTAAAACCTCGCGGTTTTTGACAATGGGGATTCATGCATCTAATTCGCACGCAGGCGGCATGTTTTATTTTTATTTCCACAAATATTTCCAATTCATTTCAATCACTAATGGGTATTTTTCAACCACAACCAAACAATATCAACCACAAACAATTATTCAACCATTCGTATTTTTCATCCAATATTTCACACCAATTCACCACAATAAATATCGTCCATGGTTTGTGGACGAGGGGAGTATATATATATATAATTGCTATATTTCACTTGCATTTCAACACATATATCAATTATTCTATGCATGTAAAAATTCATACTTCGCTTATATAGCTTACACTACGCATGTACATGAGGTATACAACACGTATGTAATTTATATTTCGCTTATATAAATTATACACGACATTTTCCATTCAATTTCACGTTAATTTAGATTTCTCACCTTGGTTTTCTGAGCGCTAAAAATCGATACGATGTCAGAAAAATTCGCAGCTTCTTCTATTGGGTAGAGAGCTTCCTTGCGGTCTCGATGTTTCCTGTTTCATCGAATTTCGTCAACACACCAAAAAGATATGATTTTTCAAAGTGTAAAGATCAAAGAAAAACTCACTTTCACGAAGCTTCAAAACTAGGTTTACAGTTTTCGCGAAATCAGTGGCACGTGGGGACGATCGGGGGTGCTGACGTGGAAGAGGGAAGAGAGGGCTTTAAAGCGGTGGTGGTTTGGTGGCGTTCGGTGGTCGGTGGCGTTCAGGGCGGAGGCGGGAAGTGTCTGACTTCCTGGCGTCGATACAGGCGGAGGAGGCGACGAGGGTGGCAGCGGTGGGGTCGGATTTGAAGAGGAGGCTGAGGCGCGTCGAATGGTGGCGGCGGCGAAGGCTGTAGGTGGCGGTAGCGGCGGCGGCGGAGGAGAGAAGGTGGTCAACGGGTTTCGCCGTTGATCGGGGGTTTTTTTTTTTTAAAATTATGAATGGAAATTTTTGATTGGCCGAGGACTATATTAAATTTTTAAATAGTGTTTTCTCAAACGAACTCCTTTTTAAACCCAACGACTGTCGCCCCTAGCTAAATACCCCCATTCCGGACACAATGGGATATGTTTCGTAGGCCAATTCGACTGTTACAATCAGTTATTTTTCAAATTAAAGTATAAAACATTTAATTTTTAACTCTGAACGCACATTTCAATTTGCCGGGGCCACAAACTGATTCGAAAAATTCCAGAAAAATAAATCTAGCTATGTTTTGATGCTACGGTCACAACAAAACTAGTTTCGTTGAATTCTGAGGTTGTTTGAAAAATGGCCATTTTCTGGTCGATCCAATTTAACAGAAATCGACCAAACACATTTTCTTTTGCCACGCTCACATACTAGCTTCAAAATTTATGAAATTTGAAACCTAGCAATAGTTTGACGTCCCGGACCCAACAAAAGTGGTTTCGTCGAATTCCGAGGTCGTATGCAAAATATCAATTGTCCAGGCCTATATATTCTATATACCGACTCTTCTGAAAATTCATTCGGCCATAACTTTTGATTCCCGTTATGAAACTTCGATTTTTCAGATTCGTTAGAAAGGTATTGACTAACAGATTTAAATATTTTTGGTTTCGCTAAAATCCGTTATATTTTCCACCCTGCATAGTCGGTCAAAGTTTGAATTCAAATTTTCAAACTGACTCACTATTCCTAATTCACTATTTTATTGAAATATTCTATTTCAATGGTTCAAATTCCTTTGAAATCACCATTTTAAAAATTTTAAATTGGCTCATATTTTCCGGGTTATTACAATCTCCCCTACTTAAACCTTTTCGTCCTCGAAAAGGAAACAACAGTAAAGTAGGAAATAAAATGTAAATGCAAAGTATTGTGAAGGTACCTTGCACCGGAGTTAGTCAGAGATATCCACTCTGCATTTGGGGTAAGCTTGCTTAATGCTTTCCTCAGTTTCCCAAGTACAGTCTCTAGGATCACTGCTCCACTGCACTTTAACTAAATGAACCTTTTTGCTTCTGAGTTCTCTAGTTTCTTTGCCAACAATCTTTAATGGCTCTCTTTTGAGTGCTAATTCTGGAGTTATCTCCACATCCCGTTGCGCTGCTTCTTCTACAACAAGATCCGGATCATGCACATGTCTCCTAAGTTGAGATACGTGAAAAACATTGTGCACTCCAGGCAACCAATCTGGTAATTGAACCCTATAAGCAAGAGTTCCAATTCGCTCAAGTATAAGAATGGGACCAATAAATCTCGGTGCCAACTTCCCAGTCTTGCCAAATCTGATTACTCCTCTCATCGGAGAAACCTTTAAATAAACATGATCACCAATAGTAAATGTCAAATCTCTCCTTCTAGAGTCTGCATAACTTTTCTGTCGACTTTGAGCGGTTTTCAATCGCTTCTTGATGAAGTCCACTTTATCAAATGCTTCCCTAATCATATCGGGTCCTAGTACAAGTCTGTTGCCAGGTTCTACCCAACATGCTGGAGATCTGCAGAGTCTGCCATATAATGCTTCAAATGGTGACATTCTCAAACTTGCTTGATAGCTATTGTTATATGAGAATTCTGCCTAATGCAAATGATCTTCCCATGACCCACCAAAATCAATTATACAAGCCCGCAATAAATCTTCTAGAATTCTATTCACCCGCTCGGTTTGGCCATTTGTTTGAGGGTGATAAGCGGTGCTCATATTCAATTTTGTTCCCAATTCTGTCTGGAAAGCCTCCCAGAACTTGCTAGTAAATAGGGGATCTCTATCACTGACTATGCTGATGGGAATTCCATGCAGCTTAACAATTTCTCTGAAATATATCTGTGCTAGACTTTGAGCAGTTCTATTGGACCTGACAGGTATAAAATGGGCAGTCTTCGTGAAGCGATCTACGATTACCCAAATGCTGTCATTACCTTTCTTGGTTCGCGGCAAACCATCTATGAAATTCATGGAAATCTGTTCCCATTTCCAGCCTAGGACTTCCAACGGTTGTAACAGTCCAGCTAGCTTCTGTTGGTCACTCTTGACCAATTGACAAGTAGGGCATCTGCTAACATACAAAGAAATATCTCTTTTCATTGCCTTCCACCAGAAAGTGCGTTTGATATCGTTGTACATTTTACTCACCCCAGGATGGATTCAAAATTTGGATTTATGGCATTCGTCCAGCACTTCTCTTCGAAGGCCTGGAATATTTGGGATGCAAATCCTATTATTTAACCTGAGAACCCCCCTATTGTCAATACGGAAACTCGTGGTTTCACCTTCCTTGACTCTCTGATTGATTCTTTGAATGAATTCATCGTCTTTTTGAAGGGCTGAAATCCTATCAATCAACCCAGGTGTAATCATAAGATGGGCAACGATTGCGGTCTTTCTACTAAGCGCGTCTGCTACTACGTTAGCTTTCCCCGGCGTATACAGGATATCCAGATTATACACTGCAAGAAATTCTAGCCAACGCAGCTGTCTCAGATTCAGATCTTTCTGGGTATATAAATACTTCAATGATTGATGATCTGTGTACAGTATAAATTTCTCACCCAATAAATAATGCCTCCAGATTTTCAAAGCAAAAACGACGGCTAGCAACTCAAGATCATGAGTCACATAATTCTTCTCATGCGGTTTCAGTTGGCGGCTTGCATAAGCAACTACTTGGCCTCTCTGCATTAACACTGCACCAAGACCTCTAATAGAAGCATCTGTCCAAACCGTTAAATCTTGATTGCCATCTATAATAGTTAACACTGGAGTGGTGGTCAGCTTCGATTTCAATTCCTGGAAAGCTTCTTCACAGTCGGAAGTCCACTTAAACTTCTCGTGTTTCTTTGTGAGCTTCGTTAATGGACCGGATATCTTCGAAAAATCCTTAACGAACTTTCGATAATAACTAGCCAACCCCATAAAACTTCTAACTTCCGTGGGAGTAGTGGGTTATTTCCAATCTTGAATCGCTGTTATTTTGCTTGGGTCAACAGAAATTCCTTTCTCTGACACGACATGGCCAAGAAATTTAACTTCCTCTTGCCAGAAGACACATTTAGAGAATTTGGCTTTGAAGACGTTCTTCCTTAGAATCTCCAATACTTGTTCTAAGTGTTTTTCATGCTCGGGTTTTGATTTGGAGTAGATTAAAATATCATCGATGAAGACGAGGACAAATTTATTCAGAACTCCCCTGACCACTCTATTCATTAGATCGACAAAGTATGCTGGAGCGTTACATAGGCCAAACGGCATTACTAACCATTCATAAAATATGTTCGGACCTCTGAAAGCTGTCAAAGGAACACACTCTTCTGCTATTCTCAATTGATGAAAACCTGTAGCTAGGTCCATTCGGGAAAATACTTTCGCCCCATTCAATTGGTCTAGCAAATCATCAATGCGGGGTAATGGATATTTGTTTTTGAGCGTCTGTTTGTTGAGGTCTCGGTAATCAACACACAATCGAAGAGTACCGTCTGACTTTGGGAAAAACACAACAGCTGCACCCCAATTAGAAAAACTAGGTCTGATTAGACCCTTCCACAACAGTTGACGAGTTTAATCGCCTAATTCTTCTTTTTCTTTCGGAGTCATTCTACGAATTGGATGCACCACTGGTCTGGCATTGGGAATTAGATCGATTCGGAATTCTATTTCTCTTTGCGGAGGTAAGTTTTCAACTTCTTCAAACACATCCGCATAGTTTCTAACAATCGGAATCTTTTCTATGGAAGTGGGGATAAGTTCTAATGCCGACCAAAATTCTTCTCTATTCGGATTCGAACCATGACAGGGTATATATATATGTCCAAGCTCCGTTCGGATTTTAACAATCCTTTCTGCACATTTTACCTCCGCTTCGTATTTCGTTAACCATTCTAACCCAAGGATAACGTCGAATTCGGGAAAATCCATAACAATCAAATTAATGGGAAATTTGTAGAAAGAATAAGAGATTGGCACTCTACAACTTGTACTGAGAGTAACAGGACCCCCTATCGGGTTATGAACTTCAACCGATTCTTTAAGCTTTCGCTGTTTTAACTTTAATTTGTGCACTGTGTTTCTAGAAATAAAACTACGTGATGCACCTGTGTCAAACAATACAGAAACATGAATATTTTTAATTGTAAGGTACCTCCCAAAACATCAGGTTTACCTGCTCCATCGGAAGCAGCTGGCGGGCTAGACCCGTCATAGACATGAGCTACTGTAGCTTTCTTCAACAAAGGACAGTCTTTGACCAGATGATCGGTCTTGCGACAGTTGAAGCACGAGCGAGGGTTCTGAGAGCCTTGGCTCGAGCCTTGAGAATTCGTCTTCTGTCTCTTCGGAGCTGTGCAGACGTTTGAGTAGTGCCCCGGCTTACCACAGTTAAAGCAATTTCCTCTTGGCGGCTTGCCAGTCTGAGGTTTTGAAGATGCTGCTTGGCTTGACTCGCCCTGATTTACAGCAGGCTTGCGCTTGTTTCCGGCTTGGCTTCTAGCGCGATCCTGATCCAGATGCCTTTGATCAAGGTCTTCATAGTTGCATGTCATTTCCACCAGCTCGTTGAATTCCAGCTTGACATGGGCCATGGCTCTATCGTGATATTGTCGTCTTAGTCCAAGGATAAACCTCTAATTTTTGGATTTCGTGGTGGCGACGAGCTCTGGAGCATAGGGCGACAACATTGTAAATTTGTTCAGATAATCTTGCATGGAAAGATCCCCTTGCTGGAGATTGGCGAAGTCATCGTGCATTCTTTCTAGAGCTTGTTCTGGGACATATTTCTCCTTAAAGAGTTCTTTAAATCCATCCCAAGTTCTTCCAGCTTCTCTGTTCCCGGCGGTAAGAGATTCCCACCATAATTCAGCTTGTTCCTGCATAAGCCAGGCGCCCATAATAGCTTTGTCTTCATCTCCTAGCCTTAGGCCTTCAAGAATTTTCTCGCATGTTTTGAGCCATGCAAGGGCCTCTATTACGGTGCCAGTTCCCGAGAAGGTCTTGCCTCCTAAGTTCTTATATCTCTTAGCTACACGGTCAAGCTCGAAGTATTGAGCTGCCGGAGGTTGTATCAAAGGTCCTTCTTGAGCTGGGATTTCTCCCCTTCCTCGGCCTCGGCCGGCACGGCCTCCTCTAGCGGCGGCTGCTCTGGTAGCCATTTTCAAATTCTGTATAAGCAACGAAAAAAAAGTTAGCTAACAGAAATGATAGTCTATTGCATAGTTAGGCAGAAATTCTACGGAGGTCGACTGAATCAGTAGACCGCCTGATTTTGCATTAGTATACGGACATATACACACACTTCCTGCATATGTTCATACATCATTAGAAGTTTCTAAGGATAATGGTTGCTTGTGGTTGATGGTTTAGTAGATGGTTGTTTGGTTGGTAGGATACGTTCTTCTTAACTTAGAGATTTCGAGGACGAAATCCTTTAAGTAGGGGAGAATGTAACACCCCGAATTTCAATTAACACTAATGGTTAGAAATTAAAGTATAATTAATCTCAGATATGAGAACCAGGGGAAACGGGCTGCTTCATTGCGTTCGTCTCGGAAAAATACGCGAAATAGAGTCCGAGTTTTCGAGAATCGGAGTCCGTATGGCCCGGTTATGGCCCAAAGAAGTTTTCAGAAAATTTAAATTTAAAAACAGATTTAAAATTCAGCTCTAAAATAAGTTTGGAGCCAAAAGAGGAAAGGGGGAAAAATTCCCGCCTAGCCCCGTGTCGACAGGCATGTCGACAGGGGTGTCGACAGCCCTGTCGACAGGGGTGTCGACACAGGGTGTCGGCTCTGTGGATCTGGGTGCACCAGGTCTGGTCTTGGCTGAGTCTAGGGCCATGTTCTAGAGGGTTCCGAAATCTAAGGGTCCTAATCTAATCTAGGGTTAATCTAAGGGCCTAAAACACTCACCTAATCTATAAATAAGACCCTAAACTAGCCCTAAATCATCACTAATCTATCATACAACTAAACTATGGCAAAATGCTAGCTCTCATGGCCTCCACTAATGTATGAAGAGGGTTGCATGCTAATCACTCTCTAATCAACCTTTAATCCCTTCTTAGCATCTTAATCTTCTTCATTTGGTGTGCAAAATTTGCTAGTGGTGAGTTTCTATCACTTTGATGATCTTTTGGTAAACTAAGTAGATGAGATGTGATGGGATTTATGGTTTTGTATGTGGATTAATGAGTCTTGAATCATATGATATGATGTTATCATTAATCTTATGTTTATGCATGTTGAGTATGTACGTTTATGCATGTTGAGTATGCAAGTTTATGCAAGTTTAATATGATGTATGTCATGTTTGCATGATGCTAAATATGCAAGTTACATGTTTGTTAATATGCAAGTTACATGTATGTAAATATGCAAGTTACATGTTTGTTAATATGCAAGTTACATGTATGTAAATATGCAAGTTACATGTTTGTTAATATGCAAGTTACATGTTTGTTAATATGCAAGTTACATGTATGTAAATATGCAAGTTACATGTTTGTTAATATGCAAGTTACATGTATGTAAATATGCAAGTTACATGTTTGTTAATATGCAAGTTACATGTTTGTTAATATGCAAGTTCATGATGACACATTATGCAAGTCTATGAGTTAATATGCAAGTATGTTATGCAAGTGAATATGTAAGTTATGTGACATATTATGTGCAAGTTATGTGACATGTTATGCAAGTTCATATGCAAGTTATGTGTTTGTTGATATGCAAGATGGCACCTTTGAAACATGTTCATTCATATGCAAATTGACACCTTTTATATGTGTTATATCATGAGAACGAAATTACGTGGGAACGATGGGGTAATTAAATGCATAAGTTAATAAGATTGTGTGAAATTAATATAATTATGCATAACATAAAATAAATGAACATAGTATGGGAATTTGCCTATTTAGTTAGGTGTACCCATACTATGTGTTGGGAATTTACCTATTGAGTTAGGTCTACCCCATGGGAATTTACCTATTGAGTTAGGTCTACACATGTTAAGAAAAACTTGATTAATTAGGGATAATTAATATATAATTATGAGGGTGATTAATTAGTTGTAATTAATTGACTAAGACACGAGGTTGGACTCAGTTGTAGCGTAAAACTACCCGGACCCAACCGGCTTAACCAGTTGCTACAAATGTTAGCCCAATGTGAGAGGTCTTAGGCACAAACTAAATACGTGATTAATGTAAAGACACGAGGTTAGACTCGGTTATGACATAAGGCTGCCCGGACCCAACCGGCTTAACCAGCGGTCATAAAAGACAGTCTAATGTGAGAGGTCTTTACAAAGGTTACGATCTTAATTAATTAATTAAGAAACACTTAACCACATTAGCATGTAGAGGGACATGAGGGGTTAAGTGGGTGCCTTGGGTGGCATGAGGAAATCTAGTGGTTGCCTTGGGTGGCAATAGGAAAATACGATTAGAATACTTAACCAAAGTGGAAACGTGTAATTTAAACATGATTAAAGGGTTAAGTGGGTTACACTAGAAAAAGGGACAAGCTTAGGTGGGTAGCTTGTGGGAGGCCCATTTCAACCAGTTGCCCATACGTATCTTTGTGGGCTCGACCCATGTCGAGGACGGGACACGCATACTGGGTTTGGCTGTAAGAGGCAAACGGGTTAGCGGTGGCAACGCAAGTCCAACGGGCTTCATATGCGTGAGTGGGCCCGGGCTGGTAGGTAAGCCGTTGTTGCATCGTGTAGATATAAGCCGTGCACCGTTAATTATATCGGGTTGCCACGTTGGGGAATGGTACACCCCATGGTGGGGCCAGCACGGGTATCTACGTTAGGGAGCCGATCGAATGGGGAGTAGTGTGTACACCTAGTGGATTGTAGGGCCCCGTGGCGCCTACTTGGTCACCTAGGGGTACGCAAGTACTATTAAGTTAATTTTATAAGTCCATGGGTGGGATCAACCTTTAGGATAGGAACGACTGGTGTGGTGCAGTTTAGTAATTTACCTTTGGAAGGGTAGATGCGTCTTTATCTTTTATCTTAGTTTAGTTGACTGCTTAGAGTAGTCATTCATCCCTATATGTTACCGTATATCAGTTATGTCTTCTCTGGTTACTTTAACGATTGTATTGTTAAAGTTATAGGACTCGCTCAGACTTATGTCTGACCCCGTTGTTTTTATCTTTTTCCCAACCCTCAGGTCCTACGGTGGATCCTAGCAGTAGTGGAGCTTGATCGGATTGCTGTTCCAGTCTTTAGGAGCTTGGATAGATGTAAAGCTCCAGTTATCCAGTTATCTTTTCTTTTCTTTTGGCTATTGTATGAGAGTGGGATTATGTACTTCTTTATTTTGATGGATATTGTACTTGACCTGTATTGTGGTTTTATGATGTAACCAGACATGTTTTACTTCCGCTGTTATGAGATGATGTTTTAAAATTTCAAGTACTATTTATATATGTCTTGTTGTAATTTTTCTGTTCTATATTCACTAAAATACTCCACCGATGCTATGGCATTCCCTTAGTGAGTGATCATAGTGGAAGTGGGGTGTTACACGTGGTATCGGAGCTTAAGGTTACCGGAACAGATAAATTTTTGAGAAAAATATATTTTTTAGAAAATAGTAAAGGTATTATTTTTGGAAAAAAAAATATATTTGCAAAAACATGTCTTCTAAGAGAAAAAGTTTTTGAAAAAGAAAAGCATAATCCCCAATAGCCATATCTTTATCTTTCGGAATCTCCTTTTTGAATCTTTCCTCTTTCGTTTCAGCATGGCTGAAGATCTTAACATCCCGGAGGGTTTAGTTATACCACTATGGTATAGGAGGTTGCAAGAGGCTAGGGCCGCGGCTGCGGGTCCAGCCAATGCTACTACACCAGAGACAACCGTTCCTCCTCCTCAGCCTAGAGTGGATAATTTTGCTAAGATTTGTAAGGAGTTCAAGGCTATAGGAGGAAAACCTTTTCTAGGTTCAGAGACTTTCGTAGAGGCTAGAGATTGGCTTAAGGAAGTGGAAGAGTTGCTAGATATCTTTGAAGTGGAAGAGGGAAAGAAAGTCAAGTTGGCGTCTTGGTTAATGAAGGGAGAGGCCTCATTCTGGTGGGAGGTCACTAATGGAGAACGCCCTGTTGACTCTTGGGCAGATTTCAAGCAAAGGTTTGGGGCTAAGTTTCTCTCAAGGGCGGAAGAGAATCTGTTTATGGAGAAGTTCTTGAATTTGAAGCAAGGGAATCTCACGGTGAAAGAATATGTCAACAAATTCAATCAATTAGCAAGGTTTGGTATAGAGTTGGTGAATACACCGGAGAAGAAGGCTTTGAGGTTCGTTAGAGGCTTGAACGAACCATTGCAAGGAATAGCTATGACTCACATTCCTATGGGGGCCACCTTTGAGAAACTTGTCTACATGGCACTTATGCATGAGGATGATAAGAATTCTAAGGCACCAGAGAAAAAGGGGGATCAGAAGAAACCGCAACAACAACAACAAGGCAAGGGTGGAAAAGGCAATGGTGACAAGAAGAAGACGAAGAAGAAGTGCTTTAATTGTGGGACACCAGGTCACCTCAGCAAGGATTGTCGCAAAAAGAAGAAGACCGGTTGCTTTCATTGTGGTGAAGCAGGGCATCTTGTGAAAAACTGCCCAAAGAAGGGGCAGAAGACGGGGTCTACCTCAGGAGGTCAGGTGCAAGCTCTTATGGCGCCACCTCAGTCAGGGGGGCAAGTTCAGGTTCTCTCAATTCCACCGATTCAGCAGAGAGGTAGAACTATTTCCGTTGAAAGTCTGGTTTTTCTGTTTGATCATCCGGTTCGTACTTTGTTTGACTCTGGCGCATCGCATTCTTTTATCTCATCATCATTAGTTGAGTCACTGCACTTAGACACCAGTCTAGTTGATGATCCCTTGGTTGTTTCAAACCCAATTGGGGGCTCTATATATCTGTCTATGATATGTTTGGGTTTGAAGATTTCTATACTTAGTGTTGAGTTTAGATGTGATGCTTTTGTATTGGGCTTCACGGGCTATGGGTTGATTTTGGGCATGGACTGGTTATCCAGTAATGGTGCCGTTCTTGATTGTGAAAGGAGAGTTGTCAGGCTTATGACCCGCTTGGGTAATACTCTCGAGATCTCTTGTAATCCCATGGAATCTGTTTTGCTAAGTTATCTTGAATCGCTCGATGCCTCGGTTGAGAGTTTGTGTTCTGTCAGAGTAGTCCGGGAATATCCGGATGTGTTTGAAGAAGTGAAGGATTTGCCTCCGAAGCGGGAGATAGATTTCAGAATTTATTTGGTGGATAATGCCAAACCAGTGTCTTTGCCAGTGCGCCACATGGCTCCTCGTGAGAGAAGAGAACTTCATAAGCAAGTAGGGGAGTTGCTTGAGAAGGGGTTCATAAGGCGAAGTATATCGGAGTGGGGAGCTCCAGTAGTGTTTGCCACGAAGGCGGATGGGTCCCTCAGACTTTGTGTGGATTATAGAGAACTTAATAAGCTCACGAAGAAGAATAGACACCCATTACCAAGAATAGATGATCTCTTTGATCAGTTGGTTGGCGCCTCAGTGTTTTCGCAAATGGACTTAGCTACAGGGTTTCATCAGTTGAGAGTGGCGGAGGACAGTATAGAAAAGACTGCTTTCCGAACTCCGGATGGTTTTTATGAGTGGCTAGTGATGCCATTTGGGTTGACAAACGCCCCTGCATACTTTGTTGATTTAATGAGTAGAGTGTTCAGAAAGTATCTGAATAAGTTCGTAGTAGTCTTTGTGGATGACATCTTGGTCTTTTCCAAGAGTGAAGAAGAGCATGCCTTTCATCTCAAGGAAGTGTTGGGGACTCTTCGAGCACATAGTCTTAAAGCTAAATTCTCTAAATGTCATTTTTGGAGAAGAGAAGTGCGATTCTTAGGGCATGTGGTCTCTAAGGAAGGGATAGCTGTGGATCCCGCAAAGATAGTATCTATCCAGGATTGGAAAGTTCCTAGAAATGCTACCGAAGTAAGAAGTTTCTTGGGGTTGGCAGGATATTATAGGAAGTTCATCAAAGACTTCGCGAAGATATCAGCCCCATTAACCCGCTTGACGAAGAAGGATGGGGTTTTCTTATGGGACGTAGATTGTGATGATGCTTTCCGACGGTTAAAGAGAGATTTGACCACCGCTCCAGTTTTAGTGCTTCCAGATGGGAGTAAGCCGTTTGTTGTTTATACCGATGCTTGTGGGACAGGATTAGGCGCAGTCTTGATGCAGGAGGGAAGGGTAATAGCCTATGGAGGGAGGCAATTGAGAGTGCATGAGAAGAATTACCCTACCCATGATCTAGAGTTGGCCGCGATTGTTTTCGCACTTAAGTCTTGGCGCCATTATCTTCTTGGTGAGAGATTCGAGTTGTTCACCGACCATAAATCATTGAAGTACTTATTCTCTCAGAAGGATTTAAACTTAAGACAGCAAAGGTGGATGGAGTTCTTAGCATCCTATGATTTCGAGATAGCGTATACTCCTGGCAAGGGTAACGTGGTGGCAGACGCCTTGAGTAGAAAAAGGCTATCTTTGAGTCTATTGTTCGTGGAACGACGAAGCTTGGAGTTTCTTTCTTTGTTTGACTTCAGACCTTCTGTTGATTTTGTACCTGGTTTGTTGGCATCCTTGGAGGTTAGACCTACTCTTTTGAGACGGATTGGCGAGACTCAGCGAGACGACCCACAGTTGGTTGAGTTGATAGAGAAGCTTATGAGGGGGGAGTCGTCCAGCCATTTGGGTAGATACACCATAGATGATAAGGGATGGTTGCATAGAGACGGTAGACTTTGTGTACCGCAAGATGAGGGTTTGAAGAAGGCTATTTTGGATGACGCACATCGTTCAAGAATGACTATTCATCCCGGTGGGGACAAAATGTACCAAGACATGAAGAGAGTTTTCTTCTGGGCCGGTATGAAGAAAGATGTGGCCGAGTATGTGGCTAGATGCTTAGTATGCCAACAAGTTAAAGCGGAGCAAAGGAAACCCGGTGGGTTGCTGCACCCATTGGAAGTTCCGCAATGGAAGTGGGATAGTGTCTCGATGGATTTCGTCGATGGGTTACCGAGATCGAGGAAGGGTAATACGGAAATTTGGGTTGTGGTAGACAGACTTACCAAGAGTGCCCATTTTATACCCGTGAAGAGTAAGAGGACCGCTCCATGGCTTGCTTCAGTCTATGTTAGAGAGATTGTTAGATTGCATGGCGTACCATCCAGGATTGTGAGTGATCGAGATCCTATCTTCACTAGTGAGTTTTGGAGAAGTTTGCAAGAGGCGGTAGGGACTCAGTTGTGTTTGAGCATCGCATATCATCCTCAGACGGACGGTCAGACCGAGAGGGTGAACCGTATCTTAGAAGATCTCTTGAGGCTTTGTATCTTGGATTTTGGAGGTACATGGGAAGAACATCTTCCTTTGGTGGAGTTCACATATAATAACAGCTTTCAGTCCAGTATTGGTATGGCTCCTTTTGAAGCTCTTTATGGAAGGCCTTGTCGATCTCCTACATGTTGGTGGGAATCTACGGATAAGATCTTGCTTGGGCCAGATATGGTTAGAGAGACTTCAGAGAAGATTGATTTAATTCGTAGAAGGATGAAGGCAGCGCAAGATAGACAGAAATCTTATGCGGATCGGAGAAGGACGGATCTTGAGTTTGAGGTTGGGGATATGGTTTTTGTCAAAGTATCTCCATTGAGAAATGTTGTTCGCTTTGGGTCCGTTGGGAAGTTAGCACCGAGATTTGTTGGGCCGTTTCCTATTAAGGAAAGGATTGGACGGATGGCATATAGGGTGGAGTTGCCCGACAGACTTAGTGGTGTTCATGATGTATTCCATGTATCACATCTGAGGAAGTGCTTACATGAGACTGCGGAGGTGGTAGAGCCGAGCTTGCTTAGAGATGTAGAGGTAGAGCGTGATGCGACGATTCGACGAGCTCCTACTCGCATCCTTGGGTCAGAGGCTAGGAAGTTGAGGAACAGAGAAGTTCAGCTAGTGAAAGTGCAATGGGGAGATGACGAAAGCAATGCTACTTGGGAGACGGAAGCGAAGATGCGTTCTTTGTATCCATTTCTTTTTGAGAGTATGTCTTTTAACTTCTCCTTTATCTCTTGTCTAGTACTTATCTTATCTTTGGTATGTCCTCTCGTTAGTACTATTTGACCTTTAGATAGGGTAAGCCTATGGTTGAAACATGTGTTTGAAACATGTTATGATTGATGGATGCATGTGGATGCAATTGGTTGCTAGTGGTTGCTTGTGGATGCATATACACACACATTAGGCACTAGATCGGCTCAGACACTTCATGTTGCATATTGCATAAATGGATGTGGTAGTTAGATTGGTGGATGTATCATGGTTGTGTTATCATATGGATGATGCATTTTTGTGCACGCATGTAGAAATTTGTATGTGTCAATAGGGTTTCGCATACATATTGGATGCATGGCACTATCATGGTTTGCATTAAGGAGGTCGACTGAATCAGTAGACCGCCTGATTTTGCATTAGTATACGGACATATACACACACTTCCTGCATATGTTCATACATCATTAGAAGTTTCTAAGGATAATGGTTGCTTGTGGTTGATGGTTTAGTAGATGGTTGTTTGGTTGGTAGGATACGTTCTTCTTAACTTAGAGATTTCGAGGACGAAATCCTTTAAGTAGGGGAGAATGTAACACCCCGAATTTCAATTAACACTAATGGTTAGAAATTAAAGTATAATAAATCTCAGATATGAGAACCAGGGGAAACGGGCTGCGTCATTGCGTTCGTCTCGGAAAAATACGCGAAATAGAGTCCGAGTTTTCGAGAATCGGAGTCCGTATGGCCCGGTTATGGCCCAAAGAAGTTTTCAGAAAATTTAAATTTAAAAACAGATTTAAAATTCAGCTCTAAAATAAGTTTGGAGCCAAAAGAGGAAAGGGGGAAAAATTCCCGCCTAGCCCCGTGTCGACAGGCATGTCGACAGGGGTGTCGACAAGGGTGTCGACAGCCCTGTCGACAGGGGTGTCGACACAGGGTGTCGGCTCTGTGGATCTGGGTGCACCAGGTCTGGTCTTGGCTGAGTCTAGGGCCATGTTCTAGAGGGTTCCGAAATCTAAGGGTCCTAATCTAATCTAGGGTTAATCTAAGGGCCTAAAACACTCACCTAATCTATAAATAAGACCCTAAACTAGCCCTAAATCATCATTAATCTATCATACAACTAAACTATGGCAAAATGCTAGCTCTCATGGCCTCCACTAATGTATGAAGAGGGTTGCATGCTAATCACTCTCTAATCAACCTTTAATCCCTTCTTAGCATCTTAATCTTCTTCATTTGGTGTGCAAAATTTGCTAGTGGTGAGTTTCTATCACTTTGATGATCTTTTGGTAAACTAAGTAGATGAGATGTGATGGGATTTATGGTTTTGTATGTGGATTAATGAGTCTTGAATCATATGCTATGATGTTATCATTAATCTTATGTTTATGCATGTTGAGTATGTACGTTTATGCATGTTGAGTATGCAAGTTTATGCAAGTTTAATATGATGTATGTCATGTTTGCATGATGCTAAATATGCAAGTTACATGTTTGTTAATATGCAAGTTACATGTATGTAAATATGCAAGTTACATGTTTGTTAATATGCAAGTTACATGTATGTAAATATGCAAGTTACATGTTTGTTAATATGCAAGTTACATGTTTGTTAATATGCAAGTTACATGTATGTAAATATGCAAGTTACATGTTTGTTAATATGCAAGTTACATGTATGTAAATATGCAAGTTACATGTTTGTTAATATGCAAGTTACATGTTTGTTAATATGCAAGTTCATGATGACACATTATGCAAGTCTATGAGTTAATATGCAAGTATGTTATGCAAGTGAATATGTAAGTTATGTGACATATTATGTGCAAGTTATGTGACATGTTATGCAAGTTCATATGCAAGTTATGTGTTTGTTGATATGCAAGATGGCACCTTTGAAACATGTTCATTCATATGCAAATTGACACCTTTTATATGTGTTATATCATGAGAACGAAATTACGTGGGAACGATGGGGTAATTAAATGCATAAGTTAATAAGATTGTGTGAAATTAATATAATTATGCATAACATAAAATAAATGAACATAGTATGGGAATTTGCCTATTTAGTTAGGTGTACCCATACTATGTGTTGGGAATTTACCTATTGAGTTAGGTCTACCCCATGGGAATTTACCTATTGAGTTAGGTCTACCCATGTTAAGAAAAACTTGATTAATTAGGAATAATTAATATATAATTATGAGGGTGATTAATTAGTTGTAATTAATTGACTAAGACACGAGGTTGGACTCAGTTGTAGCGTAAAACTGCCCGGACCCAACCGGCTTAACCAGTTGCTACAAATGTTAGCCCAATGTGAGAGGTCTTAGGCACAAACTAAATACGTGATTAATGTAAAGACACGAGGTTAGACTCGGTTATGACATAAGGCTGCCCGGACCCAACCGGCTTAACCAGCGGTCATAAAAGACAGTCTAATGTGAGAGGTCTTTACAAAGGTTACGATCTTAATTAATTAATTAAGAAACACTTAACCACATTAGCATGTAGAGGGACATGAGGGGTTAAGTGGGTGCCTTGGGTGGCATGAGGAAATCTAGTGGTTGCCTTGGGTGGCAATAGGAAAATACGATTAGAATACTTAACCAAAGTGGAAACGTGTAATTTAAACATGATTAAAGGGTTAAGTGGGTTACACTAGAAAAAGGGACAAGCTTAGGTGGGTAGCTTGTGGGAGGCCCATTTCAACCAGTAGCCCATACGTATCTTTGTGGGCTCGACCCATGTCGAGGACGGGACACGCATACTGGGTTTGGCTGTAAGAGGCAAACGGGTTAGCGGTGGCAACGCAAGTCCAACGGGCTTCATATGCGTGAGTGGGCCCGGGCTGGTAGGTAAGCCGTTGTTGCATCGTGTAGATATAAGCCGTGCACCGTTAATTATATCGGGTTGCCACGTTGGGGAATGGTACACCCCATGGTGGGGCCAGCACGGGTATCTACGTTAGGGAGCCGATCGAATGGGGAGTAGTGTGTACACCTAGTGGATTGTAGGGCCCCGTGGCGCCTACTTGGTCACCTAGGGGTACGCAAGTACTATTAAGTTAATTTTATAAGTCCATGGGTGGGATCAACCTTTAGGATAGGAACGACTGGTGTGGTGCAGTTTAGTAATTTACCTTTGGAAGGGTAGATGCGTCTTTATCTTTTATCTTAGTTTAGTTGACTGCTTAGAGTAGTCATTCATCCCTATATGTTACCGTATATCAGTTATGTCTTCTCTGGTTACTTTAACGATTGTATTGTTAAAGTTATAGGACTCGCTCAGACTTATGTCTGACCCCGTTGTTTTTATCTTTTTCCCAACCCTCAGGTCCTACGGTGGATCCTAGCAGTAGTGGAGCTTGATCGGATTGCTGTTCCAGTCTTTAGGAGCTTGGATAGATGTAAAGCTCCAGTTATCCAGTTATCTTTTCTTTTCTTTTGGCTATTGTATGAGAGTGGGATTATGTACTTCTTTATTTTGATGGATATTGTACTTGACCTGTATTGTGGTTTTATGATGTAACCAGACATGTTTTACTTCCGCTGTTATGAGATGATGTTTTAAAATTTCAAGTACTACTTATATCTGTCTTGTTGTAATTTTTCTGTTCTATATTCACTAAAATACTCCACCGATGCTATGGCATTCCCTTAGTGAGTGATCATAGTGGAAGTGGGGTGTTACATTATTACTAGTGCATATATGTTTCAAAAGCAATTCGGCATAGCTACCATCTACTATGTCGCCATACTAGTAATACAATCTTATTCGCATATTTCGTATTGGAAATTGGATTCCTTCATGAGTCGAGGCAAGGGGCAAGCTCCTCTCCATTCGAGACACTCTAGCAAATGCCTCGGGACCGCACACAGCAATCCCCTGGATCCTCCAAGGCCGGTCCTCTCTTACTTTTGAGGATTAATTATTCCTGAACACACGTTTCCCGGTCCTTACAGACCTATAATCGAGGCGCCTCGCATTCCAACAACCACACAGGTGAAAAGTAGATATAAATGTCAGGGCCGGGAGGTCACTGACACCACCATAGCTAGAAAGAAACGTCATGCACTCCTTGGGTCCTTCTCCCGTTTTTGACTCATACCGGGGTGTGAGGCTCGTGAATTCACGTTACACACAAAGCTACGTCACACAGACCATGCTTTGATCATCAACCACAAGACTTTGCTTTGCAACAGAAGCCTTGATCATATGCCACTTAGGCGTGCCACACAGGCAATCCACTCCATGCGACTGATTTCTGTCAATACATAACCTCTGAGCTCGTACGTCTCAGAGAAGGGCGTTAGCAAGAGAATAAATTCTCCGCCGCCAAACAGATATATATTTAACAGAGATCAATCAACATAGAACAAAATCCAATGTCAGACACACAGTCCATTTACAAGTCCGTTCTGGGTCTGAACGAAACCGAAGGCACCAATTCCTCGCATATCCATACAATCAACAATATGTTTGGACGGCTACTACTTCAATTCCTTCATGATAGCTACTCCAATCACGAGCATCAGTAGCGCCCATCCATCCAATGTGGAGATCGTCGGTCTTCAGTCGTCTTCGACTCTTCGACTTCTCAACGTCGATCGATTATTTGAAATGAGATAAACTCGGCCTTTCCAAATAACCCACGTATATTTAGATTTTCAAATCAATTAATCACATGGTTGGACTATTCAACATTCACATTTCAGTTATTTAGTTATAATTTTCATGTCAAATACATTCAACCATCACATTTCAAGCAAACACAACAAAATTGGTTTATTTCCACTCTATATCGTCTATAGTACTTTATAACGATATATCGCCATTTTTATTTGATTTAAAACGGCCATATTTAATTAAACGACGTTTCAGGTCGTGTCGATGCACTGGCGCTGCTTTTTACTAATTTTGTTTTACACATATATGAAAATCTAACCGTTGGATTTTCACAAACTTTACATCATTAGGAAGGTCTTTTCAAAACGAATCCAACGGTTTCAGTTTTGGGAAAATCCGACGGCCGGATCTTCCACACTAACCATTTGAAGTTACGATTTCAATTTACGAACTGCAGCGTCGTTATTCGATTTAATTTAATTATATTTATATATATATAAATATAATCGTTTCTGGCGCTGTTTTTCTTCAGTTTTGAATTAAACATTCCAGACAATCCAACTGTCGGATCTTCACAAAGTTGGTGCCGTTGGAAAGATATTTCCAAGGCAAACCCAACGGTTGCGGTTTCGGGAAAATCCAATGGTCGGATTTCCCGCACTAGTCGTTTGAAATAACGGTTTCAAAACACGAACTGCACGGCCACGTTTCGTTTTAATTTTATTTATATTTATATATTTATATAAATATAGTTCATTCAAAAATTCCTATATCGTTTCCACTTCAATTATTTCACTAACGCCTTTAAATTTTGGAAAATTTCGCCATAACCTCCTTTGTACGGGAGGGTCTGGGAAAATTCCCAAATAGCCACACGGGCGTCTCATATCAAAAAGAAAAAGAAAAAGCCAAGCGGCTAGCCAACAGGCTCATAAAATCATCACCCAAACAAAGCGGTAAATGTGTACCTATTTGTCGGGCACAAAATTCTATTTCTCTTCTCTAGCCCCTTTTGCTTTAACCTGTTCAATAGATATGCATATACACATATACAATTCCTATCACTTATCATTTTCCATTCAATTTCATATTTGATTTTTCTTCAGTTTTAAAAACACCATTCACTCTAATGTTGCATGCATATGCTAAAATCATATCATTAGCTAATTAATGTATATTTCAACTCATGCACGTTTATTTGAACAAGTGGCTATTTTTAACACTTCACATTTCAAAGATGAAAATTTTGGCGAACTAAAATAGATTTCAACACATGACTATTTTATTTAGTTCCTATGCATGTTAAAAATAATATTTCTATCACAAATATTTATTTCAACGTCCGCATATCTTTAGCATATCACACATATGATAAAAATGATATTTTTATCATTTAAAATATTTATTCGACAAATAGATGTTTCAGCACTTCATAGTTTCAATAAAAATGTAATTTTTATTGTTCGATCTTTTTATTCAACACATGAACCTTTCCACTACACACACTTCTCAACAAATGAGTATTTCCACACATGGACATTTTATTTATGTTATTTATATTAGAAAGATGGGATTTTTATTGTTGAAATTATTTATACAAGGCGAATATTTTTATTGTTTAAACACTTCATTCATTCACAAATGAATTTAATTTTCATACAACACTTTTCAACACATGAATATTTCCACACATGGATATAGTTTCAACATATGGCTTTAATTTCAACACATGAAAATAATTTCAACATAAGAAACTAATTCTAACACACAAAGATTATTCAAAATTTCGGCAGCATAACGGCAGGGTAGTTAAAACCGGCACCGTCCCTAGTACGGCTCCTCGCTTTACCTTAAAACCTCGCGGTTTTTGACAATGGGGATTCATGCATCTAATTCGCACGTAGGCGGCATGTTTTATTTTTATTTCCACAAATATTTCCAATTCATTTCAATCACCAATGGGTATTTTTCAACCACAACCAAACAATATCAACCACAAACAATTATTCAACCATTCGTATTTTTCATCCAATATTTCACACCAATTCACCACAATAAATATCGTCCATGGTTTGTGGACGAGGGGAGTATATATATATATATATATATATATATATATATATATATATATAATTGCTATATTTCACTTGCATTTCAACACATATATCAATTATTCTATGCATGTAAAAATTCATACTTCGCTTATATAGCTTACACTACGCATGTACATGAGGTATACAACACGTATGTAATTTATATTTCGCTTATATAAATTATACATGACATTTTCCATTCAATTTCACGTTAATTTAGATTTCTCACCTTGGTTTTCTGAGCGCTAAAAATCGATATGATGTCAGAAAAATCCGCAGCTTCTTCTATTGGGTAGAGAGCTTACTTGCGGTCTCGATGTTTCCTGTTTCATCGAATTTCGTCAACACACAAAAAAGATATGATTTTTCAAAGTGTAAAGATCAAAGAAAAACTCACTTTCACGAAGCTTCAAAACTAGGTTTACAGTTTTCGCGAAATCAGTGGCACGTGGGGACGATCGGGGGTGCTGACGTGGAAGAGGGAAGAGAGGGCTTTAAATCGATGGTGGTTTGGTGGCGTTCGGTGGTCGGTGGCGTTCAGGGCGGCGGCGGGAAGTGTCCGACTTCCTGGCGTCGATACAGGCGGAGGAGGCGACGAGGGTGGCAGCGGTGGGGTCGGATTTGAAGAGGAGGCTGAGGCGCGTCGAATGGTGGCGGCGGTGAAGGCTGTAGGTGGCGGTAGCGGCGGCGGCGGAGGAGAGAAGGTGGTCAACGGGTTTCGCCGCTGATCGGGGGGGTTTTCTTTTTCTTTTTCTTTTTTTTAAATTATGAATGGAAATTTTTGATTTGCCGAGGACTATATTAAATTTTTAAATAGTGTTTTCTCAAACGAACTCCTTTTTAAACCCAACGACTGTCGCCCCTAGCTAAATACCCCCATTCCGGACACAATGGGATATGTTTCGTAGGCCAATTCGACTGTTACAATCAGTTATTTTTTAAATTAAAGTATAAAACATTTAATTTTTAACTCTGAACGCACATTTCAATTTGCCGGGGCCACAAACTGATTCGAAAAATTCCAGAAAAATAAATCTAGCTATGTTTTGATGCTATGGTCACAACAAAACTAGTTTCATCGAATTCTGAGGTCGTTTGAAAAATGGCCATTTTCTGGTCGATCCAATTTAACAGAAATCGACCAAACACATTTTCTTTTGCCATGCTCATATACTAGCTTCAAAATTTATGAAATTTGAAACCTAGCAATAGTTTGACGTCCCGGACCCAACAAAAGTGGTTTCGTCGAATTCCGAGGTCGTATGCAAAATATCAATTGTCCAGGCCTATATATTCTATATACCGACTCTTCTGAAAATTCATTCGGCCATAACTTTTGATTCCCGTTATGAAACTTCGATTTTTCAGATTCGTTAGAAAGGTATTGACTAACAAATTTAAATATTTTTGGTTTCGCTAAAATCCGTTATATTTTCCACCCTGCATAGTCGGTCAAAGTTTGAATTCAAATTTTCAAACTGACTCACTATTCCTAATTCACTATTTTATTGAAATATTCTATTTCAATGGTTCAAATTCCTTTGAAATCACCATTTTAAAAATTTTAAATTGGCTCATATTTTCCGGGTTATTACACTGGGATTGGGAAATAAAACAAATGATTACTTCGGTAAGGTTCGCTAATCCCGACTAGTTTGGATAAACCTTAATTTGGTTTGAATTAATATCCAAAGGAAGATTAAAGAATAAATTTAAAGAATTTATCTTTGATAAAATTAATGGGAACCTTTCCGTAATGATAAGAATATTTGAACAAAAGAATATACTTGATTCGAATGAGGCGCGTGTTGTGTTTGTTTAACACTTGTTATAAAATACGCGAGTTATTCGGAAAGACCGGGTTTATCCCATTCTGAATAACTAATACGACGATTAGTCAACGATAAAGACGGTGGTTGAAGATCGTAGGTCTTCACATCGTTTGGATGATTACTGAAGTCTTAATTGGGTTGTACACCCAAGACGAGTTAATAAGTTGTGATCGTCCAGACATACTTGAGGATCGACGGATATGCGAGGGCCACTCTCCTGTATTGGATATATGGGATGAGGAATAAGGTGCCTCCGGTTTCGACCAGACCTAGAACGAACTTGTGAATGGACTATGTGTCTGACATTGGATTTTATTCTGTGCTGATTGATCTCTATTAAATATATATCTGTTTGCTGGCGGAGAATTTATACGCTTGCTTAACACACTTCTCTGAGACGTATGAGCTCAGATGTTATATATCGATAGACATCAGTTGCATGAAGTGAATTGCCTATGTGGCATGCCTGAGTGGCAAATGATCAAGGCTTCTGTTGGAAAGCACAGTCTTGGGGTTAATGATCAAAGCATAGCTTTAATATAGCCCCGCTTTGTGTGTAGCGTTAATTCGCGAGCTTCACACCCCGGTATGAACCAAAAACGGGATGAAGGACTGCAGGGAGGATGACACGTTTCCTTCTAGCTAGAGGTCGTGTCAGGGTTTTACACGCCCGGGTATTTTTATATTTTTACCTATGTGGTTGTTCGAATGTGAGGCACCTCGGATATATCGGTCACTACGGTGCCGATGGATTTACGCCCCTTAGGGCGGGGAAACGTGTGTTCAGGCATAATAATCCACTTAATATGTGGACCGATCCTGCATTTTCCTAAGGGTCACTCGAGCTCTGATCCTGAGACACGGGCTAGAGTGTCTTGAAGTGGTGAGGATGATCTCTTGCCTTGGTTCATGGATGGAAATCCAACTTCCAATACGAAATCATGCGGTTTTAATTGTAGAACTAGTATGGCGATATGATATATGGTACCCATGCCGTCTACGATTGATACATTTATATTTGAAGTTTATTTATTCACTTATAGTAATAAAAAAAGATAAATTTCGCGTATCAAGCATTATTTGACTATTATAAGGTAAAACCCTATCCTCCGGCTTGCGTTGCATTGTGTGATGGGACCTGGGTCTTATAATAGCTCCATTGTTCTTTATTTAGCATTGCACTGTTTTTTAATGCACTGATATTCTTGGGATTAAAGCCCGTTCCATGTTATATGGCGTGGTCCCTTGATTTAACTAACTTTAAAACCAAATTAATAACTGTTTTAGTTCTCACACTAGTCACATGACTGACCTAGAGTTTATTGTTTCAACCTAAACTCTGGGTGCCCTTATTTTCCACACGGGCAGCTAGTAGTTTTGGTTTTGCAGATTTATTCTTACAGGATCCTGGTTTACAGCTAGAACTATACTTGGAAAGCATTGTATCTGTGTATTTCTTTCAGTTGTGTTTTGTATTATTTTCCGCTGCAATATAATTAAATCTGTTTTATTTATCAAACGTATATTATTTATTCATACTCGGTTATATTTTTGTATTCTGATGTACTTGTTATTATAAGCAATGAAATGTTCTTCTATTTGTGTTCTGCTTTGACGTGTTCTCAACTCAATCCGGGCTTTCCTTTATGGGGAAGTTTTGGGTCATTTTAAAATGGGACTGTTAGCATGAAATTATCAAATAAGTTAAAATTCTGTATAGTTGCTAGTTTAAAAAAAAACACCTAACATCTGATAACTGGTAAAATTATGAACTGTTGGAATGTATTGACTGGATTTTTGGATTGATTTTGATATGTTTACATATTAATGTTTATTTATGTCAATTTACCTGTTATTCACCTTGATTTTATATGACTAGTGTTTGTATTGATTAATCCCAACAATTACCCTAAATGTTACGGGCTTCTAATAAACCCGGGATTAATCATTAAAACAAATTAAGAATGTAACAACCCGTATTTTTATAACACGTTAAAGTCATAAATCAAGGCAGAATTATATTTTAAAATAAGAATCAGGGGAAATGGGTTCCTCCATTGCGTTCGTCTCCGAATTCTGCATGAAATCGAGTCTGAGTTTTCGAAAATCGGAGTTCGTATGACCAAGTTATGACCCTTAGAAGTTTCTGGAATTTAAATAAAATAAAACAGCTTGAAAATAAAGCCAGAAATTCGAAATTCAAACCTAGAGAAGGTTGGCGGGAAAATTCCCGCCCATATACCCAGGTCGACTGGGGAGTCGACCCCCCTAACCACGTCGACTTGGGTGTCGACCTCCCCATGACCAGGTCGACTGGGGAGTCGACCTGGGGGTTGACCTGGCCCCTTTTTTCCTGATCCGAGTCTTTTTGTATTTTTTGAATCTAGACCTATTTTTTGACCATATTTGTGACTCTAATCCTATATAAACTCACCCCTAGCCTCATTCTCCCTACACCATTTCATTCTGTCCTTATGCTACCTCTATGAAAATCAAAATGATAATATTTAAATTAAAAGAGACTACTTCTTCTTCGTCAAGACAACATCTAGGAATTGCAAATTGTGGGTTTTCAACTAGAACAAGACTAAACAAATAGAGATTCAACAATCAAATTCTGTTTTCTAATTCTCGATCCATGCACCGTAAGTTCAAGCTACTTTCAGATAAAAACTGTAAACTTAATATCCATGTTGTAAATTGGAATAGGATCTATGTATGATAACTGATTCATATCTATTCTTGTTCATCCTGGATCTTGACTTTCGTGAATATTGCTTTGGGCCTATTCATGTTGTAAATCAAACTCTCTCATGACTATAACCTTGACATGCCTATGACGTTGAAACTATTGTTAATGGCCTAAGACTATGCCTGTGCCTATGACTGTGAACCTAATACTATGCATGTGCCTATGACTGTGAACATAAGATTATGCCTATGCCTATGATGGTAAACGTAAGACTGTTGCCTATGACTATGACAAGGACAATTGTGGCTAATTGTTGACATCAAAAGTTGGTCACTAGTGACGATCAACCCCCAATTGCGTGATCTACACACGAATAAAGACAAAATACGCAATAAAAAGTAAAGGAACGAGGAGCACACACAGAATTTTTATAGTGGTTTGGCAAAGACAATGCCTACGTCCACTTTATATATTATTTCTTTCTTTTTTTTTATTACAAATACAATGCTTTTTATGTTTGGAGAAAAGAAAGAAATGACTATTTTCCTTTCTTCCTTTTGAGAGATTAAGATTCTAAAAAGTTTGGAGAAAGCCGTCTGGCCCAAAAGAAGTCGTCCTCTTTCTCTTTAAGCTTGGAGGTATTTATAGGTGGAAAATGCTGCTTGGGCTATTGCGAAATGGTCCATCCATTTCGGGAAGGTCCAGACACGTGGAATCCATCCATTAGCTCGAATTGCGGCTGGAAGACTGATTCCACTGCTCATAAATAGTATCCTCGAAAGTTGTGGCTGACGTGGCATCCGTGGAGAGGTATATCAAAAGCAGAGCTTTGCCCGCATATGGTTGACCACCTTTATCTCCTTGGAAGTCGGGATATTAAGTGGACTGGCTCTGTAGAAATCTTCAACGTTGGCCCGAGATAATCGGTCGATGAGTTCTTTCTGAATGCGAGAAACTCGGTCGTCCTGGTGAGCGATTCTTCAGGTAATGCGCAGTCATTCTGACTGGGTTGGATTCGGGCTGATATACCGTTGCTTGATGTAGCGCCCCTGATGGGCCTCTTGGAGCGCGACTTGTATTTGGTTGTGCGTTTGGGCTTTGGTTTTCGCCCGATGAGATTAGTGCCAAAAAGAGGGCTAACACTTTGCCCCTCAGAATGTATCTTCATCGACAGAGGGAGATGTATTCTGAAATCTGAACTGAAGCACAAACGCTCGAGCTGCTATGGTCGCACCGGACCATATCAAGGCCAGAAAACCGACGGTCCGATGTTGTATTAAGACCAGAAATCCGATGACCATGCTAGGTCGTATTAAGGCCAGAGAACCAACAACTATTGGAAACCGTATTAAGGCCGAGATGATGATCGCTACTGGTACAAAAGTTGGTTCTTGCAAATACAAAACAAACCATGGGTCGAGCATTTTATTCCACTTGGCTTAAGAGGGTGGCGAGCATAAACCATACTCTGCTTAGTGGCGAGCATAAACCATACTCGGCTTAGATAGTGTGATTATTAACCATACTCGGCTTAGGGCAAGTGTTTCTCATGCTCAACTCATGTTGGGTTAGTTAATTTAGCGAGCTATGCACGCTCGTGGTGTAAAGAAAGAGAATGTAATGCACACTCGTTTTTAAGAAAAAGCGACCTCTCTCACTTGAAAGAGTAGATGTTTGAAGTAGTGGTAGGCTTTCGCGCTAACCACATAGAATAGGGGCGAGCATTAACCATGCCCGGCTTAATGGCGAACACTAATCTGGTTCGGCTTAGAAATTTTACAACAATCGATCTACTTTTGCAAAAAGTAAAGTTCATAACTGCTAAGCAACTATTACAAAGAAAATCTACGGGGATAGCGATTGATTACATAGCATCAAGGCGTCCCTATTATTGAAAGAAATACATTGAGAGAAAAGATAAAAAAAAATCTAATTAATGATAATGCCGCGAGTGCTAGTCTCAGGGTCCTTTCCATTTCTAGGAGCTTGCGGACCAGCCTGAGGAGCTTGGGCAGAAGGTCGCGGCGGCATGGCCGGGGCGCGATTTTTGACATACTCAGCAAGTTCCCCTTTTCTGACTCGTCCTTCGATGAGATCGCGCAGATGTCGACAATCATTTGTATTATGTCCAGCTACATTGTGGAATATACAATGCTTGCCAGAGTCAAGTTCCATCTGGGTCGGTTCTCATTGACGTGGATTTGGAGTGGGGAAGGACTCGCGCATATCGAGATAGATATCAAGCAAAGAGGAATTGAGCTCGGTGTACCGATTATGTTTGTTTTCATTTCGAGGTCGTACATTGCGTTTATCCTTTTCCGGGGCTGTTCCTCTTCCTTCATTCTGGCCATTGCCGTTGAGTGGACATTGTTGTTTGGCTACTAAAACTTCAAGGCTCTACATCTCACGGCTCGCATCCTCTTGTCGGAGGAATCTTTCGGCCTTGGAATAGGAATCATTTATATCTTTGGGAGGATCCCTAGTTAAGGAGTTCGAGAATTCTGATCTCTTCTGGACTCCCGCGATGGCTGCCATCAACACCATCGATGGCTCGGGCCGATCGACAAATGCTACGGCTGCGTTGAGCCTTTCGAGGAAGGATCTTAGCGTCTCTCCGGATCGCTGTTTGATGGTAGATAGAAACATGACACTTTTCGGTCGAGAGATATGCACTCGAAACTGCTCGATGAAGCGGGTGACCAGAGTATTCCAACTACTGATCGACTCCGTTGTTAGCTGCCGAAACCACATACCGGCTATATCTGTGAGAAAGAGTGGAAAGCACTTAGCCATGAAGCTGGTCGATGCACCAAGTACTTCCATATGTCGCATGTATCGCATAAGATGAATGGTCGGGTCAGTGCGACCGCTGTATGGTTCGATGGCAGGGAACCTGAAGTCCGGAGGTTTTCGAGAATTACTGATTTCTCTAGTGAAGGGGCTACGATTGACATTGTCTATGTCTTGCTGCGTAATAATTGCCCCGAGTGAAACGTCGGATGATGCTTGCAAACTGACTTCCATCTCCGAGGAGTCGTTGCCATGAACTTAACTCTACATCCTGAGGGGGTTCTGCACGAGGATCCGGCAAAAGCATGCTTGGAAGGGTGGTCGTTGGCTGGGCTCGACCTCCGAGAGTTGAGTGAGTGTGTGAGGGAAGGTGAGATCTGGCAGGTGGTTCTGGGTAGAATGGCCCCTCTAGAACCTGATGAGTTGTGGATCGGGCCATATTTGTAGCTAAAGGTCTAGGTTGATCCAGCATAGCATGTGATGTTCGGGGGCCAGGGTTGCCCCCGTTTGAAGCGAGGTTAGGAGGGTCTATGGTAGTGTTTTCTTCCGATACGGTGAGGGCCGGCATGGTAGGGTGGCTTCCCTCGTTCGAAGGGAAGGTTACTCCAACTCTTCGTTGATGAGGAAGAGTGGTTAGACTGGTCTGCGGCAAGATCCCGAGTTGTAATGGGAATGGCATTGATTCTAAGGGACCCGGGGGTAGCTCGACTGATTCGATAGGTCGAGATGTTCCAAAGAGTGGAGGCATATTTGCCAGACGACCTAGATCTTGGTCGCCTGCCTCCTGAGGTTCTATTGTTGTAGCCGCGCTAGTTTTTGGAAGCGATATTCTCGGCTGGGATCGGTCGGTTAGAGGAACCAAACCAGGATGAAATAAAGGTGTAGCCTGATCAGTGGCCTGATTTCGTGCAGACCGATTATTGCCCCAGCTTCGGTCGATGGAGGAATTGATGTTGAAGTGTTCAACCTTGTTTCCAGTCGACCGAGAAGGTGATCTATCAACTGTTGTTGTCGTTCGAGGACTTTACCCTGAGACGCATATAGTTTCTGAGTTCAACCATGATTTTATCCATGTCATCCCGGGTAAGGAACCGGGACATGTTGTCATGAGAGGAGACTTCGTGGCTTGCATCTGCAGCATCGCATCAGCTACATCGGCGTTTGCGAGGCGAGAGGATGTTGCATCTTTCTTTCATTTGTTCGCCATGACCTGGGATAAGCAGGAGCTCGATGGCGATGTCGGTGCGCAGCCCCTACCTGGCGCGCCAAAGTGTTGATGTTAAAAGTTGGTCACTGGTGACGATCAACCCCCAATCGCGTGATCTACACACGAATAAAGATAAAATACGCAATAAAAAGTAAAGGAACGGGGAGCACACACAGAATTTTTATAGTGGTTCGGCAAATACAATGCCTACATCCACTTTATATATTATTTCTCTTTTTTTTTATTACAAATACAATGCTTTTTCTGTTTGGAGAAAAGAAAGAAAATGACTATTTTCCTTTCTTCCTTTTGAGAGATTAACATTCTGAAAAGTTTGGAGAAAGCCATCTGGCCCAAAAGAAGTCGTCCCCTTTCTCTTTAAGCTGGGAGGTATTTATAGGTGGAAAATGCTGCTTGGGTTGTTGCGAAATGGTCCGGCCATTTCGGGAAGGTCCAGACACGTGGAATCCATCCATTGGCTCGAATTGCGGCTGGAAGACTGATTCCACTGCTCATAAATAGTATCCTCGAAAGTTGTGGCTGACGTGGCATCCATGGAGAGGTATATCAAAAGCAGAGCTTTGCCCACATATGGTTGACCGCCTTTATCTCCTTGGAAGTCGGGATATTAAGTGGACTGGCTCTGTAGAAATCTTCCACGCTGGCCCGAGATAATCGGTCGATGAGTTCTTTCTGAAAGCGAGAAACTCAGTCGTCCTGGTGAGCGATTCTTTAGGTAATGCGCAGTCATTCTGACTGAGTTGGATTTGGGCCGATATACCGTTGCTTGATGTAGCGCCCCCGTTGGGCCTCTTGGAGCGCGACTTGTATTTGGTTGTGTGTTTGTGCTTTGGTTTTGGCCCGATGAGATTAGTGCCAAAAAGAGGGCTAACACTAATCACCTATGAATCTTGACTATGAGAATTATTACCTATGATTATGAACATAAGGCTATTATCTATGACCATGACTTTGAAACTATTACTGTTAATTGCCTATGACTATTGCCTAGAACTATTTTGGATAATCAACCATGACTATTGTGATTAATCACTTATGGTTCTTAATTATGAGATTTCTACCTATGACCACGACTATGACTATTGGGGCTAATTACCTGAGACTATTATAGTTGATTGTTCATGCCCATAGTTGAAACCCATGTTGTACACCGAATTTGCATTTTATTGGATCTCATACCTAGGGTGTGACTTGCTTAGTTTATTCGCTATTATGTACACCAAAACCATTGGATCCATTATCCTTGTATTTGGGTTGCTTTCGCATGCCTATTCTTTTATGTCAACTTTTATCGTGACTATCACCTTATCCAGCTAGATTTGAAATCCTATATGATAGTGATGTTGTAACCATTATCTCAAGTTATATCATGCTAGTCTTGTAACCCTTTTATCGCTTTATGCTCGTCCCTTTTGCCTATCATAGTTTTGATGTTATTCCCTTTATTTTGAGATTTGGATTTATTTGTAGTATGGATCGATTCACGTTTACGTGCGTTGGGAATACGATTTGGGTAGATTAGGCAAAACATGAATTGGTTATGAACTTGATGAAAGGAAAAACTTGAAACACGAACATTGTTTTAACTTGAATCTGGATGTGGGCATGAAACCTGCCTTGAAAACTTGTCACGAACTTGATATGAAATTTGAACAGGGACATGACACTAGAACGAACATGAAAATTGCCAACTCGAGGTTGGGTTGAGTTTGCAGTGTAATTCTTCCCGGAACCGCCCGGCAAATCCAGTTACTGCAAACAATAGGATCCAATGTGGGTAGTTGGTCATATCGCACTTGAAAACCCAAGGTCAGACTGAGTTATGGTGTAATTCTGCCCGGAACCGCCCGGCATATCCAGTGACCACAACAACAGGTCTGATGTGAGAGGTTGGGGTGCATTAATGAATTAATGCCACATGATAAGGTTAATTCATGAACATGAAAGATAACGCTTAACCAACTTGAGACATGATTTGATAGGGTTAAGTCATGAACCGCTTGAATATACTTAACCAATTTGA
This sequence comes from Allium sativum, assembly GCA_030737875.1. NCBI lineage: Eukaryota > Viridiplantae > Streptophyta > Magnoliopsida > Asparagales > Amaryllidaceae > Allium > Allium sativum. Next base: position 376,421,913 of record CM060922.1, read on the forward strand.
CACGATGATTTGATAGGGTTAAGTCATGAACCACTTGAATATACTTAACCAATTTGACACAATGATTTGATATGGTTAAGTCATGAACCACTTAAATATACTTAACCAATTTGACACGATGATTTGATAGGGTTAAGTTATTAACCACTTGAATATACTTAACCAATTTGACACGATGATTTGATAGGGTTAAGTAATGAACCGCTTGAACATACTTAACCAACTTGACACATGATTCGTAGGGCGAAGTCATGAACTTGAACGAAAACACTTAGCCAATTTGACATGACACGTAGACGGGTTAAGTCACGAACTTGAATGGCCACACATAACCAACTTGACATGCTAGACTGATGGGGTTAAGTCTCAAATTTAAATGACAACACTTAACCTGCTGGACGGAAACCCTAGTTACGTGGTCCTTTTCAGCAGTAACCCACTAGATGTATCACGGTACCCAGGAACTAGGCAGGGTGGGGCACGATTACTGGGCTGATTGTAAGCGACCAGAACGACGGCTGAGTTGGTGTGCCATTGTAGGTTCAGGCGGACTATGGTCGTGCACGTAGTCCGGAGTTGAAAAAGCAGGCATTGGGCACCGGTAGGTTTACACTGTGCGTGCTTGATTCGTGTCGGTGGTTGGCACCCTAGGTCTTGATACACCCTATGGTGGACCTAGCACAGGTGACTACATTTCGTGATTGGGCCGTATGACACAGACACATGAACGAGCTAGAACTTGTAGGGAGTCGATCGATTAATAGATCGTTACGTGGAAAAAGGGTGTTGTTCGTTAGGTAGCATAATCCCTAGTGGTCCTAGGTGGCATAAACCGTAATCGAATCAAGAAAACGTTCATTAGGTAGCATAATCCCTAGTGGTCCTAGGTGGCATGAATCCTAGTTGAACACACGATAGTTCATGATAAGGAAACCTAGCCAGAACAAGGGTGGAAGTCCAAATGATTTCAAGAATGGTGGCATTACGTTGAAGTAGTATAGAAATACGTGATGAAACCCGTACGATATATGGCAAGGGACTGTACATATACATGGAAAGGATGATACGGGTTGGGGTACTAGTACAGCTGGTGCAGAGAATGTTAAACATGTGATGCTATACGTAGTTTATCTGGTTTGCATAGTTTATCTTGTTACCGTAATTTATCTTGTTACCATAGTTTATCTTGTTATCTTAGTTTAACTTGCCTATCTTGTCATCATCCTTATGTTTACTTTCAGTTTATACATGTCATGTTACATTTACTTGTTTCTATGCTGAAAGTCACTAGGACTTACCAGTCTGTATGACTGACCCATTTTATTTCGCCTCTTTTTCTTCCGTCTTCCCCCCAGGTTCTCAGGGAGGAAACACTACGATTTAGTTTGGACTTCTTTCTGCTTCAAGATCATCATATATGGCTTGGACCTTACTTGCCTATGGCTGCTTTACTGTTTTACTTGGGGAATGATTTATGACCATGGTTTTATGCTTCTTTACTATTGCAAGACAGATTTTGATGTAATGGATTTAATGACATTTTGATGTAAAAAGGCTTTAGACCTTTCTAGATTTTTAAAGCAATAAAATTTGGTTCTTCTTCCGCTGTTTTATATGTTCTGTCTTGTAATATTTCTGTGTATGTTTACCTAGATAATGCTCCACCAAAGCTAGTGCATTCCCTTTGTGAGTGACCCTAGCGGAGGTGGGGTGTTACATTTGGTATCAGAGCACAAGGTTACCAGACTGGGCAAAAGTTTTGTTTTTAAAGGCTATTCCCCAAAGGCCATTAGCATTATCCTTTGTTTCCTTGTTTGAATCCCTTTTCCTTTCTTTCCTCCATCTGCAGTCACATTAGTTCCATCTGCAACTAATCTTATTTCAAGCTTTGTAGGGTTGTCGTGCGATGGAGGTAGTTCTCGAGAGACCTGTTAACACGTTATATAAGAGGGGATAAGAGTGGTTAAGGCGAATGAGGCTCAGAACAAGAAGGTAGAAATGTTTCCGTATAAAAGTCTAGTTTATCTTTCTATCCTGTTCGGTAGTTGAGTCTCTACACCTTAGTACTAGCATAGTAGAGGATCCCAATTTTTTTTTCTTCTTCTCAAATCCTATTGGGGAATCAGCTCATTTATTCATGATTTGTTTGGATTTGAGAATGTCTATGCTAAGCAATGCTTATGTTTTTGGGCTACGGGTCGATTCTAGGGATGGAATGGTTATCCAGTACTGGTGCCATTCTTGAGTATGAAAAGAGGGTAGTTAGACTCTTGACTTGCCATGGTAATACCCTCGAAGTTTAGTGTAACCCTGAGGATTCTGCCATGCCTAATTACCTAGAATCTCTTGATACATTTATTGATCCGCTCGGGTAGTGTTCGCCACTAAGGCGAATGGTTCATTTCGCTTACGCATGAGTCATAGAAAATCACCTTAGTAAGTACATTTGGCAACATGGTTGGCATTTGATAACATGGTTGGAAACAAGAATTAAGAAGCTACGAAATTGTAAAGTTAAAAACGGCCAAAGCACATTGGTTTAAAGACAATAAATGATATTATTAATCTATTTTCTTTAAATTTGAACTTTAAGTCGTGAAATTAAAATTTTCAATTTTAAGGAATTCGTAAATGTGGATAACTGGAATTATAACTGAATTGAATATGGAATAAATTTATCAAAATTGAATTGTTTATCTACCTTTTGATATTTACTTTAAATTAACTTGATTTATAGTAATAATAGAGTTGTGAACTCAAGATTTCATAAACAAAAATTCAAAGTGAGAATTATAATTGAAATTAAATTATTTGGATCAAATTATTAAATCGAATTGTTTGGAATCGAACTGTTGAATTGAATTGAAATATAAATGGGAAGTTAAATACTTTTGAATTAAAATATCGAAATTTAGTTGATTGATTTGAAACTGAAATATGATTTCCATTTTGGTTAAATTTTGAAGATATGATTCTAATTCCAACTATAGTATTTTTAATCCATTTTATAAATTATTTTTATAATAATTATTTTCTTTATAAACAATTACCTTATAGCTATTTTTATTTTATTTTAAATAAACTATTTTTATAATAATTATTTTATTTATAAACTATTTAACTTATAGCTATTTTATTTTATTACTTATTTTAAATAAACCATTTTATTATCAACTGTTTAATTTATAAACTATTTTAATATTTAACTATATATTTTAATAAATCTGTAATTTCTATTTTGATACAAATTATTTATTTTCAAACTATTTCGATTATATATCTAAACTATATTAAATATATTTTTAACTATTTTAGTATTCAAGTTATTTTAAAGTTGAAATTATTTCAGGATTTTAAATTAGTTTAAATTTAGATTTTTATGATGAAAAATATTATCTCTTGAATACTGTAATGATTTTTATGAAAATCTGATATTTTGATATGAAGTACGAACACCTTTGAAATGTAAAAGAACTGACCGATGTGAAAAATGTAAACGATTGGTTGTTAAAGAGACCGGGATCGGATATTGTCATACTCTCTGCCATTACCGAAAACCACTTTAACAACTGTGTACGTGGTGGAGTTCCAGAATGAAGTAGGATGGATTTGAGGCGATTATTGGATTTGAAGAAAGAGAACGATAATGGATTCCTTGACCTTCGGGTCATAATTAAAATGACTAAAACAAGGCTATACCATGACCAAGTGGGCTTAGCTACCTCCATCGACGGCACTTCTTCCTTTATTACTATAGTCCCTCGGTTTGATTGATTTGATTTGACGCGCATCCGTGATTTTGGAGTTTTGTCTGAGGTGGGCGGTAGTTGCGGCTATGCGTTACCACCCGTCCGGGCATGCAACTAGTATATTCATACTCTGGGCATTCCTCGTGTGCCTTGTCATATTATCCTCATCGAGCCCCCTACGATTTTGATTTAACGTTGTCGTATCACGGCGCATCCCTATTCACCGATGTACTGGTGTGTTATTGATTAACATAGAAATGTGTTTATTTTATGCTCTTATATCTTATCTTTTGTATATAAATAAATATTACTTGGGTATTGTTTTTTCACTTTTACAGATATTGCAACCCAGCCCGCATGCAACCATAAAAGTAGAGAAATGGAGATCAAATTGCTATATATTTACATTTTGAAGAATTGTAGATGAAGATCTCACATCTAGTTGCTGTTGGACAAGAAAATGATTGATAAAAAGGCCATGCACATCTCAAATTAAAGGAGGCTTGCAAGAGAAAAGGAGAAAAGTCCTAGAACTTGTTCCAAATGACAAAAGGCCTAAAACTTACTTGAAATAGCTAGGCCCATTTGTAATTAGGGTTAGGGTTTGGTTATCTCCTATAAATACCTTTGTAATATCATTGTAGCCACCATCCTATTTTTCTATCTTAACCTCCATTAATATAAGTTCTTCTTATTCTTTTATTTTCTAGCATTTTTCTTTTTCTTAGCAATTGGTGTTGTCTTCACAATTAGTTTCAGTAGAACATCAATTGTATTTTACATTTTTTTTATTAGTGATTAGTCGTTTGATTAGTTTCAACGACAATCCTAATTTTACTTTTTGTTGTTCTTCTTTTTCTACAATTTTAATTTCTGTATTTTATTTGTGTTTTGTATTTTATTTTCCAAGCAATTTGAGCCATCTATTCAATTATATTTAATAGAGCTCAAGTTGTCTTTGCTATTTTATTTTCATTATTGATTAATCGTTTGATTAGATTCAACGATATTCCTAATTTTGCAATTTCAGTCTGTTTTTATTTCAACCAAATCTCCAAACTTCGTCTAACTCGTGCAAGAAGTTATCTGAATAATTTAATTTAATTTACCTCCCAGTGATTCGACCTGCATACTACACGATCTGTACGCTTGTAGAATTTATTACAAATATCACGCTTTTCTAGCGTCGATCAAGTTTTTAGCGCCGTTGCCTGGGAGGCAACGATAAAATTTTGTTATTTATTTAATTTTTGATTCGTGTTTGTTTTATTTTTATTTTTTCCCTTTTGTTTTCTTGTATATATAGAAAAAACATCTCAATTAGTTGATTTGATATTATGTGCTGATAAGAAATCTTCTAAATAAGAAAAAAAATTCTTGCCAGTTTCCCTTGATTTTGCTTTCATTTTCATTGTTTATTTCTTTCTCTTTTTACAATTTTTTTTTTTCAATCTCATATCTTCCTTATTTCTTTCCTCTTTTCCATTTTGTTTCCCTTTTTCCTATTTATTTCTTTCCCTTTCTTCTTGTTCAAATTTACTTAAAAAAAAGAAAAAAAACTTGCATTTTTTTATTGATTGCTTTCCAATTATATTTCTCTTTCTTCTCCTACAATCTCTCTTTCCATTCTTTTTCATTTATTTCTTTCCTATTCCCTCCTTCACAAAAAAACAAAAAAAAAACTTGCCAATTTTTCTTAATTTCTTTCTGCTTTTCAATTTTCTTTCTTTTTCCATTTATTTCTCCTTCCCTACAAACTCTTTCCTTTTTACAAATTATTAAAAAAAACAGCCATTTTTGCAACCTTTGTTTTTCTTGATTGATTTCTTTCTGCCTTGTGATGAATTCTCTACTTGAATAATTAGATCTCTTCCCGCTTTTGCAATTTCCCCCCTTTTACATCTCTTTCTTTTCCTATTATCCCTTTTTCAACAATAAAAAAAAGAGGCCACAAAAAGATTCTTCTTTTGAAATTCTTTCCTTGTTGTACATTTTTATTGCTTTAATTTCTTTCCTTTTTTCTCTTCATGTTTTTCTATATTTCTTCTGCTGCCAATTTTCTTCCAATTTCTTACATCCCTTCTACTCCCTTTTATTTACAATTCCTTTCCATTTTGTTTTAAAAAAACTTAGTTATTTTGAATTTTTTTTCTTTTTCCAAGCTTGGTTTAGTTCCGTTTTAAAGTTGAGTTTTAGTTGTTCATTTACGTTTTTTAGTCTAATCAGTTTTTAGTTTAATTTTTGTTTTAGCTTTGTTTCAGTTTTTTTTCTCCTTTGTTTCTTTATTTCTTCTCTTCTCTAGAAAAAAACCTCAAAACAAATCAAAGGTCAAAGGAAGAAGAAGATTCAAGCAAGCGACAAAGGATTCAGAGGTCAACCGATTTGCAAACGGTGGGATTTGAATAACTAGCACCATTCATTTGCTCTGGAAGGACTACCATAACCCGCTGTAATATTTTCTTAACTCTGCAGGTGCTCTGCTGCAAAGAAAAACAATTATAGACATTGCTTGTAAAAAAATTCTGCAGGGACAGCGACTTGCTTGTACATTTTTTTTTTTAATTTCTGCAATTATTTGTGTTTGATTGTTTGTTTTGGCTGCATTCTGAAATAAATCTAGTTACTAGCAAAGCCCTAACAAACATAAGGTGAGGAATTCATTACCTTTCCTTGGCTTCAAAACAATTAAATTCGGTCATTTGCATACTCCTTGGACCTAAATAAAAATTGATTAGATGTTGGCCTTAAGAGCAAAAACTCAAGCCCAATAGGACAAACAAATTGGGTTAAATATATTAGATTTAACAATTTATTTTGCTATGTGGAATTCGTTCTATTCCTTTTGTAAAGGATGGCGATACGTATTACATCAGGAATTTTTCGACATTCTAGCAAATTAACCTTTTCAGTCTATTTATTTAATTTGATTTGCAAAATATTTAACTGCAAAAGTGTATTTCGTGAAATTGATTTTCTCAAGGGTTTGATCGCGGATATATATTAGTTCAATTTATTGAACTTTTAGCAAAAGAGGTTGCATATTACCCGTAAAACATTGGTCGTATCCCTTAGTATTTACACTATACGTGAATGGCCATAAGACCCTCTTCCCCCTTCAAATCGAGATTATCAACTAATAAGATACACTTGTGTTCATTATTTATTTTGATTAGGAGCTTCTTGTGTCAACCTTATGTCTAGGATTTTTCCGTGTCTGCATTTAACAACAATGAGTGAAAAAAGTGTTAGCCAACAAAATTCTCCTGGTGGTTCTCGAATAAACCAAAATTTTCCAAACGAGTTGGATTAAAATCGAGTAAACCAAAAATTTCAAAATCTCAATATCGAAATGGATAGACCCTTATCTGTTCGTGATCAATGTTATTCAACTAGGACCATTCAACCCTCTGTCATCGTGTTCCTACCAGCTGAAGGAAACAATTTTGAGCTTAAACATTCTTTTATTCAAGGGTAACAAAATTTACTGGGTCTGAAAAAGCTTATGAATTTCTAAGTGAATTTGAATTGTATGCATCCACAACAAAAATGCAACAATTGTCTAACGAATCGATCAAGATGAGGCTAATTCCATTTGCACTACTTGAAAGTGCTAAAAGATGGCTAAATTCTCTTCCAAAACATTCCATAAGAAGTTGGGATGAATTTGTCACTGCATTCGTGAAAAAGTTTTTCCCTTTCCATAAAACTCTCAAAATTCGAACCGAGATAAATCAATTTTGTCAAAATGAGGGGGAACCTTTTTCAAAATACTTTGAAAGATTCAACCAACTATTATATAGTTGTCCTCATCATGGAATTCTAAAAGACCACTTATGTCAAATTGCATATGAAGGGCTAAACTGTCAGACTAGAACTCAACTAGAATCAATGTGTGGAGAAGACTTTATGTCTAAGATGACCGGTGAAGCTTGGCAATTCTTAGAAGATTATTCAGAAAAGGAGATGCAATGGGAATCAATTCGTGTTCCCATTCGTACTTCTACTAGAGGAGTGCATGTCGTGGACCCAAGTCAAATTTCCTTAGAAAATCAAACTCCTCAAGCCGGAGAAGGGGTACCCCACTATTACTCTCAGGACCAAGCTAATGCTATAGCTCAAAATAATCCTTACTCATCCACGTACAATCCTGGTTGGAGGAACCACCCAAATTTTTCTTGGTCAAACCCCAATAATTCGGCTAACCTATCTCACGTGCAGCCCTATATTCCAAATCCGAATTATCAAGCTCCACCTTCCAATTCTCAAACCTCTCAAGCTGCACCTCAATCCAAACAGCCTTATAGGCACCTCAACTTTCAATCATCAAACCAATCCTCTCAACCTTCTCAATTGTCACAAGAAATTGTGCGTTTGGAGAAACAGTTGAACTCTCACGAAGCTAAAATGAACTCATACGACGCTAAACTCAATCAAATGATGAATATGATGAAGGAACTAATGAAAAATAATGAGAAATGAAATTTGACTAGTCAGCCCGTGGTGAATCCAAAATATAACTCTCGTGCTGTAAATTCTTGTGAGGACAAAAACCATAATCCGGTCAATGCTATTACAACCCTTTGACCTGGAAAGAGGATTGATAATAATGTGGGCAACCCTGGCAAGCCTTCGAACTCGACCCCAATGCCGTTATTCTGTATTCTCGTTTATGAATAATAAAGTTTTTCTTCATTTTAGTTGATTGTCTTTTTCTTTTAATAACAATTTTTGTGTCTACTCAATTAGTTTTGGTAGAACACATATTGTTATTTTCTTTTGTTACTTCATGTTAGCGATTGACTGTTGATTAGATTCAACGGAAGTCCTACTTTTAATTTTTTGTTATTGTTCTAGTTGTTATTTCCTTTTTCTAGTAATTAGTTCCTTTCTTTTTAGTTGTTGAATTTGATATTGATCTGATTGGATTCGGATCAATAGTAAATTCAATACATTAATTCAAAAACGTCTCCAGATTTTGCCTATCTCGCATAAGAATAGATAAATAATAAGATTTAAAACACCTCCCTGTGATTTGACCTGCATATTACACGACCTGTATGATTGCAGAATTTATTTCATAAATCACGCTTTTCTAATCCATAGGAAAGCGACGATAAAGTTTTTGGCGCCATTGCCAGGAGGTAACATTTAAATTTTATTATTTAATTAATTTCTGATTCGTGTTAGTTTAATTTTTATTTATTTTATTTTATTTTATTTCCCTTTGTTTTATTTCATAAATAGAAAAAAATTGTTTAGTGGTTTGGGGTATTAATTTCATTGGTACTACCATCAACTAAATAAAATAAAATAAAACTTGCCAATTTTTATTGAGTTTCCTTTCTTTTCTTTTATTCCTTTTTTGTTCCAATCAATTTCTCTTCTTTTACAATATCTTTCCTTATTTTTTTCAAATAAATTTTTTTACAAAATTTCCTTTTCAAAATCCTCTTCCTGTGTTTCTGCCGTAATTCTCTGTTTACATCCGACTACCCCATCCACACACAAACAGTTCCACCACCACAGCATCTTCTTCCATATCTTACCACAAACCAGATTAACAATTTCCCCATCACCTTGCCCGTACCTCAGAACCATCCTCCACAAACCATACAGCAATACCGTTCAAACCATGGCACTTCCCTCTTCAAACCCCACAACAAGTCAACCATTATTTATCATCATGTCCCTCATTACCACCAGTTCGCACCCATGCTTTATTCTTCCACATAGCAAACTTTCCCAGACCACATTTCCACGTAACATAATCCACATTGCAGTCTCCACCTTTCACAATCCACCTTGCCCACGTTAATCTCATACTCTCACACAATTCGACAGTCTTCACCACTCCCCTCCTGAAACTCACTACCTAATGCATCATCACGCACGATTCACAGATCCACGTCCGAACAACCCAAAACCTGCAAGCCATAAAAACCAGATATCCTACAACATCAACACCATGAAACCGATCTCCTCCTCATCCACAACCGAATTCATCATCTAACACCGTTCATCCACGTCTTCACAATAGTCAAGCTTCAATCACAATCTCCAACACCTGACCATACGCCCGAAAACCGACAGCCTCAAGCATCCTAAATTGCAAAGTCCACACATACCCAATTCGAACACAATACCCCGATCTGAAACCCTTGGCTCAAACAACCACGGTTTAATTCCCAAATCGAAAGTTTGAAACAAATACGAAACCCGATTCCGAAGAAAAGCAAAAAAAAGAGAAAAGGATTTTGATTTTTTATTCCTTTGAGGGTTTTTGATTGTATGAAAACTGAATTAAAAAAAAGGAGATGGAGGGTCGACTTTCTTCTGAGTACGATTGTTTAATTTGGTAAAGGGGTTCGCCATATTTCCTATCTTGGTGTTTGTAATTGGTGAACACGTTTTGTTTTGCTTTTGTTTTGTTTGGTGGATTTCAACAGAGTATTCCTAATTCATTACTTGAGGTCATTTGTTTACTGGTTTATTTCCTATCTGTACAATTGGAAAAGGGGAGTCACGGGTTGCTTGTTTATTTTTCATCTTTAAATTGTTTCTTTTGTTTACTTAGTTTCTTTCCTTTCCATTGTTTTGAGTTTAGTTTAGTGTAGTTTTTTTTTTCTTCTTACTTGTTTATTTAGTCTAGTTTAGTTATGTTTCTTTTTTCCTTTCATCAAAAAAAAAGAAGAAAGGGGAATTTTGCTTTGTTGGAGAAACAAAAAGAAGAGGAGGCATGCGTGATATTTGTAGGGGTTTGACTGTTTCTAGAATTAGGCAATTTGTTACTATTAATTTATTTCTTTTTTTTGGGTGCACGAGTTGTTTTAGAAAAAAAAGGTGCGGGCGTAGGTTATGTTTCTTGTAGTGCTCTAATTGCTGTTTGCGCATTGTATTTGGGACTTGTGCTATTTTTTAGGCCCTCCTATTTGTTTCCTGAGTTAGTTTTACTCATTTATATTTTTTAGCCTAGTCTGTTTGTTAGTCTGATTTTTCATTTCTTCCAATTTATTTTTTTTTCTACCTTTTCTTTCTTTTACTTGTTTTATTAATTCCAAAAAGAAAAAAAAAAGAAAAAAAAGAGAAGGATCAAAGTGAGAAAAGAGATCAGATAACAATCTAGAGGCCGAGCGATTGCAAACAGAAAATAAAGCATTAAACAAGAAAGGGTTCAAGCTATTCAAACTGCTTTGGACAGCCACCCTACTGTAAAATTTTCTAAAATCTGCAGGGTCTGCTGTGCTTGAAATAAAAATATATAGAAATTGCTTGTAAAAATCTTCTGCAGAGGCAGCAGCTTGCCTGTAAAATTTTAAATTTCTGTAGTTATTATTGTCTGATTTTTGTGGTTGACTGATATTTCCATAAGTGAAATCTTCACTCTCATTGTTTTCAACAATAAAAATAGACATTACAAAATAATATAATTGAAAAGTGGTGTTTTGTGAAGTTGACTGCCTCGAATAATTGGATTGCGGATATATAGTAGTTCAATTTATTGAACTATTAGCAAAAGAGGTTGCATATTACCCGTAAAACATTGGTCGTATCCCTTAGTATTCATACTATACGTGAACGGCCATAAGACCCTCTTTGTAACACCCCACATCCATTAAGGCCACTCACAAAGGGAATGCCTTAACTTCAGTGGAGCATTATGGGTACTGGGACAGAAATATTACAAGACAGACATATATAACACAGCGAAAAGTAAAGTAGAAGTACTTCAAATCATTTATTAAATATAATTGTTTACAATAAAAGCCCATCAACTTCCAATACCCAATTACATAGCTAAAATATCTGTCTTGCTCAAAAAACAAAGAAGCATAAAAATAAATTGTGATATTCCCCAATAAAGCAAAGCAAGCCATAGCCAAGAGAAATCCAAGCCATAAATGAAAGAGCCTTGGAGCATGGTAAGATCTGAACTAAGCTGTATTCCCTCCCTGCGAACCTGGGGGGGAAATGGAAGAAAAAGAGGCAAAACAAAACGGGTCAATCATAAAGACTGAGTACGTCCTAGTGACTTTTAGCATAAAAACAGGTAAAGATAACATGGCATGAATAAACTGAAAATAAACATAAGCATGATGACAAGATAAGCTACAGGCACGATGAATCAAGCATAACATCCCATAATTCCTATCAAGAGTAGCATCACAAGGTTCCTACCAAGTATCACATCGTAAGATTTCTAAGCTTCGTCATTAAAATATTTCAATGATATCTATTTTCTCTGCACCACTTGACTAGTGTCCTAACTAGTGATCTACATAAAATGATCATATGATAACGTGATCCTTATCCCCGAAATTGTGGTTGCTTTCAGGTGTACATCTATTATTTATCACCCAGATCTAATCTATTGTTTTTTATCAGGCGCTTCCTAGATTCAACCAGGGTTTACGCGACCTAGGTCCAACTAGGGTTTATGCTACCTATTGAACGCTTTTCGGATTCAGGGTTTATGCGACCTAGGTCCAACTAGGGATTATGCTACCTGCATGTGTCTTACGGCCCCCAATGATTGTAGATACCTATGTTGGTCCCACCCTGGGATGTATCAAGTCCCATGGTGGCGGCCCGACACAATTCTAGAATGCATAGTGTATACTACTGGTGCCCAGTGCCTGCTTTTTCTACTCCAAAGTGCGTGCACGCCCGCACTCTGTTAGAACCTACACTGCTGCACCACTCGTCGTTGCTTTGACCGCTTACAATCAGCCCAGTAATCGTGCCCCACCATGCCTAGTTTCAGGGTACCATGATACACCTATGTGGGTTACTACTGAAATGGGTCCCCGTTACTAGGGTTTCCTACTGGTTAAGTTTGTAGGCCTATGTATATAGATATTACCCACCTACCCGTGATGTACTTAACCAACTGATTCAAGCATGTTTATTAATGGTTAAGTTTGTGGGCCTATATTTACTAACATTACCCACCAACCCGATATGTACATAACCCTCTCATTGATTCAAGTATGTTTATTTAATGGTTAAGTTCGTGGGCCTATATATGTGTGTGTGTGTGTGTGTGTGTATATATATATATATTAATTACCCACCAACCTGATATGTACTTAACCCTCTCCGTCCATCGTTTTAAGTTGCCTAAGTGTTTTCTCTTGTTTTACTTAACCCTACCGCATGTCTTGTTATATCGGTAAAGTGTTGCCTTCGCGTGTTTACTTAACCCGACCACACACCATGTCATATTGGTTAGGCATCGCCAACCCATCCAAGTTAACTTAACCCACCCATTCATCAGATTGCATTGGTTAAGTGTTTTCAAGTAATTCGTGACTTAACCCGCCCACGTATCGTGTCAAGTTGGTTAAGTGTTGTCTAGCGATTTATAACTTAACCCCGCTATTCTAGCATATCAAATTGGTTAAGTGTTTTCAAGCAATTCATGACTCAACCCGCCCACGTATCATGTCAAGTTGGTTAAGTGTCCTCAAGAAATCAAGTTCAGGTTTACTTAACCCATCCATTCATGTCATATCGGTCAAGTGTCATTAGCCTAGTCGTATTACTTAACCTTTCCTTTCTCAGCGTGCCTGTTTATTGGCATTAATTAATTATTAATGCAACAACCACTCACATTAGACCTGTTGTTGCGGTCACTGGATATGATGGGCGGTTCCGGGCAGAATTACACCACAACTCAATTTAACCTTGGGTTTAAGCATGATATGACTAACTTCTCACATTGGATCTTATTATTTGTAGTCACTGGATATGCCGGCCGGTTCCGGGCAGAATTACATTGCAAACTCAACCCAACCTCGAGTTAGCCATGGTAACGTTCGTGCTCATATTCATATTCATGTTCATGTTTCAGCCACGTTCATATTTCCAGTTATATGCCAGTTCCCAAGTTCATAACTCACGTTTTTTCCCCCAAAACATACTCCCAAAGTATTATCATAATTCACTATAAAGTTATGCCACATTATAGCCTTTTATTTACAATACATGCCAACTACCCAAAACCCAACTTAGGCACATTCATATTATACCTCTACCAAGTCATAAATTATCATATACGTTTCAACTCCAAATTTTACATAATTAACATAAGCCCAAGTTCTAGAATACATGTCAGTTTTACATACGCCCAATTCATACCAAATTTACACATGCTCAATTCATGTCGTTTTACATGTATGCCAATTTTATGCCAATTTACACATATACCAAGTTTCATGTTGTTTTACATATGTCAAGATTCATGGTTTACATGTTTACAAAGCTATGCTCAATTTACATAGATCAAGTTTTATACCCAAAATTACATGTATACCACGTTTACACCAATTTACCCATAACAATTTCTAGCCAAATTACATATATACCAATCTCAATCGCGCAATAACCATGACAATACCCAAAATTACCCCGTTTCACGTTAATGGTAAATTATACCCAAACATCCAATTTTCATATTATGCCTTCAATTCCACCAAACACATATTTTCCATTAGGCAATATTCCAATATTTCCCCCGTATACCATCGCACATATATCATAGTTTAGGCCTAGGTCTGAAATTGACCTAGGTTCATCAGAAGAAAATAAATAGGGGAAGGTAGAAGTTGCAATAAAAACGAGATCAGAGAGAAAACGACATAAAAACATCATCTCAGGTATAAAGAATAGATCTTGATAATAATATCAACATGAACCAAGAAAATTGATTTACAACAAGCTGAGTAGACCATAAACTTGTCATGAGAATAAAGATAGAAAAGTTCCCAAAATCAAGATCCAAGAAGAAACAAGAATAGACTTGAATCAAAAGTCCAATTTCACTTCATCACATGTCCATATTAAATTTAATTATTTTAATCTGAAAATAACTAGAACTTGCAGATCGTGGACAAGGAATTAAGAACTGAATTTGTTGTAAAAATGTTGTGGCGTTGTTGATTTATTGTCTTGAATCATTATAGAAGCCTTAATCTTCGAATTGGATTGTGTATGAAAGCTTAGGAAATCGATTAGAGGCGGCGGCCATGATCAAAAGGGATTTCAACAGCATTTATTGTAAGAATGATTTTTTTTGTGAATTAGGTTAGGTCTTAGGGTGTATTTATAGGTGTAGGAACTATTTAGGGCCTTTAGATCAACCCTAGAATCAATCCGGACCATCAAAACATGTCTCAGGCTTCAAAAATGGGTTCTGGGTCAAAACAGGCCCACTAGGTCGACCTGTATGGGGGGAGGTCGACCACATGGTCGACCTGTAGGGGGTAGGTCAACCCCCAGGTTGACCACCTAGTCGACCTGACCCCCAGGTCGACCTGCCTGGTTCTGTGCTGTCTGAAATTTGCTGAATCTTCTACAGGCCATAACTTCTTCATCCGGACTCCGATTTTCGAAAACTCGGACTCTATTTCATGCAGAATTCCAAGACGAACACTATGGCGCAACCAGTTTCCCATAATTCTCAATTTAAAATTAAATATACATTGATTTCTTGTTTCAACATGTTATTAAAATTCGGGTTGTTACATTCTCCCCTCCTTAAAGGATTTCATCTCTGAAATCTTTAAGTTAAGAAGAATGTGTCCTACCATCCAATCATCCATCTACTCAATCATCAATCACAGGCATTCATTGTCCTTAAGAGATTTCTAATGTTGTATGAACATATGCAAGAAGTGTGTGTATATGTTCCTTGTCTAATGCAAATGATCAGGCCTAATTGATCTTCCTAATGCAAAATATGTTTAGTGCCATGAGTCCAACATGTATGCAAATGGTCCTAGTCACATTAACACTATATGTGTGCACAAACATCCATCCATATGCAACATCCACATGATAACACATTCAAATTCATCCATAAACAAGTATAAACACTCATGCATATGCAATATGAAAGATGACTGAGCTGATCTAGTGTCTAATGTGCGTGTATATGCATCCACGAGCAACCACTAGCAACCGCTTGCAACCATCAATCATAACATGTCTCAAACACATGTTTACACCCAATTGTTCCTACCTAAAGATATAGTCGAATGATAGAAGCGAGTAAAAACTTTGTGCCCATTAGGCAATGTCAAAATTGGAAATCTACGTCACATATATACTGATTAGGAGAAGAACTCCCTAAGCACCATCCCGAAGACCGAAATCAACATCAGGCTGACACCCAAAGAATTACTCAACCCAACGGACACCCTCAAGCCCCAGCATTTATTACTAACAGATGATCCCTATGGGGTTTGCAACAGAAATAGGATTGAGAATAGGACCGAGAGGTTATACTTAAAAGATAGCATGCAAGTAAGCTCTACAGGAAAAGAGGGATCAAAGATCTACTCTAAAAAAAAGGAGATATGATGCGCGTATCTAGTCTTCAATCTTATAAGTTACATTTCCCTGAGCTTAACTCCATTGTGCTTAGGTTGTCTTTAACTTCACAATTTCATAGCTTCTTAATTTCTACTTCCAAAATATGAGTTGGAACTCATTTCACTGTCGCCTCTCGTTCCACTTTCACTTATTCTCTTTCTAGTATACCCAATTCAAACATAACTGCGTACTCATGGTTTCATGCAAGCTCTCCAAAATTCACTAGTGAATCTTGGATCTTGTTCACTTACTAGAAGGTATTCCACATAAATGAATTATCTCTTGAAAATAAACAAATGCCGACCATGTTGCCAAGTGTACTTACTAAGGTGATTTTCTATAACTCATGCATAAGCGAAATGAACCATCTGCCTTAGTGGCGAACACTACTCGAGCGGATAAATAAATGTATCAGGAGATTCTAGATAACTAAGCATGGCAGAACCCTAAGTGTTACACTAGACTTCGAGGGTATTACCGAGGCAAGTCAAGAGTCTAACTACCCTCTTTTCATATTCAAGAATGACACCATTACTGGATAACCACTCCATCCCTAGGATCAACCCACAGCCCAAAAAAAACATAAGCATTACTTCTAAACTCAACACTTATCATAGACATTCTCAAATCCAAACAAGTTATGAATAAACGAGTTGATTCTCCAATAGGATTTGAGACAAAAATGGGATCCTCTGCTATGCTAGTACTAAGGTGCAGAGACTCAATTATCGAAGCAGAATTAAAAGGATGCAATATACAAAAACAAAGTTCTAACGAGATGATAGAAAAGAAAAGCTAAACCTTTAACAAAAACGTTACCACCTCTCTAGGGTACGCTAGTAGTGAGAGCAAACAATTGCCCTCTCGACGATCTTGTTCTTTGCCCTTGTCCTATAATACTTAACTACATGTCCCTTTTTACCATACAAAAGATACTCTCTCCTATCATGGGTTTTACTATTCTTTCACTTTGGCCTCTTCCCTTTCACCTTTTCCTCCTTTGTGGATTAAGCCATATCAACAAGTTTCTCATCCTTAAGCCTATGTTCTTTATCCTTGTTCTTAGTATCCTTGTATAGCTTGTTGGCCGGTTTCTCGAAAGTTACCTCCATCACACTACAACCTTACAAAGCTTGAAATAAGATTAGTTGCAGATGGAACTACTATGGCTACAGATGGAGGTTGGGCACTTCTTTGCCCTCCGACTTGTGTCGTATACCTACAAAATTATGGCGAAATAGAAAGAAAGAAGAGATTCAAAGAGAGAATCAAAAGATAGTGCATATGACTTTGGGGAATATGCCTTTCATAAAGCAAAACTTTTCTTGAAAATTTTCTTCTTTGTAAACGTTTTGAAAACTAGTTTCAGAAGGACTTTTAAAAACTTTTGCCCAGTCTGGTAACCTTCTGCTCTAATACCAAATGTAACACCCCACATCCGTTAAGGTCACTCACAAAGGGAATGCCTTAACTTCAGTGGAGCATTATTGGTACTGGGACAGAAATATTACAAGACAGACATATATAAAACAACGGAAAGTGAAGTAGAAGTACTTTAAATCATTTATTAAATATAATTGTTTACAATAAAAGCCCATCAACTTCCAATACCCAATTACATAGCTAAAATATCTGTATTGCTCAAAAAACAAAGAAGCATAAAAATAAATTGTGATATTCCCCAATAAAGCAAAGCAAGCCATAGCCAAGAGAAATCCAAGCCGTACATGAAAGAGCATTGGAGCTTGGTGAGATCCGAACTAAGCTGTATTCCCTCCATGCGAACCGGGGGGGGGGGGGTGGGACGGAAGAAAATAGACGGAACAAAACGGGTCAGTCATAAAGACTGAGTAAGTCCTAGTGACTTTCAGCATAAAAACTGGTAAAGATAACATGGCATGAATAAATTGAAAATAAACATAAGC
This sequence comes from Allium sativum, assembly GCA_030737875.1. NCBI lineage: Eukaryota > Viridiplantae > Streptophyta > Magnoliopsida > Asparagales > Amaryllidaceae > Allium > Allium sativum. The sequence goes on from CM060922.1 coordinate 376,439,959, forward strand.
ATGATGACAAGATAAGCTACAGGCACCATGAATCAAGTATAACATCCCATAATTCCTATCAAGAGTAGCATCACAAGGTTCCTACCAAGTATCACATCGCATGATTTCTAAGCTTCGTCATTAAAATATTTCAGTGATATATTTTTTCTCTGCATCACCTGACTAGTGTCCCAACTAGTGATCTATATAAAATGATCATATGATAACGTGATCCCAATCCCCGAAATTGTGGTTGCTTTCAGGTGTACATCTATTATTTATCACCTAGATCTAATCTAGGGTTTCTATCGGGTGCTTCCTAGATTCAACCCGGGTTTACGCGATCTAGGTCCAATTAGGGTTTATGCTACCTATTGAACGCTTTTCGGATTCAAGGTTTATAAGACCTAGGTCCAACTAGGGATTATGCTACCTGCGTGTGTCATACGGCCCACAATGATTGTTGATACCTATGTTGGTCTCACCCTGGGGTGTATCAAGTCCCATGGTGGCGAGCCGACACAATTCTAGAATGCATAGTGTATACTACTGGTGCCCAATGCCTGCTTTTTCTACTCCGAAGTGCGTGCATGCCTGAACTCCGTTAGAACCTACACTGCTGCACCACTCACTGTCGCTTTGACCGCTTACAATCAGCCCAGTAATCGTGCCCCACCATGCCTAGTTTCAGGGTACCATGATACACCTATGTGGGTTACTGCTGAAATGGGTCCCCGTTACCAGGGTTTCCTACTAGTTAAGTTTGTGGGCCTATATATATAGATATTACCCACCTACCCGTGATGTACTTAACCCACTGAGTCAAGCATGTTTATTAATGGTTAAGTTTGTAGGCCTATATTTACTCATATTAGCCACCAACCCGATATGTGCTTAACCCTCTCACTGATTCAAGCATGTTTATTTAATGGTTAAGTTCATGGGCCTATATATATATATATATATATATATATATTACCTACCAACCTGATATGTACTTAACCCTCTCCGTCCATCGCGTTGAGTTAGCTAAGTGTTTTCTCTTGTTTTACTTAACCTTACCGCATGTCTTGTTATATCGGTTAAGTGTTGCCTTCGCGTGTTTACTTAACCCTACCACACACCATTTCATATTGGCTAGGCATCGCCAACCCATCCAAGTTAACTTAACCCACCCATTCGTCAGATTGCATTGGTTAAGTGTTTTCAAGTAATTCGTGACTTAACCCGCCCACGTATCGTGTCAAGTTGGTTAAGTGTTGTCTAGCGATTCATAACTTAACCCCACTATTGTAGCATGTCAAATTGGTTAAGTGTTTTCAAGCAATTCGTGACTCAACCCGCCCACGTATCAGGTCAAGTTGGTTAAGTGTCCTCAAGCAATCAAGTTCAAGTTTATTTAACCCATCCATTCATGTCATATAGGTTAAGTCTCATTAGTCTAGTCATATTACTTAATCTTTCCGTTCTTAGCATGTCTGTTTATTGGCATTAATTAATTATTAATGCATCAGCCACTCGAATTAGACCTGTTGTTGCGGTCACTGGATATGCCGGGCGGTTCCGGGCAGAATTACACCACAACTCAGTCTAACCTCGGGTTTAAGCATGATATGACTAACTTCTCACATTGGATCTTATTATTTGCAGTCACTGTATATGCCGGGCGGTTCCGGGCAGAATTACACTGCAAACTCAACCCCACCTCGAGTTAGCCATGGTAACGTTCGTTTTCATATTCATATTCATGTTCATGTTCATGTTTCAACCACGTTCATATTTCCAGTTATATGCCAATTACCAAGTTCATAACTCATGTTTTTGCCCCAAAATGTATTCCCAAAGTATTATCATAATTCACTATAAAGTTATGCCACGTTATAGCCTTTTATTTACAATACATGCCAACTACCCAAAACCTAACTGAGGCACGATCATATTAAACCTCTACCAAGTCATAAATTATCATATACGTTTCAACTCCAAATTTTACATAATTAACATATGCCCAAGTTCTAGATTACGTGTCAGTTTTACATATGCCCAATTCATACCAAATTTACATATGTTCAATTCATGCCGTTTTACATGTATGCCAATTTTATGCCAATTTACGCATATACCAAGTTTCATGCCATTTTATATATGTCAAGATTCATGATTTACATGTTTACAAAGCTATGCTCAATTTACATAGATCAAGTTTTATACCCAAAATTACATGTATACCACGTTTACACCAATTTACCCATAACAAGTTCTAGACAAATTACATATATACCAATCCCAATCGTGCAATAACCGTGACAATACCCAAAATAACCCCGTTTCACGTTAATGGTAAATTATACCCAAACATCCAATTTTCATATTTTGCCTTCAATTCCACCAAACCCATATTTTCCACTAGGCAATATTCCAATATTTCCCCCGTATACCATCGTACGTATATCATAGTTTAGGACTAGGTCCGAAATTGACCTAGGTTCATCAAAAGAAAATAAATAGGGGAAGGTAGAAGTTGCAATAAAAATGAGATCAGAGAGAAAACGGCATAAAAACATCATCTCAGGCATAAAGAATAGATCTTAGTAATAATATCAACATGAACCAAGAAAATTGATTTACAACAAGCTGAATAGACCATAAACTTGTCATGGGAATAAAGATAGAAAAGTTCCCAAAATCAAGATCCAAGAAGAAACAAGAATAGACTTGAATCAAATGTCCAATTTCACTTCATCACATGTCCATATTAAATTTAATTATTTTAATCTGAAAATAACTAGAACTTACAGATTGTGGACAAGTAATTAAGAACTGAATTTGTTGTAAAAATGTTGCGGCGTTGTTGATTTATTGTCTTGAATCATTGTAGAAGCCTTAATCTTCGAATTGGATTGTGTATGAAAGCTTAGGAAATCGATTAGAGGCGCCGACCATGATCAAGAGGGATTTCAGCAGCATTTTGGTGTAAGAATGATTTTTTTTTTGTGAATTAGGTTAGGTCTTAGGGTGTATTTATAGGTGTCGAAACTATTTAGGGCCTTTAGATCAACCCTAAAATCAATCCGGACCATCAAAACACGTCTCTGGCTTCAAAAATGGGTTCTGGGTCAAAATTGGCTGACCAGGTCGACCTTTAGGGGGAGGTCGACCACATGGTCGACTTGTAGGGGGTAGGTCGACCCCCAAATCGACCACCTGGTTGACCTGACCCCCAGGTCGACCTGCCTGGTTCTGTGCTGCCTGAAATTGGCTGAATCTTCTACAGGCCATAACTTCTTCATCCAGACTCCGATTTTCGAAAACTCGTACTCTATTTCATGCAGAATTCCGAGACGAACGCAATGGCGCAACCCGATTCCCATAATTCTCATTTTAAAAATTAATTATACCTTGATTTATTGTTTCAACATGTTATTAAAATTCGGGTTGTTACACTCTTCCTCCTTCCAATTGAGTTAGTTAAATATTAGATCGTAGCTTAGTATTTTATACTATTTTGAAGTGAGAATAATTTCTGTCTTGTCGTGACTTCTTTAAAGTGTCTGATTCAAAAAAATCTTTGAGAGAACTGTGGGATAATAATCAGAGTAGACATCCTCTTGAAGAATATGAGTATGAATTATAACTCATGAAGCAAAATATTCCAAAATTTCGTGAGCCCAATGCCAACAATTTTCAAACTTTTCCAAATGACCAACATTTTCAACATCATAGAAATGATCGAAATGGCGATTTCAATTCAAATATCAATAATTTCGATTATAAGGCACATCCTCATCAAAACAACTTTGAATCCCAATATAGGTTTGATCAATATGGGGTTGTAAACCAAAAATTTCAAAATTATAGCCCATATCAACATCTTGAAAATAACCAAAATTGCGATTTTCCCCCGAATTTCAACAGTTTTGGTTACGAACCTAATTTTCAAAATCAAAATGATTTCCAATATCATTGTCATTTTTCTGAAGATTCAAACAATCACCACATTGGAAATAATATTGATTGTGAAATTGATGTGGACTATAATTTTGTGAATCAAGAAATCCAAAACGAGAGCTCTCAAATCAACGATTCTGAAGAATATCATCTTAACATTCTTACAGAGAGGGTAGAAAGGCAAGATAAACAGCTTGATGAAAAAGATAGACAGCTTGATGAACTTCTTTGTTTAATGACGTCTTTTAAAGAACAACTCGAGCATCAAAATCAAATTCAAACAAGCGATGAATCAGAAAATAATCCATTCTTTACTGATAGTGAAAATTTTCAGATTACAACTTTGGAAATTGAGAATAATGAACTAAATGAAGTTGTTAAAAATTCTTTGGACTTCGATTCTTTTCAGGAAAAGATTTAAACTCGGATTTTGATCTTCCTCTTTTAGGCTGCAAGAAACTTGAAATTATAGAAATTGAACAGAATGAAAATGTTGAATTTTTCAAAAACTCAGAATTGGAAAAGGATTTAAATGAACATGAATTTTTTGGATTGTATGAAGATGAGTTGCCAAATGAGGACAAAATAGGATCAAGCCACCAATCCAAATTTGAAAATTTTGATTTTGAGGTGTCAAACGAGCTTGATATTGTCAGTGTCGAAAATATGTTGTCCAGTAATGAAACTGAGAAATGTGATCACATAGTTTTGAACAACACTAAGAACTCAAATTTCACTGAATTTATATACAATCACAAATTTTTGAACAATTACACTGATAAATTTGTTGAACACATGAATAATTTTTGGAATGTTAGCTTAATTGAAAAACTTCTTGTTAGGATGACCCTGGACATTTATCTGCTGGACTATAAATCTAGGTATAAAGATGAGATGGTTTTCAAAAACCTTTTCTTATTAGAAAACATGCCTAGACATAGTGGGAACAGAATTCATCGGGCTAGAACCAAGTGTGGGGGGAAAAGTTGGTGGCATTCTTTACATCACATACATCACAAACACATATATCATTGTACATACGATCCACTTTTACATATAGTTAGACTGTATTTCATTTTACAAATCATTTTACCTTTAATCCATCTTTGGGTATGATCTTTCAGATTTAGGAAACATTTACAGTGTGGGCACTTTTTAGTTCTAGTGTGGGGGGAGTTTGCATTTCATTCATTTTCATTTTTCTTTCTTTTCATTTTCAGCCATTTAAATAGGACCATCATACATTTTTGGAATGTTAGCTTGATTGAAAAACTTCATGTTAGGATGACCCTAGACATTTATCTGCTGGACTATAAATCTAGGTATAAAGATGAGATGGTTTTCAAAAACCTTTGCTTATGAGAAAACATGCCTAGATATAGTGGGAACATAATTCATCGGGCTAGAACCAAGTGTGGGGAGAAAAGTTGGTGGCATTCTTTGCATCGCATACATCACAAACACATATATCATTGTACATATGATCCATTTTTACGTATAGTTAGATTGCATTTCATTTTACAAATCATTTTACATTTAATCCATCTTTGGGTGCGATCTTTCAAATTTAGGAAACATTTACAATGTGGACAATGTTTAGTTCTAGTGTGGGGGAGTCTACATTTCATTCATTTTCATTTTTCTTTAATTTTCTTTCTTTTCATTTTCAGCCATTTAAATAGGACCATCATACATTTTAGATCATAGTAACATACCATAATTTATTTTTTAAAATACGACTCATTTTAGATTTATACAACAAAATAAGTTAACGATTGTTAATCAGTTAATAGTATTTTTTCTCAACTTAGATCGAATAAGAAATATAATGATAAGTTTAATTTTGAGGGATAATAGTGTAACTGGTACATTGGGAGATTCTTAGGTGATGGCCATGAAATCTATTCTATATTGTATCTTTGTTCAAATAAGGGGAAGACTTAAAATACTTATATTAGCTTTTCGAATCTTTAAAACTAAGTTGTGTTAAGTTGAATTCGCATAACTCTCTTTCGTGCTTATATTTAAATAATAATAGTAGTAATCCAAGGGTATCCAACACTACTTGTATATCTAGCGTTGGTATGCAAACCCGCCAAGCTCTATCTGACATGTTGTTGACAAAGTCAGCGTCGGAATATCTTGGTCTCATTTTATGAGATTGGACACCTAAGGATTACCAACATGTTGTTGACAAAGTCATCGTCGGTCTGCACAATCCGCCAAGCTCTGTCCCAAATCTCCGTCAATCCACAAGGCAGTGTATGGGTGGTATACCTTGGTCTTTAAGTTAGGTGCATGTAATTAATCATAAATTTCAATTTCTATAGAGATAGAGAATAAGGGATGAAGCCCAAGCACTTCTTGACCTGATTGATTTGACTAGCCATACACAAGGAAATTAGAATACCACTTTACAAACTATGCCAAGTAACTAAGAGTTTATTTCATGGCTGTACTATGTTATCGAACGAACCAACTGGCCAAACTAGAGTTTAGACATTGAAAACTTGACTTATGTTGAAAATTTGTGACAGGTTGAGGTATCTAAAGTACAATCAACTGGTTAGAAATTGTTAACTTAAATTGTTGTACCACTTTCCTAAAACAAGTCATGTTTCCATTTTTCGTTTTTATTTGCATATGTCCATTGCATTCATATAGTTGCATTAGAATCATTGCACGTTGCATTTGGATTTTGTGGGCAGTATCCGCTGAAAACCCTCACGAGACACCACTCGTCCTACTAGAGATACCTAGAGGTTTAACGGCTTGTTGCATACGCTCAATGCAATCGTGTTTCCTACGAAAGTGTGACCTATCTAGTTTAGGTTTCATTTCTTGTTTTACTCGAGGACGAGTAAAAGATAAGAGTGGGGGTATTTGATTAACATAGAAATGTGTTTATTTTATGCTCTTATATCTTATCTTTTGTATATAAATAAATATTACTTGGGTATTGTTTTGTCACTTTTACAGATATTCCAACCCAGCCCACATGTAACCAGAAAAGTAGAGAAATGGAGATCAGATTGCTATATATTTACATTTTGAAGAATTGTAGATGAAGAACTCACATCTAGTTGTTGTTGGACAAGAAAATGATTGATAAAAGGCCATGCACATCTCAAATTAAAGGAGGCTTGCAAGAGAAAAGGAGAAAAGGCCTAGAACTTGTTCTAAATGACAAAAGGCCTAAAACTTACTTGAAATAGCTAGGCCCATTTGTAATCAGGGTTAGGGTTTGGTTATCTCCTATAAATACCTTTGTAATATCATTGTAGCCACCATCCTATTTTTTTATCTTAACCTCCATTAACAAAAGTTCTTCTTCTTCTTTTATTTTCTAGCATTTTTCTTTTTCTTAGTAATTGGTGTTGTCTTCACAATTAGTTTTGGTAGAACATCAATTGTATTTTACATTTTTTTATTAGCGATTAGTCGTTTGATTAGTTTCAACGACAATCCTAATTTTACTTTTTGTTGTTCTTCTTTTTCTGCATTTAATTTCTGTATTTTATTTGTGTTTTGCATTTTTATTTTCCAAGCAATTTGTGCCATCTATTCAATTAGATTTGATAGAGCTCAAGTTGTCTTTGCTATTTTATTTTCATTAGTGATTAATCATTTGATTAGATTCAACGATATTCCTAATTTTGCAATTTCAAATTGTTTTTATTTCAACCAAATCTACAAACTTCGTCTAACTCGCCCAAGAAGTTATCTAAATATTTTAATTTAATTTACCTTCCTGTGATTTGACCTGCATACTACACGATCTGTGCGCTTGCAGAATTTATTACAAATATCATGCTTTTCTAGCGTCGATCAGTTATATGAAAAATGTATGACAACGATATAAACGGTGTAAGGGTAATAATGGTAATCCTGCTTACACTATTTTAAAATTTTATATTGTATTATATGGTATCTAGTTTAATGGATCCTTAGGAGATGAAAATTCCCGTAACATCTCTTAAGTTATTGCACTCATATTATCACATGAAATTGATTTAACTAATATGAGAATATTTTAGTTCTGATCCAAAAAATTTTGTCTTTTCATTTGTGCTCGGGTCAGCCAGAGTTTTTAGTTATTGAAGACAATGTTATGAAGATGAAGATGGAGCTCAACTGACGTATTTATTATTATTACTCCGCTGCAAATAATTGATATGTTTATGATAGTTAAATCTGATAATCGTTGTAACATGTAATCAAATGTATGTTTTAACAGCTTCATGAACAATCATTTATTTATTATATTTTGTCCTTCCGCTGTGAGATTCTGTGTTTGTTTTTCTTCTTCTCTTCTTTTTCTTATATAAATCCCAATAACTATCCATATATTTGATTTGTTTAAGTCGACATTGAGGATCATTGTCGATTTGAACCGTCAAAACTCACGGATGTTACATATGTGGTGCTCGCGGACCGGGCTAGGTGCACTATGGAGGGTTTTATGACTCCGGTCGGTTTCTCTCCTGAACAAATTCAAAAAAAAGTATAAAATATAAGTTGAACTATTTTAGTCTGCAGCTGCCTTTATTCATATTCAATATGTCTAGATTAAAATTACCTTTTTACCTTATTTTTTAACAGTTCTCATTAAACTTCTTGAATTTTAGTGTAAAATTGTTTGTTTTGAAGAAGTTATCAGTGCAGTTATTGTAACGACCCTGAATTTTGGGGCCAAGTTAAAATTTATTTTAAGTGATTTTAAATGAGTTTTGATATTTAAAATAATCTATTTTAAATAATAAGGATCACAAATTTGGTTCAAATCGAAGTTAGAAGGAATAAATTAATTTTAAATATAAAAAGAGCTAGAAATGGCGCGGTAGTTTGAAAAGTCAAACTTGAACTTTGACTAACCATACAGGATGCAAAATTTAACGGATTTTAGTAAAACCAAAAATATTAGAATCTATTTAAAAATATCTTTCCAACGAATCCGAAAAATCGAAATTTCATAGCGGAAATCAAAATTTATGGCTAATTCAATTTTTAGAAAGGTCGGTGGGTAATTTGCATAGGACAAAAATGCTACTTTTCACATATGTAGGAATTTGAACTTGAAACCACTTCCATTGGTTTCAGAATGACTTTTCTGCATTGAAAAACAGTAAACACTTATATGTTTCGAGTTTCAGAAAATATTTGTTTAAAAATGTATTTTTAATATTAAATATATTCGCCCTGAAAATAGCCATTTTTCAAAAAGTCTCAAAATTGAACGAAACGAATTTTGTTGTGATCGTATCGGCATAAGAAAGCCAAAAATAATTTTTCCCGATTTTCAGACTTCGTATGTGGCCCCGGCAAAATTATATTTACGTTCGAATTTAAAATAAAAGATTTATTTTAAATTAAAAGTAAACCATACTGTAACTTCAGAATTGGACCATGGGGATAGCGCCATCGCGTTCAGAAGACGTGAAAACATTAAGATCAACAGTCGTTGAGCGCGAATCAGAGGTCGTATGTGAAAACAGTATTTTCTTGAATTAAATAATTAATTAAATAATTAAAATAAAACCCTAAATACTAGTATATATACCCGTATACAGTACATATACCTCTTCTTCTTCCTTCGTGTTTAACAGCCGCCGTAACCCATAGAGCATCGAATTTTCAAACTCCATTATCTCACTCGTTTCTCGACGGAATTTAGCAAACTTTGGCACGTATCGAAGAGAAAATCGAGGCCTTCAATCTCCGACCAGTTTCACCCGTCCTCGTCCACCGTCGAAGCCGCCACGTCGCCAAGAACGTGCGCCGCACGCAGCCCCCTGGGCCCCACCACGTCCAACCGCACCGCCCCCAACTCCCGGCGAAGATCGGCCTCCCGTAGCACTCCAAGCTCCAACAAACGGCACCCAAAACCGTTCAGTAAATCAAGAGAAATCCGGATTTGAAGTTTTGAACAAAAGGGTATGAATTATTTCAGATTTTGTAACGCTTTTAAGCGTGACAGAAGCAGTTGTTAAAAGTCTGGTTAATTAAAACATCAATAACTTTTTCATATAAACACCGATTCTGAAAATTTCAGATCCGATGGAACCGTGACTTCGAATACAACTTTAATACAGAGCAATTGGGAACAAACTCTAATCTAATTGAGGTGAGAATCCTATTTATTTTATTTAAGTAATTATGTTTTAATTATGGATGTTCGCATTCATAATCATATATGTATGTGAATCTGCTATGATATAAACTGTATGTGAATCTGCTATGACTTAATCTGTATGCGTATGCTAGGACTAAAACCGCTGTATGTTGATTGCCGATTTTTGTCAATATTAGAATAAGAAAATTTTTACTGTATGTTGATTGACATATTTGTCAATATTTAAATAGGAAATGTTGAAATTGTTCATTGTATGTTAGAGTGACATTTTGCATATATTATAGAAAATGACATCGTATGGTAAAGATAACATTTTTTTTCATATATGTTAAAATAGAATTATATATAGTATGTTGAATGGACACTATTTTTGTTATGTTAAGAATAAGAAAAGCACCGTATGTTAATGAACAATATTTTGTTCATTATTAAAATAAGAAAAGCACCATATGTTAATGAATAATATTTTGTTCATTATTTAAAATAAGAAAAGCACCATATGTTAATGAACAATATTTTGTTCATTATTAAAATAAGAAAAGCACCGTATGTTAATGAACAATATTTTGTTCATTATTAAAATAAGAAAAGCACCATATGTTAATGAATAATATTTTGTTCATTATTTAAAATAAGAAAAGCACCGTATGTTAATGAATAACATTGTGTTCATTATTAAAAATAAGAATATGGCACTATATGAAATGAACTAATTTTTGTTCATTATAAATTATAGAATATGCCACCGTATGTTGATGAACGCTATTTTTGTATCATTATTAAAATAGCATTATACACCGTATGTTAATGAACAATTTTTGTTCATATTTGAATAGAAAATCACTCACCATATGTTCATTGACAAATTTTTGTCAATATTAGAATAGAGTTATTCATTGTATGTTCATTGGCATTTTTGTCACTGTTTAAAATAGAAAATCACTCACTGTATGTTAATTGACAATTTTTGTCAATATTAAAATAGCAATTGCCATCGTATGTTAATTGACAAATTTTTGTATATTAATATAGAAATTATTCATCGCATGTTAAATTTAGCATATTTATTAATGTTAATAAAAGAAAATGTCACCGCATGTTAAATTAGCATTTTTATTAATGTTAATAAAAGAATGTGGTCACCATATGAAAATGACATTTGTGTCAAATGTTAATATAAGAAAATATAAAAATGCAGGGTATGAAAAATAGCATTTTTGCAATGTTAATAAATATAAAAATGCATTCTATGTAAAATAGAATTTTTGATATGTTAAAATTAGATGAATGGATTGAATGAAAAATAACATTTTGTCATGTCATGATATAAAAATACATGGTATGAAAAATAGCATTTTTGATATATGTTGTAAACATAGAAAATGCATTGCAAGTAAAAATAACATTTTTGTTTAAATGTTAAAATAGAAATTTTCATCATATGAAATTATTCACCGTATGATTCATTAACATTATTTTTAATGTTTTGTATTAAGAAAATGAACCGTATGAGATTAACATTCGTTTTTGTTAATATTAGAATTATAGAAAATTTTCACCGTGTGTGGAACTGACATTTTTGTCAATGTTAGAATGGGAAGTTTCCATCGCATGTAAGATTAACATTTATTTTTAATGTTAACAAATAGAAAATGTAGGCATGTAAGATTAACATTTATTTTTAATGTTAATAAATATGAAATATAATGCATGTAAATTAACATTTATTGTTAATGTTAATAAAAAGGAAAATATATTGTAGGTTAGATTAACATTTATTTTTAATGTTAATAAAAAGGAAATGTAATGCATGTTAAATTAACATTTGTTTTTAAAGTAATTAAGAAGAAAATGTATCGTATGTTAAATTAACATTTATTTTTAATGTTAATATATCGTATGTTAAATTTACATTTATTTTATAATGTATAATAAGGAAAATGCATCGTAAGAAATTAACATTATTTTATAATGATATAGAAATAAGAAAATATTCATTGTATGAAATTAAAATTTTTGTTAATATTAGGAATAAGAAAATATTCATTGTATGAGATTAACATTTTTGTTAATATTAGAAATAAGAAAATGTTCACTGTGTGAGATTAGCATCTTTTGTTAATATTAGAAAAATAGAAGAATTTCATCGTATGATGATTTAACATTTATTTTAATGTTAAAATAAAGGAATTTGACCGTAGTATGTGTTAACATTTATTTTCAATGTTAATAAAAAGAAATTCGATTGTATGCAAATTTAACATTATTTATAATGTTAAATAAGAAGGAAATGAACCGTATGTAAGATTAACATTATTTATAATGTTAAACAAAAGAGAATTTACCTCGTAGGAAAAATGTACACTATTTTTGATGCATATTAAAAGAGAATTTACCTCGTAGGAAAAATTTACATTATTTATAAATGTATAGGAAAAGGAAATTTACGCCATAGGAAAAGTGACAATATTTATAATATTAATAAATTAAGGAGGTGTCATGCAAACTAAGATTACTTTTTTTTATTATATGTAATTGGAAATGAAAATTTCATCGTAAAGTAAAATTACAATTTAGTTGTAATTAGAATTAGTAATGTATTTAACAAGAGGATGATAAATGGAATCATAATATGATGGAAAGATGAAATGGAATAAATAGAACGATGAATTATAATTTACATTTAAATGTAAATTATAGAAATATTAAATGAAAATAAATGAAGGAATGATTCATCGTCTAATTATAAACAACATTTTCATGTAAGTGAGAAAGTGAAAAAGCGAAAAGGTAAAAGATAAAGGAAGATGTAAGTAAGGACGATAGGTTAAACGAACCATTTATATTTATATATATAATTATAATATAACGAATTGAGCGCGGTAGTTCGTGTTTTGAAATCGAACTTTTAAACGAATATACCGGAAGATCCGACCGTCGGATTTTCCCAAAACTGAAACCGTTAGGACCGTCTTGGAAAAATCTTTCCAACGATATAAGCTACGCTAAAATCCAACGGTTAGATTTTGAGGAAAGTGAAAAACAAAATTGATTGAAAACAGCGCCAAGGTCGCCCTTGACCTGAAGCGTCGTTAAATAAGGAAATTAATTATATTAAAATAATTAAGGCAAGAATTAATCGTTATAAAATAAAATAACGATATGAAATATGTTTTTCTCAAAATATATGAATGCGAGATTATTTGGAAAGACCGGGTTAATCCCATTCCAAATGATCGTACGATTCCAAGAATTCAAGTATGAAGACGGCGTATGAAGACCGTAAATCTCCCCTCGAATGGACAACGATCAAGACTCTGAATTGGTTTGATCCCAATTCAAGGGTCGGGGTAATTGCCCAAACGTACGTGTTGATTTCACGGGTTTGACCCTAGTTCAGACCTAGAGCATGGGTATAAATGGATAGTGTGTCTAACATCGTACCCCACAAAATATTATGTTGTTGATATTCAGTTAATATATAAACGATTGGTGGTAGAGAATTTATTCTCTACTTAACACCCGTTTATATAGTGACGGACGATCAATAGTACGGTATGGAGTGACGGTGTGGCATACTAAGATGCAATGATCAGGGTTTCTTGTTGAAAAGCAGAACCTTGTGGTATGAAGAACATGACTTCACGAGCCTCACAAACCGGTAGAGTCTAAAAAGGGGGAAGGGAACGCAGGGAAAGTAGCACGTTTCTTTCTAGTTAGTAGTCATTTTACTTTTGGAGGATGATGAAATGAGGCGCCTCGGATAGGTCCTATAGGACCGGGGAACGTGTACTTAGGAATAACTAATCCTCTAAGCTGTATGTGAGGACCGGCCCTGCCATTTCCAAGGGTTAACTGCGGGTAATCCTGAGGCATTAACTAGAGTGTCTCGAATCGGTAAGGAGTCCTCCCTAGCCTGGACTCATGATGGAAACCCAAATTTCCAATACGACCCCGACGGATTTGATTGTATTACTAGTATTGGAGGCATAATATATGGTACCTATGCTTCCTAGGATTGATACTTATAATTTGAATTGTTTTAAAACATATACACCCTAATAATAGTATTAGTTTCGTATTTGGCGTATTTAGCATGTTTAACCACCATAAGGTAAAACTCTATCCTCTTGGTGTGCGTTGCATTGTGTGATGGGACCTGAGTCTTATGGTGGTTCCATTTTTCAAAAGACATTGCGTTTTGTTACGTTTTACTTATCTGTATTGACACTATAGTTATGCACGGCAATCCATTGGTACAACCCGTTCCGCGTTAGCGGCGTGGTCTTTGGATTTGCCTTATTAGTATAAGTTATTTAAGAATTCTCCCACCAGTCCTTGTTTAGCATGCCGGGAATAGGATGCAGCATGATGGGGGGTTCTCGCTTCGCGGTTTGGTGGCGAACGGGAGACTCTTACCCCCACATGTCCCTGTTGAGGGTTGGTAAGGCAATGGCCGGGAGGCTCGAGAGGGTTGCCGTAAAACAAGGTGTACTGGGGGACCACTGTGAGCCACGGTGGGTTTTACCTGCTGCTTTGGGGGGATGAAGGGATGGTTGCAAAGCCTACCGGATTTCGTCCGGGCCGTCACAGTTGGTATCAGAGCTTTGGTTTACAAAGCGGAGTACAACATATCTATAATAATTCGTTTACATAGAATCACTATATTCTATGGCGAACAGTTCATGAGATACATAATAGCCAGTCACTTTATCATCATCTTTTCCTTCATCCTTCGATCTTTTAGAATCACCTTTTCTGTTGTTTTGACTCTTCCCTTGATCGTGCGTTCGAAGAAGACTAAGAGAAGTGGCGATGCTCAATTGGCACATGTGTACGAAGGAGCGAAAGGACCAACTTCTTCGGTGGAAGGCCTGATGTTATAGACGGTACCATCTCTGTTAAAAACATTCTCTATGTTTATTCTTCCTCTTCTCCTCTTTTATTTTCTTTTTCCTTTTCGGGGACGAAAAGTTTTTAAGTGGGGGAGACTGTAACGACCCTGAATTTTGGGGCCAAGTTAAAATTTATTTTAAGTGATTTTAAATGAGTTTTGATATTTAAAATAATCTATTTTAAATAATAAGGATCACAAATTTGGTTCAAATCGAAGTTAGAAGGAATAAATTAATTTTAAATATAAAAAGAGCTAGAAATGGCGCGGTAGTTTGAAAAGTCAAACTTGAACTTTGACTAACCATACAGGATGCAAAATTTAACGGATTTTAGTAAAACCAAAAATATTAGAATCTATTTAAAAATATCTTTCCAACGAATCCGAAAAATCGAAATTTCATAGCGGAAATCAAAAGTTATGGCTAATTCAATTTTTAGAAAGGTCGGTGGGTAATTTGCATAGGACAAAAATGCTACTTTTCACATATGTAGGAATTTGAACTTGAAACCACTTCCATTGGTTTCAGAATGACGTTTCTGCATTGAAAAACAGTAAACACTTATATGTTTCGAGTTTCAGAAAATATTTGTTTAAAAATGTATTTTTAATATTAAATATATTCGCCCTGAAAATAGCCATTTTTCAAAAAGTCTCAAAATTGAACGAAACGAATTTTGTTGTGATCGTATCGGCATAAGAAAGCCAAAAATAATTTTTTCGGATTTTTCTGACTTCGTATGTGGCCCCGGCAAAATTATATTTACGTTCGAATTTAAAATAAAAGATTTATTTTAAATTAAAAGTAAACCATACTGTAACTTCAGAATTGGACCATGGGGATAGCGCCATCGCGTTCAGAAGACGTGAAAACATTAAGATCAACAGTCGTTGAGCGCGAATCAGAGGTCGTATGTGAAAACGGTATTTTCTTGAATTAAATAATTAATTAAATAATTAAAATAAAACCCTAAATACTAGTATATATACCCGTATACAGTACGTATACCTCTTCTTCTTCCTTCGTGTTTAACAGCCGCCGTAACCCATAGAGCATCGAATTTTCAAACTCCATTATCTCACTCGTTTCTCGACGGAATTTAGCAAACTTTGGCACGTATCGAAGAGAAAATCGAGGCCTTCAATCTCCGACCAGTTTCACCCGTCCTCGTCCACCGTCGAAGCCGCCACGTCGCCAAGAACGTGCGCCGCACGCAGCCCCCTGGGCCCCACCACGTCCAACCGCACCGCCCCCAACTCCCGGCGAAGTTCGGCCTGCCGTAGCACTCCAAGCTCCAACAAACGGCACCCAAAACCGTTCAGTAAATCAAGAGAAATCCGGATTTGAAGTTTTGAACAAAAGGGTATGAATTATTTCAGATTTTGTAACGCTTTTAAGCGTGACAGAAGCAGTTGTTAAAAGTCTGGTTAATTAAAACATCAATAACTTTTTCATATAAACACCGATTCTGAAAATTTCAGATCCGATGGAACCGTGACTTCGAATACAACTTTAATACAGAGCAATTGGGAACAAACTCTAATCTAATTGAGGTGAGAATCCTATTTATTTTATTTAAGTAATTATGTTTTAATTATGGATGTTCGCATTCATAATCATATATGTATGTGAATCTGCTATGATATAAACTGTATGTGAATCTGCTATGACTTAATCTGTATGCGTATGCTAGGACTAAAACCGCTGTATGTTGATTGACGATTTTTGTCAATATTAGAATAAGAAATTTTTTACTGTATGTTGATTGACATATTTGTCAATATTTAAATAGGAAATGTTGAAATTGTTCATTGTATGTTAGAGTGACATTTTGCATATATTATAGAAAATGACATCGTATGGTAAAGATAACATTTTTTTTCATATATGTTAAAATAGAATTATATATAGTATGTTGAATGGACACTATTTTTGTTATGTTAAGAATAAGAAAAGCACCGTATGTTAATGAACAATATTTTGTTCATTATTAAAATAAGAAAAGCACCATATGTTAATGAATAATATTTTGTTCATTATTTAAAATAAGAAAAGCACCATATGTTAATGAACAATATTTTGTTCATTATTAAAATAAGAAAAGCACCGTATGTTAATGAACAATATTTTGTTCATTATTAAAATAAGAAAAGCACCATATGTTAATGAATAATATTTTGTTCATTATTTAAAATAAGAAAAGCACCGTATGTTAATGAATAACATTGTGTTCATTATTAAAAATAAGAATATGGCACTATATGAAATGAACTAATTTTTGTTCATTATAAATTATAGAATATGCCACCGTATGTTGATGAACGCTATTTTTGTATCATTATTAAAATAGCATTATACACCGTATGTTAATGAACAATTTTTGTTCATATTTGAATAGAAAATCACTCACCATATGTTCATTGACAAATTTTTGTCAATATTAGAATAGAGTTATTCATTGTATGTTCATTGGCATTTTTGTCACTGTTTAAAATAGAAAATAACTCACTGTATGTTAATTGACAATTTTTGTCAATATTAAAATAGCAATTGCCATCGTATGTTAATTGACAAATTTTTGTATATTAATATAGAAATTATTCATCGCATGTTAAATTTAGCATTTTTATTAATGTTAATAAAAGAAAATGTCACCGCATGTTAAATTAGCATTTTTATTAATGTTAATAAAAGAAAATGGTCACCATATGAAAATGACATTTGTGTCAAATGTTAATATAAGAAAATATAAAAATGCAGGGTATGAAAAATAGCATTTTTGCAATGTTAATAAATATAAAAATGCATTCTATGTAAAATAGAATTTTTGATATGTTAAAATTAGATGAATGGATTGAATGAAAAATAACATTTTGTCATGTCATGATATAAAAATACATGGTATGAAAAATAGCATTTTTGATATATGTTGTAAACATAGAAAATGCATTGCAAGTAAAAATAACATTTTTGTTTAAATGTTAATATAGAAATTTTCATCATATGAAATTATTCACCGTTTGATTCATTAACATTATTTTTAATGTTTTGTATTAAGAAAATGAACCGTATGAGATTAACATTCGTTTTTGTTAATACTAGAATTATAGAAAATTTTCACCGTGTGTGGAACTGACATTTTTGTCAATGTTAGAATGGGAAGTTTCCATCGCATGTAAGATTAACATTTATTTTTAATGTTAACAAATAGAAAATGTAGGCATGTAAGATTAACATTTATTTTTAATGTTAATAAATATGAAATATAATGCATGTAAATTAACATTTATTGTTAATGTTAATAAAAAGGAAAATATATTGTAGGTTAGATTAACATTTATTTTTAATGTTAATAAAAAGGAAATGTAATGCATGTTAAATTAACATTTGTTTTTAAAGTAATTAAGAAGAAAATGTATCGCATGTTAAATTAACATTTATTTTTAATGTTAATATATCGTATGTTAAATTTACATTTATTTTATAATGTATAATAAGGAAAATGCATCGTAAGAAATTAACATTATTTTATAATGATATAGAAATAAGAAAATATTCATTGTATGAAATTAACATTTTTGTTAATATTAGGAATAAGAAAATATTCACTGTATGAGATTAACATTTTTGTTAATATTAGAAATAAGAAAATGTTCACTGTGTGAGATTAGCATCTTTTGTTAATATTAGAAAAATAGAAGAATTTCATCGTATGATGATTTAACATTTATTTTAATGTTAAAATAAAGGAATTTGACCGTAGTATGTGTTAACATTTATTTTCAATGTTAATAAAAAGAAATTCGATTGTATGCAAATTTAACATTATTTATAATGTTAAATAAGAAGGAAATGAACCGTATGTAAGATTAACATTATTTATAATGTTAAACAAAAGAGAATTTACCTCGTAGGAAAAATGTACACTATTTTTGATGCATATTAAAAGAGAATTTACCTCGTAGGAAAAATTTACATTATTTATAAATGTATAGGAAAAGGAAATTTACGCCATAGGAAAAGTGACAATATTTATAATATTAATAAATTAAGGAGGTGTCATGCAAACTAAGATTACTTTTTTTTATTATATGTAATTGGAAATGAAATTTCATCGTAAAGTAAAATTACAATTTAGTTGTAATTAGAATTAGTAATGTATTTAACAAGAGGATGATAAATGGAATCATAATATGATGGAAAGATGAAATGGAATAAATAGAACGATGAATTATAATTTACATTTAAATGTAAATTATAGAAATATTAAATGAAAATAAATGAAGGAATGATTCATCGTCTAATTATAAACAACATTTTCATGTAAGTGAGAAAGTGAAAAAGCGAAAAGGTAAAAGATAAAGGAAGATGTAAGT
This sequence comes from Allium sativum, assembly GCA_030737875.1. NCBI lineage: Eukaryota > Viridiplantae > Streptophyta > Magnoliopsida > Asparagales > Amaryllidaceae > Allium > Allium sativum. Next base: position 376,459,290 of record CM060922.1, read on the forward strand.
AAGGACGATAAGTTAAACGAACCATTTATATTTATATTTATATATATAATTATAATATAACGAATTGAGCGCGGTAGTTCGTGTTTTGAAATCGAACTTTTAAACGAATATACCGGAAGATCCGACCGTCGGATTTTCCCAAAACTGAAACCATTAGGACCGTCTTAGAAAAATCTTTCCAACGATATAAGCTACGCTAAAATCCAACGGTTAGATTTTGAGGAAAGTGAAAAACAAAATTGATTGAAAACAGCGCCAAGGTCGCCCTTGACCTGAAGCGTCGTTAAATAAGGAAATTAATTATATTAAAATAATTAAGGCAAGAATTAATCGTTATAAAATAAAATAACGATATGAAATATGTTTTTCTCAAAATATATGAATGCGAGATTATTTGGAAAGACCGGGTTAATCCCATTCCAAATGATCGTACGATTCCAAGAATTCAAGTATGAAGACGGCGTATGAAGACCGTAAATCTCCCCTCGAATGGACAACGATCAAGACTCTGAATTGGTTTGATCCCAATTCAAGGGTCGGGGTAATTGCCCAAACGTACGTGTTGATTTCACGGGTTTGACCCTAGTTCAGACCTAGAGCATGGGTATAAATGGATAGTGTGTCTGACATCGTACCCCACAAAATATTATGTTGTTGATATTCAGTTAATATATAAACGATTGGTGGTAGAGAATTTATTCTCTACTTAACACCCGTTTATATAGTGACGGACGATCAATAGTACGGTATGGAGTGACGGTGTGGCATACTAAGATGCAATGATCAGGGTTTCTTGTTGAAAAGCAGAACCTTGTGGTATGAAGAACATGACTTCACGAGCCTCACAAACCGGTAGAGTCTAAAAAGGGGGAAGGGAACGCAGGGAAAGTAGCACGTTTCTTTCTAGTTAGTAGTCATTTTACTTTTGGAGGATGATGAAATGAGGCGCCTCGGATAGGTCCTATAGGACCGGGGAACGTGTACTTAGGAATAACTAATCCTCTAAGCTGTATGTGAGGACCGGCCCTGCCATTTCCAAGGGTTAACTACGGGTAATCCTGAGGCATTAACTAGAGTGTCTCGAATCGGTAAGGAGTCCTCCCTAGCCTGGACTCATGATGGAAACCCAAATTTCCAATACGACCCCGACGGATTTGATTGTATTACTAGTAGTGGAGGCATAATATATGGTACCTATGCTTCCTAGGATTGATACTTATAATTTGAATTGTTTTAAAACATATACACCCTAATAATAGTATTAGTTTCGTATTTGGCGTATTTAGCATGTTTAACCACCATAAGGTAAAACTCTATCCTCTTGGTGTGCGTTGCATTGTGTGATGGGACCTGAGTCTTATGGTGGTTCCATTTTTCAAAAGACATTGCGTTTTGTTACGTTTTACTTATCTGTATTGACACTATAGTTATGTACGGCAATCCATTGGTACAACCCGTTCCGCGTTAGCGGCGTGGTCTTTGGATTTGCCTTATTAGTATAAGTTATTTAAGAATTCTCACACCAGTCCCACGACTGACCCATAGTTTGTTTCACCTTTTTGCAAACTTGGGTGCCCTCTCTTCTACACGGGCAGCCAGAGTAGACAGGTTCATTCTTTGCTTGGAGCTTTTCTTTGAAGCTGCTTATTTTCTCTCTCTTGGATTCTGCTTGGGAGAAGAGGTGATGACTTGGAGCTTGAAGACTTTTTGTCTCTATTGGCATCTTTTCTTTTCTTTTTAGACATCAAACTTATTTCTTTTCTGCAAACTTGTTGTAATAATCTTAGTTCTGTGACTGTGGAATTTCTGTGATTGATGACATTATATTTTTCCGCTGCTATAATGTTATTACTCTATGAATCTCCTTTGCTATATTGTATCTGTGTTCTGTTTTATTGTATTTATGTTGTATTCCAAAAATGATTTCTCCTGCTTTCACTTGTGGAAGTTTGGGGTTGTCACAGTTATGCTTTTAATAAAATAGTAGATGTGCATGCATCAAGTATTGAGTTTATATGGCCTACTAATTATTATTTGCTTGAAATATCATGTCTTTAGCTACCAAACTGACAAATACAAGCATGTTTAACCACAACAAACCACAACAATTTTTTAATATTTCATGGTTATTACATCAACAAAGATATCCTGCTTATCCAAATCCATTTACAAATTTGGCTTCAGCTGAAATCATAAACTGATTTTTGTAGTTTTAAGATTTCATTTTACTTATGTGATTAGCACTTCTGATATGAGAAATAAGAATAACAGAGAAACAGATTAGGTGAAATTGAACAATGGTCTAAAATGTTTGAAATTGTCATAACACATCTTTTAGTAATCTTAGTGGTTATTTCATTGTTGGTGAACTATAAAATAAAGAAATTTTGAAAACTGCATGATGTTTTTCATGTGTAATCGTTTAAATATTATTAAGTATGCAACTTCAAAAAAAAATTCCTTTTTTTCTTTATCGCAATTACCAGATCTTAGTCAATGCGTATTCTGTTTCTTCATTTTATTTATCATTAGAATGCATCGATTAATTTGTTTCTTGGTTAATTATTTAGTTTTCCTTTTTTCCATTGCATCTAACAGATCACATTGAAATTTATGAGTGAAATTTATGCTGCAATAAATTTCTAGTAATGGTTACATGGAAGTGTCTATTTGTGCTCAAAATTCTTATTTGTAGCCATTGGGAAATCATATCAATTTTGAGGTGTGTTGATGCCCTAACTTTAGGAAAATTAGCAAGGAAAATGTCTGATTTGAAAATTATTTACACAAGAAACATCCAAGCTATGATATCACTTTCGTTAACTAATTTCAAGGAAATCACATTAAATGTTATTTTATATATTATCATACTTATATTGTATTAACATTATGTTTCCATTTTAGGTGAGTCGCCATTTTTTTGCAGTAAGTTATAGAAATTCTGCGAATTAAACATTTCTACACAACTTATATGTATTGCATGTTAATGCATTAATCGCAACACTAATAGACTTTTGATATGTATGTATATATAAATAGACTTTTGATATGTATGTATATATACATATATATGTATGTATGTATGTAAGTATGTATATATGTATGTATGCATATGTATGTACGTATGTATGTATGTACGTACATTTATGTATAACAAATTATCATTGGAAAACATTTCATCGAGTTATTGTGCATAAACTAATTTATCTAAGATGTACATACCATGGACTACAAAGATTTCCCATCACCGTAGGCTATTTTTTTAAACCATAATTACTCAATGCAAAACAGTTTATAGTGGCTTCCCCACTTATTAGACATACATCTTCTTTATCATTGCAATATCATAGTAGCTATAACAACCCGTTATTTTTTTACGATTTAAATTTTGATTTAAACTGAATTTTTATTTTGAAAATATTTTATGGTTTTTGGCAATGGGAATTTTAAATTTAAAATACGTACAATGAGACGTAGCAGCAGTGAAAATTTCGTTGAAATTTTTTAATGTTTGTCGGTCGCGCATTTTTCAGTGCAAAGCTGCGCATAACAGTTCAAATTTTAATGATTTTAAAATCTCTCTGATACCAGTTCGGACAAGCAAGAAAAATATTCTATTCGTTGTCACGAATCCGACAGCATAATTTATTTCGCGAAAATCTGATGTTTTGACCTTCGTTTTCCATCCGCATTTTTACGTTAAAAGGGTCTGTAACGCTTTTTGATAGGAGCATCATGACAATGCAAATTATATACCCTTGCGTTCGTCTCGTCGAGATGATTACTACAATATATTCGTTTGTCGGTTTTGGTGCTCGGTTCGAGAAGGAATTGCGAAAATACTTGTATGGTTGATTTTTGAAACATGACCATTTGAGTTCGACATGTTCCTTTTAGGATCTTACATATTTTTCTACTCATTTTGGGACTGTAAAACTTGTCATTTTATTTTACTAAACCAATTATTTATTTATTTTGTTTTTTCGGAAGCTTAGAATGGAAATTTTATATGTTTCAAAGCATGCACGTGCGATTCTTTCATAATTTGCATGTGGTTCATTTCATAATTTGAAAGCCATTTCAAATGTCACTTTATAAAAATTCAAGTACGTGTGGTTCTTTCATAATTTACAAGCATATGTGGTTCATTTTAAATGTCACCTTATAAATAACAATGCATGCACGTGTGTTCATTTCATTATTTTCTAAACCGTTTCACTTTGCGTGCGTCCCTTTACATTTTCCCCAAACTATTTTTTTCATTCTTTCACCTTTATTTCCATTTTGGAATTTAAAGTATATGAAGAAAAAAAAACGTTTGTTTTCCTGGAATTAGTTGTCCAGTTCCAAAGCATGGCTCGTGGATTTAAATCTCCCATCTCATTCCCCATTTTCAAAACTGTTTTCCTCGTGAACCCTTCGCATGCTCCACTTTATCCGTTCTTCCCAACAAGCGTTCAAACGAAAGTATCCCAACCAGCATTCATATGTATACTATAAAATAAAAACCTAAGGGCCTCATTTTCTCTCCTCAACTATTTTACCCCATCGCTTGTGTATTTTTCCTCCCCTTTTCTCGTGAACATACCTTCCCGAAACCGCAGCCTTGTCCCAGCTGTCTGAACCCTGCGCATCCATTTTATTCCACGCCTAATAGCCGAGCTCCAACCATACTATCACCCTGCAGCTCGACAGCCGTTGCCTCGTCCCTCAGCTCCTCCTAACGCTTTGTCTCCCTACTTTCCCTTCCCTCCAGTTCACACCAACTCCCTACCGAGCTCCTACCATTCAAGCTGTGCCGCCTCTTTATCACCAGCTCACTCTTTTTCCTGTTGCACCTGATAGCTGCTGAACCCGTTGAAGTCCCTTGCCGCCTTCATTTCGGTAAATAGAAAGACGATAACCCATTAGTTTGTGTCGCCTGCAGTTTCACTTGTGTGCTTTTTTCTGCTTGCGTGAGTCTGTTCTTTTGGTGTTGTGGCATGTGTGTGTTCTTGTGTTTGCGTGAGACATTGTGTATGTGTGTTTTTTTTGTACTATGTGGGACTGTGTGTTAAGTTTGTATTAAATTTTTGGATGTTTCTGTGTATATTTGTGTTGAGTTTGTTTTGAAATTTTATTTGTTTAAAAAAATGTGCGTATGTACATTTCTATCAATGTTCATATATGTATATAATGGTTTTAATGTACTTGTGTGTTTGTTTCAAATATTTTTTTAATACTGTATAATTTACTATTTATATATATAAATATATATAATATTTTGAAAAGAGAATTTATTGGATTTATTTTGAGTTGAGTTTAGTGTTGAGTTCATAACCACTCCAAATGGCCATACCGTTTCGAAACTCAATTGCCGTACCCATCCATTTAGAATTCCCGATCATCCCTTATAAAATAAAATAAAATATTTAATGATCATCGAGTGGAATTCATTCTGAGTTGTGTCTGAATGTTGTCATCTCTGTTAGTGTCCATCTGTTGTTGTCTCCAATCTATGCCACAAAAGGTGAGTTTATCTCACACCTGACTCGCATTACTTCATGGATATTAGATCAACTAATTGAAATGTATAGGATTTCCAGTAGAAATTGTTTGTTTAAAATATACACTTTCATATGTGACATGATATTCATATGACATGTATGTGCACTGATTATATATGATTATGATGTGATTGATAATATGTGATGATTTGTTATGTGGTAGATACCCCTAGTTTAGAAAAAGTCACTAAGGGTTGAAATGATACATATCCGAACGAACATTAGATTAGGGAAAAATCGTTATGGGTTGAAATGATAGACCTGGACGATTTTTACTAAATTTGGGATTGCAGGTTGAAATGAAAGACCCGTAGAAATTTGTAAATTGCTGGTTGAAATGATAAATATCCGTATCACTTGACAATAGGGTAGAAATTTATATACGGGCATTGTTGGTCATGTTTTCAGAGTAAAGTAATTCGAGAATTTGAGTTTTAATAATAATTTAAGATTTTATATGTTATATTTATATTTTAAGAACTTTAAACTTAAGTTTTGTAAATTTTAAATTATATGATTTAAAATGATTTTTGAGTAAAAATAGTTTTAAATACTTATATGAGATTTCAGCTATAATTTTATTTATTTTAAACCATATATAATTTAAACTTTTATATATTAATATTTTCTTTAAGCCTATTTTATATTTTTTTAAATTTATATATGTTTATAATCTATTTTCCAATTATTATTAGAATTTTATAAACTTAAATATTTATATCTATTTATTTTCAAATGTTAATTTCTTTTTTATATATATATTAAAATTTTAATTTATCTTTTATTTATATTTTGCAAACTTTAAACTCAAAGTTGGTTTAAGTTAAGATTCCACGACTTAATTTCGACGTTTGAATTTGTAATACCGATATTTGATTTTAAGAGTGAACTCATATGAGATATGATGTAATAATCCGGAAATCTGAGCCAATTTAAAAATTTTATTTTGGCAATTTTGATGAATTTTGAACATTTAAAATGATTTATTTTAAATAATAATGACGAGAAATTTATTTTGTATAGAATTAGAACGTATATATTTATTTGAATCATCGTTAGAATATAAATATTTTATTTTAAATATAAAAGGAATTGAAAATGGCGCGGTAGTTTGAAAATTCGATTTCAAATTTCAAATGACTGTACAGGATTCAAAATAAACCAGATTTTGGCAAAACGAAAAATATTAGAATCTATTTGAGAATATCTTTCCAATGAATCCGAAAAATCAAAATTTCATAGCGGGAATCAAAAGTTACGTCCAATTGAAAATTCAGAATAGTCTCTATGGAATTCTAGCCCTTAAAAATGAAAATTTTGCAACGACCTCTGTTTTCGGCGAAACCACTTTTGTTGGATCCGGGATGTCGAATTATTGCTAGATTCCAAAATTCCTAATTTTCTGAATCAATATGTGAGCGTGGCGAAGTTAAAAGCGTTTGACTAGTTTCAGTTGATTTTTATCGATTGGAAAATGGTCATTTTTCAAACGGTCTCAGAATTCGACGAAATTAGTTTTGTTAGGACCGTATCGTTAATACGAAGCTAGAAACTATTTTTTGGGAATTTTTAGAGTCAGTATGTAGCCCCGGTAAATTGAAATGTGCATTCAAATTCAATATACATTGATTTATATTTTAATTTGAACGGAAACTGATCGTAACAAGCGAATTGGGTTACGAAATATACCCCATTGTGTTCGGAATGAGGGTAATTGGCTAGGGACGACAGTCGGCGGGTTCAAATCTGAGTTGAAAGAAAAGTCAACATTTAGCGTTTTAAAGAAAGAAAAAATATATAATAATTATATATATATTTACTTAAACAACCCCCCCCCCCTCCTTTTTTTTCCTATTCCCGTTTCTCAAGTCAAAATCAAAAAATGGCCGAAGCCCTTCATCGCCGTCGCCTCGGTTGGCCACCACGCCACCGCCCACCCCACCAACGTTGTGCCACCCTCCCCTTCCTTGCCCTACCCTCCTTTCTCGCCCTAGAAAGCCGCCGCCCCTCCTCCCCGTTGATCGACCGTGCCGCCGCCGCCTACACCCCTTCTCCTCCTCCGATCCGCATCAGGCGATCCCCCCTTTCCTCCGTTGGAACCTGCGCCCAAACCCCACCCTAGACCGTGACTGTTCAGCGTTGACCCCCCCTCTCCACCGTCGACGTCCGCTCTACAGTGCCTCCCCCGCCAATAGCCACCTCACGCCGCACCTCCTTGGACTGCAGCTCAATCTGGGATGAGGCAGTAAGGTGCCCTTTTTTTAATTTTATTTAAATAACTGTTTTAGTTCTCACACCAGTCACATGACTGACCTAGAGTTTATTGTTTTAACCTAAACTCTAGATGCCCTCATTTTCTGCACGGGAAGCTAGTAGTTTTGGTTGTGCAGATTTATATTCATAGGATCCTGATTTACAGCTGGAACGATACTCGGAGAGCTCTGTATCCGTGTATTATTTCTAGTTATGTATTGTATTATTTTCCGCTGCTATGTAATGTATTTAAATGTAATTTAAATCTCTGAAATTTTCTGTGTAATATTTATTCACACTCTGTGTAATCTTGTATTCTGATGGAATTGTTGTAATAAGCAATGAAATGTTCTTCTGTTTGGGTCCCGATCAATGGCTTGTTCTCAATTCAATCCGGGCTTTCCTTACTGGGGAAGTTCGGGTCGTTTTAGTTTTGTATTAGAGCTTTGGTTTACAGAGCTCGGAGAACAAGACACGTTAGAACCAAACGAAAGAATTCATCAGAGATTGGATTAGTAATATCCAATAAGAATGACTCGTTAGAGATAGGATCAGTAGTATCATAGAACGAGTGTAAAGAGTGATATTTTGAAAATAAAATTGATAACAAGTTTTGTTTTGAAAATTTAAATCACTTATTCATATTTGATTATTTATTTTATATTGAATTTAGACAATCTAGTATATAAAGATTTTGCATGTATGCCTTGCAAACGTGTATTCGTAGTTTTAATATACTGGATAGGTATAGAATCACACTCTAGTCGCCCGTGGATGTTCTGATGGTGGTTCGAAACATCATCAGAATTTATGTTCGAGTGACGAAAGTGGGATTTCTATATATTTGCAATTGATTGGTGTGAGAACCAACGCTAGATAGGGCTTCTTGTTGTGATTTGACATCAAAAATTTGATTTTTGGATATGTATTAAAGTTATGTGATTGAAAAGATAATCAACTAATTGATTGCTGATTGTTTTGTTTGATTAATTAAATGTTGGACTGAATTGAAAATTGTTTGAAATTTGCATGCATATACATGTACTTACATTGAACAGGTCATAGCAAGGAGGCTAGAGAAGAGGAATAAAATTGTTTGCCCGACAAATAGGTACATGTTTATTGTATTTCTTGGGGTTTTGATGATTTTATGAGCCGAATGGCTAGTCGCTTGGCTGTTTCTTTTTCTTTTTGGATTGGTGAGGGCCATGGGAGGCTATTTGAAATATCCCGAAGCTCCCGGTGTAGGGGAGGTTATAGCAAGAAAATTCGAAAATTTAGGGTGTTAGCCAAATTTTTGAAAAATCTGAAAAGTTCTTAGAAACTGAAAAGTTGAGGAACAAAAGCCATAATGGAAATAGCGAAAGTTGAGTTGATTAGTTAAACAACTTTTGGCTTCGTTCCTTTTCGGGGACGAAAAGTTTTAAGTGGGGGAGATTGTAATAACCCGGAAATCTGAGCAAATTTAAAAATTTTATTTTGGCAATTTTGATGAATTTTGAACATTTAAAATGATTTATTTTAAATAATAACGACGAGAAATTTATTTTGAATAAAATATTTAGAACGTGTATATTAATTTTAATCATCGTTAGAATATAAGTATTTTACTTTAAATATAAAAGGAATTGAAAATGGCGCGGTTGTTTGAAAATTCGATTTCAAATTTCAAATGACTGTATAGGATTCAAAATAAACCGGATTTTGGTGAAACCAAAAATATTAGAATCTATTTGAGAATATCTTTCCAATGAATCCGAAAAATAAAAATTTCATAGCGGGAATCAAAAGTTACGTCCAATTGAAAATTCAGAATAGTCGCTATAGAATTCTGGCCCTTAAAAATGGAAATTTTGCAACAACCTCTATTTACGACAAAACCACTTTTGTTGGATCCGGGATGTCAAATTATTGCTAGATTCCAAAATTCATAATTTTCTGAATCAATATGTAAGCGTGGCGAAGTTAAACGTGTTTGACCAGTTTCAGCTGATTTTTATCGACTGGAAAATGGCCATTTTTCAAACGGTCTCATAATTCGACGAAATTAGTTTTATTAGGACCGTATCGTCAATACGAAGCTAGAAACTATTTTTCAGGAATTTTTAGAGTCAGTATGTAGCCCCGGTAAATTGAAATGTGCATTCAAATTCAATATACATTGATTTATATTTTAATTTAGACGGAAAATGATCGTAACAAGCGAATTGGGTTACGAAACATATCCCATTATGTTCGGAATGGTGGTAATTAGCTAGGGACGACAGTCGGCGGGTTCGAATCTGAGTTGAAACGAAAAGTCAACATTTAGGGTTTTAAAGAAAGAAAAAATATATAATAATTATATATATATATTTACTTAAACCACCCACCCCCCTCCTTTTTTTGCCATTCTCGTTTCTCAAATCGAAATCAGAAAATGGCTGAAGCCCTTCACCGCCGTCGCCTCGGTTGGCCACCACGCCACCGCCCACCCCACCAACGTCGCGCCACCCTCCCCTTCCTCCGATCCGCCTCAGGCGATCCCCCCTTTCCTCCGTTGGAACCTGCGCCCAAACCCCACCCTAGACCGCGACTGTTCAGCGTTGACCCCCCCCTCTCCACCGTCGACGTTCGCTCTACAGTGCCTCTCCCTCCAATAGCCACCTCGCGCCGCACCTCCTTGGACTGCAGCTCAACCTAGTACGAGGCAGTAAGGTGCCCTTTTTTTAATTTTATTTAAATAACTGTTTTAGTTCTCACACCAGTCACATGACTGACCTGGAGTTTATTGTTTTAACCTAAGATCTGGGTGCCCTCATTTTCCGCACGGGAAGCTGGTAGTTTTGGTTTTGCCGATTTATATTTATAGGATCCTGATTTACAGTTGGAACGATACTCGGAGAGCTCTGTATCCATGTATTACTTCTAGTTGTGTATTGTATTATTTTCCGCTGCTATGTAATGTATTTAAATGTAATTTAAATATCTGATATTTTCTATGTAATATTTATTCATACTCTGTATATTCTTGTATTCTGATGGAATTGTTGTAATAAGCAATGAAATGTTCTTCTGTTTGGGTCCCGATCAGTGGCTTGTTCTCAATTCAATCCGGGCTTTCCTTATCGGGGAAGTTTGGGTCATTTTATATGAATTTGAATTCAAATTTAATTTAACTTAAAGTGACTAAATGTGATTTAGAATATATAAAATTTTATATACGGGCTTGATTTTTATAACCATTTGTTGAATTATGAAATTTCTGAAATTGAATTTATAAGCTGGTTTATAACGTGTGATTTTTAATATTTACAGTATGGAATTGTATGACGTGAGTAAATAAGATATGATTTATCGAATTTGAAATATAAGAGTTTGATTCGAATTTTAAGTAATGCATTTGAATTTATGATTTCAGTTATAAAGTATGATACGATTTGTTTTGTATTATATAAGCGACATATGAGATTTTGATTTAAAGTGTATGTATGAATTTGAATCAAAATATTGGATTTTTTTGAATCAATTTAAATGATATCTTATAATGGTAAACTTGAAACAATTGAACTGTTTGAACTTGAGTTTTGATGAATATAAACCAAACCAAAATAATGTCAAAGTAAATATTTTGTTATTGATTTAAATTGAAATTGCAATCGTCAAGATATTATTTTTAAAGTAAGTCGATTTAGGATTAAAAATCATTATTTAAATAATTCCATAAAATGTTATATAAAATCGAAGTTAAATAGTATAGTATTAGTTTATACTATATTTTGAGATATAATGACATGGTTTTGTAATCGATTTGATTAAAGCAATTTAAATGAGTTTTTTTCAAATTTGAATATAATTGAAGTTAGCCATTAAATGTTGATTTCAAATTCGGATCTGAGATTTCATATAAACAAATTTATAAAGTGATTATAAAATAATGACCAGGGTGTGAAAAATGTATATGATTGGTTGTTAAAGAGACCGAGATCGGATATTTTCATACTCTCTGCCAATACCGAAAACCACTTTAACAACTGTGTACGCAGTGGAGCTCCAGAATGAAGTAGGATGATTCAGAGGCGATTACTGGATTAAAGAAGAGAACGATGATGGATAGCCTTAACCTTCGGGTCATAATTAAAATGACTAAAACAGGTGTTATACCGTGATTAAGTGAGGTAGCCCCTCCTATCGGACACACTTCTTTGAACACATATTTACTACTTTCTGATTTGATTGGTGCACCTTTGATTTTGGGAGTGTGTTTCAAGGTGGGCGGTAGTCGCGGCTATGTGTTAGCACCAGTCACGGGCATGCATTGGTAGAATCCTACCGTGGGTATTCCTCATGTGCCTTGTCATATTATCCTGATCGAGACCCTACAATTTTGATTTGTACCGTACCTATGGAGAGCCCTATGATAGCCACTACGTTACTGTGGACTTTACGGTATCTATATAGACTACGGTATTATAAATGGTGCAGGGGTAATAATTTAATCTCGCTTACACTATTTTAATATTTTATATTTCCCGTAGACAATATTATAATAGCGTATTATATTATATAAAATTAGTTTGACGGATCCTCAGAGGATGTTGATCCCAAGCATCCTTTGAGTTACTGTTTGCATTTCATCGACCGAGTTGTTTTGTTTTGCATTATTGCTCGGGTCAGATCGATTATTACAACTTTGAGATTCACCTTTGGAGTTTGGAGTTTATATCAGATATGCTCACATATATCTACATATTCAGTTATTCAAGTTCAGCTCTTGTCATTTTATTTTATACAGTTATTATTTATGTATTGGAAATCATTGTATTAGACTTCTGTTGTATTATTTATGTAAACTTTGTTGTAAAATTTTATTTAGTAGCTTCATGAACTACTATGTTATTATGTGTTTTCCGCTGCAAGATATTATATTACTCTGTGTCTGTGATCTGTGATTCTGTGATTTGTTCTATTTACCTCAGAAGCTAATAACATTCTGTCATTTTGGACGTTTATAGTTGGTTTAATTACTGGCTTGAACCGGACAAAAGACAATATGTTACATGTGGTATCAGATCTTTGGTTTATCAAAGCTTTAGCCTATGAGGTATAAACTCATTAGAGATAGGGTAGTGATACCCTAGATGAGTGGAATCAGTCGTTGAATCCTTCTCGAGAGAGAGCGTATTTTTAAAGTATAAATTGTTTTCTAAAATGGTTTGTAATGTTTTAAACAAATATTTTTGGATATAAAATTTTGTTTAATATTTAAATCTTTCCTGAAATTTTCTTTCCATTTGAATCCATTTTCCTTCGTAGATCCCCTTTGATTAGGTTCTTTCGTTCTGTCTTTAACTCAAATTCTATAACTTATCCTTAATAAGGTAAGAAGTAGAAGGAGAACATTAGTCTTCTAGTGACTTCGTCCTTATTAAATATTGGTTTGAAATTTATATTTTGAAAGGTATTATAATATAAGTTTTCTTGATGCAATTTTGTTATGTATATTTGTAAATAACATAATGTTTTGGTAATACCAATATTTTGGAAAGATTTTATGTTTATATTTGGATATTTTATATTTTATAAACAATATTTTATATAAGGTTTAAAGATGTAGATTTTTAATAAAATGATTTTATCTTGTTTGAAATCTACAAAGGTATAGTTATAAATGTATGCATACATAAAAATATATAAATTTAAATTGGTTTATAATGATTTTAATTTGTGATGTATTTATATTTTAAACTTATGGAATTTGACAAGTTTTATAAATTTGATATTTGATTTGAAAATATTTTGGTATAATATAGAACAATATTGTTATGTATTTGATTTGATAATAATATTGTTTGTATATTTATTAAGAATTGAGTTTAATTTTAATAGATAAATGAGTATGGGATATAATTTTCCCTACTTAGATTTTAAATATATTATTTATAATATAGGATTTGAAAATTTTGGTAAATATTCTTTTTAAAATATAAAAAAAATGTCTTGAGTACTTATTTGACATTAAGACTGGCCTATCAAATACCTAATGATTTGGGTAAACATCTGATTAACGTATATGATAAATCCTTTATGTATTAGATAGATGTAAAGTCACACTCCAGTCACCTGAAAATGAATTTGGTGGTGACTACTGCATCATCGATATCTATTTTCGGGTTTCGAAAGTGGGATAAATACATATTGTCAATCGAGACGTCGAGTGAATGCTTAAAATTATTTTGAAATGTTTGAAAATATTTTTTGATTTATATATATTTCAAATTATATGTATACGTATGATAATAGATATGAACCATTGGTTTAAATATATTAATTATTTAATTATTATTTCTCTGCCTCGTTTCTTTTTAGGGATGAAAAGTTTTGAGTAGGGGAGATTGTAACAACCCGCTATTTTTTTTAAGATTTAAATTTTGATTTAAATTCAATTTTTATTTTGAAAATATATTTTGGTTTTTGGTAATGGGAATTTGAAATTTAAAATACGTACAGTGAGACGTAGCAGTTGTGAAAATTTCGTCAGAAAATTTGAATGTTTATCAGTCGCGCATTTTTCAGTGCAAAGCCGCGCATAGCAGTTCAAATATTAACGATTTTAAAATCTCTCTGAAACTAGTTCAGACAAACATGAAAAATATTCTATTCGTTGTCACGAATCTGACGACATAATTCATTTTGCGAAAATTGGACGTTTTGACCTTCGTTTTCCATCCGCATTTTTACGTTAGAAGGGTCCATAATGCGTTTTTGATAGGAGCATCCTGACAATGCAAATTATATACCGTTGCATCCGTCTCATTGAGTTGATTGCCACAATGTATTTGTTTATCAGTTTCGGTGCTCGGTTCGGGAGTGAATTGTAAAAAGGCTTGCACAGTTCGTTTTTGAAACTTGACCATTTGAGTTCGTCATGTCCCTTTTAGGATCTTACTTATTTTTCTACTCATTTTGGGTCTGCAAAACTTGTCATTTTATTTTACTAAACCATCTATTTATTTTTTTGATTTTTTGGAAGCTTAGCATGGGAATATTATATGTTTCAATTCATGCGCGTGCTTTTTTTCATAATTTGCGTGTGGTTCATTTCATAATTTGAAAGCCATTTCAAATGTCACTTTATAAAAATGCATGTACGTGTGGTTCTTTCATAATTTGCAAGCATATATTGTTCATTTTAAATGTCACCTTATAACTAACATTGCATGCACGTTTGTTCATTTCATTATTTTCTAAACCATTTCATTTTGCATGTGTCCTTTACATTTTCCCCGAACTATTTTTTTTCATTCTTTCATCCTTAATTGCCATTTTGGAATTTAAAGTATATAAAGAAAGAAAAAACATTTGTTTTCCTGGAAGTAGTGGTCCATTCCCAAAGCATGGCTCATGGGTATAAATCTCCCATCTCATTCCCCATTTTCAAAACTGTTTTCCTCGTGAACCCTTCCCATGCTCCATTTTATCCGTTCTTCCCAAGAAGCGTTCAAATGAAAGTATCCCAACCAGCTTTAATATGAATACTATATAAGAAAAACCTGAAGGCCTCATTTTCTCTCCTCAACTATTTTACCCCATTGTCATGTTTTCTTCCTCCCCTTTTCTCGTGAACAGACCTTCTCGCAACCGCAGCCTTGTCCCTGTTGTCCGAACCCTGTGCATCCATATTTTTCCATGCCTAGTAGCCGAGCTCTGACCATACTATCACCCTGCAGCTTGACAGCCGCTGCCTCGTCCCTCGTCTCCTCATAACGCTTTATCTCCATACTTTCCCTTCCCTCCAGTTCACACCATTTCCCTACCGAGCTCCTACCATTCAAGTTGTGCCTCCTCTTTACCACCAATTCACTCTTTTTCCTGTTACACTTGATAGCTGTTGAACCAGTTGAAGTCCCTTGCTTCCATCATTTCGGTAAACAGAAAGACGATACCCCATCAGTTCGTGCTGCCTGCGGTTTCCCTTGTGTGTGCTTTTCTGCTTACGCGAGTCTGTTCTTTTGGTGTTGTGGCATGCGTGTGTTCTTGTGTTTGCGTGAGACATTGTGTGTGTGTGTTTTTTGTACTTTGTGGGATTGTGTGTTGATTTTGTATTAAATTTGTGTATGTTTATGTGTATATTGGTGTTGAGCTTGTTTTGAAAATTTATTTGTTTAAAAAAATGTGTGTGTGTGTGTGTGTGTGTATATATATATATATATTTCTTTCAATGTTTATATATGTGTACAATGGTTTTAATGTATTTGTGTATGTTTGTTTCAATTTTTTTTTAATATTGTAATTTATTGTTTATATATATAAATATATATACTATTTTGAAAAGAGAATTTATTGGATTTATTTTGAGTTGAATTTGGTGTTGAGTTCGAACCCACTCTAAATGGTCATACCGTTCCGAAACTCAATAGCCATACGGATCCATTTAGAATTCCTGACAATCCCTTATAAAATAAAATATTTAATGATCATCGAGTGGAGTTCATTCTAAATCGTGTTTGGATGTTGTCATCTCTGTCAGTGTCCATCCATTGTTGTCTCCAATCTGTGCCACGAAAGGTTTGTTTATCCTACACCCGACTCACATTATTTCGTAGATGTTAGATCAACTAAATGAACTGCTATGAAATGTATAGGATTGACAGTAGAAATTGTTTGTTTAAAATATACACTTACATATGTGACACGAAATTCATACGACATGTATGTGCACTGATTATATATGACTATGATGTGATTAATGATATGTGATGATTTCTTATGTTGTAGATACCCCTAGTTTAGGAAAAATCACTAAGGGTTGAAATGATACATACCCGAACGGACATTAGATTAGGGAAGAATCGTTATGGGTTGAAATGATAGACCTGAACGATTTTTACTGAATTTGGGATTGTGGGTTGAAATGATAGACCCGTAGAAATTTGTAAATTACGGGTTGAAATGATAAATATCCATACCACTTGACCATAGGATAGAAATTTATATACGGACATCGTTGGTCATGTTTTAGAAGTAAAGTAATTCGATAATTTGAGTTTTAATAATAATTTAAATTGTACATGTTATATTTATATTTTAAGAATTTTAAACTTAAGTTTTGTAAATTTTAAATTATATGTTTTCAAATGATTTTTGAATAAAATGGTTTTAAATACTTATTTGAGATTTCACCTATAATTTTATTTATTTTAAACCATATAAGTAATTTAAACTTTTATATATTAATATTTTCTTTAAACCTATTTTATATTTTTTAAATTTATATATGTTTTAAATCTATTTTCTAATTATTATTAGAATTTTATAAACTTATATATTTATATTTATTTATTTTCAAAGGTTAATTTCATATATATATATATATATATATATATATGTATCTATTTTAAAATTTTAATTTATCTTTTATTTATATTTTGCAAACTTTAAACTCAAAGTTGGTTTAAGTTAAGATTCCACGACTTAATTTCGACGTTTGAATTTTTAATAAAGATATTTGATTTTAACAAGGAACTCATATGAGATATGAATTCAAATTGAATTGAACTTAAAGTGACTGTAACGAACTGGTGATTTTCGACCCTAAAAATCGAAATAAAACCTATGTTAATTATTCAGGCATCGAACATTCCAGATCATTAATAGAAAGAAATTAGAGGGTGATAATAGATAAGATAGAAAATTAGAATAGAAGAAGGAGAAGAAGATAACAACATCATCAAAGTAACACGAATCTCACAGCGGAACGAATAAAATATATTATATACATAACCTTGGAACAAAACAGTATCTGTATACTATACTATTATCAGAGTACAAAACTTACAACACAGCGGAAATAAACAATAGTTATATAATCCAGAAGCCTCCTGCTCCAGCTGTTCAAGTATCTATAAAATCCCGACTACTTGACTGCCCGTACAAAATTGGGCACCCAAGAGTTTAGGGAAAACAAAACAAAATAAAATCTGGGTTAGTCATGTGACTGATGTGAGTAAACTCCAACCATTTGTTTAACTTTTAAAATCCTTTTAAAGGAAATAATAATCGTATGACCAATCCACACATAAACAAGGATGGTTTTTTACCTTACGATAACCTAACCCATTTGTAAAACAATGTTATTCTAATGTTATAATAGTGTCTAACACAAGTAATATCAATCTAGTAGAACGCTTTCATCTCACGTTCTACATATATAATATACAATTAAAAACCGCAGATTCTTATTGTGTAATGGATTTCCAACTATGACAAGGTATGTAACCACCTTCCGATCAGTGTACTCGAGAAGCGATACACTGGAGTTCAACAAGAACATCTTGCAATTCGGCCACAAATGACCAGCCATTCATTTCGCTTAAATGTTCCGAATATATTATCACCTTGTGGTTGGTATACCAACATAACCGTTCTCGGTAGATATAGAATTGAAAGAAGTAACAAATATGAATATTCTCTAGATGTTGAAAATATACCCTAATTAGTTGCGACCCACTTAGCCATGTTGCCTGCCCGAGTTCTGTCATTTCTCGATTGATGAGGCTTGAGGTCATAACATATCTTTAACAGATCATATCTCATTTACTTTGAAAGCTACATCGTCGTACCTGCCAAATCACAAACATATTTCCCTAAAAATATCACTGGTATAAAGCTAGAAGAAACAAATTCCTCCGCCACCAACGTAAATATGTTTGAACCAATCAACTTACGTGATCTATTAGATATACTATGTCAGAAATTAATCCATACACGTTGTCCTGGGACTGGAAAACTCGAAGTGTAACAACCCGGAAAATCAGAACCAATTTAAAATTTTTATTTTGGCAATTTTAGCGGATTTTGAATATTTAAAATGAATTATTTTAGATAATAACGATGGAAAATTTATTTTTGACGAAGTTAAAACGAATAAATTTATTTTAATTATAATTCAAGCCTGAAATGGCGTGGAAGTTTGAAAATTTGATTTCGAATTTCAAAAGAATGTGCAGGATTCAAAATAAATTGGATTTAAGCGAAACAAGAAATATTCAAATCTGTTTAACTATATCTTTCTAACAGATGTAAGAAATTGAGATTTTGTTTTAAAAGTTGGGAGTTACGTCTAGTTTAAAATTTTGAAAAGTCATTGTGGAATTTATATATATATTAATATATATATATATAAAGGCCTTAAAAATAGCCATTTTGCAAACGACCTCCGTTTTCGATGAAAACACTTTTGTTGGATCCGGGATATCGAATTATTGCTAGATTCCAATTTTCATAATTTTTGAAATCACTATGTGAGCGTGGCAAAAGAAAACGTGTTTGAACAGTTTAAGTCAATTTGGATCGACCAGAAAATGGCCATTTTTCAAACGGTCTTCAAATTCGACAAAATTAGTTTTGTTAGAACCGTATCGTCAAAATATAACTAGATTTATTTTTCTGGAATTTTTAGAGTCAGTATGTGGCCCCGATAAATTAAAATGTGCGTTTGAATTTAAAATATGATGATTTATATTTTAAATTTAGTGAAAACTGATCGAAACAGCCGAACTGGCTTACAAAACACATCCCATTGCATTCAGAATAAGGGTATTTGCCTAGGGGCAATAGTCGTTGGGTTTGAATTGGAGTTCATATGGAGTGAAGGGTACTTTCATATTTAATTGAATTAAAAATTGAAATAAAATCCAAGGGCCAATCATCGTTCAGCGTTAGTTTCCCCAAACCCCGACTCTCTCTCGATACGAACGGCGGCTGCTACTCTTTTCTTCTCTCCTCCTAAACTCTTCAAACACTCAACGAAATCATTCCATCCAGTTGAAGATTTTATAAAGAATCCTTAGGGCTTCGAATCCATACCTGCCTTGTATTTAATTGTCGAGTGGTTGGGGAGATCCAACGCCCTGAAGTTGGCAACTTCAAACCGCCACCGGCCACTCCTCCACAGCGTCGAACTGGACCCCACCCCCTAGCGTAGGTACGTCCTCCCTAGCTTGACAACGTCCTATCATCCGATCGTGGCCGAGTTGCATGGATTCGAAGAAAATTCCTGAGCTAGATTTGAACAGAAACTGAAAGGTATCGGCTTTGAAACTTTAAAAGGGTTTTAACAGTTAAAAGCGTCGCAATTCAAGATTTTAGAATAAAAATCGTATCTTTATCATACGATAACGAAATTCGATGAAACAGGAGACATTGGACTCGTGTGGACGTCCTCTACATTCTAGAGAAGACCGGAGAATTTTTAGAGCTTGCCACAATTTTAGGCAAAGCCAAAAGTAGAGTGAGAACTTCTCACTTTAAATTTAATTTCTAGTTAAAAATATATACTAGGATGCAGACAGTGCTTAGCAACACCCGACACCGTCGTCCACTGACCATGGATGACTTGTTTAATTATGATGTGTTGTGAAGTTTGTTTGTGATTTTGATGAGAAATGGATAATAAAACATTCATGTGTGAAATAAAATATTTTATCATTAAAAATATAATCTTTAACATGTATATGAATAAAATAAATATTCATTTACAAACCGGACGGTTTGTTTATGTACAATGATTTGACTGATATGGATTGGGACGATAAATTTTACACATCGCCCAACTGCATAAATAATAAATAGTATTTGTTGTTTGAAAACCCCATACGGGTATTGGGATAATATTTGACATCCACTAATCCTGATAATTAGTGGTATGCCAATTGATTGGTTGACAGGATGTATAACCGTTATTTATTTATTTTAATGCTTATACGGTTGTAGAATGCACTCTTGATGTTGTATTAATTTTTAATGATTGTTTATCATGATTATCATATACATATGATGTATGAAACCCGTATAACTAAAATTATATGGTAACTGATTGAGTTTGATTCCAGTTCAGAATTAATGAAGTTATAAAGAATATTCAATTTTGATTTGAATTTGAAAATGGAAATGAAATCGTTTTAAAATGAATTTAAAACGAAGTAATAAAGAATATTCAATTTTGATTTGAATTTGAAAATGGAATTGAAATCATTTTAAAATGAATTTAAAACGAAGCTATAAAGAATATTCAATTTTGATTTGAATTCGAAAATGGAATAGAAATCGTATTAAAATGAATTTAAAACGAAGTTATAAAGAATATTCGGTTTTGATTTCAAATCGAAATGGAAGTTGAAAACGTTTTTAAAACAAATTTAAAACAATTTATAAAATACAATTTAAAACAAAATTGATGAAATATATGTAATATATATATTATATATTTAGTGTCCTGAATAGAACGCGCCGCACAGCGACCTTTCGTGAATTTCGACCATTGACTTCGAATTGATATTATGAGAGATCTGACCGTCGGATTCTCCTAAAACTGGAACCATTGGGTTCATATCGAAAAGAGCTTTCCAATGAATATAAGAGATTCGAAATCTAACAGTAAGATTTGGAAGTATGTCCAAATCAAATTTGGAAAAGGTCGCTGTAAGTGCAGTTCGATAACCGTTTATGGAAATCGACTGAAAGGGCCTTGATAAAATTATTAAAAATATTGATAATTTGTGTAAAATCACAATAAATGATATGGAAAGAATTGGGATGAAAAATTACATATTTTTATCGAAATGAACAAGTTATGAACTAGAATTATAATCCAATATTTTTAAATAAATAAATTGGATTTGAAATGGTTTTAAAAATAACCAGAATTTCCAATATACGAAGGTGAATGGATTTGAATTGAAATTATCTTTGGAATATTTCGGTATTGGATTCTGTGATTATACTGATATTGTTGAGGAATTTGGAAGATATATATATCGTTATTCCCAATAAGATATTTGTTGATTTCAGAATTTCATATTGGATATGAGCCAATATATTTTCTATTCAGAGGCTTGTATTTAGCATCGAATTGGATTTTCGGTTTGTCATGAACGGTGTCTTCATTAACACTATTCTTAAGCCCAGTTGAGAAAAGATTAAATCTTTTTATTAAGATTTAATAAATTTACCAATTAATTAACATTTAATTGGAATTTAATGGGAATTAATAATAGGGTTTATCATGAGTGGTGTTTTAAATAACACTTGTTCTTTAACCCGAGTATTAATGGAAATTGGTTTTTGAGTTTATCGTAAACGGTGTTTTAAATAACACTTGTTCTTTAACCCGATTAACAATGGAATGAGATTTTAGGTTTGTCCTGAATGGTATCTTTAATAATACTGTTCTTAAACCCAATGGAGTTAAGGAAATTAGAAACTAACTAGAGATTAGATAGGTTGAATGGTTTTGTGGGTATTGATATGATGTTGGTTTTGGCCTTTGGGATTAATACTTAGGGAATTGTTCTCTTACTGATTTATGATTAGAGACTGGTGGAATGTGATTTGGGTTTGTCGTGAATAGTGTTTTAAATAACATTAGTTCTTTAACCCAGTTAAAGAGAAGACTAATTTCTTAGCTTTGAATAATCATTAAGTAATGATTTTTGAGATTAAAATTGAATTAGAGTTTTAAATGAATCTTTAATTAGATTGGAAAGTGAATGAGATAATTAAATTTATCGAATTCATGGAATGATCGAGAATGGAGTACCACCAGTTTTACTCCAGACGATAGTTGAATCTTTAATTAGATTTGAAGGTGAAATGGTAATTAATATTTACCGATAACATTGTGGTGTTTAGATATGGAGTATTACCAGTTTTTCTCCATGGGATGAATAGGTTGGGATTGGGAAATAAAGTATATGATTTCTTCGGTAAGGTTCGCTAATCCCGACTAGTTTGGAAAACCTTAATATGGTTTAAAATTGTGAAAAGAATATTTGAATAAAAGAATATTCTGGATTGGAATGAAGCGTATGTTGTGTGTTTATATCACTTGATTATAATATATGCGGGTTATTCGGAAAGGATGGGTTTATACCCATTCTGAATAACTGATTCGACGATAAGTCGAAGATAATGAAGATGGCGTAAGATAGACGATCTTCACATCGAATGGATGGGTTCTACTGATGCTCATGATTGGAGTAGCTACCTTGAAGGGGCTAAAGTGGTACCCGCCCGGACGTACTTGTTGATTGTATGGATATGCGAGGGCCTCTCTCCTATATTGGACATATTGGGCAAGGAATAAGGTGCCCCCGGTTTCATTCAAACCCAGAACGGACTTGTAAATGAACCGTGTGTCTAGCATTAGATTTTATTCTGTGCTGATTGATCTTTATTAAATATACATCTTCCTGGTGAAGGGGAATTTATTCCCTTACTTCACCCTTCTCTGAGACGTACGGGATCAGAGATTGTATATCGATAGACATCAGTCGCATGGCGTAAATTGCCTGTGTGGCATGACTAAGTGGCAAAGGATCAAGACTTCTATTGAAAAGTAGAGTCTTGTGGTTGATGATCAAAGCACAGCTTTAATATAGCACGGCTTTGTGTAGCATTAATTCGCGAGCCTCACACACCGGTATGGTGGCAAACCGATGGTTAGATCAGCATGCTTTTTAGAGGATAGACACCTTAGTGGTGTCGTGGATCCAGTCAACCGAGATGAGCTGAGTGTGGTCGCCCCACACTTAGGAGGGATAGGGGCACACCCCCCGATTCCCATATTGGATAGGGTATTCGATGTTTTCGCATGGCTACGACGTAAGTTGTTGAGGTACTTGGTTTCCATGATAGTGCGGTTGTGCATTACGGCGTTTTCGCATGCCTGCGACATAAGCCGTTGGGAATTGTACTACGCAATCGATCTTTCGAATCAGGAGGCACCATGATGGAAATCCAAACTTCCAATATGACATTTTGCGGTTTTGATTGCACACTATATTGGCGGCATAGTGGTATGGGACATTCATGTCGTCTAGGATTGATACGTTTATATTTGAAGCTGATTTCTTCACTTATAGTAATAATAAAAGAGTAAATTTCACGTACCAAGCATATTTGGCTATTATAAGGTAAAAATCCATCCTCCGGCTTGCGTTGCATTGTGTGATGGGACTTGAGACTTATAATAGCTTCATTGTTCTTTATTTAGTATTTCGCTGTTTGTTATATGCACTGCTATTCTTGGGGGTAAACCCGTTCCGTATTATATGGCGTGGTCCCTTGATTTACCTAACTTTAAAAAAAATTATAACTGTTTTAGTTCTCACACTATTCACATGACTAATCTGGAGTTTATTGTTTTAAACTAAACTCTGGGTGCCCCTATTTTCCACACAGGCAGCTAGTAGTTGGGTTTTGCATATATTATATTCACAGGATCCTGATTAATAGCTGAAGGGATATTCGGCAAGCTCTATATCCGTTTATTTCTTGTAGTTGTGTTATGTATCGTGTAACACCCAGTATTTTCTATGAACGTATAAGTAAAAAATTAAAGTATACTTAATTTTTAGGAGAAGAATTAAGGGAAACGGGTTGCGCCATTGCGTTCGTCTCGAAATACTGCTTGAGATAGAGTCCGAGTTTGCGTAAAACGGATACCGTATGAAGGAGATATGGACGAACGAAGTTAGGCAGAAAAACTGGAAACAAGCCAGAAATGCACTGGCGCACTTGTGAAGTGCGCCAGCACAAAAATACACTGGGGCACTTAGGAAGTGCGCCTATGTCGAGCCAGAAACCTGCACAGGGTTCTAGAGAGTTCTAATGACGATTTTTGATGTGCTGGACGGACCTGATGGCTTCTAGGGTGATCTAATGGTTCTGAAACACTCTCTACACCTATAAATATGTGATTAACCAAACCCTAATTCATAGAATATTGTCTATGACACCATTATGCTACCAAACTCTCTCTTAAACCCTAGCCGCTGCCTCTAAATCTAATCTCAAGTGTTCATTCACAATTCAAATTAAAGTTTAGAGCTGCAACAACAATCGAAGAAGATTAATCAGCGTTTCTGCATCAAATTCAATTTATAATCCTTTTCTTTAGCCACGAAAGGCAAGTACAGTTATTTTCCGATATAAACGTTAATTATGATTGTGACATGGATTGTAAATCTGAATCTGAGGTTATGTCTATTTTGTTCTGTTTAGATCTATCTTATTCTGTATCTCTTTCTTCTTTCTGTTCTATAGCCAGGCTACTACGAGCCTGCGCCGAATCTCATAAGAGATTAACGCACAAACGCTAAATTTTTGGACAAATAATGAATAATGCATAATTGGATATGAAACTATTGCCTATGACTAAGATTCATGAGACTATTGCCTATGACTATGATTCATGAGACTATTGCCTATGACTATGATTCATGCCTATGGGACTATTGCCTATGACTATGATTCATGAGACTATTGCCTTTGACTAAGATTCATGAGACTATTTCCTATGACTATAATTCATGCCTATGGGACTATTGCCTATGACTATAATTCATGAGACTATTGCCTATGACTAAGATTCATGAGACTATTGCCTATGACTATGATTCACGCCTATGGGACTATTGCCTATGACATTGAGTAAGAAACTATTGTGATTAGTCGCCCATGACTATTGTGTTTAGTTGCCTATAACTATTGTAGCTAGTTTCTTATGTCTATTCCCTTAATGATGTTGGATCTCATATTTAGTATGTAATCTAGCTAGTTTATTCCCATTCACTGTTATGTACATCGAGCCTAATAGGGCCATTATCATTGTATGTGGTTCATTATTGCATGCCTATTCTTTCTTGTGTTTATCCCCTATTCCTTTTGCTAGGGCCATTTCATGAGTATTTAGAGAACTTGTGGAAATATGTTATACGGGGGTTGGACATAGCTTAATTAAGTTAATTTGGCATAACAATATGTTGGCATAATCTGAATTGGCTATAATAGAGAATGATTTACATGTGTATTAGTCTTGGAGAAAAATGGTAAACTAGAATATTGAATCTAGTTTTGACACGAACTGGAAATGGGAATATTAAGGCTAAGATTTGGGGCATATATTGTATTATGAATTATGACCTTGATTTGGGCATATAAGTTTAGGCTAAATTTATGATTAGGCAAGATAGGTAAATAGAGTTTTAGATATATATAATATGCTAAATCTGTTGTCTGCTAAATCTGTTATATTGCCTAATCTGCTTGTTCTGTTATATTGCCTAAACTGCTAATTAGATTGAATGGCCTAATCTGCTAATTATGTTAAATTGCCTTATCTGTTAAATTTGCTAAATAGCTTAATCTGCAAGATCTGTTATCTGTTGAATGACGTAATCTATTGGAACTGAAATGCTGAAATTTGAAGTAAGTGAATCTGTAGGCTCGATTTAAAATTGAGCAAAACTTGTTAATAGAACCTCGAATAATCTGCGGTAACTTATATAGAAGTTTAATCTGTTAAATAAACAGAATTAGTCGGATATCTGAAAAATCTGTATTAGAATGAATTACCTATGACACGAGGTTAGACTCTGTTTGCGGTAGAAGCCTGCCCGGAACTAACCGGCTTAACCAGCGACCGCAAAAATGTCAGTCTAATGTGAGAGGTCATAGGCATAACTAAAATTTGCTTAGACACGAGGTTAGGTCTGGCTTGTGGCAGAAGTCTGCCCGGAACCGCCCGGCATATCCAGCGGCCACAAGCTACCGACCTAATGTGAGAGGTCTATGCATTAATATTTAATTAATGCAAATCTGGGATAAATATGATGTCTAAAACGTGTTGGGTGGATAGGGTTGAACCAATTGGACTAATGAATTTAGCAAACCCGTTTTGTGAATCTGTAGGCCCAATTACAAAGTTAGACAAATCTGTAAATCTGTTAAATCCGTATATCTGATCCGTTAGTCTGAAAACTTATCTGATCTGTGAAGTAGTTGATCTGAACTCTGTATGTCTGAACTTGTAAACAAATTAATCTGGAGTCTGTTAGTCGGGGGACACAAGGTTAGGAGGGGAATTACTTGTGTCATCTGTTGTTTGGGACCCATATTAGTCAGTAACCCTTTCTGGTATCAAAACTTTGACCCAACAATAGGTAGGGTCCGGGCACGCTTACTGAACTAATTATAAGCGGTTCATTCTAATAATGGTGAGGGGTGTTGATGGTGCGTTCCAATCGGGTCATGTGCGTGCATGCATCCCGGTCTGCATCTGAGGATGTAAGAAGCCGTGACATCTGTAAATAGGCCTATGACAATTGGTTGTCACTTTAGGGAGTGATACACCCTATTGTGGAGCTGACATAGGGTATTTATGTTTAGGGAGCCGATCGCTTGGGGTAGGGTTTTAGGGTACACTCAGTTCTGTCTGTTTCTGTTGGTACCGTCTATTTCTGTTGGGTGGCAACACCTATCTGCGTGGTACCGTCTGTTCGGGAGGTAAAGGCCCATTTACTAGTGTACACCTAATTTTAACATTCTGTTTCCGTAGGGATTATTCTGTTTCCGTTTCTGTCTCTGTTCGGGTGGTAAAGGCTCATTACTAGCATTCTGTTTCTGTACTTTCTATTCGGGTGGTAAAGGCCCATTATTAGCATTATGTTTCTGTACCTTCTGTTAGAGTGGTAAAGGACCATCATTCTGTTTCTGTTTCTGTTTAGACATTAGGTTAGCACCTAATCCTGTTATACTAGTATTAGTGCAGAGAGGTGAAAAGTAGTAGCTCACATCATTCTGTTCTTTTTCTGTTTAGCCTAAGTATATCTGCAACTCCTGTTACTGTTATCTCGCATCCAGTTTTATTTTCATGTCATAATTATTAGTATCTGTTCATATGCTGAAAGTCACTGGACTTGCCAGACTTTATGTCTGACCTTGCTTGTTTTCGCCCCTTTTTCTTCCATTCCCCCCAGGTTTTCTAAGGAGGGAATACTGTAGCTTGATCCGGATTTCTTCTGCTTGAGGCGCGTAAAGTATGACTTAACTTCTTATGGCATCTTCTGTGGGGATTATGATTTTAAAAACTATGCATTCTCAAGGCTTTTGTACAAGACTGATATTTTGTACTTGAATTCTGATATTGTGATTTGAAAGGATGTAACAAAACTTACTTCGGTTTCTGTTGTAATAAAGCTATAAATTTTTCAAGTACTGTTTTATTTGTCTTGTAAGTTTCTGTTCTGTTTACTAAAATGCTCCATCAAAGTTAAGGCATTCCCTTTGTGAGTGACCTTAACGGAGGTGGGGTGTTACACTTGGTATCAGAGCTGAAGGTTACCAGATTATATAGAAGTTTTTGAAAACTATTTTCAAAAAGGTTTTAAAAGGAAGTATTTTCAAAAGTAAAGTTTATTTTGAAAAACATAATCCCCAAAAGCCAGATATCTTTCTTCCGATTCTTTGTTTCGAATCCCTTTCTCTTTCCCTTTTTAATCTCTTCTTCCGTGTATAGATGCTTTTTTCTAAGATACGTAAGAACTTCCGTACGGTGGGCGGAAAATCGCTTCATGGGACTGAGACGGTTATCAAAACTAGAAGGAAAGGGAGGACTTGTTGGTACCTTTGAGGTAGGAAAATTTCTGAGCAGGTTTAACTTCCTTATCTGATTAGTAATAAGAACTCTTTCGGATTCTAGCATTTTGATTCTGTAGTAAAGTCTCTGCACTTTAATACTAGTCTTGTTTCTGATTCCGCTATAGTCTCAAAACCCATAAGGGTTACGACTCATCTGTTTATGATAGGTTGGGTTTTGAGGGCATATATGTTAGTCGTTAAGATAACTGTGACGCATACATTTCGAGTATTTTTTTGGGATATGGTTAGGCTTTCTCAAGCTTAGTTTCCTAAAAATCATTTGATAATCTGATCTGTACCAGTAGTCTGTAAGTATCTTGATATTTCTGAAAAGGTTAGGGGTTTTTACTCGAAGCGTGAAGTAGATTTCTAGTTTGGCATTGTTTAATGGGAGTAATTCACTGAGTGTCAATCTGATGTTGATTTCGGTCTTCAGGGTTGATACTTAGGGAATTATTTTCTTAACCGATGTCTAACAGGAACAGAGCCCTTGTTTTAATCGTACTTGCTTCTATCACTCAGCTGTATCCTATCGATCGAGTCTTCGACCTTTAGGTAGAAACCAATGGGTGTAAACATGTGTTTGAGACATGTTATGTTTGATGGTTGCCAGTGGATGCAAGTGGTTGCTAGTGGTTGCTCGTGGATGCATATACACACACTAGGCACTAGATCGGCTCGAAAACACTCTCATACTGCATATGGATGTGTGTGCATTTTCAATTTTGTGGATGCAAAATGATTGATTCATCAAATGGATGTTGCATATGAATGAATGGTTGCGCACTCATATAGAAATGATATGTATCAAATAGGAAAATTGCATACATGTTGGACTCATGGCACTGACATAATTCGCATTAAGGAGGTCAACTGAATCCGTAGACCACCTGATCTTTGCATTAGATAAGAAACATATACACACACTTTTGCATATGTTCATACAACATTT
This sequence comes from Allium sativum, assembly GCA_030737875.1. Lineage (NCBI taxonomy): Eukaryota > Viridiplantae > Streptophyta > Magnoliopsida > Asparagales > Amaryllidaceae > Allium > Allium sativum. The sequence continues at coordinate 376,488,501 of CM060922.1, forward strand.
GAAGTTTCTAAGGACAATGGATGCTTGTGGACGATGGTTGAGTAGATGGGTGATTGGATGGTAGGACACATTCTTCTAGACTTGAAGATTTCGGGGACGAAATCCTTTAAAGAGGGGAGAATGTAACACCCCGTATTTTCTGTGAATGTATAAGTAACAAATTAAAGTATACTTAATTTTTAGGTGAAGAATTAAGGGAAACGGGTTGCGCCATTGCGTTCATCTCGAAATTCTGCTTGAGATAGAGTCCGAGTTTGCGTAAAACGGATACCGTATGAAGGAGATATGGACGAACGAAGTTAGGTAGAAAAACCGGAAACAAGCCAGAAATGCACTGGCGCACTTGTGAAGTGCGCCAGCACAAAAATACACTGGCGCACTTGCGAAGTGCGCCCATGTCGAGCCAGAAACCTGCACAGGGTTCTAGAGAGTTCTAATGACGATTTTTGATGTGCTGGACGGACCTGATGGCTTCTAGGGTGATCTAATGGTTCTGAAACACTCTCTACACCTATAAATATGTGATTAACCTAACCCTAATTCATAGAATATTGTCTATGACACCATTATGCTACCAAACTCTCTCTTAAACCCTAGCCGCCGCCTCTAAATCTAATCTCAAGTGTTCATTCACAATTCAAATTAAAGTTTAGAGCTGCAACAACCATCGAAGAAGAATAATCAGCGTTTCTGCATCAAATTCGATTTATAATCCTTTTCTTTAGCCATGAAAGGACAGTTATTTTCCGATATAAACGTTAATTATGATTGTGACATGGATTGTAAATCTGAATCTGAGGTTTTGTCTATTTTGTTCTGTTTAGATCTATCTTATTCTGTGTCTCTTTCTTCTTTCTGTTCTATAGCCAGGCTACTACGAGCCAGTGCCGAATCTCATAAGAGATTAACGCACAAACGCTAAATTTTGGGACAAATAATGAATAATGCATAATTGGATATGAAACTATTGCCTATGACTAAGATTCATGAGACTATTGCCTATGACTATGATTCATGAGACTATTGCCTATGACTATGATTCATGCCTATGGGACTATTTCCTATGACTATGATTCATGAGACTATTGCCTATAACTAAGATTCATGAGACTATTGCCTATGAATATGATTCATGCCTATGGGACTATTGCCTATGACTATGATTCATGAGACTATTGACTATGACTATGATTCATGAGATTATTGCCTATGACTATGATTCACGCCTATGAGACTATTGCCTATGACATTGAGTAAGAAACTATTGTGATTAGTCGCCCATGACTATTGTGGTTAGTTGCCTATAACTATTGTAGCTAGTTTCTTATGCCTATTCCCTTAATGATGTTCGATCTCATATTTAGTATGTAACCTTGCTAGTTTATTCCCATTCACTGTTATGTACATCGAGCCTAATAGGGCCATTATCATTGTATGTGGTTCATTATTGCATGCCTATTCTTTCTTGTGTTTATCCCCTATTCCTTTTGCTAGGGCCATTTCATGAGTATTTAGAGAACTTGTGGAAATATGTTTTACGGGGGTTGGGCATAGCTTAATTAAGTTAATTTGGCATAACAATATGTTGGCATAATCTGAATTGGCTATAATACAGAATGATTTACATGTGTATTAGTCTTGGACAAAAATGGTAAACTAGAATATTGATATAGTTTTGACATGAACTGTAAATGGGAATATTAAGGCTAAGATTTGGGCATATATTGTATTATGAATTATGACCTTGATTTGGGCATATAAGTTTAGGCTAAATTTATGATTAGGCAAGATAGGTAAATAAAGTTTTAGATATATATAATCTGCTAAATCTGTTGTCTGCTAAATCTGTTATATTGCCTAATCTGCTAATTCTGTTATATTGCCTAAACATCTAATTAGATTGAATGGCCTAATCTGCTAATTATGTTAAATTGCCTTATCTGTTAAATCTGCTAAATAGCCTAATCTACAAGATCTGTTATCTGTTGAATGACGTAATCTATTGGAACTGAAATGCTGAAATTTGAAGTGAATCTGTAGGCTCGATTTAAAATTGAGCAAAACTTGTTAATAGAACCTCGAATAATCTGCTGTAACTTGCACAGAAGTTTAATCTGTTAAATAAACAGAATTAGTCGGATATCTGAAAAATCTGTATTAGAGTGAATTACCTATGACATGAGGTTAGACTCTGTTTGCGGTAGAAGCCTGCCCGGAACCAACCGGCTTAACCAACGACCGCAAAACTGTCAGTCTAATGTGAGAGGTCATAGGCATAACTAAAATATGCTTAGACACGAGGTTAGGTCTGACTTGTGGCAGAAGTCTGCCCGGAACCGCCCGGCATATCCAGCGGCCACAAGCTACCGACTTAATGTGAGAGGTCTGTGCATTAATATTTAATTAATGCAAATCTGGGATAAATATGATGTCTAAAACGTGTTGGGGGATAGGGTTGAACCAATTGGACTAATGAATTTAACAAACCCGTTTCGTGAATCTGTAGGCCCAATTACAAAGTTAGACAAATCTGTAAATCTGTTAAATCCGTATATCTGATCCGTTAGTCTGAAAACTTGTCTGATTTGTGAACTAGTTGATCTGAACTCTGTATGTCTTAACTTGTAAACAAATTAATCTGGAGTCTGTTAGTCTGGGGACACAAGGTTAGGAGGGGAATTACTTGTGTTATCTGTTGTTTGGGACCCATATTAGTCAGTAACCCTTTCTGGTATCAAAACTTTGACCCAACAGTAGGTAGGGTCCGGGCACGCTTACTGAACTAATTATAAGCGGTTCATTCTAATAATGGCGAGTGGTGTTGATGGTGCGTTCCAACCGGGTCATGTGCGTGCATGGATCCCGGTCTTCCTCTGAGGATGTAAGACGCCGTGACATCTGTAAATAGGCTTGTGCCAATTGGTTGTCACTTTAGGGAGTGATACACCCTATTGTGGAGCCGACATAGGGTATTTATGTTTAGGGAGCCGATCGCTTGGGGTAGGGTTTTAGGGTACACTCAGTTCTGTCTGTTTCTGTTGGTACCGTCTATTTCTGTTGGGTGGCAACACCTATCTGCGTGGTACCGTCTGTTCGGGAGGTAAAGGCCCATTTACTAGTGTACACCTAATTCTAACATTCTGTTTCCGTAGGGATTATTCTGTTTCCGTGTCTGTCTCTGTTCGGGTGGTAAAGGCCCATTACTAGCATTCTGTTTCTGTACTTTCTGTTCGGGTGGTAAAGGCCCATTATTAGCATAATGTTTCTGTACCTTCTGTTAGGGTGGTAACGGCCCATTATTCTGTTTCTGTTTCTGTTTCTGTTTAGACATCAGGGTAACACCTAATCCTGTTATACTAGTATTAGTGCAGAGAGGTGAAAAGTAGTAGCTCACATCATTCTGTTCTTTTTCTGTTTAGCCTAAGTATATCTGCAACTCCTGTTACTGTTATCTTGCATCCAGTTTTATTTTTATGTCATAATTATTAGTATCAGTTCATATGCTGAAAGTCACTGAACTTGCCAGACTTTATGTCTGACCTTGCTTGTTTTCGCCCCTTTTTCTTCCATTCCCCCCCCCCCAACCAGGTTTTCTAAGGAGGGAATACTGTAGCTTGATCCGGATTTCTTCTGCTTGAGGCGCGTAAAGTACGACTTAACTTCTTATGGCATCTTCTGTGGGGATTATGATTTTAAAAACTATGCATTCTCAAGGCTTTTGTACAAGGCTGATATTTTGTACTCGAATTCTAATATTGTGATTTGAAAGGATGTAACCAAACTTACTTCGGTTTCTGTTGTAATAAAGCTATAAATTTTTCAAGTACTGTTTTATCTGTCTTGTAAGTTTCTGTTCTATTTACTAAAATGCTCCATCAAAGTTAAGGCATTCCCTTTGTGAGTGACCTTAACGGAGGTGGGGTGTTACATATCGTTTTTCCGCTGCTATGTATTTAAATGTAATATAAATCTCTGATATTTTCTGAAGTGTAATATTTATTCATACTCTGGAATATTCTTGTACTCTGATGGAATTGTTGTAATAAGCAATGAAATGTTCTTCTGTTTGTATTATAATTGGTCTTGTTCTCAACTCAATCTGGGCTTTCCTTCACGGGGAAGTTCGAGTCGCTTCATTTGGTATCAGAGCTTTGGTTTATAGAGCTCGAGGACAAGACACATTAGAACCAAACGAAAGAATCCATCAGAGATTGGATTAGTAATATCCAATAAGAATGGCTCGTTAGAGATAGGATCAGTAGCATCCTAGAACAAGTGTGAAGATTAGTATTTTTAAAATAAAAAGGAAAACAAACTTTGTTTTGAAGATTCAAACCATATTATACATATTTGAATATTTTATTTTAAATTGATTTGGACCATCAAGTATATAATTTTTTTGCATATATGCCCGATCGACATGCATAAGAAGTTTTAATATACCGGGTAGATATAGAATCACACTCAAGTCGCCCGGAGATGATTCTGGTGATTATATATCATCATCAGTATTTATATTCGAGTTTTGAAAGTGGAATATCTATATATTTCCAATCGACTGGTGTGAGAATCAAAACTTAAATACGGTTTATTATTGTGATTTAGCGTTAAAAATCTGATTTTTGAGTATATAAAAATGATATATATTTGGAAATTTAATCAACAAATTGATTGTTGGCTGTGATGTTTGATTATTGATTCAACTAATAAAAATACTGGAATGATAAATAAAGTATAATCAAGATAATTGTCAAGTGAAAAATAATGCAAACTCTCTTGACAACTCCTCAAAATATTATATAAGATATGGACAACTATGGCTTATGTCATACTGAATTCTGGATGACTCCGAAACAATCTAGGAGAGCTTACCCGAAAGCAGAAAGAGAGTTGAACTTAGAAACACATAAGGTTGTTTATTGTCGTAAAGGCCGAAAAGAAGGCCATTATGCAATTGTGTGTCCTGAGAAAATGAAGAAGAAAGAAAACAGATAAGACCGGACATAGCCTGTTTCTAATGCAAAGGGACGGGCCATTTTATGCATAAATGTCCAAATGTAAGGAAAAACCCCAAAAATCTAGGAAAGGAAAAGAAATGCTTCCGATGCAAAGAAGTAGGGCATCTATGTGAAGACCCGCAACTTCCCCGTAAAGGAAAGCGACAGATAGTTGAGAACAGGACAAAACAGAATGCATATAAAAGAACATTTCATTGTATATTACAACAATGCATCAGAATACAGGAATATACAGAGTATAAATGAATATTACACAGAAATATCAGAGATTCAAATTACATTTGAATACATAGCAGCGGAAAATAATACAATACACAACTAGAAGAGATATACGGATACAAAGCTTTCCGGATATCGTTCCAGTTGTAAACCAGGATCCTGTGAATATAAATCTGCAAAACCAAAACTACTAGCTGCCCGTGTCGAAAATAAGGGCACCCAGAGTTTAGGTTAAAACAATAAACTCCAGGTCAGTCATGTGACTGGTGTGAGGACTAAAACAGTTAATCTTTATTTTAAATCATTAGGTAAATCAAGGGACCACGCCGTATAACACGGAACGGGTTTCCTCCCAAGAATACTAGTGCTTAAAACAAACAGCGCAATGCTAAATAAAGAAAGATGAAGCTGTTATAAGACCCAGGTCCTATCACACAATGCAACGCAAGCCGAGGGATAGGGTTTTCCCTTATAACATCCAAAGAATGCTTGATACGTTTTAAAACAAATCATTTGATACTATTGTAAGTGCATAGTATATAAAACAATTTCAAATCATAAGTATCAATCATAGGCGGCATGAGCGCCCCATCCCACTATGTCGCCATATATAGGATTACAACTAAAACCGCAAAGTCACGTATTTGGAAATTGGGTTTCCATCTATGAACCGAGGCAAAAGATAGTCCTCAACCGATTCGAGACAATCTAGCCTACCATGTCTCAGAAACAGCCGCAACTGCCCCCTGGATCGTCAGGGCCGGTCCACCGATGTGGATTATTATGCCTGAACAATACGTCTCCCCGCCCTTTGGGGCGCAAACGAGCCATCAAATGACTCCATCGGTTCGAGAACGACCGATCAATCCGAGGCGCCTCGCAACAGCAACAACCACATAAGTCAAACTCGTCAGGGCGTGTAAAACCACTGACGCCACTTCTAGCTAGAAAGAAACGCAAGTCCTCCCTGATGTCCTCTCCCGTTTTTGGTTCATAACGGGTGTGAAACTCGCGAAGTAAACGTTACACAAAGCTACGCCACAAAGGCCGTGCTTCGATCATCAACCACAAGACTTTGCTTTTCAACAGAAGCCTTGATCATTTGCATCTTAGCATGCCACACAGGCAAACCACTCTATGCAACCGATATCAGTCACACAGAATGAAATCCAATGTCAAACACACAGTCCATTTACAAGTTCGTTCTGGGTCTGAACGAAACTGGAGGCACCTAGTACCCCACATATCCATCGATCTCCAAGTACGTCTGGACGATCACTAACTGTTTCCATCTTCTTGGGTGTACAGCCCAATCAAGATCATCAGTTATCACCCAAACGACGTGAAGACCTCCGGTCTTCGACCATCGTCTTCATCTTCGACTTATCGTCGTATCAGTTATTCAGAATGGGATAAACCCGGTCTTTCCGAATAACTCGCGTATATTTAAATAAGTGTTACACAAACACAACATACGCCTCATTCCAATTCATCAGTCACTAACCGTAAATTAATCAAGAGAATAATTCCCCAAATATTAACCCCGAAGGCCGAAACCAACATCAGATCAATACCCAGAAAACCATTCTGCTTAGTTAACCGCCAGTTAGTTTCTGATTTCACATTCATAGGGAAAGGTTCCCATTAATTTTATCCAAGATAAATTTCTTGAATTTATTCTTTATTCTATTTTGAATATCAATTCAAAACTAGTCGGGATTAACGAACCTTACCGAAGTAATCATTTGTTTTAATTTCCCAATCCCAACCTATTCATCCCATGAAGTAAAACTGGTAATACTTCATGTCTAACACCACAGTGTTATCGGTAAATTCAATTACCATTTCACGTTCAAATCTAATTAAAGATTTAACTATCGCCTGGAGCAAAACTGGTGATACTCCATTTTCGATCATTTCAATCTAATTAAAGATTCATTAAAACTCCACTTAGTTTTAATCTTCGACTGGGTTAAAGAATCAGTGCCATTTAAAACATGGTTCACGATAAACCCAAAATCACATTCCATTAATTATCGGGTTAAAGAACGAGTGTTATTTAAAACACTGTTCACGATAAACCCAAAAATCAATACCAATTCAATTCCAATTAAATATCGTTTAATTGGTACACTTCATTAAATCTAAATAAAAAGATTTAATCATTTCTCAACTGGGTTCAAGAACAGTGTTAGTGAAGACACCATTCACGACAAACCCAAATCACATTCGATATTCAATACAAGGCTCTGAATAGAAAATATATCGGCTTATATTCAATATCGAATTCTACGACTAACAAATGCCGTATTGGAAATAACGATATAAATATATATCTTTCAAATTTCCATAACAACATCTGTATAATCACGAATTCCAACATCGAAATATTCCGAAGACAATTTCGATTCAAATCCACTCCAATGCAATCATTGGAAATTTTGGTTATTTTCAAAACCCTTTTCAAATTCAATTTATTTATTTAAAAATAAATAGAATTATAATTCTAGTTCAAAACTAGTTCATTTCGATAAAAATCTATTTTTATCTTTTCAAATATGGAGTTTTTCATCCCAATTCTTTCTAAATCATTTCTTATGATTTTACACAAATTATTACTATTTTTAATAATTTTAGCAAGGCCCGTACAGTCGATTTCCACCAATGGCCATCGAACTGCACTTACAGCGACCTTTTTCCAATTTGATTTGGACATAATTCCAAATCCAACCATTAGATTTCTAATTTATCACATTCGTTAGAAAGCTCTTTTCGATACGAACCCAACGGTTCCGGTTTTAGGAGAATCCGACGGTCGGATCTCCCGCAATGTCCGTTTGAAATAAATGGTCGAAATTCACGAACTGCCGCGGCGCGGCACGTTCTATTCAGGCCATTATATTATATATATAATATATATAATATATATTTCGTCGATTTCTATTTAAAACGAATTATATAAATAGTTTTAATATTCGTTTCAAAAGCAATCTCAACTTCCATTTCCAATTCAAATCAAAATTGAATTCTTCGTTATCAATTCGTTTTTAAAATTCATTTCAATTCAATTCAAATTTCAATTCAATTTGAATTCATTTCAATTCGTTTTCAATTCAATTTGAATTCGTTTTCAATTCATTTCGAAATCGTTTTCAATTCATTTCATTTCGAAATCGTTTTCAATTCTTTTTGAATTCGTTTTCAATTCAATTCATTTCGAAATCGTTTTCAATTCTTTTTGAATTCGTTTTCAATTCAATTCATTTCGAAATCGTTTTCAATTCTTTTTTAATTCGTTTTCAATTCAATTCATTTCGAAATCGTTTTCAATTCTTTTTGAATTCGTTTTCAATTCAATTCATTTCGAAATCGTTTTCAATTCTTTTTTAATTCAATTTGAATTCGTTTTCAATTCATTTCGAAATCGTTTTCAATTCATTTCGAAATCGTTTTCAATTCTTTTTTAATTCGTTTTCAATTCAATTCATTTCGAAATCGTTTTCAATTCTTTTTGAATTCGTTTTCAATTCAATTCATTTCGAAATCGTTTTCAATTCTTTTTGTAATTATATATAAATATTTATATTCTAACGATGACGTATATAATATATACGTTCGATTTATATTCAAAATAAATTTCTCGTCGATATTATTTAAAATAATTCATTTTAAATAATCAAAATTCGCTAAAATTGCCAAAATAAAAATTTCAAACTGGCTCGCATTTTACGGGTTGTTACAATCTCCCCCACTTAAAACTTTTCGTCCCCGAAAAGGAACAAAGTCGAAAGTGGTTTGATTAATCAACTCTACGTTCGATCTGTCTTTCATTCTCCAACTTTTCAGTTTCTGAGAATTTTCAAATTTTCAAAAATTTGGCTAACTCCCTTAATTTTCGAAAAATTTCGCCATAACCTCCCCTGCACCGGGAGCATCGGGGAATTTCAAATAGCTTCCCCGGTCCTTCAGATCTCAAAAAGAAAAAGCCAAGCGGCTAGCCAATAGGCTCACAAAATCATCATCACCCAAACGAAACAGGAAATTATGTAGTAAACATGTACCTATTTGTCGGGCAAACAAATTTTATTCTCTGCTCTAGCCTCCTTGCTATGACCTGTTCAATGATATACATGTATATGCAAGCAGATGCGACCAATTTTCAATACAGTTCAATATTTGGTTCAATTAGGCTAAATGGTTCAAAATTATCAAACAAATGAACAAACAACACAAACATCAATCAATTAGTGAATTAGAGTTTCAAATTGATAACTTTGATACATAGTCAAAAATCAGATTTTTGATGCCAAATCACAACAATAGGCCCTATCTAATTTTGGTTCTCACACCAGTCTAATGGAAATATATAGAAATCACACCTTCGTCACTCGAAAATAAATGCTGATGATGTTTCGAACCACCATCAGAACATTGTCGGGCTACTAGAGTGCGGTTCTATATCTACCCGGTATATTAAAACTTCGAATATACGCGGATCAGACGTATACGCAAAATCTATATATACTGGATTGTCCAAATCAATATAAATAGATAATCAAATACGAATAAGTGATTTAAATTTTCAAAACAAAATTTTGTTTTCATTTTAAAAATATACTCTTCACACTCGTTCTAGGATACTACTGATCCCTTCTCTAACGAGTCATCCTAATTGGATATTACTAATCCAATATCTGATGAATTCTTTCATATGATTCTAATGTGCCTTGTTCTCTGAGCTTTATAAACCAAGGCTCTGATACCAACTGTGAAGACCCGCAACTTCCCCGTAAAGGAAAGCGACAGATAGTTGAGAACAGGACAAAACAGAATGCATATAAAAGAACATTTCATTGTATATTACAACAATGCATCAGAATACAGGAATATACAGAGTATAAATGAATATTACACAGAAATATCAGAGATTCAAATTACATTTGAATACATAGCAGCGGAAAATAATACAATACACAACTAGAAGAGATATACGGATACAAAGCTTTCCGGATATCGTTCCAGCTGTAAACCAGGATCCTGTGAATATAAATCTGCAAAACCAAAACTACTAGCTGCCCGTGTTGAAAATAAGGGCACCCAGAGTTTAGGTTAAAACAATAAACTCCAGGTCAGTCATGTGACTGGTGTGAGAACTAAAACAGTTAATCTTTATTTTAAATCATTAGGTAAATCAAGGGACCACGCCGTATAACACGGAACGGGTTTCCTCCCAAGAATACCAGTGCTTAAAACAAACAGCACAATGCTAAATAAAGAAAGATGAAGCTGTTATAAGACCCAGGTCCTATCACACAATGCAACGCAAGCCGGGGGATAGGGTTTTCCCTTATAACAGCCAAAGAATGCTTGATACGTTTTAAAACAAATCATTTGATACTATTGTAAGTGCATAGTATATAAAACAATTTCAAATCATAAGTATCAATCATAGGTGGCATGAGCGCCCCATCCCACTATGTCGCCATATATAGGATTACAACTAAAACCGCAAAGTCACGTATTTGGAAATTGGGTTTCCATCTATGAACCGAGGCAAAAGATAGTCCTCAACCGATTCGAGACAATCTAGCCTACCATGTCTCAGGAACAGCCGCAACTGCCCCCTGGATCGTCAGGGCCGGTCCACCGATGTGGATTATTATGCCTGAACAATACGTCTCCCCGCCCTTTGGGGCGCAAACGAGCCATCAAATGACTCCATCGGTTCGAGAACGACCGATCAATCCGAGGCGCCTCGCAACAGCAACAACCACATAAGTCAAACTCGTCAGGGCGTGTAAAACCACTGACGCCACTTCTAGCTAGAAAGAAACGCAAGTCCTCCCTGATGTCCTCTCCCGTTTTTGGTTCATACCGGGTGTGAAACTCGCGAAGTAAACGTTACACAAAGCTACGCCACAAAGGCCGTGCTTCGATCATCAACCACAAGACTTTGCTTTTCAACAGAAGCCTTGATCATTTGCATCTTAGCATGCCACACAGGCAAACCACTCTATGCAACCGATATCAGTCACACAGAATGAAATCCAATGTCAGACACACAGTCCATTTACAAGTTCGTTCTGGGTCTGAACGAAACTGGAGGCACCTAGTACCCCGCATATCCATCGATCTCCAAGTACGTCTGGACGATCACTAACTGTTTCCATCTTCTTGGGTGTACAGCCCAATCAAGATCATCAGTTATCACCCAAACGACGTGAAGACCTCCGGTCTTCGACCATCGTCTTCATCTTCGACTTATCGTCGTATCAGTTATTCAGAATGGGATAAACCCGGTCTTTCCGAATAACTCGCGTATATTTAAATAAGTGTTACACAAACACAACATACGCCTCATTCCAATTCATCAGTCACTAACCGTAAATTAATCAAGAGAATAATTCCCCAAATATTAACCCCGAAGGCCGAAACCAACATCAGATCAATACCCAGAAAACCATTCTGCTTAGTTAACCGCCAGTTAGTTTCTGATTTCACATTCATAGGGAAAGGTTCCCATTAATTTTATCCAAGATAAATTTCTTGAATTTATTCTTTATTCTATTTTGAATATCAATTCAAAACTAGTCGGGATTAACGAACCTTACCGAAGTAATCATTTGTTTTAATTTCCCAATCCCAACCTATTCATCCCATGAAGTAAAACTGGTAATACTTCATGTCTAACACCACAGTGTTATCGGTAAATTCAATTACCATTTCACGTTCAAATCTAATTAAAGATTTAACTATCGCCTGGAGCAAAACTGGTGATACTCCATTTTCGATCATTTCTATCTAATTAAAGATTCATTAAAACTCCACTTAGTTTTAATCTTCGACTGGGTTAAAGAATCAGTGCCATTTAAAACACGGTTCACGATAAACCCAAAATCACATTCCATTAATTATCGGGTTAAAGAACGAGTGTTATTTAAAACACTGTTCACGATAAACCCAAAAATCAATACCAATTCAATTCCAATTAAATATCGTTTAATTGGTACACTTCATTAAATCTAAATAAAAAGATTTAATCATTTCTCAACTGGGTTCAAGAACAGTGTTAGTGAAGACACCATTCACGACAAACCCAAATCACATTCGATATTCAATACAAGGCTCTGAATAGAAAATATATCGGCTTATATTCAATATCGAATTCTACGACTAACAAATGCCGTATTGGAAATAACGATATAAATATATATCTTTCAAATTTCCATAACAACATCTGTATAATCACGAATTCCAACATCGAAATATTCCGAAGACAATTTCGATTCAAATCCACTCCAATGCAATCATTGGAAATTTTGGTTATTTTCAAAACCCTTTTCAAATTCAATTTATTTATTTAAAAATAAATAGAATTATAATTCTAGTTCAAAACTAGTTCATTTCGATAAAAATCTATTTTTATCTTTTCAAATATGGAGTTTTTCATCCTAATTCTTTCTAAATCATTTCTTATGATTTTACACAAATTATTACTATTTTTAATAATTTTATCAAGGCCCGTACAGTCGATTTCCACCAATGGCCATCGAACTGCACTTACAGCGACCTTTTTCCAATTCGATTTGGACATAATTCCAAATCCAACCGTTAGATTTCTAATTTATCACATTCGTTAGAAAGCTCTTTTCGATACGAACCCAACGGTTCCGGTTTTAGGAGAATCCGACGGTCGGATCTCCCGCAATGTCCGTTTGAAATAAATGGTCGAAATTCACGAACTGCCGCGGCGCGGCACGTTCTATTCAGGCCATTATATTATATATATAATATATATAATATATATTTCGTCGATTTCTATTTAAAACGAATTATATAAATAGTTTTAATATTCGTTTCAAAAGCAATCTCAACTTCCATTTCCAATTCAAATCAAAATTGAATTCTTCGTTATCAATTCGTTTTTAAAATTCATTTCAATTCAATTCAAATTTCAATTCAATTTGAATTCATTTCAATTCGTTTTCAATTCAATTTGAATTCGTTTTCAATTCATTTCGAAATCGTTTTCAATTCATTTCATTTCGAAATCGTTTTCAATTCTTTTTGAATTCGTTTTCAATTCAATTCATTTCGAAATCGTTTTCAATTCTTTTTGAATTCGTTTTCAATTCAATTCATTTCGAAATCGTTTTCAATTCTTTTTTAATTCGTTTTCAATTCAATTCATTTCGAAATCGTTTTCAATTCTTTTTGAATTCGTTTTCAATTCAATTCATTTCGAAATCGTTTTCAATTCTTTTTTAATTCAATTTGAATTCGTTTTCAATTCATTTCGAAATCGTTTTCAATTCATTTCGAAATCGTTTTCAATTCTTTTTTAATTCGTTTTCAATTCAATTCATTTCGAAATCGTTTTCAATTCTTTTTGAATTCGTTTTCAATTCAATTCATTTCGAAATCGTTTTCAATTCTTTTTATAATTATATATAAATATTTATATTCTAACGACGACGTATATAATATATACGTTCGATTTATATTCAAAATAAATTTCTCGTCGATATTATTTAAAATAATTCATTTTAAATAATCAAAATTCGCTAAAATTGCCAAAATAAAAATTTCAAACTGGCTCGCATTTTACGGGTTGTTACAATCTAGCCCGAGGTTTCCCGTTGAAGAAGGGTGATAAGAAATCCAAAGAAAAGGAGCTATCAACTTTGGAAATTATGCAAGAAGGAGGCACAACCTCCTAGAAAGTTGGGTTTTTCATGTAATGAACTAGTTTTTGGGATATATGTATAATGCTTGTATAAACGTATGTATGCTTTTGTTTTGAAAAATGTGTCGATATTGTATAACATAACTAATGTAAGAAAATGTTGAACTAAGTTGAATTTAGCACCAAACATTGAACTGGATTAAAAATTTATTGCATTTGCATATATGTACATATATACACACATTGTTAAACAGGTAAATAAATTTGCTGTTGCGTAAAGAATTTATTTGCGTGCCTGACAAATAGGTAAATCTTAATGAGTTGGATGCGCAATTTTATTTATTTTACAAACTCCTGTGAATTCCATTTTGGACGCGGAGTGTTGATTGTTTTGTGTGAGATTATAAAAGTCGCCATGGGAAAGTAACAATTAATTTTGAACTACACTACATGGCATACTGCGTGAAGATAGCATACTCTATCATATACCACATAAGCATTTGGAGCTTATGTTTCGAGGTTGATGATTACCATACAAGCAAGGGGCTTGTATGGCGATGACTATATTTCAGGTTGAACTGAAGACTGACATGGACTATATAAAATATAACGGTAAATTGCCAGATTAATAAAAAACCCACACGGGTCTGGAGGTGACAATAACCACGTCTCTCTAGTCATTAAGGCACAAGAACTATTTATAGGGTGACGAGAATTTATTCTCAGGAGTCATGATCTATACACACTCCCTCGTGGACACAAAGTTATATAACTAAAAATATGTGTATGCTTTTTAGAATTTATTGGATGCATGATATGGCCCAATAAATTTTCAAACCCCTCTCCGTACAAATGAGGTTATGGCGAAATTTTTCGAAAATTTAGGGTCTTAGCCAAATTTTTGAAGAATTCGAAAATTCTTTGAAACCGAAAAGTTGAAGAATGAATGTCGGACGGAAAGTTAAGTTGGTTAGTTAAGCGACTTTCAGCTCCGTTCCTTTTTGAGGACAAAAAAATTTTAAGTGGGGGAGATTGTAACAACCCAGAAAATCAGAACCAATTTAAAAAATTTAATATGGCAATTTTAGCAGATTTTGAATATTTAAAATGAATTATTTTAAATAATAACAACGAAAAATTTATTATTGACGAAGTTAAAACGAATAAATTTATTTTAATTATAATTCGAGCCTGAAATGGCGCGGCAGTTTGAAAAATTGATTTCAAATTTCAAAAGAATGTGCAGGATTCAAAATAAATTGGATTTCAGCGAAACAAGAAATATTCGAATATGTTTAACTATATCTTCCTAACAGATGTAAGAAACTGAGATTTTGTTTTAAAAGTTGAGAGTTACGTCTAGTTTAAAATTCAGAAAAGTCGTGGAATTTATATATATTTTAATATATATAAGGCCTTAAAATAGTCATTTTGCAAACGACCTCCGTTTTCGACGAAATCACTTTTGTTTAACTATATCTAGGATGTCGAATTATTGCTAGATTCCAATTTTCATAACTTTTGAAATCAATATGTGAGCATGGCAAAAGAAAACATGTTTGAACAATTTTAGTTAATTTGGATCAACCAGAAAATAGCCATTTTTTAAACGGTCTTCAAATTCAACGAAATTAGTTTTGTTAGGACCGTATCGTTAAAACATAGCTAGATTTATTTTTCTGGAATTTTTAGAGTCAGTATGTGGCCCCGGTAAATTATAATGTGCACCTCCCACGCAAGGAGCAGGCTACACTACTGACCACTCATCCTAAGGCACTGGATCCAGCCCATACTTTTAGTCGTCCAGGTCACTCGATCTTTAGCTACACACTAAACCATTTTATCTCCCGAAGTAGGGAAAATCTTTTCACAGCATAATAATCACAAGTACTTTCAAACTATAGTACTTTACATTAGCAGTTCACATATATGACCAGTCACTATTAATCACATAACCTTTGAGCTCATTCGTCTCAAAGAAGGGTGTTAAGCAAGAGAATAAATTCTCCGCCACCAAATAGATACGTTATCAATAGCAATTAATTGGATACATGTTGAACTACAATGTCAAACACATAATACACTTTGAAATCATTTCGACAATATTGGGTTTAGGCCTCGAAATCCTTTCTGTTTAATAAAACATTTTTATAAAACATTCCCTGTCCAAAATCGGGAATACATTTCTTTCCATTTAAGTAAAATATCATCTCAAAACCATTCATTAAATTTGAAATGAACACAACATCGCTAAACATCTCATAGTCAAATCGTGAAGTGTTTAGCATACTATTATTTCTACCCAACCCAATGCTAAATGTAAAATCATATCTTGCTCATAAACTGGTCGAACACAATCCAAACAATCAATCAATCACAATCATGAATATCAACAACCAAGTAAATTTGTTTTAATCACATCATGTGTTTTGGTAAATTCAATTACCATTTATGTAAAGTCCAAGAAATTTGGACAATTTGAAATGAGATTAATTAAAGGTTTAACTATTAATAATCAATTTTATATTGGAACTTGGGTTAGAAAATCAAATATATTGTTTGAATTGAATTAAATATTAAATTCAGAATGGTCGGTTACGAATCAAATATTTGTTGTTGAATATTTGAATAGAATTTAGTCGAACTTAATTGGATATTTGAATTGTTATCCGATTGAGAAAAATAAACGGTTGAACATAAAAATAAACGATATTGACGTTAAACGAATTTAATATTTTTATCTGTTTGAAATATATGGAAATTGGTTTTTTGTGTATTAAGGAATGTAATTTAATGTTTCAATTTGGAAACGAGTAGAGTCATTGGTGAACAAATGGAATTAAATCGAAGAACCGATAAATAATTTAAAAATAAAAATAACATCATACACAGATGGAGTCAGATTACAATCAAATTTATTTTGTTGAATTCAAAACGCGAAGACGGAGCGGTACATATAATTTTCGTCGCATTCAGAGGCTGTGTCGGCGGTGCAAATCTGAAGCATTCTGCGGTATTCAGGGTATAAATTTATATTAAAATAAAAACAGATGTTACCTACCCAAAATAAGTCGCACGGATATATATGCTGAAAATACGGCAACCCTATAAACCTATCGTGATGTTACGTCGTTCTTATCTTTCAATTTAGTTCTATAAATTTCAATCTCCATTCCCTTTTTTTTCATTCAGAAAAATCCATTTTTTTCCCAATTTTATTCAAATCGAAGCCCTCTTCATACCTCCTTAATGGCCTAAATCCTTTTCGCCTTAATCAAAGTATGAAATCACTTCCTCCTCGATTAATTAGAATCGCTCCACCTCTTTCCCAAATCACCCCTCCACCTCTATTGATCAAAAACCTCTAATCAAAATCAGTCTGGTTTCCCCTTTTCTGAAGTCACCTCCGCTGTCCACCAGCCCACCAGACTGTGGTCTTGCTTCTCCACCTCACTCCAGTTGCATCACCATTATTGATTGCCAAAGCCAATCAGAATTTCCACCGCAGCTGTGGTTGTGTTCGTCAATTGATTCACCAATGCAAAACCTGTAAAGTCGCTTCCTTTCTTCTTGTCGTTGTCCCCTTCTTCCTACTGCGCCTAAAGAGTATTTCACTCGCGATTAAAACTGGTTTCAAGTATTTTAACTTCAGGTTAAATTTTAAAATTATAATAGTTGATAGACTTGATTATTGATGCTTTGTTGAATTGTCGTAAGATCAGTTTGCACCGCATTACTGCTTTTGAGTGTTAAAATTGTTCTTATTCCTTTGAACTTATGATTGGACTTGATTTCGCTGCATACGTCATAAGTATGAATTTTAATACATGCCATTTGGAAATACACTTAAACCATAACTGAAAGTGATCAAGAAAAGAAGCTTGATGTATAGCCATAGAAAGTGTGTGTTTTATGTATTAGCGATCTTTATGGGTTACTGAGTACTGCAAACAAGATTCTTGTTTTTTTTTTAAATAAAAAGTAAATTTGACATTGAATCTACTGGTGATCGTGAATGGGCTTCAGTATGTAATAAAGCAGTTGGTAAAATAATCAGTGTCAAAATTGATTATAAGTTACAAGCATTTCGTCGAATGAGTTCAATTCCTGCAACAAAATATCAATAATGATGAGCTTTATTTCTATTGGAAACCTGTAAGGTATTTTAGTAAGAGATTAGTTATACTTTAGGGGCTAAAGCATACCGTAGTCCACATAGTAACCATTGATGCCGCTAAGTCTTTTGGCATGTTAAGTGTAAACTGAGAGAGCGTGGATTTGTCAAACATTGTGTATTCCCAATATTGCGACTTATCATATATATATATATATATATATATATATATATATATATAATACACATGCATATATATCAATTCATTTGCCATGGATGGTTTAATTTGGTGGCTGTGTAAATAATTTACCTGTTGCTATGATTACCTTTATGTTCAGCACAACAACGAATGGCATAGTAACTTCTTGTCTTAAATTTGAAACTGTAAACGCCTGCTGCCATATGGAAATAAACACATATTGAGTCTAAGTAAACTGCCCCTGAACCCACTCACGATTAATCTTGGTTTTAAGTAATTGATTTCAATTAAATTGAATAAAATAGTGAGTGTTAGCTCACGATTGATTATTTATTTCAAGTTATTTAATTTCAGTTTAAAAACTAAAGTTTCGATGACCCTAAATATTGAATAGTTACGTGGTTGTCGTATTGACTGTCGCTTGGTTTCGAATGATGTTGCTTTCTCTTAAATATTACCCTGTTTATTTGTGCCATGCTAATGCAAAGGTGTTGAACCTGGGTACAAGTTTCATGCTACTGCCAAAGGCAGCAGAAACTGGTATATTTTTGTATAAGATATTGAGTTATTTCATGAACAATGGAATACACTTTATAGCCTGTGTCATAGATCTATTTATAGATAACGGCTTCAAGTTAAGGATGGATTCTAATTAAATGGTTTGAAAAGATTGTCATAAATTATTGTTAAATGGTTGGTGAGGTAACAATGGTTTGTGAAACGTCTTTAAGAAGATAAATTCAACAGGCAAAGACATATTTAAGGATATCATGTTGTAGTTGTTAAAGGTTTGTTGTCATAAATACATATTCTGTTAAACAAGCATGGCAATATTAAGCTACTAGAAAATGCCATAAGAGGACATGCATAGGCTGTTAAGTTTACGTTGCCCAGTTTGGTCCTATTTACTTTATGTAGTTGTACCCTTTAGCTTCAGCTATACATGTATTTATTTATTAGCACATATCGGTACTATCACTTTCCACTGTTGTAAACTTACACTGCACCCCGTTTTGGATCCCTGAAATACATGTTAGTAACATGGTTACCCTCATTATGCAAGTATTAATTCATACATTGGTACACACATTTCATTTTATGTTAGCTACTGCGAATCTTAAATTCCTGAAGCATTTTTTTCATGCTTATGTTACCATGAAGTGCAAGTATTAGTTCATATATTGGTACACCCATTACATTGTATATTAGGTGTACTGTGAATCTTAAATTCCTGAAGCATTTTGTTCATGCTTATGTTACCAAGAAGTGCAAGTATTAGTTCATACATTGGTACACCCACTACATTGTATATTAGGTACTGTGAAACCTTATAAGTCCTGAAGCATTTTTGTTCATATTTATTGTATGCTCGCCCTCCCAAAGCTTCTGTTGTGCATGGGCCACGCTAGTTGGCTTTTTATAATCAGTGTATACTATTTGTTTTATTAGTCACGTTCTTAGATCTGGAATCATGCCTATATATGATTGCATGTAAATCTTCAAATCCCAAACAAGTGTGCAGTTCATTATATACCACGAAGTTAAATTTTGACTGCACCTTAGCCTTTATAAAACATACATACATACACACATATATATATATATATATGTGTGTGTGTGTGGCGTGACATTTCATTTTTTTAAATCATTTTCATGCATTTTGTACATGTTTTTGCAACAGCTGCTCACGTCTTTATTGCGTTGATAATTGGACAGGTACAGAACCACATTCTAATTGAAATCATTTTTTTTTCGTCCAAATATATTTCCATTTTTGCATCTTGAAAAGGTCACCTGTCCATGTTGATAGATGGATGCAACAATACAAAGATTGTATATTTAGAAACAACAAGGGTACTAAAAAAATTATTATCAATGCATAGCTATTTAATTCAAACTATTATAGCTGAGTATTGCATTTTAGTTGATTCTCTTATCATATTACTGCTATGATCTTTGAACATGATTTGCTAATAATTTTGTACATGCTAGTTCATTTGTATTTGTCTTGCATTGCTATTCCCATAGGCCTTGTACACTTTATGATTGCTTCCCTGTTCCGTTGCATATTTCCGCATACCCTTTGAACATTATAACACTTGTTATGTATTGGTTACAAGATGCTGGGGCAGTGCACATGTGTGCCCGTACACTTGTGTATATGCAGCCTTCCGTGACCATTTGTCCCTAAAATAAAAACCGATAGCATAGACACTACACCACTGTGTTTGACATACGACCGATGTGGGGATTAACTATTGTATTTCAATTTAGATTGAAATTAATTTACTTGAACTATGATTTAATCCTGACTCGAGTGTTTTATGTTTTTCATGGAACGCTCGAGTCAGACCCGAGCATTTCAGATATAAAGATTACAGCTTAGAATTCGATGATTGGCAAAGACTGGGAGATTCTAAGGATGGCGCACTCTGAAGATTTTTGAACCAGTAAACATATTCTTGTATTCAAATTGTTTTACTTCCGTTGTATAGAAAATTTATATCAAACTCTGATTTATATATATATATATATATATATAAAGGTTTTATTCCGCTATTCAATACTAGTGTTATCTATTTATTCTGTGTTTTTGTGTTGATTCTGTTTTTAAACTTTATAAGCTAAATATGCTCCATCGATTTGGACGATTTAAACAGGTTTAAGTACCAATTTGAAGTGGTCAAATAGGCGGGACGTTACAAGTGGTATCAAAGCTTTGGTTTATTCAAAGCTTAGCTTGTTGGGTTTAAAAATGGATCTTGAAAATATGAAGTTTTGAAAAATAATTTTTTGAAAGATAAATTATTTTAGAAATATCAAGTATTTTAAAACTATTGTTTTGAAACTATTACAGTGGAAATAAAATTTTATTTTGAGATTTGAAAAGTTTGTTCGGAATCCCCAGTCTTCGGAAGTCTTCGAGTCCAGGTTTGCAAGAGTTTTTTTCTGATAAATTCTCTTAGGATTGAATCCCGAATCCATCATCGAATGGTATATAAGGGAAATTAGTAGAAGAGGCAAATTAGATTTCATAATTGTGTATTTTAGAAATCAAAATAACTGAAATTGATTGGTAATAAGAATTCCTATGGGAACATAAATAAAAATGAGAAATTTGGAATCATTTCAAAAATGAAACAATGTATTTTATTTTGATATTCGGGACAGATGTAAATGAAAATAAAATCGAAAGAGAGATATAATTGGAATACGACTGTGTTAAATTTGATTAATTTATTCAAAACGTGACAAGGTAAATTATGATTGGTTTCAAACCAATAATGTATTATCGAATATATGGATTCAGTAGAAAACTATAAACTTGTAGATTGAGTAACTAAAGGTGAATTGTAGATAAGAACTGTAAACGAAGCGATATATGAATGAAGATTGTGAAGAGATTTGAACCGATATTTGAATGAAATGAAAATTAATTTGACGGAATGAGTTCGGATTTTGATAAAGGGAATAATACGTACTTTTTAGAAGTTAATAACATTTGAAAGCGAAAATGTTGCAAACGAAATTAGAAATAGAGGAAATGAAGTTAACCAGTACGATAGGGTTATTCTGAAGTTCAGAATGTAAATGAAATGAAATTTTTCCGAAGTCGAGAATATATTATTGGAAGAGAGATTGTCCAAAAGGAAATTGTTTGCGGAAGTTGATTATGTCTAACTCCAAGAAAATATTATTCAATTTCCGTTTTAAACAAAAAAAATTATATTATTAAGACTAATGAATAAAGTATAATTTTAAAGTTAAATATTTCGAAGGCGTGAATTATTGTTATAATCCACGATTATTATAAAAGAAATAAATTCTCAACTTAAAATCAGAAATTTCGAGAATAAATGTTTTGGTTGGTGTTTGAAATGGTGAATTTTATCTGTTTTGAAGTTAATAATGTTGTTCAGTTAAGGTCTGAGAGGTAGATATACCCCAACTTGATTGACTTCATTATTGCCTAAGAAATAGTTAGGGTTCGATTGCCAAAGTGGTTAAATGAAGTGAGTACATGAGCGTCAGCAGTTAAGTGAAAATAGCTGTGTTTTATTTAATATTTGTTTTGATTCAAATAACGAATGTAGAAATGTTTCCCCCGAGAATAAAGTGTATTTTAAAGATGTGTGAATGTTTGGGAATGTTTTCCAATGGTAATAAGTAATTTTCTATAAATAATGATAATTGGAAATGTTTTTCAAAAGATCGTGAGAGGCAAATGGGTTTTGATAAATCAGAATGGCAAGAACTGAAGAGCAAAGAACCGCACGTCGAAAACGACGAACGGCAGAATGTAAGAGAAGTAGATCCGAAAATTTAACTCGGAAATTGCGTAAGCAATAATTTGATAAGGAATAGAGTTAAGTAAATTGGAGACTTACTGGAGATTGGTCAAATAGATGGCTTTTTGAGTGTTGATTTGATGTTGTTTCAGCCTTCGGGATTGATACTTAGAGAGTCGTTCACTAACTAATTTACGGTCAGGTATTGATGAATATGGAATGATAGAAATGTGTGATAATACGTATAACCATTTGGTTAAGTATATATAGTGATATTTTCAAGAAATGAAAATAACATGAAGAGAATTGAGAAATAAAAATGGTGTAAACAGATTGATTGAAGATCGTAAAATTTCAGGAATTACGCTAGATGAGGATGATGAATACCGTGGAGACGGTTATGCAGAGATGGGGACTACTGATCAAGAAACAGACAATCACTAATGATTATAGATCCCAATTAATGAAAATTTGTGAAAGAATGAAAATTCAGCAAATGAAAAATAGGTAGATATATTCTCGTCTTCTTGTTTTGCGAGTCTTATCAAAATGAGATAGAAGAAAAACAGATGTTGAATAAGTTTAAAGACGTTAAACCATTAAATGAGGTATTCCATTTACCGAATGAATTTAAATAACGAAATAAAATAAATTATCTAATTGGTTATAATTGAGAAAATCGTTGGAGAAGCTAAAACAGTGTATATTCAAAAGTGTGAAAGAAATTGCATGTCAATTTAATTGCAATTAAGGAGGTCGTTTGACGAGATTTTAGAATTTGATTTTGGAAAATTTGCAATTGATTTCAATTGTTTTAAAAATCAACATTAGTAGTATATACAAGCATTTTTGGATAGAAGTATTTCCCAGTGGACAAGACGATATTAGTAGCTTTGCTACTTGTTTGTTTCGAAAAACAATAGTGATTTTGAAGTATGATTTGATACATAAAATATGTATACGTAGTTTGGAATGTTAAAATAGGATCCGGAGACAAGTTGAGTTAAAGGATCATCTGTAATGACACGGATTTCGCCCGGACCTAATCGATCGCTAAACCGACCAAGACCGTTCGATTCCCGCATACGCTAACTCTGGGTATACAACACATCAGAACAAATAACAGAAGACTTCTATAAACATCATAATAATGTTACATCAGAGCACAGAATATCAGAGTATATCGAAATATAATCAATACAGCGGAAGATGATTTTACAATAAATGTAATACAGTGCACATCGGAAATAAATGAATAACACAGCGGAAGACGATAAACGCACTGGACACAGCTTAAAGCTTCAATCCAGAATCCTGCTCAATACATCGTTTTCACATTTCATATATATATCGTTTTCACTTTTCATATATACGATATTTTCACTTTCAATATATACGATATTTTCACTTTCAATATATACGATATTTTCACTTTCAATATATACGATATTTTCACTTTCAATATATAAAAATCAAATTTTTACTTCGCTATTCAATATATAAAAATCGAATTTTTACTTCGCTATTCAATATATAAAAATCGAATTTTTACTTCGCTATTCAATATATAAAAATCGAATTTTTACTTTGCTTCTTTACAAAAATTATATTTTTACATTGCTCTTCTCCTAATAAAGATTATCTTTTTATCACACTATTCTCTATATAAAGATTTCGCCTTTTCAAATATAAAGAATTCGCCCTTTTCAAATTATAAAGATCATATTTTTATTTCTTCTATAATATAAAAATCATATTTTTAAACAAACAAAAATCTTGCCTTTACACAAATAATAATCGTATATTTTCCGTTTTTTATTTTATTTTCAAACGATACATAAAAAAATTCAGTTTTTTTTATTACATTTACATAAAGGAAAATCCAAGCTTATTACATTACATTAAAATCAGATTTTAATATGTAGATAAAAGAAGAATAAAGCAAATAAATGAATAAGTAAAACTTACAGCATTCGTTGGAACCGGGGGAGGAGGTTTGCGCGTCAGTCGGAGATGGAGCATGCGGCAAGGAGGCGCGGTGGTCTTTCAGTCGGAGGAGGAGATAAGGGGAGGGGCCGTGGTCTCAAGGGTTAGGGCACGATGGGTCTTCGGGGTTGCGTCGAGCGTCGTATGAAGAGAGAGGAGAGGGGAACGAGGAGAGAGAGGGGAGGCGGAGAGGTCTGGGGCGACGGTGGTGGTGGCGGAGCGCAGGCGACGGGAGGGAGCAATGGTCAGGACGTCGGCCATTTTTAATTTTTAATTTTTTTCTGAAAATCGATTTGAAATGAAGAAAACAAAGGGGGGTATATGTTAATTTATATACAAATTATTATTTTATATTACTAAAGGTTGACTTTTTCATTCGACCTCTAAACGATGCCCACCGCCGGTCGTCCATAGCTAATTACCCCCATTCCGAACACAATGGGATATGTATCGTAAGCTGATTCGACTGTTTCGATCAGTTTTCGTCAAAATCAACATATACTCTATATATGGAATTTGGACGCGCATTTTAATCTACCGGGGCCACATACTAACTCGAAAAATTCCAGAAAAATATTTTCTAGCTTCGTATTGACGATACGGTCCTAACAAAACTAATTTCATCTTATTCTGAGACCGTTTGAAAAATGGCCATTTTCCAGTCGATTAAAATCAAATAAACTGGTCAAACGCATTTTCCTTTGCCACGTTCACATATTGATTAGAAAAATTATGAAATTTGGAATCTAGCAATAATTTGACTTCACAGATCCAACAAAAGTGGTTTCGTCGAAATCCGAGGTCGTTTGCAAAATTCCCATTTTTAAGGGCCTGAATTCCATAGCGACTATTCAGAATTTTCAAGTGGACATATCTTTTGATCCCCACTATGAAACTTTGATTTTTCGGATTCGATGGAAAGATATTATCAATTAGATTCAAATATTTTTGGTTTCACTAAAATCTGGTTTATTTTGCACCCGGTACATTCATTTGAAGTTTGAAATCGAATTATCGAACTACCGCGCCATTTTCAATTCCTTTTATAATTATAAATAATTATTTATATTCTATCGTCGATTCAAACGAATATATAAGTTCGAATTATATTCAAAATAAATTTCTCGTCGATATTATTTAAAATAATTCATTTTAAATAATCAAAATTCGCTAAAATTGCCAAAATAAAAATTTTAAATTGGCCCAGATTTCCGGGTTATTACAATCTCCCCCACTTAAAACTTTTCGTCCCCGAAAAGGAACGAAGCCAAAAGTTGTTTTAAATACCAACTCAACTTTCATTATTTTGACTACGGCTTAAGTTCTTCAACTTTTCAGTTTCTAAGAACTTTTCAAATTTTTCAAAAATTTGGCTAACACCCTAAATTTTCGAAAAATTTCGCCATAACCTCCCCTGCACCGGGAGCATGGGAAAATCCCGAAATTGCCATACAGGCCTTCTGATCTCAAATAGAAAAAGAAAAAGCTGAGCGGCTAGCCAATCGGCTCATAAAATCATCATCACCCAAACAAAACAGTAAATTATGGTAAACATGTACCTATTTGTCGGGCAAACAATTTTATTCTTCTGCTCTAGCCTCTTTGCTAAGACCTGTTCAATGTAAGTACATGTATATGCAAGCAAATGCGACCAATTCTCAATAAAATTCACTATTTGACCAATTTGGTTAAAGGTTCAACATTTAATTATTCAAACAATAATCAAACAACACAACCATCAATCAATTAGTGAATTATCAATTCAAATTCATAACTTGGACATATAGTCAAAAATCACATTTTTGATGCCAAATCACAATAATAAGCACTATCTAGTTTTGGTTCTCACACCAGTCTAATGGAAATATATAGAAATCCCACCTTCGAAACTCAAACATAAATGTTGATGATGCAATCGCTATCATCAATATCATCTCCGGGCGACTAGAGTGTGATGCTATATCTATCCAATATATTAAAACTTCGAATATACGTTTGCAAGGCGTATATGCAAATTCTTTATATACTGGATTGTCCAAAATCAATACAAATAAAAATTCAAATACGTATAATTGAATTAATTTTTTTTAAACAAGACTTCAATTTTTATTTTAAAAACATTACTCTTCACACTCGTTCTAGGATACTACTGATCCCATCTCTAACGAGTCATTCTCTTTGGATATTACTAATCCAATATCTGATGAATTCTTTCGTATGGTTCTAATGTGCCTTGTTCTCTGAGCTTCGTAAACCTGGCTCTGATACCAACTGTAACAAAAAAGAATTTCGCTCGATCCGAATCAGTCGCTAAACCGACCCAGATCGTTCGAAACGCCTGATTGTTTTGAGAACAGGACAAAATAGAACGCAGACGGGAGAACATTTCATTGTTATTACAACAATACCATCAGATTACAAGAATATACAGAGTATAAATGAATATTACATAGAAATATCAGAGATTCAAATTACAGTTAAATACATCGCAGCGGAAAATAATACAATACACAACTGAAGGAGATATACGGATACAAAGCTTTCCGGATATCGTTCCAGCTGTAAACCAGGATCCTGTGAATACAAATCTGCAAAACCAAAACTACTAGTTGCGCGTGTCAAAATAGGGGCACCCAGAGTTTAGGTTAAAATAATAAACTCCAGGTCAGTCATGTGACTGGTGTGAGAACTAAAACAGTTATTAATCTTTATTTTAAAGTTAGGTAAATCAAGGGACCACGCCGTATAACACGGAACGGGTTTCCTCCCAAGAACACCGGTGCATAAAACAACAGCGCAATGCTAAATAAAGAACAATGAAGCTATTATAAGACTCAGTTCCCATCACACAATGCAACACAATCCGGAGGATAGGGTTTTTACCTTATAATAGCCAAGAATGCTTGATACGTTTAAAACAAATCATTTGATACTATTATAAGTGCATAGTGTATAAGACAACTTCAAATCATAAGTATCAATCATAGATGGCATAAGCGCCCCCATCCCACTATGTCGCCATACTAGGCTCTACAAATAAAACCGCAAATGTCACGTATTTGGAAATTGGATTATCATTTATGGTATGAACCGAGGCTAGGGATCATCCTCACCGATTCAAGACGCTCTAGTCCGCCCCTCAGGAACAGCCGCAACTGCCCCTTGGATCGTCAGGGCCGGTCCGCCGATGTGGATTATAATGCCTGAACAATATGTTACTCCACCCTATGGGGTGTAAATGAGCCAATAAATGACTCCATTAGACCTGGATCGTCCGATCAAACCAAGGCGCCTCGTAACAGCAACAACCACATAAGTCAAACTCGTCAGGGCGTGTAAAACCACTGACGCCACTTCTAACTAGAAAGAAAACGCATGTCCCCCCGGAGGTCCTTCTCCCGTTTGTGGTTTATACCGGGTGTGAAACTCGCGAATCAAATGTTACACAAAGCTATGCCACAAAGGCCTTGCTTTGATCATCAACCACAAGACTTTGCTTTTCAACAGAAGCCTTGATCATTTTCCACTTAGGCATGCCACATAGGCAATTCATTCCATGCGATGGATATCCACCAATATATAACCCCTGAGCTCGTACGTCTCAGAGAAGGGCGTTAAGCAAGAGAATAAATTCTCCGCCGCCAAACAGATATATATTTAATAGAAATCAATCACACAGACTGAAATCCAATGTCAGACACACAGTCCATTTACAAGTCCATTCTGGGTCTGAACGAAACCGGAGGCACCTAGTACCCCGCATATCCATCGATCTCCAAGTACGTCTGGACGGTCACCAACTGTTTCCATCTTCTTGGGTGTACATCCCAATCAAGATCATCAGTAGTCACCCAAACGACGTGAAGACCTTCGGTCTTCGACCACCGTCTTCATCTTCGACTTATCGTCGTATCAGTTATTCAGAATGGGATAAACCCGGTCTTTCCGAATAACTCGTGTATATTATAAACAAGTGTTACACAAACACAACATACGCCTCATTCCAATTCATCAGTCACTAACCGTAAATTAATCAAGAGAATAATCCCCCAAATATTAACCCCGAAGTCCGAAACCAAAATCAGATCAATATCCAGAAAACCATTCTGCTTAGCTAACCGATAGTTAGTTTCTAAATTTCACATTCTTAGGGAAAGGTTCCCATTAATTTTATCAAAGATAAATTCTTTCAAATTTATTATTTAATCTTCCTTTTGAATATCACTTCAAACTAGTCGGGATTAACGAACCTCACCGAAGTAATCATTTGTTTTAATTTCCCAACCCCAACCTATTCATCCCATGAAGTAAAACTGGTTATACTTCATATCAAACACCACGGTGTTATCGGTAAATTCAATTACCATTTCACGTTTAAATCTAATTATAGATTTAACTATCGCTTGGAGCAAAACTGGTGATACTCCATTCTCGATCTTTTCAATCTAATTAAAGATTCATTAAAACTCCACTTAGTTTTAATCTGTGACTGGGTTAAAGAATCAGTGTCATTTAAAACACGGTTCACTATAAACCCAAAATCACATCACATTTCAATCAGTCCCTAACCGTAAATTAGCAAGCGAACAGTTCCCTAGGTATTAACCCCGAAGGACGAAACCAACATCAGATCAATACCCCAGAAACCATTCAACTAAACTAATCTCCAGTTAGTTTCTGATTTTCTTAACTCCTTTGGGTCTAAGAACAGTATTATTGAAGATACCGTTCACGACAACCCAAAATCACCTTTCATTAATTTCCGAATTAAAGAACAAGTGTTATTTAAAACACTGTTCACGATAAACCCAAAAATCAATATCAATTCAATTCCAATTAAATATCATTTAATTGGTACACTTCATTAAATCTAAATAAAAAGATTTAATCTTTTATCAACTGGGCTTAAGAACAGTGTTAATGAAGACACCATTCACGACAAACCCAAATCACGTTTGATATTAAATACAAGGCTCTGAATAGAAAATATATCGGCTTATATTCAATATCAAATTCTACGACCCACAAATATCGTATTGGAAATAACGATATAAATATATCTTTCAAATTTCCATAACAATATCTGTATAATCATGAAATCCAACATCGAAATAATCCAACGACAATTTCGATTCAAATCCATTCCAATTCAATTATTGGAAATTCTGGTTATTTTTAAAACCCTTTTCAAATTCAATTTATTTATTTAAAAATAAATAGAATTTTAATTCTAGTTCAAAACTAACCGTTAGATTTCCACTAATGGCCATCGAACTGCACTTACAGTGAGCTTTTCCAAATTTGATTTGGACATAATTCCAAATCTAACCGTTAGATTTCTAATTTCTAATATTCGTTAGAAAGCTCTTTTCGATACGAACCCAACGGTTCTGGTTTTAGGAGAATCCGACGGTCGGATCTCCCGTAATATCCGTTCGAAATCAATGGTCGAAATTCGTGAACTGCCGCGGCGCGTTCTATTCAGGCCACTATATTATATATATAATATATACTTCGTCGATTTCATTTTAAAACGTGCTTTATAAATCGTTTTAAATTCATTTTCAAAACGGTTTCAACTTCTTTTCAAATTCAAATCAAAATTGAATTTTTCCTTATAAATTCGTTTTAAATTCATTTCACATTGATTTCAATTCAAATTGATTTCTAATTCAATTTCAGTTCGTTTTCAATTCAATTTCAATTCGAATTCGTTTTATATTCAATTCAATTCAATCTAATTCGAATTTCAATTCTTTTCAATATTCTTTGAAAAATGAATAAAACCGATGTAAATCTCCTTCGCGTCAAAATGGCGTCAATCTAATCAACACGGCTTCGTATATTTCTATTTTCAAATATTCTATTTCAAATGTTCTATTTCAAATATTCTATTTCAAATGTTCTATTTCAAACATTCTATTTCAAATGTTTCTTTTTCAAAACTGGAATGAGGCCCAATCAATTACCATATAATGTTAATTATATGGATTTTCTACAACACATGTATACATTAACAACGATGAATAATCAACCATCATCCAAAGTGTATTCTACACTGTATAAGCATCAAGTATAAAGATTTAACGCTCATAACAGTCTGTCAATCAATCGATCGACATACAACTAATTATTGGGATTAGGGTACGTCAAATATCATCCCAATACCCGTGTGGGGTTTCAAACAATCAAACACAGATTTTATTTGTGCAGTTGGGCGATGTGTAAAATTTATCGTCCCAATCAATATCAGTCAAATGTGTGTGTATAAACAAATCGTCCGATTTGATTATTTTTATTTCATTTCATATACACATTAAAATCCTATTTTTAACTATAAAATATTTTCAACTATATAAATATTTTATTTCATTTCACATCACATCACACAATCAACTACACATCAAAATCAAACAACCAAGCATACAAGCCGTCCATGGTCTGTGGACAACGGGTGTCGGGTGCTACTAAACACCGTCTGCATCCTAGTATATATTTCAACTAGAAATAAAATTAAAAAGTGAGAAATATATACTAGGATGCAGACGGTGTTTAGTAGCACCCGACACCCGTCGTCCACAGACCATGGACGGCTTGTATGCTTGGTTGTTTGATTTTGATGTGTAGTTGATTGTGTGATGTGATGTGAAATGAAATAAAATATTTATATAGTTGAAAATATTTTATAGTTAAAAATAGGATTTTTAATGTGTATATGAAATGAAATACAAATAAACAAATCAGACGATTTGTTTATATACACACATTTGACTGATATTGATTGGGACGATAAATTTTACACATCGCCCAACTGCACAAATAAAATCTGTGTTTGATTGTTTGAAACCCCACACGGGTATTGGGATGATATTTGACGTACCCTAATCCCAATAATTAGTTGTATGTCGATCGATTGATTGACAGACTGTTATGAGCGTTAAATCTTTATATTTGATGCTTATACAGTGTAGAATACACTTTGGATGATGGTTGATTATTCATCATTGTTATTGTATACATATGTTGTAGAAAATCCATATAATTAACATTATATGGTAATTGATTGGGCCTCATTCCCGTTTTGAAAAAGAAACATTTGAAATAGAATGTTTGAAATTGAACATTTGAAATAGAATATTTGAAATAGAACATTTGAAATAGAATATTTGAAATAGAACATTTGAAATAGAATATTTGAAAATAGAAGTATATGAAGCCGTGTTGATTAGATTGACGCCA
The DNA here is from genome assembly GCA_030737875.1 of Allium sativum. Classification (NCBI taxonomy): domain Eukaryota; kingdom Viridiplantae; phylum Streptophyta; class Magnoliopsida; order Asparagales; family Amaryllidaceae; genus Allium; species Allium sativum. The sequence goes on from CM060922.1 coordinate 376,520,251, forward strand.
TTTTGACGCGAAGGAGATTTACATCGGTTTTATTCATTTTTCAAAGAATATTGAAAAGAATTGAAATTCGAATTAGATTGAATTAAATTGAATATAAAACGAATTCGAATTGAAATTGAATTGAAAACGAACTGAAATTGAATTAGAAATCAATTTGAATTGAAATCAATGTGAAATGAATTTAAAACGAATTTATAAGGAAAAATTCAATTTTGATTTGAATTTGAAAAGAAGTTGAAACCGTTTTGAAAATGAATTTAAAACAATTTATAAAGCATGTTTTAAAAGGAAATCGACGAAGTATATATTATATATATATATAATATAATGGCCTGAATAGAACGCGCCGCGCCGCGGCAGTTCGCGAATTTCGACCATTGACTTCGAACGGATAATACGGGAGATCCGACCGTCGGATTCTCCTAACACCAGAACCGTTGGGTTCGTATCGAAAAAAGCTTTCTAACGAATATTAGAAATTAGAAATATAACGGTTGGATTTGGAATTATGTCCAAATCAAATTTGGAAAAGGTCACTGTAAGTGCAGTTCGATGGCCATTAGTGGAAATCGACTATACGGGCCTTGATAAAATTATTAAAAATAGTAATAATTTGTGTAAAATCATAAGAAATGATTTGAGAAGAATTGGGATGAAAAACTCTATATTTGAAAAGATAAAAATAGATTTTTATCGAAATAAACTAGTTTTGAACTAGAATTAAAATTCTATTTATTTTTAAATAAATAAATTGAATTTGAAAAGGGTTTTAAAAATAACCAGAATTTCCAAGAATTGAATTGGAATGGATTTGAATCGAAATTGTCTTTGGATTATTTTGATGTTGGATTTCATGATTATACAGATATTGTTATGGAAATTTGAAAGATATATTTATATCGTTATTTCCAATACGATATTTGTGGGTCGTAGAATTTAATGTTGAATATAAGCCGATATATTTTCTATTCAGAGCCTTGTATTTAATATCAAATGTGATTTGGGTTTGTCGTGAATGGTGTCTTCATTAACACTGTTCTTAAGCCCAGTTGAGAAAAGATTAAATCTTTTTATTTAGATTTAATGAAGTGTACCAAATAAATGATATTTAATTGGAATTGAATTGATATTGATTTTTGGGTTTATCGTGAACAGTGTTTTAAATAACACTTGTTCTTTAACTCGGAAATTAATGAAAGGTGATTTTGGTTTGTCGTGAACGGTATCTTCAATAATACTGTTCTTAGACCCAAAGGAGTTAAGAAAATCAGAAACTAACTGGAGATTAGTTTAGTTGAATGGTTTCTGGGGTATTGATCCGATGTTGGTTTCGGCCTTCGGGGTTAATACTTAGGTAACTGTTCGCTTGCTAATTTACGGTTAGGGACTGATTGAAATGTGATGTGATTTTGGGTTTATAGCGAACCGTGTTTTAAATGACACTGATTCTTTAACCCATTCACAGATTAAAACTAAGTGGAGTTTTAATGAATCTTTAATTAGATTGAAAAGATCGAGAATGGAGTATCACCAGTTTTGCTCCAAGCGATAGTTAAATCTTTAATTAGATTTAAACGTGAAATGGTAATTGAATTTACCGATAACACCGTGGTGTTAGATATGAAGTATAACCAGTTTTACTTCATGGGATGAATAGGTTGGGGTTGGGATATTAAACAAATGATTACTTCGGTAAGGTTCGTTAATCCCGACTAGTTTGAAGTGATATTCAAAATGAAGATTAAAGAATAAATTTGAAAGAATTTATCTTTGATAAAATTAATGGGAACCTTTCCCTAAGAATGTGAAATTTAGAAACTAACTGTCAGTTAGCTAAGCAGAATGGTTTTCTAGATATTGATCTGATGTTGGTTTCGGCCTTCGGGGTTAATATTTGGGGGATTATTCTCTTGATTAATTTGGGTTAGTGACTGATGAATTGGAATGAGGCATATGTTGTGTTTGTGTAACACTTGTTTATAATATACGCGAGTTATTCGGAAAGACCGGGTTTATCCCATTCTGAATAACTGATACGACGATAAGTCGAAGATGAAGACAATGGTCGAAGACCGGAGGTCTTCACGTCGTTTGGGTGACTACTGATGATATTGATTGGGATGTACACCCAAGAAGATGGAAACAGTTCGTGATCGTCCAGACGTACTTGGAGATCGATGGATATGCGGGGTACTAGGTGCCTCCGGTTTCGTTCAGACCCAGAACGGACTTGTAAATGGACTGTGTGTCTGACATTGGATTTCAGTCTGTGTGATTGATTTCTATTAAATATATATCTGTTTGGCGGCGGAGAATTTATTCTCTTGCTTAACGCCCTTCTCTGAGACGTACGAGCTCAGGGGTTATATATTGGTGGATGTCCATCGCATGGAATGAATTGCCTATGTGGCAAATGATCAAGGCTTCTGTTGAAAAGCAAAGTCTTGTGGTTGATGATCAAAGCAAGGCCTTTGTGGCATAGCTTTGTGTAACGTTTGATTCGCGAGTTTCACACCCGGTATGAACCACAAACGGGAGAAGGACCTCAGGGGGGACATGCGTTTTCTTTCTAGTTAGAAGTGGCGTCAGTGGTTTTACACGCCCTGACGAGTTTGACTTATGTGGTTGTTGCTGTTACGAGGCGCCTCGGTTTGATCGGACGATCCGGGTCCGATGGAGTCATTTATTGGCTCATTTACACCCCATAAGGTGGAGAAACGTATTGTTCAGGCATTATAATCCACATCGGTGGACCGGCCCTGACGATCCAAGGGCCAGTTGCGGCTGTTCCTGAGGGGCGGACTAGAGCGTCTCGAATCGGTGAGGACGATCCCTAGCCTCGGTTCATACCATAAATGGTAATCCAATTTCCAAATACGTGACATTTGCGGTTTTATTTGTAGAGCCTATTATGGCGACATAGTGGGATGGAGCGCTTATGTAGTAACCCGAATTTCGAGCGGCTTTGGTTATCGACGTAAGCACGACGTCGATAACCAAAACATCGAAAAATCCCGGTAATTAATGAAAGAAATTAGAAGGTGAGAATAGATAAGATAGAACTTATAGAATAGAAGAAGAAGAAGAACCTCATCATCAGAGTAAACACGAATCTCACAGCGGAACGAATAAAATATAACATAACATATCTTTGAAATAACATCAGTATATGTATACAATAACACTTATCAGAGTACAATACTTACAACAACAGCGGAAATAATAATAGCTATAGAATCCTGAAGCCTCCTGCTCCAGCTCTTCAATGTATCTGTAAAATCCCGACTACTTGACTGCCCGTACAAATTTAGGCACCCAAGAGTTTAGGGAAAACAACAAAATAAACTCCGGGTCAGTCATGGGACTGGTGTGAATAAACTCAAATCATTTAAACAGGTATATGATATCTCATAAGACCACGCCGTGAATACGGAACGGGTTTTTCCCTTATGAAAATCCAAATAACTTTTCAAAGCAATATCATTGTGATATTATAATAATGTCTAAGTACAAATAAATATCAATCTAGCAGAAACGCTTGCATCTCACGTTACTACATATATAGTATACAATCAAAATCGCAAGCACGTATTGGATGATTGGATTTCCAACTATGACAAGGTATGGAACCACCTTCCGATCAGTGTACTCTAGGAACGATACACTGGAGTTCAACAAGAACATCTTGTAACTCAGCCACACATGACCGACCACTCATTTCGCTTGAGTGTATCGAATGTACATCACCAACGGTTGGGATCAGCAACCGTTCCCGTACATATATGGGACAGCATTGATAGATTTAAGGAACAAATGAATATTCACTAGATAGGTGATTATACACCCTACTTCGGTGCGACCGACTTAGCCATGCTGCCTGCCCAATTTCTGTCATTTACCGGTTGATGAGGCTAGAAGCTACGCTTTATCATTACATCAGATTCACTTCGAATGCTACATTGTCAGATCCATCGAAAATCACTAATTGACGTCTACAACAGTACATTACGTGTTAGCTAAAAGAAGTTTCCTTCTCCGCTTCCACTCTTGGTATAGTTGAAGAAATCAATGTACGTGATCGTCTGGAAATACTATGTCAGACATCCATCTTCATTCACTTAGAAATGTCACATCGTCATACCCGCCAAATCACAAATTGACTTATCCAAAAATAACACGGGTATACAGCTAAGAGAAACGAATTCCTCCGCCACCAAACGTGAATACGTTTGAAAAGATCAACTTACGCGATCCATTGGATATACTCTGTCAGACCTTCGTCTATACAAGTTGTCCTGGGACTGGACAAACCGAAGGCACTATTCTTTAAACAGGATAGCCCTTGCATTTTACTCCGTCTTCAATTATCTTTGACATATATGATTCGCAACGCTTATGCCAATACAGAGTGGTTCTATGGATAATAATCCAACCGGTCTCTCCATATTAACAACGTTAAAATGGTCAAAACTTCGATAGTCGGTGAGTTAACTATCAAAGAAAAACAAGTGTGCAAACAACGATATTATTTCCAAATGGAAATTATATCGAACAAACATCATTTAACATAAATCCCTTTAGTTCATTTATTTACTTATCTCCTGTTTCCCTATATTCTAAATTCTTATTTTCTTTTATCAGAAAACATTTCTGATTCTCGTTTGGAAAACATTTCCAAAACTCCTTTACGATCAAACCTTACCATTTCTTAGTTAAGCAGGAAGTCACTCAAGTTGGGGTATAATTACCTCTCAAACCTTAACTGAACAACGTTATAACTTCGAAATGGTCAAAGTTTATCTTTTAATCTTTAACAACTTCTTTACGCCTTTCTCGGATTCAATTTTACTAGTCCACTTCTATATTTAAAACATTGGTTATAACGATAACGTTATAACCCCTACTTTCGAATTATCTAACTTTAATTATAACTTCTATTCTTATTAGTGAATAATTAACCTAACACTTATTTATTTATAAATAAATAAATCTCTATTTAAACACTGGAAAGTATAAGCACTTTCCCAAATTCGATATAATCGAATTCGCCGATTAACTCTCTTCGAGAAATCACTATTTGATTAACTCTACTTCGAATAACCTATATTTGACTAACTCTTTCTCGAATAAACGATATTCGAAAATCTCTCTTCGAATAACTAATATTCGATAACTCTTCCTTTTCAAATATCTCATATTTAAAAATCTCACTTCGATTAAACTAAAATCGATAACTCCCTTCGATGAAACTAACATCGATAACTCCTTTCGATGAAACTAACATCGATAACTCCTTTCGATGAAACTAACATCGATTTATTTAACTCGACGAACTTAACTCGACTAACTCGATTTGACTCGACTAACTCGACTTACTTGGTTCGACCAATTCGATTCGATTAACTAGGCTCGACTAACTTGACTAACTTAACTCGACTTATTTGGTTCGACCAATTCGATTCGATTAACTAGGCTCGACTAACTTGACTAACTTAACTCGACTTACTTGGTTCGACCAATTCGATTCGATTAACTAGGCTCGACTAACTTGATCGAACCACCCGATCAACTCAACTTATTTAACTTAACTTATTTCTCAACTCGATCAACTCCTATCGAATAACTAATATTCGATTAAACTCCATTCGCTTGACTCTAGATCGCAGCGATCACAATGGTTACGCCTGACTCCCTCAGGAAACATCCGACCGCCGTAGGCTATTTACAGCCCTGCGAATTACGCTAGCAGTCGTACAAGATGGCAACTTACCCTGAATACTATGTTTTGGCTAACTCTGTTTCAAATAACTATATTTGATTAACTCTAGTTCGTTTTAACTCTAATCGATTAACTCTAACTAATTAACTCCAACTGGTTAACTCTAACTGATTAACTCTAACTGATTAACTCTAACTGGTTAACTCTAACTGATTAACTCTAACTGGTTAACTCTAACTGATTAACTCTAACTGGTTAACTCTATTTGACTAACTCGACTTGGCTAACCCCTTTCGAATAACATATTCGATTAACTAACTTTCGAATACCATATTCGATTAACTAACTTCGAATACCATATTCGATTAACTAACTTCGAATGTCTATATTCGATTAACTAACTTCGAATACCATATTCGATTAACTAACTTCGAATGTCTATATTCGATTAACTAACTTCGAATGTCTGTATTCGATTAACTAACTTCGAATACCATATTCGATTAACTAACTTCGAATACCATATTCGATTAACTCCTTTCGAATGTCTATATTTGATTTACTTTATTCACTTTATAAAGATTTCCTTTTTAACAACGTTTTATTCGTTTGAAAAGATTTACTTTTAAATAACGGTTCTACACTTTAAAAATGATTTCCCTTTTTATAATGTTCCCTTTCCAATTCTATTTGTAAATGGTTTACAAATATTTCCTTTTCAAATTTATTCTTGAAATATTCTAACTTCTTAAATTCCCGGGAAAATTCGCCATAACCTCCTTTGTATCGGGAGCATCGGGAAAATCCCCAAACTCGCCACACAGGCCTTTCCATTCAAAAAGAAATGTTTTGAATTTATTTCCTTTTTAAAATATCTCCTATTTATAAATATCCCAATTTATAAATATTCCTTATTTATAAATATTCCACTGTATAAATATCTCCTATTTATAAGTATTCTATTTTTTAAATATTCTATTTTCAATATCACTTTGAAAATTTCCCTTATCTACATTCCGGTATGTTATGGTATTCAATCATATCAAATCACGAAGTTCAATATCGTCCATACACACACAATCAACAACAGGTTATAATTCACATCATATATCAAAATATATGAAAAACAATAAAATATCTATTGAGGAATCCAGTCGGATTCCTCCAACCTGTTTCCCTGCATCCACAGATGTTACACAATAAAATCAATCATCACTTTCAGTTTCATTTGATATATTCTGATAAACAGAATCAATACGGAAATTTAACTAACTGACTAGCAGTTCAATCAAACGGTCAACACACAATTAATCAGTCAATATTTAACAGTTCTAAAAATACAACATGAAAATATAAACTGTTCAGAGTTAGTGAGATTTACTCACATTTGCAGTTCATCGTTAAAGAATGATAAACTGTCGTTTGATTTGAATCAAACAGTTTAATTCGCCGTAAATTCAAACGAGCTCCATTCCACTTCCGGTCTGTTCCAGTGCGTAGTGTCCGTCCATACGGTCCCAACGCAACTTACGGTTCGTCAATCCCACCTCGTACGAAATAGTTACGACATTCTGAAGTTAATAAACATTTAAATTAATTTAAATTCAATTTCCTTTAATGATTTGGGCTTTAACCCTTTATGGCCCATTACCTTCTAAATACCCAGCATCCCATTCCAACCCGCCAACGTGTTTCCTCCTTCTTCACTACCGTGTACTCCACAAACTCCAAACACCATTACAGGAAATTCCTCCGCCAATTACTCCTTCATTCTCCCACTAAATCCAACACTAAAACCACCGATGCCCTTCTCATTGAAATCTCTACCAAACCATACCAATTACCCCCAACTCGAGCTGCTCATTCCCACCGCGTCACCTGGGTACCATCGAACACGACGGTCACCGAATAACCCAATAGTTCGCCAGTATGTGTAGCTCGATCTTCTGAACCCAAAACCGAACTTGATTTCGTGAGTAAAAGGTTATACGAGGCACCATCTTCAACCCTAGTCTCCACTGTTGATTTTCGATCCTCCCAGACTTGCGTCGCACCCTGTACAACGTATATCAGAAAGAAGCTCTCAAGGAGTGGAGCCGAATGAATCTAACCTCAAGATTTAAGGATTTTTGTTTGTTTTGATTTTGATTTTTTTCTACTTTGCTTTTTACTGGAGAACGCAAAAAAAACGGCGGAAAAAATATGTTGTTGACCAGAATGGAAATGAGTTTAGGGTTTAAGGGAAGTGTAGAGTATTTATAGAAATAGTTTTATTATTTTTTTATTCGAATATTTTATTTATTTATAAGCAACTGCTGATTTTATTCATCCTCTAAAATTCCTGTGATCACATGCGATCCTCAAAAATCACGAAACTGGACATGCAGCTACAGCTCGACATTACGGTCCCAACGAAACTGGTTTCGTCGAATTCCGACTTCGTATGCTCACACAGCGTATTTTTAACCATCAAAATACTGACTGTTTCTCACTCTAAAAATCCGTACGGCCACACAGTGACTCTAAAAATCACGAAACTGGAAATCTAACAACTATTTGATATTGCGGATCCAACAAAACTGGTTTCGTCGAATTCCGACTTCGTTTGCAAAAGTGGCTATTTTTAAAGCGCTGAACAGACCGTTTAAATATATAAATATATTTAAATATAATTAAATTAAATATTAATAAATTATTATTCTCGTATATCTTCACATATGATATTATACAGCTTCAGAATATCATATCAGAATTTACAGGTTGATATTTCAGATTTCAGATTTATCGATATTCAGTTTATATCGAAAATCCTTTTATAACGTATATAAAGCGTCGCAAATTATAAAGGAATTCTACAGCGACTTTTCTGAAATTTGATTTGGACATAAATCAAAATCTATCCGACGAAATCCCGATTTTTCTCTTCCACTAGAAAGATATACTCCACCAGCTCCACACGTTTCTTGTTTCACAGAAATCCGGCTTAAAACGAATCTTGTACATTCAGTTGAAGTTCAAATCACCAAATAGCGAACTGCCGCGTCGTTTCAAGCTCGATTTTAATTATAATATAATTATACGTTCAAACTGTCATCGATTCAATATAATTATTATTATATCTCGAATCGAAACTCCACCAAATCTCGTATGCTATTCAATTCACACGATATTGTGAATTTCACTATTTCCGACTATTTCGACATTATAATATATTTTATTATATTATAATTATTAATTAAATATTCTATATTATTTAATTCACGTTCTCGATATCGATAAATCGATATTTAATAATTAAATAAATAAATTATTCAACAGCAAAAAAATGCGGGTTACTACAATCTTCCCCCCTTAATAAAATTTCGTCCTCGAAATTGCTAAGCTAGGGGACGACCCTATCTACTGGGTAAAAATTTATCTGTTTACCTCTTATCTCCGGTTTCAACTGAACCAATTAATATTGACTAAAATATTAATTTATTCCTGCTAACCAAATTTTCAAAAATTCTGAAAATTTTCTAACGCCTTAACTTTTCGAAAAATTTTGCCAGCACCTCCTTTGTACTGGTCAATATCTCAAACTCCAACTCGCCTCTCTGGGCCTTCTTTAACCCAAAAGAAAATCAAACAGCCAAGCGGCTTGCCAATTCGGCTCATAAATCTCATATCCATATATAATATAAACTGGTACCTTTTTGTCGGGAATATCAACTCTATCACTGCCATATGCTATCAACTCAGCGTATACCAGTGTTATTTCCATCAAATTCCAATCAGTTCATACCCTCAAAACCAAATCGAATTTTATTTGAACCCGAATATCAAATTTAAAATTCTTAACTCATCAACCCAATTCCATAACAGATTATTCTCTAATCCAATTCAATTCTATTTAACTCAGTTCAAGTTAATATTTCAATTTATTTCTACTATCTTATTCTATTTAACTTCATAGGTTAAATTTATATTCCAGAATTTAAACTCCTGGGTTTATTTCAAATCAATTTGAAATCATACTGCCAATTCAAAACCTTTGAATTTTTAAACACCTTGTTTTCACAAAAAAATTCGAAAACAAAACCTTTGGTAGTAATACATCACTTACAACTCGAAAATGAACACTGATGATGTCGCGATTCATCATCAGAATCTATTTTCCAGCTATCGAAGTGAGTTCAATATTATATCACCTTCAGTTTGAAAAACGTTTTCAAAATCTGCCAGGAACTTAAAATTTCCTTATTTTAATTCCAATCTGATTTAAATTCAGATTTTTCTTCATTTTATTTCATATACTTTACTTATATGAATTCTGATTAGTCATTTAAAATCATTTTACCTTTTTATAATCTTACTTGATTATAATAACAACCAACACAACCAATATACTATATCAAATATATTCGGGTAAAATTATTCCATTTACCCTCTTTCAAAACATACCATGACGGTTCATCGTATTCGAGTGTTTAGTAACCCATATCGATACAGTGGATCAAACTGATCGACCAGAATTCACAAACAACTCAACCAATAAAACTCCACAATATAAATCATTTTATATTAACTAACAAATACGTTCACTCGTATATATACACTCAAACTCAGTCTAGGATATTACTAATCCCATCTCTACTGAATCACGCCACAGAGCCAAGGTGACAACTAAACCAATGCTCTGATACCAACTGTAGTAACCCGAATTTCGAGCGGCTTTGGTTATCGACGTAAGCACGACGTCGATAACCAAAACATCGAAAAATCCCGGTAATTAATGAAAGAAATTAGAAGGTGAGAATAGATAAGATAGAACTTATAGAATAGAAGAAGAAGAAGAACCTCATCATCAGAGTAAACACGAATCTCACAGCGGAACGAATAAAATATAACATAACATATCTTTGAAATAACATCAGTATATGTATACAATAACACTTATCAGAGTACAGTACTTACAACAACAGCGGAAATAATAATAGCTATAGAATCCTGAAGCCTCCTGCTCCAGCTCTTCAATGTATCTGTAAAATCCCGACTACTTGACTGCCCGTACAAATTTAGGCACCCAAGAGTTTAGGGAAAACAACAAAATAAACTCCGGGTCAGTCATGGGACTGGTGTGAATAAACTCAAATCATTTAAACAGGTATATGATATCTCATAAGACCACGCCGTGAATACGGAACGGGTTTTTCCCTTATGAAAATCCAAATAACTTTTCAAAGCAATATCATTGTGATATTATAATAATGTCTAAGTACAAATAAATATCAATCTAGCAGAAACGCTTGCATCTCACGTTACTACATATATAGTATACAATCAAAATCGCAAGCACGTATTGGATGATTGGATTTCCAACTATGACAAGGTATGGAAGCACCTTCCGATCAGTGTACTCTAGGAACGATACACTGGAGTTCAACAAGAACATCTTGTAACTCAGCCACACATGACCGACCACTCATTTCGCTTGAGTGTATCGAATGTACATCACCAACGGTTGGGATCAGCAACCGTTCCCGTACATATATGGGACAGCATTGATAGATTTAAGGAACAAATGAATATTCACTAGATAGGTGATTATACACCCTACTTCGGTGCGACCGACTTAGCCATGCTGCCTGCCCGATTTCTGTCATTTACCGGTTGATGAGGCTAGAAGCTACGCTTTATCATTACATCAGATTCACTTCGAATGCTACATTGTCAGATCCATCGAAAATCACTAATTGACGTCTACAACAGTACATTACGTGTTAGCTAAAAGAAGTTTCCTTCTCCGCTTCCACTCTTGGTATAGTTGAAGAAATCAATGTACGTGATCGTCTGGAAATACTATGTCAGACATCCATCTTCATTCACTTAGAAATGTCACATCGTCATACCCGCCAAATCACAAATTGACTTATCCAAAAATAACACGGGTATACAGCTAAGAGAAACGAATTCCTCCGCCACCAAACGTGAATACGTTTGAACAGATCAACTTACGCGATCCATTGGATATACTCTGTCAGACCTTCGTCTATACAAGTTGTCCTGGGACTGGACAAACCGAAGGCACTATTCTTTAAACAGGATAGCCCTTGCATTTTACTCCGTCTTCAATTATCTTTGACATATATGATTCGCAACGCTTATGCCAATACAGAGTGGTTCTATGGATAATAATCCAACCGGTCTCTCCATATTAACAACGTTAAAATGGTCAAAACTTCGATAGTCGGTGAGTTAACTATCAAAGAAAAACAAGTGTGCAAACAACGATATTATTTCCAAATGGAAATTATATCGAACAAACATCATTTAACATAAATCCCTTTAGTTCATTTATTTACTTATCTCCTGTTTCCCTATATTCTAAATTCTTATTTTCTTTTATCAGAAAACATTTCTGATTCTCGTTTGGAAAACATTTCCAAAACTCCTTTACGATCAAACCTTACCATTTCTTAGTTAAGCAGGAAGTCACTCAAGTTGGGGTATAATTACCTCTCAAACCTTAACTGAACAACGTTATAACTTCGAAATGGTCAAAGTTTATCTTTTAATCTTTAACAACTTCTTTACGCCTTTCTCGGATTCAATTTTACTAGTCCACTTCTATATTTAAAACATTGGTTATAACGATAACGTTATAACCCCTACTTTCGAATTATCTAACTTTAATTATAACTTCTATTCTTATTAGTGAATAATTAACCTAACACTTATTTATTTATAAATAAATAAATCTCTATTTAAACACTGGAAAGTATAAGCACTTTCCCAAATTCGATATAATCGAATTCGCCGATTAACTCTCTTCGAGAAATCACTATTTGATTAACTCTACTTCGAATAACCTATATTTGACTAACTCTTTCTCGAATAAACGATATTCGAAAATCTCTCTTCGAATAACTAATATTCGATAACTCTTCCTTTTCAAATATCTCATATTTAAAAATCTCACTTCGATTAAACTAAAATCGATAACTCCCTTCGATGAAACTAACATCGATAACTCCTTTCGATGAAACTAACATCGATAACTCCTTTCGATGAAACTAACATCGATTTATTTAACTCGACGAACTTAACTCGACTAACTCGATTTGACTCGACTAACTCGACTTACTTGGTTCGACCAATTCGATTCGATTAACTAGGCTCGACTAACTTGACTAACTTAACTCGACTTATTTGGTTCGACCAATTCGATTCGATTAACTAGGCTCGACTAACTTGACTAACTTAACTCGACTTACTTGGTTCGACCAATTCGATTCGATTAACTAGGCTCGACTAACTTGATCGAACCACCCGATCAACTCAACTTATTTAACTTAACTTATTTCTCAACTCGATCAACTCCTATCGAATAACTAATATTCGATTAAACTCCATTCGCTTGACTCTAGATCGCAGCGATCACAATGGTTACGCCTGACTCCCTCAGGAAACATCCGACCGCCGTAGGCTATTTACAGCCCTGCGAATTACGCTAGCAGTCGTACAAGATGGCAACTTACCCTGAATACTATGTTTTGGCTAACTCTGTTTCAAATAACTATATTTGATTAACTCTAGTTCGTTTTAACTCTAATCGATTAACTCTAACTAATTAACTCCAACTGGTTAACTCTAACTGATTAACTCTAACTGATTAACTCTAACTGGTTAACTCTAACTGATTAACTCTAACTGGTTAACTCTAACTGATTAACTCTAACTGGTTAACTCTATTTGACTAACTCGACTTGGCTAACCCCTTTCGAATAACATATTCGATTAACTAACTTTCGAATACCATATTCGATTAACTAACTTCGAATACCATATTCGATTAACTAACTTCGAATGTCTATATTCGATTAACTAACTTCGAATACCATATTCGATTAACTAACTTCGAATGTCTATATTCGATTAACTAACTTCGAATGTCTGTATTCGATTAACTAACTTCGAATACCATATTCGATTAACTAACTTCGAATACCATATTCGATTAACTCCTTTCGAATGTCTATATTTGATTTACTTTATTCACTTTATAAAGATTTCCTTTTTAACAACGTTTTATTCGTTTGAAAAGATTTACTTTTAAATAACGGTTCTACACTTTAAAAATGATTTCCCTTTTTATAATGTTCCCTTTCCAATTCTATTTGTAAATGGTTTACAAATATTTCCTTTTCAAATTTATTCTTGAAATATTCTAACTTCTTAAATTCCCGGGAAAATTCGCCATAACCTCCTTTGTATCGGGAGCATCGGGAAAATCCCCAAACTCGCCACACAGGCCTTTCCATTCAAAAAGAAATGTTTTGAATTTATTTCCTTTTTAAAATATCTCCTATTTATAAATATCCCAATTTATAAATATTCCTTATTTATAAATATTCCACTGTATAAATATCTCCTATTTATAAGTATTCTATTTTTTAAATATTCTATTTTCAATATCACTTTGAAAATTTCCCTTATCTACATTCCGGTATGTTATGGTATTCAATCATATCAAATCACGATGTTCAATATCGTCCATACACACACAATCAACAACAGGTTATAATTCACATCATATATCAAAATATATGAAAAACAATAAAATAACTGTTGAGGAATCCAGTCGGATTCCTCCAACCTGTTTCCCTGCATCCACAGATGTTACACAATAAAATCAATCATCACTTTCAGTTTCATTTGATATATTCTGATAAACAGAATCAATACGGAAATTTAACTAACTGACTAGCAGTTCAATCAAACGGTCAACACACAATCAATCAGTCAATATTTAACAGTTCTAAAAATACAACATGAAAATATAAACTGTTCAGAGTTAGTGAGATTTACTCACATTTGCAGTTCATCGTTAAAGAATGATAAACTGTCGTTTGATTTGAATCAAACAGTTTAATTCGCCGTAAATTCAAACGAGCTCCATTCCACTTCCGGTCTGTTCCAGTGCGTAGTGTCCGTCCATACGGTCCCAACGCAACTTACGGTTCGTCAATCCCACCTCGTACGAAATAGTTACGACATTCTGAAGTTAATAAACATTTAAATTAATTTAAATTCAATTTCCTTTAATGATTTGGGCTTTAACCCTTTATGGCCCATTACCTTCTAAATACCCAGCATCCCATTCAAACCCGCCAACGTGTTTCCTCATTCTTCACTACCGTGTACTCCACAAACTCCAAACACCATTACAGGAAATTCCTCCGCCAATTACTCCTTCATTCTCCCACTAAATCCAACACTAAAACCACCGATGCCCTTCTCATTGAAATCTCTACCAAACCATACCAATTACCCCCAACTCGAGCTGCTCATTCCCACCGCGTCACCTGGGTACCATCGAACACGACGGTCACCGAATAACCCAATAGTTCGCCAGTATGTGTAGCTCGATCTTCTGAACCCAAAACCGAACTTGATTTCGTGAGTAAAAGGTTATACGAGGCACCATCTTCAACCCTAGTCTCCACTGTTGATTTTCGATCCTCCCAGACTTGCGTCGCACCCTGTACAACGTATATCAGAAAGAAGCTCTCAAGGAGTGGAGCCGAATGAATCTAACCTCAAGATTTAAGGATTTTTGTTTGTTTTGATTTTGATTTTTTTCTACTTTGCTTTTTACTGGAGAACGCAAAAAAAACGGCGGAAAAAATATGTTGTTGACCAGAATGGAAATGAGTTTAGGGTTTAAGGGAAGTGTAGAGTATTTATAGAAATAGTTTTATTATTTTTTTATTCGAATATTTTATTTATTTATAAGCAACTGCTGATTTTATTCATCCTCTAAAATTCCTGTGATCACATGCGATCCTCAAAAATCACGAAACTGGACATGCAGCTACAGCTCGACATTACGGTCCCAACGAAACTGGTTTCGTCGAATTCCGACTTCGTATGCTCACACAGCGTATTTTTAACCATCAAAATACTGACTGTTTCTCACTCTAAAAATCCGTACGGCCACACAGTGACTCTAAAAATCACGAAACTGGAAATCTAACAACTATTTGATATTGCGGATCCAACAAAACTGGTTTCGTCGAATTCCGACTTCGTTTGCAAAAGTGGCTATTTTTAAAGCGCTGAACAGACCGTTTAAATATATAAATATATTTAAATATAATTAAATTAAATATTAATAAATTATTATTCTCGTATATCTTCACATATGATATTATACAGCTTCAGAATATCATATCAGAATTTACAGGTTGATATTTCAGATTTCAGATTTATCGATATTCATTTTATATCGAAAATCCTTTTATAACGTATATAAAGCGTCGCAAATTATAAAGGAATTCTACAGCGACTTTTCTGAAATTTGATTTGGACATAAATCAAAATCTATCCGACGAAATCCCGATTTTTCTCTTCCACTAGAAAGATATACTCCACCAGCTCCACACGTTTCTTGTTTCACAGAAATCCGGCTTAAAACGAATCTTGTACATTCAGTTGAAGTTCAAATCGCCAAATAGCGAACTGCCGCGTCGTTTCAAGCTCGATTTTAATTATAATATAATTATACGTTCAAACTGTCATCGATTCAATATAATTATTATTATATCTCGAATCGAAACTCCACCAAATCTCGTATGCTATTCAATTCACACGATATTGTGAATTTCACTATTTCCGACTATTTCGACATTATAATATATTTTATTATATTATAATTATTAATTAAATATTCTATATTATTTAATTCACGTTCTCGATATCGATAAATCGATATTTAATAATTAAATAAATAAATTATTCAACAGCAAAAAAATGCGGGTTACTACAGCTTATGCCGTCTATGATTGATACTTATGATTTGAAGTTGTCTTATACACTATGCACTTATAATAGTATCAAATGATTTGTTTTAAACGTATCAAGCATTCTTGGCTATTATAGGGTAAAAACCCTATCCTCCGGCTTGCGTTGCATTGTGTGATGGGAACTGGGTCTTATAATAGCTTCATTGTTCTTTATTTAGCATTGCGCTGTTGTTTTATGCACTGGTGTTCTTGGGAGGAAACCCGTTCCGTGTTATACGGCGTGGTCCCTTGATTTACCTAACTTTAAAATAAAGATTAATAACTGTTTTAGTTCTCACACCAGTCACATGAATGACCTGGAGTTTATTGTTTTAACCTAAACTCTGGGTGCCCCTATTTTGACACGGGCAGCTGGTAGTTTTGGTTTTGCAGATTTATATTCACATGATCCTGGTTTACAGCTGGAACGATATCCGGAAAGCTTTGTATCCGTATATCTCCTTCAGTTGTGTATTGTACTATTTTCCGCTGCGATGTATTTAACTGTAATTTAAATCTCTGATATTTCTGTGTAATATTCATTTATACTCTGTATATTCTTGTAATCTGATGGTATTGTTGTAATAACAATGAAATGTTCTCCCGTCTGCGTTCTATTTTGTCCTGTTCTCAAAACAATCAGGCGTTTCGAACGGTTTGGGTCGGTTTAGCGACTGATTCGGATCGAGCGAAATTCCTTTTTGTTACATCATCCTATATATATATCAGGATTTGGAAGTTGTACATCTTAAGAGATGTCTGAGGAGAAGATTGAAATTGTAATTTCCAATTATGGAATTGAAAGGTCGTGTTGTCAATTTTTGAATAAGTCCAATTTAGTCAATGAGATTTAAATTGAGATTCAAATTCAAATGGGTTCAAGAGTAAGTAAAATATCGTAATCTGGAATGAAGAGAATTGTTTGAATAAGCTTAGTAATTGGTTCCATTAGGTAATTGGTTAATTGATTTGAAAAAACGGAAAATAAAAGCAAGATTTAAATAGAATTTTAATTTAAATTCGGGTTAATTAATACAAGATATATATGAAATTAGATAGTTAATAAACAAAATAAAAAAATGTAATGTATAATAGACCAGATTGAATTAAGTGACGAATCGATTAATTGAAAATTTGGAGAGAATTTTTGTTTTACAACCAATAATATGAGATGTTGAAAAACACGATTTGGAAAATATGAATTTGTTAAAAAAAAATCTTATGTCAATATACATAAGTACGAGTTATATGAAATATGAAATACTATATATACATAGTATCACATGTTTTCAAATTAAGATAAGGAAAGTACCTTCCTTCTCCTTTGAATTTCAAGCTTAGCTGAGATATGCTGCTGGTGGCAGTAGGTTATTCGGACATAAAACTCATGAGTTTCCATTGAGCACGACTGCTAGCGTAATTCGCAGGGCTGCAGATAGCCTACGACGATCGGATGTTTCTTGAGGGAATCAGGCGTAACCATTGTGATCACTGCGATCTAGAGTCGTTGGAATTCGACCGTGTAGCGAAATCTGCAGGGCTGCAGATAGCCTACGACGGACGAATGTTTCTTGGGGGAACCAAGCGTAACCATTGTGACTGCTGCGATCTACAGTCGAATTATAAAGGCGTAATCCGCAGAGCTGTGAAAGCTTATGGGTATGGATGTTTCCTGGGGGACCCAGGCATAACCATTGTGTACCTGTTGTAACGACCCGTATTCTACACATCATAGATTTGTAGAATATTTATTTCTTTCCCGTATGAAGTTGTATGGTCATGTAACTTTGGGAAACATCCATTAGAGTCATTTCCCATGTTCATGATTTTTGTCGATTTTTAAATGACCATTTTGCCCCTAGTTGGTACTGTTTTGGCCATAACTTTTGATTGGAATGGAATTTTGACCTGAAACCACTTCTATTTGATTCGTTTGATGGTTTACCTTTCCGTAGAGTGGTCATAATAGCCAAACGGACTTACCGTTTGGGAGATATGGCTGAAATAAGGTTTGGAGGGTGAAAAACTGCTTAACCGGGCCAAATCGGGTGATTAGCGAGTAGGCCCATAACCCATTTCGGGATTAGGGTTATGGGAGGGCTGAAATGAGATAGAGAATCATTCCATTTCAGTTTTCTAGCCTCCACTTATCACCAAGGAACCCTAAAAATGGCCTCCAACCTCTAAATCACCTCCAAATCATCTTTTGGTCAAGGATTTGGCTTAGCAACCCCTAATCAAGGAAGATCTTCACTAAAGCAACTTAGGAGCTGCTGTTTGGCATTGAGATTCACATCAAATCAGAGATTTATTTCGGATCTTGGTTTATTTTGTGGCTAAGGTGAGTGATTTGCATAGTTTTGCACTAATTATGGCTAATTAGGGGTGATTAGTGTTAATTAGCGAATTTAAACATGATAAAATTCTGGAAAAATGTTTATAAAATTCGGAATGATGTTTTAGACCTCTGATATGTATTTGGGTTAATTTGGTTAAGTTTTGTTAGTCCTATCATTAGTTTCACCTAAACATGCTTAAGGGGAAAATATGAGATTTTGGGTATGTTTGGTCCATTTCTACTTATCATATTGATGTTTTGATGTTTGTGGTTGATTATGTATGTTGCTATGACTGTATGGTATGCTTTGTGATTGATTAGAGTAGTTAGAATGGTCGAAAACGCCGTCGAATGGCGTAAACAGCTCGCTGGACAAGGTGCAGGGATTCAGATCGCATAGGGGATTGAGGGACGATCGGATCGCCCTATGGGATCGTGGGACATCCCCACGAGTCGAGTCATCCCCTCCGAACCGAACCATTTGCGCAAGGCCCATGAGCAACAATTGTGAACTGCTACCCGATCCGATCCACTCGTGCTTCATATCACGATCCGAACAAGAGGAAAGCAGCATCCACGATCTGATGCACAACGAGACGACGATCCGAACCAGGAGAGAACCACGAGCTGGAGGGGCACGATCCGATCCGTATGGGGTATCACGAGCCGAACCAAGGAGGGGAGCACGATCCGAGGAAAATAGAAAGGGGACCGCAATGACGATCCGATCACCTGGAGGATCACGACCCGATTCGATGCATGAGGTGCGACCCGATCCGAATGCCTAAGGCCGATCCGATCCAATGAAGAATGTGAAGGCTGATCCGATCCGATTCGATGGTGATGACCAATAACCCGAGATGCAAAGGTAGTCCATATGGAAGTTAGAGCTCAGGATCCCGGAACCAGTTGGGAACCAATGAGTTCACTTCATGGTTGGACTTTGCTGCGGGACGTGTGCTAAGGAGTTGTTGACGTTCATAACTTCGATCCACCACTAAGAATGAATGATGGGCTACTTATCAGTGCAGTAGGGTCATTATGACTTGAGGGGCAAAGTGATGGTAGCAAGACTACGTTATCAGTGCAGTAGGGTCATTATGACTGAGGGGCAAGGTGATGCGTAGTAAGACTATGAGCCAGCGCAGATGGGGTGAATAACTCCATGGGGCAAGTGGACATAGTAAGGATTAGTAAGGCTATGAGCCAGTGCAGTGGGGTTTCTGTGACTCCATGGGGCAAAGTGGACATAGCAAATGATTAGTGGCTACGTTATCAGTGCAATGAAGCCATTCATGACTTCATGGGGCAGAGTGATCGTAGCAAAGTATATTGGGCGATTGAAGTGGTGAATGTCGTATGCTTTACGCACTAAGTGAGAAGATGTGAGGATGGATGCTATGTTTGATTGTTTGCCATCATTATGACATGCACACCTCCCCCACCTCCGTATCTTTATATTGATTGATATGATACCTTAGAGTGTTGTACAGTATGTAGTGCTAACTCTTTGGTTGCAGGTCCAGGTTCAGGTATGTTTTAGTCTACCTGTTATTGTTCACTTTAGATGCTTATCGCTCATACCAGGCTTTATGTCTGACCCAGAGTTTTATGTCTCCTCTTATTACTCTGGGTGCTCACACGAGCAGACTAGAGGCAGGTTAGCTGGTGATGCGCGAGTAGCTGATTCGGAGGCGAGCAGGAGGCTTCCACGTATGATATATATATATACACATTCTCCCTGTGTCGTTGGTAGTCGCTACTTGGGCATTAGTAGTGTACCTCATTTATCTTACTTTTGCTTTGAGACAGTTTGAAAGTTGTAATAAGCTGTATTTTGGATTTCCGCTGCTATGATGTTTAGTTCTGATTTTCAGCTTATGCACTGTCTCTCCTGTTTTATGTCAAGTATGTTATTATTATATTTTGTTCTATGCGCTGTGAGACATTCTACAGGTTCTTGGTATGTTCATTTCCTTCTTCCTTTTCCTTCTGACGACCCGTTCCGTGCTAACTGGACATGAGTACAGCGCACTTTTGAAGTAAATGTCGGTTGGTGCGGGGCGGGCCGTCACACTTGGTATCAGAGCTCTAGGTTGCGTAGTTAACCTAGGGAAAGACACTAGGGAGAGTTAGTACGTATATGAGAGTACGTATTTGTGATTACTTTGGTTGTCAAAAGCAATGTATATATATACTATTAGTAGTATAAGAATGAAGTTGCACTGCACTAGTACCACTATGGGGTCGTTAATCGTTTCCCTTTTACAGATTGACGATGAGCCGATATGTTAGAGGTACCGGTAGAGGGGCCAATAATGGGAATGCCGCTGACATGAGAGCGATGTTTACTAACCTCATGAGAGACATGCTTAGAGAAGTGCAAGGGGCAGTTCCCAATCCCGGAGCTGGTGTTGGCCCAGTAGTGCAGGCGCCTAGGGTCGATTACGCCAAGTTGTGCAAGGATTACACTAATCTTGGTGGGAAGCCGTTCCACGGAACGGAGTCGGCGACGGATGTTCAAGATTGGATGGATAGCTGCGACCGTATCTTCGATGACTTGGGTCTTGAGGATGCGATGAAGAGAAGGCTAGCGTCTCGTCAGCTGCAAGGGCGAGCGATGAATTCTTGGAATGCCATTAGAACAGCTACTCCAGAGGACCAGGTTACTTGGGTTCAGTTCAAGGCTCGCTTTAGCGAGAAGTTCATTCCAGCTGCCCAGAAGTCAGTATTGTTCAAGAGGTTCTTGGAACTCAAGCAGGGTGGCAGGGCAGTTTCTGATTATATTGCTGAGTTCGACACTTTGTCGAAGTATGGACTGTCTCTCATTGATACTCCTGAAAAGAAGAATGAGAAGTTCATTACTGGTTTGGACCGGTACTTGGGGGAAAGGCTTATCAACCACATCGATGAGACTTTTGAATCGATCGTGGGGAAAGCTTTGAGATCAGAGAGTCTTTACCCTAAGTCAAAGACTGAGGCTGCATCTGCAGAAGGGCCAAAGTCGCAAGCAGGCGGTGGAGGCAAGAATAACTCTCAGAATAAGAGGAAGCAGGACCAATCTAAGAGTGGCCAGAAAAAGAGCAAGAAGGATGTTGAGTGCTTCAGCTGTGGAAAGAAAGGCCATTATGCTAAAGAATGTCGGGCCAAGCCAGCGGAAAGGAAGTGCTACAACTGTGGTCAAGTGGGACATCAGAAGGATAAGTGTCCGCAACCTCTTAAGGAGAAGCAGATTGTGAAAGCATATGCTCTTGATGCTATTCCTTCTTCGTCGAATGCCCCAACTGCGGCGGAGAAAGGAAAGAATGTTGTTATTCAATGTATGCTTTCTATTTATGATATACCAGTTCGAGTTTTGTTTGATACTGGGGCTTCCCGTTCCTTCATATCTAGTGACCTGGTAGATAGGTTGGGACTGGAACCCGAGATAGTCGATAGACCATTGGTTGTGACGAACCCGATTGGTGGTTCGACTAGCCTTGGTATGATTTGCAGGAATTTGGTCTTATCGAGTCATGGATGTATGTTTGTATGTGATTGCTTTGTTTTGGGCTTTACTGGGTATGGCATTATATTGGGAGTCGATTGGCTCCAAAGATACGGGGTGGTGGTAGACTGTGAGGGCTTTTTGGTGACAGTGAGGGCGGATGATGGGCGGAGGGTAGTGTTTGGTAGTCTACCTAGTGATGGGGTTATGGCTAGTTTTGTAAATTACCTCGACATCCCGCAGGATGAGTTGTCAGATGTGCCCGTGGTTGGCCAGTATCCGGACGTCTTCGAGGAGGTGACCGGGCTTCCACCACACCGAGAGATTGAGTTCCGTATTGATTTAGTGAAAGATGCCAGACCTATAGTAATGCCACTTCGTCGTATGGCACCAAAGGAGCAGCGAGAGCTCGGGGTGCAAGTCAGCAATCTTTTGAAGAAGGGGTTGATTAGAAGGAGTGTCTCCGAGTGGGGAGCACCAGTTGTGTTTGCCACTAAGGCAGATGGTTCCCTTCGTTTGTGTGTGGACTATCGCGAGTTGAATAAGGTGACGAGGAAGAATAAGTATCCTCTACCGCGGATAGATGATTTGTTTGATCAGCTGGAAGGAGCAAGAGTGTTCTCCCAGTTGGACCTCGCGACAGGATTTCATCAGCTTCGAGTAGCGGATGAGAGTGTTCCGAAAACGGCATTTAGGACGCCGTCTGGATTTTATGAGTGGTTGGTCATGCCATTTGGGTTGACCAATGCACCAGCCTATTTTGTGGATCTTATGAATCGAGTATTCAGAGATCAGTTGAATAAGTTTGTTCTTGTGTTCGTGGATGATATCCTTGTTTATTCAAGGACAGAGGAGGAACACAAGGGGCACTTGAGGATAGTGATGGAGGTGTTGAGGAAACACCAATTGAAAGCGAAATTCTCTAAGTGTCATTTTTGGAGAAGGGAAGTAAGATTCTTGGGTCATGTTGTTTCAGAGTGTGGTATTGCCGTGGACCCTGCGAAGGTGGCTACGGTACAGGATTGGCCTACGCCCAAGAATGCAACAGAAGTAAGAAGTTTCTTGGGATTAGCCGGATATTATCGTAAGTTTATCCAGGACTTCTCCAAGATTGCAGCATCGTTGACTCAGTTGACTAAGAAGAATTAGTCCTTCGTTTGGGACGGAGTGTGTGAGGATGCCTTCAAGAGTCTAAAGGAGAAGTTGACGCGTGCGCCAGTGCTAGTCATTCCTAAGGGGAATGAAGAGATGACGGTATACACGGATGCTTGTGGTGCCGGACTGGGTGCTGTATTGATGCAAGGAGGTAGGGTTGTAGCTTATGCTAGTCGACAGCTAAAGCCGCATGAGAAGAAGTATCCTACCCATGATTTGGAATTGGCAGCGATTGTATTTGCGCTGAAGATGTGGAGACACTATCTCTTGGGAGAAAGATTTGAGTTGTTTACCAATCATAAATCATTAAAGTATCTCTTCTCTCAGAAAGATCTGAATCTCCGTCAGCAGAGATGGTTAGAGTTCTTGGCTTCGTATGATTTTGATATCGCGTATACACCTGGGAAGGGTAATGCGGTAGCCGATGCCTTGAGTAGGAGACATGCCAGCTTAGGGGCAATGTTTCTTGAATGGAAGCAACTAGAGTTTATCGGGGTTTTGATTTCAGACCAAAGTGCGAGTTGGATCTAGTTATGCTAGCTAGTTTGACGATTAGACCCACTCTGATAGAGCGGATTGGTTCTAGCCAGAGGGACGATCCTAATCTATTAGAAATCATCTCCAAGTTAGAGATGAACGTCGGCGGTGAGGAGATGAATGTGTATGGGCTTGATCGAGATGGATGGCTTCGGAAGAATGGAAGACTAGTTGTGCCCAACGTGAATGGTTTGAGAGATGAAGTGCTTAGAGAATGTCATCACTCAAAACTGACTATACATCCCGGTGGTAATAAGATGTATCGAGACATGAGACAGACTTACTACTGGGAAGGGATGAAAAGAGACGTTGGGAAGTTTATATCCAAATGCATGAATTGTCAGCTAGTTAAAGCCGAGCAAAAGAAGCCTAGTGGGTTGTTGCAACCATTAGAAATTCCCGAATGGAAATGGGAGCAAGTCTCGATGGATTTCATCGATGGTTTACCAAGGACTAGATCGGGATATGATAGCATTTGGGTAATTGTGGATCGATTGACTAAGAGCGCAAGATTTATACCCGTCAAATCAACCAGAACGACAGCCAAGTTGGCAGAATTGTGTATGAAGTGGGTAGTGAGATTTCATGGAGTACCCAAAAGCATTGTGAGTGACCGAGACCCGTTGTTCACTAGTGGGTTTTGGAAGAGCTTACAAGAGGCTCTAGGGTCAGGATTACATCTCAGTACCGCATATCATCCTCAGACCGACGGCCAGACGGAGAGGGTGAATCGTATATTGGAAGATCTCTTGAGAGCTTGTATATTGGATTTTGGTGGATCATGGGATGACCATTTTCATCTAGTAGAGTTTGCATATAATAATAGCTACCAATCCAGTATCGGTATAGCTCCATATGAAGCTTTGTACGGAAGACCGTGCAACTCACCATCATGTTGGATAGAGACTGGCGAGAAGTTTGTGCTTGGACCAGATGTGGTGAGAGAAACTTCAGATAAGATTAAGATCATTCAGCAACGAATGAAAGCTGCCCAAGATAGGCAGAAGAGTTATGCTGATAATAGGAGAAGAGATTTGAAATTCTCCGTTGGTGACTTGGTGTTTGTTAAGATCTCTCCGTTGAAGAGCGTGATACGATTTGGCAGGAGAGGCAAGTTGGCACCAAAATTTGTTGGTCCATTCCCCGTTCTTGAATTAGTCGGGAATTTGGCATATAGAGTTGGCTTACCAGAGAAAATGGCGGGAGTTCACAATGTATTTCATGTTTCCCAACTAAGGAAGTTCGTTCACGACTCAGATGTGACTATTTCACCTGATCAGTTAGAGGACTTCGAAGTAGAACCCGAGGCGGTTGGGAACCGCAAGCCGATCCGTATTGTGGGGCACGATATAAAGCAACTTCGAAGGAAGTCGGTGAAGCTAGTCAAGGTTCAGTGGGGCGAGGACGAGAATGATTGTACTTGGGAGACAGAGGAGAGCATTAGGAAAGCACATCCAGAACTCTTTGCCTGGTAAGATTTACTTTGCGATTTAGTTTTCCGCATGCTAGGGTAGACTTGTTTTGCTTGTTTTGCATGTTGATTGTTGTTTTATAATTGATAGGCATGCGGGACCTTTGTGTGTGTTTGGATTAGGGAATTTCGTGGGCGAAATTTCTTAAGGGGGGAGAGTGTAACGACCCGTATTCTACACATCATAGATTTGTAGAATATTTATTTCTTTCCCGTATGAAGTTGTATGGTCATGTAACTTTGGGAAACATCCATTAGAGTCATTTCCCATGTTCATGATTTTTTTCGATTTTTAAATGACCATTTTGCCCCTAGTTGGTACTGTTTTGGCCATAACTTTTGATTGGAAAGGAATTTTGACCTGAAACCACTTCCATTTGATTCGTTTGATGGTTTACCTTTCCGTAGAGTGGTCATAATAGCCAAACGGACTTACCGTTTGGGAGATATGGCTGAAATAAGGTTTGGAGGGTGAAAAACTGCTTAACCGGGCCAAATCGGGTGATTAGCGAGTAGGCCCATAACCCATTTCGGGATTAGGGTTATGGGAGGGCTGAAATGAGATGGAGAATCATTCCTTTTCAGTTTTCTAGCCTCCACTTATCACCAAGGAACCCTAAAAATGGCCTCCAACCTCTAAATCACCTCCAAATCATCTTTTGGTCAAGGATTTGGCTTAGCAACCCCTAATCAAGGAAGATCTTCACTAAAGCAACTTAGGAGCTGCTGTTTGGCATTGAGATTCACATCAAATCAGAGATTTATTTCGGATCTTGGTTTATTTTGTGGCTAAGGTGAGTGATTTGCATAGTTTTGCACTAATTATGGCTAATTAGGGGTGATTAGTGTTAATTAGCGAATTTAAACATGATAAAATTCTGGAAAAATGTTTATAAAATTCGGAATGATGTTTTAGACCTCTGATATGAATTTGGGTCAATTGGGTTAAGTTTTGTTAGTCCTATCATTAGTTTCACCTAAACATGCTTAAGGGGAAAATATGGGATTTTTGGTATGTTTGGTCCATTTCTACTTATCATATTGATGTTTTGATGTTTGTGGTTGATTATGTATGTTGCTATGACTGTATGGCATGCTTTGTGATTGATTAGAATAGTTAGAATGGTCGAAAACGCCGTCGAATGGCGTAAACAGCTCGCTGGACAAGGTGCAGGGATTCAGATCGCATAGGGGATTGAGGGACGATCGGATCGCCCTATGGGATCGTGGGACATCCCCACGAGTCGAGTCATCCCCTCCGAACCGAACCATCTGCGCAAGGCCCACGAGCAACAATCGTGAACTGCTACCCGATCTGATCCACTCTTGCTTCATATCACGATCCGAACAAGAGGAAAGCAGCATCCACGATCTGATCCAGAGCGAGACGACGATCCGAACCAGGAGAGAACCACGAGCTGGAGGGGCGCGATCCGATCCGTATGGGGTATCACGAGCCGAACCAAGGAGGGGAGCACGATCCGAGGCAAATAGAAAGGGGACCGCAATGACGATCCGATCACCTGGAGGATCACGACCTGATTCGATGCATGAGGTGCGACCCGATCCGAATGCCTAAGGCCGATCCGATCCGATGAAGAATGTGAAGGCTGATCTGATCCGATTCGATGGTGATGACCAATAACCAGAGATGCAAAGGTAGTCCATATGGAAGTTAGAGCTCAGGATCCCGGAACCAGTTGGGAATCAATGAGTTCACTTCATGGTTGGACTTTGCTGCGGGACGTGTGCTAAGGAGTTGTCGACGTTCATAACTTCGATCCACCACTAAGAATGAATGATGGGCTACTTATCAGTGCAGTAGGGTCATTATGACCTGAGGGGCAAAGTGATGGTAGCAAGACTACGTTATCAGTGCAGTAGGGTCATTATGACTGAGGGGCAAAGTGATGCGTAGTAAGACTATGAGCCAGCGCAGATGGGGTGAATAACTCCATGGGGCAAGTGGACATAGTAAGGATTAGTAAGGCTATGAGCCAGTGCAGTGGGGTTCCTGTGACTCCATGGGGCAAAGTGGACATAGCAAATGATTAGTGGCTACGTTATCAGTGCAATGAAGCCATTCATGACTTCATGGGGCAGAGCGATCGTAGCAAGGTATATTGGGCAATCGAAGTGGTGAATGTCGTATGCTTTACGCACTGAGTGAGAAGATGTGAGGATGGATGCTATGTTTGATTGTTTTCCATCATTATGACATGCACACCTCCCCCACCTCCGTATCTTTATATTGATTGATATGATACCTTAGAGTGTTGTACAGTATGTAGTGCTAACTCTTTGGTTGCAGGTCCAGGTTCAGGTATGTTTTAGTCTACCTGTTATTGTTCACTTTAGATGCTTATCGCTCATACCAGGCTTTATGTCTGACCCAGAGTTTTATGTCTCCTCTTATTACTCTGGGTGCTCACACGAGCAGACTAGAGGCAGGTTAGCTGGTGATGCGCGAGTAGCTGATTCGGAGGCGGGCAAGAGGCTTCCACGTATGATATATATATATACACATTCTCCCTGTGTCGTTGGTAGTCGCTACTTGGGCATTAGTAGTGTACCTCATTTATCTTACTTTTGCTTTGAGACAGTTTGAAAGTTGTAATAAGCTGTATTTTGGATTTCCGCTGCTATGATGTTTAGTTCTGATTTTCAGCTTATGCACTGTCTCTCCTGTTTTATGTCAAGTATGTTATTATTATATTTTGTTCTATGCGCTGTGAGACATTCTACAGGTTCTTGGTATGTTCATTTCCTTCTTCCTTTTCCTTCTGACGACCCGTTCCGTGCTAACTGGACATGAGTATAGCGCACTTTTGAAGTAAATGTCGGTTGGTGCGGGGCGGGCCATCACACCTGTGGTCCACGAGATATATCTACAAGTGAAAGAGATGTAACCAGTAACCACTAGAGTTAGTAAAGATAGACTAGAGCCACCCATTTTATGCAGCAGTTTGTCTTTGTGACTTGATTCGTCTTTGTAATCTGATTGGTCTTCATGACCTTATTTAATTTTATCATCTCAGCATTTTTTTCGTGAACCTGGGAGAGAGCAATCAACACTCAATGACATCATATTTTCTTTTGATTCTTAAATATCTTCCGTTGATCTGTTCACGACAAAATTCACAGGGAAGTGAATTCCTACGGATACAGATATTTTCTGGGGGATCCAAACGGAACCATTGTGTATCTGCGATTCATGAACAATCAACTTATCAACATTACATTAGTACTTTCTGTATCTGTTTTTAAAGGAAATTTTGAAATACTTTCACTGGGAGTTGAAGCAAGGATGTATGTAGTACTTTGATATTTTAGTTATGCGCCTGTCCAGTCTATGTCTAACATTTGTAAGAACGACAATAGACTTGTCAAACTTCGAGTTATCAAGTATTTTTTTTAATAAATAATTTGAAATGAAAATATACCTAATTTAATAAGTTAAGAAAAGATTTTAGAGTATTTTCAAGTCGATAGTTTGTGTCTTGAAAAGTATATGTTATTTACACTCTTCGGAAGTGTTGGGAAAAATTAAAGGGATTAAATGTAAAGAGGATGGGTTGACTATTGAAAGGCCTAGACCCATTGTAGACTGCAACGATGGTTTGGTAAACATTAAAGGATTTGTTGTAGAATAATTTGAGATGCGTAAATCCAACTTGTGTGTGCGGAATTTGATATTTAAGAAGGGATTGGATTTGAAACAGAATTTGGTTTTCTGAGTGAATTGAATATGAGGAATAAAAAATGAGGATCGACAACTTAAATATCGATATTTAAATTAGTTGTGGAAAAATTTACACAGATATGAAAAAATTAGAAGTATACATTGGTATAACCCCAACGATCTCTCCTTTTCGAGTACGAAAAGTTTTTAAGGAGGGAGATTATTGTAACCTCCCAGAAATTTGGACAATTTGAAATGAGATTAATTAAAGGTTCTATTAATGATCAATTTTATATTGGAACTTGGGTTAGCAAATCAAATATAATATTTGAATTGAATTGAATATTAAATTCAGAATGGTTGGTTATGAATCAAATAGTTGTTGTTGAATATTTGAATAGAATTTAGTCGAACTTAATCGGATATTTGAATTGTTATCCGATTGAGAAAAATAAACGGTTGAACTTAAAAATAAACGATATTGACGTTAAACGAATTTAATATTTTTATCCGTTACAAATATATGGAAATTGGTTTTTTGTGTATAAAGGAATGAAATTTAACGTTTCAATTTGGAAACAAACAGAGTCATGGGTGAACAAATGGAATTAAATCGATGAACCGATAAATAATTAAAAAATAAAAATAACATCATATACAGATGGAGTCAGATTACAATCAAATTTATTTTATCGAATTCGGAACGCGAAGATGGAGCGGTATATACAATTTTTGTCGCATTCAGAGGCTGTGTTAGCGGTGCAAATCTGAAGCGTTCTGTGGTATTCAGGGTATAAATTTATATTAAAATAGAAACAGATGTAACCTACCAAAAATAAGTCTCGCAGATCTATAAGCTGAAAACACGGCAACCCTATAAACCTATCATGATGTTACATCATTCCTGTCTTTCAATTTAGTTCTATAAATTTCAATCTCTATTCCCATTTTTTTCATTCAGAAAAATCCATTTTTTTCCCAATTTTATTCAAATCGAAGCCCTCTTCATTCCTCCTTAATGGCCGAAATCCTTTTCTCCTTAATCAAAGTATGAAATCACTTCCTCCTCGATTAATTAGAATCGCTCCGCCTCTTTCCCAAATCACGCCTCCTCCTCTATTGATCGAAACGCTCTAATCGAAATCAGTCTGGTTTCCCCTTTTTTTGAAGTCACCTCCGCTGTCCACGAGCCCACCAGACTATGTTCTTGCTTCTCCACCTCGTTCCAGTTGCATCATCGTTGTTGATTGCCAAAGCCAATCAGAATTTCCACCACAGCAGTGGTTGTGTTCGTCAATTGATTCACTAATACAAAACCTACAAAGTCGCTTCCTTTCTTCCTGTCGTTGTCGCCTTCTTCCTACTGCGCCTAAGGTGAGTATCTCACTCACGATTAAAACTGGTTTCAAGTAATTTAACTTCAGGTTAAATTTGAAAGTTATAATAGTTGATAGACTTGATTATTGATGCTTTGTTGAATTGTCGTAAGATCAGTTTGCACCGCATTATTAATTTTGAGTGTTAAAATTGTTCTTATTCCTTTGAGCTTATGATTGGACTTGGTTTCGCTGCATACATCATAAGTATGATTTTAATACATGTTGTTCGGAAATACACTTAAACCATAACTGAAAGTGATTAAGAAAGGAGGCTTGATGTATAGCCATAGAAAGAGTGTGTTTTATGTATTAGCGATCTTTATTGGTTACTAAGTGCTGTAAACAAGATTCTTGTTTTTTCTTTTTCTTTTTTTCTTTTTCTTTTTTTCTTTTTCTTTTTTTCTTTAAATAAACAGTACATTTGACATTGAATCTACTGGTGATCATGAATGGGCTTCAGTATGTAATAAAGCAGTTGGTAAAATAATTAGTGTCAATATTGATTATAAGTTACAAGCATTTCGTTGAATGAGTTCACTTCCTGCAAAAAAATATGAATAATGATGAGATTTATTTCTATTGGATACTTGTAAGGTGTTTAAGTATGCGATTAGTTATACTTTAGGGGCTAAAGCATACCATAGTCCACATAGTAACCTTTGATGTCGCTAAGTCTTTTGGCATGTTAAGTGTAAACTGAGAGAGCGTGGATTTGTCAAACATTGTGTATTCCCAATATTGTGACTTGTCATATATATATATATATATATATATATATATATCAATTCATTTGCCATGGATGGTTGAATTTGGTGGCTGTGTAAATAACTTACCTGTTGCTATGATTACCTTTATGTTCAGAACAACAACGAATGGCATAGTAACTACTTGTCTTAAATTTGAAACTGTAAACGCCTGCTGCTATATGGAAATAAACACATATTGAGTCTAAGTAAACCGCCCTTGAACCCACTTACGATTAATCTTGGTTTTAAGTAATTGATTTCAATTAAATTGAATAAAATAGTGAGTGTTAGCTCACAATTGATTATTTATTTCAAGTTATTTAATTTCAGTTTAAAAACTAAAGTTTCAATGACCCTAAATATTGAATAGTTACGTGGTTGTCGTGTTGACTGTCGCTTGATTTCCAATGATGTTTCTTTCTCCTAAATATTACCCTATTTATTTGTGCCATGCTAATGGAAAGGTGTTGAACCTGGGTATCTAGTTTCATGCTACTGCCAAAGGCAGCAAAAACTAATATATTTCTATACGAGATATTGAGTTATTTCATGAACAATGGCATACACTTTAAAGCCTGTGTCATATATCTGTTTATAGATAACGACTTCAAGTTAAGGATGGATTTTAATTAAATGGTTTGAAACGATTGTCATAAATTATTGTTAAATGGTTGGTGAGGTAACAATGGTTTGTAAAACATCTTTAAGGAGATAAATTCAACAGGCAAAGACATATTTAAGGATATCATGTAGTAGTTGTTAATGGTTTGCTATCATAAATACATATACTATTAAACAAGCATGTCAATATTAAGCTACTGGAAGATGTCATAGGAGGACATGCATATGCTGTTAAGTTTACGTTGCCTGGTTTGGTCCTATTTACTTTATGTAGTTGTATCCTTTAGCTTCAGCTATACATGTATTTATGTATCAGCACATATCGGTACTATGGCTTTGCACTGTTGTATACTTAGACCGCACCCTGTTTTGGATCCCTGAAATACATGTTAGTAACATGGTTACCCTCATTATGCAAGTATTAGTTCATACATTGGTACACCCATGTCATTTTATGTTAGCTACTGTGAATCTTAAATTCCTAAAGCATTTTGTTCATGCTTATGTTACCATGAAGTGCAAGTATAAGTTCATACATCGGTACACCCATTTCATTGTATATTAGGTACTGTGAAACATTATAAGTCCTGAAGAATTTTTATTCATGTTTATGTGTATGCTCACCCTCCCAAAGCTTTTGTTGTGCATGGGCCATGCTAGTTGGCTTTTTCTAATCAGTGTATACTGATTGTTTTATTAGTCACGTTCTTAGATCTGGAGTCATGCCTATATATGATTGCATGTAAATTTTCATATCCCAAACAAGTGTGCGGTTCATTATATACCGCAAAGTTAAATTTAGACTGCACCTTAGCCTTTATAAAACATATATATATATATATATATAGGTGGTGTGACATTTCATTTTTTTAAACATTTTCATGCGTTTTGTACATGTTTTTGCACCAGCTGCTCACGTCTTTATTGTGTTGATAATTGGACAGGTGCAGAACCACATTCTTATTAAAATCATTTTTTTTTCATCCAAATATATTTCCATTTTTGCATCTTGCAAAGGTCACCTGTCCATGTTGATAGATGGATGCAGCAATACAAAGATTGTATATTTAGAAACAACAAGGGTACTAAAAAAATTATTATCAATGGATAGCTATTTAATTCAAACTATTATAGATGAGTATTGCATTTTAATTGATTCCCTTATCATATTACTGCTGTGATCTTTGAACATGATTTGCAAATATTTTTGTACTTGCTAGTTCATTTTTATTTGTCTTACGTTGCTATGCCCATAGGCCCTGTACACTTTATGATTGCTTCCCTGTTCCGTTGCATATTTCCGCATACCCCTTGAACATCATAACACTTGTTATGTATTGATTACGGGATGCTGGGGCAGTGCACACGTGTGCCCGTACACGTGTGTATATGCAGGCTTTCGTAACCATTTGTCCCTAAAATAAAAACTGATAGCATAGACACTACACTAATGTGTTTGACATACGACCGATGTGGGGATTAATTATTGTATTTCAATTTACATTGAAATTAATTTACTTGAACTATGATTTAATCCTGACTCGAGTGTTTTATGTTTTGCATGGAACCCTCGGGTCAGACCCGAACATTTCAGATATAAAGATTACAGCTTAGAATTCGATGATTGGCAAAGACTGGGAGATTCTAAGGATGGCGCACTTAACGATTTTTGAACCAGTAAACATATTCTTGTATTCAAATTGTTTTACTTCCACTGTATAAAAAATTTGTATCAAACTCTGATTTATATATATATAAAGGTTTTATTCCGCTATTCAATACCAGTGTTATCTGTTTATTATGTGTTTTTGTGTTGATTCTGTTATTAAACTTTATAAGCTAAATACGCTCCGTCGATTTGGACGATTTAAACTGGTTTAATTACCAATTTGAAGCGGTCAAAAAGACGGGATGTTACAATTTATTCATTCACAACCTAATTAAAGATTTATTCAAACTCCAATTGGTTTTAATCCCAAAAATCAATTCTTATTGATTGTTCAACTTTCTGGAAATTAATCCTTATTTTACTCGGGCTAAAGAACTAATGTCATTTAAACACAGTTCATGACAAACTCAAAATCCAATTTCAATTCAATTCCAAATAAATATTAATTAATTGATAAACTTCATTAAATCTTAATAAAAATATTTAATCTTTTCTCAATTAGGTTTAAGAATAGTGTTAATGAAGACACCATTCATGACAAACCCAAAATCCAATTTGATATTAAATACATGGCTCTGAATAGAAAATAATATCGGCTTATATTCAATATCAAATTCTGAAATCAACAAATATCGTATTGGGTATAACGATGTATATATCTTCCAAATCCCTCCACAATATCCGTATATTCACGGAATCCAATATCGAAATATTCCGAAGATTATTTCCATTCCAATTAAATTGGAAAATTCTGGTTATTTTAAAACCATTTCAATCCAATTTATTTATATAAATATATTGGATTATTATTTCTAGTGAATAACTAGTTCATTTCGATAAAAATATATTTTTATCTTTACAAAATTGGAATTTTTCATCCAAATTTTTTCCAAATCATTTACTATGATTTTACATAAATTACTAATATTTTTAATAATTTTATCAAGGCCCGTACAGTCGGTTTCCAATAACGGCCACCTAACTGCACTTACACCTACCTTTTCCAAATTTGATTTGGACATAATTCCAAATCCAACTGTTAGATTTCAAATCTCTTATATCCTTGAAAAGCTGTTTTTGATACGAACCCAATGGTTCCAGTTTTAGGAGAATCCGACGGTCAGATCCCCAGTTGCGTCCATTTGAAGTTAATGGTCGAAATTCGCAAATACCCGCTACGCGACGCGTCCTATTTAGGCCATTTAATATATATATATATTATATATATTTCATTGATTTTCTTTTAAAACGTATTTTATAAATCGTTTTAAATTCGTTTCAAAAATAATTTCAACTTCCATTCAATTTTAAATCTAAATTGAATATTCCATTACATGACAATTTTATACACTACATGTATATGTTAAAAATTATATTTTTAACAATCTAATAATCATTTCAATACACGACCATTTTATATATCGCATACATAAGCTAAAGATAATATTTTTAACGAACAAATATTTTTCACATCGCATACATATATTTTATACATCGCATATATATATATATATATTCACATCGTATATATGTATATATATTTATTCTCATCGCATATATTTTTTCCACTTCGTATATATATTATTTTCACACCGTATATATATTATTCACAATTCATATATATATTATTCACATTTCATATATATATATATATATATATATATATTATTCACATTCCATATATATATATATATATGTATATTATTCACATTCCATATATATATATTATTCACATTCCATATATATTATTTTCACATCGCATATATATTTTATTTTCACAACGCGTATATATATATTATTTTCACAACGCATATATATATATATCTTATTTTCACAATGCATATATATATATATATATATATATATATATATATATTTGTACATCACAATCACAATCACAACACAATCAAATAACTCGTTCATGGTCTGTGGACCATAGGGAGGTGATCTAACAGAAAATAAATAACTGTACAAAAATTTATAGTGAGAGAAGTTCTCACATTGGGATCCACTCCGTCAATCTTTAACTGGCGATTCTGGTATCGTTCGGATTTGAAATTGTCCAAATTTCTAACGAGCTCCAAATTGGACCTGGTCAGTCTTGTTGTGAAGCTCTCGTCCCCACGATCGCAACGGATCCAGTTTTGTGTGATTTAGACCTTGTACGAAAAAGTTAAGGGGTATTATACATTTGAATATTTAAACGAAAAATTAATTACATTACTTAATTAAATTATTCCCCAAAATACCCCCAGCCCCTTCTTCTTTGTTACTGGCTAGAGAAAAAAACCCATCGTTCCAAAGATAAATCGCCAGTCACACGCACTACTCTTGAAAGGACCTCAATCAGACCAACCGTCGTCGTCGAGGGTTCCACCACCTACTAGAGCCCAGAGCGACGAGGCGTGCGACGCCCCCTGAAGCCGGAGACGGCTCTTGAAAGCAGCGCCTTCGTGAGTGAAATCCCAATAATCCGTGCCATTATACTCGATCATAACCGCTCGTCTTATAGATCTCACATAGTATTTAAATTTTCTCTTTTGAATTTTTGAATTTGATTGAACGGATCTTGAGAAAAAGTGAAGGGAAGTATCGAATGATTTCAGTCATTCTTTCTGAGCGTGGTGGCGGCTTGGGAATAATGGACTAGGGTTTGGTCAAATTTATATTTATACCATTTAATTTAATATTATTGTAATTTCAATAATACGTGTTTATCGATCTGAACTCCAATCAAAACCAACGATTATCGTTCCTAGCCAAATACCCCTATTCCGGACACAATGGAATATGTTTCGTAAGCCAATTCGACTGTTACGATCAGTTTTCATTTAAATTAAAATATAAATCATTGTATATTGAATCTAAACGCACATTTTAATTTACTAGGGCCACGTACAGACTCCAAAAATTCTAGAAAAATAAATCTGGCTATATTTTGACGATATGGTCCTAACAAAACTAATTTCGTTGAATTTGGATACCGTTTGAAAAATGGCCATTTTCTGGTTGATCCACTTTGACTGAAATTAACCAAACACGTTTTCTTTTGCCATGCTCACATATTGATTCCAAAAATTATGAAAATTGGAATCTAGCAATAAGTTGACATTCTGAATCCAACATAACTGTTTTCGTCAAAAATGGAGGTCGTTTGCAAAATGGCTATTTTTAAGGGCTTTGTATTATATTAAAATATAAATAAATTCCACAGCGACTTTTCTAAACTTTAACTGGACATATCTTTCAACTTATAAAACGAAATCTCAGTTTCTTACATTCGTTAGATAGATATTGTTAATCAGGTTCAAATATTTCTTGTTTCGTCCAATTCTGACTTATATTGAATTCTGTATATTCATTTGAAATTAAAAATCGAATTTGAATTAAATAATAATCTTCTAACTCGTTCTGGGATACTACTAATCCTATCTCTAATGTGTCATTCTTATTGGATATTACTAATCCAACCTCTGATGAATTCTTTCGATCCGTTCTAATGTGTCTTGTTCTCGAGCTCTGTAAACTAGAGCTCTGATACCAACTGAAACAAACCGAAATTCCCCTTATGGGAGAGCCCGGATTGAGTTGAGGACGACACACATCGGAACGCAAATTGAAAAACTTTCATTATTATTACAACAATTTACATCATAGTACTGAACATATCAGAGTATATCGAAAAGAATACAACGAAAGATTAATTTACATCAAATGTAATACAATGCACAGCAAAAAAAATTAAAGTAACACAGCGGAAGACTATCAATGCTCTGGACACAGCTTTAAGCTTTAATCTAGAATCCTGCTAAAAAATAAGTATCTGCAAAACAAACTACTCGACTGCCCGTGTGGAAAATAGGGGCACCCGAGTTTGCAAGTGAAAATAAAACTACGAGTCAGTCATGGGACTGGTGTAAGAAACTCTAAACAGTTATAAACTATATATATATATGTGAAGCATATCACAGGACCACGGTGCATGTCACAGAATGAGTTTACCCCCATGAATGTCAGTGTATAAACAAGAATCAGTAATAGAGATATGGATATACTATTCACAATCAACATGCAATAACCCAATCTACCCATTTAGATTAATCCCCACAATTAGGTTTTCCAAATCCAATTCAATTTACAGAAATTATTCCTCTGGACTTTATTTCCTGATTTCTATTTCAAGTCATTTGAAATACATATCTAGCTTTATATCAAAGTACATTTCACTTCGGGGTCCCAAACCAAAATCTTTGGAAATATGAATTCCAAATCATCACAATGCTTACAAACAAGTATGCAACCAAATATTGGGAATCTTCCCTCAGAAAAGGCAGTAAGCGCCCCTCCAACTCGATATATATATGTGCACCTCCCACGCATGGAGCAGGCTACACTACTGACCACCCACCCTAAGGCACTGGATCCATCCCATACTTTTAGTCGTCCAGGTCACTCGATCTTTAGCCACACACTAAACCATTTTATCTCCCGAAGTTGGGAAAAAGTTTTCACAACATAATAATCATAAGTACTTTCAACTATAGTACTTTACATTAGAATTCACACATATGATCAGTCATTATTAATTACATAACCTTTGAGCTCGTACGTCTTAAAGAATGATGTTAAGCAAGAGAATAAATTCTCCACCACCAAAAAGATACGTTCTCAATAGCAACTAATCTGATACGCATTGAACTACAATGTCAAACACATAATAAACTTCGAAATCATTTCAACAATATCGGGTTTAGGCCTCAAAGTCCTTTTTGTTTTATAAAACATTCTCTGTCCAAAATCGGTAATATATTTCTTTCCATTTAAGGAAAATATCATTTCAAAACAATTCATTAAATTTGAAATGAACACAACTGTGACGATCCCAAAATCCGAGGGGCGGTATTAAGGATAATCATTAGGAAATAACACATTAATCATCATAGCAGAGTACAGATAATAGCAGAAACAATAAATAAAATAATTTTACATGGATATGACAGCGGAATCACAACATGTAGGAATATCAGAATAGCATAACGTGGGATATACTTAGTAAATAAAAAGGAAAGTGATCAGTCATCATCGCCAGAGGCGGGATACATACATGCAGTGAGACATAATAAGGGTATCAGTCTACATCGCCGAAGGCGGAATACATATACATATAGTGAGAAATACGGAAAGTAAATCAGTCTGCATCGCCAGTGGCGGAATCATAATATAAATACAGTAATGGCGGAAAATATCAAAGTCATCTCTGTGAAGTCAGCCTCGCCATGAGCCAAAAATACACTCTATGCAGCAGTGCAGAACCAAAAACCACCTGCCACCTGTGTACTAGGCTGCCCGTGTGAAAATAAGGGCATCCGCATTTGCAAAGTGAAACAAACAACGAGTCAGTCATGGGGACTGGTATGAGGAATCTATTTAACAGTTAAACAACAGTAATAGC
This sequence comes from Allium sativum, assembly GCA_030737875.1. NCBI lineage: Eukaryota > Viridiplantae > Streptophyta > Magnoliopsida > Asparagales > Amaryllidaceae > Allium > Allium sativum. The sequence continues at coordinate 376,559,333 of CM060922.1, forward strand.
AAATCATAGGACCACGACACTTTCGCGGAACGGGTTTACTCCAGTGATTGCTAGTGCATTTAAAACAAAGTAAATTCTTTTAAAACAACGCAATGTTTTTAGAAAGAATGAAGCCATTATAAGACTCAGGTCCCATCACACAATGCAACGCAAGCCGGAGGATAGAGTTTTACCTTATAAGGGCCAAATATGCTTGATACGTATAAAGAAAAATCATTTGATATTATTACTAGTGCATATATGTTTCGAAAACGAATAGCATCATAAATATAAATCATAGGCGGCATAGCTACCATCTACTATGTCTCCATACTAGTTCTACAATCAAGTCCGTTATTTCATATTGGAAATTGGATTTCCGTCATGAGTCGAGGCAAGGGGCAAGCTCCTCTCCGCTTTGAGACACTCTAGCAAATGCCTCAGGACTACACACTCTGGGTAACCCTTGGATCGGCTGGGCCGGTCCTCTCTTACATTTGAGGATTATTTATTCCTAAACACACGTTTCCCGGTCCTTACAGACCTATAATTGAGGCGCCTCGCATTCCAACAACCACAAAGGTGAAAAGTAGATATATATGTCAGGGCTGGTAAGTCACTGACACCACCATAGCTAGAAAGAAACGTCGTGCTCTCCCAGCGGCCCGTATCCCGTTTTTAACTCATACCGGGGTGTGAGGTTCGCGAATCTACGAAATACACAAAGCTAGGCTACGCAGACCTTGCTTTGATCATCATCCACAAGACTTTGCTTTGCAACAGAAGCCTTGATCACAGCATCTTGGCATGCCACATAGGCAGTCCACTCCATACGATTGATTTCTATCGATATATAACCCCTGAGCTCGTACGTCTCAGAGAAGGGCGTTAAGCAAGAGAATAAATTCTCCACCGCCAAACAGATATATATCTAACAGAGATCAATCAATATAGAATAAAATCCAATGTCAGACACACAGTCCATTTACAAGTCCGTCCTGGGTCTGAACGAAACCGGAGGCGTCAAATTCCTCGTATATCCGTCCAATCAACACATACGTTCAGACGGCTACTACTTCCGCCCCTTTCCGGTAGCTACTCCGGTCAGGAACCTCAGTAGCGCCCATCCAACCGATACGAAGATCGTCGGTCTTGAATCGTCTTTGCATTTTCCAATTCGAATCGCTCGATAAATTATTTGAAATGAGGGTTAGCTCGGCCTTTTCAAATAATTCACGTCATTAGAATTTAAATCGATTCATTTTATGGTTATATTATTCGACATCCATCTTTCGGTTCTTTAGTGTTATTTTCATGTCATACACAAACAACCATCAAATATCAAACAATTCAAGCCCAATTGGTTTATTTTCAATCAATATTGCTTGTAATATTTTATAACGATTTTTCGCCATTTTTATTTATTTAAAAATGGCCATATTTAATTAAACGACGTTTCAGGTCGTGCCATGGCACTGGCGCTGTTTTTCCCTTAATTTGTTTTGCACATATCGGGAAATCTAACAGTGGGATTTCTACAAAGTCTATATCAGTGGGAAGATATTCCCAAAGCGAACCCAACGGTTCCAGTTTCGTGAGAATCCGACGGTCGGATCTTCCACACTAGTCGTTTGAAGTTACGGTTTCAAAATTCGAACTACAGCGTCGTTATTCGATTTAATTTAATTATATTTATATTTATATATAAATATAAACGATTCTGGCGCTGTTTTTCTTCAGATTTGAATTAAACATTCCGGACAATCCAACCATTGGATTTTTACAAGGTTAGTGCCATTGGAAAGATATTTCCAAGGCGAGCTCAGCGGTTGCGGTTTTGGGAAAATCCGATGGTCGGATTTCTCGTACTAATCGTTTCAAATTACGATTCCGAAACGCGAACTGCACGGCCTCTATTCCTTTTAATTATAATTATATTTATATATATGAATATAGTTCATTCCATTATTTCAACTATAATTCATTCTATAATTTCAACTTCGTTTTCACTTCAAATATTTCACTAACGCCTTAATATTTCGAAAAATTTCGCCATAACCTCCTTTGTACGGGGAGGGGTTTGGAAATTTATTGGGCCGTATTAGGTACCCAATAAATCCTAAAAAGCATTCACATATTTATAGTGATATATTCTGGTGTTTACGGGGGAGCATGTACTGATAATCACTCCAGAGAATAAATTCCCGTCACCCCGGTTCCGTGTGGAAATAAATAGTCCATGTGCCGTATCTAATAACTAGAGCGACGTGATTATTGTCAACCCCAGACCCGTGTGGGGTTTTTATTAATCTGGCAATTTATCGTTATAATTTATATAGTCCATAACAGTCATCAGTTCAACCTGTAGTACATAGTCATCGCCATACAAGCCTCTTGCTTGTATGGTAAATCTTCCACCTCGTCACACAAGCTCCAATTGCTTATGTGGAATATGATGAAGTATGCCTATCGTCAAGAAGTATGCCATGTAGTGTAGTTCAAAATTAATTGTTACTATCCTATGGCGTTATTTATTATTTCACACAGAAAAACCAGCACTCCGCATCCAATGGCATTCACAGGAGTTGATATATAAATAAAATTGCGCAGCCAACTCATCAAGGTTTACCTATTTGTCGGGCACGCAAATAATTTCTTTACTCTACAACTAATCCATTTTTCCTGTTCAACACATGTATATATATGCAGAACAAAGCTAATAATAATATTTCTAGCAAACTATTATTTATTTCAACACATGGGTATTTTTAACTAAGTGTATACTTGATAAAAGGAATATTTTTATCATCAAAAATATTTATTCGACACATGTGTATTTTTAACACTTCTTATTCACTATAAAAATATAGTTTTCATTGTCGATTCATTTTATTTTTAAGAGATGATAATATTCAACACATGAACTTCAACTCAACGAATGAATTGCAATTCCACACATGAATATTCTATATAGTTTGTATATATATAAAAATGTGATTTTTATCGCTAAAGCCATTTGTTTAAATTCGAATAATATTCAACACAAGAATTTCAACTCAACGAATGAATTGCAATTCAACACATGAATATTCGATATAGTTTGAATATATATAAAAATGTGATTTTTATCGCTAAAGCCATTTGTTTAAATTCGAATAATATTCAACACATGAATTTCAACTCAACGAATGAATTGCAACTCAACACATGAATATTCGATATAGTTTGAATATATATAAAAATGTGATTTTTATCGCTAAAGCCATTTGTTTAAATTCGAATAATATTCAACACATGAATTTCAACTCAACGAATGAATTGCAACTCAACACATGAATATTCGATATAGTTTGAATATATATAAAAATGCGATTTTTATCACTAAAGCCATTTGTTTAAATTCGAATAATATTCAACACATGAATTTCAACTCAACGAATGAATTGCAACTCAACACATGAATATTCGATATAGTTTGAATATATATAAAAATGTGATTTTTATCGCTAAAGCCATTTGTTTAAATTCGAATAATATTCAATACATGAATTTCAACTCAACGAATGAATTGCAACTCAACACATGAATATTCAATATAGTTTGAATAATTTATTTCAACGAATGAAAAATATTCTAACACATAGATATTTCAGAAAATTTTGGCAGCATAATGGCAGGGTAGTTAAAACTGGGACCGTCCCTAGTACGGCTCCTCGCCCTACCTTAAAACCTCGCGGTTTTTGACAATGGGGATCATGCATCTAGTTCGCACGCAGGCGGCATGTTTTATTTTCAATTCCACAATCCTATTCTATTTTTTTTCAACCACAAGAGGGTATTTTTCAACCACAAAGGTATTTTTCAACCATAATATCAACCACGAACAATTATTTCCAACCATTCGTCATACCATATAATATCGCGTCAAACACAAGCAATAAATATCGTCCATGGTCTGTGGACGAGGGGAGTATGTATATATATATATATAATATAGTAATTCACTTGCATTTCATCACAATTCAAAGCATATATGTTTCATTCAACGCTTGTATAATTTATACATCGCTAATATAACTTATACAACACATGTACATGCGGTATACAATGCGTATATAATTTACACTTCGCTTATATAATTTATACAACGCGATTTCATTCACACAAATAGTTTAGATTCCTCACATTGGTTATTGTGGTGCTAAAAATCGTAGGAAGGTCAGAAAAATCCGCGGCTTTTTCTAGAATGTATAGAGCCTCCTTGCGGTCACGGTATCTCCTGTTTCATCGAATTTCGTTAAAGAACGAAAAAGATATTATTTTTCAAAGCTTTGCAACGCTTTAAAGTGTTAAAAACGTATAAAGGAATTACCTTTATTATTGTTCAAAAGGGGATTCGCTGTTTTCGCGAAATCTGTGCGTCGTGGGTCTGATCGGAGGTGATGGCGTCGTAGAGGAGGTCGAGGGCGTCAGGTCGATGGTGGTGGGATCGGAGATGGTGGCAGATCGGAGCAGATCTGGCGATGGGAAGTTCGGAACATTGTGGGGGCGATTCCGACGATGGCGGAGGCGATGGGGGTCGGCGATGGGTCGGATTTGTAGAGGGGGAAGAGGCGGAGCGAACGGCGGTGGTGGCAAGGTCTGGAATGGCCTGTAGCGGCGGCGGCGTCGGCAGAAAGAAATGAACAACGTGGATCGTTGATTCTTTTGAACGGCGGAGGGTTTTTGGGGTTTTTTTTATTTTTATTTTTTTGAAAGAAAATTTCCTATTGGCCAGAACTTTATAGAAAATTTTTAAATAGTGTTTTTGCAAACGGACTCCTTTTTAAACCCAACGACTGTCGCCCCTAGATAAATACCCCCATTCCGGACACATTGGGATATGTTTCGTTGGCCATTTCGACTGTTATAGTCAGTTATTTTTCAATTTAAAATATAAAACATTCGATATTTAATTTAAACGTACATTTCAATTTGCCAGGGCCACAAACTGAATCGAAAAATTCCAGAAAAATATATCTAGCTTTGTTTTGACGATACGGTCCTAACAAAACCAATTTCGTCGAATTCTGAGCTCGTTTGAAAAACGGCCATTTTTAGGTCGACCCATTTTAACAAAATTTGACCAAACACGCTATCTTTTGCCCCGCTCACATACTAGCTTCAAAAATTACGAAATTTGAAACTTAGCCATAATTTGACATCCCGGACCCAACAAAAGTGGTTTCGTCGAATTCCGAGGTCGTATGCAAAATCTCAATTTTCAAGGGCTATATATACTATATAGTGACCTTTCTGAAAATTCAATTGGCCATAACTTTTGATTTCCGTTATGAAATTTCGATTTTTCAGATTCGTTAGAAAGGTATTGATAAACAGATTTAAATATTTTCAGTTTCGTTAAAATCCGTTATATTTTCCACCCAGTGCAGTCAGACAAAGTTTGTATTCAAAATTTCAAACTGCCATACTATACCAAATTCTATATTTTATTGAAATATGCTATTTCAACTATTCAAATTCTTTGATAATAACCTAATTTAAAAATTTTAAACTGGTTCACATTTTCCGGGTTATTACAATCTCCCCCACTTAAAACTTTTCGTCCTCGAAAAGGAAATAACAGTTAAGCAGGAAATAAAATGTAAATGCAAAGTATCGTAAAGGTACCTTGCACCGGAGTTAGTCAGAGATGTCCACTCTGCATTTGGGATAGGCTTGTTTAATGCTTTCCTCAGTCTCCCAAGTACAGTCTCTAGGATCACTACTCCACTGCACTTTGACTAGATGAATCTTTTTCCTCCTTAGCTCTCTGGTTTCTTTGCCAACTATCTTTAATGGCTCTCTATTGAGTGCTAATTCTGGAGTTATGTCAATATCATGTTGCGCTGCTTCTTCCACAATAAGGTCGGGATCATGAACATGTTTTCTGAGTTGAGACACGTGGAACACATCATGTATACCTGGCAACCAATTAGGTAATGAAACCCTATATGCAAGAGTTCCAATCCTTTCGAGTATAGGAAAGGGACCAATAAATCTCGGTGCCAACTTCCCAGTCTTGCCAAATCTGATTACTCCTCGCATTGGAGAAACTCTTAAATAAACATAATCGCCAACGGCAAACGATATATCCCTTCTTCTCGCATCAGCATAACTTTTCTGTTGGCTCTGTGCGGTTTTCAATCTCTTCTTAATGAAATCGACTTTATCCTATGCTTCTTGAATCATATCGGGCCATAACACGAGTATGTTGCCAGGTTCTACCCAACATGCGGGAGATCTGCACGGTCTACCGTATAATGCTTCAAATGGAGACATTCCCAAACTTGCTTGATAGCTATTGTTGTAAGAGAATTCTGCTAAATGTAAATGATCTTCCCATGAGCCTCCGAAATCAATAACGCAAGCCCGCAGCAAATCTTCTAAAATTCTATTCACCCGTTCAGTTTGGCCATCTGTCTGAGGGTGATAAGCGGTGCTTAGATTCAATTTGGTTCCCAATTCTTCCTGGAATGCTTCCCAAAATTTGCTAGTAAACAGGGGATCTCTATCGCTGACTATATTGAGCGGCACTCCATGAAGTTTAACTATTTCTCTGAAGTAAGTCTGCGCTAGACTTTGAGCCATTCTGTTGGATCGGACAGGTATAAAATGGGCAGTCTTCGTGAAGCGATCTACGATTACCCATATACTGTCGTTTCCCTTCTTAGTTCGAGGCAGGCCATCGATGAAATCCATCGAGATTTGTTACCACTTCCATCCTGGAATTTCTAATGGTTGTAATAATCCAGCTAATTTCTGCTGATCACTCTTAACTAGCTGGCATGTGGGGCATCTGCTAACATATAATGAGATATCTCTTTTCATAGCTCTCCACCAGAATGTGCGTTTGATATCGTTATACATTTTGCTCACACCGGGATGGATACTTAATTTGGATTTGTGGCACTCATCAAGTATTTTTCTTCTGAGCTCGGGAAGGTTTGGGATGCAAATTCTGCCCTTTAATTTTAGAACTCCCTTGTCATCGAGTCGAAAACTTGTGGATTCACCTCCTTTGATTCTTTGACTGATTCTTTGAATAAATTCATCGTCTTTCTGAAGAGTCGAGATCCTGTCTATTAATGAAGACGTGATGACAAAACTGGCGATGATTTCATTCTTTCTGCTAAGCGCATCGGCTACAACGTTGGCTTTCCCTGGAGTGTATAGAATTTCAAAATCGTATGCTGCAAGGAATTCTAACCAGCGTTGTTGCCTCAAGTTTAAATCTTTCTGGGTGAACAGGTATTTCAAGGATTGATGATCGGTAAATAGTTCGAACTTCTCGCCCAGCAAATAATGCCTCCAGATTCTTAAAGCGAACACGATGGCTAATAACTCAAGATCATGAATTGCATAGTTTCTTTCATGCGGCTTTAGCTGAGGACTGGTATAAGCGATCACTTGGCCTTTTTGCATTAGTACTGCGCCTAGCCCTCTAATAGAAGCATCTGCCCATACAGTCAAGTCTTGGTTGCCTTCTATAATGGTCAATACTGGAGCAGTTGTCAACTTCAGTTTTAGCTCTTGGAAAGCTTCTTCACATTCGGGTGTCCATTTGAATTTCTCATGCTTCTTTGTAAGCTTTGTCAATACACCAGATATCTTTGAAAAATCCTGAACGAATTTCCGATAGTAACTAGCCAATCCAAGGAAACTTCGAACTTCGGTGGGCGTAGTAGGTTGTTTCCAGTTCTGAATCGCTGTAATTTTGCTTGGATCTACAGCAATCCCTTCCTTTGATACGACATGGCCTAGGAATTTAACTTCATTTTGCCAGAAGACACACTTAGAAAATTTAGCTTTCAAGACATTTCTCCTTAGAATTTTCAACACTTGTTCTAAATGTTTTGCATGTTCATCTTTCGACTTAGAGTAGATTAAAATGTCATCGATGAAGACTAGAACAAATTTATTCAATACACCACGGAACACTCTGTTCATAAGATCGACGAAGTAGGCCGGAGCGTTACACAAGCCGAATGGCATTACTAACCATTCGTAGAATAAATCGGGACCCCTGAAGGCTGTTAAAGGAACACAGTCTTCGGCTATACACAATTGGTGGAAACCTGTAGCTAGGTCCATTCTGGAGAATACTGTTGCTCCATTTAATTGATCTAACAGATCATCGATTCGGGGCAAAGGATATTTGTTCTTCAGTGTCTGCTTATTGAGATCTCGGTAATCAACACAAAGTCTTAGAGTACCGTCTGATTTCAGGACAAATACTACTGCTGCTCCCCATGCTGAAAAGCTCGGTCTGATTAGACCTTTCCAAAGCAATTCTCGGGTTTGACTACTTAGCTCTTCTTTTTCTTTCGGGCCATTCTTCTTATTAGATGTACTACTGGTCGGGCGTTAGGAATTAAATCTATTCTAAATTCACTTTCTCTTTGCGGCGGTAAGTTTTCTACTTCTTCAAACACATCCGCATAGTTTTTAACGACCGGTATCTTTTCTATCGAAAGGGGAGTAATTTCTAAAGAAGACCAAAATTCTGTTCTATTAATTTCTGAGCCATGGCATGGTATAGTGATATGCCCCGACTTTGTTTCAACTCTCATGATTCTTTCGGCACATCTAACTTCTGCCTTATACTTTGTCAGCCAATCTAGCCCCAGTATAATATCAAATTCGGAAAGGTCCATGACAATCACTTTAAAAGAGAACTGGTATCGAGAGAAGGAAATAGGTACTTTACAATATGTACTGAGACTAACAGAACCTCCTATCGGGTTTTGAACTTTAATTGGTTCTTTAAGTTTTCCTCGTTTCAATTTTAACTTATGGACAATATTACCAGAAATGAAGCTACGTGATGCACCGGTATCAAAAAGTACAGAAACAGGAATATTTTTAATGGTAAGGGTACCTCCCAAGACATCGGGTTTACCTGATCCATCGGTGGTAGCTGGCGGGGTCTTCCCGTCATAGACATGAGCCACTTGTGCGCTCTTCTTCAAAGGACAATTCTTGCTATAGTGCCCCTTCTTATGGCAGTTGTAGCATTCGGCTGAGTCATTTGCCTTTGGTTTTCTCGGAGCTTTGCATACATTAGAAAAGTGACCTGGCTTCCCGCAATTGTAGCAATTTTCTTTCGGGATCTTTGCAGGTTTCTGAGTAGCGGCCGCGGTAATGCTAGATTCGGGTTAATCTGTTGAAGCCTTGTGCTTATTTCCTGCTTGGCTTTTAGCGCGGTCTTGGCTAGCATGCCTCTCATCCATGTCTTCGTAATTGCAAGCCATCTCCACTAGTTCTTTAAAGGAGAGTTTGATGTTGCTCATAGCTCTATCGTGGTACTTGCGCTTCAGCCCAAATATGAATCTCTTGTTCTTTGCTTTGTTGGTTGTAATCAGCTCTGGAGCATAGCGCGATAACTGAGTGAACTTATTTAGATAATCCTGAATAGAGAGGTCTCCCTGATGGAGATTAGCAAACTGCTCTCGCATCCTCTCTAGAGCTTGTTCCGGTACAAACTTCTCATTGAACAAAGTCTTGAACTGCTCCCAAGTCCGGATAGTACCAGCGGCATCTTCTGAGGTAATGGCATCCCACCACAGCTCTGCTTCCTCTTAAAGGAGCCAAATGCCAAGTCTTGCTTTATTGTTGGTTCCCATACCCATGCCTTCGAAGATTTTCTCACAGGTTTTCAGCCAAGCTATTGCCTCGGTCACTGTGCCAGTGCCAGTAAAAGGTTTTCCCCCAAGATTTCTGTACCTCTTTGCTACTTTTTCTAGCTCAAAGTCTTCTGGTGCTGGTGGCTGAATAATAGGGCCTTCCACTACTACGGGGATATTCCCCCGTCCTCCTCCTGCATCTCCTCGGCCTCCACGGCCTCCTCTAGCTGCTGCTCCTCGCGTAGCCATCTAAGAGAACTGTATAAGCAAGAAAAGAGTCAAGCTCACAAATTTGATAATTTTCATAAATGATAAAGCAAGGGAATACAAGGAAAGATAATGATGATGTACTGATCGAATTGTTTTGCTAATCTGCTTAGCTCATTCTAGGACATTGCTAATCCTATCCCTAATGAGCTACTCGCATTAGAACACTACTGATTCTATTCTGACGAGGTGTTTAATGTGTTAGATCCCGGAACTAAGGTTAACCAAAGCTCTGATACCAACTGTGACGACCCCAAAATCCGAGGGGCGGTATTAAGGATAATCATTAGGAAATAACACATTAATCATCATAGCAGAGTACAGATAATAGCAGAAACAATAAATAAAATAATTTTACATGGATATGACAGCGGAATTACAACATGTAGGAATATCAGAATAGCATAACGTGGGATATACTTAGTAAATAAAAAGGAAAGTGATCAGTCATCATCGCCAGAGGCGGGATACATACATGCAGTGAGACATAATAAGGGTATCAGTCTACATCGCCGAAGGCGGAATACATATACATATAGTGAGAAATACGGAAAGTAAATCAGTCTGCATCGCCAGTGGCGGAATAATAATATAAATACAGTAATGGCAGAAAATATCAAAGTCATCTCTATGAAGTCAGCCTCGCCATGAGCCAAAAATACACTCTATGCAGCAGTGCAGAACCAAAAACCACCTGTCACCTGTGTACTAGGCTGCCCGTGTGAAAATAAGGGCACCCGCGTTTGCAAAGTAACACAAACAACGAGTCAGTCATGGGGACTGGTATGAGGAATCTATTTAACAATTAAACAACAGTAATAGCAAATCATAGGACCACACCACTTTCGCGGAACGGGTTTACTCCATTGATTGCTAGTGCATTTAAAACAAAGTAAATTCTTTTAAAACAACGCAATGTTTTTAGAAAGAATGAAGCCATTATAAGACTCAGGTCCCATCACACAATGCAACGCAAGCCGGAGGATAGAGTTTTACCTTATAAGGGCCAAATATGCTTGATACGTATAAAGCAAAATCATTTGATATCATTACTAGTGCATATATGTTTCGAAAACGAATAGCATCATAAATATAAATCATAGGCGGCATAGCTACCATCTACTATGTCTCCATACTAGTCCTACAATCAAGTCCGTTATATCGTATTGGAAATTGGATTTCCGTCATGAGTCGAGGCAAGGGGCAAGCTCCTCTCCGCTTCGAGACACTCTAGCAAATGCCTCAGGACTACACACTCTGGGTAACCCTTGGATCGGCTGGGCCGGTCCTCTCTTACGTTTGAGGATTATTTATTCCTAAACACACGTTTCCCGGTCCTTACAGACCTATAATCGAGGCGCCTCGCATTCCAACAACCACAAAGGTGAAAAGTAGATATATATGTCAGGGCTGGTAAGTCACTGACACCACCATAGCTAGAAAGAAACGTCATGCTCTCCCAGCGGCCCGTATCCCGTTTTTAACTCATACCGGGGTGTGAGGTTCGCGAATCTACGAAATACACAAAGCTAGGCTACATAGACCTTGCTTTGATCATCATCCACAAGACTTTGCTTTGCAACAGAAGCCTTGATCACAGCATCTTGGCATGCCACATAGGCAGTCCACTCCATACGATTGATTTCTATCGATATATAACCCCTGAGCTCGTACGTCTCAGAGAAGGGCGTTAAGCAAGAGAATAAATTCTCCGCCGCCAAACAGATATATATCTAATAGAGATCAATCAGTATAGAACAAAATCCAATGTCAGACACACAGTGCATTTACAAGTCCGTCCTTGGTCTGAACGAAACTGGAGGCATCAAATTCCTCGTATATCCGTCCAATCAACACATACGTTCAGACGGCTACTACTTCCGCCCCTTTCCGGTAGCTACTCCGGTCAGGAACCTCAGTAGCGCCCATCCAACCGATACGAAGATCGTCGGTCTTGAATCGTCTTTGCATTTTCCAATTTGAATCGCTCGATAAATTATTTGAAATGAGGGTTAGCTCGGCCTTTTCAAATAATTCACGTCATTAGAATTTAAATCGATTCATTTTATGGTTATATTATTCGACATCCATCTTTCGGTTCTTTAGTGTTATTTTCATGTCATACACAAACAACCATCAAATATCAAACAATTCAAGCCCAATTGGTTTATTTTCAATCAATATTGCTTGTAATATTTTATAACGATTTTTCGCCATTTTTATTTATTTAAAAATGGCCATATTTAATTAAACGACGTTTCAGGTCGTGCCATGGCACTGGCGCTGTTTTTCCCTTAATTTGTTTTGCACATATCGGGAAATCTAACCGTGGGATTTCTACAAAGTCTATATCAGTGGGAAGATATTCCCAAAGCGAACCCAACGGTTCCAGTTTCGTGAGAATCCGACGGTCGGATCTTCCACACTAGTCGTTTGAAGTTACGGTTTCAAAATTCGAACTGCAGCGTCGTTATTCGATTTAATTTAATTATATTTATATTTATATATAAATATAAATGATTCTGGCGCTGTTTTTCTGCAGATTTGAATTAAACATTCCAGACAATCCAACCGTTGGATTTTTACAAGGTTGGTGCCGTTGGAAAGATATTTCCAAGGCGAACTCAGCGGTTGCGGTTTCGGGAAAATCCGATGGTCGGATTTCTCGTACTAATCGTTTCAAATTACGATTCCGAAACGCGAACTGCACGGCCTCTATTCCTTTACTTATAATTATATTTATATATATGAATATAGTTCATTCCATTATTTCAACTATAGTTCATTCTATAATTTCAACTTCGTTTTCACTTCAAATATTTCACTAACGCCTTAATATTTCGAAAAATTTCGCCATAACCTCCTTTGTACGGGGAGGGGTTTGGAAATTTATTGGGCCGTATTAGGTACCCAATAAATCCTAAAAAGCATTCACATATTTATAGTGATATATTCTGGTGTTTACGGGGGAGCATGTACTGATAATCACTCCAGAGAATAAATTCCCGTCACCCCGGTTCCGTGTGGAAATAAATAGTCCATGTGCCGTATCTAATAACTAGAGCAACGTGATTATTGTCAGCCCCAGACCCGTGTGGGGTTTTTATTAATCTGGCAATTTATCGTTATAATTTATATAGTCCATAACAGTCATCAGTTCAACCTGTAGTACATAGTCATCGCCATACAAGCCTCTTGCTTGTATGGTAAATCTTCCAACTCGTCACACAAGCTCCAATTGCTTATATGGAATATGATGAAGTATGCCTATCGTCAAGAAGTATGCCATGTAGTGTAGTTCAAAATTAATTGTTACTATCCTATGGCGTTATTTATTATTTCACACAGAAAAACCAGCACTCCGCATCCAATGGCATTCACAGGAGTTGATATATAAATAAAATTGCGCAGCCAACTCATCAAGGTTTACCTATTTGTCGGGCACGCAAATAATTTCTTTACTCTACAGCTAATCCATTTTTCCTGTTCGACACATGTATATATATGCAGAACAAAGCTAATAATAATATTTCTAGCAAACTATTATTTATTTCAACACATGGGTATTTTTAACTAAGTGTATACTTGATAAAAGGAATATTTTTATCATCAGAAATATTTATTCGACACATGTGTATTTTTAACACTTCTTATTCACTAAAAAAATATAGTTTTCATTGTCGATTCATTTTATTTTTAAGAGATGATAATATTCAACACATGAACTTCAACTCAACGAATGAATTGCAATTCAACACATGAATATTCTATATAGTTTGTATATATATAAAAATGTGATTTTTATCGCTAAAGCCATTTGTTTAAATTCGAATAATATTCAACACAAGAATTTCAACTCAACGAATGAATTGCAATTCAACACATGAATATTCGATATAGTTTGAATATATATAAAAATGTGATTTTTATCGCTAAAGCCATTTGTTTAAATTCGAATAATATTCAACACATGAATTTCAACTCAACGAATGAATTGCAACTCAACACATGAATATTCGATATAGTTTGAATATATATAAAAATGTGATTTTTATCGCTAAAGCCATTTGTTTAAATTCGAATAATATTCAACACATGAATTTCAACTCAACGAATGAATTGCAACTCAACACATGAGTATTCGATATAGTTTGAATATATATAAAAATGTGATTTTTATCGCTAAAGCCATTTGTTTAAATTCGAATTATATTCAACACATGAATTTCAACTCAACGAATGAATTGCAACTCAACACATGAATATTCGATATAGTTTGAATATATATAAAAATGTGATTTTTATCGCTAAAGCAATTTGTTTAAATTCGAATAATATTCAACACATGAATTTCAACTCAACGAATGAATTGCAACTCAACACATGAATATTCGATATAGTTTGAATAATTTATTTCAACGAATGAAAAATATTCTAACACATAGATATTTCAGAAAATTTCGGCAGCATAACGGCAGGGTAGTTAAAACCGGGACCGTCCCTAGTACGGCTCCTCGCTCTACCTTAAAACCTCGCGGTTTTTGACAATGGGGATCATGCATCTAGTTCGCACGTAGGCGGCATGTTTTATTTTCAATTCCACAATCCTATTCTATTTTGTTTCAACCACAAGAGGGTATTTTTCAACCACAAAGGTATTTTTCAACCATAATATCAACCACGAACAATTATTTCCAACCATTCGTCATACCATATAATATCACGTCAAACACAAGCAATAAATATCGTCCATGGTCTGTGGACGAGGGGAGTATGTATATATATATATATAATATAGTAATTCACTTGCATTTCATCACAATTCAAAGCATATATGTTTCATTCAACGCTTGTATAATTTATACATCGCTAATATAACTTATACAACACATGTACATGCGGTATACAATGCGTATATAATTTACACTTCGCTTATATAATTTATACAACGCGATTTCATTCACACAAATAGTTTAGATTCTTCACATTGGTTATTGCGGTGCTAAAAATCGTAGGAAGGTCAGAAAAATCTGCGGCTTCTTCTAGAATGTAGAGAGCCTCCTTGCGGTCACGGTATCTCCTGTTTCATCGAATTTCGTTAAAGAACGAAAAAGATATTATTTTTCAAAGCTTTGCAACTCTTTAAAGTGTTAAAAACGTATAAAGGAATTACCTTTATTATTGTTCAAAAGGGGATTCGCTGTTTTCGCGAAATCTGTGCGTCGTGGGTCTGATCGGAGGTGATGGCGTCGTAGAGGAGGTCGAGGGCGTTAGGTCGATGGTGGTGGGGTCGGAGATGGTGGCAGATCGGAGCAGATCTGGCGATGGGAAGTTCGGAACTTCGTGGGGGCGATTCCGACGATGGCGGAGGCGATGGGGGTCGGCGATGGGTCGGATTTGTAGAGGGGGAAGAGGCGGAGCGAACGGCGGTGGTGGCAAGGTCTGGAATGACCTGTAGCGGCGACGGCGGAATGAAATGAACGACGTGGATCGTTGATTCTTTTGAACGGTGGAGGGTTTTTGGTTTTTTTTTTTGAAAGAAAATTTCCTATTGGCCAGAAATTTATAGAAAATTTTTAAATAGTGTTTTTGCAAACGGACTCCTTTTTAAACCCAACGACTGTCGCCCCTAGCTAAATACCCCCATTCCGGACACAATGGGATATGTTTCGTTGGCCATTTCGACTGTTACTGTCAGTTATTTTTCAATTTAAAATATAAAACATTCGATATTTAATTTAAACGTACATTTCAATTTGCCAGGGCCACAAACTGAATCGAAAAATTCCAGAAAAAATATATCTAGCTTTGTTTTGACGATACAGTCCTAACAAAACCAGTTTCGTCGAATTCTGAGCTCGTTTGAAAAACGGCCATTTTTAGGTCGACCCATTTTAACAGAATTTGACCAAACACGCTATCTTTTGGCCCGCTCACAAACTAGCTTCAAAAATTACGAAATTTGAAACTTAGCCATAATTTGACATCCCGGACCCAACAAAAGTGGTTTCGTCGAATCCCGAGGTCGTATGCAAAATCTCAATTTTCAAGGGCCATATATACTATATAGCGACCTTTCTGAAAATTCAATTGGCCATAACTTTTGATTTCCGTTATGAAATTTCGATTTTTCAGATTCGTTAGAAAGGTTTTGATAAACAGATTTAAATATTTTCAGTTTCGTCAAAATCCGTTATATTTTCCACCCGGTGCAGTCAGACAAAGTTTGTATTCAAAATTTCAAACTGCCATACTATACCAAATTCTATATTTTATTGAAATATGCTATTTCAACTATTCAAATTCTTTGATAATAACCTAATTTAAAATTTTTAAAGTGGTTCACATTTTCCGGGTTATTACAACAACATCGCTAAACATCTCATAGTCAAATCGTAAAGTGTTTCACAAGATGTTAGCATACCAGTATTTCTACCCAACCCAATGCTAAATGCAAAAGCATATCTTACTCATAAACTGGTCGAGCACAATCCAAACAATCAATCAATCACAATCATGAATATCACAACCAAGTAAATTTTGTTTAATCACATCATGTGTTTTGGTAAATTCAATTACCATTTATTCAATCACAATCTGATTAAAGATTTATTCAAACTCCAATTGGTTTTAATCCCAAAGATCATTTCTTATTGATTGTTCAACTTTCTGGAAATTAATCATGCTTTTACTCGGGTTAAAGAACTAATGTCATTTAAACACTATTCACGACAAACCCAAAATCAAATTTCAGTTCAATTCCAATTAAATATTAATTAATGGGTAAACTTCATTAAATCTTAATTAAAAGATTTAATATTTTCTTAGTTGGGTTTAAGAATAGCGTTAATGAAGACACCATTCACGACAAACCCAAAATCCAATTTGATATTAAATACAAGGCTCTGAATAGAAAATAATATCGGCTTATATTCAATATCAAATTCTGAAATCAACAAATGTCGTATTGGGAATAACGATATATATATATATATTCCAAATCCCTCTACAATAACCGTATAATCACGGAATCCAATATCGAAATATTCTGAAGATTATTTCCATTCCAATTCATACATTGGAAAATTCTGGTTATTTTAAAACCATTTCAATCCAATTTATTTATATAAAAATGTTGGATTATTATTTCTAGTGAATAACAAGTTCATTTCAATAAAAATATATTTTTATCTTTACAAAATTGGAATTTTTCATCCAAATTCTTTCTAAATCATTTATTATGATTTTAGACAAATTAATAATATTTTTAATAATTTTATCAAGGCCCGTACAGTCAGTTTCCAATAACGGCCACCGAACTGCACTTACAATGACCTTTTCCTAATTTGATTTGGACATAATTCCAAATCCAATCGTTAGATTTCAAATCTCTTATATCCGTTTGAAATTTGTTTTCGATGTGAACCCAACGGTTCCAATTTTAAGAGAGTTCGACGGTCGGATCTTCCGTTGCGTCTATTTGAAGTTAACGGTCGAAATTCGCGACCGGTCGCTGCGCGAAGCGTTCTATTCAGGCCATTTAATATATATAATATATATTTTATATATATTTCATCGATTTCCATTTAATACGTATTTTATAAATCGTTTTAAATTCGTTTCAAAAACGATTTCAACTTCCATTCAAGTTTAAATCTAAATTGAATATTCCATTACATGACAATTTTATACAGTGCATGTATATGTTAAAAATTATATTTTTAACAATCTAATAATCATTTCAATACACGACCATTTTATATATCGCATGTATAAGATAAAAATATTATTTTTAGTGAAAAAATATTTTTCACGTCGCATACATATATTTTATACATCGCATATATATATATATATATATATATATATATATATATATTCACATCGTATATATATTATTTTCACATCATATATATGTATATATATTTATTCTCATCGCATATATGTATTTTCCACTTCGTATATATATTATTTTCACACCGTATATATATTATTCACATTTCATATATATATTTTTCGCATTTCATATATATATATATATACATATATTATTCACATTCCATATATATATTATTCACAGTCCATATATATATATTATTTTCACATTGCATATATATTTTATTTTCATAATGCGTATATATATATAATTTTCACAACGCGTATATATATATATTTTATTTTTACAACGCATATTTATATATATATACGTACATCACAATCACAACACAATCAAATAACTTGTTCATGGTCTGTGGATGACAGGGAGGTGATCTAACAGAAAATAAATAACTGTACAAAATTTTATAGTGAGAGAAGTTCTCACATTGGGATCCACTCCGTCAGTCTTTAACTGGCAATTCTGGTATCGTTCGGACTTGAAATTGTCCAAATTTCTAACGGGCACCAAATTGGACCTGGTAAGTCTTGCTGTGAAGCTCTCGTCCCCAAGATCGCAACGGATCCAATTTTGCGTGATTTGGACCTCGTATGAAAATGTTACGGGGTATTATACATTTGAATATTTAAACGAGAAGTTAATTACATTAATTAATTAAATTATTCCCCAAATTACCCCCAGCCCCTTCTTCTTCGTTACTGGCAAGAGAAAAAAACCCATCGTTCCAAAGATAAATCGCTAGTCAGATGCACTACTCCTAACCGGACCTCAATCAGACCAGCCGCCACCGTCGAGGCTTCCACCACCTACCAGCGCCCAAAGCGATGTGGCGTGCGATGCCCCCCTGAAGCCGGAGACGGCTCTTGAACGCGGCGCCTTCGTCGGTGAAATCCCAATAATCCGTGTCGTTATACTCGATCATAACCGCTCATATTATAGATTGCACATAGTATTTAAATTTTCTCTTTGGAGTTTTAGAATTTGATTGAACGGATCTTGAGAAAAAGTGAAGGGAAGTATCGAAAGATTTTGGTCTTTCTTTCTGAGCGTGGCGGCGGCTTGGGAATAATGGACTAGGGTTTGGTCAAATTTATATTTATACCATTTAATTTAATATTATTTTAATTTCAATAATATGTGTTTATCGATCTGAACTCCAAATCAAACCCAACGACTATCGTTACTAGCCAAATACCCCTATTCTGGAAACAATGGAATATGTTTCGTAAGCCAATTCGACTGTTACGATCAGTTTTAATTTAAATTAAAATTTAAATCATTATATATTTAATCTAAACGCACATTTTAATTTACTAGGGCAACATACTAACTCCAAAAATTCCGGAAAAATAAATCTAGCTATGTTTTGATGATACGGTCCTAACAAAATTAATTTCATCGAATTTGGAGATCTTTTGAAAAATGGCCATTTTCTAGTCGATCCAATTTGACTGAAATTAACCAAACACGTTTTCTTTTGCCACGCTCACATATTGATTCCAAAAATTATGAAAATTGGAATCTAGCAACAATTTGACATTCTGAATCCAACATAACTGGTTTCGTAAAAAACGGAGGTTGTTTGCAAAATGGCTATTTTTAAGGGCTATATATCATATTAAAATATAAATAAATTCCACAGTGACTTTTCTGAATTTTAAACTGGACATATCTTTCAACTTATAAAACGAAATCCTAGTTTCTTACATTCCATAGATAGATATTGTTAATCAGATTCAAATATTTCTTGTTTCGCCCAATTCTGACTTATATTGAATTATGTATAATCATTTGAAATTAGAAATCGAATTTTCAAATTACCGCGCCATTTCAGGCTCATTATATAATTAAAATAAATTTATTCATTCTAACTTCGATTTAAATAAATTTTCGTCGTTATTATTTAAAATAAACCATTCTAAATATTCAAAATACGTTAAAATTGCTAAAATAAATTTTTTTAATTGGTTCTGATTTTCTAGGTTGTTACATTAAATCTTTAACAAACTTCCTTACGTAACTCTCGGATCCTATCTACGAATCCATTTCTTTTACAGAAATCATTTGACTATAACAATAGTTTTATAATCCCATGCTTCCAAAATACAATAACTTTAATATTACATTTATTTATTAATTTGAATAAATAAACAAATAACTAATTTATCAGTGAATAAACAAATCTTGATTTAAAAACCGGAAAGTAAATAATACTTCCCCAAATTCGATATAATCGAATTTCAATGCATAATTCTCTTTCGAATAAACTATATTCGATAACTCTTTTTCGAATAAACTCTATTCGATAACTCCCTTTCGAATAAACTAAATATTCGATTAACTCTCTTTGAATAACTTATATTCGATGAACTCTCTTCGAATAAGTTATTTTGATTTAACTCTATTCGAATAACTAATATTTGATTAACTCTCTTCGAATAACATGTAATCGAATAGCTCTCTTCGAATAACATATATTCGATTTAACTCTATTCGAATAACTTATATTCGATTAACTCTCTTCGAATAACATATATTCGATTTAACTCTATTCGAATAACTTATATTCGATTAACTCTCTTCGAATAACTTATATTCGATTAACTCTCTTCGAATAACTTATATTTGATTAACTCTCATCGAATAACTAATATTCGATTAACTCTTATTCGAATAACTCTTATTCAGGTAATTAGTTTTATTTTAACCTTATTTCCTATCTTATTCAAATTCCCATTTAAATTCCTATTTCAAAACCCAATTTTCCTTATAAATGTTTTAATTTATAAAATATTCATTTTAATCCATTATTCACATCGAATGTGAAAAATATTTCTTTTATATAATCCATTAAATTTGATTTCGTATTTTAAAATAATATCCCATTTCCAAATTCTATTTATACTTCTATTTATAGAATTATTTATACGAAATCTCTTTTTTATTGCTAACACTTAAATCTCATTTATAATTCCCTTTATAAATGCTGAGTTCACATTCCATTTAAAATATCGGTGTCAAAACCGATTTCTACTTCTCTATATAAGTTCAGACTTATATATATTCCATTTATCAAATGATAAATATTTTATTTAATTTATAAAAACATTATTTATAAATTAATCTTCTTAATTTATCTGTTAAAACATATTTCTATTTAAAATCCACTTTAAACAATCTTATCATAATTCTTTTATATCTCGTCAATTTCCTTTTATAATCCTATTTATTTTCCAAATAAATATTCCTTTTAAAATTCTATTTATTTTCTAAATAAATATTTCCTTTTATAATTCTATTTATTTTCTTCTTATTACTTCCATTAAGTATTTTAACCAAAATCGATCTTTTCAATCTCCATATAATTGTTAATAATTTTATATAGAATTTTCTAATTTAATTTTCAAATATCTCCTTTTACAAAATCCATTTGATTTTATAAAATTCTAAAATTCAATATCCACTTCAAAATTTCTTTTATTATAAAATCCTTTGATTTTATATAAATATTTTATTTCAATATACACTTTGTAAATTCCCTTTTTACATTCTAGTATCACTTATGGTATTAAAATACCAAATCAAAAGGATAAATCATCATCCAAACACATATAATCAATAACATGTACCACATCATATATCACAATATATGAAAAACAGTATTATAAATATTGAGGAATCCAGTTGGATCCCTCCAACCTATTTCCCTGCAACCTCAGATGTTAAACATAAATAACATCAATTTCAATTCAATATAGAATATTCTGATAAACAGAATCAATATTTAATTAATGATATATATATATATATCGTTATCTATATTTTTAACTAATAGATTAGCAGTTCATCCAAACAGTCAACACACCATCATTTATAAATTCTAAAAATACGTTATGAAAATATAAACTCTGCAGAGTTAGTGAGATTTACCCACATTGGACGATCATCGTTAAATAAGGATAACTGTCGGCTGATTCAGACAGACAATTTATTTTGCTATAAATTGTAACGAGCTCCAATTCACTCGCAGTCAGTTCCATTGTGTAGCCGCCGTCCATACGATCCCAACGGATCTTGTTTCGTCAGATTCCGATATCGTATGTATAAGATATTGCATTACAACTTATTATACAATATTAAATACAATTTAAACTTAATTAATTAAATTCACTGGGCTTTAACCTTATATGATTCATCCCACAACATTTCTGCACCCGACTCACCCTTCTTCCTATATTTCTAAAACTGCATTCCTTCTGAAACAAATTACCAGTCTTTTATTTCTTTTCTTTTTAACTTTTGGGCTTTACCAATTTAACTAGACCACTTCCAAGACCAACCCATCTCATTTTATTTTCTTTCTTCTTCATTGAAGACAATTGAACTCTCTACTCTCTTTTCTCCCCACATGGTCGTGATTCCCTCTTCACTGCTTCTCCAACGTTCCAAAGGAATCAGAATAAAATCACACACATTCCCCTCATCTTCTCCTTTACCATTACATACTCAACAAAATGATCACGCACTCTCCAATATTTACAGCACCCGTAACATTACACTGCCATTTCCATACTCCAATCCATGCCGCTTATTTCCAATCCTCTATTCACCAAACTAACCACTCCATCAAACTTTTCTTCTCGGTCCCCCCTTGAACACCGCCTTTACTTTCACCCCGACCCTCTGGAAGCCATCGCGATAGGAGACCATCACGCTACAGGTGCGAAAATTTTGGTTAGCAAATACTCCAAAACTCCACCCACTGAAATGTCTCCCTACCAAGAAACCCAAACTAGTATCGAATTTGAGAACAGCACCTCCAATTTTGCCAAGTTTCGAACCCTAAATTACCATATATAAAACCCACGGAAGAAGAACAACACGCCGAACCCAATACTAGTTGTACTAGGATGAGGCTCCAAGTTTTCAGAGGCCAACGAATTTAGTAGGGCTCGATTTCATCAAGTATTTGAATTATTGCGATTTCCTGAAGATCTGGTTATCATTTAGGATTTAGCGGCTCAAACGAGCATTTGACCAGAGAGTGGATAAATTTTAGGGTTGGAGGAATTAAAGGGCGCATTTATAGAGGTGGTTAAGTAATATTAAAAATGATTATTTTATTAATTTTAATTGTATCATTACTTGTATTTATCATTTTAAATTCGTATAGTCACATACGATATCCAATTTCGACCAAAATGGACATATAGCTATACTTTGACATTACGAACCCAACGAAATTTGTTTCGTCGAATTCCGAATCCGTTTGCTCATACATCGTATTTTTAAAGTCAAATTATTGACTGTTTTTCACCTTAAAATCCCATACGGCCATATACTAACTCCAAAAATCACAAAAAATGAAATATAACAATAATTTAATATTCTAGATCCAACAAAATTAGTTTCATCGAAAACGGAGAACTTTTGCAAAAATGGCTATTTTTAAAGCTCTAAATAAACCTATTTAAATATTAATATATTTAAAAATAATTAAATTTAATATTAATAAATTAATATTATAGTATATATTCACATAGAATATAATATAGCTCCAAAATAAATATATCGAGATTTATAACTCGATATTTCAAATGCAGTGTTAAATCAATACCCAGTTTACATAAAAATCCTTTTATAATATAAATAAATCGTTATAAATTATAAAGGAATTCCATAGCGACTTTTCAAAAATTTGATTTGGACATAACTCACAATCTACATGAAGAAATCTCGAATTTTCTCTTCCATTAGAAAAATATACTTCACCAGCTCCGAACGTTTCTTGTTTCACTTAAATTCGACTTAAAACGGCTTCTGTATATTCATTTAAAGTTCGAATCGCCAATTTACGAACTGCCGCGCCATTCCAAGCTCGATTATAATTATAGTATAATTATACATTCAAACTTCGTTTGGATAATAAATTCGTTATTATAATTCAAGTCTTAATTGAATTAAATCTTAAAAATAATCCAATTCACACAATATTGCGAATTCCACTATTTCCGACTATTGCGGAAATAAATATACTATTCTATTATTTAATTAATTAATATTCAATATTATTTAATTAAACAACCATTTAAATCTCTAAATCACTTTTTAAATAAATTAATTATTATACCGTATAAATACGGGACGTTACGTTCTTCCCCCTTTAAAATAATTTCGTCCTCGAAATTGCTAAGGTAGAAAACAAACTCTATTAACTGGGTTAAAAATTATTCGTTGACTTTTAACTTCAGTTTTAACTGATTTAATTGATTTCACTTAAATTATTAATTTATTCCGAACAACCAACATTTTCAAAAATCCTGAAAATTTTATAACACCTTGAATTTCGGAAAATTTCGCCAGCACCTCCTTTGTACGGGTCGATTGGTACAACTAAAACTCGCCTCTCCTGGCCTTCTCCAATCCAAAAGAAAATCAATCAGCCAAGCGGCTTGCCAAATCGGCTCATAAATCTCATACTCATATAAAATATAAAGTGGTACCTTTTTGTCGGGCATATTATTATATCCTTTCCATCTGCTACCAATTCAGCAAATATCAATGTCATCCCAATCAATCTCCAATCGATTCATCCTCAAACTCAATCATTTGGTTCTATCCAAGCCAAGTTTCATTTCAAACTCGAGTACCATTCTTGATTCCAAACTCTTAACTCACCATTCCAATATACTTAACAATGTTAAGTTACCTTTCCACATTTCATTAACTAATTAATTCCTCTAATCAGTTATCTTTACCTCATAACTCAAATCTGACTTTATTTTCAAAAATCAATCCATTTACTTACGTGAGTCAAATTATATTCAAAATCCAATCTTACTCAGTATCGTTCTATTTTCAATTCAATTTGCACTTAACTGGATTTAATTCCATTTCAATTTGTTTTCACAAATTCCTTTTTAATTTGTTTTAATTCAAACAATCTGTTTTTGAGAGTTTTTAAACAGCTTACCTTTTCAAAAATCAAATATCACTTTTTCGGAATCAAACACCTTGTTTTTCTCAAATCAATTCAAATTGAATATCTTGGTAATAATTCGTCACTTACAACTCAAAAATGAACACCATCAGAGTTATTTCCCAGCGATCGAAGTGAGTTCAATACTATATCATTTCAAAACTCAATTTTAAACACTTCCATTTGAAATTATTTCAAAATATCATTCACAATGCTTGTAAAACAATTTAAAATCTCTTAGAATTTTAAAATTCTCATATATTTAATCCAAATCCATTTATAAACCCTTTTCCAACTTTTAATTCCAATTCTGATTTTAATTTCAGATTCAATTCATCTGATTTCATATATCACACTTATACGAATTCTGATTGGTTTTCCTATAACCATCTCAATTTATAATCTCATTCGATTAACAATCAACACGTCCAATCTATCTATTATCTATAATAGAAAGTAGAATAGTCCGAAAGATGATGTGGCATAGGTTTTGTTCTTTCAGATCCAACGTGGCAGCCTCTTACGTCTCCTCTCATCTGTCATTCTTACAAAGAGAAGCCGGCGGTTACATTAATTTCTCTTTCTAATGTTAGCATAATTTCTACGGTTTTACCTTTTCTTCTTCCAAATCTTCCCCCACACCAATTCCTAATTCTAACATCTTTCCTTTCTGTACATCGTTCCTTCCTCTTCATATATTCCCAATTTGCTTTTGATATTAGTAAACTAAAAATCACGGTCTATTCTCAATTACTCTTAGTGCTGGGTTATCTGTGTCTAACGTTAGAAAGTGGTGATTCCCTTTTTCGTTGGTTTCATTTCCTATTTTGCAGGTATAAGGTATTTCATCTATCACTTCTCAACTACTATAAATCTATTGATTTTGGAGAAGATGCATGTTCTGGAGTTGGATCGGTTGATCTCTCTAGGATTGGTTGAATCTTATGGTGAAACTTGTACATGGATTTAAGAATACTTATACGTAATCAGTAATTTTGTTTCCACTTCGTTTTTACATGCGAATAGTTTAGAAATTGCTCTATATAACAAATTGATGATCATAATCACTCTTCAGGGATGTTAACCAAATAAGCACATAAATTTTTTTTAACTCTTTTACACTATGCTACTAACTATAAAAAAAAGGATGGTCCTACTGTTTATATATTTTAGGCATGCTTTTACTAATATTTTAGTTGAATTTCATTTCTTAGAATGTCTAAGTCTGTTTTCATGTTTATTTTCTGTTACATATGAAATGCATGTTATTGCTTTTTTTAGTTCTTCTCATAAATATAGTCCTACTATTTATATAATTTTTTAGTTTTGGGTTTCAGAAGAGTATCAGATTGTGAATGTTTCTGTAAGCTTTGATATTTGGAGTTGTGAGGTTATTTCAGACGGATTAAACCCGAAATTGCAAACGTTCTTTTACCATTCAAGCCTTTTAACCTTTTAACGTAAACTGGCATTTGCCTTAACCGAGTTCAATGTTTTCTGCGACATTTCGAAGTTTACTTCTATTTCCCCGTTATTTAATTAGCTTCTCAGGTTTACAATTTCAATTTATTACACAAGATTGCATTTGAAAGCAATAATAATTAACAAAACTGTTTCCCTATGTGGTAGAGCATGATATTTTTTTAGGAGATCTATTAAAAAATCAGTTCAGGGTAATGTTTAAATAAACCAAGATAATTATTATAGTTTCCTCAAGTGGACCGATTATATGGAACTGATATATGAAAATTTAATATGCTTTGTATTACAAAAATAAATTGGAAGATTTTGTAACGACCCGGATTTTTGAATAGTTTATTTTAAATATTTAATATGGTTTTAAATATTTAGTTGGTAATATAAATTAACTTTTATAGTGAATTATCGATCAAATAATCGAAATACGAGAACAAAATGTAATTGAAATCGAAGTTGAAAACAGAATCAAAACAATTCAAATGATCAGTGTCAGTTCTGTTTGAACATGAATGATAAAAAAATAATAATAATTTATTATCGGTGAATTTAATGGTTTGAGATCAATTTATATTTTAAATCGAATTTAATTTAAATTGTTAATTTAATTTGTTATCTATTTTATTCAGTCGAGTTAAATTTTAGAATTTATTCCATTGAGTTTAGAATAACGTTATAACAGATAAATGTCGATCGTTACGTAAAATAGTGGTTCTGGATGTGTGAGTTAAGAACCACAAAATATTTTTGAATTATTATATATAAGAAAATCAAATACATCAGCTGACCTCTTCCTACTTTCACGAGCGCCACCCTAAAATTCTAAATCAAGCAGACCTAAGTTTTCTCGAGCAGGAATATGTGTCTCCCACCTTTAAAATCGAGGAGACAGAGAGTTAATGGCGAACGTACTTATGGTTTTCCCTTTGCTTATAAAATCGCACGCAAGCCCCATTTTCCTCCCATTCCCTTCTTCCTCTTCGTTCTTTCTTTTTTTTTTTTTCCTAGGCCGAATTCAAAAAAAATCAAAATCGTTCGGGAGTGGCAATCGAATCCTTCGAGCGGTAGTCGAACTAGGGCAGCGAACTACAGGGTATCGACGGGTTTGTTTCTACCCTGGATCATCGCGAATCATGGTAGGGCATGGCGATTTTAGGAGGAATTTGGCAGTTGAACAAGGCGCGATGGTGGGGCAGTTCTGTCTGTAGTCTGGGAATGGTGCGAGAGTCAAATTGGGAGATAGGAGGAAGTGGTGCGGAAATTTTTGGTGAGGCCGACGTTGGTTCCCAGTCGATGCGCTGGAGTTTGGGAGGAAGACTGTGGAAGTCAGGGTCAACTATTGGAGTCGCGATTTCTGAAGCTCCTCATCGGATTGGATACCGCCATTTCATTGAAGCTCAAGGCCAAGTCTTAGAAGAAGATCAGAATCGAAAATCACTTTTTGTTCTTGGATCTGAGGGATCGCATCTGGTGTTTGGTGAAATGCCGGAAAGAAAGAAGAAAAAAACACAGCGGGATTAAGGTAAACATAAATTATTTTTAGGATAATTGCATGATAATTCAAATAGAAGTTAATTTAGTTAATTTAGTTTTAATTACTAAGTTAATAAATCTGTCCCTTAAGAAATGTTTAAGTTAATATGTGTAAATAGTTAATTCATCTAATATAGACTATTTAAGTAATTTAATTAAATAGTTCAAAATTTGATGAGTAAAAGATTTTATTTTAGGTGCAAATAAAATCCATTCAAGACGACTCGAGTAAGTTCTTAAACGCATCAATTTGGAATGGGAATGCTCGACGAATGAAATCCTGGTGAGTAAATCTCACTCACCTTTAGAATTATTTTTATTTCATTAAAAATAATTGTTTGTTGCTTGTGTGAATGTTTTCTGGTTGTTTTATATATATTAGTTATTTAGGCTATTATATATATATATATTGGGTTGATTGATTGGTTGGATTCCCGCAGTCTCATTAGCGGATGCCCGCAGTTTCATAGCGGATGATTACCCTATACGCCCCACGCTATGATTAGTGGATGACCTTCTATACCGCGATATTCTGCCACGAAGCAGAATGGGTATTATTTATGTACTAACATCTGTGGATGCAGGAAAACAGGTTGGAGGAATCCAACTGGATTCCTCAAAAATATATTATCTGTTTGTTTATTTGTTTGCATATATATTGTTATATATGATGTGTTAGAAAAATAATAATTGGTTGCTTTGTGTGTTTTATCACTGGGCTTAAGTAATGATATTTAAAAATATCGTAAAAAGGATATTGGAGATTTAAAAAGGAAAATTCTATTTTTAAATAGAATTTGAATTTTAAGTGGGAATAAAAATATAAACTTGTTTTTGAAAAATAAAACAAGTAGTTCTTTTTAAACGAAGTTATAAATAGTTCTTTTATAACGAAGTTATAAATGAAGGGAAAAGAATTATCATTCGATAATTCAGAAATAGAAATACAAGTGTGAAATAGGGATTTGAAAAGGAATTTCAAAATAGGATTTGAAATGAAATTTTTTAATATATAACTCAAATGAAATTTGATTATAACATTTGAATAGTAGAATTCAAAGGAGTTTAAATATTTGAATATTAGAAATTCAAATAGAATTTGAATAGATGAAATTAGAATGGAAAAACAGAATTTGAATTCGGGAGATTAAAATAAAATTTGAATTCAAAGGAATTCGAATAAAGAATTTTCAAATAGATTTGAAATATAGAATTTCAAAGAAGAATTGAACAGACTTTGAAATATAGAATTTCAAAGAAAAATCGAATAAGATTTGAAATATAGAATTTCAAAAGAAGAATTGAAATATAACTAGAGATTTGAAATGAAATTCAGATATGAAGTTTGAATAAAGATTTGAATAGAAATTCAAGTATTGAATTTGAACATGGGATTGAACATAGAAATTCAAATAGAGATTTGAATATTGAATTTCAAAATAGAATTTGAAATAAACTTTGAAAATAGGATTTCAAAGTAGGATTGAAATAGGATTTCAAAATAAGAAATACAAGTAGTTTTGAAAGGGAATTTGAATTCAAAGGAGTTCAACTGGATTTGAAATAAGGAAAATTCAAATGAGATTTAAATAATGGGTTTTACCGAAGAGGATTTAAATATAAAGAATTTGAATAGAACTCAAATGGTATTAAATATAAGAGTTCAAACCAAACTCAAATGGAGTTTAAATAGAAAGAATTTGAATAAAAGGAATTCAAAGAGATTTGAAACATGGTATTTGGATTCAAAGAAATTAAAATGTGATATTTGAAGTTCAAAGTAAAAATGAGTTTAAATAGTTGAAGTTCAAATGGATTAAAAATGGAATTTGGATTCAAATAGTTGAAATAGAATTTGAATATAGAATTTGAATCGAATTGGAATTTGAATATAGATTTCAAATAAAGAAATGAAATAGAATATCAGAGATATTTGTTGAGTTGGGAAAAATGGTTTGATATATATTTAAAATATATCAGAATGGAGTTGAATTTATATAAACGAAGTTTTAAAAGTTTATATATATAATTATAATTAAAACGAACTCGCCGCAGCACTGCAGTTCGTAAAATAGCGATTCGAACTTCAATTGAATATACAGGACTCAATTGAAGTCGAAATTCTTTGAAACAAGAAACGTCGGGACCCATTTGATAATAGTTTTCTAATGAAGGAGAAAAATCTGGATTTCGTCGTATAGATTTTGAGTTATGTCAAAATCAAATTTTCAGAAAAGCAGCGCCAGAACCATTATAAAACCATAACGGTTTATTTAATGATATCAAAGGATTTTAAGCAAATAAAATCCGAATTTCTATTTAGAAAAATTCAGATTTGAGTTATAAGATATATGTGAACTCCAGTGGAATAATGAGTTGATTTCTGAAACAGAAATCAGATTTTTGATTTATTGAATAGAGTTAACTAATTTGAATAGAAATTAGTTAATGAGATTTCGAATGAATATTGAGCTTTAAATAAGTGAATTCGATTTGAGAATTTATATTCGAAATAGAAAAGGGAAACTAGAATTGAAAGTGAAATTCAATTTGGTTATGAACGAGTTAAATATTTTGTTTGGAACATGTTATGTTCAACAAAGAAGTGAAATAAGCAAAAGGGCTAATTAAAGAATAAATGGGCGAAACTGAATTCAAACGATTTGATGGTATTGAATTGAATTGAAAACAGGTGAACAGGTGTTAGACAGGTATGGGATGAGATATATGAAGTTATAAATGAAATGCTCGACAAAAAGGTACATGTTTAATTCATATATGAGGTTTTATGCGCCGTATCGGCAAGCCGCTTGGCTTTTCCTTTTTCTTTTTGATTGAGGAAGATACCGGGAAGCTATTTGAAATTTCCCGACGCTCCCGATACAGGGGAGGTTATGGCGAATTTTTCCGGGAATTTAAGGAGTTAGAATATTTTTAAGAAATTTGACAATTAGAAATCCATATATCGATATATATAGAATTCGATAAGGAAACGAAATCAAAAATGGCATAAGGGCCAATATGGTTATTGAAATATTTGGTTAACAAATATTGATAAGGAAAGGGAGAAGAGATTTAATTAATGGAATATTAATTAAAGAGCCCAGTGATTTGTTTGATATGTTGATTGAACACTTGTTTTTATTCGATAGTTAACTCACAGACTATCGAAGTTTTTGACCATCGTTGTCAATATGGAGAGACCGGTTGGATTATTATCCGAAGAACCACTCCGTATCGGCATAAGCGTTGCGAACCAAGTATGCTGAATATATTGAAGACGGAATAAAGTGCAAGGGCTTTTCTAGTAATAGAAATAGTGCCTTCGGTTTCGTTCAGTCCCAGAACGAACGTAAATGGACGAATGTCTGACAGAGTATTTCCAATGATCAAATGGGTTGGTCTGTATGAATATATATGGTTGCAACGGATTTATCCCTTAGCATAATATCCAGAATATTCGTGCAAACTCAACTAGTGATTAACGGATCTGATGATGTGGCATTCAAAGTGATTGTGCTATCAATGAATGGTAAGTATGCGTAGCCTCAGGCCTCAACAACCGGGAAAGGACAAAAATCGGGCAGGCAGCATGGCTATGTGGGTCGCACCCATTAGGGTGTATAATCACCTATCTAGAGAAATTCCTTTTGTTTCTAAATCTATCGATTCTGCCCATTCGGGAAACGGTGGTTTGAGTCCAACCGTTGGTGATATACATTCGATACACTCAAGCGAAATGAGTGGTCGGTCATGTGAGGGCCGGGTTGCAAGACGTTCTTGTTGAACCCAGGTGTATTCGTCTCTAGAGATACATCGTCGGAAGGTGGTCCCATACCTTGTCATGTTGGAAATCCAATCTCCAATAAGCGCCATGCGGTTTTTGATTTGATACTATATATGTGGAGCGTGAGATGCAAGCGTTCTGCTATTTGGTTATTTACTTGATGTAGACATTATTATAATATCACTGGATTTTCGTATCAAAGTGTTTTGGGTTATAGTAAGGTAAAAACCGTCCATGTTTATGTGTGGGCTGGTCTTACTATTATCTTTTCTTTCGAAAGGATTTTTAAAAGTTAAACAAGTGGTTGGAGTTTACTCACACCAGTCCCATGACTGACCCAGAGTTTATTCTGTTTTGTTTCCCCTAAACTCTTGGGTGCCCAAATTTGTACGGGCAGTCAAGTAGTCGGGATTTCACAGATTCATTTGAAGGAGCTGGAAGCAGGAGGCTTCACCGGTTAGCTATAGGCTATCATATATTCCGCTGTGGACTTTGTTTGTATCTGGAAACAGGTGTTTATAACTGTTCCAGAAATGACTGTTGTACTCTGATGATGGTATGTATATAAAGTTACTGATTTGTATTTCAAAAGTTATGTTATATAATATATTTTATTCGTTCCGCTGTGAGTTTGTGATCTTCGTTTTTTTCTTCTATTCTAATATTTCTTTCTTTCTATTTCTCATCCTCTAACTTCTTTCTAAATGGTTCGTATTTCTGTGTTATTTGGGTTGGACGTGTGGTGTATTTAGTCAACTCAGATAGCACGGATTTGCGGGTCGTTTCAGATTTTAACTTTTTTCTCCAATCGATTATATTTTAGTTTATATTACTGATTCATGAATAATACAATGAATTTTGTGCAGTAACATTCTAAGGTTCCATGTGGTTTAATAAAAAAAATCACACTGATTCTTTTTTATATACATTAAATTTTATTTCTTTTACTCCTAAATGCTTTCAATAAAAGCGTGCAAAATTTTAGTAAAATAAGTAGGCACTAAGTACACTTACAATCAACTAGACTAACTATTTCACCCCTGGTGCACTTTTAATTATGGAACCCCATTCCATTTGACTATAGAGTACAGAATGTTTCATTTACTAATACATAAATATGCTTATAACAACAATGAGTTATACCAAAAAAATTCTTGCTCTCAGAGTCTCAATATATTTGTGTGATTACTGCTGTAAGATATTCATCAGTTGAACTAAGTGCTACCCAACAACTGGTTATGCAAACCAATGAGACTGCAAAATTGCTTCCATTTGTGGTTGCAAAAGGAATAAATTATGATCAAGGTTCTATGTTAAGCTTTGCAATTTAAGTTACTGATTTTTTTTTGTCCTCGCAACTTAGAACTTCTTCAGAATGAAAGCGGTGTATCAATGATGAACTTGATACTAGAGGTCCAAAATCAAGTGGAAAAACGGATGCACGAAGGGCTATTATCATTTAGGTAAGACCTAATGTACCTCTTTTTTTTCCCCCGGATATTGAACTTTTAACAGAACACTACAGCTCATTTTAATAATAACCCCTCCGCCAACTTCAACGGCCTGTAGCTGCCTTTATGACATAATTGTATAGATATTAGTAGTCCAACTATTCTTCCCATTATGTTATTTATAGGACTAACAACGATCTTCTGATTTCGCTCTACATCCACGGTGGCAGGTTTCACATCAACTCTTCCCTTTTGTCAACGCATCACGTTTTTCTAATTACAGGCTTACAGCACTGGAGACAGGCATGATATAGTTGTGCAAGTCAATTATAGGCTTATGCCGGAAAATTGCTACTGGAGCCGTATAACTGTGAATTGCTTTTGTATTCAGTGAACGTTTAGCGCAGTTTGGATAAGTGGGTATGATTTTAGGATGATTTATGTAGGTTTGAGTTAGTTGTAATGGCGGCAGTGTTAATATCTATTATCTATCTATTAAATAATAGTAAAGCAGAATCTTTTCAAGCCTTCTCCTTAATTCTATCACTTCTCTCCATCAAGCTTAATTTTCTCAATTCTTTTCATCCAGCTTGAAACTCTCTGAATATTTTACATTTAGTTTAAATTTTAATATAAAAAAATCCTCATTTAACATAAAAAATTCTTCCGCCTTCGTTGAAACTCTCAAATAGTTTCGCAGGCCTATTTTGTATCATTATCCGGATAAATATTGCTAAAAGCACTCAAATTTCTTCTTCTTAATACCATGCATGGTATTAGGAAGTATAAACCTGGGTGCTTTTAGCATCACATGGTGATATTGTGCTAAAAGCACCCAGTTTTACACTTCCTAATACCACTCATGGTATTAGGAAGAAGAAATCTGGGTGCTTTTAGCAACACACTTATCCGGAAGTCGATCCCTAATTTCATGTTCTCCCCAAGCACAAAGCCCACATTTTGCATCTTCCCTCCCTCGCGTCTGCTCTCATATTCCCTTCCCGTTCCAGCTTTTGCCCCCCGTATTTTGCATCGAACCATCATAGCACCCAATTTTGTTTTCCTTCTCATTCCTGTTACAACCTAACCTTACCCTTCTCATTCCCAGGTCCACATAAAACTAACCCTAATTTTAATTTAGGACAGTCGAATTCACTTTATGACGAACGATGTCGGAACTCAACTACTCTTTGTGATTTGGTTTTCCCTATGGCTATTCTTTACGACACTTCCGACATTGTAGCTTTTCCCCACAATTCATCAGTCTGTTTCCAAAAGCATGTTACCGTTGGTCAATTATTCCGCCCTTCCTCATGCCAATTCTATGAGCCTTCTATGCTTTCGTTGGTTGGATCAGCAGAAACATACGATATGCAAATTTTGTGATGCTAGACTGTTGGTTATAAAAAAAGGTATTTCCATCTAAATTTTGATATCAGTGTACAATAGTTCCGCTACAGAATAAAATGCAATCTAGAATACATTTTCTTCATCCTGTCAGCAAAGTAAATTGATTATGTCCGGTTTCTTCTTGCGCACAACTATCTAGCTCTTATCCTGATTTTCATTAGTATAGAGAAGCTCTTCATTTAAAGAGATTCACTCAAATTGAAAGCACTTTTAATTCTGAATATTCTTTTCACTGAAATTCAGATCATTTTGTGATTCAATCAAACTGTCTTCAATAATTTAATTAAGATAAAGTCAGAAATGGTTGAGTTAAATTTCTGCTATTTATTTGGATCGAATGATAGTATGATCTTCTGTTCATAGTACATTTCTTCTATCTGTTTTAATTTTTCGTTATTTTTAACCCTTAGACATTGCTTTTAAAAAAAATACTTTCTTTCGTCAATTGTAGCAGTGAAACGTATATGCCTTTGTATAAATTTATACTTCTAAACTATACTAAAAAGTTATTTATTTGAAATAACTAGCCAAAGTATATAGTATTTAAATATTCCTTTTCCATTATAAGTAAAAAGAAATTAACATCTTGAGAAGAATTCTTTGGGCTTCTAATTTGGATTTAATTACAATTATAGTTTGAGTGCATAATGCTTAAAGCGGTTGCATTTTACGGCGCAACACACAATATAAGAGGCAACCTAGATGGGGAAATTGTAGATCAGAGGATCTAATCACAGCGGAAATATATAACAAAAACAAAACTGAAAATGAAAGAACACAAAAAGATTTAACGAGGTTCGGCAATAGCCTACGTCCTCGGGCAAGAGAGAATGATTTTATTTCTTACGGTGGAGAAGCAAAAGGGGAGAGATACATACAGGTTTCATCACAACTCTCTCATGACGGCTGAAGCCATAACCCTCACATAAATTTTCAGCTCACACACCCTAAAACCCTCACAAATGAGACAATATATATTATGGTGTTTGGGCTTTAACATGTAATAGGCCCATAAGGCTTTAACATAAAAAAACTGAAGTGCACGTGACTGCACAAAAATGCAGCATACTTCACAATTCTCCACCTCGGATCATGCACAAAAGCATGAGACGATTATACACAAAGCTCTCTGATTGCCACATATCCAGCTGCACCACCAAAGTAGCTGCCTACGTACCCAAAGGATCAAGCTGCCGTAGTTCATCATAATGTCTCAGAACGAGACTTCACAGTGTTCCGAAGAACCTCCACCCCATTGGGGTATCATACATCAAACATACAAAACATTAATCAAGTCAAGACAATGCTTGAACTTGACACTAGGAACCACTTTAGTCAACATGTCTGCGGGATTCTCTTTTGTATCAATCTTCACCAAGAGAATATGACCTTCAGTTAATACTTCTCTAATGAAATGATAACGCACATCAATGTGCTTTGTTCGGGCATGATGAACTTGATTCTTTGCTAGGTGGATGGCACTCATACTATCAGAATACACAGGAAGTTGATCTTGCACCACTCCCAAATCATCCAACAAACCTTGCAGCCATATAGCTTCTTTGAAAGCTTCAGTCACAGCCATATACTCCGCCTCGGTAGTAGACAATGCTACCGTCGATTGCAAAATCGATCTCCAACATATAGGACCACCTGCCAATGTAAACACATATCCAGTAGTGGAACGTCTTTTATCCAAATCACATGCATAATCCGAGTCCACATATCCAACACATAAACGATTGTTGTTCATGTCTCTCACAAATTCCAAACCCACATCAATAGTTCCCAAAAGATATCTCAAAATCCATTTGACCGCATTCCAATGCTCTTTTCCAGGAGCATGCATGTAACGACTAACCATACTCACGGCATGTGAAATGTCAGGTCGTGTACACACCATCACATACATAAGGCTCCCCACGGCATTAGCATACGGTATATTTGCCATAAATTGAATTTCATCATTGGAAGAAGGACACATAGTTGCATTTAATTTAAAATGAGCAGCCAAAGGTGTACTCACTGTTTTGGTGCTCTCATTAATGCCAAACTTCTTTAATACCTTCTTCAAATATGCCTTTTGAGATAAACATACTTTACCATTCATCTTATCTCTTCGAATTTCCATGCCAAGAATTTTCTTAGCATCTCCAAGATCCTTCATTTCGAATTCAGCCGACAACTTGCACTTTAACATCTCGATTTCAGATTTGCAAGCTGATGCAATAAGCATATCATCTACGTATAAAAGCAAATAAATGAAAGAACCATCATTTAGCTTTTTCAAATAAACACAATGGTCATGGTGGCTTCTAGTGTATCCTTGATCTAACATAAAACGATCAAATCGTTTATACCATTGTCTCGGAGATTGTTTCAATCCATACAATGATCTCTTCAATTTACACACAAGATCCTCTCCACCGGAAGCTTTGAATCCACTTGGTTGAGACATATAAATTTCCTCCTCTAAGTCACCATGTAAAAACGCTGTTTTTACATCCATTTGAACAAGACTCAAATCATATTGCGCTACCAAGGCTAACAAAATGCGAATAGAGGAGTGTTTCACAACCGGAGAAAACACTTCATTATAGTCAATTCCCTCCTTTTGAGCATAGCCTTTTGCAACTAGTCTCGCCTTGTAGCGGACCTCATTCTTCTTTGCTCCTTCTTTCTTCGCATATACCCACTTGCATCCAATTGCTTTCTTGCCTTTTGGAAGTTTGGTGAGAACCCAAGTGTCATTCTTGTGAAGAGATGCCATTTCTTCACTCATAGCCGCTATCCATTCCTCACATTCAACACTATGAATAACTTGCATATATGTTTCAGGAATTCCTTCATCATTAACAGATAAAGCATATGTTACACAATCTCGAAACCAACCCGGTTTCTTGATATCTCTTCTTGGTCTGCTAGTAGCAATCGATTCCTGAACATTCCTCTCAGTTTCTGCTTCTGAATCATCAGCACTACTCGGATCAGCAGTGCTTTCATCAATTTCAGCATCATATTCTGCCATTTCAGCAGCAGTTTTTGACGGTTCAGCAGCAGTTTTTGACATAACAGGAGCAGTTTTTGACATATTAGCAGCAGTTTTTGTCCTTTCAGCAGCAGTTTTTGACCTTTCAGCATCACCTGGAGCTTGCGATACAACATCAAACTTCACACGCTGCACATTCTTGGGATTGTTGGAGCTGTTTGGGCTGCTAGTGCTAATTTCTGTCGATTTAGCATTATTTGACTTCAGCATAGCATCTTCATTGAATGTAACATCTCTACTTATGATCATCTTCTTTTCAACGGGATTCCAAAGTTTGAATCCTTTGACACCACTCTTCATGCCAACAAATATTGATTCAATGGCACGTACACCAAGCTTATTGTCTTTCACATGATACCAAGCAGAACAACCAAATACATGAATCATATCATAGTCATAAGCAGGCTTACCATACCATACTTCCATAGGTGTTTTACCTTTCAATGCGGATGAAGGCAACCGATTGATAAGAAAACATGCATACGTAACAGCTTCAGCCCAAAATGCTTTACTCAAACCAGAATTTGATAACATACACCGTACTCTCTCCAACAATGTACGATTCATCCTCTCTGCAACTCCGTTCTGCTGCGGTGTTTCTCTAACGGTGAAATGTCTTTTAATTCCTTCATCTTGACATACTTTGTGGAATGGATCACTAGTGTACTCTCCACCGTTGTCTGAACGAAGCACTTTGAGTTTTCTTCCAGTTTGAGTCTCTACCGCTTTCTTCCATCTCACAAATACTTCTAGAACATCACTTTTCTGTTTCATAACATACACCCATACACGTCTAGAATAATCATCAATAAAAGAAACAAACCAATGCTTACCTCCCAAAGATGCATTTTTGGAAGGACCCCATACATCCGAGTGTACATAATCCAAAACACCACTAGATTTATGCATTCCTTTACTGAAATGAGACCTGGTCTTCTTGCCTTTCACACAATGTTCGCAGAAATCAAGCTTACTAACAGCAGCCCCTTTCAACAAATTTTGTTGTATCAAAGTATTTAATGACTTCTCACCTGGATGTGCAAGTCTCATATGCCATAGCATTGACATTTCTTTAGCTGCAACTTCACTTTGTTCAGCTGTAGCAACATCTCCAATCACCGTTCTTCCATTCAAGTAATATAAGTTGTGACGACGTGTACCTTTCATAATAACCATAGCACCAGAAACCACCTTTATAACACCATTTCGACCGTCAAGTCTGAGCCCCTTGGATTCGAGCATTCCTAAAGAAATCAAATTCTTTTTCATACTTGGCACACATCTCACATTTTTCAATTCTCTAATTGTCCCATCATGCAACTTTAGCCGAATGCTTCCAATACCCACAATGCTACAAGAATGATGGTTTCCCATCAATACTTCACCTTCAAATTTTGTAAAACTTGAGAACCATTCTCTATGTGGAGTCACATGAAAA
This sequence comes from Allium sativum, assembly GCA_030737875.1. Lineage (NCBI taxonomy): Eukaryota > Viridiplantae > Streptophyta > Magnoliopsida > Asparagales > Amaryllidaceae > Allium > Allium sativum. Next base: position 376,598,264 of record CM060922.1, read on the forward strand.
GTTGCTCCCGAGTCTAGTACCCACTCATCATCTTCTGCCAAAAGAATTGAAGGCATTGTGAATAAGGAAAAATCCGATTCAGCCCCGTCATCTTTGTTGGACTGCACAACATTCGCTGCATTTTTCTTTTTCTTGTCTCGCTCCTTCACTTTCGGACAATCTTTAGCCCAATGGCCTTTCTCATGACACCATGCACATTCATCTTTAGCTAAACGTCCCTTTCCTTTAGATGGTCCTCTACTTTTATCACGACTTTGGCCAACATTTTTCTTGCGGTCATTTTTTCTACCCCTCACTACTAGAGCTTCACCACTATCTTCTCTAGAGATGTCATCTCTATGCATCTTACGAAATTCTTCACTACATAACGCGGTGACAACTTCATCATAAGTGAGCTTGTCTTTGCCATGAATCAACGACTTGATTACGGGCTCATATTTCTCTAGAAGAGAATTCACCAAACATATAGCCTTTTCTTCATCCGGAATGACCTCATCATAATTGACCAGTTCGGTTTAAAGCTTGTTGAAGGAATCGATGTGCTCCGTTAGAGTTGCATCCTTCTTCATATTAAACCGATACAAATTTCTCTTCAAATGAATTCGGTTTGCTACATTTTTCACGAGGTATTTTGCTTCAAGCTTCTCCCACAACACTTTTGGCGAGGTTTCATGTTGATAGTTCACTCTAATATGGGCTTCTAGGCAGCCTCTAATCGCAGCCAAGCAAAGCCGCTGATTCTTCTCCCACTGTTTGTCGGACCAATCATCAGGCTTTTCTTCTCCCAAGCAAGCTTCTAGATCCAAGTGTTCAAGAGCATCGGCCACATCAGTCCTCCATAAGCCGAAGTTATTGGTACCATTGAACTTGTCTACCTCTAACCTTGCTCTATGATAAACCGTTCTCTCCTCTTTTGGTGCTCGAACAGTTCCAACAGTCGTAGATGGACTTGATCCAGTCATATTCAGCACAAACACCTTTCAGGAATAAACACAAACACCTTCTGTGCACTTCAAAAAAAAACACCACCACACCTCCAGAAACTGAAACCGGGTGCTCTGATACCAATTGTAGATCAGAGGATCTAATCACAGCGGAAATATATAACAAAAACAAAACTGAAAATGAAAGAACACAAAAAGATTTAACGAGGTTCGGCAATAGCCTACGTCCTCGGGCAAGAGAGAATGATTTTATTTCTTACGGTGGAGAAGCAAAAGGGGAGAGATACATACAGGTTTCATCATAACTCTCTCATGACGGCTGAAGCCATAACCCTCACATAAATTTTCAGCTCACACACCCTAAAACCCTCACAAATGAGACAATATATATTATGGTGTTTGGGCTTTAACATGTAATAGGCCCATAAGGCTTTAACATAAAAAAACTGAAGTGCACGTGACTGCACAAAAATGCAGCATACTTCACAGAAATTGCATCAGTATTTGATTGAGGTAAGCCCATGAATGTTATATACTTCATATTTGTTGCTTCTATATGCTATATATTTGCTAAATATGAGTTGTTACATCTTTTAGTTTCTACACTTCTTCTATTTACACCGTACAACATATTTTCTTCAATTTGTTGTTCCTATATATCTCATTATGTTCAGTAAACTAACATTTTCCAGACATACTGAAATTTTGTAGTTGAAAAATATACTCTTTATGAATATGGTTTTCTTATGGAAGGATATAAAAAGTCCAAACTTGAAACCAATTTCCATTTAGACATCTGTCTCTATTTTAGAATTATATGGATTTAGCATTTGATTAAAGTGATCTCAAATAAATATGTTCACATTTTAGATGTGATACGCATATTTTGGATTGTGTAGGTTGTTTGAAAAATCCAATGACTCCAGTTAGACCTGCATAATTTTGCATTACTATGTTGTCAATGTTCTATTAATTAATTCATAATAATGTAATGAGAAATGACTTATATTTTTTAAGTGTTAACTTAATATTTATCATAGTGTTGTCAATAAGGAACTAAATATCTATGCTAAACTATTTTCTTTGGGCATAACGAAATATTTTCCAACTTCTCTTCTTTAGCATGAGTAAATCTTGAAATTGAAATAAAATGCAGACATTATTACTGTACCTTTGTAATTTGAATAAATTTAGTTGTTGTAACTTAATCTGTTAATTTGTAGTAACTATATATTTGTTAAATTAAGAACATATTATATTTTTCTTATAGCTATATTCTCATGAAGCAAAGGTTTCCACATGTAAAAAAATGCATTTTAGAATAATTTGAAGGCTGTGTACTTACTAATTTAAAAAAAATCGTGCTTGGCTCCAGGGACTAATGAATTCATGTAATATTTCTTATTACGACAGTACAAATTATTATTTGTAGTCATCATAATCTGAATACGAAATTAATGTGGATGCATGTGTTTGATTTGTAGAACTGTTATGGAAAACCATAGTCACGTTTGTATATGGGTACATGTAAATTGTTATGCATACATTATTCCATAGTATAAGTACTTTAATTTCTTTGACCTTTACAAATATAATTATGATTATATCAATATCTAGCATTAACTTTATTCACCAAACAATAATTATTTATTAATTTTGGTGGCATAAAGGTAGCTTTAGGAATTTGCTTTCTATGCTAACAAATGATTATTATTGCACAAACATTGGGGTCAAAACAAACTTAGTTTTTTTTTCCTTTGAATGATGTTAATGATTCAATCCTCTCTATGCTCCTCACATTTTTTTTGATCTGTTTCTCACTTATATTTTAATCTCACTTGACACGTGAAACTTTTTTGCAGTTCCTTCACATTATTTTCCTTTTCTTTCTTTAAATACGTCATTTTTACGTTAGCACTATGTTTTTTTAACTTTATTGACATTATGCTCGATATTTATTGATTTACATGTTGACAATTCATGATGCATAGTTAATGTAAATGTTAAATTTGAAACTTTTGGTGACATAAACCTATAAGAATAGATGAACCCTTGCTCCGATGTATACTTATGCATAAGGTATCTGAATAGAACAAAAAAGTATTGGCTTATGGGACTTGGTAACGACATGTGTATCAGAAACTTTGTTATTGCCTCTTTGATAAAGATGATAAACTTTAGAGCACGATATGGTATATTTACAGCTTCAAAAGAACAACTTTAGCAACGATTCATGTAGTTCGCTAACATGTGTTCTCTGTCATTCTTATTCTTTCACTATGTTCCATATATATATTTCATGAAGTGAATGAAGGGAACAATTAAAAAATTGAATGAAGTTTTTGATTTTCCTGTTTCAGGTTGATTACAGAGAATGGATTCTTGGAGTATGAGAGAAACTTCTGGGTAAGTTATAATATTTATCTAATGCTTTGTTCTTTTCTGAAATAAACAAACATAATCTAATCCATGGGCCCATTGTCATTCTATCGTCTAGCAAATTGATCAAAATACGTGTTTTTGCAACATGAACAAATAGATGTAATTAAACTTTGGCCTTTTTGTCCAATTCAACTAGCTTCAACGTTTAACATTGGTCAATTCATCACTTACCATCCAATTTCATTTTTTTCTGTATCAGATTGACAACGTATTTTTTTTGTACTACTCTATTATAGTGAATACAAAACAATAAGTATTCATTTACTTTTAAGTTGTTGACAAAAGACTAACTTACATGGCCATTAACCAAAGCAATGAGGAAAGAATACGATAATGCTTATATAATGAATCTTAAATATATTATTTATGTTTGATTTGGTGTACGAAGCCAAACAATAAGAATATTCAAATATCAGAGGAGCAATACATTAGAATTTCTGAACTGCCATAAACTAAAAGTAGCTTGGTCATTTTGTATTCACTTACTACAGAAAATTATCTATATGTAGCATAAAAATAATGTAGTATTCACTCTCTTAAGACTATTGCTTATGATTAATATTATTTTTGAAATTCCAAAAATATGGAGAGAATATTATTTTGCTACATGTAGGTTTGAATTTTTGTGTCTTTGTTGTTTTCTAACTCTATGTCATCCTTTGTTTAAATGATTTTTCTACTAACGAAATCATAATGATAACTAGAGGCTAGCAGGATAATTATTACTGAATGAAATCAAATTGGCCATATACCGTAAATTCACATGGTCCCAAATTTCTAAGCACACTGTACTTTCAGGAAAAAAAATACATTTAAAGAAGCTTTACTGTTCTAACTTGAACATACATTTAATATGCATTTCAATTATAACTGGTGATTTATTACTATTAGTAATATCAATTTGTTCTGATTCCAAATGGTGATTTATTGCAATTTCAATTATGGATCCCTTGCGATTTTGACAACCAGCCTTTTTTTTTTTTTGCATTATTACTACATTACAATTACTCTTCTACCTTATATAATATCTTGATTCTAAGTAAATTGAATTAAACTTTTTGTGATGCATGACCATCAATGTGTTTGGATCAACAAATATGTTGGTTGAAAGTTTCACACCCTTTAAGAGGTTTGTTTTGTATTCACTTATTACTTTTTTTTCTCCTGGCTTTGTATAATGTTGTTTTGCTCTACTATTGCTATACTGGAAAGCTAATTAATCGAATCTTATGTAATTTTTTTATACATGATAGACAAAACAACGGGTACAATATTTGTTACGTTTCGGTGGTAAGATTCCTTATAATTTTAACTAATTCATTTATATTTTGGTAGTTCTTTGTTATGATTACAGTTGTAGCTGAAAAACATGTTTATAGGACATTTTTAATCTGATATATTCCCCATTAAGATGTTTGGAATATCAATGGGTATACAAATTTAAAAGCCTAAATTTTTCGTGGAAACCTCTCCAATTATGAGCTCGGCCGTTAATGCAAAATGTTTCTATATAACAGGATATGTGATCTGTTGGCCGAGAAAAAAAGAAGTATTTTAGGAAATATATAGCTTCACGTACGAAGCGCATTTACTAGATTTTTACTTTTGGGAACGACTGAGCATTAGTTTTGATCACTCGGTGATGGTCAAATATGTGTTTTGTATAGATAATCACAACTAAAAATTGAATTATTTCTCATCGCTAAGTTTTCATTTATCTTTTAATTTGTTAGACACAAATGAATTAAGGTTGTGGTTCAGTGAACTTCACTTTATTGGCTCTTTCATTCTCCATCTGTGGATGACTCACATTGGATCATGTAAATATTCTTCGATGCACCTATATAAGTTTGGGTATACAATTCAGTATACAGTAAATATATTGATTCAGTTAGCTGTAAAAGAAAAATGCATTATACCATCTGTTTTGATAGTTCAGTGGCAGTCTTCTTCATATTTTGCATCAAAAATATCAATTAAAATTCAATTTCTCATGCTCAACTTTTTATTATTTTTTATCTGTCCAGCAAAATTGAATCAAGTGCTAGCTGTGGCTCAGTGCACTTTATTTTTATATTTAGTATAGATTATCCATTTGTAGATGACTCATTTGTTCAATCATGCAAATGTTAAAAGGCACCCATATACAAGTAGGTGTGTGTAACTCAGAATACTCTAATACATTAGTTACCTAGATGCAAATAAAAATGCTGTATTGAATGACCAATTATTTTTTGAGAAATAAAATAGCTAAAAACAACGCTCCATTTACTAGGATTGAAGATTTTGATTTGAATAAAAATCATACAGAGAACTTATGGGTTTTTTATTTGAATATTTTTTAAATATCTACGCCCGTTTGAATAAAAATGCATGACATTTAAATAAAGTGGAAACATCCATCTTATTTAGTTACTTTATGAACTGTAGAAATAATAATATAATAATGAGAAGTGGAACTTTACACGAAATTTTTAAGTTAATTTTGAATGTGGTTCTTCATATAAAAGTTTATTCATAGAAGAATGAAATTCCTTCTTGAAATCTGTTTAAGATCCAATAATGCAATGAAAAAAGGCTTTGTTGTTTAAATTTGTTTAAAGATAGCATTAGATGACAAAATGGAATAAACAAGGTTGTTTATAATGTTGTTGAAATCAAGTTATTTTTAAACATTGTCTAATGATTTGTTCATATTGAATAAACAATTTAACTCTCAATATAAGGTAAATAATAATATTGAAAGGTGAACATTGATGCCTAGAAGCTATATTTCTCTCTTTTACTGTTTTCTTCTATAAATATATAGTTTTGCATATATGAAATAAAGGTTTATTCAATAACTTTTCAATAACATCAAAGCAAGGATTTGGTTGAACTAAAATCAAATCTTTTAATCAATGATGTTATTAAAACAAAGATTTGATTGAACTAAGAGCAATGATGACTATTAAAGCTGAAGACGGCTTCATAATCACTAAAACACCAAATATATGTAGATTTGAATTTGAAACACATACTTGGCCTTTCTGATTGAACTAAAAGAAGAATAATAAGCAATGTTATACTTGCATTTAATTTCCATTGCAGGCACTTGCTGAGACTTTCATGTTAGAAAAATTATTCAAACAATATTTTTTACTGGCCAAGTAAAGATTGATTTATTTCCATCTAAAATTTTGTTAAGGTTAGTATCATACTTTCATTTAGGAAATGGAGCTACCAAGGTTCGTATGCGGAATTGATTAGTAACAGCTTTTAAATGATGTTTACTAAATATTTATGCATTTCAGTTTAGTACTAAAATTAATCAAGTAAAGCATTTAATAAAGAAGACCATTGCAGCACGAGAAGTTGAATTTCAAAGTATTCCTAAAGAAGATCGCTGCATCATACGAAGTTGGATTTCAAAGAACTCTTTGTTACACAATCAAACTTATGTCAACCGGAAGGCTTGGTTAGCTAGGAGCAGCGTGCACTCATTGCATATGCATATTTAGTGAGGATGGGAGAACTATACAGGTATGTCAATATATAATCTAAAGCATGCATATTGTATTTTCGTGGTTGTGGTTTCATGTGATTGTCAACGTCTATTAAACACTGGTTTTGATGACTTAGGAATATGCAGTGTAGATGATGCACAAAAATGGTTTCATAACATCTGTTAAACGTCCGTCTTATGCTATGGTGGTCTTATTAAAAGATGGGAGCAGTGTAACAGTTTGAAACTAAGTGTAATACTTAAAACATGTTTTGAATTTTCATTCGCTCAAAGAAACTTTCTCTGTGAATTGTTCACTTAGTAAAAAAGAATATTAACAAAAAGTATTTGTATTTTTATGTGTAAAATTGTTACAGCAATGTGGTACTACTTTTGTAATCACCAAAGGGTAATAAATTTCAAGGTATAATATTATAAAAAATTTCTTCACCATATATAAATGTACTCAGTGCCTGTTCCATTTTTTGCTTTGAACATTCAATAACTTTTGGTTGCTTAGATCAGCCCTTCTAAATAAGTTACATTCGGGTTTGCATAAAAAATATGTTTTGCTATTGCTGCATTATCCTAGAAAACCTGTTTTCAATAGAAACCGATGTAAGCCTAACTACTGTAGGAGATGCATTCAGCATATGTCTCACATACATGTACCAAGAGCAAAGCTATTAGTTTGGTAGCATTGTTCATTTCCTATCAGTCTATGTTAGCTGTTACCCTAGCTAATTAATATTTCTTTATTATTATTTATGTCCAGAAAGCAAAGTTGGTAAAGCAAGAGAAAAGAAAAACAGCAACAGTGGCGCTGGATGCAGAGATCAGGCGAGCAAAGAAAAGTTGATGGAGAGGTCCCAAAATTGCAAAATTGGAAATAAGGAAGTTTTGATTTCTACAATTCATTGTTTTTTTGTATGTATTTGGAAATCATGTTTATTATGAAATAGACACTTATTGTTTAATCACCGACCAGTTCATTTTATGCAGATTTTCCTAATTGTTATTAATGCTAAAGTAAATCCATATACAAGACTGGATTCCTACAGTAAATTTGTAGAGATCAATGGATTTTCAGTTGAAAGATGTAGACTACTTATTTTTGATTCATCTATGCAAACTTTAGCAAAGGCTTTTTTTTTTTGTAGAAAATTGTATTGATGGAACTGATGCTTTTATGTTCCCAAGCCCAATGCATAAGATATTTCGGAAAAAATCACTTGATTAATTAAGTAAAAATAATAGAGATACTTTCTTTTTCAAGCCCAACGCGTAAGATATATAACATAAAAGTATACATCATAATTTTTTAAAAAAAAAAATCCAAAAATCAATTATTTTACTCAAATCATCGGACGATGCATAATAAACTTTTATTTTTTATCATTTATAGTGCAAATGTTCATTTTAAAAATAACGTGTGCAACGCACGGGTTACACACTAGTTATTTATAATAGAAAGTAGAATATCCAGCTTGCTGACGTTGAACAACTTATTTTAGTTCAAATCTGATGTGGCAACAGACTGTGTTTTCTCCTCTTTCCCTTGTGTTACCAGTATAACCAACCACTCTTTTCAAAAATAAAAAACCAGCAACTGCCTTTCCAGTAAATTTTATCTATTTTTCGTCTTCTATCCCCAAATTAGAGAATCGCGGTGAGTTCAACCATTTTTTTATCGATTCCACGAATTTTTGGCAATATGGTCCTACGTGCTTAACTGATATAGTGGAATTGAATACAATAAAAAGAACTCGTCCTACATCTGCTCGATCTTTGATCATGGAAAAGAAGAATTGTTCTCGGTGATTATGGTATATTTTTCTCTCATTTTTCCTTCAGCCTTCTTACGTACCACTTTCGAGAATTTTTTGGCAACACGGCCATAACTGCGTAGCCGATAATTTATAAATTGAACCATCTTACTTTCATTTACTCTTTGGTCATGGAAGGGAAAAATTGATGTTCACATCTACGGTAAGATTTCCACCTATTCCTACCTTTATGCTTCTTTTGATTTGCTTCCAGTTGTGTATAACGAATATTGATTAGTTTGCCAGCAAATGTTGACGCTGATTATAACCGTTCTATCTTGATGTTTCTAACCATCCTCCCCACAATTGTATAGCAACCAACAAATCTTCATTGGTGTACATAGTAAGCAATCTTACTTCTGTAAGGTTATACGTTGTCTGTAGCAATAGAAATGAGAACTTAATTGTATTAACTCAAGCCTAACTTTGGTGTGTAAACTAGTTGGTTGCTAATCTCAATGTCAAATTAAACATTGAGTGTATGCCGAATATGCGTACATAGTTGATCCTGACATGTACAGCGGACATGTCGTTATGAATTTTGAGCAATAGTTTAACTGGTATGTGTCTTGCTGATTTGGTAAACTAAAACGGGAGTACTTTATGTGTTAAAAGTATAATATTCACAGTGCAGATGAAGTATAACTGGATTTTGTGCTAATCTTCTAATATTGTACATGAACATAACTTCTTTGTCTATCACTCTTTATATGAAATTTATTAGATGTTTTACTACTAATGTTAGTTTTTAGTCCAAACTTCATTCACTTTGAATAAAGTAGAATAAAAATTAATTTTATATTATTAACGTGCTATCAGTAGCGATTAATATGTTCCTCCAAATCAAGGTTTAAATTTCCGATTTCCGTTTCCGTTCCGGTCATCGGAAAATTTCTAAATTTCGGTTTCGTTCCGGTAATTTCGGAAATTCCGCTATAATTCCGGTATATGAATTCCGGTATTTTTTTCATGATAATATGTTAATTAGTATAATTTTTGCACTTAGATTGATTACACTTTGTACAAATTAAATAAAATCAAATTTCTCATAAACTGTATACAGACCATTTAATAATAATTCACTAACATAAACCAATAATAAACCGTTTCATAATAATAAACTTCATGGAATAACCCACTTTTCTTGGCCTTTTTGTTGTCAGTCCATGTAATAAATCAATAATGCTCATATTTTTTAACACGGCCCAGCAGTTTTCCATTCTAGGTCGACATAATACCGAGCTCCGCCCTTCGTCTTCTCCGTGAAACCGCATCGCGAAAAATCTGAACGGCTAAATATAAACCCTAATTAAGCGGAAAATATGGCGACTCTATCCGTAAAACAACAGTGCGTTCTCTCTTCCAAGGTTGGTGCTCTTCTTACTGCTATTTCCCGCTACAGATCTTTGTTTTTTTTAATTGCAGCCTCCGAAACGGTTTTTCAGGCGAATTCCGTTCCGTCTTCCACCGGAACCGGGCCGGATTAGCCGAAATTCCGTCGTATCGGGCGGAATCTTGAACCATGCTCCAAATACAACAGACTTTTTTAATCGTGCAATGTCAATGTTACCATGTTGGAAAAATTCATATGATAGTGTCATGAACATTTCGATAAGCATTCATCCGTTAATCGTGCGCTTTCACTACTGATTTATATTTATAATACAATATATGTCATTTTTCATTCCTTATTGTTAATTTTCGGTTAACACATGTTTCTTTTATGTCCTTTTTTAACCGATAGTATTTGTCTTATCCTTTTATTTCCACTAATGGAATTACTCATTTGCTACTGCAGTGTTGATCATAGGTTGCATTTGATGCTTGATCTGAGCCGTAGGATCAACTAGTGAGTGACCTTGCAGTGGTGAGTTCATTTTAGGTGTTATTGATGTCTAAAGATCAGCCAGTGAAGCAGCAGTTAATGATATATATTACCCATGGATTATGCATTTTTATCTAGACTTTGGTATTTCGTATTGTTCGCACTGATTTTACAAGGATAGATGAAAGATGTAAGTTGGCTTATAGTTGGGTAGGTTGTTTACCATGGATATGTTGAGGAGGGAAATATATATAATTAACTAACAAGGATTGAAATACTCATCCTATAAATTTGATGGTGATTTATCAGGATTGACAAAGACACCGAGGGATACATACATACATAGTGATATATTATATGAGTAAGAGCACGTTTCACTTGAATATATCAATGACATGTTTGCAATCGCATTGGAGTGAAAGTAGTATTTATTATACTGACGACGTGCGAATAGAAGTTTGTTACGATATAAAAGGGTGTTGAATGTTGACATAATAATAAATTGATTATGAAAACTAATCTTATATTGTTCTGTATGTATTATATTTGACTCATTGTTCAGCAATATAAAATTACTATCATTTATAATGGTTTTAGAAGACGAAAAAATTCTCGCCCTGTTTTTCCTCTTACTACAAGTAATTTTTTATTCATTAATAATTGCTTTATTGCAGAATATTTTCTTGCTATGTTTTTAGGATGATTATAAACTGTTAGTTTGTCAAAACTTTATAAAAATTAATAGATCCAGGATGGTATTGCTATAAATAAAGCGGCCTAACTCTCCCTTGCCTAGGTCTATCTCAGATGTAATTTCCCTCTTACATAGTCTTTAAATCTTTGACTGAATCTGCAAAAGAGATGATCAAGAAGACCTGTTCCTAAGGTCAAAGTCACATGAAATTCAATTACTCAGATTGCTTTAATGGTATGAAACTATATATTTTACTTCTTTGTGCCTAACTTTGCATCATTGTTCTCTGTAAGTTGTTCCTTGAAGAAATATTTATGTTTTTAAGTTTTAAGATGAGTGATTTCCAGAGGTGCAGTTATTTTGTTTGCTTTTGAACCTTTATGGTTTATAGCTTTGTTGGTTAAAATGAGAAAGGTGATGTGGAAATAACTGATCATGGTGGTTGCTTTATGCATCATTAATTTTCTCTTTAATTACTACATGCTTGCTTATATGTGTGCTAATAATGTCAGGTCTTTACAGGTAATGGTCTTATGTTAATCATGAATCCCTAGACTGATTTTGAGGAGAAGACGCTGAAAGTGGAACAACATGAAGGTATTTAAATAATTTAAACCATTATATTCTAGCCGATAATTATCAACTTGGATCATACCTGTGTAAGTTATAACTTTTATAGCAGTTGTGGTTTTTTTAGCAGCATAAACAAGTGTGCTAACGTAAAAATTGACTCAACATCGGTAACCTTGAGACTAAACCTTGGGAAACTGAAAGAGAGAAAATTATGTCTAATTATAACCAATATGCACATGATGTCAAAACAAATTGCTAACAATTCTTAACCAAACTATGCATGCAAGGCTCAGGTCAAAATAAAATGTTTGTGACTATTATTATGTATAGAAACCATGTGAAGCTTTTTTTCCAACTGTAGTTTATTAAGCTCGAATGTCTACATGTACTTTCAATAAAATCTTCTAGAAAGGGAGTAGTTCTTAAAATGGATGTGTAATACACAGATAAACCAATTGAGTTTGGATCAGCTAATTCTCATATTGGATCCTCTATCACCAAAACACCATTACTGATTATACATCCATCCTTAAATTATCATCATTCATTATTTTGACCATTCAGTTTGACCATTAATAGTCACATTAAATGAATAGTTTGGAGTGGAAGGAAAGAGGAGCCATTATTATGTAAGACAGTAGATCCCATGTCGAATGTATATGGATAAGTCAGCTAGGAACCTTAAATTGACTCTTTTGTCTCTCATTACGTAGCTATTTTTCAATCAAGGACACCCGAGTTATCAAGCCAAGAAGACTTAACTGCTTAATGAACATCTCTAAACACATCCATACGTAAATGTTTATGACCATTGCTTGCGAAAAATCTAGGTTGAGTATTATTTCCTTTGTATTTTCTTCTTCCTTTCTTACTTATAAAATGTATAAGCAATGTTGTTATACTCTCTCAATTGCATTTTATTAGATCTTAATATCTACGGTAGTTTAAGTATGTGTATGTCGTAGCATTCGAACTGGCCATTTGTAATTGGTTAGAAATTGGATTACAATTATGCGACATTAGACTATCTACTATTCATTAAACCGTGTGCTATAATTGACAGGTTTTCTATTTTGACCATTAGTTTCACAATTTGTTAAAATATATCCTTGATAAACGGTAGAGAAAAGTATAGGAGTGTCATTTTAAGTATAGTGATAAACTTATGGATTTCAACTCCCTGCTAATTTTTGAACAGGTACCCCAATCTCAGTTGCCTTTCGAACCTGCAAGTGTGAATGTTGTTGATCTATAAGCAATGTACTTAAAAATCTCAGTTGGATATTTTTGTTGACACACAAGATACTGATCCATAACAATTTGCACTGTATGATTCATGAAGGCCATGCAAGGTACAATACAAAATATAAACATATACCAGTTATCCAGAAGTCATTACTAGCTAATAGTGCTGAATCAAGATTTGATAATATTTGTATAGGAACCAAGTTGTACGTATACACAATAACAAACATGGTTGTGAACTGGTTGCATTTGCTACAGCTGCCTTCATAGCCAGAGATGGTTTTAAATTTGCACCAGCATGATCTTTAGACCGTATTTATGTATTGCTTTTACCACATGCTGAGCTTTTAAACCGTTCAACCATATCATAAATATCATAGCATTTGATAAGGCGCTCAAGCATTATATTTTAATCCTCTTTCGATCTATATCGGTCATATTGTAGCCTTGAACATACATTGAATTTAACATGAAAAAAGGACCATGAGTTGTGTTACTTTTTGGTACGGGTGTGTTCACATAGTTGTATCCTCAGAGTTGTATTTTGGTGTAAAAATGAATTGCAGAGAAATGCTTTTGATAATAGCAAAAGAAATGTTTTTACAAAACTGTAATTATTTGTACAGACTTTTGAACGGCTATATATAACCGTGTAATACCTTAAATGGGCTCAGCCCAAATGTAAATTAAGACAGATGCTAAAACAGATGCGGGGAAGCAAAGTGTAACCGACCCAATAAGTAAGTTACTTTTACTCCCCCCGAAACCGTAATCAGGTAAAAACCCTAATTAGGTTTCGAATAGAAAAAAACACAAAAATGGAGGCGGCGGCTTCAATCCTCTCCAAAATAAAATCTTCTAGACAAGTGAATCCAGCAAAACTTTGAGCTCTACAAGTTTGATTATGAGAAAAGATGACAGCTTCAAACTCCTTCGAGATGAAATCTTCAAGTCAGGTAAAACTATGTGAACTTTGAGCTCTCAAGTTTGATTATAAGAGAATTTTGCTAAGATAGATGAAATTCATGACTTTAAACAGATTTGAGCTTCAAATTTGACGTAACCCTAGTTGCGCAGCATTAATCTGGAACATATATGATTATGGTGGATCTTCTGCTCAAATTTGCTGAATCAACGTTGAGTTCTTCCTTCAACCTGATGAAATTTGGTCTGGATAGTGGTTTAGTAAGTACATCAGCTTTTTGATGGTGCGATGGTATATATCCAACCCTCAATTTACCTTGTAATACTTGCTCTCTGATAAAGTATAAATCAATCTCCATATGCTTTGTCTTTGAATGAAGAACTAAATTAGAAGCTAATGAAATAGCGCTCACTTTATCACACCAGATTACGGCTTTCTTTTCTGTTTTAATTTTAAGCTCACTTAATAAAGATTCACTCCATAGCACTTCTGCTGCTGCACTAGCAACACATCTGAACTCTTCTTCAGTACTAGATCTAGAAACTGTACTTTGTTTTCTAGCACTCCATGAAACTGGGTTTTTACCTAAAAAGATACAATAACCAGAAGTTGATTTTCTGTCATCAATGTCTGCTCCCCAGTCTGCATCTGCATATGCATTTATATTTAAAGTATTGCTAGCTTTAAATATTAGTCCATGATCCAGTGTTCCTTTTAGATATCTAAGAATTCTCTTGACTGCAACCCAATGAGTAGCTAAAGGATTTTGCATAAATTGACTTGCTTTATTTACACAATAAGCAATATCTGGCCTTGTAATGGTAGCATATTGTAATGCACCAATTATACTCCTATAAAACCTTGCATTTGGAAATGCTTCTCCTTTGTTTTTAGAAAGTTGGCTATTAGTGATCATAGGAGTTGGTAAAGGGTTTGCATTGTCCATTTTAGCTCTTTGAAGGATTTCTGAAATATATTTTCTTTGAGTGAGATGAATTTCAGAATTAGATCTTTTGACTTCAACACCTAGGAAGTAACTTAAGTCACCCAAGTCTTCAATTGAGAATTTTGCATTCAATCTTTTAGTGATATTGTCAATCTCAGGTTTATTGCTTCCTGTAATAATGAAATTGTAACACCCCGCCTCCGCTAGGGTCACTCGCAAAGGAATGCACTAGCTTTAGAGGGGCATTATTGGTAAACATGCACAGAAATATCACAAGACAGAACATATAAAATAGCGGAAGTAAAATCGAACTTTCATAAACATTAATAATTAAGGTCTAAAGCCTTTTACATCAGAGTACATCAAAACCTGTCTTGCAATAGTAAAGAAGCATCAAGACTTTTTCATAAATTATTCCTCAAGTAAAAACAATAAAGTAGCCATAGCCAAGAAAAGTCCAAGCCATCCATGATGACCTCCAAGCAGAAGAAGTCCGAACTAAACAACAGTATTTCCTCCCTGTAACCTGGGGGGGAAACGGAAGAAAAGAGGCGAAACAAAACGGGTCAGTCAAAAAGACTGAGTAAGCCCTATCTACTATCAGCATAAAAACTAGTAAAGTTAACTGACATGAGAAACTGAGATGAACATAAGCATGATGACAAGATAGATAAGCTAAATCAAAATAACAGGATGAACTACTGAACTCAGATAAACTAAGGTGTCATGATAAATTACGATATCAAGATAAAACAAGGTATCACGTCATCAGGTTTCTATCAAGTATAATATCCCAAGATATCTATCAAGTCTAACGTCCCATGGTATCTATCATGTACATCTGCTCTGCACCTACCGTACTAGTATCCCAACCGTATCATGTGTTATCCATGAATGACCCTTACTCAAAAGTCGTATAAGGGTCCATGTCAACCTAATATGCCGCATATATAGGTTACTCAACTCGTATGTAAATGTTCAGTCCCTTGCCGTAGACCATACGGGCTTTCCCATGAGATTCTATATTACTTTAACATAGTTCCATGATCCTTAAGATCGGTTTGGACTGTTACCCTAAACCTAGCTAGGGTCTTCCAACATGAATTATCGTTTGTACAACTAGGACTTATGCTACCTAGGGCTACTAGGGATTATGCTTACCTATTGTACGTTTTCGTATCTCGGTTTTGGTTCAACCACCCAGGGCCACTAGGGATTACGCTAACCGTCAACCGCGCCCCTTTTTCCCACGCATTCATCGTGAATCGTTTTCCATAACTGTATGCACATGTATCACATCGTGCCATCCGAGTCCTGCCACAGGGCAGATCAAGAAGTACAGGACTCGGTCGGGAGCTTTAGATTTATCTGCCGATGCAGATGCTAAGGTCTGTTTTTCTATTCGTGGCTATGGTCCCACGAGACCACTCCCTCAACTAGCGAAAGACAAGACAGGATAAATCCTGTATGAGAACACAACACTGGCCAACCCACATCCAAGCCTTACCGCACCCATAATTAGATAGCAATTATGGTCTATTGGGTGTTCTCTGCCTTTCCGTACGTACACGCTTGACCAAAGATGGTAGGTAGCCTGACGAATATGCTATCTAGGGTACGACCGTGTATCGTCGACTATCCCCTATCCATCCCCGTCTTTAGGTCGCTCGTATAGCAACCAAGGCATACTCTTGGTTCTTCTAACGCAGACCTTAACCTCTCATGAGCCTAGTATAATCACCTGGCAGCTCATAGAGGGATACCAAGAATACCCTCACGTTCCCCGAAGCCGCTGCTTCGTTACCCAGTTCGCTGGAGCCTTTATCTAAATCAGATACTTGCTCCTACTCGTATACTTTAACGATGACCTACCGTATCAGGTTACTCATCTCTCTACGAACTGGTCTAAATTTCCTTGACTAAGAATCATTACTTAGTTATTCTTCAACTAAGGTTTACACTTAGCCTTATTCCCGTTATCCTTGTTAACTAAGGTTATCCACCTAATCCTCAGAACTAGGGTTTGCATAATGGATTAAGTGTCACTTAAGTTCATAACTTAACCCGTCTACAAATCATGTCAAAATTGGCTAAGTATCCAAGTTCAAGACTTAACCCGTCTACAAATCATGTCAAAATTGGCTAAGTATCCAAGTTCAAGACTTAACCCTACAAACCATGCTCAAGTTGGTTAAGTATATATTAACTTGACCCTATCAAATTACTGAGTCAAATCGGTCAAGCGTATTTAAGCGATTCGTGACTTAGCCTTATCATGTTTTCACGCTAGATTGGTTAAGTATGGGTTAACTTAACCTCCATAAATTCACGAGTTAGATTGGTTAAGTATAGGTCACTTAACCACCTCAAATCATCATGTTAGATTAGTTAAGTGTTTAACTTAACTCCATAAAACTACCAAGTGGGATTAATTAAGTCTAGGCTAACTTAACCCCATCCGATTTCCATGCTTAGACTAGTTGAGTCTAATCTTAACCCCATCCATTAACTGTATTCTTCGGTTAAGTGTCACTAAGAAAACTTACTTAACCTTACCAAATTATCGTGTTGGATTGATTAAGTGTTGGTTAACTTAATCCCCGACCACTAGTCGTATAAAAATGGTTAAGTGTCATTAGGCAAATCCAGTTACTTAACCTACCCAACCTTGTCATGTTTTGTTAAGTATCATTGGCCTAATCAATTTACTTAACCCATTGTCCATGTCATATTTGGTTAAGAGTCATTAATCAAATTAATTTAACCCTATCATGTGGCATTAATTACTTAATGCACCTCAACCTCTCACATTAGACTTTGTTGTGGTTACTAGTTAAGCCGGTCGGTTACGGGTAGCTTTACACCACAACTTGGTCTAACCTCGGGTTCAAGCACAACATGACCAACTTCTCACATTGGGTCCTATTGTTTGCAACTACTAGTTAGGCCGGTCGGTTCCGGGTAGTTTTACGTTGCAAACTCAACCCAACCTCGAGTTGGCCACACTTATATTATCTAAGTGTCATGTCCATTATGTTTCCAAAACATATTACAAGTTTTCAAGCAATTGGGTAGACCTAACTTAATAGGTAAATTCCCAATGGGTAGACCTAACTTAATAGGTAAATTCCCAAGCTTATGTTTTCAAGCATACTTACATGTCAACTTCCATGTAATATTTCAAGTCATGTTTTCAAGTATAAACACATGTCATATTTAACGTTACATGTTGTCATGTTTATACCCATTTACTCAAATCATGTTCATGTCATTATGTTTTTCCATAATGTGACCCCAACGCTTTTAAACTCGCATAATGGATTCAAAGAAGGAACTTGTCAAAGGCATGACAAAAATGGATATTAAGCCACATGTTAATCATGGTGGCAAATGAGACACAAATGTGTTCATTAACTTGCATGTTGCATTCTTAAGCCTCAAAACATGCATAAACCCAAACTTGGCACATAAGCGAATCATGGTGACAAAAGACATGGAATGATGACTAGTAACTCGCATATATCATCATATAAGGGTTATGACTTCATATGCAAGTTGACATAAAGGGTATGAAGGTTCTCATGTTGCATAATGCAACATTTCAACATCAAGGTTGTAACTTTTAGCTCATAAGATCAAGATAATGACTTCATAAACTTGCATGACATGATAGCATGTATCATACTCAATGATCAAACCCAAACTTGCAACATGAACATTTAACTTCATAGTTAATATCTAAGAGTAGGGAAAGGGCTTACATTGCTATGAAGGCACAAAAGATATGACAAAGCCCTTATGCAATCAAATAGACCCAAAATGCAAGCTCTAACATAAAAACCCTTGAGCCAAAATGATCAAAACCCTTGCTTTATGATGCAAAGATAGAAACTTGACTTGAATGCAAGCTAATGAGGCTCATACAAGCTTGAAAACACTTGTATGCATGGAAAATCTCTCATAGAAACAATTTAGGAATTTTATGAAGAGGGTGGAGGCTATGAGAGGTAAAATTTTGCCATAGTTTAGTTGTAGGATTGATTAATAATGATTTATGGCTAGCTTAGGGTCTTATTTATAGATTAGGCAAGTGTTTTAGGCCATAGGATTAAACCCTAGTTGCAATCTTAGCCCTTAAAACCGAATCTGGCCCCCAAGTTCAACACAATCTCAAAATGGTGCACCAGGCTAAACAGCCCGGCTGGACCAAGTCGACAGCCAAGTCGACAGGGCTGTCGACTTGGGTCCAACCAAGTCGACTCCCAAGTCGACAGGGCTGTCGACTTGGGTGCTCTGGCGGGAATTTTCCCGCCTGGCCCAAACTGGCCCAAATTTCCAATTTCAAACTTGAATTTGAAATCTGTTTTTACTTTGAAATTTTCTGAAAACTTCGTTGGGCCTTAATCGGGTCATACGGACTCCGATTTTCGAAAACTCGGACTCTATTTCACGTATTTTTCCGAAGCGAACGCAATGGCATAGCCCGTTTTACTTGATTCAGAACTTAAAATTAAATTCTGCCTTGATTCTCGTCTTAACATGTTATCGAAATACGGGTTGTTACAGAAATCATTAACATAAATTAGAATATATGTTGTATCAATCCCAGAAAATTTGGTAAAAATAGAATTGTCAGATTTAGTAGAAGTATATCCATAGTTGACAAGTGTTGATTTCAGCTTGTCAAACCAAACTATAGGAGCCTGCTTTAGTCCATAAATTGCTTTGTTGAGTTTGCACACTAATTTTTTATTGTTGCCTTGACTGAATCCTTCTGGTTGTTGCATAAACACTTCTTCCTGTAAACCACCATTAAGAAAAGCATTATTGACATCAAGTTGTCTGATGTTCCAATTCCTAAACAAGGTTATTGACAATATTATTCTGATAGATGTGGGTTTCACAACAGGTGAAAAAGTTTCAGTAAAATCAAAACCACACTTTTGTGAATAACCTTTAGCAACTAATCTTGCCTTGTATTTAGAAATTGAACCATCAGAATTTTTCTTTAACTTATATACCCATCTGCATCCAATTATATTCTTATTCTCTGGTTTTTCAACTAGAGACCAGGTTCCTTTACTAATTAAGGCATTATATTCTTCAGCCATAGCTTGTTTCCAATTATCATATTGGACAACTTCATGAAAGGAAACTGATTCATCTTGTAAGACAACAGTATTAATATTTTTGGGTTTAAAAATACCACACTTTGCTCTAGTTAACATTGGATGCTAATTGAGATTATCTCTGTTTTTCCTATCATGACTGATCTTTTCAGATTGTTCTCTAGCAGATGATTGATTGTTGCTTTCAGTAGTTTCTTGAAATGATTGACCTTGAATGTCAATATTGTCATTAGTGGCATGCTCTTGACCTGGCCCTTCCAAAGGCACTGTGAGTTGAGAGCTGGTGGTGGTGTCCTTTGTAGCTAAAGTAGATGGTACCATCACTTGAACATCCTCAGGTAAATCAGGTATAACCACTCTTGGCTCAACAACTTTTTCAGTCGTCTTACAATTAATATTATTGAATGGAAATTTCTGCTCATTAAATCTTACATGTCTGGAAATGTATATTCTACCAGCATTTTCTAGGCATTTAAAACCCTTTTGTCTGTTGCAATATCCCAGAAAAGTACAAGATTTAGATCGAAAATCTAATTTATGGACATTATATGGCCTTAAACAAGGGAAACACTGACATCCAAATTTTTTTAAGTGATGATAATCTGGTTTAACTTTAAATAAAATCTCCTTAGGACAATTAAAATTCAGTACCTTTGTAGGTAATAAATTTATTAAATGCACAACAGTTTCAAAAGCTTCAGGCCAATATTTAAAGGGCATTGAAGCTTGAGCAAGTAGAGTTAAACCTGTTTCAACAATATGCCTGTGTTTCCTCTCTATTAATCCATTTTGTTCTGAAGTATATGGACAAGTAATCCTATGATTAATACCTTTCTTTTCAAAAAATAATTTTAATGGTAAGAATTCTCCTTCACCATCAGTTTGAAAGGTTTTAACATGATGACCAGTCATATTTTCAACCTTATTAATATACTGCATCACCACATTGCTCACTTCAGTTTTAGATTTCAACATATATATCCAAGTAAATCTGGAATAAGCATCAATAAATGAAATATAATAATTGTAACCACATACTGAACTAGTGGATGCTGGTCCCCATAAATCAGTTGCCACTAACTCAAGTGGGTTAGTATAAATTGTGTGTGAATTTGAAAATGCAAGTTTATGAGACTTTCCCAATTGACAAGAAGAACAAACATATGAATTAGAAGTGTTGCTGACATTCAAGTTATTATATTTCATAATTTGCTTGACAATTTTAACACTTGGATGTCCTAACTTGCAATGCCACAAATCAAATTGCTTACTACACTCAGAATCATTTACAAAGGTAGATAAGCACACTTTATTTAAGCAACTAGGGTTTCTAGAATTAGTAACATCAAATCTGTACAATCCCTTAATCTCATTACCCTTCAAAATAATTTCTTGTGTCAGAATATCTTTGACAATGCAAGAGTTAGGATAAAATTCAAAATATACATTGTTGTCCTTAGCAAATTGGGAAACACTCAATAATTTTTTTTTAATAGATGGGACCCTTAGCAATTTTTTTAGAATAAGTTCTTTGGGTCCTTTTAAACTTGCATTTCCAGTATGTGTAATATGTACAATGTGACAACCCAACTTCCCCATAAAGAAAAGCCTGGATTGCTTTGAGAACAACACATATCAGAATACAAACTAAAGAACATTTTTATTGCTGATTACAACAATTACATCAGAGTACAAGAATATAACAGAGTATGAATACTTATTGCATAATAGAAATACAATAATATCAGAGATTTAAATTACATTAAAATAACAGCGGAAAAATGATACAAACAAACAACCGAAAGGAATACACGGATACAGAGCTTTCCGAATATAGCTTCAGCTGTAGACCAGGATCCTGTAAATATATCTGCAAAAAGCTACTCGACTGCCCGTGTGGAAAATACGGGCACCCTAGTTTGCCAGTGAAACAAACTACAGGTCAGTCATGGGACTGGTATGAGAAATCTTAACTTAACTTATCCAATAATAAGGCTAATCACATGACCACGCTGCTAACGCGGAACGGGTTTACTCCATTAGATTGCCAGTGCATAAAATAAAGTAAATCGTTAAACAACGCAATGCTTTTTAGAAAAATGAAACCATTATAAGACCCAAGTCCCATCACACAATGCAACGCAAACTGGAGGATAGAGTTTTACCTTATAATGGTCAAAAGATGCTTGATACGATAAAAACGGATTTAATATTAGGGTGTATATATATGGGTATATATATTTCAAAAACATTTCAATCAAAATGTATCAATCATAGATGGCATAGTACCCCATCCTACTATGTCGCCATACTAGTTCTACAATCAAAACCGCAAGATCGTATTGGAAATTGGATTTCTATCATGAGTCGAGGCTAGGGGCAAGCTCCTCTCCGATTCGAGACACTCTAGCAAATGCCTCAGGATCACACCTATGGGCAACCCTTGGAGCGGTAGGGCCGGTCCCCACCTAACGGTAGTGGATTGGCAATTCCTGAACACACGCTTCTGGTCCCTTTGAACCTATAGTATGACCACTAACGGCCTATAAAAATCCGAGGCGCCTCAAAATCCATCATCCACCTAAGTAAAATGTCAGCCAGTTTTAAGCACTGACACTACCCCTAGCTAGAAAGAAACGTGTGCACTCACTACGGTCCATATCCCGTTTTTGACTCATACCGGGGTGTGAGGCTCGCGAAGTCACGCTATACACAAAGTTGTGCCATGATAGGCTATACTTTGATCATCCCACAGGGCTCTACTTTTCAACAAAAGCCTTGATCAATTGCATCTTGGCGTGCCACATTGACAATTCACGCCGTATGATCAGTCACTATTAATATATACCAGGGTGTTAAGCAGAGAATAAATTCTCCACCACTAATCAGACATACATTAATAAAAATCAATTTAATTCACATGAAACGAAATCCAATGTCAGACACGCATCCATTTACTAACTTATGCTCTGGGTCTGAGCGAAAACTAAATCCGAACAATCAACAATAGTCCGAACGGCCACCGCTGAAGCCCCTTCAAGGTAGCTACTCCCATCAAGGTTCTCAGTAGCAACACATCCATTCGATGTGAAGATCGTCGGTCTTCAACCACCGTCTTCATCTTCGGCTCTTCATCGTCGTAGTAATTATTCGGAATGGGTTAAACCTGGTCTACCCGAATAACTCACATATTTTATAATTAAAAATCAAGTACTATAAAAACACATCCAACGTCTCATTCCAATTCAGAATATTCTTCTAATAAAATATTCACATTATTTGATCAAAGGTAAATTCTTCAAATTTATTCTTAAATCTTTTCTTTAAAGATTTATCAAAACTCCAATTTAGTTTTAAATACCAAAAATCATTATTCAATGATTATTTAAATTTAAGAAATTAATCTTATCTTTAACTGGGTTAAGAACTAATGTCATTTAAACATAGTTCACGGTAAGCCCAAAATCATCTCCCATAAAATATGAAATTTTCATAGAAATGAAATCAATACATAATCGTTATAAATTTCTATATCCGACCAATAATATAAATGGGATAACGGCAAAGCCTCTTAAATTCCATATGTAGTATCAGTCTTCTTTTACAGAAGCTTATCTCAGTTATTATTAATTTGAATTCCATTCAATTCCAATTTAATATTAAATTGGAAAACTTTACTTTGGAAAAATCTTCATTAAATCTTAATAAAGAATTTATAATTCCAAAACATATTTTCACTGTCAGATAGGTTAAAGAACAAATGTCGCTTAAAAACATAGTTCACAATAAACCCAACTTCACATTTCATCTTATTTCAATCACTAAATATAATTGAAACTTTAATAATCTAAATTAAAAGATTATCCTTTTCATACGGGGTTTTAAGAACAGTGTTATTTAAGACACTATTCACGACAAACCTAAAATACAATTTATTCAATTTAATCTTCAATTAAATATTAACAAATTGGAAAATTTCATTAAATCTAAATTTAATGATTAATTCTAGTTAATAACTAGTTCATTTTAATAAAAATATATTTTTCTAAAATATATTCTTTTTCTAAAATATTTTCTTAAATATTATTTTCTAGAATATTCTTTATTGGAATGTGACTCAATCAACAACCATATATTGCATGGAATCAACAACCATGATAAATAATTATCAAACATCAAATAAATCAACCAAAGTGAATTCTACACTAAATACTGGGACTAGTGTAGATCAAATATCATCCCAACACCCGTGTGGGGTTTCATCCAGCAATCAGATAGTAAATTATTTGTGCACTCGGGCGATTTGTAAAAATTATCATTCCAATCACATAAACAAGTCGGATGACTCGTAAATGGAAGTGTAAGATTCAGTTTGAATATACTAACATTATATTAAATACATCAAACACTTCAACATCACAGATAAACATCTAAATTCTTTTTATTATGAGCAAATGACAGTAAGAATCTAGTCTTTTATTCCCATTCTTTTTATTGTTGACAAATGACACTAAAAATATTATCTTTAAATTCAATTCCTTTTTATTGTGAACAAATGACAATAAAAATCTACTCCTTCATTTCAATTCTTTTAAAAGTGACAAAGATGTCTCTTTTATTCTAATTCCTTTCAAGTGACAAAAATGATAATTTTGACAAATCCCTTCTAATGTACAAAATATGATAATTTTGTCAAATTCAATTCTAATATACAAAATATAATAATTTTGTCAAATCCTTTAAAGTAAACAAAAATGTTATTTTTGTCTTCATTCTTTTAAAGTAAACAAAAATGCTAATTTTACTTTAATCCTTTTTTAATGATCAAAATGTAATCTTCCTTCTTATGAACCAAAAATGTATTTTTGTTTAAACTCTTTTTAATGTATAAAAATATACATTCCCAGTTCATTCTTTTTAATGTATAAGAATATACATTTTCAATTCCTCCCTTTTTAATGTATAAAAATATACATTTTCAATTCATTCCTTTTTAATGTATAAAAATATATACATTTTCAATTCATTCCTTTTTAATGTAAAAAAAATATACATTTTCAATTCATTCCTTTTTATTGACCCAAAACTAATAATTTTGTCTAATTCTTTTAATGTAAACAAAATGTTGATCTTGTCTAATCCTCTTTATGTAAGCAAAATGTTGATTTTGTTCTTCTCCTTTTTATGTAATCAAAATAATGATTTTGTTTTAATCCTTTTAATGTAATCAAAATAATGATTTTGTTCTAATCCTTTTAAATAAACAAAAAAAAAGTGAATTTTGTCTAATCTTCTTTAATGAATAAAAATGTCTATTTTTACTTCATTCATTTTAATGTGACAAAAATGTCTATTTTATCATATTTAACATTTCTAAACAAAATTGTCTCTTTCTATTTCACTAACATGATCTAATTATCAAAAATGTTAATTTTGTTTAACTAATCTAATTAACAAAAAATGTTAATTTTGTTTAACATAATCTATGTAACAAAAAATGTTAATTTTATTTTCACCAACCATTCTTTGACAAAAAGATGTTATTCTTTTCACTAATCATATTTTGACAAAAATATGTTATTCTTTTCACTAACCATGTTTTGACAAAAATATGTTATTCTTTTCACTAATCTTTCTTTTGAATGTAATCTTTTTATTTTATCCATTTGACAATAAAAATTATTCTTTTTGTATTCAAAAAAAGAATATGATACCAAATATGTTTCTTTTATTTAAAAAAGAAGATGACAAAAATGTCCTTTTAACAAAATTGTTCTTTTAACAAAAATGTTCTTTTATCAAAATGAGACATTTACAAGAAAATGTTATTTTATTTCAAGGTATCACTTAATTTTTTTTATCTAATTTATCATAACAAAAATGATAAAATTGTCTACAACGATTTTATAATAACCAAAATGACATATTTGTTTCAATTATTTCCTTTTTAACAAATATGATATATTTGTTTTAACTATCTTTCTAACCAACACCCTTGTTAATCTTTTTGAATCTACAAATCTAATTAACACAGTCGTTAATTTACAAATCTAATAACTCAACATGATGATTTGATTTATCACAATCTTTAATCAACAAACCTAATAAAACAACACGGTGATTTGGTTTAACACAACCACAAACAATCATCATTATCAATACACAACAATTCCATACATCACAGATCTGAATAAATCAACACACATGCATGGAATTTAAATAACGAGGAATAATTAATATTTTAATTATTTTTAAATATAGAAATCTCACCTTGATTTTGGCTGAATTTTCAAAGTGTTCAGTTTACGCTCTAGTCAGTATCATGTTGTAGATCTTGGAAAGACGATTCCAACGCAACGAAAATCGTCTGATTCTGATAAGAATTGAACGAGTTATGACCTTATAAAAGTTAATTACAATTTTAAACTAATTAATTAGTAAATTAATTAATTAAGGTTCCTTAACCTTTCTTCCACGTTCCGCAAATACTGAAACACTTAGAACCCATCATCGATCCGCTCCTGCTCCAAATCGCGCGCTCCCCAACGCCCTGGAACCACATCAGATGACACCCCTTCGACCGCCTTGACTCCTCCTCCCAGCGCCGTGACCGGCGGTCAACTCGGTGGTCCTCCCTTGCGTGCGCAGGTCTTCGAACGTGACTCCTTTGGGCGCAGAATCCGAGAGAAATACACCACTATCCATGATCATCCCCGTACATCTGAAAGATCGTGACTTCCTCTTCATTTTCGTATATTAGGTTCTTAAAATCATTGAGGGGATTGAAATTAATTGAGGATTGAATTTGGAAGAGCGGTGGCCATCAAAAACATAGAACGACGGCTGATGCTTTTGAATTAGGGTTATACGGTATTGGGAACCGTATATACTAGTATTTATAGTGTATTTTTCCTTTTATTTTTATTTATTTTCAAAATATATCCGTATGATGGTATAAACTCCAAATCAAACCCAACGAGTGTCGCCCCTAGCTAATAACCCCCATCCCGGACACAATGGAATATGTTTCGTAATCCATTTCGACTGTTACGATATGTTTTTAATTTAAATTATAAATCATTTGATTATTAAATTCAAACGTACATTTTAAATCACCGGGGCCACATACAGACTCTAAAAATTACAGAAAAATTATTTCTGGTTATGTTTTGACGATACGGTCCTAACAAGACTAATTTCGTCGAATTCTGAGACCGTTTGAAACATGGTCATTTTTCAGTCGATTAAATTTGACTGAAATGGTCAAAACACGTTTTCCTTTGCCACGCTCACATATTAATCCGAAAAATATGGAAAATTAAACTTAACAATAATTTGACATTCCGGTACCAACAAAAGTGGTTTCATCGAAAACAGAGGTCGTTTGCAAAATGGCTATTTTTAAGGGCTATATATTTAATTAAAATATATATAAATTATACAGCGACTTTTCTAAATTTTAAACTGGACATAACATTCAAAATATAAAGTGAAATTTTAGTTTTTCAGATTCATTGGAAAGATATGATCAAACAGATTTAAATATTTTAGGTTTTACTAAAATCCGATTTGTTTTGAATCCTGTACAGTCAGTCAAAGTTCAAATTCAAATTTTCAAACTGCAGCGCTGTTTCTAAACTCTTTTTATAATTAAATTAAATTTATTCGTTCTAAAATAAATTTTTAGTCGTTCTTATTTAAAATAAGTTATTTTAAATATTAAAATCCATTAAGATTTTTAAAATAAAAATTTTAAATTGGCCCCAAAATTCCGGGTTGTTACATGCAATCTTGTCAATACCAACTAAAAGATTTTGTGTACTTTGTATTCTTTGTTTCCCAAATTGAGATTGTTTAAATTGTTGGTAACATGATTAGTAGCTCCTGAATCTTGATACCAGCAATCATCAGTAGCATCATCAGTTGAAATTGAATCTGCATTAGAATTTTCAGATTGATTCTTGTTGTTGTCTTTCTGCACATTCACCAATTTGACACTAGAATTATTACTTGACTGCCCTGGATTCACACAAGAATTATATCTAAAATAGCATTTATTGGTAGTGTGACCAATTTTTTCACAAATTTGGCATCTAGATCTAGTGTTGTTATTTCTTCCTCTGCCTCTGCCACGATTTGATTGACCACCTCTTTGAAAATTAGGCTGATTCTGATTTCTTGAAACATTGCCTTGATTTTTACCCCTTCCATAGGCAGTAAAATTAACTGACATGTCTGAATTCATATTTCTTTTATGATCAATTCTGCCTTCATGAGCTAACAGGATTGTAGACTTGGTGTAGGATCCATACACAAGATAATTGCAGAGACTGCTTCATAGTCATTATCCAACCCACTCACAATTGACAACACATGTTCAGACTCTGGAATTTTTTGCCCTGCTGAACTCAATTGACAACAAATGTTTTTCGCTTTTAGTAAATATTCATTCATTGTTGAATCACCTTTTCTAATACTGTGGAGAAGTCTTCTGTGATGCATGATTCTTGCAGAGGACTGTGCAGAAAAATTCCTCTCAATTGTAGACCATACTTCATTAGCAGTACTGTAACGAAAAGGAATTTCGCTCGATCCGAATCAGTCGCTAAACCGACCCAGACCGTTCGAAACCCCTGATTGTTTTGAGAACACGACAAAATAGAATGTAGACAGAAGAACATTTCATTGTATATTACAACAATTCCATCATAATACGAGAACATACAGAGTATAAATAAATATTACACAACAGAAAATATCAGAGATTACAATAAATTACATAGCAGCGGAAAATAATACAATACTCAACTAGAAGTAATACACGGATACAGAGCTTTCCGAGTATCGTTCCAGCTGTAAATCAGGACCCTGTGAATATAAATCTGCAAAACCAAAACTACTATCTGCCCGTGTCAAAATAAGGGCACCCAGAGTTTAGGTTAAAACAATAAACTCCAGGTCAGTCATGGGACAGGTGTGAGAACTAAAACAGTTATTTAAAACTTTACTTTAAATCAAATATATCAAGGGACCACGCCGTATAACATGGAACGGGTTTCCTCCAAAGAATACCAGTGCATATAATAAAACAGCGCAATGCTTTTTGAAAAAATGAAACTATTATAAGACCCAGGTCCTATCACACAATGCAACGCAAGCCGGGGGATAGGGTTTTCCCTTATAATAGCCAAACATGCTTAGTTAGTTTAAAACGAATCATTGGATACTATTATAAGTGCATAATGCATAAAACAAATTCAAATCATAAGTATCAATCATAGACGGCATGGGTACCATATATCATGTCTCCATACTAGGCTCTACAATCAAAACCGCAAAGTCACGTATTTGGAAATTGGATTTCCGTCTGTGAACCGAGGC
This sequence comes from Allium sativum, assembly GCA_030737875.1. Taxonomy (NCBI): domain Eukaryota; kingdom Viridiplantae; phylum Streptophyta; class Magnoliopsida; order Asparagales; family Amaryllidaceae; genus Allium; species Allium sativum. Next base: position 376,627,678 of record CM060922.1, read on the forward strand.
AAAAGATAGTCCTCTACCGATTCGAGACTCTCTAGCTCGAGCCTCAGGACCCATACATAGGTGAGCCCTTGGATCCTCAGGGCCAGTCCACCGATGTGGATTAAACTTAAACCCTAAACATGCGTTTCCCCACCCTATGAGGCGTAAATGAGCCAACGAATGACTCCATCGGACTTGGATCGTCCGATCAAACCGAGACGCCTCGCAACAGCAAAAACCATATAAGTCAAACTTGTCAGGGCGTGTAAAACCACCGACGCCACTTCTAGCTAGAAAGAAACGCATGCCCTCCCTGACGTCCATAGCCAATTACCCCCGTTTCGAACACAATGGGATATGTATCATAAGCTGATTCGATTGTTTCGATCAGTTTCCGTCAAAATCAAAATATAACTCTATATATTGAATTTGAACGCGCAGGGGCCACATACTAACTAGAAAAATTCCCGAAAAATATTTTCTAGCTTCGTATTGACGATACGGTCCTAACAAAACCAATTTCGTCAAATTCTTAGACCGTTTGAAAAATGGCCATTTTCCAGTCGATTAAAATCAATTTAAACTGGTCAAACATGTTTTCTTTTGCCACGCTCACATATTGATTCGAAAAATTATGAAATTTGAAATCTAGCAATAATATGACATCACGGATCCAACAAAAGTGGTTTCGTCGAAAACCGAGGTTGTTTGCAAAATGGTTATTTTTAAGGGCCTGAATTCCATAGCGACTATTCTGAATTTTCAACTGGACATAACTTTTGATCCCCGCTATGGAATTTCAATTTTTCGGATTTGTTGGAAAGATATTCTCAATTAGATTCAAATATTTTTGGTTTCACTAAAATCCGGTTTATTTTGAATCCTGTACATCCATTTGAAATTTGAAATCGAATTATCGAACTACCGTGCCATTTTCAATTCCTTTTATAATTAAAAAAAACTATTTATATTCTAACGGTGATTCAAATAAATATATTCGTTCTAATTCTATTCAAAATAACTTTCTCGTCGTTTTTATTTAAAATATTCATTTTAAATATTCAAAACTCATTAAAATTGCCAAAATAAAAAGTTTCAAATTGGCCCAGATTTCCGGGTTATTACAATCTCCCCCACTTACAACTTTTCGTCCCCGAAAAGGAACGAAGCCGAAAGTTGTTTCACAAATCAACTCAACTTCCAGTATTTTCACTACGGCTTAAGTTCTTCAACTTTTCAGTTTCTAAGAACTTTTCAAATTTTTCAAAAATTTGGCTAACGCCCTAAATTTTCGAAAAATTTCGCCATAACCTCCCTGCACCGGGGACTTCGGGATATTTCATATAGCCTCCCATGGCCTTCTTCAATCCAAAAGAAAAAGAAAAAACCAAGCGGCTAGCCAATCGGCTCACAAAATCATCATCACCCAAACAAAACAGTAAATTATGGTAAACATGTACCTATTTGTCGGGGCAAAATTTTTATTTCTCTGCTCTAGCCTCCTTGCTATGACCTGTTCAATGTAAGTACATGTATATGCATGCATTTTCAAACAATTTTCCATACAGTTTACTATTTGGTTCAAATTGACATAATGGTTCAAAATTCTAATCAGTCAAAACAATAATCAAACAACACATTCAGCAATCAATTAGTTGATTAACGTTTCAAATCCTTAATTTTGATACATAGTCAAAAAATCACATTTTTGATGCCAAACCACAACGATAGGCCCTATCTAATTTTAGTTCTCACACCAGTCAATAGGAAATATATAGAAATCTCACTTTCGAAACTCGAACATGAATACTGATGATGCGATCGCTATAGCGATCATCAGAACCAGCTTCGGGCGACTAGAATGTGATTCTATCTAGTATATTAAAACTTCGAATATACGTTTGCAAGACGTATATGCAAAATCTTTATATATTGGACTGTCCCAATTAATTTAAAATAAATTATCCAAATACGTATAATACGATTTAAATTTCAAAACAATTTGTTTTCATTTTAAAGATATACTCTTCACACTCGTTCTAGGATACTACTGATCCCATCTCTAACGAGTCATTCCCATTGGATATTACTAATCCAATTTCTGATGAATTCTTTAGTTCGGTTGTAATGTGTCTTGTTCTCTGAGATCTGTAAAACAAAGCTCTGATACCAACTGTAATGAAAAGGAATTTCGCTCGATCCGAATCAGTCGCTAAACCGACCCAGACCGTTCGAAACCCCTGATTGTTTTGAGAACACGACAAAATAGAACGCAGACAGAAGAACATTTCATTGTATATTACAACAATTCCATCATAATACGAGAACATACAGAGTATAAATAAATATTACACAACAGAAAATATCAGAGATTACAATAAATTACATAGCAGCGGAAAATAATACAATACTCAACTAGAAGTAATACACGGATACTGAGCTTTCCGAGTATCGTTCCATCTGTAAATCAGGACCCTGTGAATATAAATCTGCAAAACCAAAACTACTAGCTGCCCGTGTCAAAATAAGGGCACCCAGAGTTTAGGTTAAAACAATAAACTTCAGGTCAGTCATGGGACAGGTGTGAGAACTAAAACAGTTATTTAAAACTTTACTTTGAATCAAATATATCAAGGGACCACGCCGTATAACACGGAACGGGTTTCCTCCAAAGAATACCAGTGCATATAATAAAACAGCGCAATGCTTTTTGAAAAAATGAAACTATTATAAGACCCAGGTCCTATCACACAATGCAACGCAAGCCGGGGGATAGGGTTTTCCCTTATAATAGCCAAACATGCTTAGTTAGTTTAAAACGAATCATTGGATACTATTATAAGTGCATAGTGCATAAAACAAATTCAAATCATAAGTATCAATCATAGACGACATGGGTACCATATATCATGTCGCCATACTAGGCTCTACAATCAAAACCGCAAAGTCACGTATTTGGAAATTGGATTTCCGTCTGTGAACCGAGGCAAAAGACAGTCCTCTACCGATTCGAGACTCTCTAGCCCGAGCCTCAGGACCCAGACACAGGTGATCCCTTGGATCCTCAGGGCCAGTCCACCGATGTGGATTAAACTTAAACCCTGAACATGCGTTTCCCCGCCCTATAGGGCGTAAATGAGCCAACGAATGACTCCATCGGACCCGGATCGTCCGATCAAACTGAAGCGCCTCGCAACAGCAACAACCACATAAGTCAAACTCGTCAGGGCGTGTAAAACCACTGACGCCACTTCTAGCTAGAAAGAAACGCATGCCCTCCCTGATGTCCATAGCCAATTACCCCCATTTCGAACACAATGGGATATGTATCGTAAGCTGATTTGATCGTTTCGATCTGTTTCCATCAAAATCAAAATATAACTATATATATATTGAATTTGAACGCGCATTTCATTTTACTGGGGCCACATACTAACTAGAAAAATTCCCTAAAAATATTTTCTAGCTTCGTATTAACGATACGGTCCTAACAAAACCAATTTCATCAAATTCTGAGACCGTTTGAAAAATGGCCATTTTACAGTCGATTAAAATCAATTGAAACTGGTCAAACGTGTTTTCCTTTGCCACGCTCACATCTTGATTCGAAAAATTATGAAATTTGAAACCTAGCAATAACTTGACATCACGGATCCAACAAAAGTGGTTTCGTCGAAAACCGAGGTCGTTTGCAAAATGGCTATTTTTAAGGGCCTGAATTCCATAGCGACTATTCTGAATTTTCAACTGGACATAACTTTTGATCCCCGCTATGAAATTTCAATTTTTCGGATTCGTTGGAAAGATATTCTCAATTAGATTCAAATATTTTTGGTTTCACTAAAATCCGGTTTATTTTGAATCCTGTACATCCTATTGAAATTTGAAATCGAATTATCGAACTACCGCGCCATTTTCAATTCCTTTTATAATTAAAATAAACTATTTATATTCTAATGGCGATTCAAATAAATATATTCGTTCTAATTCTATTCAAAATAATTTCTCGTCGTTTTTATTTAAAATATTCATTTTAAATATTTAAAACTCATTAAAATTGCCAAAATAAAAAATTTCAAATTGGCATAGATTTTCGGGTTATTACAATCTCCCCCACTTAAAACTTTTCGTCCCCGAAAAGGGACGAAGCCGAAAGTTGTTTCACAAATCAACTCAACTTCCAGTATTTTCACTACGGCTTAAGTTCTTCAACTTTTAAGTTTCTAAGAACTTTTCAAATTTTTCAAAAATTTGGCTAACACCCTGAATTTTTGAAAAATTTCGCCATAACCTCCCCTGCACCGGGGACTTCGGGATATTTCATATAGCCTCCCATGGCCTTTTTCAATCCAAAAGAAAAAGAAAAACCCAAACGGCTCACAAAATCATCATCACCCAAACAAAACAGTAAATTATGGTAAACATGTACCTATTTGTTGGGCAAACAATTTTATTTCTCTGCTCTAGCCTCCTTGCTATGACCTGTTCAATGTAAATACATGTATACGCATGCATTTTCAAACAATTTTCCATACAGTTTACTATTTGGTTCAAATTGACATAATGGTTCAAAATTCTAATCAATCAAAACAATAATCAAACAACAAATTCAGCAATCAATTAGTTGATTAACGTTTCAAATCCTTAATTTTGATACATAGTCAAAAAATCGCATTTTTGATGCCAAACCACAACAATAGGCCCTATCTAATTTTGGTTCTCACACCAGTCAATAGGAAATATATAGAAATCCCACTTTCGAAACTCGAACATGAATACTGATGATGCGATCACTATAGCGATCATCAGAACCAGCTTCGGGCGACTAGAGTGTGATTCTATCCAGTATATTAAAACTTCGAATATACGTTTGAAAGGAGTATATGCAAAATCTTTATATATTGGATTGTCCCAATTAATTTAAAATAAATTATCCAAATATGTATAATACGATTTAAATTTCAAAACAATTTGTTTTTATTTTAAAAATATACTCTTCACACTCATTCTAGGATAATACTGATCCCATCTCTAACGAGTCATTCCCATTGGATATTACTAATCCAATTTCTGATGAATTCTTTCATTCGGTTCTAATGTGTCTTGTTCTCTGAGCTCTGTAAAACAAAGCTCTGACACCAACTGTAACGAAAAGGAATTTTGCTCGATCTGAATCAGTCGCTAAACCGACCCAGACCGTTCGAAACCCCTGATTGTTTTGAGAATACGACAAAATAGAACGCAGATAGAAGAACATTTCATTGTATATTACAACAATTCCATCAGAATACGAGAACATACAGAGTATAAATAAATATTACACAACAGAAAATATCAGAGATTACAATAAATTACATAGCAGCGGAAAATAATACAATACTCAACTAGAAATAATACACGGATACAGAGCTTTCCGAGTATCGTTCCAGCTGTAAATCAGGACCCTGTGAATATAAATCTGCAAAACCAAAACTACTAGCTGCCCGTGTCAAAATAAGGGCACCCAGAGTTTAGGTTAAAACAATAAACTCCAGGTCAGTCATGGGATTGGTATGAGAACTAAAACAGTTATTTAAAACTTTACTTTAAATCAGATATATCAAGGGACCACGCCGTATAACACGGAACAAGTTTTCTCCCAAGAATACCAGTGCATATAATAAAACAGAGCAATGCTTTTTGGAAAAATGAAGCAATTATAAGACCCAAGTCCTGTCACACAATGCAACGCAAGCCGGGGGATAGGGTTTTCCCTTATAGTAGCCAAACATGCTTAGTACATTTAAAACGAATCATTGGATACTTTTATAAGTGCATAGTGTATAAAACAACTTCAAATCATAAGTATCAATCATAGACAACATGGGTACCATATATCATGTCGCCATACTAGGCTCTACAATCAAAACCGCAAAGTCACGTATTTGGAAATTGGATTTCCGTCTGTGAACTGAGGCAAAAGATAGTCCTCTACCGATTCGAGACTCTCTAGCCCGAGCCTCAGGACCCAGACACAGGTGAGCCCTTGGATCCTCAGGGCCAGTCCACCGATGTGGATTAAAATTAAACCCTGAACATGCGTTTCCCCGCCCTATGGGGCGTAAATGAGCCAACGAATGACTCCATCAGACCCAGATCATCCGATCAAACCGAGGCGCCTCGCAACAGCAACAACCACATAAGTCAAACTCGTCAGGGCGTGTAAAACCACTGACGCCACTTCTAGCTAGAAGGAAACGCATGCCCTCCATGACGCCCATAGCCAAGTACCCCCATTTCGAACACAATGGCATATGTATCGTAAGCTGATTCGATCGTTTCGATCAGTTTTCGTCAAAATCAAAATATAACTCTATATATTGAATTTGAACGCGCATTTCATTTTACTGGGGCCACATACTAACCAGAAAAATTCCCGAAAAATATTTTCTAGCTTCGTATTGACGATATGGTCCTAACAAAACCAATTTCGTCAAATTCTGAGACCGTTTGAAAAATGGCCATTTTCCAGTCGATTAAAATCAACTGAAACTGGTCAAACGTGTTTTCCTTTGCCACGCTCACATATTGATTCGAAAAATTATGAAATTTGAAACCTAACAATAACTTGATATCACGGATCCAACAAAAGTGGTTTTGTCGAAAACCGAGGTCGTTTGCAAAATGGCTATTTTTAAGGGCCTGAATTCCATAGCGACTATTCTGAATTTTCAACTGGATATAACTTTTGATCCCCGCTATGAAATTTCAATTTTTCGGATTCGTTGGAAACATATTCTCAATTAGATTCAAATATTTTTGGTTTCACTAAAATCCGGTTTATTTTGAATCATGTACATCCATTTGAAATTTGAAATCGAATTATCGAACTACCGCGCCATTTTCAATTCCTTTTATAATTAAAATAAACTATTTATATTCTAACGGCGATTCAAATAAATATATTCGTTCTAATTATATTCAAAATAACTTTCTTGTTGTTTTTATTTAAAATATTCATTTTAAATATTCAAAACTCATTAAAATTGCCAAAATATTTTTTTTTTAAATTGGCTCAGATTTCCGGGTTATTACAAGTACTGACCCCAATTAACTAAGGTAATATGTTTGCTCCAATGGATGACATCATCCATGCACAAATGAGACTATCTTGTCTCTGGTATGATTGAAATTCTGGATTTTGTACAAGTTTATCCTCATTATCTCTAACAAATTTTGGAGGAATAATTTTTGTTCCATAAATGTAATCATCAAGACTATATCCTCTAATTGTTGTTTCTACTTGCAATTTCCATAACAGATAATTTGATTCATCAAGTTGGATTGAAATAAGCTGGCTTTGTGGTTTGATGATTACTTTCATCAAATCTTGGATGGGATCAGGAGGTTGATTTTGTGTAGTTGAGGCTCTTGCACTGGATACATTGACACTGGCTTCATCACCAGGTCCAGCCATGATAGAAAAAATGGCCACAGATCGATCAAGAAAGGTAAAAATTATTCTGAATCCAGAGGCTTTGAATTGAGAATTTAAAGAAATTCTCTATTTGATTACTGAAGGTACCTTTAAGACTTGAATGATGAATATTCTTGATAACTAATAAAACGGACAAGTCTTACTGGACGTCTCTTTAATCAACTAGATCAGTTTCTTTACTTTCTTGATCAGTTTCTTAAAGGAATCAGAAGATTTTCACCACAAAAGCATCAATAGAAGAACTGTTGCAGTCAGAAAAAATCTCTCGGCGAGGCACAGTTCTTTTGTCGATGCCAACAACTCTCAAATGACAAGGTTAGAACCTTTGATGAGAGGGTCCAAATGATGATATTTAGCTGATGGACAATAATCTCTTAAAATCAGAGATTATCTTGGTCAGGATCAAGTAGTTGATGCTGTTAAGCACAATAAAACTGCTCTGATACCAAGTTGGATTTTGGTGTAAAAATGAATTGCAGAGAAATGCTTTTGATAATAGCAAAAGAAATGTTTTTACAGAACTGAAATTATTTGTACAGGCTTTTGAACGGCTATATATAACCGTGTAATACCTTAAATGTGCTCAGCCCAAATGTAAATAAAGACAGATGCTAAAACAGAAGCGGGGAAGCAAAGTGTAACCGACCCAATAAGTAAGTTACTTTTACTCTCAGGTACAGTTATATAGATTTTACTCATACTACTTTTGTACCCAATATTGAAATATAATAGTTTGTTTGAGAAACACTTTTACAATGATGTTGTTGTTACAATTTCTTTCTTCACTTGAAAGAAAAAACATGACAAAGGACATTGCTACTTCAACCTGGAAGTGTATAGAGGATGCAGAGGGAAAAAATAACTGTTATATCAATGGAGGCTTCACTTATTACCTCCACGATTTTGGTATATATCCCTAAAGAAAAATCATCATTTTCGAGACACACATAGATATTTCATTCTGCATTAAATTTATTCTGCCCATTTCTAATATTGCATTTCTGAGCTCTAGAGTGCTATCATTTTTTATTGTTGTTTAGTTGTATTTTTAGTATTTATAACTCCGCCTGTGTAGTTTTCTATGCAGCCTATCCCAAGCCAGGGTAAAGAAGGAGGGTTGTGATAGGCTTGGCGAGCCAACGTAAAAACTTAGTCACTCTTATGGATATGGAACCTTATGATATATCGTTGGGGGCGTAACCCTCTTAGCGACGCGCTATATTGAGACTCGGATATGGTGTTAAATATGCAAGGGCTGGGTCGCCATTCTCTTAGTGGCGCGCTACACCGACGCCCCGGTATAGTGATAAGTGAGCAAGGGTCCTCGTATTTTTCTCGGCGGATGCGAGGGGCAAGGAAGCTAGTCGATGATAGTAGGGTTCGGTTAGGTAGTTGGAATGTAGGGTTCTTAACAAGAAAATTAAGAGAGATAGTGGATACTATGATTAGGAGACGGGTTAACATTTTGTGCGTTCAAGAGACTAAATGGGTGGGTCAGAAGGCGAAGGAGGTGGAGAACACTGGCTTCAAATTGTGGTACACGAGAGAAGTATGTAACAAGAGTGGGGTAGGCATATTGATTGACAAGAACCTTCAGAACAATGTGGCTGACGTCAGAAGACGAGGGGATAGGATCATCCTAGTTAAGCTTGTTGTTGGCGAGGCAGTTTTGAATGTCATTAGCGCATATGCCCCACAGGTAGGTCTAAGTGAAGAAGCCAAAAGGAAGTTCTAGGAAGACTTGGATGTCATGGTTAGGAATGTGCATAGTAGCGAGAAACTTTTTATAGAAGGAGACTTCAATGGCCATGTTGGCTCATCTAGCGGAGGTTTTGAGCGAGTGCATGTTGGTTTTGGATTTGGCAGTAGGAACCAAGAGGGTGGAGATATTTTGAATTTCTCTCTCTCTTTTGATCTCATGATTGCTAATACCTTCTTTAGAAAGAGGCAATCACATCTGATCACCTTCAGTAGTGGCCAACAGGCTAGCCAGATTGACTTTGTCCTAACTAGAAGAGATAGTAAACGAGATTGTGTTGATTGCAAGGTCATACTTGGAGAATGTACCGTCTCACAACACCAGCTATTGGTATGCGTGTTTCGTCTTCGGGTGGTGAAGGATAAGAGAGCGAAGATTAGCAGGACGAAATGGTGGAAACTCAAAGGAGATGCTTCACGGGTGTTTAAAGATAGAGTGATGGGAGAAGGAGCTTGGAATATGGAAGGAGAAGCAAATGTCATGTGGAATGCGATGGCAACTTGCATTCGGAGAGTCACCACTGAGGTATTTGGGATAACAAGAGGAAGCAAGCGAGAACCTAAGGATTCGTGGTGGTGGAATGACGAGGTGCAAAAGGCTATCAAAGAGAAGAAGGAATGCTACAAATGCATGTACCGTCATAGAAGCGAGGAGAACATGCACAGGTACAAAGTGGCAACGAAGACTGCAAAGAGAGCAGTGAGTGAAGCAAGGGGACGAGCGTACGAAGATTTGTATCAAAGGCTAAATACAAAAGAGGGCGAAAAAGACGTTTACGGAATAGCTAGGCTACGCGAGAGGACGACAAGGGACTTCAATCAGGTTAAATGCATTAAGGATGAGAATGATAGACTTTTGGTGAAGGAAGATGAGATAAAGAATAGGTGGAGAGAATACTTTGATAAGCTTTTCAACGAAGAAAGTGATAGCTCTTCGATCGAGTTGGAAGACTTAGCTAATAGCACCAATAGACATTTTGTGCGGAGATTTCAAGAAGCTGAGGTAAAGGGGCGTTGAAACGTATGAAATCAGGCAAGTCGGTAGGGCCTGATGATATTCCTATTGAGGTGTGGAGATCCTTTGGAGATGCAGGGATAAAACGGCTAACTAAGTTGTTCAACAATATTTTCAAATCAAACAAAATGCCAGATGAGTGGAGGAGAAGCATTTTAGTTCCAATCTTCAAGAATAAAGGAGATATTCAAAGTTGCACAAACTATAGAGGAATTAAGCTTATGAGTCATACAATGAAGCTTCGGGAGAGAGTTTGCGAGCAGCGTTTGAGGAGGTTGACAAGTGTCTCTAGGAATCAATTTGGTTTTATGCCGGGAAGGTCAACCACTGAGGCGATTTTCTTGGTTAGGCAACTTATAGAGAGATACAGGGAGCAAAAGAAAGATCTCCACATGGTTTTTATTGACCTGGAGAAAGCTTATGACAGAGTACCGAGGAGGGTTATGTGGTGGGCGCTAGAAAGGAAGAGAGTGTCATTAAAGTATATTACCCTTATTAAGGATATGTACGAGGGGGTTGTTACTAGTGTTAGGGCATGCGATGGTGAGACCAGAGACTTTCCAATTAACATATGGTTACATCAAGGTTCGGCTTTGAGCCCCTATATTTTTGCATTAGTGATGGATGAAATCACAAAAGATATACAAAGGGAGATTCCCTGGTGTATGCTCTTTGCCGACGATGTTGTGCTGATTGATGAAAGTAGAATAGGGGTTAATCGACAACTGGAGTTGCGGAGGGAGACCTTGGAATCAAAGGGTTTCAGGCTTAGAAGAACTAAAACAGAGTATATGAAGTGTGAGTTCAGCAGTGTCAGGTCAGATGACGGAGATGTTACCCTGGCCGGCAAAATAGTACCCAAGAGGGAATCGTTTCGATACTTAGGATCTATGTTGCAGTTTGATGGAGAGATTGACAAGGATGTTAGTTTTAGAATTCAAGCAGGATGGGTGAAATGGCGACTAGCATCTGGCATTCGCTGTGATCGGAAGATTCCTCAGAAGCTTAAAGGAAAGTTCTATAGGACAGCAATCAGACCTGCAATGTTATATGGTGCAGAATGTTGGCCTACTAAGAGGCAACACGTCCAGAAGATAAGTATAGCAGAGATGCGAATGCTGCGTTGGAGCTGTGGGCATACCAGACGAGATCGGATTAGAAATGAGGATATTCGGGAAAAACTTGGAGTTGCACCTATTGAAGAGAAGTTAGTCCAATACCGCTTGAGATGGTTTGGACATATCCAACGTAGACCATATGATGCACCTATACGCGCTGGAATTCTAGGCCGCGCCGAAGGCCCAAAGAGAGGTAGATGTCGACCTAAAATGACATGGGAGGAGATAATAAAGAGAGATTTAAGTAACTGGAGTTTATCGGAAGAGCAGGTAGTTGATAGGAGTGCATGGAAATTGGCAATCCATGTACCAGAACCATAGGTTTTTTTTTAAGATTTTATTTCACGTTTACTGAACCTTTTTTACTTTTTATTACTATTTTAGATTTTATTTCACTTTTATTGAACATTTTTACTTATTATTATTATTATTTAAAAAAAACCTTTATCGGACGACTTTTTATTTGATTGGTTATTTTAAACCCTTTATATGTATATATTATTATCATCATTATTAATTTTATTTTATTTTAATTTTGGGTTCCATATCTAGCCAACCCCAACTTGTTTGGGATATATGGCTTTGTTGTTGTTGTTTAGTTGTATTTTTAGTTTTTATGTGGTCTTATTACAATCTTATTTGTGTGTGTGTTTATATGAAATAAGTGACATATACAAGTAACACAATCGATTATAAATACATACCTATCGTTCTGCACAAGCACAAAAAATACAATATGAAAATACACTAATCAGTGGAAATCATATAAAAACCTTCCAGAAGCGTATGATATTTTCAGAACTATAACTTACAAACTAAAATCTTCTCAATAAACAGGATAACTATAATAACAAATATTTAATTTTATTATTGCAATTAGAAACACATTGTGCATGCATTCATAATACCAAACTGCCTTGTGCGTAGTACGGGTCTCACACTAGTATATTTATAATATTTTCAATATTATATACTTTCTTTATATCAAATATAATTTTGGGTGAAATTATTTCATTTACCCCTTTTTCAAAACATAACGTGTCGGTTCATCATACTCGAGTGTTTAGAAACCCTTACCGATACAGTGGATCAAACTGATCGACCAGAACTCATAAACAACTCAATCAATAAATCTCCATAATATAAAACAATTTTTATATCAAATAACAAATACGCGCTCATATATATACGCTCAAACTCAATCTAAGGCATTGCTAACCCCATGTCTTCTGAGTCACGCCACAGAGCCGAGGTAATAACTTAACCTTCTTCTTTGATACCACTGTGACGAACTGGTGGTTTTTAACCATAAAAATCAACATAAAACCCATGTTAATTATTCAGGCATCGAACATTCCAGATCATTAATAGAAAGAAATTAGAGGGTGAGAATAGATAAGATAGAAAATTATAATAGAAGAAGGAGAAGAAGATCACAACATCATCAGAGTAACACGAATCTCACAGCGGAACGAATAAAATATATTATATACATAACTTTGGAACAAAACAATATCTGTATACTATACTATTATTAGAGTACAACACTTACAACACAGCAGAAATAAACAATAGTTATATAATCCTGAAGCCTCCTGCTCCAGCTCTTTAAGTATCTGTAAAATCCCGACTACTTGATTGCCCATACAAAATTGGGCACCCAAGAGTTTAGGGAAAACAAAATGGGTCAGTCATGTGACTGGTGTGAGTAAACTCTAACCATTTGTTTTACTTTTAAAATCCTTTTAAGGGAAAGAATAATTGTAAGACCAATCCACACATAAACACGGATGGATTTTTTACCTTATGATAACCCAAAACATTTGTAAAACCATATTATTCTGATATTATAACAGTGTCTAACACAAGTAATATCAATCTAGTAGAACGCTTTCATCTCACGTTCTACATATATAATACAATCAAAACCGCAGATTCTTTTTGGGTAATGGATTTCCAACTATGAGAAGGTATGGAACCACCTTCCGATCAGTGTACTCTAGAACCGATACACTGGAGTTCAACAAGAACATCTTACAACTCGGCCACACATGACCGGCCATTCATTTCGCTTGAATGTTCCGAATATATTATCAACTTACGGTTGGTATACTAACATAACCATTCTCGGGAGATACATAATTGAAAGAAGTAACAAATATGAATATTATCTAGATGGTGATAATATACCCTAATCGGGTGCGACCCACTTAGCCATGTTGCCTGCTCGATTTCTGTCATTTCTCGGTTGATGAGGCTTGAGGTCATAAAGTATCTTTAACAGATCATATCTCATTTACTTTGAATGCTACATAGTTGTACCCACCAAATCACAAATTGATTTTCCCAAAAATATCACAGGCATAAAGCTGGGAGAAGCGTATTCCTTTGCCACCAACGTAAATACATATGAAGCGATCAACTTACACGATCTATTAGATATACACTATCAGACATTCATCCATACACGTTGTCCTGGGACTGGAAAACTCGAATGCACTATTATGTAAATCCATCTTAGGCAATTTCTACTTAGGATTGCCAGAATAGCCTTTGCATAAACTCCGTCTTCAATTATCTTCATCATATTTGATTCGCAACACTAACGCCCATAAGGAGTGGTTTTCAGATAATAAATCTGATCCTGGTCTTTCCGTATTGACGATGGAAAAATGGTCTAGACTTTGATAATCGGTTATCTAACTATCAAAGGAAAACATCCATACACACACCGGTCTTATTTCCAAATGGAAATTTTATCGATTAATCATCAGTCAACATTTTTCCCTTTTAAATTAATTTATCATTAACTTATTCCTTTCCTTATTTCCTGTTTTCATATATGTGTTCACACTTTCTATATTTAGAAACTTTACGTCATCAACATCGGAAAACATTTCCATGTTTACTCCCATTTCTTATTTTCTATATTAGAAAACATTTCTGATTTTTAATTGGAAAACATTTCCGAAAACTCCTTCATTTGATTTAAACAGATGTTTAAATAAAACATCGCTATGTCACTAAAACCATTACACTCATTAACTAAACTCACTTAACCAAACTTCACTATCAAACCTTAACCATTCTGTAGTTAAAAATGAAATCAATCAAGTTGGGGTATAACTACCTCTCAGACCTTCACTGAACAACATTTCTAACCTTGAAATAGACAAAGTTCACCTTTTAAATCTTTAACAAACTTCCTTACGTAACTCTCGGATCCTATCCACGAATACATTTCTTTTACAGAAATCATTTGATTATAACAATAGTGTTATAATCCCATGCTTCCAAAATATAATAACTTAAATATAACTTTTATTTATTAATTTGAATAAATTAACAAATAACTAATTTATTAATAAATAAACAAATCTTGATTTAAAAACCGGAAAGTAAATAATGCTTCACCGAATTCGATATAATCGAATTTCAATGTATAATTCTCTTTCGAATAAACTATATTTGATAACTCTCTTTCGAATAAACTCTATTCAATAGCTCCCTTTCGAATAAACTAAATATTCGATTAACTCACTTCGAATAACTTATATTCGATTAACTCTCTTCGAATAACTTATTTAGATTTATCTCTATTCGAATAACTAATATTCGATTAACTCTCTTCGAGTAACATATATTCGATTAACACTCTTCGAATAACTTATATTCGATTAACTATCTTCGAATAACATATATTCGATTTGATTCTATTCGAATAACTTATATTCGATTAACTCTCTTCGAATAACATTTATTCGATTTAACTCTATTCGATTAACTTATATTTGATTAACTCTCTTCGAATAACATATTCGATTAACTCTCTTCTAATAACATATATTCAATTAAACTCTATTCGAATAACTTATATTCGATTAACTCTCTTCGAATAACATATTCGATTAACTCTCATTGAATAACATATACTCGATTTAACTCTATTCGAATAACTTTTATTCGATTAATTCTCTTCGAATAATGTAACAACCCGGAATTTCTGAACCAATTTAAAATTTTTATTTTAGAAATTTTAACTAATTTTAAGAATTTAAAATAATTTATTTTATATAATAACGACAAAATTTTTATTTTAATCGAAGTTAGAATGTATAAATTTATTTTAATTATAAAATGAGCCTGAAATGGCGTGACAGTTTGAAAATTCGATGTCTAATTTCAATTTAATATGCAAAATTCATTTTAAATCAGAATTGGACGAAACCAGAAATATTTGAATCTGTTTAATTATATCTTTCTAACAAATGTGAAAAACCTAGATTTTAAAATATAAATTGAAAGTTATGTCCAGTCTAAAATTCAGATAAGCCGTTATGGAATTTATATATATTTTTAATATATGTATAACCCTTAAAAATAGCCATTTTGCAAACGACCTTCTTTTTCGACGAAGCCACTTTTGTTGGATCCGGAATCTCAAATTATTGCTAGATTCCAATTTTCATAATTTTTGGATTTAATTTGTGAGCGTGGCAAAAGAAAATGTGTTTTCTCAATTTTAGTCGAATTGGATCAACTAGAAAATGACCGTTTTTCAAATGATCTCCAAATTCGACGAAATTAGTTTTTTAAGGACCGTATGGGTAAAACGAAGATAGATATAACTTTTCTGTAATTTTAGGAGTCATCATGTGGCCCTGGTAAATTAAAATGTACATTCAAATAGAATATATATTGATTTATATTTTAAATTTAATGAAAACTGATCGAAACGATCGAATTGGTTTACAAAACATATCCTATTGTGTTCGGAATGGAGGTTTTTACCTAGGGGCAACAGTCGTTGGGTTTGAATTGGAATTCGTAATGATTTTGACTTTTAAAACAAATTAAATAAAATAATATTAAATTATATACATATAAATATCGTTCAAAAGGTAAAACCCTAATTTCTACTTTCCAGGCCACCACTTCAGAAGAAAAACGATAGCCGATATCGTTCCAAATTTGACCACAAATCGCTCCCAAAATACAACAAATTAAATACAAAATTCTACATGAAATCGAAGAGATTTTTCTGCTCTATCGTTCTATACGGTTGAGATGTATTTGTGTTGAGCGGATGGGGGAATCCAGGTGCTCGAACTCACCTTGTTCGAGGATGCTTCCGGCACGGGTGGGCCCACCGAGTGGCGCACCACCGCTGGTGGTGGAAGAGGGCGCGGAGGGCTGTCATGTGGTGCGGTTTGATTGGGGTTCGGCTTAGTGGATGGATGGTGAAATTGATACCTAGTTTGGAGCGGCAACGAAGAGCAGGCGGTCCAGTTTTCACGATATATAAGAAGGATTAAAGGGATTAGCAAAGTAATTATTTCATTAATTACTAATTAATTAATTATTTATTTTTTGGCAAGGCACTAATTAATTATTTAAAATTGTTTTTAATATATAAACACCCATATCTTCTTCATACGAGGTCCAAATCGAACTATTTCAGATCCTTGAAATCGTCTCGACGAGCACTTCAACATGAAACTGACTAGAAGCGATTTGGAGCAAATCAGAATTTGAAGAAAATTCAAACCCAAACAATACTAAAATCATCAGTTAAAGACTGACGGAGTGGAAACGAAGGTGAGAACTCCTCACTAAAAATTCTGCACAGTTATTTATTCTCATAACTGAAAAATATATAGAGTTGCCCATTTAGATTTCTATCAGTTAAATTATTATAAATTGTATACGATGCATGTTAGATCACCTTACTCGTCCACAGACCATGGACGTTTTAAATTGACTGTATTTTGTGTCATTTGTGATGTTGAAATGTTTAACATATTAAAAATAATGTTAATATTAATGTGATAGTAAAATTAAATTATTAATATTTATTTATAATTTAAACATCGAAAAATTGGTTAATTAGAAAAATAAGTCAAACTGAATTAGAATTGGTTAAATTTATTAACCAATGATTTATTTAAACAGACTGTTGTTGTTTGAAAACCCCACACAGGTATTGGGATGATATTTGACATACACTAATCTCAATATTTGGTTGTATGTCAATCGATAGGTTGCCAGACTGTGTTGAGCATTATTTATTTATTTTAACGCTTGCACAGTTGTAAAATGCACTATGGACGTTGTATGAATTTTTAATTATTGTTTATCATTATTATTATATACACTATTAAAAAAACACCATATTACAACTTTAATTTTACAACGGTGGTAAAAGCACCATTGTAATATATGTTTTTTACAACTTTTTCCCAGAAAGTTGTAATAAACTTATTTTTAACAACTGTGTTATTTTGACAGTTGTAATAAAAGCCTATCACAACTTTTATTTTTTGACTATTGTAATATATGACTATATTTTAATATAATTAACAACCAATAATTAATATTTAATACATTTACGTTGATCATTTATAATTAATAACTAATAATTACTATTAATAATCAATTAGGAAGTAATAATTAATAATCAATCCGTAATATTTAATACTTAACAATAATTAATAATCAATCCATAATAATTAATAATTAAATATTAATTATAATAACTGTAACAAACCGGAAAATACGAGCCAATTTAAATTTTTTAAATTGGTCATTTCAAAGGAATTTGAACAATTGAAATAGAATATTTCAATAAAATAGTAAATTAGAAATAGTGATTCAGTTTGAAAATTCGAATTCAAACTTTGACTGACTGTGCAGGGTGGAAAATATAACGGATTTTAGCGAAACTAAAAATATTTAAATCTGTTAGTGAATACCTTTCTAACGAATCTGAAAAATCGAAGTTTCATAACGGGAATCAAAAGTTATGGCCGAATGAATTTTCAGAAGGGTCGCTATATAGAATATATAGCCCTGGAAAATTGATATTTTGCAAATGACCTCGGAATTAGACGAAACCACTTTTGTTGGGTCCAGGATGTCAAATTATTGCTAGGTTTCAAATTTCATAATTTTTGAAGCTAGTATGTGAGCGTGGCAAAAGAAAATGTTTTTGGTCAATTTCTGTTAAATTGGATCGACCAGAATATGGCCATTTTTCAAACGATCTCAGAATTCGACGAAACTAGTTTTGTTGGGAACATAGCGTCAAAACATAGCCAGATTTATTTTTCTGGAATTTTTCGAATCAGTTTGTGGCCCTGGCAAATTGAAATGTACGTTCAAAGTTAAAATTAAATGTTTTATACTTTAATTTGAAAAATACTGACTGTAACAGTCGAATTGGCCAACGAAACATATCCCATTGTGTCCGGGATGGGCGTATTTAGCTAGGGGCGATAGTCGTTGGGTTTGAATTGGTGTCCGTGTGGAGAAACAGTATTTTAAAATATAATAAAACCACGGGCCAATGGAAAAATTCCTTTCATTATTTAAAAAAAAACGCGAAACCCTTTTTTTTCTCTTCCCCGATCGACAGCGAAAACCGATCGCCACTTCCCCTTCAAATCGTCGCCGCCTCAGCCTTCTGCCGACGCCGCCACCTACCCCCGTCGACGCGCCTCCTCCTCCTCTTCAGATCCGACCAACCCTCACACCCCCTCGACCACCGTATCGCCTGAATCGAGCCCTCCAAGTCGCCGACTTCCCAGCGCCGCCCTGATCGCCAGAGACCACAGAACCACCTCCGACCACCACCGACCGACTCCCCTCTCCTCCCTCTTCCACGCTGTACTCTCCGATCATCCCATCGTGCCTTGGTTTTCGCGAAAACCGCAACCCTAGTTTTGAACCATCGTGAAAGGTGAGTTCTTTTTTATGTTTGCACTTTGAAAAATCATATCTTTATGGTGTGTTGACGAAATTTGATGAAACAGGAAACATCGGGACCGCAAGGAAGCTCTCTACCACATAGAAGAGACCACGGATTTTTCTGAGTCATCTACGATTTTTAGCACTCTGAAAACCAATGTGAGAAATCTAAATTAAATGAAT
This sequence comes from Allium sativum, assembly GCA_030737875.1. Lineage (NCBI taxonomy): Eukaryota > Viridiplantae > Streptophyta > Magnoliopsida > Asparagales > Amaryllidaceae > Allium > Allium sativum. The sequence continues at coordinate 376,646,954 of CM060922.1, forward strand.
TTGAATGGAAAATGTCGTGTATAAATTATATAAGCGAAATATAAATTACACACGTGTTGTATACCTCATGTACATGCGTGGCGTAAGCTATATAAGCGAAGTATGAATTATACATGCATAGGATAGTTGATATATGTGTTGAAATGCAAGTGAAATATAGCAATAATATATATATATATATATACTCCCCTCGTCCACAAACCATGGACGATATTTATTGTTGTGAATTGGTGTGAAATATTGGACAAAAAATGCGAGTGGTTGAATAATTGTTTGTGGTTGATATTGGTTGGTTGTGGTTGAAAAATACCCATTGGTAATTGAAATGAATTGGAAAAATTGTGGAAATAAAAATAAAACATGCCGCCTGCGTGCGAATTAGATGCATGAATCCCCATTGTCAAAAACCGCGAGGTTTTAAGGTAGAGCGAGGAGCCGTACTAGGGACGGTGCCGGTTTTAACTACCCTGCCGTTATGCTGTCGAAATTTTGAATAATATCCATGTGTTAGAATTATTTTCATATGTTGAAATTATCTTCATGCGTTGAAATTAAAATCATGTGTTGAAACTATGTCCATGTGTGGAAATGTTCATGTGTTGAAAAGTGATGTGTGAAAATTAAATTCATGTGGGAATGAATGAAGTGTTTAAACAATAAAAATCACATTTTTATAATATATATGAAGTATGAAAAATATTCGCCTTATATATAAATAGTTTCAACAATAAAAAATTCACCCTTCTTATATGAACAACATATATAAAATATCCATATGTGGAGGTGCTCATGTGTTGAGAAGTGTGTGTATTGGAAAAGTTCGTGTGTTGAATAAAAAGATCGAACAATAAAAATTACATTTTTATTGAAATTATAAAGTGTTGAAAGCATTCATGTGTTGAATAAATATTTTGAATGATAAAAATATCACTTTTATCATATATGTGATATGCTAAAGATATGCGAGCGTTTGAAATAAATATTTGTGAAAGGAATATTATTTTTAACATGCATAGGAACTAAATAAAATAGTCATGTGTTGAAATATATTTTAGCCCGCCAAAATTATCATCTTTGAAATGTGAAGTGTTAAAAATAGCCACTTGTTCAAATAAATATGCATGAGTTGAAATATTCATTAATTAGCTAATGATATGATTTTTTCCTATGCATGCAACATTAGAACGAATGGTGTTTTTAAACCAAATTGAATCAAATATGAAGTTGAATGGAAAATGATAAGTGATGAGAATTGCATATATTTACATGCATATTTATTTAACAGGTTATAGCAAAGAGGCTAGAGAAGAGGAATAAAATTTTGTGCCCGACAAATAGGTACACATTTACTGTTTTGTTTGGGTGATGATTTTATGAGCCTGTTGGCTAGCCGTTTGGCTTTTTCTTTTTCTTTTTGACATGAGACGCCCGTGTGGCTATTTGGGAATTTTCCCAGCCCCTCCCGTACAAAGGAGGTTATGGCGAAATTTTCCAAAATTTAAAGGCGTTAGTGAAATATTTGAAGTGAAAACGATATAGGAATTTTTGAAGGAACTATATTTATATAAATATATAAATATAAATAAAATTAAAACGAAACGTGGCCGTGCAGTTCGTGTTTTGAAATCGTGATTTCAAACGACGAGTGCGGGAAATCCGACCATTGGATTTTCCCGAAATCGCAACCATTGGGTTCGCCTTGGAAATATCTTTCCAACGGCACCAACTTTGTGAAGATCCGACGGTTGGATTGTCTGGAATGTTTAATTCAAATCTGAAGAAAAACAGCGCCAGAAACGATTATATTTATATATATATATAATTAAATTAAATCGAATAACGACGCTGCAGTTCGTAAATTGAAATCGTAACTTCAAATAGCTAGTGTGGAAGATCCGACCGTCGGAATTTCCCGAAACTGAAACCGTTGGATTCGTTTTGAAATGATCTTTCTAATGACATAAACCTTGTGAAGATCCAACGGTTAGATTTTCAGATATGTGTAAAACAAATTTAGTGAAAAACAGCGCCAGTGCATCGGCATGACCTGAATCGTCGTTTAATTAAATATGGCCGTTTTAAATCAATAAAAATGGCGATATATCGTTATAAAATACTATGGACGATATAAAGTGAAAATAAACCAATTTTGTTGTGTTTGCTTGATATGTGATGGTTGAATGTATTTAACATGAAAATTATAACTAAAGAACTAAAATGTGAATGTTGAATAGTCCAACCATGTGATAAATTGATTTGAAAATCTAAATATACGTGGGTTATTTGAAAACGCCGAGTTCATCTCATTTCAAATAATCGATCGACGTTGAGAAGTCGAAGAGTCGAAGACGGTTGAAGACCGACGATCTTCACATTGGATGGATGGGCGCTACTGATGCTCGTGATTGGAGTAGCTACCGTGAAGGAGCTGAAGTAGTAGCTGTCCAAACATATTGTTGATTGTACGGATATGCGAGGAATTTAGTGCCTCCGGTTTCGTTCAAACCCAGAACGGACTTGTAAATGGACTGTGTGTCTGACATTGGATTTTGTTCTGTGCTGATTGATCTCTGTTAAATATATATCTGTTTGGCGGCGGAGAATTTATTCTCTTGCTTAACGCCCTTCTCTGAGACGTACGAGCTCAGAGGTTATGTATTGATAGAAATCAGTCGCATCGAGTGGATTGCCTGTGTGGCACGCCTAAGTGGCATATGATCAAGGCTTCTGTTGCAAAGCAAAGTCTTGTGGTTGATGATCAAAGCATGGTCTGTGTGACGTAGCTTTGTGTATAACGTGAATTCGCGAGCCTCACACCCCGGTATGAGTCAAAAACGGGAGAAGGACCCAAGGAGTGCACGACGTTTCTTTCTAGCTATGGTGGTGTCAGTGACCTCCCAGCCCTGACTTTTATATCTACTTTACACCTGTGTGGTTGTTGGAATACGAGGCGCCTCGATTATAGGTCTGTAAGGACCAGGAAACGTGTGTTCAGGAATAACTAATCCTCAAAAGTAAGGGAGGACCGGCCTTGGAGGATCCAGGGATTACTGTGTGCGGTCCCGAGGCATTTGCTAGAGTGTTTCGAACGGAGAGGAGCTTGCCCCTTGCCTCGACTCATGAAGGAATCCAATTTCCAATACGAAATATGCGGATGTGATTGTATTACTAGTATGGCGACTTAGTAGATGGTAGCTATGCTGCCTAGGATTGATATTTATGATTGAATTTGCTTTTGAAGCATATATGCACTAGTAATAACATCAAACACTTTTGTTTTATACGTATGAAGCATTTTTGGCCATTATAAGGTAAAATTCTATCCTCCGGCTTGCGTTGCATTGTGTGATGGGACCTGAGTCTTATAATGGCTTCATTTTATAAAAAGCGTTGCGATGATTTAATCATTTTATTTCATGCACTAGCACTCAATGGAGTAAACCCGTTCCGCGAAAGTGGCGTGGTCCTTTGATTTGCCTTATTATCGTGGTTAATAAGTTAAGTAGATTTCTCATACCAGTCCCATGACTGACTCGTAGTTTGTTTCACCTTGCAAACTCGGGTGCCCTCATTTTTACATGGGCAGCCTAGTTACAGGTATCTGGCGCACTTTTGGCTCATGGCGAGGCTTGACTACACCGTGCTGACTTCGACTCTTACCGCCATTATTGTATATATATTATGATTCCGCCATTGGCGATGTAGACTGATATTTATTTTGAGTACTCTTTATGTATGATTCCGCCTCTGGCGATGGTGACTGATTATGTATCATTATGCACTAAGTTGTATCCTGCACTGTGCTCTCTGATGTGATGATATCTATATGATTCCGCTGTCATATGTGTGCAAATTATTCTATTTTCATGTTTATGCTATTATCTGTGATCTGCTAATGATGATTGATGTGTTATATTCCAATGATTATCCTTAACACCGTGTCACGGGGTTTTGGGATCGTCACAATAACTAATAAATAGTATTAATTATTTTCATTAAATAATTAATAATCAATAAATAAGTTTTAATAATTATTATCTAACATTCGTAATTAGTATAATAAGTAATATATAATAATAATTAGTATTAAATAATTAATAATTAATTTTTAACAACAAATAATTAAGAACTAATCATTAATATTAATAATTAAGAAGTAATAATCAATAAGCAATATATACTATTTAGTAATTAAACTTTTATGATTAGTAATTAAAAAGTTTTTATTATAAAATTATAAAAACTTATTTTTAATAGATCATTTTTCCACTTGTTAATTCTAAATTGTTATATTTGATTTTATAAATTTGGATAAAATTTTAATTACACCCAATAAAAAAGATTTGAAACTGCCTTGTAAAAAAATAGCAGTTGCCCTCTTGATGCAAAAGACGAAATGTTGGCGGTAGACCAAAATTTGACGGAAGTCTGTATCTGACTTATTGCGTAAACCTTATATGGGCCGACCTCTCCGCTTCCCAAATTTAAAGTCGATCTGCAATCTCTTCGATGGGAGCTAGGGATTCTTTCACGCCGCCTCTCTTTTTCTCATTTCTTTTCTCCATGTTCTCTCTTCACACTTTAATCTCCTCATCAGTATACTCGCTAGTCTCTCTCTTATCAAATCTGTCTCATGTGTGAAGCAAAGGAGGAAAAAAAGTTTGCGTTGATGAGTTAAGGAAGAAGGCGGAACTATAGAGCGGAGGAAGCCGATCGCGTATTGAGGAGCCATGGAAGACGGAGGAAACGAGAAGTGGAAGGGAAAAAAAGAAAAGAACGCGGAGCGCACAACTTAAGGAACAAAGGAAGAAGAACGAACAGACGCGTTGCGATTTGAGATCTCATATTTGATATCTTTAGGTAGTCCAAATTTTTAATTTTTGTGAAATTAACATATGTTTTGATTTTTGAATTCAAATTAGGGATCCCAATAATTGGTTTTACTCGCAATTTTTGTTCCCTGAATTTGGTCAGACCTCAAATTATAGCGGATAAAACAAAAATGAAATCATCCTGAAATTATAGCGCATGAAACAAAACCGAAATCCTTGCTATCAGATTAACCATATATTAGTTTACCAGTTACATCCGAATCAGGAAGAAAAATAAGATGAACCATAGGTCTACTTGTATTGTAGATGTATAAGTCAGACGTAATTGTTGCCAAATGTTTTTTCATTAGCATTTTTATTGTTCATGAATGGGCCCTAAATGTTGGATATGATGGTTTGAAGTGGAAACAGATGAAATAACCAGCAAGTTTAGGCTTATGACTTATGATGTGTGCTTGTGTGAACATGATATTGGCGAATATAGGAGATTCATTTGCTTGTCTTGCACTCATATAAAAAGGAAAGAAAGAAAAAGAGAGAAAGTTGAAAATTTTAGTCTCATTGAACGTTACTATGTAATCTAATATGAGCAACTTATTGCAGTATACAATGTTGTGCTTTTTTATTCCGATTATGCAAGCATTAGTTATCATTTCCCTATATATCATCAATTATTCAATTTTGTTTTCTCTTTTTTCTTTTTACGATGATGCAGTATCGTGAGGATTTGCATTTTCCAAATTGTAAAACAAGGAGCCATCATAACAACCTTTGATCGTTTCCTTTTGGTGTTGTCCGTCCTTATCTTTCATATATCATTTTTAATTGGGACAAAGGACCGTCCATATTGTGGTTTAATATGTTTTATGTGCAGTGATCTTGTCAATGGCTTCGGTTGCCATCTAGTATGGTTTTGTAGCAATTTATGAGTCTGACGAATGACTGGGTACCTTTCACTGGCGGACCGAGCTTCATTGGTGACCATGTAGCAAGGCTTCTATGTCTTTTGAGTTAAGACTGCATCAAGCTCTGTAATATCTGAAACTTATTGTTTGTAATGCACGAAATGTTGTCTAAAACTTATTGTTTGTAATGGTGAATATTTGAGTATTTTAATAAATTAGTTTGCAAATAACTGTAATTATCTGATTTGCTTATGGAGTATTGCTATGTTTAGTGTATTGTTCTTTTCAGTTGCAAAAGATGTCTATTGTTTTTAAAACCCAAATGTCAATCACAACGGTGCATAACAGTTGTAGTAGATATTATTACAACGGTGCATAACTGTTGTAATAAAGTTTATTACAACGGTGAAAAAAGTTGTAAAATATACATATTATAATGGTGTTGCAACGGTGCGAAAAAGTTGTAAAAGATTTTAATCTATTACAACTTCTTAATACACGACGGTTAGCCCACCGTTGTAAAATGTATATTACAACGGTGTTCCACCATTGTAATAGGGTCATTTTGTTGTAGTGATACATGCAATGTATGAAATCCATATAACTGAAATTACATGGTAATTGATTGAGCCGCATTCCAATTCAGAAATAAAGAATCTTTTAAAATAAAGATTATTTTAAAGGAACGAATATTTTTGTGCATAAAAGAATGTCATCTTTAACATGTTAATGAAAATAAAATAATCATTTGTTGAATTATATTTTTGTACATTAAAAATGTCATCTTTAACATGATAATGAAAATAAAATAATCATTTGTTGAATTATATTTTTGTACATTAAAAATGTCATCTTTAACATGTTAATGAAAATCAAATAATCATTTGTTGAATTATATTTTTGTACATTAAAAATATCACTTTTAGCATGTATATGTAAGAACCATTAAAGTCTACATGTCTTGAAATATATGCTTGTTCATTAAAAATAAAGAATATTTTAAATGAAGAATATTTTAATATAAAGAATCTTTTAAAATAAAGGATATTTTATAACGAATATTCTAAAATAATATTCAGTGAAGAATAAAATTATGATTTTGATGTCCGTTTTTAGATGAACACAAAAATATAAAAATATGAAGCCGAGTTAAGTAGCAAATTCAATTTTAACCCGAACGGGTTTATCGATCGATTAAAAGAAGTGATTTCAAAATCTAATAGTTTTAAAATAGTATCATTTTAATATGATAAAGATATAGAATATTCAGTTTTGATTTAAAATTGAAAATAAAGTTAAAATCATTTTAAAACAAATTTATAAATATATAATAAAATACGTTTTAAATGGAAATTGGCGATATTATATATATATATTTAATGGCCTGAATAAAGAGCGTCGCGCAGCGACCGTTCACGAATTTCAACCATTAACTTTAAATTAATGTAATGGGAGATCCGACCGTCGAATTCTCCTAAAATCGGAAACGTTGGGTTCATATCGAAAATAGATTTTGTAATAACATGGAGAATCAAAACCAATTTAAAATTTTTATTTTGGCTATTTTAATGGATTTTGAATATTTAAAATGAATTATTTTAAATAATAACGGTAAAAAAATTATTTTCGACAAAATTAAAACGAATAATTTTATTTTAATTATATAACGAGCCTGAAATGGCGCGGTAGTTCAAAAATTCGATTTCAAATTTCAAATGAATATACAGAATTCGTTTTAAGTCGGAATTGAACGAAACAAGAAATATTTTAATCTGATTAACAATATCTTTCCAAGGGATGTAAGAAACTGAGATTTCACTTTAGAAGTTGAAAGATATGTCCAGTTTAAAATTCAGAAATCGCTGTGGAATTTATATATATTTTAATATATACAAAGCCCTTAAAAATAGCCATTTTGCAAACGACCTCCGTTGTGGACGAAACCACTTTTGTTGGAACTGGAATGTCAAATTATTGTTAGATTCCAATTTTCATAATTTTTGGGATCAATATGTGAGCGTAGCAAAAGAAAACGTGTTTTTAACAGTTTTAGTCAATTTCGATCGACCAGAAAATGGCTATTTCCCAAACGATCTCAGAATTTGACGAAATTAGTTTTACTAGGACCGTATTGTCAATACGAAGCTAGAAATAATTTTTCTAGAATTTTTAGAGTCAGGATGTTGTCCCGGTAAATTGAAATGTACGTTTAAAATTCAATATATATATTTATGTTTTAATTTCAATGAAAACTGAACGAAACGGTAGAATTGGCTTGCGAAACATATCTCAATGTGTTCGCAATGGAGGTATTACGCTAGGGGCGATAGTCATTGGGTCTCGATTGGAGTCCGAACAAAAACTCAACCCTTTTTGAAAATAAATTAAAATACTATATATTTTTATATAACCCCCTAACTTTCTCCTTCCTCCCTCACTTAACCGTCATTCAAAAATTAGTTTAGAAATAAATAAATAAACCCACGAGCTCGTTCCCGCTGCCCTCCGCCAGGCGCTGTCGCGAACCTCACCTCCGGCGCCAAACTCTGGTGAGAACCCCCAGCACCATCCCCTCTTTCCCCGCCTCCCCTCTCTTTCCCTTTCTTCCCCTTTTCTTCCCCAATCCTTTGTTGAATGCTGCCTCCACCCCAATGCGACCGCCGTCGACCTGAAGGAACCCCCCCTCCGCTGTGACGTACTCCTCTTCTTCCCTCCTCTACTCGATCCTCTCTTCCATTAGAAGCCGCCACCGCCCAAATCCGCACCCACCACCTGTTAGACGGCCGACGCCTCGACCCCTTCACGCAGACCACTCCCCTCTCGCTGAAAAGAAACTGTAACCTTTTTTAATTTAATTTCCTTTGCAATATTTTTTTTTACATAGAGAAAGAATTGATTTTTAATAGCGAAGAAGAATAGATTTTTAGTGATGTAAAGACGAGATTTTGAACGATGAAAAAGTTAGATTTTTGAAAATAAAAAGATTGGATTTTTAATTAGAAAAAGGTTAGATTTTTGAATATAAAGAGATAGGAATTTTGAATATAAGAAGATAGGATTTTTAATTCTAAAAAATTATGATTTTTAAAAATATAAAGGCGAGGTTTTTCATAAATATAAAGTTATGATTTTTGAAAACAAAAAGATTCGGTTTTTGAGAAACGGAAAGATTTGATTTTTGTATGTAAAATCGAGTTGTAAAAATATGATTTTTACTGTAAGGATTGCGACATAAAAATTCAATTTTTATATATACGAAGTAGCGATAAAAATTCGATTTTTATATATATGAAGTGGAAATAAAAATATGATTTTTATGTACATGTAGTGATAATAAAAATGTGATTTTTACTATGAATAGCGTGTAAAGGATTGCGTTGAATTTCAGGCAAATCAAAGCCATTTAGAAATTCAGAAATGAAACAGCGGAGTGGAAACCCAAGGTGAGAACTCCTCACTAAATTTTTTCTATACAGTTATTTATTTTATAACTGCATATATGAATTATTCCCCGTCATCCACAGACAATGGACGACTTGTGTAACAACCCGTATTTTAATAACGTGTTACAACTATAAATCAAGGCAGAATTAATTTTTAAAATAAGAATCAAGGGCAACGGGTTACGCCATTGCGTTCGTCTTGAAATTATGCTTGGAAACGAGTCCGAGTTTTCGAAAATCGGAGTCCGTATGACCAAGTTATGACCTTTCAAAGTTTTCAGAAAATTTCAAGTTCAAAACAGCTCAGAATTCGAATTCAAATTTCGAATTCAAACCACAGAATAGACTGGGCGGGAAATTTCCCGCCCAGGACCAGGTCGACCTGGGGGTCGACCATGGAGTCGACCTGCCCAGGACCAGGTCGACCATAGTGTCGACCTGGGGGTCGACCTGGTGACAGAACCCATTTTTGAGTCTGAGTTCTTTTTGATGTTTCTGGCCTCGTTTCAGTCTACATTCGTTGGCCTGACCCTATATAAATAGCCCCTAACACTAGTCTCTCTACTGAGAATTCTCTCTGACCTTGTGCTACTCTAATACTGGTTGAAAAGTTAGAGAAAGGGACTACTTCTTCTACGTCGAAACTACGTTAAGAGAATTGCTGATTTGGGGATTTCTATTAGGACTCGACTAAGCATATAAAGATTCAACATCGACTTTATTTTTCTAATTCTCGAACCACGATCAGTAAGCCCCAGTTACTTTTAGATTTAAACTATAAACGTAATATGAATGTGTTGTAAATTGAAATTAGACCTGTGTATGATGACTGTTTCACACCCATTCTTGTTCATCTTGGATCTTGACTTTTGGGTATATTACTATGACATTGATTTGGGGCCTATTCATGTTGTAAATCAAAAAGAAAACCCCCTCATAATATCATGCCTGCAATGTTGAATCTGTTATTAGTCACAAGTTTATGACTATCACCTTATGTCAACTGTTATCATGACTAGTACCTTATTTTGCTAGATTTGGAATCTTAATGTTTGAGGCCGATACTCCATATGCCAGTAATGTTGTAATCATTTATCTCAAGTTATACCATGCTATGCTAGTAATCACTTTTGCCACCTTATACCCGTCCCTTTTATGTTACTCCCTAATTAGATTTACTTGTATCGATTCGAGTTTACGTGCGATGGGAATATGATTTGGGTAGGTTAGGTAAAACATGGATTGGTTTTGAACTTGAACATGAACGTTGTTATAACTTGAACCGGTATATGGACAAGAACTTGACATGAAATTTACATGAAACCTGACATGAAACTCGACATGAACTTTGACACGAAATTTGAACTTGAACATGGGCATGACACTTAGATGAATTTGAAAATGGCCAACTCGAGGTTGGGTTGAGTTTGCAGTATAAATCTGCCCGGAACCGCCCAGCGAATCCAGTGACTGCAAACAATAGGACCCAATGTGGGTAGTTGGTCATATCGCACGTAAAACCCGAGGATAGACTATGTTGTGGTTTAAATCTGCCTGGAACCGCCCAGCAAATCCGATAACCACAACAACTATTCTAATGTGAGAGGTTGGAGTGCATTAATGAATTAATGCCACATGATAGGGTTAAGTCATGAACCACTTGAACACACTTAACCAACTTGATACATGATTTGGATAGGGTTAAGTCACGAATTTGAATGACAACACTTAACCCATTAGAAACCCTAGTTACGCGGTCCTTTTCAGCAGTAACCCACTTAGATGTATCACGATACCTCGGGACTAGGCAGGGTGGGGCACGATTACTGGGCTGATTGTAAGCGACCAGAACGACGACTGAGTAGGTGTGCCATTGTAGGTTCAGGCGGACTATGGTCGTGCACGTAGTCCGGAGTTGAAAAAGCGGGCACTGGGCACCCATAGGTTTACACTGTGCGTGCTTGATTCTTGTCGGTGGTTGGCACCCTAGGGCTTGATACACCCTAGGGTGGACCTAGCACAGGTGACTACATTTCGTGATTGGGCCGTATGACACAGACACTTGACGAGCTAGAACTTGTAGGGAGCCGATCGATTAGTAGATTGTACCGTAGGACCCCGTAATGGGTCACTTCATGATATTGGGCCAAGGGATCATTTCATGATTAATACTTGACATGGGTTAGAACACTAGTACAGTTGGTGCAGCGAATCTTGAACATGCGATGCTAGACTTGACTTATCTTGTTATCTTAATTATCATACCAGTCCTGATATCATCCTTATGTTTAATTCCAGTTTTCACATGTCATGTTACCTTTACTAGTTTTTATACTGAAAGTCACTAGGGCTTACCAGTCTTATGACTGACCCTTTTTCTTTCGCCTCTTTTTCTTTCGTTTTCCCCCCAGGTTCTCAGGGAGGAAACACTAGCTCTTTGCTTGGATTTAGCTTGCTTTCTGTCAACTCATGTACGGTTTGGTCTTGAGCTATGCTATGGCTGCACTTCTGCTATTTATGGGGAATAATTTACTTTTGTTATCTTAATTTTATGCTTCTTTATTTGGAACTTGATGTAATGGAATAATTTGTACCTTGGATATATGAGGTTTTGACTCTTTTCTTGAAAGTAATAAAAATTTGGTTTTTAATTTCTACCACTGCTTTATTTATGTTCTGCCTTGTGATAACTCTGTGTATGTTTACCTGGATAATACTCCACCAAAACTAGTGCATTCCCTTTGTGAGTGACCCTAGCAGAGGTGGGGTGTTACATTTGGTATCAGAGTGAGGTTACCAGGCTGGGCCAAAGTTTTAAAAACCTTCTAAAACTACTTTCAAAACCGTTTATAAAGAAGCATTTTTCAAGAAAAGTTTTATGTTTAAAAAGGCTATTCCCCAAAAGCCATTAGCACTTTCCATTGTTTCCTCGTTTGAATCTTTTTCTTTTCGTTTTTCAGCATGTCTGATCTTAACCTTCCTGCGGGAATACCCGTACCTGGATGGTTCCGAAGGTACTTAGAAGATAGGGCCAACAGCGCGAGCCCGACAGACATCCCTCCTCCTCCTCCTCCTTCAGTGGTCGCGGTTCCTCCTCCTCCTGGTACCGCCTTTGCCAAAATATGCAAAGACTTTAAAAGCAATGGGTGGCAAGAACTTCGTTGGAACTGAAACCTTTGTTGAGGCCCGAAACTGGCTAAAGGAGACCGAAGACTTGTTTATTATCTTTGATGTGGAGGACCATAGAAAAGTTCAGTTGGCAGCATGGTTGATGAAAGAGGAAGCTGCATTTTGGTGAGAAGTCACCAACGCTACCAGGCCAATTGAGACTTGGGCAGACTTTAGAGAAAGGTTTGGGCTTAAATTCTTATTATCAGCAGAAGAGAACCTTGAGATGGAAAGGTTCCTAGCACTCAAGCAAGGGGACATGTCTGTTAGGGAGTGCGTGAATAAGTTTAATCAGATTGCTCGGTTCGGTTTGGACTTGCTCAACACGGCCCAAAAAAAGGCTGTACGCTTTGCTCGAGGATTGAACGAGCCACTACACAGTTTGGCCATAACTCATATACCCATGGGGGCGACCTTTGAAAGCTTGGTGGATAAGGCTCTACTTCATGAGGAAGACAAGAATAGCAAGAAGGAGGTTAAGCCTAATGAGACTCAGAATAAGAAAGTTGACTTCAAGAAGGGAGGCAACAAGAATAACAAGAATAACAAGGGCAACAACAACAATAATAACAAGGCACGTGAGACAAGGAAATGTAACTTTTGTGGTATTACGGGACATCTAGCTAAAGACTGTAGAAAGAAGAAGAGGAAGTTGGGTGAATGCTTTCATTGTGGAGATACTGGACACATCAGCAAGGATTTCCCTAAGAAGCAAGGACAGGGGCAAGGACAGACCCAGCGAGTAGGACCTTCTGGAGGGCAGTTGCATGCTCTCAACACCACTCCAGCACTTGACCGAGGTAGTAATATTTCCGTAGAATGCCTTGTTTACATTTCTGACTTTCCTGTTCGAACCTTATTTGACTCTGGCGCATCACATACTTTTATTTCTTCTGATATTGTTGAAAATCTGCACCTAAGTACTAGTCTAGTTAAGGATCCCGTTATAGTTTCAAATCCAATTGGGGGCTCTGTCCATTTATCTATGATATGTGTGGATTTGAGGATTTCTATCTTAAGCGTAGAATTCACGTGTAATGCTTATGTTCTCGGATTTATGGGATACGGTTTGATCCTAGGTATGGATTGGCTGTCCGATTATGGAGCCATTCTTGATTGTGAACGAAGGGTAGTGAGGCTCATGACTCGCCTTGGTAATACCCTTGAAATTTCTTGTAACCCTAAGGGTCCGGTCATGTTGTGTTATCTTGAATCTATTGACTCGTCCATCGATAATTTGCAATCTGTAAGAGTGGTCCAAGAATATCCAGATGTCTTTGATGAGGTAAGGGGGTTACCTCCTAAACGCGAGATAGACTTCCAAATTTATCTTGTTGATAATGCCAAGCCAGTTTCATTGCCCGTTAGGCACATGGCCCCGCGAGAAAGAAGAGAGCTCAGTAAACAAGTTAAGGAGTTGCTTGAGAAAAATTTCATAAGGCGAAGCATTTCTGAATGGGGTGCTCCGGTGGTATTCGCTACTAAGGCAAATGGATCGCTTCGTCTGTGCGTAGATTATCGTGAGTTAAACAAGCTGACGAAGAAGAATAGGCACCCACTGCCAAGAATCGACGATTTGTTTGACCATCTTGTGGGAACATCTGTTTTCTCTCAACTCGATCTAGCCACGGGATTCCATCAGCTTAGAGTGGCTGAGGATAGTATTGACAAGACTGCGTTTAAGACTCCAGATGGTTTCTTCGAATGGCTCGTCATACCGTTTGGGTTAACGAATGCACCCGCGTACTTTGTAGATTTAATGAGTTGGGTGTTTCGGGAGTTCCTTAACAAGTTTATGGTGGTTTTCGTGGATGATATTTTGATCTTCTCAAAAGATGAAGAAGAGCATGCTAGACATCTCAAGGAAGTCATGGAAACGCTTAGAGTACACCAGTTAAAGGCTAAGTTCTCCAAATGCCATTTTTGGAGGAAGGAAGTTCGATTTCTTGGACATGTAGTTTCTAAGCAAGGCATAGTCGTGGACCCCGCAAAGGTAGTTGCGGTACAAGACTGGAAAATTCTTAAGAATGCAATGGAGATGAGGAGCTTTCTCGGTTTGGCGGGCTACTACAGTAAGTTCATTAAGGACTTCGCTAAGATTTCAGCCCCTCTTACTAAGTTAACAAAGAAGAACCTAACTTTTGCATCGGACATAGAGTGTGACGTTGCTTTTCAGAGACTCAAGAGAGCCCTCACCACAGCTCCAGTTTTGGCATTACCTGACGGAGGCAAGGTGTTTACGGTGTACACAGATGTGTGCGGCACGGGACTAGGCGCTGTCCTAATGCAAGATGGAAGAGTAATATGCTACGGGGGCAGACAACTTAAAGTTCATGAGAAAAACTATCCCACGCATGACTTGGAGTTGGCCGCGATTGTTTTTGCGCTTAAATCTTGGCGCCATTATCTTCTAGGGGAGAGGTTCGAGCTGTATACCGACCACAAATCGCTTAAGTACCTCTTCTCACAGAAAAATTTGAATCTGATACAACAGAGGTGGATGGAATTCTTGGCATCATATGACTTCGATATAGCTTATACCCCTGGCAAGGGTAATGTGGTGGCGGATGCGCTAAGTAGGAAAAGGTTGACCTTGAGCCCCTTGTTTGTTGAAAGGAAAAGTCTAGAGTTTATAGCAACCTTTGATTTTACACCTGTTGTTGAGTCTTTGACTGTTACGTTAGCATCTCTTGAGTTAAGACCTACACTTCTAGATCAAGTAGGGACTTCACAGAAGGAAGACCCACAGATAGTCGAAATCATGGACAAGATGATTAGTGGTGAGACGTCAAATCACCTCAGTAGGTATGCCATAGATGACAAGGGATGGCTAAGGCGTGATGGAAGGCTAAGTGTCCCACAAGTGGGAGACTTAGTAAGGAAAGTTCTCGAAGAGGCGCACCACTTGAAGATGACTATACATCCCGGAGGGGATAAGATGTACAGAGATATGAAATGCATGTTCTTTTGGGCTGGGATGAAAAAGGACGTGGCAGAGTTCGTTTCAAGGTGCATGGTGTGCCAACAAGTAAAGGCCGAGTCGAAGAAGCCCGGTAGGCTATTACATCCTTTGGAGGTTCTGCAATGGAAATGGGAGAGTATCTCGATGGATTTCGTGGATGGACTGCCTAGGTCAAGGAAGGGAAATACTAGCATATGGGTCATAGTTGATAGGCTCACGAATAGTGCTCACTTCATTCCGGTGAAAAGCAAGAGGACCGCATCATGGCTAGCGTCTATTTACCTTCGAGAGGTAGTACGGTTGCACGGGGTTCCTTCTAGTATAGTTAGTGATCGTGAACCGATTTTCACTAGCCAGTTTTGGAATAGTCTGCAAGAAGCAATGGGTACACGACTGAGTTTAAGCACGACCTATCACCCACAGACGGATGGACAAACCGAAAGGGTAAATAGGGTACTAGAGGATCTTTTGAGACTATGCATTCTTGACTTTGGTGGTACTTGGGAAGACCATCTTCCTCTCGTGGAGTTGGCATATAATAATAGTTACCAAGCTAGCATTGGAATGGCACCGTTCGAAGCCCTATATGGAAGGTCGTGCAAGTCGCCAACTTTTTGGTGGGAGATGACAGACAGGCTTATACTTGGGCCCGACATGATAAGGGACACTTCTGAGAAGATTGAGTTGATACGAAGACGGATGAAAGCGGCCCAAGATAGACAGAAATCTTATGCGGACAAGAGAAGGACAGACCTAGAGTACGAAGTTGGAGATATGGTCTTTATAAAAGTTTCTCCGTTACGCAATGTAGTTCGTTTTGGAGCAGTTGGAAAGCTAGCACCAAGGTTTGTAGGGCCGTTCCCTATCACTGAGAGGATTGGACAAATGGCCTATAAGGTAGACTTACCTGTGAAGCTGACTGGAGTACACAATGTCTTTCACGTCTCGCATCTCCGAAAGTGCTTGTATGAGTCGGCCGAAGTGGTTGAGCCAAGCATCCTTGAAGACGTAGAAGTGGAAAAAGAAGCAACATTGAGGCGAGTTTCGATTTGTATCTTAGGAACGAAGATTAAGAAGCTAAGGAATCGAGAAGTCAAGCTAGTTAAAGTGCAGTGGAGTGAAGCCCAAGAAGACGCCACTTGGGAAACTGAAGAGAAGATACGCGCGCATTACCCATTTCTTTTTGAGGGTACATTCTCGATCCCTTTTTCCTATAAACTTGAAAACCTTTTCGTATCATGCTTTTACTACCTATGTTTGTCTTGTTATCTTCACGATGTTATCTTGTGAACCTTAGGACCATATGGATGTAAACATGTGATTGAAACATGTTATGGTTGATGTTTGCAAATGGTTGCAAGTGATTGCTAGTGGATGCATGACACACATTAGGCACTAGATCGGCTCAGTCACATTTTCATGTTGCATATGCATGAGTGCTTATACTTGTACATGGATGGAACTTGTTATGCTATCACTTGGATGTTGCATATGAATGAATGTTTGTGCACTCATGTAGAGATTATAAAGTATGTTAGGAATTTTTGCATACATGTTGGATTCATTACACTAACATATTTTGCATTAAGGAGGTCTACTAAATCAGTAACCGCCTGATCTCATTAGATAAGTACATATACACACACTTTCTGCATATGTTCATACAGCACTAGAAACCTTTTAAGGACAATGGTTGCTTGTGGATGATGTTTTGAGTAGATGGATGATGGATGGTAGGACACATCCTCCCTAACATAGAGATTTCGGGGACGAAATCCTTTAAGGAGGGGAGAATGTAACAACCCGTATTTTGATAATGTGTTATAACTATAAATCAAGGCAGAATTAATTTTTAAAATAAGAATCAAGGGCAACGGGTAACGCCATTGCGTTCATCTCGAAATTCTACTTGGAAACGAGTCCGAGTTTTCGAAAATCGGAGTCCGTATGACCAAGTTATGACCTTTCAAACTTTTCAGAAAATTTCAAGTTCAAAACAGCTCAGAATTCGAATTCAAATTTCGAATTCAAATCACAGAACAGACTGGGCGGGAAATTTCCCGCCTAGGACCAGGTCGACCTGGGGGTCGACCATAGAGTCGACCTGCCCAGGACCAGGTCAACCATAGTGTCGACCTGGGTGTCTATAACACCCCTAAGTCCCACACCGTGGAAGCCTGTGTGAAGTGAGTACTTATATAGTAGAGCCCATCTCTTACTAACGCCGAGGCCTTTTGAGGAACAAAACCCCACACCTATATGGTGGCTAAGTTGGGGACAATATCTTGCGCGAACGGAGGTGCGGGCTGTTACAGTGGTATCAGAGCCAATACCCAGCCAGAATTGTGGCTCCTGTGTGGACCGCAGCGCTTGGGTGAGGTGTTTGTGACCCAACGGGGACGTTGGGCTCTGTAGGAGGGGAGAATGTAACACCCCTAAGTCCCACACCGTGGAAGCCTGTGTGAAGTGGGTACTTATATAGTAGAGCCCATCTCTTACTAACGCCGAAGCCTTTTGAGGAACAAAACCCCACACCTATACGGTGGCTAAGTTGGGGACAATATCTTGCGCGAACGGAGGTGCAGGCTGTTACAGTGTCGACCTAGGGGTCGACCTGGTGACAGAACCCATTTTTGAGTCTGAGTTCGTTTTGATGTTTCTGGCCTCGTTTCTATCTACATTCATTGGCCTGACCCTATATAAACAGCCCCTAACACTAGTCTCTCTACACAGAATTCTCTCTGACCTTATGTTGCTCTAATTCTGGTTGAAAAGTGAGAGAAAGGGACTACTTCTTCTACGTCGAAACTACGTTAAGAGAATTGCTGATTTGGGGATTTCTGTTAGGACTCAACTAAGCATATAAAGATTCAACATTGACTTTCTTTTTCTAATTCTCGAACCACGATCAGTAAGCCCCAGTTACTTTTAGATTTAAACTATAAACGTAATATGAATGTGTTGTAAATTGAAATTAGACCTATGTATGATGACTGTTTCACACCCATTCTTGTTCATCTTGGATCTTGACTTTTGGGTATATTACTATGACATTGATTTGGGGCCTATTCATGTTGTAAATCAAAAAGAAAAACCCCACATAATATCATGCCTGCAATGTTGAATCTGTTATTAGTCACAAGTTTATGGCTATCACCTTATGTCAACTATTATCATGACTAGTACCTTATTTTGCTAGATTTGGAATTTTAATGTTTGAGGCCGATACTCCATATGCCAATAATGTTGTAATCATTTATCTCAGGTTATACCATGCTATGCTAGTAATCACTTTTGCCACCTTATACCCGTCCCTTTTATGTTACTCCCTAATTAGATTTACTTGTATCGATTTGAGTTTATGTGCGATGGGAATGCGATTTGGGTAGGTTAGGTAAAACATGGATTTGTTTTGGACTTGAAAATGAACGTTGTTATAACTTAAACCCGTATATGGACAAGAACTTGACATGAAATTTACATGAAACCTGACATGAAGCTCGACATCAATTTTGACACGAAATTTGAACTTGAACTTAGACATGACACTTAGATGAATTTGAAAATGGCCAGCTCGAGGTTGGGTTGAGTTTGCATTATAAATTTGCCCGGAACCGCCCGGCGAATCCAGTGACTGCAAACAATAGGACCCAATGTGGGTAGTTGGTCATATCGCACGTAAAACCCGAGGTTAGACTATGTTGTGGTGTAAATCTATCCGGAACCGCCCGGCAAATCCAGTGACCACAACAACTAGTCTAATGTGAGAGGTTGGGGTGCATTAATGAATTAATGCCACATGATAGGGTTAAGTCATGAACCCCTTGAACACACTTAACCAACTTGATACATGATTTGGATAGGGTTAAGTCACAAATTTGAATGACAACACTTAACCCATTAGAAACCCTAATTATGCGGTCCTTTTCAGCAGTAACCCACTTAGATGTATCACGATACCCTGGGACTAGGCAGGGTGGGGCACGATTACTGGGCTGATTATAAGCGAACAGAACGACGGCTGAGTAGGTGCACAATTGTAGGTTCAGGCGGACTATGGTCGTGCACGTAGTCTGGAGTTGAAAAAGCAGGCATTGGGCACCCGTAGGTTTACACTGTGCGTGCTTGATTCGTGTCGGTGGTTGGCACCCTAGGGCTTGATACACCCTAGGGTGGACCTAGCACAGGTGACTACATTTCGTGATTGGGTCGTATGACACAGGCACTTGACGAGCTAGAACTTGTAGGGAGCCGATCGATTAGTAGATCGTACCGTAGGACCCCGTAATGGGTCACTTCATGATATTGGGCCAAGGGATCATTTCATGATTAATACTTGACATGGGTTAGAACACTAGTACAGTTGGTGCAGCGAATCTTGAACATGTGATGCTAGACTTGACTTATCTTGTTATCTTAATTATCATACCAGTCCTGTTATCATCCTTGTGTTTAATTCCAGTTTTCACATGTCATGTTACCTTTACTAGTTTTTATACTGAAAGTCACTAGGGCTTACCAGTCTTATGACTGACCCTTTTTCTTTCGCCTCTTTTTCTTTCGTTTCCCCCCAGGTTCTCAAGGAGGAAACACTAGCTCTTAGCTTGGATTTAGCTTGCGTTCTGTCAGCTCATGTACGGTTTGGTCTTGAGCTATGCTATGGCTGCACTTCTGCTATTTATGGGGAATAATTTACTTTTGTTATCTTAAGTTTATGCTTCTTTATTTGGAACTTGATGTAATGGAATAATTTGTACCTTGGATATATGAGGTTTTGACTCTTTTCTTGAAAGTAATAAAAATTTGGTTTTTAATTTCTACCGCTGCTTTATTTATGTTCTTCCTTGTGATATCTCTGTGTATGTTTACCTAGATAATACTCCACCAAAACTAGTGCATTCCCTTTGTGAGTGACCCTAGCAGAGGTGGGGTGTTACAACTTGTGTGATTGTTTAGTTTGGTTGATTGGATTATTTGGTTGAATTTGGTTTAGGAAATGAGATGAGATTTATTAGATTGGTATGTGTATGGCGCAGGCCATTATTACACTGGGGATAAGGCTAGGCCTTATCCCGTTTCTAGTATCGCGCCGTTATGCCGCCGAAATTTTCTAAAATATTATAGAAAAATAAAAATATCATTTTTATTGTGTAAATGAACCGAATAAATATTTTATCATTAAAAATATAATTTTTAACGTGTATATGAATAAAATAAATATTCATTTACAAATCAAACGATTTGTTTATGTACACTGATTTGACTGATATTGATTGTGACGATCAATTTTACACATCGCCCAACTGCACAAATAATATTTAGTATTTGTTGATTGAAATCCCGCACAGGTGTTAGGATGATATTTGACGTACACTAATCCCAATTGTTTAGTTTTATGTCGATCCATTGGTTGACAGGCTGTTGTAAGCGTTAAATATTTATATTTAATGCTTATACAGTGTAGAATGCACTTTGGATGATGATTGATTATTTATCACTGTCGTTCTATACATGTATTCTATGAAATCCATATAATCGTATTATATGGTAATTGGTTGTGTCCGATTCCCGTTCAGAAAGAAGGAATATTTTAAAATAACGAATATTTTAAAATAATATTTAGAAAAGAACTGAAATATAATTTTGATGTCCGATTTGGGATGGACACGAAAATATTGAAATATGTATAATCGTGTTGATAAGATATGCGCCATTTTGACGCGAACGATATTTACATCAATTTTATTCATTTTTATAACGAATATCGAAAATGAAGTGATTTCAAAATCTGATGTTTGAAAATATTATCATTTATATGTTAATGATATAGAATATTCAATTTTGATTTAAAGTTGAATATGAAGTTGAAATTGTTTTGAAAATGAATTTAAAACGATTTATAAAATATGCTTTGAATTGAAATTGACGAAATATATATAGTATATATTATATATATCTAATGGCCTGAATAGAACGCGCCGCGCCGCGGTAGTTCGCGAATTTCGACCATTGACTTCGAATTGACGTTACGGGAGATCCGACCGTCGGATTCTCCTGAAACCGAGACCGTTGGGTTTGTATCGAAAAGAGCTTTCCAAAGAATATGAGAAATTTGAAATCTAATGGTTGGATTTGGAATTATGTCCAAATCAAATTTGGAAAAGGTCGTTGTAAGTGCAGTTCGATGAACGTATATTGAAATCGACTGTACGGGCCTTGACAAAATTATTAAAAATATCTATAATTTGTATAAAATCATAATAAATGATTTAGGAAGAATTGGAGTGAAAAATTTCATATTTTAAAAGATAAAAATATATTTTTATCAAAATGAGCTAGTTATGAACTAGAATCATAATCCAATATTTTTTAAATAAATAAATTGGATTTGAAATGGTTTTAAAAATAACCGGCATTTCCAATATATGAATTGGAATGGATTTGAATTGAAATTATCTTCGGAATATTTCGATATTGGATTTCATGATTATACGGATATTGTGGAGGAATTTGGATTATATATATATCGTTATTCCAATACAGTATTTGTTGATTCCAGAATTTGATATTGAATATAAGCCGATATATTTTCTATTCAGAGCCTTGTATTTAATATCAAATGAGATTTAGGTTTGCCGTGAATGGTGTCTTCATTAACACTGTTCTTGAGCCCAGTTGAGAAAAGATTTAAACTTTTTATTTAGATTAAATGAAGTACACCAATTAATTAATATTTAATTGGAATTGAATTGAAATTGATTTTGGGTTTATCGTGAACGGTGTTTTCAATAACACATGTTCTTTAACCCGATTAACAATGGAATGTGATTTTGGGTTTGTCGTGAATGGTATCTTTAATAATACTGTTCTTAAGCCCAATGGAGTTAAGAAAATTAGAAACTAACTGGAGATTGGTTAAGTTGAATGGGTTCCTGGATTTTGATCTGATGTTGGTTTCGGCCTTCGGGGTTAATACTCAGGGAATTGTTCACTTGCTAATTTATAGTTAGAGACTGATGGAATGGAATGTGATTTTGGATTTATCGTGAACCGTGTTTTAAATGACATTGGTTCGTTAACCCAGTTAAAGATAGGGTATGATTTCCCAAGTTAAATAATCATTAATATTGATTTTTGGGAAGATTAAAACAAGTGGAGTTTTAATGAATCTTTAATTAGATTGAAATGATCGAGAATGGAGTATCACCAGTTTTGCTCCAAGCGATAGTTAAATCTTTAATTAGATTTAAACGTGGAATGGTAATTAATTTTACCGATAACACCGTGGTGTTAGATATGTGGTATTGCCAGTTTTGCTTCATGGGATGAATAGGTTGGGATTGGGAAATAAAATCAATGATTACTTCGGTGTGGTTCGCTAATCCCGACTAGTTTGGAAAACCATAATATGGTTTGAAATGATATCCAAAGGAAGATTAAAGAATAAATTTTAAAGAATTTATCTTTGATAAAATTAACGGGAACCTTTTCCCTAATGAACTGAATATTTGAATAAAAGAATATTCTAGATTGGAATGAGGCGTATGTTTCTAGCACTTGTTTATTATATACACGGGTTATTCGGATAGGCCGGGTTTATACCCATTCTGAATAATTGAATCGACGATAAGTCAATGATGAAGATGGTGGTTGAAGACTGGAGGTTTTCACATCGTTTGGATGATTACTAATGTCTTGATTGGGCTGTACACCCAAGACGAGGTAATAAGTGGTGATCGTCCAGACGTACTTGGAGATCGACGGATATGCGAGGGCCTCTCTCCTGTATTGGACATACATGAGAGGAATAAGCTGCCTCCAGTTTTGTTCAGACCCAGAACGAACTTGTAAATGGATTATGTGTCTGACATTGGATTTTATTTCGTGTTGATTGATTTCTATTAAATATATATCTGTTTGGCGGCGGAGAATTTATTCTCTTGCTTAACGCCCTTCTCTGAGACGTACGAGCTCAGAGGTTATATATCAATAGATATTAGTTGCATGGCATGGATTGCCTGTGTGGCATGTTAAGATGCAGTGATCAAGGCTTTTTTTGAAAAGCAGAGTCCTGTGGTTGATGATTAGAGAACAGCTTTGATATAACATCGCTTTGTGTATAGCGTTAATTCGCTAGCCTCACACCTTGGTATGAGTCAAAAACTGGATCATGACTACAGGGAGTGCACGACGTTTCTTTCTAGCTATGAGTGGTGTCAGTGGTTTACAAGCCCTGACAATTTTGACTTATGTGGATGTTGGATTGTGAGGGGCCTCGGATATATCGGCCACTGTGGGAGCTGATGGATATATGGTCGATTACTGTCTACTACAGGAGCCGACGTACAGACCATTTTATAGGTCCGATAGGACTGGGAAACGTGTGTTCAGGTATAACTAATCCACATTTTCACTTTGAGGGAACCGGCCCTGAAGATCCAAAGGTCTACTACGGGAGATCGTAAGGCATTTGCTAGAGCGTCTCGAACGGTGAGGAGCCATCTCTGGCCTCGGCTCATGATGGAAATCCAATTTCCAATACGTGATATTTCGGTTTTGATTGTAGAGCCTAGTATGGCGACATGATATATGGTACCATGCCGTCTATGATTGATACATTTATATTTGAAGTTGTTTTCTTCACTTATAGTAATAATATAAGATTAAATTTCGTGTATCAAGCATTATTTGGCTATTATAAGGTAAAACTCTATCTTCCGGCTTACGTTGCATTGTGTGATGGGACCTGGGTCTTATAATAGCTTCATTGTTCTTTATTTAGCATTGCGTTGTTTGTTTTATGCACTGGTATTCTTGGGAGGAAACCCATTCCATGTTATGTGGCGTGGTCCCTTGATTTAACTAACTTTAAAAATAAAGAATAATAACTATTTTAGTTCTCACACTGGTCACATGACTGACCTGGAGTTTATTGTTTTAACCTAAACTCTGGGTGCCCTTATTTTCCGCACGGGCAGCTAGTAGTTGGGTTTTGCAGATTTATATTCACAGGAGCCTATTTACAGCTGGAGTGATATTCGGAAAGCTCTGTATCCGTATATCTCCTTCATTTGTGTTTTGTATTATTTTTCCGCTGTAGTAATGTAATTTGTAAATCTCTGATATTTGGCAAATGTATAATATTTGTTCATACTCTGTATATTCTTGTATTCTGATGTAAATTGTTGTAATAAACAATGAAATGTTCTTCTGTTTGTGTTCTGATTTGTCATGTTCTCAAAGCAATCCGTTCTTTCCTTCACGGGGAAGTTCGGGTTGGTATCAGAGCTTTGGTTTACAGAGCTCGAGAACAAGACACATTAGAACCGAACGAAAGAATTCATCAGAGATTGGATTAGTAATATCCAATAAAAATGGCTCGTTAGAGATGGGATCAGCAGTATCCGAGAATGAGCCAGAAGAGTATTGTCTTTAAAATATAAGTAAAAACAAATCTTGATTTGAACATGAAAAGCAGTTGTACGTATTTGGTTATTTATTTTATATTGAATTTGAACGATCGAGTATATGAGATTTTGCATATACGCATCATGAACGTATATTCGAAGTTTTAATATATTGGATAGATATAGAATCACAATCTAGTCGCACGGAGATGGTTCTGATGATGGCATGTCATCATCGGCACTTGTGTTCGAGTCTCGAAAGTGGGATATCTATATATTTCCAATTGACTGGTATGAGAACCAAAACTAGATAGGGTCTATTGTTGTGATTTGGCATCAAAAACATGATTTTTTTGTATATTATTAAAATTATGAATTGGAAACCTTAATCAACTAATTGATTGCAGATGGTGTTGTTTGATTATTTGTTTAACTAATAAAATTGTTGAAACTAATATGTACATGAATGATAAATATAACCAAATTGTGTCGAATATTGAACTGAATTGAAAATTATTAGAAATTGCATGCATATACATGTATATACTTTGAACAGGTCATTGCAAGGAGGATAGAGCAGAGGAATAAAATTTTATGCCCGACAAATAGGTACATGTTTACTAATTTATTGGGTTTGGATGATTTTATGAGCCGATCGGCTAGTCGCTTGGCTTTTTATTTTTAATTTTGAGATGAGAGGACCTGTGTGGCGCTTTGGGGATTTTCTCGGTGCTCCCGAGGTTATGGCGAAATTTTTCGAAAATTTAGGGTGTTAGCCAAATTTTTGAAAAATTTGAAAAGTTCTTAGAAACTGAAAAGTGTAAGAACTTTAGCCATAATTAAAATAATGAAAGTTGAGT
Organism: Allium sativum; assembly: GCA_030737875.1. Taxonomy (NCBI): domain Eukaryota; kingdom Viridiplantae; phylum Streptophyta; class Magnoliopsida; order Asparagales; family Amaryllidaceae; genus Allium; species Allium sativum. Next base: position 376,672,531 of record CM060922.1, read on the forward strand.
TGGTAAGTTAAACAACTTTCAGCTCCGTTCCGTTTCGTGGATGAAAAGATTTTGAGTGGGGGAAATTGTAACAACCCAGAAAATCAGAACCAATTTAAAATTTTTATTTTGGCTATTTTAATGGATTTTGAATATTTAAAATGAATTATTTTAAATAATAACGGCGAAAAATTTATTTTCGACAAAGTTAAAATGAATAATTTTATTTTAATTATATAACGAGCCTGAAATGGCGCAGTAGTTCAAAAATTCGATTTCAAATTTTGAATGAATATACAGAATTCGTTTTAAGTCAGAATTGAAAGAAACAAGAAATATTTGAATCTGATGAAAAATATCTTTCTAAGGGATGTAAGAAACTGAGATTTCACTTTAGAAGTTGAAAGATATGTCTAGTTTAAAATTCAGAAAAGTTGCTGTGGAATTTAAATATATTTTAATATATATAAAGCCCTTAAAAATAGCCATTTTGCAAATGAACTCCGTTTTCGACGAAACCACTTTTGTTGGAATTAACCGTAACGTAAATTATTGTTGGATTCCAATTTTCATAATTTTTGGGATCAATATGTGAGCGGGGTTAAAGAAAACGTGTTTTAACAATTTCAGTCAATTTCGATCGACCAGAAAATGGCCATTTTTCAAACGGTCTCAGAATTTGACATTTTTTTTTTAGGACCGTATCATCAATACGAAGCTAGAAATAATTTTTCTAGAATTTTTAGAGTTAGTATGTGGCCCCGGTAAATTGAAATGTACGTTTAAAATTCAATATATAGATTTATTTTAATTTCAATGAAAATTGAACGAAATGGTAGAATTGGCTTACGAAACATATCTCATTGTGTTCAGAATGGGGGTATTACGCTAGGGGCGATTGTCGTTTGGTCTCGATTGGAGTCCGAACAAAAAGTCAACCCTTTTTGAAAATAAATTAAAATAATATATATATTTTTATATAACCCCCTAACTTACTCCTTCCTCCCTCACTTAACCGTCGTTCAAAAATTAGGTTAGAAATAAAAAAAACCCACGATCTCGTTCCCGCCGCCCTCCGCCAGGCGCTGTCGCGACCCTCACCTCCAGCGCCGAACTCCGGCGAGATCCCCCAGCACCGTCCCCTCCTTCCCCGCCTCCCCTCTCTCTCCCTTTCTTCCCCTTTTCTTCCCCAATCCGTTGTTGACTGCCGCCTCCACCCCAATGCGACCGCCGCCGACCTGAAGGAACCCCCCCTCTGTTGCGACCTGCTCCTCTTCTTCCCTCCTCTACTCGCTCCTCTCTTCCATTAGAAGCCGCCACCGCCCAAATCCGCACCCACCACTTGTCAGACCGCTGACGCCTCGACCCCCTCAATATCCGGCGAACACGCAGACCACTCCCCTCTCGCTGAATAGAAACTATAAGCTTTTTTTTAATTTAATTTCCTTTGCAATATTTTTTTACATAGAGAAAGAATTGATTTTTAATAGCGAAGAAGAATAGATTTTTAGTGATGTAAAGACGAGATTTTGAACGATGAAAAGGTTAGATTTTTTAATATAAAAAGATTGGATTTTTAATTAGAAAGAGGTTAGATTTTTGAATATAAAGAGATAGGATTTTTGAATATAAGAAGATAGGATTTTTAGTTCTAAAAAGTTATGATTTTTGAAAATATAAAAACGAGGTTTTTCACAAATATAAAGTTATGATTTTTGAAAATAAAAAGATTCGGTTTTTGAAAAATGGAAAGATTTGATTTTTGTATGTAAAACTAAATTGTAAAAATCATATTTTTACTGTAAGTACAGCGACATAAAAATTCGATTTTTATATATATGAAGTAGCGATAAAAATTTGATTTTTATATATATGAAGTGGAAATAAAAATATGATTTTTATGTACATGTAGTGATAATGAAAATGTGATTTTTACTATGAATAGCGTGTAAAGGATTGCATTGAATTTCGGGCAAATCCAAGCCATTCAAAAATTAAGAAGTGAAACGGAGGAGCAGAAACCTAAGGTGAGAACTCCTCACTATAATTTTTCTATACAGTTATTTATTTTATAACTGCATATATGAACTGTTCACCATCGTCCACAAACCATGGACGACTTGTGCGATTGTTTAGTTTGGTTGATTGGATTGTTTGATTGAATTTGGTTTGGGAAACGAGATGGAATTCATTAGAATGGTATGTGTATGGCGCAGGCCATTATTACACTGGGGATAAGGCTAGGCCTTATCCCGTCTCTAGTATCGCGCCATTATGTCGCCGAAATTTTCTAAAATATATTAGAAAAATAAAAAAATCATTTTTATTATATAAATGAACCGAATAAATATTTTATCGTTAAAAATATAATTTTTAACGTGTATATGAATAAAATAAATATTCATTTACAAATCAGACGATTTGTTTATGTACACTGATTTGACTAATATTGATTGGGACAATTAATTTTACACATCGCCCAACTGCACAAATAATATTCAGTGTTTGTTGATTGAAACCCAGCATGGGTGTTGGGATGATATTTGACGTACACTAGTCCCAATTGTTTAGTTGTATGTCGATCGATTGGTTGATAGGCTGTTGTAAGCGTTAAATATTTATATTTAATGCTTATACAGTATAGAATGCACTTTGGATGATGGTTGATTGTTTATCATTGTTGTTCTATACATATATTGTATGAAATCCATATAATCACATTATATGGTAATTGACTGTGTTTGATTCCAGTTCAGAAAGAAGGAATATTTTAAAATAATGAATATTTTAAAATAATATTCAGAAAAGAATCAAAATATAATTTTGATGTCCGATTTGGGATGGACACGAAAATATTGAAATATATATAGCCGTGTTGATTAGATATGCGCCATTTTGACGCGAACGATATTTACATTGATTTTATTCATTTTTATAATGAATATCGAAAATGAAGTGATTTCGAAATCTGATGTTTGAAAATATTATCATTTATATGTTAATGATATGGAATATTAAATTTTGATTTAAAATTTAATATGAAGTTGAAATTGTTTTGAATATGAATATAAAAACGAATTATAGAATATGCTTTGAATTGAAATCGAAGAAATATATTTAATATATATATTATATATATTTAACGGCCTGAATAGAACGCGCCGCGCCGCGGCATTTCGCGAATTTCGACCATTGACTTCGAATTGATGTTACGGGATTCTCCTGAAACTAGGATTGTTGGGTTCATATCGAAAAGAGATTTCCAAAGAATATGAGAAACTTGAAATCTAACGATCGGATTTGGAATTATGTCCAAATCAAATTTGAAAAAGGTCACTTTAAGTGCAGCTCGATGACCGTATATGGAAATTGACTGTACGGGCCTTGATAAAATTATTAAAAATATCAATAATTTGTATAAACTCATAATAAATGATTTAGAAAGAATTGGGGTGAAAAATTCCATATTTGAAAAGATAAAAATATATTTTTATCAAAATGAACTAGTTATGAACTAGAATTATAATCCAATATTTTTAAATAAATAAATTGGATTTGAAGTGGTTTTAAAAATAACTGGTATTTCCAATATATGAATTGGAATGGATTTGAATCGAAATTATCTTTGGAATATTTCGATATTGGATTCCGTGATTATACGGATATTGTGGAGGAATTTGGAAGATATATATATCGTTATTCCAATAAGGTATTTGTTGATTCCAGAATTTGATATTGAATATAAGCCGATATATTTTCTATTCAGAGCCTTGTATTTAATATCAAATGTGATTTGGGTTTGTCATGAATGGTGTCTTCATTAACACCGTTCTTGAACCCAGTTGAGAAAAAATTAAATCTTTTTATTTTGATTTAATGAAGTATACCAATTAATTAATATTTAACTGGAACTAAATTGAAATTGATTTTCGGGTTTATCGTGAACGGTGTTTTAAACAACACCTGTTCTTTAACCCGATTAACAATGGAATGTGATTTTGGGTTTGTCGTGAATGATATCTTTAATAATAATGTTCTTAAGCCCAATGAAGTTAAGAAAATTAGAAACTAACTGGAGACGGGTTAAGTTGAATGGTTTCCTAGGTATTGATCTGTTGTTGGTTTCGGCCTTCAGGGTTAATACTAAGGGAATTGTTCACTTGCTAATTTACGGTTAGAGACTGATGGAATGGAATGTGATTTTGGGTTTATCGTGAACCGTGCTTTAAATGACATTGGTTCTTTAACCCAGTTAAAGACAGGATATGATTTCCCAAGTTAAATAATCATTAATATTGATTTTTGGGGAGATTAAAGCCTAGTGGAGTTTTAATGAATCTTTAATTAGATTGAAATGATCGAGAATGGAGTATCATCAGTTTTGCTCCAAGCGATAGTTAAATCTTTAATTAGATTTAAACGTGGAATGGTAATTAATTTTACCGATAACACCATGATGTTAGATATGGAGTATTACCAGTTTTGCTCCATCGGATGAATAGGTTTGGATTGGGAAATAAAATAAATGATTACTTCGGTGTGGTTCGCTAATCCCGACTAGTTTGGAAAACCATAATATGGTTTGAAAAGATATCCAAAGGAAGATTAAAGAATAAATTTTAAAGAATTTATCTTTGATAAAATTAATGGGAACCTTTTCCCTAATGAACTGAATGTTTGAATAAAAGAATATTCTAAATTGGAATGAGGCATATGTTGTGTTTGTGTAGCACTTGTTTATTATATACGCGGGTTATTCGGAAAGGCCGGATTTATACCCATTCTGAATAACTGATTCGACAATAAGTCGACGATGAAGTCGGTGGTTGAAGACTGGAGGTCTTCACATTGTTTGGATGATTACTGATATCTTGATTGGGCTGTACACCCAAGACGATGTAATAAGTGGTGGCCGTCCAGACATACTTGGAGACCGACAGATATGCGAGGGCCACTCTCCTGTATTGGACATACGGGAGAGGAATAAGCTGCCTCCGGTTTCGTTCAGACCAAGAACGAACTTGTAAATGGGTTGTGTGTCTGACATTGGATTTTATTCTGTGTTGATTGTTTCTATTAAATATGTATCTGTTTGGCGGGGGAGAATTTATTCTCTTGCTTAACGCCCTTCTCTAAGACGTACGAGCTCAGAGGTTATATATCGATAGATATCAGTCGCATGACATGGATTGCCTGTGTGGTATGCTAAGATGCAGTGATCAAGGCTTTTGTTGAAAAGCAGAGTCTTGTGGTTGATGATTAGAGCACAACTTTGATTTAGTGCCGCTTTGTGTATAACGTTAATTCGCGGGCCTCACACCTCGGTATGAGTCAAAAACGGGATCGTGACTGTAGGGAGTGCACGACATTTCATTCTAGCTATGAATGGTGTCAGTGGTTTACAAGCCCTGACAATTTTGACTCTTGTGGATGTTGGATTGCGAGGCGCCTCGGATATATCGGCTATTGCTGGAGCCGATGGATAGATGGTCGATTACTGGCTACTGCAGGAGCTGATGTACATACCATTTTATAGGTTCGATAGGACCGAGAAACGTGTGTTCAGGTATAACCAATCACCAATCCACTTTTGCACTTTGAGTGGACCGGCCCTGAAGATCCAAGGGTCTACTACGGGAGATCCTGAGGCATTTGCTAGAGCGTCTCGAATGGTGGGGAGCCATCCCTGGCCTCGGCTAATGAAGGGAATCCAATTTCCAATACGTGATATTTCGGTTTTGATTGTAGAGCCTAGTATGGCGACATGATATATGGTACCCATGCCGTCTATGATTGATATATTTATATTTGAAGTTGTTTTCTTCACTTATAGTAATAATAAAAGATTAAATTTCGCGTATCAAGCATTATTTGGCTATTATAAGGTAAAACCCTATCCTTCCACTTGCGTTGCATTGTGTGATGGGACCTGGGTCTTATAATAGCTTCATTGTTCTTTATTTAGCATTGCGCTGTTTGTTTTATGCACTGGTATTCTTGGAAGGAAACCCGTTCCATGTTATACGGCATGGTCCCTTGATTTACCTAACTTTAATAATAAAGAATAATAACTGTTTTAGTTCTCACACTAGTCACATGACTGACCTGGAGTTTATTGTTTTAACCTAAACTCTAGGTGTCCTTATTTTCCACACGGGCAGCTAGTAGTTGGGTTTTGCAGATTTATATTCACAGGAGCCTGGTTTACAGCTGGAATGATATTCGGAAAGCTCTGTATCTGTATATCTCCTTCAGTTGTGTTTTGTATTATTTTTCCGCTGTAGTAATGTAATTTGTAAATCTCTGATATTTGGCAAATGTATATTATTTGTTCATACTCTGTATATTCTTGTATTCTGGTGTAAATTGTTGTAATAAACAATGAAATGTTCTTCTGTTTGTGTTCTGATTTTTCGTGTTCTCAAAGAAATCTGTTCTTTCCTTCATGCGGAAGTTTGGGTCATTACAGATTTCGAATGAATATAAGGGATTTGATACCTAACAGTTAGATTTTAAAATATGTCCAAATAAATTTTGGGAATGGTCGCTGTAAATGCAGTTTGGTGGTTGTTATTGGAAACCGACTGTAAGGGCCTTAATAAAATTATTAAGAAAATGTAAAAATTATGTAAAATCATAATAAATGATTTGGAAAGAATTTGAATGAAAAATTCCAATTTGTAAAGACAAAAATATATTTTTATCAAAATGAACGAGTTAGTAACTAGAATAATAATCTAGTGTTTTTAAATAAATAAAAGAATGTAATTTTGGGTTTATCGTGAATGGTATCTTAAATAACACTGTTCTTAAACCCAGTTCAGGAAAGAATAAATATTTTAATTAAGATTTAGTGAAGTTTTCCAATTAATTTATAATTAATTGGAATTAAATAAAATAAATTTGATTTTTGGGTTTGTCGTGAATGGTGTCTTAAATAACACTGTTCTTAAACCCAGTTGAGTAAAGAATAAATCTTTTAATTAAGATTTAGAAAAATTTACCAGTTAATTAATATTTAATTGGAGTTGAAATGAAAGTTGATTTTGGGTTTATCGTGAACTGCGTTTTAAACGACATTTGTTCTTTAACCCAATTAACAGTGAAAATATAATCTGGAATTTATAATTCTTTTATTAAGATTTGAATGGAAATTTTCCAAACTAAAGTTTTCCTATTTAATATATTAACCTGGAATTGAATAGAATTCGATTTGGTAATAATCGAGATGAGCTTCTGTGCATGAAGACCGCTACTATATATGGAATTTAAAGGGCCTTGCCTCTATTCCATTTATATTATTAGTCTGACATGGGAATTTATGCCGATTATATACCGTTATGATTTCCGTGTAGATTCCATTTTTGAAAAGAACATGAATTTGGGGCTATCGTGAACAATGTTTTAAAATAACATTTGTTCTTTAACCCAGTTAAAGATAAGATTAATTTCTTAAATTTGAATAACCGTTAAGTAATTGGAGATTAAAACTTAACTAGATTTTTAATAAATCTTTAAATAGATTAAAATGTGAAAGTGATAATTAAATTTATCGAATTTATGAAATGATCGAGAATGGAGCACAACCAGTTTTACTCCAGGCGGTAGTTAAATCTTTAATTAGATTTGAACGTGAAAGGGTAATTAAATTTACCGATAACACGTGGGTGTTAGATATAGAGAACTACCAGTTTTCTCCATACGATGAATAGGTTGGGATTGGGATAATAAATAATAAATGATTACTTCGGTAAGGTTTGCTAATCCCGACTAGTTGATAAACCTTAATATGGTTCATAATTTTGAAAATATAAAATAAAATATTTTGAAATTGATATCCAAAGGAAGATTAAGAATAAATTTAAAAGAATTTATCTTTGATAAAATTAATGAAACAAACCACCTCCGTTAAGGTCACTCACAGAGAGTGCCTTAACTTCGGTGGAGCATTATAGGCAAAAGATGCAGATAAATTACAAGACAGACAAATAAAGCAGCGAAAAATAAAGTCATTTTATAAACAACTTAATTCAGTCAAGCTTTTAAAACAATTTCCTCAATCATACTTAAATGTAATACATAGAACTTTTGTCTTGATTTAAAAACTTCCAAGAATAAAAGAAGCATAAAAACAATGATATTCCCCGATAAAGCATGAACCATCCATAGCAGTGGAAGGGAGAGAGTCCAAAGCGGTACACCAACTAATCTTTAAGCTTGGAAAGAGAAGAGGTCCCAGTTAGGCTGAGCTATTCCCTCCCTGACTACCTGGGGGGAAACGGAAGAAAAGAGGCGAAAAACAAACTAGGTCAGACATAAGTCTGGTAAGTCCGGTGATCTTTCAGCATAAAAACAAGATAAAGGATCATAACATGAATAAACCGAAAATAGGATAATACCATAAAAACAAGGTAACTAAAGACAAGATAAGTGCAAGGTGAACTGAATGCGCTCTGCTTCGCTACTACTCTATTAATCTGATTTCTATATTTATCTCTGCACCACCTAACTAGTGTCCCAACTAGTAATCTGTATAAAATGATAATCGTGATCCCAACCCCCCGTAATTGTGGTAGTCTTCAGGTGTACATCTATCGTGAGGATTCCACCTCAATCAGCCTAATTGCCATGAACATGTTAGATGTACCCTTACTACCCTATCAATCGGCTCCCTACTTGTATTCATGTTCCATGTGTCTGTGTCAATCGGCCCTCTCTTGCGTGTAGATACCCTGTGCGGGTCCCACCATAAGGTGTATCAATCCTTATGATAGCAACCCGACACGATTCAAGATGCACAGTGTATAACTATTGGTACTCAGTGCCTGCTTTTTCCCACTCCGGAGTACATGAATGCCTGTAAACCGTCGGAACCTACACTGACGTAACCCCTGCCGCTACTTTGACCGCTTATAATCAACCCAGTAATCGTGCCCCACCCTACCTAGTTCAGGATACCGTGATACATCCATGTAAGTTACTTCTGAAATGGGTCTTCGTTACTAGGGTTTCCTATTGGTTAAGTTGTGGGCCTACATTTACTAATATTACCCACCAACCTGATATGTACTTAACCCTCCCATCGATTCAAGCATTTTTAATAAACGGTTAAGTTTTGTGGGCCCAAATGTACTAATATTACCCACCTACACGAGATGTACTTAACCCTCCCATCGATTCAAGCATGTTTATTTAATAGTTAAGTTTTGTGGGCCTATATTTACTAATATTACCCACCAACCTAATATGTACTTAACCCTTTCACTGATTCAAGCATGTTTATTTAATGGTTAAGTTTTGTGGGCCTATATTTACTAATATTACACACCAACCCGTTATGTACTTAACCCTTCCACTGATTCAATCATGTTAATTTAATGGTTAAGCTTTGTGGGCCTATATATACTAATATTACCCACCAACCCGATATGTACTTAATTCTCCCACACATTACGCCATATTAGTTAAGTGTTGTCTGCTTATGTTAACTTAACCCACTTATTCATCATGTCATGTTGGTTGAGCATTTCTTATTAACTTGACCCTCCTTACTTATTATGTTGAATCGGTTAAGTGTTTCCTATTAACTTAACCCCGTTCGTTCGTCAAGTGTTTCTTGTTAACTTAACCCCACGTATTCATCTTGTTGTACTGGTTAAGTGTCATCAATCGATTCAAGTTAACTTAACCCACCTACGTATTATGTTACTTTGGTTAAGTATTGCAGTCTTGTGTTAACTTAACCCTACTACAAATCAAGTTATATTGGTTAAGTGTTGCCCACTTATTTTAACATAACCTTTCCATAAATCAAGTTTTATTGGTTAAGTGTTTCTAAATTTACTTAACCTCACCCACTTGTCTAATTAACATTAGGGTTGTCAATGGATATCCGAAATATCCGAAATCCGTCCGTATCCGCATCCGAAAATGCGAAAAATATCCGATATCCGAAAAGCGGATACGGATATCCGAAATGCTTAGCGGATACAGATACGGATATGGCAATATCCGTATCCGATAAATATCCGTCCGCTATGATTTTTTTGTATTTTTTTTTGTATTTTATATTCGTCTGCATAAAAAAAATGAGCAAAACCCAAAACACATACAGCACTAACCTAACCCGCACGCTGCAGCATTATATTCACAATACAATACAAAAGCCTTAACCTTACCCTAGCCGTTGGATGAAATCCAACGATACTCTCCTAGCGTTTATAAACAATTCTGAAGAGAATCAGAAGCCCTAATTTCATTTTCTAGCAAAAAAAAAAAAAAAAAAAAGCAGCCGCAACCCGCAAGCAACGACAATTCCATTTCCAGGCTTCGAGAGTTCGGGTTCCGCGCGATATATCCAGGCTTAGCTCGTCCGTGCCACGTCTTGCCGCAAGCAACCGCAAGCAGCCGTCAGTCCACTTCTTGCCGCCGCCGCCTTGTTGAAGCCATCGCCCACCGTCATAGCACTCGTGCTTTCTTGACACAAGTCATAGTTCCTTAAAGCTATCATTATTTTCACAGAACTTCTACATTTTTCCTTATGATATCGTAAATTGATTTTTTAAGTTAATTTATCTGTTGTATTTCAGATACTTCTCAGAGTATTTGCTCACGGTCATTGCCAAGCTAAAATGGATTAAAGAAAATTAGAATGAATATTTTCCTTTTATGTTAAAATATTATACTTCATAGTGCAATAGACATCATTGTGGTTAAGGAATGAATTAAAGTGCATTCTGAAAGTGGTTTGTTCGAAGAAAATGTGTTCTTTGACATTGTGGGAACTGGTTATATATTTGCACATCATACAAAACTCCAAATCTTGACCTTGTGGGAACTGGTTGTATTGTATGTACTTTAATTTGTATGTGTGTTTAAATCAGAGTATGGATTATATGGTACTGTTTTATATGCATGTGCTTTAATTTGTATGTGTGTTTAGATCATCGTATGGATTACATGATGAAATATTATTGTTTGAATTTTATGTGATTGAGTGAGCTATTGTTAAGTTGGTATGTTTTATCATTTATGTGTTATTTCAAATTTTTCAGCTATTGTTTAGTACCAAATGAAATGTGCATCGTATTGTATTAACTAATATATTTTTAAGTTCGGATTCAGATATTTTCGGATATCCGAAAATATCCGTATTTGCTAAGCCGGATACGGATATTTTCGGATATCCGAAAATATTCGCGGATACGGATACAAATATTATTTAATAGGTATCCGCGGATACGGATTCGGATACGGATTTTTATTTTCGGATATGGATACGGATACAACACTATCCGCATCCGTTTGCATCCGTTTACAAGCCTAATTAACATGTTATAATGGTTAAGTGTTCTAAATTTACTTAACCTCACCCACTTGTCTAATTAACATGTTATAACAGTTAAGTGTTCTAAATTTACTTAACCTCACTCACTTGTCTAATTAACATGTTATAACGGTTAAGTGTTCTAAACTTACTTAACCTCACCCACTTGTCTAATTAACATGTTATAACGGTTAAGTGTTCTAAATTTACTTAACCTCACCCACTTGTCTAATTAACATGTTATAACGGTTAAGTGTTCTAAATTTACTTAACCTCACCCACTTGCCTGATTAACATGTTATAACGGTTAAGTGTTCTAAATTTACGTAACCTCACCCATCAGTTTAGTTAACATGTTGAATTGGTTTAGTGTTTCCTTAATTGACTTAACCGTACCAATCTTGGCTTAGCTTTATTAAAGCACTAACCACTCACATTAGACAGGTATTGTTGTGGTCACTGGATGTGCCGGTCGGATCCGGACAGTTTTACACCACAACTCAGTCTAACCTCGGGTCCTTCTTGGGATCAATGCACTAACCACCCACATTAGACAGGTATTGTTGTGGTCACTGGATGTGCCGGTCGATTCCGGGCAATTTTACATCATAACTCAGTCTAACCTCGGGTTAGGCATATTCGTCTTTTCTAAATTTACATATTTCTTATTTATAACAAATTCCATATGTAAATTATTCCCATTTTAATTATGCCATAATTATCCTTTTAATTATGCTCACAATTAATGGTATACTAAATATACCATTTCATGAACCAATCTATGCCATGTAATTTTTCATGTTTATCCTACATATTTATATGTAAATTATAAATCAATTATTGTCGTGGCCAATTTCCTTCTAAATCACTTTCAAAATTTTAGGTATATAGATTATACCATTTTCATGCCACTTATCATGCTTATGTGTCAAACATGCCAATTACATGTAATTTCATGTTTTCCCCAACGTTACCCCCGTTGTATGTTCGCAAAATTACACAGAATGTTAGGCTCGATATTTTAGCCTAACTTATAAAACAAAAAAGGGGAAAAGAGGAACCTTGCAATATTCCAACGTCATACAAAAGTATGGATCTAACTACACATATGTCACATGGATTTGGCATAGAACAATATACTTTCAACTATGAACTTGCAAATTTGATCTATGCAGCATGAACCACAAGCATATGAATTTATATAAAACTATACAAGTTAAACTTGGCATGTAGTGGTGAACTTGCAAATTAGATCTATCATAAAGGCATATGGATCTAACATATAAATTTGTAGATCTAAACATATAAGGTCGTAGATCTAAACATGTATGCATAATGGCTCTAAACAATTAGGTATAAACGACATGACTTAGCCTAAAACTTGTATGTATCATAATATCACCAAACTTACATATGAAAATTTCATTCCCAAATTCCTATAAAACATCATAGGTTTACTTACCAATTTCCACATAACATGATAGGTTCGATAGACCATAATAGTTCATAGGCATATATGATAGAATATACATGAATCAGCATCACATACAACTTAATACAATTCTATTTTACAATTCATTACAAATCGTGTCTTTAATTTATTCACATCTGAAAGATAACTACACTTATAATCGAAAGGAAAAACTTGATTTCAGGGATCTGTATTCTAAAACTAAATTGCTCACCTTTGATGTAGATCGTTGAATTAGATTAGATCTAATTTGACTTAGGTTTTAGTGGCGGCTAGGTTTAGATGAGAGTGAATAATAGAATTAGGTTTTAGGTTTAGGGTCCTTATATAGTTGTAGAGAGTGTTTTAGGACCATTAGATTAACCCTGAACCATGAGAACCAATCAGATGCCACATCTGCCTTAGAGCGAATCGGGCCACGGGCTGACAGCCAAACACCCTGAATCTACTCCTAGTCGACCCAGCAGGGCTCTGGTTGACCTCAAAAATGGGCCGGTTCAGTTATTCCCCTTCCCTATTCACTGCTTTGAACTTTTTTTGCATATTTATTTATTTAATTTTTATATATATCTATATATATATATTTTTCTCATATGCATACAAACTTCAAGGCTTAATAACTTCTTCATAAGGTATCCGTTTTATGCAAACCAAATGTCTATCTTGACCAAAATTTTAAGACGAACGTAATATCACAACCCATTTCACTTAATTCTTCTTCTAAAAATTTAGTGTTATTGAATTTGTTAATTTTAATATTCTCAGAAAATTCGGGGTGTTACATTCTCCCCTCCTTAAAGGATTTTGTCCCCGAAATCTTCAAGTTAAGAAGAATGCATCCTAACATCCAATCATCCATCTACTCATCCATCATCCACAAGCATCCATTGCCCTTAAAAGACTTCTAGTGTCATATGAACATATGCAGAGTTTGTGTATATGTCTCTTATCTAATGCAAAATCAGGCGGTCTACTGATCCAGTTGACCTCCTTAATGCGAATCATGAGAGTGTCATGCGTCCAATATGTATGCAAATATCCTTAATCATGTAAATACTACATCTGTGCATATTCACTCATCCATATGCAACACCCATATGATAACACATCAAGTTTCAATCCATATACAAATACATTCATATGCATATGCAATACGAAAGTGACTGAGCCGATCTAGTGCCTAACGTGTGTATATGCATCCACGAGCAACCACTAGAAAACACTTGCAACCACTTGCAACCACTTGCAACCATCAATCATAACATGTCTCAAACACATGCTTTCATCCATTGGATTCTACCTAAAGATCGAGGATAGGACCGCGAGGATATACTTAAAAGATAAAGACTAGCATGCAAATAAATATTACAAAAAAGGAGGAATCAAGGATATACCCTCAAAAATGGTATGATGCGCGTATCTAGTCTTCAGTCTTCTAAGTCGCATCTTCTTTGAGTTTCACTCCACTGTACCTTAACTAATTTAACTTCACGATTGTGAAGCTTCTTGACCTCCATTTCCAAAACCCACTAGTAAAGATAGGACCTCGATCATTTACTATGCTAGAGGGTATCCAATGTTGTCAAACTATCTTTCCAAGATAAACAGAAGTTAACCATGATACCAAGTGTATATACTAAGATGATTAGAGGTCTCTCCTCTACTTAGCTTATCCATCATGTCACAAATCTGAGGGTCTAAAGCTAAAGGTTGCTATGTACTTTTTACCTCTCTTAAGGTTAGTTTTTTTTCTACTTAGGGCGCCTGCCACAACTATTTATCTCTCACGCAAACCATCCTAGTCGAACTCGACATCCCTCAAGTACAAGCCCCAAAGGCCAAAATCAATATCAGAAAACACCCAAGGAATACCTACTCCGAATTTGGACGATCTATGTGAGGCGATACTAGCAAAACAACCAAACAATTGAGCACTTAACCGACTCTGGCTATCCTCGCCAATCTTGCTCCAAAACCGTCGTTGATCGCATAACTGGCTTTGTATTGTCAACGGGATATACGCGGAAGTCTATCTCGAGTTTTTAGGGGGAAAACTCCTAACCTTAATCAAAAAAACATCTGCGTACTCATGGACTACTCTAATGGATCGAAAACCGTCGATAAATACATAAAGTGATTCTATGTAGCTAAGACAAACTGATCCCTTATGATCGCACGAAATTTCGAGGGTATTACCGAGGCAAGTCGAAAGTCTAACTACCCTCCTTTCACAATTACTAGCTAACTAATCCATGCCTAGAATCAACCCATAGCCCATGAAACCAAAAACATAAGTATCTCAAATCCTTACAAACCAAAGATAAATGAGCCGAACCACAAATTGGACTTGAGACAATAATGAGATCCTCTACTATACAAGCTCTAGGGTGCAGAGACTCAACCATGGAAGCAGATATAAATGAATGCAAAGCGCAAAAATCAAAAAGAGTACTAGCAGGATGATCAAGAAGAAAATCTAAACTTTTCAACAAAAACCTTACTACCTCTCTCTCAGGTATGCTGGTGGTGAGAGCATGCACTTGCCTTCCGGAAAATCATGTCTTTTGTTCTTGCCTTTGCCATTAATTATATGACCCGTTATACCAAAATAAAGATAATTCCTCTTGTTTTAGGTTTTACTATTCTTTCCTCCCCTCCTTTGTGAACCAAGTCCATATCCATGAGATATTCATCCTTGTGTTGTGCTCCTTAGCCAAACTCCCTCATTCTCGACTTTGCCATCCTTGTGTAACTTGTTGACAGGTCTTTTGAAATCTGCCTCCATCACATGGAAAATCCTACAAAGCACGAAAGAAAAATTAGCCGTAGGTGAAACTACTACGGCTATAAATGGAAGTTGGGCGCTTGTTTGCCCTTTGACAAGTGTCCTAGTCTTGTCGAGCCTATGGAACCATGCTGCGATGAGGTTACCTCCCAGAAAGCCAGGAGCCCCGGAGACTCAGGAAAGAAGGAAACAAGGATTCAAACAGAGGATCAAAAAGATAGTGCATATGGCTTTGGGGAATATGCCTTTAAAACAAAACTTTTCTTTTGAAAATGCTCCTTTTAAAATCGTTTCGAAAATAATATTTCAAATCTTTTATCTGATCCGGTAACCTTCAGCTCTGATACCAAGTGAAACAACCCACCTACATTAAGGTCACTCACAGAGGGAATTCCTTAACTTCAGTGGAGCATTATAGGTAAAAGATGCAATTAAATTACAAGACATACAAATAAAGCAGCGGAAAAATAAAGTCATTTTATAAACAACTTAATTCAGTCAAGCTTTTACAACAATTTCCTCAATCATACTTAAATGTAATACATAGAACTTCTGTCTTGATTTAAAAACTTCCAAAAACAAAAGGAGCATAAAAACAATGATATTCCCCGATAAAGCATGAACCAGCCATAGCAGTGGAAGAGAGAGTCCAAATCGATACACCAACTAATCTTCAAGCTTGGAAAGAGAAGAGGTCCAAGTTAGGCTGAGCTATTCCCTCCCTGACTACCTTGGGGGGGGGGGGGGAACGGAAGAAAAGAGGCGAAAAACAAACTAGGTCAGACATAAGTCTGGTAAGTCCATTAATCTTTCAGCATACAAATAAGATAAAGGATCGTGACATGAATAAACCGAAAATAGGACAATACCATAAAAACAAGGTAACTAAAGACAAGATAAGTGCAAGGGGAACTGAATGCGCTTCTACTTTTTCTCTGCTTTGCTACTACTCTGTTAATCTGATTCCTATATTTATCTCTACACCACCTAACTAGTGTCCCAACTAGTAATCTGTATAAAATGATAATCGTGATCCCAACCCCCCGGAGTTGTGGTAGCGTTCAGGTGTACATCTATCGTGAGGATTCCACCTCAATTAGCCAATTGCCATGGACATGTTAGATGTACCCTTACTACCCTATCGATCGGCTCTCTACTTGTATTCATGTTCCATGTATCTGTGTCAATCGGCCCTCTCTTGCGTGTAGATACCCTGTGCTGGTCCCACCATAAGGTGTATCAATCCGTATGATAGCAACCCGACACGATTCAAGATGCACAGTGTATAACTACTGGTACCCAGTGCCTGCTTTTTCCCACTCCGGAGTACGTGCATTCCCGTAAACCGTCGGAACCTACACTGACGTACCCCCTGCCGCTGCTTTGACCGCTTATAATCAGCCCAGTAATCGTGCCCCACCCTGCCTAGTTCAGGGTACCGTGATACATCCATGTGGGTTACTGCTGAAATGGGTCCCCGTTACTAGGGTTTCCTGTTGGTTAAGTTTTGTGGGCCTGTATTTACTAATATTACCCACCAACCCGATATGTACTTAACCCTCCCATCGATTCAAGCATTTTTAATAAACGGTTAAGTTTTGTGGGCCTATATGTACTAATATTACCCACCAACCCGAGATGTACTTAACCCTCCCATCGATTCAAGCATGTTTATTTAATAGTTAAGTTTTGTGGGCCTATATTTACTAATATTATCCACCAACCCGATATGTACTTAACTCTTCCACTGATTCAAGCATGTTTATTTAATGGTTAAATTTTGTAGGCCTATATTTACTAATATTACCCATCAACCCGATATGTACTTAACCCTTCCACTGATTCAAGCATGTTTATTTAATGGTTAAGTTTTGTGGGCCTATATTTACTAATATTACCCACCAACCCGATATGCATTTAACCCTCCCGCACATTACGCCATACTAGTTAAGTGTTGTCCGCTCATGTTAACTTAACCCACTCATTCATCATGTCATGTGGGTTAAGCATTTCTTATTAACTTGACCCTCCTTACTTATCAAGTTGGATCGGTTAAGTGTTTCCTATTAACTTAACCCCGTTTGTTCATCAAGTTATATTGGTCAAGTGTTTCTTGTTAACTTAACCCCACGTATTCATCTTGTTGTATTGGTTAAGTATCATCAATCAATTCAAGTTAACTTAACCCACCTACGTGTCATGTTACTTTGGTTAAGAGTTTCCTTCTTGTGTTAACTTAACCCTACTACAAATCAAGTTATATTGGTTAAGTGTTGCCCTCTTATTTTAACTTAACCATTACATAAATCAATTTATATTGGTTAAGTGTTTCTAAATTTACTTAACCTCACCCACTTGTCTAATTAACATGTTATAACGGTTAAGTGTTCTAAATTTACTTAACCTCACCCACTTGTCTAATTAACATGTTATAACGGTTAAGTGTTCTAAATTTACTTAACCTCACCCATTTGTCTAGTTAACATGTTATAACGGTTAAGTGTTCTAAATTTACTTAACCACACCCACTTGTCTACTTAACATGTTATAACGGTTAAGTGTTCTAAATTTAGTTAACCTCACCCACTTGTCTAATTAACATGTTATAACGGTTAAGTGTTCTAAATTTAGTTAACCTCACCCACTAGTCTAATTAACATGTTATAATGGTTAAGTGTTCTAAATTTACGTAACCTCACCGATCAGTTTAGTTAACATGTTGAATTGGTTAAGTGTTTCCTTAATTGACTTAACCCTACCAATCTTGACTTAGCTTTATTAAAGCACCAACCACTCACATTAGACAGGTATTGTTGTGGTCACTGGATGTGTCGGTCGATTCCGGGCAGTTTTACACCACAACTCAGTCTAACCTCGGGTCCTTCTTGGGCTCAATGCACTAACCACCCACATTAGACAGGTATTGTTGTGGTCACTGGATGTGCCGGTCGGTTCCGGGCAGTTTTACACCACAACTCAGTCTAACCTCAGGTTAGGCATATTCGTCTTTTCTAAATTTACATATTTCTTATTTATGATAAATTCCATATGTAACTTATTCCCAATTTAATTATGCCATAATTATCCTTTTAATTATGCTCATAATTAATGGTATACTAAATATACCATTTCATGAACCAATCTATGCCATGTAATTTTTCATGTTTATCCCACATATTTTATGTAAATTATAAATCAATTATTGTCATGGCCCAATTTCCTTCTAAATCACTTTCAAAATTTTAGGTATATAGATTATACCATTTTCATGCCACTTATCATGCTTCTGTGTCAAACATGCCAATTACATATAATTTCATGTTTTCCCTAACGTTACCCCCATTATACGTTCGCAAAATTACATAGAATGTTAGGCTCGATATTTTAGCCTAACTTGTAAAACAAAAAATGGGAAAAGAGGAACTTTGCAACATTCCAACATCATACAAAAGTATGGATCTAACTGCACATATGTCACATGGATTTGGCATAGAACAATATACTTTCAACTATGAACATGCAAATTTGATCTATGCAACATGAACCACAAGCATATGAATTTACATAAAACTATACAAGTTAAACTTGGCATGTAGTGGTGAACTTGCAAATTAGATCTATCATAAAGGCATATGGATCTAACATATAAAGTTGTAGATCTAAACATATAAGGTCGTAGATCTAAACATGTATGCATAATGGCTCTAAACAATTAGGCATAAATGACATGACTTAGCCTAAAACTTGTATGTATCATAATATCACCAAACTTACATATGAAAATTTCGTTCCCAAATTCCTATACAACATCATAGGTTTACTCACCAATTTCCACATAACATGATAGGTTCGATAGATCACAATAGTTCATAGGCATATATGATAGAATAGACATGAGTAAACATGAATCAGCATCACATACAACTTGATACAATTCTATTTTACAATTCACTACAAATCATGTCTTTAATTTATTCACATCTGAAAGATAACTACACTTACAATCGAAAGGAAAAACTTGATTTCAGGGATCTGTATTCTGAAACTGAATTGCTCGCATTTGATGTAGATCGTTGAATTCTCTTAGTTGAATTAGATTAGATTTAATTTGACTTAGGTTTTAGTGGCGGCTAGGCTTAGATGAGAGTGAATAATAGATTTAGGTTTTAGGTTTAGGGACCTTACATAGTTGTAGAGAGTGTTTTAGGACCATTAGATTAACCCCGAACCATGAGAACCAATCAGATGCCACATCTTCCTTAGAGCGAATCGGCCCATGGGTTGACAGCCAAACACCCTGAATCAACCCCTAGTCGACCAAGCAGAGCTCGGGTCGACCTCAAAAATGGGTCGGTTCGGTTATTCCCCCTCCCGATTCGCTGCTTTGAACTTTTTTGCATATTTATTAATTTAATTTTTATATATATCTATATCTATATATATTTCTCATATGCATACAAACTTCAAGGCTTAATAACTTCTTCATAAGATATCCGTTTTATGCAAACCATATGTCTATCTTGACCAAAATTTTGAGATGAACGTAATAGCGCAACCCATTTCACTTAATTCTTCTTCTAAAAATTAAGTGTTCTTGAATTTGTTAATTTTAATATTCTCAGAAAATTCGGGGTGTTACAATTAATAGGAACATTTCCCTAATAATGTGAATATTTAATTAAAGGAAAATTCTGAATTGGAATGAGGCGTATGATGTGTTTATTTAGCACTTGATTATAAAATACACGAGTTATTCGGAAAGACCAGGTTTAACCCGTTATGAATAATTAATACGACGACCAAAAGTCGAAGATGAAGACGATGGTTGAAGACCGGAGTTACTGATGTCTTGATTGGCTTGTACACCCAAGACAAGGTAATAAGTGGTGATCGTCCAAACGTACTTGGAGATTGACCGGATATGCGAGGGCCTCTCTCCTGTACTGGACATATGGGACGAGGAATAAGGTGCCTCGGTTTCGTTCAGACCCAGAACGGACTTGTAAATGGATGGTATGTCTGACGTTGTATTCCTTTATGTTGTATTCGTTGATTTCTGCTAAATATATATATCTTTTTGGTGGCGGAGAATTTCTTCTCTTGCTTAACACCCTTCTCTGAGACGTACGAGCTTAGAGGTTATATATTGGAAGAAATCAATGGTATGGTATGGATTGATAATGTGGCATGCTGAGTTGCAAGTGATCAAGGCTTTTGTTAAAAAGCAGAGCCTTGTGGTTGATAATCAGAGCGCAACTTTAATTAGCATAGCTTTGTGTAAGGTTACTTCGCGAGCCTCACACCCCAGTTTGAACCAAAAAGGGGATAGTGACTGCATGGAAATGGACATATGTTAGTTCTAGCTACAAGTAACGTCATGGTATAGAGCCCAGATTGTTTACTTATGTGGAATTCCCTTATTATTTGATGGAAAGCGAGGTACCTTGGATATGATTTGAGTCCCTAGTGGCTCTAGAGTGGTCGACATTACTGACCTATTTTAGAGGTTCGATAGAACCAGCTAACATATAGTTTATGGTATAACAAATCATCGACGAATGACTGGCCATGTAGATCCAAGGGCTCGCCAGCGTCCGAGTCCTGAGGCACTTGCTAGTGTGTCTCAAAATCGGTGAGGATGATCCATTGCCTTGGTTCATAGATGGAAAGCCAATTTCCAATACGTGATTTTATGGTTTTAGTAGTAAACCTATATGGCGACGTAATATAATGGTACCTACGCCGCCTATGATTGATACATTTATATTCGAAGTTAATTTCTTCACTTATAGTAATAATAAAAGATGAAATTTCGCGTATCAATCGTATTTGGCTATTATAAGGGAAAACTCTATCCTCGACTGCGTTCATTGTGTGATAGGACCTGATCTTATAATAGCTTCATTTTTCCAAAAAGCATTACGTTGTTCTATTTTAAACTAAGATTCATGCGGAGTAAACCTGTTCCGTGTTATACGGCGTGGTCCCATGATATCCCCACTTTAAAATTTAAGATTAATAATTGTTTTAGTTCTCTCACCAGTCTCATAACTGACCTGGAGTTTATTGTTTTAACCTAAACTCTGGGTGCCCATATTTTCCACAAGGGTAGCTAGTTGTTTTGGTTTGCAGTTATTCATTTTCACAGGATCCCGGATTTACAGCTGGAGCTATATTCACAAAGCTCTGTATCCATGTATTCCTTCCAGTTGTGTTATGTATTATTTTCTACTACTATGTAAATTATTTTAAATCTCTGATATTTTCTGCTGTACGTTATTTATTCATACTCTGTTATATTCTTGTACTCTGATGTAATTGTTGTACATTACACCAAATAGCCCATTTTGTCACACTTTCTCCATCCCATGTAGCAATAGTTATATCTGTTATTAATTAATCACATTTATTAGCATTGTAACCGGTAATAATAGTTATAACCATTACAACGTCTTCCACTAATGTAAAAAAAATTAAAATAATGAGGATATGATGGTAACTTCGCCCATTTGTTTATACCCAGTACGCTTTCATTCCAACACACTTATTCTCTCGACCCAGCAATTTTTCCCCAAATCCTTCGACGCGCTCCTAGGGTTCTGCCTCCGCCTCGTTCTGCCGCCGCCGTGGTTTAATTCGCCATCAATTCATCCTTGTCCCGTCAGCCTCCTCCTCATCCATTCAATTGCTCAGGTAATTGATGTCTCGTTTAATCTTGTTTGGTTTGGGGGTATTTATAATATTTTTGGTTTTATTTCTGTGTCTAGCTATTTTAATCAAACACTGCAAAATTGTATTCAAGTGTTTAATTTAACTTCTTAGGCATGGTTTTTAAATAAGGTTGAATTTGTATTGATTGTACTGGAAACGATAGTTTTGCACTTGACTTCCATAACTTAATCACTGGAATGTCGAATGCTGGATGAAATTTTGAAACATAGTTTTCTTTGTTTATGGTTAGGGTTGGTTGTTGAACTTGGAGGAGCGGTTAATATTTTAAGAGACAAAATTCAGTTTTTTTTTTTTTTTTTTTTTTTGGATAGTCAAGATTCAGTTTTTTCACTCATGTGGTTTCTGGTGATTCCAAGTAGTTGTGTGCACTGATAACTATCTTGAGGAATGTAGTTTACTTGTTCTTATATCTTCTAATGGTTTTTGTGTTTGACAACGCATCACATGCCAATAAAATTGAAATCGAAATGGTTGCAATAAATCCTGCTTAATTACTTAATCTTGCTTGCTTTTTCTTCATAAGTTTGATGGATTGTTACTTGACATTGCCTCCAAGTTGCAATTGATGGAGATCACAAGTGAAATGCTAGTTCAGAAAGGGCAAATCTGGCATGAACCGTCTTTAAATAAAACTGAAATACCAAGAATTTAATGAGTCTGCATTAAAATATAACTATCTTCTGGATATGAAGGAAATATAAGCTAAACCAATTGAAAACAACTTAATCAACAGTACAACTTTTTTTACACTATCTTTTCTAATCAGTATGTTTCTGTATAATTAATTTTCTTATAACAAATGGGATAAATATATAAGTGATCAATGAAATTGTCATATTAGAGTGTCATTTGTAGGAATGACCATAAGTAAATCCAAAATATATGTAAGGGACCTTCTTAAAATGAGGCATTAGTGATATACTTTTTGGCTTAATAGATGAGCCAACTGTGACTGTGTACACAGGTATAAGTATGTATAGGAAAACTTTTTTGTATAACATTTGATTTATATACTATTAGTTAAAATAAATACCATCCACCAAGATATCAACCACCAACATAAAATAAAATATAGAGAATGATGTACAAAAAAAAAATTATCAAATAACGGTGAAACAAGAGAAAAGTTACAAACAGAGAATGAAGTTGGTTTTTTTAAGTTCATTTTAAATGAAGTCAGTTTGGCAACTATGGCAGGTGTTCAAATATAGTTTATACCATAACATGGAATAATGTTGAGCATACAAACTTCATATTTAAGTTCATTTAAATGAACAGTGTAAATGTTTCCAATAGAAAATGAAGTCAGTTTGGCAACTATGGCAGGGGTTAAAATATAGTTTATACGAGAACATGGAATGAAAATGAAGTTGGTATGCTCAGCATTATTACTGAAGGCTACTTCTATAATACGGTAACTATATAAATTTGGCTATCTTTGATTATGTATATTTGCAACAGCTTTAATGTAGATGAGCTACTACATATAAAAGCATAATTTCCCTATGCTTTCTTTGACTTAGAACATAAGAGATATTTTAAAAGGCAACAATTTTAAGCAAAATCATAAATTTTCACTGATTAGTCACATTCCCCATCCGTGTTTAGTGTAATTTCTTTTCCGAAATTAGGAGATGTTGATTGATTAATATTTTTATTGCATAACACTTTGCTTTACAGGACAAAGTTACTAAAATATGTTAAAAGTAATTCAGCAACCAATGACATAACTGATTTTGTAAAAGAAAATCTTTTTACGTTATTATATATATATATATATATATATATATATATATATATTTCATTATAATCACAGCTATTTTCTCGTGCAACAGATTTTGGCATTAAGTTGTTAGAATTGATTTTTTTTTTTTTTTGTTGCAAAACATGATTCTATTTCTGTTAAACCAATTTTTTTTAATGTTATTATTTGAAATATGTATATTTCATTACTGTAACATTTGTTTGCTTACCGCAACAGATTTTGGCATTAAGTTGTCGGAATTGAATGCTTTCTTTGCAGAACATCATTCTTCTAAAAAGTTGATTTATTAGGATTTCTTTAATAATTCATTTATAAGTTGGACTTGGCCATGTATTTTCTTGTATTTGTTTATGACAATACATTACTTTGTGGTTACACACACACACAAATTAAAAACATTAATTTTGATTCAGATTATTCTGTCAAATTTGTTTACCCTTTTTTTCCACTATCCAACACATGGTTCTATCGTTGCATAAGTTCTCTGTTATAGCATCAATTTCTCTGGTATGCATATAAAATTGTTTGAGCACTATAACCATGCATATAAACAATTATTAATTCATATGGAAGGTGATTAAGATCTCCATTTTGCATATCAGTCAAAGTACTGACTTTTTACCAACTTCAACCAAATATGAAATTATATATAATTTGTGCTGCTTGCAATTTTCTGTCTTAAAAATAAGATTATTTCCTTTTGGTTTTTCTCTTTAACGTTTAACTATATTTGACTTAATTTCATGGTGGGTGTATAGAAAAACTTACATGTAGATATTTGATTGGAAAATGGTAACAAACACCTTATTTCAATTAGACATTACAATCTTAAACATTCGCTGATTGATATTTACAAACTCCGAACTTTGTTCGTAATAAATGCTGGTAGAAACCTTCCAGTAGTAGTTTCATGCTCCACACCATTCGTACTTTGCCCTCACCTTAACTTTAATTGGTTGTAATGAGCTTGCAACTATGTTCCCCCTCTACACTCCACATCTCAGCATATTTTAAAAATGTCGCATACGATCCTCAAATCAAAGCATTTCTCTTATATTTAACATTCAGTCTTTTAATATTAGTAATTTATCTTTTCCTCTTTTATGAAAATTATTATTCTTTGATGTCACCATTTTCTTCCATATATTTTGATATTCTTGGAACCGATGTGTAGTTTGAAGCGTTATTGGTTCACCTGTTTATTTAATGGTGATATTTTTGTTTATACTTTTACTTTTTGTTTAGATATATACATGAGTATTTTATTTGAAATATCATTTGAAGTAGTAGTGGTGCAGCTGAGTGTAAGAGACATGACATAACCCTGCAAATTTTGCAGGTAAATAAATTATAGTTGGATCACATGAGGGTGTTTCTTGCAGTGATGGTAGAGGAAAAAAAAGAGAGGATATACTGGATATGTTGGACTAAAAAATTAACGTGTGGACCATCTTCATAAGTGTGCAAATAGTGGAGGCGTTGTAGTTTAGGTAGCAGGTTGGGAATCAATATAAGAATAATTGCATAATTTGGTCATAGTTTCCAGTTTTAGGTTACCTGACTATTTAAATAATATTTGGTTTGTGTTATATTAAATATTTTTAATACACGCTTATTCTAAATATAAATACATGTTTGTTTGCGTATTTTCTTTTGATATATCAAACAATTTCAGGAAGTAATTTATTTAATAAATCAATTTTTATAAATGCTACTTTGTTTGGTTCCATTTTATACGTGCTACATTTACATATGGTTGGTTGATAAATTATTTTGTCAGTACTAAAAATTTTAGTTAGTCATTTTTCACCCGAGTATTATTTAACGTTCAATCATTTCAAATGCCTTGGATTGAGGTTCTAGATGAATTATCAAAATAAATTTGTCGAGGCCATAACTTGAATTTACCCACCAAATTGAAATAGCATTTACATAATGCACAAAAATGGAAGAAGCGGGTACGCCGTACTATAAAAAGTATACTAAATTCATTTATAACACAAAAAGAAAGATACCAAGCCTCGACCGTTGGGCTTCATTTGTAACGTGCAATGTCATTTGCCTTTCAATCACACTGCTGGTTGTTTACTTTTTAGCTGCGACAGCCTTCTTTTGTTTTATGTCCCTAACAATTGTCACAATTATGTATGTAATCCCACAACCAAAGAATACATGTTGCTTTCTAATGAATGCAAGTATGCAATTGATTGTTTATCTACAGCTTTGAATTTTGATCCATTAGGGCTAGTGGCTCATATTAAAGTTGTTAGCTTGTTCTCTCTCCATGATTCAAAATTGCGAGTTGAGAAATATTCTCTAGGTCCTTAAGTGGAATACTTTCACAACTACACTTCCTATCGATCATGCACTAATTACTTGGTTACTTCCTTAAGTATGTTATAAAGAGAAGGTTTATATAAACCACAGTGCGGGTAGCACCTAGCCTAAAAGCAAAGCTTACAGATGACATGATGACTTTGTTAGGCAGAAACTTCAGCATCAAACTAAGTAGGCTATCTATGCCATGTTGATCTTCTTCCTTACTTGGCCTCAAACTAGCATACATAGCATTCTCAATTACCAATTTCGATCACAATGAAACAAAATTAGTGATGTAAGCTGTACAGTCGGTAATTGTAGATACAAAAACAGTTGGTCATTGTAAATTAGTTTATGCATTAGCATATAGTTTGCAAATTAGTTTCCTTGATAACTGTAATTATTGCTATGAAACAATGTTTATTTCTCTCTCTCTTTCTTTTTATTTTTATTTTATTTTGAATTTGTTGAGTGGGGAAACCGACCGTAGTCGTAATACCCCTATAGTGCATTTGGCCTGATCCGTGAGCACCACTTAAGTGACTGATCTTAACATATGCACATGATAACCCCACTAGTGTACCAATATTTTTTTGTTTTCTATGCTTTCACTCGTTTGGTTAAACTGATTTACACCTCTCGTCAAATCTAATGTTTAATGGTAAGGCTATTATCTATTTCAAAGATATTCAAATGATTGCATTTATTTTTTATCTCGACCTACTTCATTTTTGTGCTAGAATATTATGAAGATGTAAAAAATGATGAAGAAGGAATAAAACATTACGATTAAACTGAATATCATACCCAAGTTTTCCTGCACCTCAGTCAAATAAACTTACATTGCGATCCAAACAATAAATTGAAACGTTTCTTCATGTTGATGAATCCTTTGAAGCTTTTTCTTCTCAAATATTAAACCAAAACCGAAGTTGTACCGGCTTTTAAGCATGCACAGTTTTCATAATGCGGAAAATTACGTTGCTAAAATAAATATAAAACCATGCATCCAAAATTAACTGGAGAACAACAGAAAGAGTAAAAATGAAATAATCTGAACTAAAGCATCACAAAGAGATAGGCTGACAATTATGGAATATTACAAAACTCAATATATTATTGCTATTGACTACCATTATACGACAAGCAAAACGTTTGAAAACCTATACTGACAACTGATATGAGATTGATAGATTGTTGCTTTATACAAAAATATTTGAATGTCCATACTGTGGATAATAGGTATTTAAAACCTGTCTTATCGGTCAATGTGCAATTAACATGCGGGTATGTTATATGAACATTGTCAACGGACCAAGCAAGCTTATTCCGAAGCATCATAGTCCTACCTCTAGTATCAAATACATTATTATGTATAACTTTCCAGTCGCGCTGATGGATTTGCAAATTTTATAAATATTATTATTTGAGTAATTTGTGTTCTATAAGTCCCCTTATATTAATGTCATATGAAATAAAATAAGGCCTGACATCTTATTTCCTTGTGAGATACTTAAGGCCCTCCACAGTCCATGCCAATTCCTTGCATGAGCCACTATAGTGAGTTTTATTATAGTTGAACTTGTCCCTCTCTGTGCTGTTATATGAAGGAGAGGATTTGAAATATGTGGTCCCATTAAGTTGAAATTTTTCCAACATTATCACGAGTTATATTAGGCTACTAATACAGTATTTTGAAATTTCAAAGTGGAAATAAAATAAATATACAGGTAGTTAAATTAGGCTACTAAAACAGTATACAAGTATACATTTGAGTTTGGAATTTGAATAGAAAAATATTATATAAATAGAAATCGAATACTACATGCCTAAACTAACGATTAGAAGCTAGATAAATGGAGTTCCCACTAAATGGATTCAAAATACGTGGTTCCATTCCAACACTATCACGAGTTATATTAGGCTACTAATACAGTATTTTGAAATCTCATAGTGGAAATAAAACAAATATACAGACAGTTAAATTAGGCTAGTAAAAACAGTATACTGCCTGTATACAAGTATACAGGTAGTTAAATAATGTGTACAAATGTAATACTCATGGGTTAATTATAAATGCATCTAGTTTCAGAAGACAAACCAAACCGACTGAAATTGCTTTTGCTTGGGCGATTGGTTAAACCAAAGATTGCTCTCCCTATTCCAGATAAGCGCATGTGGACATCAAATTTTCACATAAGCGATTGTAGTTTGTTAGATGAAATTGAAGAAAAAGTAGCAGGGATGTCAAAAAATTCAAATTATTCAAATCAGTTCCACTATTTAAGTTCTGCAGTAATTATGGTAGCTTTGCGCCAATGAAAGCATTTAATTAATCCAGGTTGGCAAGGTACAAAGAATTCAAAGAAGGCCATAAAAAGATACTTGTGGCCACCAATCTAGTTGGCAGGGGTATCAATATTGAGCGTGTGAACATCGTTTTTAATCATGATATGCCAGACCCTGCCGATTCTTATTTGCATCGGGTAAGTTAATCGTTTTCAATATTTTAAACTTGTTTTTCCATTATGCATTTGAATGCCCTTGTCGCGTTTTGATGTATCACAGGTTGGGCGTGCTGGTCATTCGGAACCAAAGGGTTGGCTATTACTTTTGTTACCTCTGGCTCAGATGTCCTTAATTTGGTAATTTTCAATTTTACTTTAAATCATGTTCCTCCTCATTATTTATTGTGTCTCCTTTTAATTATTTTGTTCATTATGCATGCAGGTACAAGAAAGGTTTGAGGTTGATATAAAGGAGTTGCCTGAACAAATTGATACATCAACATATAGTCAGCTCTCACTCTGTCTATTGCAGTTGACATACTTCTTAGGATAGTTAAATTAAAACTAATTTATGATATTTACATATTTCCATTTTCATGTCTGTGCCATAGAAATTGTATTATTTTATTTATTACTTGTGGACCGCACTGGCAAATTCTCCTCATCCATTGTGTTACTAAAATTTGTGTTATTCATAACATTATCAATTGACTTAACAGCGTTCTGCACACTTAAAATGCAATGAGTAACAAAAACATCACTACTGTTCTCCCTTGAATCTTTGCGACTTATATTAACTTCCGATTTTGATTTTGATTTTACAATTCCACTTTTTTCCCGACCTGCTGAATCACCTGGTAGTTTAGAACTGTTCACAGTCCCTTCAGCATTCTTTTTTGCATCTAAGTTGTTACCCCAGGTTTTGGAACCCACATTTAGTTCGGTTTAGCTTTACATTGTGCAAATGAATAACAAAATGCATATGATATTTTTCATATGAAAGTTGGTTTAAAATGTAGATTTGTTAGTAATAATAATATGCATTGTTTTCTCATCTTCACTTGTATCATTATATTTATTGGACATCGCAGGCTTTGGTTGAAGCAGCAAAAGCAAGACAAAGATCGTAGTCTTTAGGTGGAGGAAGTTCTGGATTTGAAAGCGTTATTTTTTTATTTACAGAAAAATGGTATGCATACGCTATCTGATCTTGTCGATGATGAATTTGTAATTGGGCCCGTTTATCGTTTGCATTTTGTGTAATAGTTGTATGTTAAATTGTGATACTCTGATGTTATTTGACATTTGTTATGGAAGATGAATAATTGTATATTAAATTGTGATAGTTTGATGTTTGTCGAAATAAAATTTGCTTTAGGATACAAAATGTGATGTTATATTTGCTTTGGGATATTGTTATATTATATGTTGTATGTTTTTATTGGTGTATGCTTTATGAAATTAGTTGGAGCATATTATGATTGCTGCTTGTTTAACAAAATTACCTACTGATGGCCACGTACAATAAGTTTGTAACGGTTATAACTGTTATTAAATTTTGTTGTATTAAATAATTAGTTTTCCATACTAACAGTAATAACTGTTACATATTTAATATACGGAACAGTAATAACCATTATAAAAATAAATATTATAACGGTTATAAATGTTATAAAATTTTCAGTATCAACGGTTATAATTGTTATAGAACCATAGTTTTGTAACGGTTACAACTGTTATAATATTCACAGTATATAACGGTTATAACTGTTAAAATATTTGTGACAACAGTTGTCACGTATGCCGTCGTAACGGTAATAACTGTTATAATATTCAAGGCTTTTGTTGAAAAGCAGAGTCTTATGGTTGATGATCGAAACATAGTTTTAATTAGCATAGCTTTGTGTAAGGTTACTTCGCGATCCTCACACCCCAGTTTGAACCAAAAAAGGGGATAGTGACTGCATGGAAATGGACATATGTTAGTTCTAGCTACAAGTAATGTCATGGTATGGAGCCCATACTGTTTACTTATGTGGAATTCCCTTATTATTTGATGGAAAGTGAGGTACCTTGGATATGATTTGAGTCCCTAGTGGCTCTAGAGTGGTCGACATTACTGACCTATTTTAGAGGTTCGATAGAAGTAGCTAACATATAGTTTATGGTATAACAAATCATCGACGAATGACCGGCCATGTAGATCCAAGGGCTCGACAGCGTCCGAGTCCTGAGGCACTTGCTAGTGTGTCTCAAAATCGGTGAGGATGATCCATTGCCTTGGTTCATAGATGGAAACCCAATTTCCAATACGTGATTTTACGGTTTTAGTAGTAAACCTATATGGCAACGTAATATAATGGTACCTACACCGCCTATGATTGATACATTTATATTCGAAGTTGATTTCTTCACTTACAGTAATAATAAAAGATGAAATTTCGCATATCAAGCATATTTGGCTATTATAAGGGAAAACTCTATCCTCGACTGCGTTCATTATGTGATGGGACCTGAGTCTTATAATAGCTTCATTTTTCCAAAAAACATTACTTTGTTCTATTTTAAACTAAGATTCAGGTGGAGTAAACCCGTTCCGTGTTATACGGCGTGGTCCCATGATATTCCCATTTTAAAATTTAAGATTAATAATTGTTTTAGTTCTCTCACCAGTCTCATAACTGACCTGGAGTTTATTGTTTTAACCTAAACTCTGGGTGCCCATATTTTCCACATGGGTAGCTAGTAGTTTTGGTTTGCAGCTATTCATTTTCACAGGATCCTGGATTTACAGCTGGAGCTATATTCGCAAAGCTCTGTATCCATGTATTCCTTCCAGTTGTGTTATGTATTATTTTCTACTACTATGTAAATTATTTTAAATCTCTGATATTTTCTTCTATATGTTATTTATTCATATTCTGTTATATTCTTGTACTCTGATGTAATTGTTGTAATAGCAATGAAAAGTTCTTCTGTTTTTGTTCTGATGAGTGTTGTTCTCAAAGCAATCCGGGCTTTTCTTTACGGGGAAGTTTGGATCGTTTCAGTTGGTATCAAAGCTTTAATTTACAGAGCTTGAGAACAAGACACATTAGAACCGAACAAAAGGATTCATCAGAGATTGGATTAGTAATATCCAGTAAGAATGACTCATTAGAGATGGGATCAGTAGTATACTAGAATGAGTTTCAAAGAGTGTTATTTTTAAAATAAAATTGAAGACAAATTTTGTTTTTAAAATTTAAACCATATTATACGTATTTGAGTATTTTATTTATATTTGATTTGGACAATCGAGTATATGATGATTTTGCATATACTCGTCATGAACATATATACGAAGTCTCAAATATACTGGATAGATATATAATCACACTCTAGTTGCCGGAGATGATTTTGATGATTGAGGCCTCATCATCAGTATATGTGTTCGAGTATCGACAGTGGGATGTCTATATATTTCCAATTGACTGGTGTGAGAACCAAAACCTTTGTTAGAGTTTATTGTTGTGATTTGCACTGAAATATGATTTTTGACTATATATAAAAGTTATATGTATTTGAAAAGTTAATCACCTAATTGATTGTTGGTTGTAATGTTTAATAATTAGCTTAACTAATTAAAATATTGGAATGATAATTAATTTAACCGATATAAGAAAGAAAGCCAGAATGAAAGTTGAGTTGGTTAGTTAAACAACTTTTTGCTCCGTTCCTTTTTTAGGATGAAAAATTTTTAAGTGGTGGAGATTGTAACAACCCGGAATTTGTGAACCAATTTAAAATTTTTATTTTAGAAATTTTAATGGATTTCAAGAATTTAAAATAATTTATTTTAAATAATAAAGAATAAAAATTTATTTTAATCAAAGTTAGAACGTATAAATTTATTTTAATTATAAAACGAGCATGAAATAGGTGGTGCCTGGCGCAACGGTAAGGTTACCCGGCTGGTAATCTGGAGCGCACAGGTTCGAGCCCCGGCCTCTTCACATAATGTGAGGGAAAGGCTGCGCGAGCTAATCGACCACCCCCAGAGCTCGAAAAGCCGTGAACAGTACCAGGACGGGAGATTGACCTGGGAAGCCCTCGCGCTTGAGTACGGAAGCCTTTGGCACTGGGTAGCCACCTTTATAAAACGAGCCTGAAATGGCGCGGCAGTTTGAAAATTCGATTTCTAATTTCAATTTAATATACAAAATTCATTTTAAGTCAGAATTGGACAAAACCAAAAATAATTGAATCTGTTTAATTATATCTTTCTAACGAATGTGAAAAATATAGATTTCATAATATAAATTGAAAGTTATGTCCAGTTTAAAATTTAGAAAAGTCGTTATGGAATTTATATATTTTTTTAATACATATATGGCCCTTAAAAATAGCCAATGTGCAAACGACCTCCGTTTTCGACAAAAGCACTTTTGTTGAATCCGTAATGTCAAATTATTGCTGGATTCCAATTTTCATAATTTTTGGAATTAATTTGTGAGCGTGGCAAAAGAAAATGTGTTTTGTTAATTTCAATCGAATTAGATTGACCAGAAAATGACCATTTTTCAAACGGTCTCCAAATTAGACGAAATTAGTTTTGTTAGGGCCGTATCGTCAAAATAAAGCTTGATATAATTTTTCTGTAATTTTTAGGAGTCAGTACGTGGCCCTGGTAAATTAAAATTGTAACAACCCGGAAAATCTGAACCAGTTTGAAAATTTTAAATCGGCTAAAATAGTGAATTTAAAATATTTAAAATAAACATTTTAAATAATAACGACGAAAAGTGAGTTTGAATCGATGTTTGAAAATAAATATAATTAACTCTAATTATAAACAAGGCCTGAAATGGCGCGGTAGTTTCAAAATTTGAATTCAAACTTTGACTGACTGCACCGGGTGCAAAACAAAACGGATTTTAGTGAAACAAAAAATATTAAAATAGATTAGTGAATATCTTTCTAAGAATTTGAAAAATCAAAGTTTCATAGCAGGAAGCAAAAGTTATGGCCAAATGAATTTTCAAAAAGGTCGCTATAGAGTTTATATAGCCCGTGAAAATGGCCATTTTGCAAATGACCTCGGAATTTGACGAAACCACTTTTGTTGGATCGGGGATGTTAAATTATTGCCAGGTTTCAAATTTCATAATTTTTGAAGCTAGTATGTGAGTGTGGCAAAGGAAAATGTGTTTGGTCGATTTCTATTAAATTGGATCGACTAGAAAATGGTCATTTTTCAAATTGTCTCAGAATTCGACGAAACTAGTTTTGTTGGGACTGTATCGTTAAAACATAGCTAGATTTATTTTTCGGGAATTTTTAGAATCAGTATGTGGCCCCGGCAAATTGAAAAGTGCGTTCAA
This sequence comes from Allium sativum, assembly GCA_030737875.1. Lineage (NCBI taxonomy): Eukaryota > Viridiplantae > Streptophyta > Magnoliopsida > Asparagales > Amaryllidaceae > Allium > Allium sativum. Next base: position 376,706,559 of record CM060922.1, read on the forward strand.
ATTAAATATTGAATGTTTTATATTTTAATTTGAAGAAAAACTGACTGAAACAATCGAATGGGCCTTCGAAACATATCCCATTGTGTTCGAAATGGGGGTATTTAGCTAGGGACGACAGTCGTTGGGTTTGGATTGGAGTTCGTATGAGATAAGGGGTATTTTTGGATCTTTAAAAAATTATAAATATAAAAAAATCTCATTAGTCCAGGTCAACGTTCTCTCCCCCCGATCCTCCTGAAACGACGACGGAAATGGGTTCAGATCTTCCCAGCCCGATTCCTCCCTCCACAAGCAAAATTAGCTATAGCTCCAATTGAAGAAATTGAAGAACATCTCAAGATCTTCAAATCCATATAAATTTTGCTACCTATCGTGGAGTATTTTGTTCGGATAGACGCTGTGAAGTCAACGACTTCAAACCGCTGCGCCGCCTTGTTCCGATCACCGAGTTCATCGCGGCTAGGGTCTCCTGGCGCGCCTCTCTCCCCTCTTTCACGTGGCGAAGGCCGATCGACGTATAGTTGCGCGGATTACGAGAAAAATCTAAACCTAGTTTAGAACATCAAAACGAGGTAACGACCTATTTTAAATAAACTATATTATAGCACTTTAAAGCACTACGGTTTTTGATTTCACTGTAAAAATAATATTTTTTTCGTTTGTTGACGAAACTCGGTGAAACAAGAGATAGTGGACTCGTGTGGACGTCTTCTACATTCTAGAAGAGATCGCAAATTTTTTTGAGCCTTCTGCTATTTTTGGTGGAGTGGAACCCAATGTGAGATTTCTGAATTATAAACGAAATGGAAAACGACGATGTATAAATTATATAGTCGATGTATGAGTTATATAAGCGTTGTACACCTCATGTATAAGCGTTATATAAGTTGTACGGTCAATGTATAAGTTATATATGCGTTGTAAAAATAATATATGTGTTGAATAGAAGTGAAATATATATATATATACATATATACATATATACATACATACATACATATATATATATATATATACACCCCTCGTCCACAAACCATGGACGATATTTATTGGTTGTGATCGGTGTGAAAATTGGTTGATAGCGAATGGTTGATTAGAATTGTTTGTGGTTGAAATTGATTGATGGTGGTTGAAAAATACCCGTTAGTGGTTGAGAATTATTTGGTTGAAACTACATAGGATTAGTTTGTGGAAAAGAAAAAAATATACATGCCGCCTGCGTGCGAACTACATGCATGAAATCCCCATTGTCAAAAGCTGCGAGGCTTTAAGGTAGAGCGAGGAGCAATACTAGGGAAGGCCCCGGTTTTAACTACCCTGCCGTTATGCTGCCGAATTTTTTTGAAATATTCATGTGTTAGAATTATTTTCATTCGTTGAAATTATTTTCATATGTTGAAACCTCATTCGTGTGTTGAATAGAAATTCATTCATTGAATAGAAATTCATGTGTTGAATGGTATTCGTGTTTTGAAATAAATTGTTTTATAATAAAAATCATATTTTTATCATCTAAATGAACTAAAATAGTCGTGTTTTGAAATAAATTGTTTTATAATAAAAATCATATTTTTATCATTTATATGAACTATATAAAATAGTCACGTTTTGAAATAAATTGTTTTACATTAAAAATCACATTTTTATTACATATATAAATTGTTAAAAATAGTGAAGTGTTGAAATAAATGTCGGTTGGATAAAAATATCATTTTTATCAAAGGTATGAAAATCATATGATTTTGAAATCAAAGAATCGATTATATATATATATATAATTAAATTAAATCGAATAACGAAGCTGTAGTTCATGTTTTGAAACCGTGATTTCAAACGATTAGTGCGGGAGATCAGACCATCGCATTTTCCCAAAACCAAAACCGTTGGGTTCGCTTTGGAAATATCTTTCCAACGGCACCAACTTTGTAAAGATCCAACGGTTGGATTGTCTGGAATGTTTAATTCAAATCTGAAGAAAAACAGCGCCAGAATCGATTATATTTATATATATAAATGTAATTAAATTAAATCGAATAACGACGCTGCAGTTCGTATTTTGAAATCGAAACTTCAAACGACTGTAACGGGAGATCCGACCATCGGATTTTCCCAAAACTGGAACCATTGGATTCGTTTTGAAAAAGATCTTTATAATGATATAAATTTTGTGAAGATCCAACAGTTAGATTTTCAGATATGTGTAAATCAAATTTGAAGAAAAACAACGCCACGGCCGCGTTATGGCCTGAAGCGTCGTTTGAATATATTGGCTATTTTTAAATAAATAAAAATAGCGACAAATTGTTATCGAATATTATAAACGATATGGAATGTAAATTTAGAAACTAACTGAAGGTTAGCTAAGTTGAATGGTTTCCTGGGTTTTGATTTGATGTTGGTTTCAGACTTCGGGGTTAATATTTGGGAAATTGTTCTCTTACTGATTTACGGTTAGTGACTGATGAATTGGAATAAAGCGTATGTTGTGTTTGTGTAGTACTTGTTAATTATATACGCGAGTTGCTCAGAAAGACCGGGGTCATCCCATACTGAATAACCGAATCGACGATAAGAAATCGAAGATGAAGACAGTGGTCGAAGACCGGAGATTTTCACCTCGTTTGGATGGTAACTGATGTCCTGATTAGAAGGCATCCCGAAATATGGATAATGAGTGGTGATCGTCCAGACGTATGTGGAGATCGATGGGTATGCGAGGTATATAGTGCCTCTGGTTTCGTTCAGACCTAGAACGGACTTGTAAATGGACTGTGTGTCTGACATTGGAATTCATTCTGTGTGATTGATAGTCATCAGTTGCATGGTGTGAATTGCCTGTGTGGCATGCTAATATGCAGTGATCAAGGCTTCTGTTGAAAAGCAAAGTCTTGTGGTTGATGATCAAAGCATCGCCTATGTCGCGTAGCTTTGTGTATAACGTGAATTCGCGAGCCTCACACCCCGGTATGAAACAGAAACGGGAGAGGACCTCAGGGAGGGCATGCGTTTCCTTCTAGCTAGAGGTGGTGTCAGTGCTTAAACTGTCTGACATTTATATTATTTTCACCTGTGTGGTTGCTGCTGTTGCGAGGCGCCTCGGTTATGTCGGTTGATCCGGGACCGATGGAGTTATTCGTTGGCTCATTTACGCCCCCAAAGGGCGGGGAAACGCATTGTTCAGGCACTATAATCCACTCCATGTGGACCGGCCCTGTCGCTCCAAGGGGCAGTTGTAGCTGTTCCGGAGGCTCGGGCTAGAGAGTCTCTAAGTCGGTAAGGACTATCCTTTGCCTTGGTTCATGAAGGAAATCCAATTTCCAAATACGACATCATGCGGTTTTGATTGTATACCTATATATGGCGACATGATATATGGTACCCATGCCGTCTATGATTGATAGTTATGATTGAAATTGTTTTGAAACCTATAAACACTAGTAATAATATCAAATTCTTTTGTTTTATTCGTATCAAGCATATTTTGGCCGTTATAAGGTAAAACTCTATCCTCCGGTTTGCGTTGCATTATGTGATGGGAACTGAGTCTTATAATGGCTTTATTTTTATAAAAAGCGTTGCGATGTTTAAAAGATTTACTTGTTTTAAAGCACTGGCAATCCAATGGAGTAAACCCGTTCCGCGAAAGTGGCGTGGTCCTGTGATTGGCCATATTATAAAATGTGTTAAGTAGATTTCTCATACCAGTCCCATGATTGACTCGTAGTTTGTTTCACTTGCAAAATCGAGTGCCCCTTTTTCTACACGGGCAGCCTTGTGTTTAGGTTTTAGAAGGCTCTTTCTGGATAGCTGGAGCTGAAGATGGATTCTATCATTTATCTCTTTTTATGCTGTTTAGCTCCTATCGTACATATTATGTTTGTTTCCGTTGAAGACATTTATGTACAGCTGAATTGTATTTGTACTAAGTATGATCCTGTATACTGTGTAACTCTGATGATTACGTTTATCCAGTGTATTATTTGTTCATTATCTGGTGTGTTTATTTAATTCTGTTCTGCTATTATCTGTTTATGTGTTATATTACAAAGATTACCCTTAACACCGTCGTACGGGGTTTTGGGGTCGTCACAGCGTGGTATCAGAGCTTTGGTTAAGCTTAGTGTTGGAATATAACATATGAACGAACTTGTCAGAAATAAAACCAGTAGTGTTCTAGGACGAATAACTCATTACAGATACGATCAGTAATATCCTAGTATGAGTAAAGCAGAATGAAATAACACCCCAATAGACACATTTACACTTGAAGTATATGTCTCTATGTTTTGAAATATCTTTTCTGTTGACCTGACACTTTGTCTGCTAATTGCAGACGTACTAGAAAATGAGTGGCATAAACAGATAATCGTATGGCTCGACAAGCTAATGAGCCAGTTGTGCTCCTGCAGCCAGAATCAGATATAGAAGTTCTATTCAAGAGATTTCGAAATCTGGGTGGATCACCATTCATAGGCAAAGAATCCATTATGGAAACACAAGCTTGGATTCATTCTGCAGAGAAAATCTTTGAAGGTTTAAAGCTGAGAGATGACCAGAAAAGATTACTGGCGTCTTGGGCACTCAAAGAAGAAGCTTTGTTCTGGTGGGATTCGATTGTTAAGGATAATCCAGAAGGTGATATCACCTAGGATAGATTTAAAGTGATTTTCCTAGAAAGATTTACTCCTCCTGAAGCAACTGGGCAGTTATGTGATGAATTCTCTTATCTGATACAAGGAGATATGACTATTCCAGAACATCATAAGAAATTCAATGAACTTTCTCATTTTGCCCCGCATCTAATTCAAGATCCAAAGAGGAAGAATCTGAGGTTTATTCATGGCCTGCAAAGAAAATATCAGAATAGTGTAATGAGGAATGTGAAGCTTCCTTTTTCTGAAATGATATACATGGCTTACCAGTGTGAGGATCTCGACAAGAAAGGTATGTTGCGTTACGAAGAGGAAGTCAGTTCTAGTAATAAATGTGAGTCTGAAACTGATCGTCCTGAGGCCAGTACGATGTCTGAGGTCAATAAGAAGCCTAAAGTCAATCGGAAAAGGGCAAGATCTGGGAAAGAACTAGTAACAACTGCCACATGCAATAACTGCCATCAGAAAGGGCATTTGTCGATAAATTGCAGAGCTTCAAAGAAACAAAAGAAGTCTCATGATGAAAGGAAATGCCATTAGTGTCACCAAGCAGGTCATATTGCACGGGAGTGCCAACTCTCAAAGAAATCTGAAGCCGTACATATAAATGAAGTGGCAGAAGTGCCTGCATCTTCGTCTGCTCAGGAAAGGGCTGATGTTTTGGAAGGCACGCTTAATGTCAAAAATATTCCAGTTAAAGTACTGTTTGATACAGGCGCGTCGCGAAGCTTTATAACAAAGAATGCGGTTAAGAAACTAGATTTGAATTTGAAGAAGCTCAAAGAACCAATGACTGTCCATAATCCGGTTGGGGGTTCCCTCGATCTCAGTTGGGTTTGTGCGGTACCTGTCTCTTTTTCCTATTATAAGTTCCCTACCATCTCTATCATCATGAATTTTACTGAATTCGATCTTATCTTGGGGTTAGACTGGTTGACCAAATATGAAGCTGAGGTTAGATGCGCCGAGAGAGTTGTTAGGGCAAAGATTAAATCAGGGAATTATATAACCATGCCATGTGAAGGCCCGAATTCAAATAGAAAAGACTTTTTGTCAGCTCTAGATGTTTCTCTTGCTCAAATATAAAATATCCCTGTAGTCACAGAGAATATTCCCGACCTCATAAAAGATATTCCGGTCATCAAGAATTATGCGGATGTGTTCGAAGAAGTTGTTAGCTTACCTCCGTAGAGAGAAATTGATTTCAAAATTGCTTTAATTCCGAACGCAAGGCCAGTAGTGCACTCTATTCGTAGAATGACTCTAAAGGAGAAAGAAGAACCAGACAATCAAACTCGACAGCTTGTATGGAAGGGTCTGATCAGGCCTAGTTTCTCTGATTGGCGAGCAGCAGTGGTGTTTGTCCCAAAGTTTGACGGTATTCTATGATTATCTGTGGATTATCGCGACTTGAATAAACAAACAATAAAGAATAAATATCCATTGCTGCGAATCGATGATTTATTGGATCGCCTGAATGGAGCACAAGTATTTTCAAGGATGGACCTAGCTACAAGTTTCCATAGCTTCGTATTGCCGAAGAGTGTGTTCCTATGACATCATTCATAGGTCCAGACTTATTCTATGAGTGGTTAGTAATGCCGTTCGGCCTATGTAACGCTCCAGCATACTTCGTCGATTTGATGAATCGAGTGTTCAGAGGAGTCCTGAATAAGTTTGTTCTGGTTTCTATCGATGATATTCTAATCTTCTCTAAGTCAAAAGCCGAACATGAAAAACATTTGGATCAAGTTCTAGAAATTCTGAGAAGGAATGTATTGAAAGCCAAACTGTCCAAATGCATATTCTGGCAAGATGAAGTAAAGTTTCTTGGCCACGTGGTATCAAAAGAGGGAATTGCTGTGGATCCAAGTAAAATCACCGCTATTCAAAATTGGAAACAACCTAGTACTCCCATAGAAGTATGAAGTTTTCTTGGATTGGCTAGTTATTACCGGAAGTTCGTTAAAGATTTTTCGAACATATCTAGTCACTTAACGAAGCTTACAAAGAAGCACTCAAAATTAAAGTAGACTCCAGAATGTGAGGAGGCTTTTGAGGAGCTAAAGTTAAGATTAAGAACGACTCCAGTATTAACGATAATTGACGGCAATCAGGACTTGAAAGTCTGGACAGATGCCTCTAGAGAAGGCCTTGGTGCAGTGTTAATGCAAAGAGGTCAAGTGGTTGCTTATGCTAGCCATCAACTTAAGCCACATGAAAAGAATTACGTAACTCATGATCTTGAGTTGTTGGCTATAGTATTTGCTTTGAAAATCTGGAGACACTATCTTCTGGGTGAGAAATTCGAACTGTTTACAGATCACCAGTCGCTAAAGTATCTGTTCACCCAGAAAGACTTGAATCTGAGGCTGCAACGTTGGCTAGAGTTCCTTGCAGCATACGATTTTGAGATTCTATACACTCCAGGGAAAGCCAATGTCATGGCCGATGCGCTAAGTCGAAAGAATGTAATGATCGCCAGCTTTATTATTACGACTTCCTTGATTGACAAAATATCTATTCTTCAGAAGGATGATAATTTTATTAAGGATATGATCATAAGGATTCAGAAAGGCGAACCCTCGTGTTTTAAAATAGATAATGATGGAATCCTGAGATTGAAAGGAAGGATTTGTGTTCTCGACATCCCCGAGCTCAAAAGGGAAGTGTTAGACGAGTGTCACAAGTCCAAGCTGAGTATCCATCCCAGTGTGACCAAAATGTATAACGATCTCAAGCGAACATTCTGGTGGAAGGCTATGAAAAGGGACGTTTCAATATATGTTAGCCGATGCCCTACTTGCCAACTAGTCAAAAGCGACCAACAGAAACTTGCTGGATTGTTGCAACCGCTGGACGTTCCAGGTTGGAAGTGGGAACATATTTCTATGGACTTCATTGATGGTTTGCCCAGAACCAGGAAAGGAAACGATAGTATTTGGGTGATCGTAGATCGCTTCACGAAGACCGCCCATTTCATACCTGTCATATCGAACCGAACTGCTCCGAGTCTGGCGCAGATATATTTCAAGGAAATTGTTAGACTACACGGAGTGCCGCTCAGTATAGTTAGTGATAGAGATCCAATATTCACTAGCAAATTCTGGGAGGCATTTCAAGTAGAACTGGGAACAAAGCTGAATCTAAGCACCGCCTATCATCCTCAGACAGATGGTCAAACCGAGAGGGTGAATCGTATACTAGAAGATTTATTGTGGGCTTGTGTTCTAGATTTTGGTGGATCATGGGAAGACCATTTACATTTGCCTGAGTTCTCATACAACAACAGCTACCAAGCAAGCCTGACAATGTCGCCATTCGAAGCGTTGTATGGTAGACCGTGCCGACCTCCTGCTTGTTGGGTCGAACCTGGTAATAGGCTTGTATTGGGACCTGATATGATCCGCGAGGCTGCCAACAAAGTCGATTTCATTAAGAAACGATTACTCGCCGCTCAAAGCCGACAGAAGAGCTATGCCGATAAGAGAAGAAGAGATATATCGTTTGCTATTGGCGACTATGTATATTTGAAAGTATCGCCGATGAGAGGAGTTATCCGGTTCGGTAAAACAGGGAAATTGGTGCCCAAATTCATTGGTCCGTTTCCTATTCTTGAACGGGTTGGAACTCTCGCTTATAGAATTCAATTGCCGGATTGGTTGCCTGGAGTGCATGATGTATTTCACATATCTCAACTTCGAAAGCACGTTCATGATCCAGACTTGATCGTGGAAGAAGCAGCGCAACATGATATTGAAATTACTCCAGAATTGGCTGTGAGAAGAGAGCCGCTAAAGATCATTGGCAAAGAAACAAAAGAACCGAGGAACAAAAAGGTTCACTTAGTCAAAGTGCAATGGAGTGGAGATCCGCGAGATTGTACTTAGGAAATAGAGAAGAGCATTCAGAAAGCCTATCCTAAGTGCAGGGTGGATATCTCTGATTGACTCTGGTGCAAGGTACATTTACCATATTTTGAAATTTCCATTATGTTCTCTGCTTCGTTATTATTTTCTTTCATGAATGTAAACTTTTAATTCTATAGTCCGAATGATTTCAAAAGAGTGTATGAATTAATTTGTATGATTTTGAAAAGTTAAAAAAAAATTGCTTGTTGTTTGGGTTGTGTGATAGTAGGTTGGATTAATTAAATTATTAGAACGATAGTCAATTTAATTAAAAAGAGAATGAATGGTAGAATTTATTCGATTAAATCACATATTGAACTGATTTAAAAATAGATAGAAATATATACATGTGCATTATATATGTTTGAATAGGTAAATGGATTAGCTGTTGAGTAAAGAATTTATTTGCGTGCCCGACAAATAGGTAAACCTTAATGAGATGGATGCGAAATATTATTATATCAACTCCTGTGAATGCCATTGGATGCGAAGTGCTGGTTGTTCTGTGTGTAATAATAAACGTCGCCATAGGCTAGTAACAATTAATTTTGAACTACATTACATGGCATACTTCTTGAAGATAGGCATACTTCATCATATACCACATAAGCATTTGGAGCTTGCGTGACGAGGTGGAAGATTTACCATACGAGCGAGAGGCTTGTATGGCGATGACTATATATTACAGGTTGAACTGATGACTGATATGGACCATATAAAATTGTAACGATAAATTGCCAGATTAATAAAAAACTCCACACGGGTCTGGAGTTGGCAATAATCACGTCTCTCTAGTTATCAGATACGACACATGTATTATTTATTTCCTACACGGGACGAGGTGACGAGAATTTATTCTCTGGAGTAATTAAAAATACACACTCCCTCAGGTTTAGATAGGGTGACGAGAATTTATTCTCTGGAGTTATTATCTATACACGCTCCCCTGTAAACACCAGAATATTCATATAAATATGTGTACGCTTTATAGGATTTATTGGGTACCTAAAACGGCCTAATAAATTTCTACCCCCTACAAAGGAGGTTATGGCGAAATTTTTCAAAAATTTACGGTGTTAGCCAAATTTTTGAAGAATTAGAAAATTCTCAGAAACTGAAAAGTTGGAGAATGGAAGCCAGATTGAAAGAAGAGTTGATTAATCAAACCACTTTTGACTTTGTTCCTTTTCGGGGACGAAAAGTTTTAAGTGGGGAGATTGTAACAACCCGGAAAATCTGAACCAGTTTGAAAATTTTAAATTGGCTAAAATAGTGAATTTAAAATATTTAAAATAAATATTTTAAATAATAACGACGAAAAGTGAGTTTGAATCGACGTTTGAAAATAAATATAATTAATTCTAATTATAAACAAGGCCTGAAATGGCGCGGTAGTTTCAAAATTTGAATTCTAACTTTGACTGACTGTACCGGGTGCAAAACAAAATGGATTTTAGTGAAACCAAAAATATTTAAATCTGTTAGTGAGTATCTTTCTAACCAATTTGAAAAATCGAAGTTTCGTAGCAGGAAGCAAAAGTTATGGCCAAATGAATTTTCAGAAAGGTCGCTATAGGGTTTATATAGCCCGTGAAAATGGCTATTTTGCAAATGACCTCGGAATTCAACGAAACCACTTTTGTTGGATCCGGGATGTTAAATTATTGCTAGGTTTCAAATTTCATAATTTTTGAAGCTAGTATGTGAGCGTGGCAAAGGAAAAGGTGTTTGGTCGATTTCTATTAAATTGGATCGACCAGAAAAGGGCCATTTTTCAAACGGTCTCAGAATTCGACGAAACTAGTTTTGTTAGGACCGTATCGTCAAAACATAGCTAGATTTATTTTTCGGGAATTTTTAGAATCAGTATGTGGCCCCGGCAAATTGAAATGTGCGTTCAAATTAAATATTGAATGTTTTATATTTTAATTTGAAGAAAAACTGACTGAAACAGTCGAATGGGCCTTCGAAACATATTCCATTGTGTTCGGAATGGGGGTATTTAGCTAGGGACGACAGTCATTGGGTTTGGATTGGAGTTCGTTTGAGATAAGGTGTATTTTTGGATTTTTAAAAAATTATAAATATAAAAAAAATCTCATTAGGCCAGGTCAACGTTCTCTCTCCCCGATCCTCCTGAAACAACGACCCAGCCCGATTCCTCCCTCCACAAGCAAAATTAGTCATAGCTCCAGTTGAAGAAATTGAAGAACATCTCCAGATCTTCAAATCCATATAAATTTTGCTACCTATCGTGGAGTATTTTGGTCGGATCGACGTTGTGAAGTCAGCGACTTCAAACCGCCGTGCCGCCTTGTTCCGACCACCGAGTTCATCGCGGCTAGGGTCTCCTGGCGCTCCTCTCTCCCCTCTTTCACGTGGAGAAGGCCGATCGACGTATCGTTGCGCGGATTACGAGAAAAATCTAAACCTAGTTTAGAACATCAAAACGAGGTAACGACCTATTTTAAATAAACTATATTACAGCACTTTAAAGCGTTACGGTTTTTGATTTCACTACAAAAATCATATCTTTTTCGTTTGTTGACGAAATTCAGTGAAATAGGAGACAGTGGGCTTGTGGACGTCTTCTACATTCTAGAAGAGACCGCATATTTTTCCGAGCCTTCTGCTATTTTTGGTGGAGTGAAACCCAATGTGAGATTTCTGAATAATAAACGATATAGAAAACGACAATGTATAAATTATATAGTCAATGTATGAGTTATATAAGCGTTGTACACCTCATGTATAAGCATTGTATAAGTTGTACCGTCAATGTATAAGTTATGTATGCGTTGTAAAAATAATATATGTGTTGAATAGAAGTGAAATTTATATATATACATATGTGTGTGTATATATATATATATATATATACGCCCCTCGTCCACAAACCATGGACGATATTTATTGGTTGTGATTGGTGTGAAAATTGGTTGATAGCGAATGGTTGATTAGAATTGTTTGTGATTGAAACTGATTGATGGTGGTTGAAAAATACCCGTTTGTGGTTGAGAATTATTTGGTTGAAACCACATAGGATTAGTTTGTGGAAAAGAAAAAAATATACATGCCGCCTGCGTGCGAACTAGATGCATGAAATCCCCATTGTCAAAAGCTGCGAGGCTTTAAGGTAGAGCGAGGAGCCGTACTAGGGACGGCCCCGGTTTTAATTACCCTGCCGTTATGCTGCCGAAATTTTCTGAAATATTCATGTGTTAGAATTATTTTCATTTGTTGAAACCGCATTCATGTGTTGAATAGAAATTCATTCGTTGAATAGAAATTCATGTGTTGAATGGTATTCGTGTTTTGAAATAAATTGTTTTATAACAAAAATCATATTTTTATCATCTATATGAACTATATAAAATAGTCGTGTTTTGAAATAAATTGCTTTATAATAAAAATCATATTTTTATCATCTATATGAACTATATAAAATAGTCGCATTTTGAAATAAATTGTTTTACATTAAAAATCACATTTTTATTGCATACATGAACTGTTAAAAATAGTGAAGTGTTGAAATAAATGTCTGTTGGATAAAAATATCATTTTTATCAAAGGTATGAAAAGCATATGGTTTTGAAATCGAAGAATCAATTATATTTATATATATATAAATATAATTAAATTAAATCGAATAACGAAGCTGCAGTTCGTGTTTTGAAACCATGATTTCAAACGATTAGTGCGGGAGATCCGACCATCGCATTTCCCCAAAACCGAAACCGTTGAATTCGCTTTGGAAATATCTTTCCAACGACACCAACTTTGTAAAGATCCAACGGTTGGATTGTCTAGAATGTTTAATTCAAATCTGAAGAAAAACAGCGCTAGAATCGATTATGTTTATATATATATATAATTAAATTAAATCGAATAACGACGCTGTAGTTCGTATTTTGAAATTGAAACTTCAAACGATTGTACCGGGAAATCCGACGATCGGATTTTCCCAAAATTGGAACCGTTGGATTCATTTTGAAAAGGTCTTTCTAATGATATAAATTTTGTGAAGATCCAATGGTTAGATTTTCAGAAATGTGTAAATCAAATCTGAAGAAAAACAGTGCCACGACCGCTTATGGCCTGAAGCGTCGTTTGAATAAATTGGCTATTTTTTAAATAAATAAAAATAGCGACAAATCGTTATAAAATATTACAAATGATATGGAATGTAAATTTAGAAACTAACTGAAGGTTAGCTAAGTTGAATGGTTTCCTGGGTTTTGATATGATGTTGGATTCGGCCTTCGGGGTTATTTGGGAAATCATTCTCTTACTGATTTACGGTTAGTGACTGATTAAATGGAATAAAGCGTGTGTTGTGTTTGCGTAGCACTTGTTAATTATATACGCAAGTTGCTCAGAAAGTCCGGGGTTATCCCATTCTGAATAATCGAATCGACGATAAGAAATCGAAGATGAAGACGGTGGTCGAAGACCGGAGACTTTCACCTCGTTGGATGGTAACTGATGTCCTGATTGGGAGGCATCCCGAAATATGGATAATGAGTGGTGATTGTCCAGACGTATGTGGAGATCGATGGGTATGCGAGGTATATAGTGCCTCCGGTTTCGTTCAAACCCAGAACGGACTTGTAAATGGACCGTGTGTCTGACATCGGAATTCATTCTGTGTGATTGATAGTCATCCGTTGCATAGTGTGAATTGCATGTGTAGCATGCTAAGATGCAGTGATCAAGGCTTCTGTTGAAAAGCAAAGTCTTGTGGTTGATGATCAAAGAACCGCCTGTGTGGCATAGCTTTGTATATAACGTGAATTCACGTGCCTCACACCCCGGTATGAACCAGAAATGGGAGAGGACCTCAGGGAGGGCATGCGTTTCCTTCTAGCTAGAGGTGGTGTCAGTGCTTAAACTAGCTGACATTTATATTATTTTCACCTGTGTGGTTGTTGCTGTTGCGAGGCGCCTCGGTTATATCGGTCGATCCGGGACCGATGGAGTCATTTGTTGGCTCATTTACGCCCCAAAGGGCGGGGAAACGCATTGTTCAGACACTATAATCCACTCCGTGTGGACCGGCCCTGTCGCTCCAAGGGGCAGTTGCGGCTGTTCCGGAGGCTCGGGCTAGAGAGTCTCTAAGTCGGTAAGGACTATCCTTTGCCTTGGTTCATGAAGGAAATCCAATTTCCAAATACGACATCGTGCGGTTTTGATTGTATACCTATATATGGCGACATGATATATGGTACCCATGCTGTCTATGATTGATAGTTATGATTGAAATTGTTTTGAAACCTATAAACACTAGTAATAATATCAAATTCTTTTATTTTATTCGTATCAAGCATATTTTGGCCATTATAAGGTAAAACTCTATCCTCCGGTTTGCGTTGCATTGTGTGATGGGAACTGAGTCTTATAATGGCTTCATTTTTATAAAAAGCATTGCGATGTTTAAAAGATTTACTTGTTTTAAAGCACTGGCAATCCAATGGAGTAAACCCGTTCCGCGAAAGTGGTGTGGTCCTGTGATTGGCCATATTATAAAATGTGTTAAGTAGATTTCTCATACCAGTCCCATGACTGACTCGTAGTTTGTTTCACTTGCAAACTCGGGTGCCCCTTTTTCTACACGGGTAGCCTTGTGTTCAGGTTTTAGCAAGACTCTTTCTGGATAGCTGGAGCTGAAGATGGATTCTATCATTTATCTCTTTTTATGCTGTTCAGCTCCTATTGTACATATTTTGTTTGTTTTCGCTGTAGACATTTATGTATAGCTGAACTGTATTTGTACTAAGTATGATCCTGTATACTGTGTAACTCTGTTGATTACGTTTATCCAGTGTATTATTTGTTCATTATCTTGTGTATTTATTTAATTCTGTTCTGCCATTATCTGTTTATGTGTTATATTCCAAAGATTACCCTTAACACCGTCGTACGGGGTTTTGGGGTCGTCACAAAAATGTACATTCAAATTGAACATATATTAATTTATATTTTAAATTTAATGAAAATTGATCGAACGATTGAATTGGTTTACGAAACGTACCCCATTGTGTTCGAAATGGGGTTTTTTGGCTAGGGGCAACAGTCGTTGGGTTTGAATTGGAGTTCGGAATGATTTTGACATTTAAAACAAATTAAATAAAATTAAATTAAATTATATACATATAAATATCGTTCAAAAGGTAAAACCCAAATTTCTACTTCCCAGGCCGCCGTTTCAAATGAAAAACAATGGCCGATATCGTTGCCAATTTGACCGCAAATCGCTCCCAAAATACAACAAATTAAATCCAAAATTCTAAATGAAATCGAAGAGATTTTTTGCTCTATCGTTCTATACGGTTGAGATGTATTTGTGTTGAGAGGATGGGGGAATCCAGGTGCTCGAACTTGCCTCATTCGAGGCTGCTTCCGGCGCGGGTGGGCCCACCAAATGGCGCACCACCGCGGGTGGTGGAAGAGGGCGCGAAGGGCTGTCACGTCGTGCGGTTTGATTAGGGTTCGGCTTGGTGGATGGACAGTGAAATCGATACCTAGTTTGGAGCGACAACGAAGAGCAGGCGGTCCAGTTTTCACGATATTGAAGAAGGATTAAAGGGGATTGGCAAAGTAATTATTTCATTACTTACTAATTAATTATTTAAAATTGTAATTAATATATAAACAACCATATCTTCTTCATACGAGGTCCAAATCGGATGATTTCAGATACGTTGAAATCGTCTCGACGAGCACTTCAACATGGAACTGACTAGAATCAATTTGGAGCAAATCAGAATTTGGGGAAAATTCAAACCCAAACAGTACTAAAATCATCAGTTAAAGACTGACGGATTGGAAACGAAGGTGAGAACTCCTCACTGAAAATTCTCACATTTATTTATTCTTATAAACGAAAATATATAGAATTGCCAGTTTAGATTTTTATCAGTTAATTTATTATAAATTGTATACGATGCATGTTAGATCACCTTACTCGTCCATAGACCATGGACGTTTTAAATTGACTGTATTGTGTGTCGTTTGTGATGTTGAAATGTTTAACATATTAAAAATAATGTTAATATTAATGTGATAGTGAAATTAAATTATTAATATTCACTTATAATTTAAACAGTGAAAAATTGGCTTATTAGAAAAATAAGTCAAACCGAATTAGAATTGGTTAAATTTATTAACCAATGATTTATTTAAATAGACTGTTGTTGTTTGAAAACCCCACACGGGTATTGGGATGATATTTGACATACACTATTCCCAGTATTTGGTTGTATGTCAATCGATAGGTTGACAGATTGTGTTGAGCATTATTTATTTATTTTAACGCTTACACAGTTGTGAAATGCACTATGAATGTTGTATGAATTTTTAATGATCGTTTATCATTATTATTATATACATGCGATGTACGAAATCCATATAACTAAAATTATATGGTAATTGATTGAGTTGCATTCCGATTCAGAAATAAAGAATCTTTAAAAATAAAGAATATTTTAAAGGAACGAATATTTTTATACATAAAAGAATGTCATCTTTAACATGTTAATGAAAATAAAATAATCATTTGTTGAATTATATTTTTGTACATTAAAAATGTCATCTTTAACATGTTAATGAAAATAAAATAATCATTTGTTGAATTATATTTTCGTACATTAAAAATGCCATCTTTAACATGTTAATGAAAATCAAATAATCATTTGTTGAATTATATTTTTGTACATTAAAAATATCACTTTCAACATGTATATGTAAGAACCATTAAAATCTACATGTCTTGAAATATATTTTTGTTCATTAAAAATGTTTGTTCATTAAAAATAAAGAATATTTTAAATGTAGAATATTTTAATATAAAGAATCTTTTAAAATAAAGGATATTTTACAACGAATATTCAAAAATAATATTCAGTGAAGAATAAAATTGTCATTTTGATGTTCGCTTTTAGATGGACACAAAATATAAAAAAAATGAAGGCGAGTTAAGTAGCAAACGCCATTTTAACCCGAACGGGTTTATCGATCAATTTTACTCATTTTATAATGAACATCGGAAAGAAGTGATTTCAAAATCTAATACTTTTAAAATATTATCATTTTAATATGACAAAGATACAAAATATTCAATTTTGATTTAAAACTGAAAATGAAGTTAAAATCGTTTTAAAATGAATTTATAAATATATTATAGAATACGTTTTAAATGGAAATCGACGATATTATATATATATATATATATATATATATATATATATATTTTTAATGGCCTGAATAGAACGCGCCGCGCAGCGACTATTCGCGAATTTCAACCAATAACTTTAAATTGGTGTAACGGGAGATCCGATCGTCGGATTCTCCTAAAACCCGTGCCGTTGGGTTCATACCAAAAAGGGATTTCCAATGAATATAAGTGATTTGAAATCTAACGGTTGGATTTTAAAATATGTCCAAATCAATTTTGGGAAAGGTCGTTATAAATGCAGTTCGGTGGCCGTTATTGGAAACCGACTGTAAGGGCCTTAATAAAATTATTAAAAATATGTAAAAATTATGGAAATAATTGAATTGGAAAGAATTTGGATGAAAAATTTCAATTTTGTAAAGATAAAAATATATTTTTATCAAAATGAACTAGTTATTAACTAGAATAATAATCTAGTGTTTTTAAATAAGTAAAAGAATGTGATTTTGGGTTTGTCGTGAATGGTGTCTTAAATAACACTGTTCTTAAACCCAGTTCAGGAAAGAATAAATATTTTAATTAAGATTTAGTGAAGTTTTCCAATTAATTAATAATCAGTTCGAATTAAATAAAATAAATTGGATTTTTGGGTTTGTCGTGAATGGTGTCTTAAATAACACTGTTCTTAAACCCAGGTTAGTAAAGAATAAATCTTTTAATTAAGATTTAGAGAAATTTACCAATTAATTAATATTTAATTGGAGTTGAAATGAAAGTTGATTTTGGGTTTATCGTGAATTGTGTTTTAAACGGCATTTATTCTTTAACCCAATTAACAGTGAAAATATAATTTGGAATTTATAAATCTTTTATTAAGATTTAAATGGAAATTTTCCAAAGTAAAGTTTTCCAATTTAATATATTAAATTGGAATTGAATGGAATTAGATTTGGTAATAATCGAGATGAGCTTCTATGGATGAAGACCGCTACTATATATGGAATTTATAGGGCCTTGCCGCTATTCCATTTGTATTATTAGTATGACACGGGAATTTATATCGATTATATACTGTTATGATTTTCGTGTAGATTCCATTTTTGAAAAGAAGATGAATTTAGGTTTATTGTGAACAATGTTTTAAAATAACATTTGTTCTTTAACCCAGTTGAAGATAAGATTAATTTCTTAAATTTTAATAACCATTAAGTAATGAATTTTGGAGATTAAAACTTAACTAGAGTTATAATGAATCTTTAAATAAATTAAAATGTGAAAGAGATAATTAAATTTATCGAATTCATGAAATGATCGAGAATAGAGTACCACCAGTTTTACTCCAGGCGGTAATTAAATCTTTAATTAGATTTGAACGTGAAAGGGTAATTAAATTCATCGATAACACCGTAGATATGGAGAAACTACCAGTTTGCTTTATGGGATGAATAGGTTGGGATTGGGATAATAAATGATATATGATTACTTCGGTAAGGTTCGCTAATCCCGACTAGTTGATGAACCTTAATATGGTTTATGATTGTGAAAAGATAAAATAAAATCTTTAGAAATTGATATCCAAAGGAAGATTAAAGAATAAATTTAAAAGAATTTATCTTTGATAAAATTAATGGGAACATTTCCCTAATAATGTGAATATTTTATTAAAGGAAAATTCTGGATCGGAATGAAGCGTATGATGTGTTTTTATAGCGTTTGATTATAAAATATGCGAGTTATTCGGAAAGACCGGGTTTAACCCATTTTGAATAATTAATACGACGACCAAAAGTCGAAGTTGAAGATGGTGGTTGAAGACCAGAGTTCTTCACATCATTTGGATGATTACTGATGTCTTGATTGGGCTGTACACCCAAGACAAGGTAATAAGTGGTGATCATCCAAACGTACTTGGAGATCGACCCGATATGCGAGGGCCTCTCTCCCGTATTGGACATATGGGATTGTTAAGAGAAATTGGAATAATCGGCTACCTGATGCTGCAGCCTTTTGTTCTCATGTATTTTAAATTTCTGTATTTGTGGGCTCAATCTTGTAACTGGGTCAATTAGGCCCATCACCATATATTTGTGACCATATATATTACTCACAATGTACATTTTACGGACAGTACAATTCATTTTCAAAAGATGAATACAAAACTATTCTTCTTACATTCTTTCTACTAATCATCTCTGCTCTATAAATATCAAGATCTGCTATACTTCATAAGAACTTACATGGTATCAGAGCCTTGAAGCTTCACAACAAATGTGCCACGCCTAAAACCGCTCAGTTCACATATTCTCGGCTTCATCACTTGTAACGACCCAGAAAATCTGAACCAATTTAAAATTTTTAAATTGGCTAAAATAATGGATTTTAAATATTTAAAATAAATATTTTAAATAATGGCGATGAAAACTGAGTTAAAATCGACATTTGAAAACCAATATAATTAATTATAATTATATATAGAATTGAAAAGGGCGCGGTAGTTCGATAATTCGATTTCAAACTTCAATTGAATATACCGGGTGCAAAACAATCCGTATTTTAGTGAAACCAAAAACATTAGGATCTAATTGGTAATATCTTTCTAACGAATCCGACCAATCGAAATTTGATAGCGGGAATCAAAAGATATGTCCAGTTGAAAATTCTGAATAGTCGCTATGGAATTCAGGCCCTTAAAAATGAACACTTTGCAAACGACCTCGGATTTCGACGAAACCACTTTTGTTGGGTCCGGGATGTGAAGTTATTGCTAGGTTTCAAATTTCATAATTTTCCGAATCAATATGTGAGCGTGGCAAAGGAAAACGCGTTTGACCAACTTCAGTTGATTTTAATCGACTGGAAATTGGCCATTTTTCAAACGGTCTCAGAATTCGACGAAACTAGTTTTGTTAGGACCGTATCGTCAATACAAAGCTAGAAAATATTTTTTGAGAATTTTTCTAGTTAGTATGTGACCCCGGTAATTTGAAATGTGCGCTTAAAATTCAATATAGTGATTTAAATGAAAATTCAAAAGGAAACTGATTGTAACGATCAAATCAGCTTACGATACATATCCCATTGTGTTCGGAATGGGGGTGAAACGCTATGGACGACAGGCGGTGGGCCTCGTTTCGAGGTTGTATGTAAAAGTCAACCTTTTTGCAAAATTAAATAATTAAATAATAAAATAATAAAAATAATTCTTAATTTCCCTCCTTTATCTCCTTTCTGGCCCCCCCCGATTCAGTTAAACAGAAAAAAAAAAGAGGTAAAACCCTAATCGATCGCCGACGACCGCCTCCACCAACCTCCCACCGCCCACCGCCTGTTCTTCCTCCAAGTCCACCGCTTCCACACCCCTCTCCCTCCGTTCGCTTCGCCTGCTCCTCCCTGTTCGAACCCTCCCATCGCGACGCGATTCGAGACCCCCCCCAGCCGACGACCTCCCACCGCCGACCGCCTGTTCTTCCTCCAAGCCCACCGCCACCAGAAAAAAAAAACCCCCTCTGTAAGTTTTTTTTTGTTTTGTTATTTTATTTTAATGATTTAAAAACTGTTTTATTTTAATTAGAATTATAACTGAATTTTAATTAGGTTTAATACTGTTTTTTTTAGGGATTAAAAACTTAATGTTTATAAGGATTAAAACTGTTTTTTTTAAGAATTCAAAACTGATTTTAATTATGATTTAAAAACTGATTTTAATTATGATTTAAAAACTGATTTTAATAAGAATTTAAAACTGATTTTAAAAAAGAATTCAAAACTGATTTTAATTAGATTTAAAAACTGATTTTAATAAGGATTTAAAACTGTTTTTTTTAAGAATTCAAAACTGATTTTAAAAGATTATAAAACTGATTTTATTTTGAAAAGAAAACTGATTTTTTTTCTCTCGAAAGAGGTTAAAACTGATTTTTAAAAAGGTTTTAAAACTGATTTTAAGTTAAAAGAAAAAAGATTTGAATTTTAAATAGGAAAAGATTTAAACAAAAAAAAGAAAAGATTCGATCTTTAAAATGGAAAAGACGGAATTTTTATTAAGATGTAAGATATGATTTTTATATATTGAAAGTCGAAGTAAAAATCAGATTTTTATATATTGAAAGTCGAAGTAAAAATCATATTTTTATATATTGAATAGCGTGGTAAAAATTCGATTTTTATATATTGAATAACATCGTAAAAATTCGATTTTTACATATGTAGAGGATACGGGCGAAAGCGACAAAAGGCGAAGATTTCTATAAGTGAAGTGTCGTGCAGTTGGATAGCTATTGGTGAGATTTCTGATTTAAAAATTATATATATGTGTTGAAAATGAAAGTGAATTGCTATATATAAATATCTATATATATATATATACGCCCCTCGTCCACAAACCATGGACGATATTTATTGGTTGAAATTGTTGTGAAAATTGATTGATAGCGAATGATTGTTTGGGATTGTTTGTGATTGATATTGGTTGATTGTGGTTGAAAAATACCCATTTGGGGTTGTGAAATATTTGGTTGAAACCACATAGGATTAGTTTGTGGAAATGAAATAAATATATACATGCCGCCTGCGTGCGAATTAGATGCATGATCCCCATTGTCAAAAACCGCGAGGTTTTAAGGTAGAGCGAGGAGCCGTACTAGGGACGGTCCCGGTTTAACTACCCTGCCGTTATGCTGCCGAAATTTTGAATAATATTCGTGTGTTTGAATTATTTTCATATGCTTAAACTATATTTATTCATTGATTAGAAAACATTCATGTGTTGAATTGATATTCATTCGTTGATTAGAAATTCATGTGTTGAATGGTATTCATATTTTGAAATAAATTGTTTGATAATAAAAATCACTTTTTATCACCTATATGAACCATATAGAAAAATAGTGTTTTGAAATGAATTGTTTTACAATAAAAATCACATTTTTATTGTATGCATAAATCGTTGAAATGTGAAGTGTTAAAAATAGCCACTTGTTCAAAATAAACATATATGAGTTGAAATATTCATTAATTAGCTAATGAAATGATTTGCACCTATTTATGTAACATTAGAATGAATGGTGATTTTAAATCAAACAGAAATCAAATATGAAGTTGAATAGAAAATGATAAATGATAAGAACTGCATATATATGTACATGCATATTCATTGAACAGGTTATAGCAAAGGAGCTAGAGAAGAGGAATAAAATTTTGTGCCCGACAAATAGGTACACATTTACTGTTTTGTTTGGGTGATGATTTTATGAGCCTGTTGGCTAGCCGCTTGGCTTTTTCTTTTTCTTTTTGAGATTAGAAGGACCGGGAAAGCTATTTGCGATTTCCCGATGCTCCCGGTGCAGGGGAGGTTATGGCGAAATTTTCCAAAATTTTAAGGTGTTAGAAAAATATTTGAAGTGAAAACGATATGGAAATCATTGAACGAACTATATTTATATAAATATATAAATATAAATAAAATTAAAACGAAACGAGGCCGTGCTGTTCGTATTTTGAAACCATGATTTCAAACAACTAGTACGGGAAATCCGACCATTGGATTTTCCCGAAACCTCAACCGTCGGGTTCGCCTTGGAATAATCTTTCCAACGGCACCAACCTTGTAAAAATCCAACGGTTGGATTGTCTGGAATGTTAAATTCAAATCTGAAGAAAAACAGCGCCAGAAGCGATTATATTTATATATATATAAATATAATTATATATTTAATCGAATAACGACGCTGCAGTTCGTATTTTGAAATCGAAATTTCAAACGATTGTACCGGGAGATCCGACCGTCGGATTTTCCCGAAACTGGAACCGTTGGGTTCGTTTTGAAAAGACCTTTCTAATGATGTAAATTTTGTGAAGATCCAACGGTTAGATTTTCAGATATGTGTAAATCAAATCTGAAGAAAAACAGCGCCACGGCCGCTTTATGGCCCGAAGCGTCGTTTTGAATATATGGGCTATTTTAAAATAAATAAAAATAGCGATAAATCGTTATAAAATATTATAAACGATATGGAATGGAAATAAACTGAATTTGTTCGATTTATGTGGCTTTTGATGGTTGAATGTGTTTGGTGTGAAAATTACATTAAAAGAACACAATTGGTGTTGTCGAACAATTTAACCATTGAAATAAATTGATTTGAAATTCTAAATATACGTGAATTATTTGAAAAGGCCGAGTTAATTCTCATTTCAAATAATTGACCGACGATTGAAAGTCGAAGATGAAGACGATGGTCGAAGACCGGAGATCTTCACCTCGTTTGGATGGTAACCGAGGTCCTGATTGGGAGGCATCCCGAAATATGGATAATGAGTGGTGATCGTCCAGACGTACGTGGTGATCGATGGGTTTGCAAGGTATTTAGTGCCTCCGGTTTCGTTCAGACCCAGAACGGACTTGTAAATGGACTGTGTGTCAGACATTGGATTTTATTCTGTGTTGATTGATCTCTGTTAAATATACATTTGTTTGGCGGCGGAGAATTTATTCTTTTGCTTAACGCCCTTCTCTGAGACGTACGAGCTCAGAGGTTGTATATCGATGGACATCAGTCGCATGGCATGAATTGCCTGTGTGGCATGCTAAGATGCAGTGATCAGGGCTTCTATTGAAAAGCAAAGTCTTGTGGTGATGATCAAAGCACCGCCTGTGTGGCGTAGCTTTGTGTATAACGTGAATTCGCGAGCCTCACACCTCGGTATGAACCTAAAACGGGAGAGGACATCAGGGAGGGCCTGCGTTTCTTTCTAGCTAGGGTGGTGTCAGTGACCTACCAGCCCTGACATTTATATACTTTTCACCTATGTGGTTGTTGCTGTTGCGAGGCGCCTCGGTTTGATCGGACGATCCGGGTCCGATGGAGTCATTCGTTGGCTCGTTTACGCCCCAAAGGGCGGAGAAACGTAGTATTCAGGCATAATAATCCACATCGGTGGACCGGCCCTGACGATCCAAGGGCTCACCTGAGTCTGGGCCTGAGACATGGGCTAGATTGTCTCGAATTCGGTAAGGACTATCTTTTGCCTTGGTTCATGACGGAAATCCAATTTCCAAATACGTGATCGTGCGGTTTCAATTGTATATATATATTTGGCGACATAGTGGCATGGGACGCTCATGTCGTCTATGATTGATAGTTATGATTTGAAATTGCTTTCAAAACATATAAACACTAGCAATAATATCAAATGCCTTTGTTTTATTCGTATCAAGCATATTTTGGCTGTTATAAGGTAAAAACTCTATCCTCCGGTTTGCGTTGCATTGTGTGATGGGAACTGAGTCTTATAACGGCTTCATTTTTATAAAAAGCATAGCGATGTTTAAAAGAAAGATTTGTTTTAAAGCACCGGCAATCCAATGGAGTAAACCCGTTCCACGAAAGTGGTGTGGTCCTGTGATTAGCCAATTATATATGTGTTGAGTGGATTTCTCATACCAGTCCCATGACTGACTCGTAGTTTGTTTCACTTTCAAACTCGGGTGCCCCTTTTTCTCCACGGGCAACCTTGTATTCAGGTTTAGCTGGTTCTTTCTGGATAGCTGGAGCTGAAGATGGATTCTATCATTTATTTCTTTTTATGCTGTTCAGCTCCTATTGTACATATTTTGTTTATTTCCGCTGTAGACATTTATGTATAGCTGAACTGTATTTGTACTAAGTAAGATCCTATATACTGTGTAACTCTGATGATACTTTTATCCAGTATATTTTATTGTTCATTATCTGGTGTATTTATTTAATTCTGTTCTGCTATTATCTGTTTCTGTGTTATATTCCAAAGATAGCTCTGTTTCCGTCTGAACGGGAATTCGGGTCGTCTCAACGTGCTGCCAGGCTGCATCATCGCTGGCCATTTGAGAAACATTGCTTTCTCATCATTTGGCGTGTGATTTTCCCGATTTGATCAAGGTCAGTTCTGTTTTGATCATGCTAATCAATTTGTTTCTTGATTCTGTGCCTCGCTAAGAAACAGCTGTCCGGTGTTTTCTATCCATCATCCAACATTTTCAAGCTGCATCAGCATAATTTCTTGCCTTCATTTCATCCATGGCCCAAGGAGATAATAATAATACTTCTGTTACATCCCCAACATCTGTCGCTGATCCATCAAGCGCAACAGCCACCGATCCAGCATCAAGAAATGCAACTTTGGAGTTCATTAAGGCAATTAAGCCCCAAAGCCAACTGATTAACATTCAACTCGATGAGGAAACTTCTTGCTGTGGAAGTTTCAAATCGAATCTACAAATAAAGGCTACGGCCTTGAATGGTACATATTGGGTACAGTTATCATTCCACCTAAAAACACATTTGAAGAAGGAAGATTAGTTAGCAATCAAGAATTCCTGACACATCTAAGACCAGACAGTTTAATCAGTTCTTGGATCCTCTCTGCAACCAACGCCAATATACAGCCTCAACTAATAGGGTGTAAAAGTGCACATGAAATATGGTCTATAATAGATCAAATATTCAGCAGGCAATGCTCAGCAAGGTCTATGTACTACAAAAGGAAATTGCCCAACATTAAGAAAGAAAGCTTACCGATGAGAGAATATTTGGCCAAAATCAAATTACTATGTGATCAACTGGCCTCTGTTGGCCATAAAGTAACTGATCAAGACCATATTTTGTACATCCTGAGTGGTCTAGAACAAAAATCAAGAAAGAAACAATATAGGAAGAGGCAGAGGCAATGGTCAAAGGGGAGGTATGCCTATAAGAGGCAGAGCTAGAGGTGGAAGATTTAATGGCAACAATTGAATTAAGTGCCAAATATGTGAAAAACCTAGGCATACTGCAACCAGGTTTTATTTCAATTCGATTCTAACTACACACCACAACAGACCAGTAATAATTCAAGAAATTACAACCTAAATGCTAACATGGTGAGTGGTTCTCAAGAAAATAGAACTCAATTTGATTCTGCTAGTGATGTCACAGCCAGCTTTGAAGAAATACACGATGAAATATGGTACCCAGACTCAAGTGCTACAACCATGTCACAAGCAATCTTAACAACTTAAACTTAAGGAACACTGAGTACAAAGGTACACAATCTTTACTTATGGGAAATGGAAAATCCACACAAATTACTCATACAGGAAATGCAAGTTTAATGGCAAGAAAATGACAATTTTATCTTAACAATTTATTGAGAGTACCTTTAATAAGAAAGAACTTATTAAGCGTATCTCAATTCGCCAAAGATAATAATGTCTTATTTGAGTTTTATCCATCTTGTTGTTTAGTAAAAGATATTCTAACAAGAGAAACTTTGTTGCGGGGTAAAGAAACGAATGGACTTTACACTTTCAATATGTCTAATTCTAAGCTAAGAAACAGTGAAAACAATTTTGTTTATTGCAATATTACTGAAATTGATCATGTAAGTGGTGACAGAAACATTGATATTTGGCACTACAAGTTAGTTCACCGAAATGTAGACATTGTAAAGTTCATTCTGAAAAACAAAGACATTTCTATTAATAAATTTACTTTGCCATATGTGTGTACCTATTGTCAAATGGGAAAAAACCACAAACTTGCATTTCCTAACTCACACACTACTTACACAAAGCCACTTGAATTAATCACCGCTGATTTATGGGGTCCTGCACCAATCAACAGTGGTTACAGCTACAAATACTATTGTAACAACCCGGAAATGCGAGCCAATTTAAAATTTTTATTTTGGCAATTTTAGCGAATTTTGATTATTTAAAATGAATTATTTTAAATAATAATGACGAGAAATTTATTTTGAATATAATTCGAACGTATATATTTATATAGATCATCGTTAGAGTATAAATAATTATAAAAGGAATTGAAAATGGCGCGGTAGTTCGATAATTCGATTTCAAATTTCAATTGAATGTACCGGGTGCAAAATAAACCGGATTTTAGTGAAACCAAAAATATTAGGATCTAATTGAGAATATCTTTCCAACGAATCTGAAAAATTGAAATTTCATAGTGGGGGTAAAAAAATATGTTCAGTTGGAAATTCAGAATAGTCGCTATGGAATTTCGGCCCTCAAAAATGGAAATTTTGCAAATGACCTCAGATTTTGATGAAACCACTTTTGTTGGATCCGCGATGTCAAATTATTGTTAGATTCCAAATTTCATAATTTTTCGAATCAATATGTGAGCGTGGCAAAGGAAAATGCGTTTGACCAGTTTTAGTTGATTTTAATCGACTGGAAAATGGCCATTTTTCAAACGGTCTCAGAATTCGACGAAATTAGTTTTGTTAGGACGTATCATCAATACGAAGCTAGAAAATATTTTTCTGGAATTTTTCTAGTTTGTATGTGGCCCCAGTAAATTGAAATGCGCGTTCAAATTCAATATATAGAGGAAGTGCTTTGCGGATAACTGGATGGTCTGGTAGCAGTTATGTATCTTTGAGGATTGCTGTTTGGATTGATGATCCGTATTTCATTTGGGCCTATTGTTAGAGAGTTTAGGATGTTGTATCTCATTATTTTTGATATTACATAGAGAGTAGGGGTTATTGTATTGGAGTAGATATACTTCAATATCGGGTGGTGGCTTTGCCGAAATTCGGTATTGGAGTAGATGGGCGGTGGTTTATCCGGAGCTCATCTATCTACATTCCTTACATCCCTAGAGCTGTGTTAGGTTTTTTTTCTTGTATTCTTATGTTGTATAGTCGGTCTCTGTACCTTTGATTTTATTATATATATATATATATGTGTGTGTGTGTGTGCTCTCTTCTCTTCAGAAGACCACACATTTTTGTTTCAAAAAAAAAAAAATCAATATATAGAGATATATGTTGATTTTGAAGAAAACTGATTGGAACGATCGAATCAGCCTACGTGGCATATCCCATTGT
The DNA here is from genome assembly GCA_030737875.1 of Allium sativum. NCBI lineage: Eukaryota > Viridiplantae > Streptophyta > Magnoliopsida > Asparagales > Amaryllidaceae > Allium > Allium sativum. The sequence continues at coordinate 376,734,170 of CM060922.1, forward strand.
GTTCGGAATGGGGGTAAAACGCTAGGGACGACAGGCGGTGGGTCTCGTTTCGAGTTCGAAATAGAAAGTTGCTTTAATGAATAAATTAAATAAAATATAAATAATATAAAAAAAACCCAGCCCACCTTTCTCTCCTATATGCAGTCAACACCCCCCATTTTCAAAATTAAAAATCGAAAAAAAATATAAAAGAAAAAGGGCGGAGCCCCGCCCATCGACTTCCGCCGCCGCCTTCCTCAGCGCGACGCCCCGCCCCACCGCCGACGATCCATCCCCACCGCTCCCTCCTCCTCCCTACCCTCCCCTCCTCCAGCTGTTCGAACGCCTCCCCCATCTCCTCCAGTTCGAGCGCGACTCCCCACGAAACCCCCAACCGCCGACTACCCCCTTCCCCCTCAGCGCCTCCCTCCTCTTCTCGTTTCCCCCTCATCCTATCTCTCCCCCTCTGCTTCGACTGGACCCGTGAACCCAAGGCCAGAACGGAAGCCGCCACCGACGCAGTGCCTCCCCTGACCTCGTCTGACTCCGGCAAGCAACAGTGAGCATTCCCCTTTTCTTTCAAAAATCTATACGGTAAGTTTTTACTTATTTTATTTAATGTAATTGATTTTATAAAATAAAAATTCGTTTTTTTTAGAATATCAATATAAAAAGGAAAGAATTGATTTTTAAATTGTAAAAGGAGAGATTTTTATTTTAGGGAAATATACGATTTTTAATACTATAAAGCTACGATTTTCAGAAGGTTAAAAATATAATCTTTATATTATAGGAAGGTTAAAAATATGATTTTTATCAGGTGTATAGAATAAAAATTCGATTTTTATATTATATAACTAGTAAAAATTTGATCTTTATATGTAGTGAATCAAAAATATGATTTTTACTTGTGTTGAGTATTAAAAATATGACCTTTATATAGTAGAAGATATAAAAATTCTATTTTTATATAAGTAGTGTATTGAAAATAAAATTTCTATATAATACAGAATATAAAAATATTATCTTTATATGGGTAGCGAAATAAAAATCTGATTTTTCATAATATATAGGTTGAAATAAAAATATGATTTTTATTATATTTGAAAAGGCGAAATATTTATATTTGAAAAGGCGAAATCTTTATATTTGAAAAGGGGAAAATCTTTATATAGAGAATAACGTGATAAAAATATAATCTTTATTATATGAACATCGTTGTAAAAATAGAATTTTTATCTATATAGTAGCGATGTAAAAATAGAATTTTTATCTATATAGTAGCGATGTAAAAATAGAATTTTTATCTATATAGTAGCGATGTAAAAATGGAATTTTTATCTATATAGTAGCGATGGAAAAATAGAATTTTTATCCATATGGAGTGAATATAAAAATATGATTTTTATATACATGGCAACAATATAAAAATGTGATTTTTATATATGTAGTGAATACGGGCAGCGAAAGTGACAAAAGGAGAGAACAGCGATGACTCCTACATAAGAAGAGTCGAGGCGTTTGGATTAGCTAGTCGGTGAGAACTTCTCACCTTAAATTTACTTTTCTAGTTAAATATATATATACTAGGATGTAGACGGTGTTTAGTAGCACCCGACACCCGTCGTTCACAGACCATGGATGACTTGTTTGTTTAGTTGTGTAGTTGATTGGATGATTGGTTTGAATTTGGTTGTTTGGTGAAATGAGATTGATTAGATTGGTATGTATATGGCGTGGGCCATTATTAGACCGGGGATAAGGCTAGGCCTTGTCCCGTTTCTAGTATCGAGCCGTTATGCCGCCGAAATTTTCTAAAATATGTTAGAAAAATAAAAATATCATTTTATTGAATAAATGAACCGAATAGAATATTCATGTGTTGAATAAAATATTTTGGTCGTTAAAAAAATATTTTTTAACGAGAATGTGAATAAAATAAATATTCATTTACAAATCGAACGATTTGTTTACGTACACTGATTTGACTGATATTGATTGGGACGATAAATTTTACACATCGCCCAACTTCACAAATAAAATCTGTGTTTAATTGTTTGAAACCCCTCACGGGTATTGGGATGATATATGACATACACTAATCCCAATAATTAGTTGTATGTCGATCGATTGATTGACAGACTGTTATAAGCGTTAGATATTTATATTTAATGCTTATGCAGTTGTGTGGTGCACTTTGGATGATGGTTAATTATTTATCGTTGCTATTATATACATGTGTTGTATGGAATCCATATAATTAACAATATATGGTGATTGATTGCGCCTCATTCCAATTGGGAAAATAAAGAATATTATAAAATAAAGGTTCATGTGTTGACAGTACTCATCCGTTGAGATTAGTCCTGTGTTGAACGAAATATTTTAACAATAAGATTTACATCTTTATCATATATAAAATTAGAAACTAACTGAAAAATAGATAAGATGAGTGGTCTCCTGAATATTGATCTGATGTTGGTTTCGGCCTTCGGGGTTAATATTCAGGGAATCGTTCTCTTACTAATTTACGGTTGGAGTCTGATTTGAAATCAAACGATAGATACCATAATTTTTATAAAATATATTAAATAACAAAAATAGTCACACGTGGACAGTACTCATTCGTTGAGATTAGTCATGTGTTGACAAAAATATAGAGTCATGTATGGAAAGAAATATAGATTCATTTGTTGAATAGAATAACGAAGTTATTGAAAAATATAAAGCCGTGTTGATTAGAGATGCGCTATTTTGACGCGAACGATACTTATATCGATTATATTCGTTTTTATAATGAATATTGAAAAGAGATAAAAATCGAATATTTATAACAGGAATTCGAATTGAATTGAAAATAAAACGAATTCGAATTTGATTGGAAATAAAAGAAATTCGAATTGAATTGAACTGAAAAGAAAACGAATTCGAATTGAATTGAAAAGAAAACGAATTCGAATTGAATTGAATAGAAAATGAATTCAAATTGAATTGAAAACAAATTGAAATAGAATAAAAAAATCAATTTGAAATGAATTCAAATTGAATTGAAAGTTGAATTGAATTGAAATGAATTTAAAACGAATTTACAAGGAAAAATTCAATTTTGATTTGAATTTGAAATGGAAGCTGAAATTGTTTTTGAAACGAATTTAAAACTATTTATAAAATTCGTTTTAAATAGAAATCGATGAAATATATATTATATATATAATATAATGGCCTGAATAGAACGCGCCGCGCCGCGCAGTTCGTAAATTTCGACCAATTACTTCGAACGGGCATTTCGGGAGATCCGACTGTCGGATTCTCCTAAAACCGGAACCGTTGGGTTCGTATCGAAAAGAGCTTTCTAACGAATATTAGAAATTTGAAATCTAACGGTTGGATTTGGAGATATGTCCAAATCAATTTCAGAAAGGGTCGCTATAAGTGCAGTTCGATGGCCGTTGATGGAAATCGGCTGTACGGGCCTTGATAAAATTAATAAAAATATTAATAATTTGTGTAAAGTCAAAAGAAATGATTTTTGAAGAACGGGGATGAAAAATCCCATATTTGTAAAGATAAAAATGGATTTTTATCGAAATGAACTAGTTTTGAACTAAATTTAAAACCGAATTATTTTTAAATAAATAAATTGGATTTAAAAAGGGGTTTTAAATAATCGGAATTCCTAATATGTTTGATTGGAATTGAATTAGAATTGATTTGTGGGTTTATCGTGAACGGTGTTTTAAATAACACTTCTTCTTTAACCCGATAATAAATAGAATGTGATTTGAGTTTGTCGTGAACTGTGTTTTAAATGACATTAGTTCTTTAACCTAGTAAAAGGAGTTTTAATGAATCTATAATTAGATTGAAATGTGAATTGATAATTTAAATTATCAAATTTAGAAAGTGAGCGAGAATGGAGTATCACCAGTTTTGCTCCAAAGCGATAGTCAAATATTTGATTAGATTTGAACGTGAAATGGTAATTAATTTTACTGATAACACCGTGGTGTTAGATATGAGTATTACCAGTTTTGCTTCATGGGATGAATAGGTTGGGATTGGGAAATAAAATAAATAATTACTTCGGTGTGGTTCGCTAATCCGGCTAGTTTGGAAAACCATAATTTGGTTTGAAATGACATCCAAAGGAAGATTAAAGAATAAATTTAAAGAATTTATCTTTGATAAAATTAATGGGAACCTTTCCCTAAGAATATGAAATTTAGAAACTAGCTATAGGTTAGCTAATAAGAATGGTTTCCTGGGTATTGATCTGATGTTGGTTTCGGCCTTTAGGGTTAATATTTGGGAAATGGTTCTCTTGTTGATTTACGGTTAGTGGCTGCTAAATTGGAATGAGGCGTATGTTGTGTTTGTGTAACATTTGTTTACTATATACGCGGGTTATTCAGAAAGGCCAGGTTTATACCCATTCTGAATAATCGATTCGACGATATGTCGAAGATGAAGACGGTGGTTGAAGACCGGAAGTCTTCACATCGTTTGGGTGATTACTGATGATCTTGATTGGGCTGTACACCCAAGAGGAGAGAATCAGCTGGTGATCGTCCAGACGTACTTGGAGATCGATGGATATGCAAGGAAAGTGCCTCCTGTTTCGTTCAGACCCAGAACGAACTTGTAAACGGACTGTGTGTCTGACATTGGATTTTATTCTGTGTTGATTGATCTCTATTAAATATACATCTGTTTGGCGGCGGAGAATTTATTCCTTTGCTTAATGCCCTTCTCTGAGACGTACGATCTCAGAGATTGTATATCGATGGACATCAGTCGCATGGCATGAATTGCCTGTGTGGCACTCCTAAGTGGCAATTGATCAAAGCTTCTGTTGAAAAGAAAAGTATTGTGGTTGATGATCAAAGCACGGCCTACGTGGCGTAGCTTTGTGTATAACGTGAATTCGCGAGCCTCACACCTCGGTATGAGTCAAAAACGGGATAAGGACTGCAGGGAGAGCACGATGTTTCTTTCTAGCTTTAGTGGTGTCAGTGACTTACCAGCCCTGACATTTATATTATGTTCACCTATGTGGTTGTTGGATGCGAGGCACCTCGATTTTAGGTCTGTTAGGACCGGGAAACGTGTTTTCAGGAATAACTAATCCTTAAACGTAACGGAGGATCGGCCCCGAAGATCCAGGGGTTACGCAGAGTGTGTAGTCCCGAGGCATTTGCTAGAGTGTCTCGAAGCGGAGAGGAGCTTGCCCCTTTCCTCGACTCATGACGGAAATCCAATTTCCAATACGAGATATTTCGGTTTTATTTGTAGAGCCTAGTATGGCAACATAGTAGCATGGGATACTATGCCGTCTATGATTGATATTTATGATTGAATTTGTTTTGACACTTCATACTATAATTGTATCAAAATGATTTGTTTTAAATGTACCAAGCATGTTTGACTATTATAAGGGAAAACCCTATCCTCCGGCTTGCATTGCATTGTGTGATGGGACCTGGGTCTTATAATAGCTTCATTTTTCGAAAAAAGCATTGCGTTGTTTATTCTATGCACTGGTATTCTTGGGAGGAAACCCGTTCCGTGTTATACGGTGTGGTCCCTTGAATTACTCTCTTTTAAAGTAAAGTTTTAAATAACTGTTTTAGTTCTCACACTAGTCACATGACTGACCTGGAGTTTATTGTTTTAACCTAAACTCTGGGTGCCCCTATTTTCGACACGGGCAGCTAGTAGTTTTGGTTTTGCAGATTTATATTCACAGGATCCTGATTTAGAGCTGGAACGATGCTCGGAAAGCTCTGTATCCATGTATTACTTTCAGTTGTGTTTTATATTGTTTTTCCGCTGCTGTGTAATTTATTGTAATCTCTGATATTTATCGAATGTATTTTATTTATACTCTGTATATTCTTGTATCTGATGGAATTGTTGTAATAAACAATAAAATGTTCTTCTGTTTGCATTCTGATTCATCTTGTCCTCATGGTAATTCGTTCTTTCTCTTCTCTTCGGAGATGGGAAGTTCGGATCGCTACATTTGGTATCAGAGCTTTGGTTTGCAGAGCTGGAGAACAAGACACATTAGAACCATACGAAAGGATTCATCAGATATTGGATTAGTAAAATCCAATTAGAATGACTCGTTAGAGATAGGATCAGTAGTATCCTAGAACGAGTGTGAAGAGTATATTTTTTAAATGAAAACAATATTGTTTTGAAAATTTAAACCATTTTATACGTATTTGAATATTTATTTATTTTGAATTTGGACAATCCAGTATATAAAGGTTTTGCATATACGCGTCATGAACGTATATTCGAAGTTTTAATATACTAGATAGATATAGAATCACACTCTAGTCGCCCGAAGATGATTCTACTGATGACTATATAGCATCAATAGTGTGTGTTCGAGTTTCGAAGGTGTGATTTTTTATATATTTCCATTAGACCGGTGTGAGAACCAAAACTATATAAATTTATTGTGTGATTTGGCATCAAAAACATGATTTTCTGTATATGTATAAAAATTATTAATTTGAAACGTTAATTCACTAATTGATTGCTGGTTGTGTTGTTTAATTGTTGGTTTCCTTACTTTGAAATTTTCAACCATTTATGCCTAATTGAACCGAATAATGAATTGTATTGAAAATTGTTTGGAAATGCATGCATATACATGTACTTACATTGAACAGGTCATAGCAAGGAGGCTAAGCAGAAGAATAAAATTGTTTGCCCGACAAATAGGTACATGTTTACCATAATTTACTGTTTTGTTTGGGTGATGATGATTTTATGAGCCGATTGGCTAGCCACTTGGCATTTTCTTTTTCTTTTTGAGATCAGAGGGCCTATATGGCAATTTCAGGATTTTCCCGGTGCTCCCGGTGCAGGGGAGGTTATGGCGAAATTTTTCGAAAATTTAGGGTGTTAGCCAAATTTTTGAAAATTTTGAAAAGTTCTTAGAAACTGAAAAGTTGAAGAACTTAAACCGTAACGAAAATAATGGAAGTTGAGTTGATTAGTTAAATAACTTTCGGCTTCGTTCCTTTTCGGAGACGAAAAGTTTTAAGTGGGGGAGATTGTAACAACCCGGAAATGCGAGCCAATTTAAAATTTTTATTTTGGCAATTTTAGCGAATTTTGATTATTTAAAATGAATTATTTTAAATAATAATGACGAGAAATTTATTTTGAATATAATTCGAATGTATATATTTATATAGATCGTCGTTAGAATATAAATAATTATATATAATTATAAAAGAAATTGAACATGGCGCGGTAGTTCGATAATTCGATTTCAAATTTCAATTGAATGTACCGGGTGCAAAATAAACCGGATTTTAGTGAAACCAAAAATATTAGGATCTAATTGAGAATATCTTTCCAACGAATCCGAAAAATTGAAATTTCATAGCGGGGATAAAAAGATATGTCCAGTTGGAAATTCAGAATAGTCGCTATGGAATTTCGGCCCTCAAAAATGAAAATTTTGCAAACGACCTCAGATTTCGACGAAATCACTTTTATTGGATCCGCGATGTCAAATTATTGCTAGATTCCAAATTTCATAATTTTTCGAATCAATATGTGAGCGTGGCAAACGAAAATGCGTTTGACCAGTTTTAGTTGATTTTAATCGACTGGAAAATGGCCATTTTTCAAACGGTCTCAGAATTCGATGAAATTAGTTTTGTTAGGACCGTATCGTCAATACGAAGCTAGAAAATATTTTTCTGGAATTTTTCTAGTTAGTATGTGGCCCCAGTAAATTGAAATGCGCGTTCAAATTCAATATATAGAGATATATGTTGATTTTGACGAAAACTGATCGGAACGATCGAATCAGCCTACGTGGCATATCCCATTGTGTTCGGAATGGGGGTAAAACGCTAGGGACGACAGGAGGTGGGTCTCGTTTTGAGTTCGAAATAGAAAGTTGCTTTAATGAATAAATTAAATAAAATATAAATAATATAAAAAAACCCAGCCCACCTTTCTCTCCTATATGCAGTCAACACCCCCCATTTTCAAAATTAAAAATCGAAAAAAATATAAAAGAAAAAGGGCGGAGCCCCGCCCATCGACTTCCGCCACCGCCCTCCTCAACGCGACGCCCCGCCCCACCGCCGACGATCCATCCCCACCGCTCCCTCCTCCTCCCTACCCTCCCCTCCTCCAGCTGTTCGAACGCCTCCCCTATCTCCTCCAGTTCGAGCGCGACTCCCCACGAAACCCCCAACCGCCGACTAACCCCTTCCCCCTCAGCGCCTCCCTCCTCTTCTCGTTTCCCCCTCCTCCTATCTCTCCCCCTCTGCTTCGACTGGACCCGTGAACCCAAGGCCAGAACGGAAGCCGCCACCGACGCAGTGCCTCCCCTGACCTCGTCTGACTCCGGCAAGCAACAGTGAGCATTCCCCTTTTCTTTGAAAAATCTATACGGTAAGTTTTTACTTATTTTATTTAATGTAATTGATTTTATAAAATAAAAATTCTTTTTTTTTAGAATATCAATATAAAAAGGAAAGAATTGATTTTTAAATTGTAAAAGGAGAGATTTTTATTTTAAGGAAATGTATGATTTTTAATACTATAAAGCTACGATTTTCAGAAGGTTAAAAATATAATCTTTATATTATAGGAAGGTTAAAAATATGATTTTTATTAGGTGTATAGAATAAAAATACGATTTTTATATTATATCACTAGTAAAAATTTGATCTTTATATGTAGTGAATCAAAAATATGATTTTTTACTTGTGTAGAGTATTAAAAATATGACCTTTATATAATAGAAGATATAAAATACTATTTTTATACAAGTAGTGTATTGAAAATAAAATTTCTATATAATAGAGAATATAAAAATATTATCTTTATATGGGTAGCGAAATAAAAATCTGATTTTTCATTATATATAGGTTGAAATAAAAATATGATTTTTATTATATTTGAAAAGGCGAAATCTTTATATTTGAAAAGGAGAAATCTTTATATTTGAAAAGGGGAAAATCTTTATATAGAGAATAGCGTGATAAAAATATAATCTTTATTATATGAACATCGTTGTAAAAATAGAATTTTTATCTATATAGTAGCGATGTAAAAATAGAATTTTTATCTATATAGTAGCGATGTAAAAATAGAATTTTTATCTATATAGTAGCGATGTAAAATAGAATTTTTATCTATATAGTAGCGATGTTAAAATAGAATTTTTATCTATATAGTAGCAATGTAAAAATAGAATTTTTATCTATATAGTAGCGATATAAAAATGGAATTTTTATCTATATAGTAGCGATGGAAAAATAGAATTTTTATCCATATGGAGTGAATATAAAAATATGATTTTTATATACATAGCAACAATATAAAAATGTGATTTTTATATATGTAGTGAATACGGGCAGCGAAAGTGACAAAAGGCGAGAACAACGATGACTCCTACATAAGAAGAGTCGAGGCGTTTGGATTGGCTTGTCGGTGAGAACTTCTCACCTTAAATTTACTTTTCTAGTTAAATATATATACTAGGATGTAGACGGTGTTTAGTAGCACCCGACACCCGTCATCCACAGACCATGGATGACTTGTTTGTTTAGTTGTGTAGTTGATTGGATGATTGGTTTGAATTTGGTTGTTTGGTGAAATGAGATTGATTAGATTGGTATGTATATGGCGTGGGCCATTATTAGACCGGGGATAAGGCTAGGCCTTGTCCCGTTTCTAGTATCGTGCCGTTATGCCGCCGAAATTTTCTAAAATATGTTAGAAAAATAAAAATATCATTTTATTGAATAAATGAACCGAATAGAATATTCATGTGTTCAATAAAATATTTTGGTCGTTAAAAAAATATTTTTTAACGAGAATGTGAATAAAATAAATATTCATTTACAAATCGAACGATTTGTTTATGTACACTGATTTGACTGACATTGATTGGGACGATAAATTTTACACATCGCCCAGCTGCACAAATAAAATCTGTGTTTAATTGTTTGAAACCCCTCACGGGTATTGGGATGATATATGACATACACTAATCCCAATAATTAGTTGTATGTCGATCGATTGATTGAGAGACTGTTATAAGCGTTAGATATGTATATTTAATGCTTGTGCAGTTTTGTGGTGCACTTTGGATGATGTTGATTATTTATCGTTGCTATTATATACATGTGTTGTATGGAATCCATATAATTAACATTATATGGTGATTGATTGGGCCTCATTCCAATTGGGAAAATAAAGAATATTATAAAATAAAGGTTCATGTGTTGACAGTACTCATCCGTTGAGATTAGTCATGTGTTGAACGAAATATTTTAACAATAAGATTTACATCTTTATCATATATAAAATTAGAAACTAACTGGAAAATAAATAAGAGGAGTGGTCTCCTGGATATTGATCTGATGTTGGTTTCGGCCTTAGGGGTTAATATTCAGGGAATCGTTCACTTACTAATTTACGGTTGGAGTCTGATTTGAAATCAAACGATAGATACCATATTTTTTATAAAATATATTAAATAACAAAAATAGTCACACGTGGACAGTACTCATTCGTTGAGATTAGTCATGTGTTGACAAAAATATAGAGTTGTAACACCCCACCTCCGCCAGTGCCACTCTTGCAAGGATACTAGCTTTGGAGGGGCGTTTAAACAAGGTAAACATGCATGCAGATATCACAAGACAGAACATATAAGTAAAACAGAGTAGTAAAGCAGCGGATAAAACTTGCATTTCCAAAACCACAGTTAAGTTACAATAAAGTACTTAGTCATTATTTTCCAACAAACAAAGTCTAGATCAAAGCATAAACTGAAAAACTGAAATACATAAAGTACTATCCCCAAAGTGAAGTGATAAACCATAGCTAGCTCAATGTCCAAACCCGTACATGAGCAAATCCAGTAAGCAAGCTAGAAAGATCCAAGCTAAGCTCCAATGTTCCCACCCTGAGGACCTGAGGGGGGGGGGGGGGAAACGGAAGACAAGAGGCAAAAGAAAATAGGTCAGTCAAAAAGACTGGTAAGCCCTACTACTATCTGTCCATGAACTAGTAAAGTTAACTGGCATGAGAAGCTGAGATGAACATGAGGATAACAACATACCGGCATGATGATTAACTAACAAGATAGATAAAGGTGTCATCGCATAATCAAGGTTAAGTTTTGCACCATGGGTGTACTAGCATTCTAACATGTCAAGTAAAAACAAGAATTGATGCCTTGGCCCAAGCTTGGCCCAACATCATGAGATGACCTAAATCAAGGTCCAACTACTCGGTCTAGTCGATCGGCTCCCTATAAGCCTAACTCGTCAAGTGTCGGTGTCATGCGGCTTAATCATGTAATGTAGTTGACTGTGCAGGGTCCACCCTAGGGTGTATCAGGCCCTATGGTGTAACCCTCTGACACCATACCATGATGCACAGTCCAAACCTACCGTTGCCCGTGTTCAACTCCGGACTTGATGTGCACGACCATGGTCCGCTTGAACAACCGGGGAATCATTCAGCCGTCTCTTTTGGTCTCTTACAATCAGCCCAGTAATCGTGCCCCACCCTAGCCTAGTCCTAGGGTCTTATGATACTACCTAGAAGGTTACTGCTGAAAAGGACCACGCAACTAGGGTTTCTTAACGGGTTAAATGTGGTTAACCCGATCCAAACGTGGATTAAATCGGTTAAGAGTACCCAAGGCTCCTGACTTAACCTCGATTAATCCATCAAGCCCAAATTGGTTAAGTATTAAGTGGACCATGACTTAACCCTAATCAGGAGGCATTAATTAACTTAATGCGCTTTAACCTCTCACATTAGACTTTGTTGTGGTTACTAGTTAAGCCGGGCGGGTCCGGGTAGCTTTACACCACAACTAGGTCTAACCTCGGGTTCGAGCACAACATGACCAACTTCTCACATTGGGTCCTATTGTTTGTAGCCACTAGTTAAGCCGGGCGGGTCCGGGTAGATTTATGCTACAAACTCAACCCAACCTCGAGTTGGCCACACTCATATTTTCTAAGTGTCATGTCGATTATGTTTCCAAAACATAATTACAAGTTAACATATCACGTCATGTTACAAAAATCATGTTCATGTCATTATGTTACCCAACCCCAACGTAATCCCATCGTTTACATAATCGCAACAACGCATAAAGGATAAAATAGGGAACTTGGCATAACCATGACATAAAGGTGTTGAAGCCACAAGTTTAACATGGTGGCATATGAAATGTACATATGTTCATATACTTGCATATTGCATTATTAGGCTTCAAAAGCATGCATAAAACCAAACTTAGCATATGAGTGATATATGGTGATAAATAACATGTAGAAGTTGCTAGAAGTTCGCTTTTGGCCTCACATACAAGTTATCATAAGGGGTATGATAACTTCCATGTTGCCAAAATGTGACCTTTCATATAAAGCTTGAAGCTTTAGGCCCACAAACTCAAGTTTAACTTGCATAGCATGATAACATGATCAACCCAAACTTGCATAACATGATAACATGATCAACCCAAACTTGCATAACATGATAACATGATCAACCCAAACTTGCATAACATGGCAACATGTGTCATACATAACTTGCATAATGATCAACCAAACTTGCATATCATAATGATCAACCAAACTTGCATATCATAATGATCAACCAAACTTGCATATAATGATCAACCAAACTTGCATCATTCATTTAACTTTAGAGTTCAAAGAAAGAAAGTAGAAAAGGGCTTACAATGCTATGAAGACACAAATAAATAGTTATTAAAAGATTGAGACGAAGCCCTTATGCAAGCACCAAAAACCCAAATATGCAAGCTCCAAATGAAAACCCTTGAGCCAATTCAATAAAAACCCTTACTTTGAAATAGAAATGTTGCAACTTGACTTGAATGCAAGCTAAGAACACTCATACAAGTTTGAAAACACTTGTATGAACTCAAAATCTCTCATAGAAATTAACTTAGAAATTTTAGCATGAGAGTGGAGGCCATGAGAGGAACAAATTTGGCATAGTTTAGTTGTAGGATTGAATAATGGTAATTTAGGCTAGGTTTAGGGGTCTTTTTATAGAGTTTTAGGATAGTATTAGCCATAGGATTAACCCTAGATTCAATCCAAGCCATCAAAGCATGTCTTGGGGAAGAAGTCAAGTGTAGGAACCATCTAGGGCCTTTAGATTAAAGCTGAACCATGAGAACCATTCAAATGCAAAATCTGCATTTGAGTGAATCGGCCCACGGATTGACAGCCAAACACCCTGGATTAACCCCTAGTCGACCCAACAAGCTCGGGTCGACCTCAAAAATCGGCCGGTTCGGTTATTCCCCTCTCCCAATTCGCTGTTTTGAACATTTTTGCATATTTATTTATTTAATTTTCAAATATATATATATATATATATATATATCAATATATATATATTTCTCTGCGCAACCCATTTCACTTAATTAAGTATACTTTAATTTGTGAATTTTTCGTGGAACTTCGCGAGGCCATATCTTGGTCATACGGACTCCGATTTTCGAAAACTCGGACTCTATTTCGCGTATTTTTCCGAGACGAACGCAGTGGCACAGCCTGTTTCCCTTGATTCAAATTTTACAGTTTAATTCTGCCTCCATTTATGTTATAACATGTTATTCAAAAATACGGGTTGTTACATTCTCCCCTCCTTAAAGGATTTCGTCCCCGAAATCTCCAAGTTAGGAAGAACGTATCCTACCATCCATCATCCATCTACTCAAAACATCATCCACGAGCAATCATTGTCCTTAAAAGGTTCTAAATGCTGTATGATCATATGCAAAGGTGTGTGTATATGTACTTATCTAATGCGAAAATCAGGAGGTTACTGATTCAGTAAACCCCCTTAATGCAAAATATGTTAGTGAAATGAGTCCATATGTATGCAAATTCCTAACATAATTTATAATCTCTACATGAGTGCACATAACATTCATCCATATGCAACATCCACGTGATAGCATAACAAGTTTTCATCCATGAATAAGCATAAACACTCATGCATATGCGGTATGAAAGTGTGTGAGCCGATCTTAGTGCCTAACGTGTATTATGCATCCACGAGTATCCACTTGCAAACACTTGCAACCACTTGCAAACATCAAACATAACATGTTTCAAATACATGTTTCAACCAAGGGTTTCAACCTAAGGTTCTCATAACAAGATTTACGAAACAAGATAAACTAGATAAGCATGGATAGCAAAGGGAAGATATACCAATCTAGGAAAAGAGATTGAAAATGTATCCTCCAAGAGAAATGGATAAAGCACGCGCCTCTTCTCCTTGGTTTCCCAAGTTGCGTCTCCCTCTGTTTCACTCCATTGCGCCTTAACAAGCTTAACTTCTTTGCTTCTTAGCTTCTTTGTCTTCATTTCCATGATACGAATCGGAGCTCGTCTCAGGGTTGCTTCATCCTCTACCTCCATGTCTTCAAGAATACTTGGTTCAACCACTTTGGCGGGTCTGTGCAAACACTTCCGGAGATGCGAGACATGAAAGGCATTATGCACTCCGGCCAGCTTCTCGGCAATTCCACCTTATAAGTCATCTTCCCGACTCTTTCTATAGTAGGGAAGGGTCCTACGATCCTTGGTGTCAGCGAACCATATTTCGCAAAGGAGAAATCTTCACAAAGACCATATCTCCAATTTTAAATTCCAAGTCTGTCCTTCGCTTGTCTGCATAGGATTTCTGTCTGTCTTGGGCCGTTCTTATCCGTCTTCGAATCAATTCAACCCTCTCGGATGTGTCCCTTATCATGTCAGGCTCAATTATAAGCTTATCCGTCGTCTTCCCACCAACATGTTGGTGGCTTGCACGGCCTCCCATACGAAGCTTCAAATGGTGCCATCCCTATGCTGGCTTGATAGTTATTATTATAAGCAAACTCTACAAGAGGAAGGTGGTCTTCCCAAGTACCACCGAAGTCGAGAACACAAAACCTCAAAAGATCTTCTAGCACTCTATTCACCCTTTCGGTTTGGCCATCCGTCTGGGGGTGATAGGCTGTACTCAGATTTAATCGCGTACCCATCGCTTCTTGCAAACTGTTCCAGAACTGGATAGTGAAAATTGGGTCGCGATCGCTAACTATTCTAGAAGGAACTCCATGCAACTGCACTATTTCCCGAAGATAAACAGACGCTAGCCATGATACGATCCTCTTGCTTTCCACCGGAATAAAATGGGCTCTCTTTGTAAATCTATCAATTATTACCCATATCCCATAAAGCCCAAATAGTTTGGTGGCGAACTTCTTCACCCCAACCATATATCACAAATAGGCTAGTCATACTCCTTAGGGGGTTTGTAACAGAACTAAGATTGAGGATAGGACTGAGAGGATATACTTAAAAGGTAGCATGCGAGTAAGCTCTACGGAACAATAGGGATCAAGGATATACTCTTAGAAAGAGATTAAATGCGCGTATCTAGACTTCAATCTTCTAAGCCACATTTTCTTGTGCTTAATCCCATCGTGCCCTGACCGTCTTTTATCTTCGCAATTCTGTAGTTCTTAATTCTTGTTCCCAAAATATGAGTTAGAACTCATTTCACCGTTGCTTCTCGTTCCACTTCCACTTATTCTTTGCCTAAAATACTTGGCTTAAACATAACTGCGTGCTCATGGTTCATGCAAGCTTTCCAAAATTCGTTAGTGAGTCTTGGATCTCGTTTACATATTATACGGTATCCCACGCAGAAAACTATCTCTTGAAAACAAGTGCCAATCCATGTTGCCAAAACTGGAGCTGAGGTAAGGGCTCTCTTGAGCCTTTGAAAAGCAAGCTCACACTCTAAGTCCCATGCAAAGACTAAGTCCTTCTTTGTTAACTTAGTAAGAGGGGCCGAAATCTTAGCGAAGTCCCTGATGAACTTCCTATAGTAGCCCGCCAGACCGAGGAAGCTTCTTACTTCGGTTGCATTCCTCGGAGTCTTCCAGTCTTGAACCACAACCACTTTCGCGGGATCCACCGCTATGCCTTGCTTGGAAACTATATGTCCAAGAAACCGAACTTCCTTTCTCCAGAAATGACATTTGGAGAACTTGGCTTTCAACTGATGCGCCCTAAGCGTATCCATCACTTCCTTGAGATGCCTAGCATGTTCTTCCTCGTCCTTTGAGAAGATCAGAATATCATCCACGAAGACGACAACAAACTTGTTGAGGAACTCCCTGAACACCCTACTCATCAAGTCTACGAAGTATGCGGGTGCATTAGTCAAACCGAATGGCATGACAAGCCATTCAAAGAATCCGTCTGGAGTCCTAAATGCAATTTTATCAATGCTATCCTCAGCTACTCTAAGCTGATGGAATCCGGTGGCTAGATCGAGCTGAGAGAAAACAGAAGCACCAACAAGCTGGTCAAAGAGATCATCAATCCTCGGTAACGGGTGCCTATTCTTCTTTGTCAGCTTGTTCAATTCTCGATAATCAACACGTAGGCGAAGCGAACCATCCGCCTTAGTAGCGAATACCACAGGCGCACCCCATTCAGAAATGCTTTGCCTAATAAAATTCTTCTCAAGCAACTCCTTGATTTGCTTACTGAGCTCCCTACGTGGAGCCATGTGCCTAACGGGCAATGATACTGGCTTGGCATTATCGACTAGATAAATGCGAAAATCTATCTCTCGTTTAGGGGATAACCCCTTTAACTTCTTCAAAGACATCAGGATAGTCTCGGACCACCCTTACAGATTGCAGATCATCGATGGACGAGTCGAGAGATTCAAGATAACATAACATGACGGGACCTCTAGGGTTACAAGAAATTTCTAGGGTATTACCGAGGCGAGTCATGAGCCTCTCCACCCTATGCTCACAATCGAGGATGGCTCCATAACTGGACAACCAATCCATGCCCAAGACCAACCCATATCCCGTGACCCCGAGAACATAAGCACTACACGTGAATTCTACGACCAAGATAGAAATTTTCAAATCCACACAAATCATATATAGATGGGCGGAACCCCCAATTGGATTTGAAACACAAACGGGATCCTCAACTAAGCTAGTACTTAGGTGCAAACTTTCAACAATATCAGAAGAGATAAAACTATGCGATGCGTCAGAATCAAATAAGGTGCGAACAGGAAAATCAGAAATGTAAACATGAATTTCTATAAAAACTCTACCTCGATCAAAAGCTGGAAGAGCGAGGAGTGCCTGCAATTGCCCTCCAGAGGGTCCTACTTGCTGAGTTTGTCCTTGCCCTTGTCCATGCTTCTTGGGACAATCCTTGCTAAAATGTCCAGATTCTCCGCAATGAAAACACTTGCCTAACTTCCTCTTCTTCTTCCTGCAATCCTTGGCTATGTGCCCAGTGATCCTACAGAAGTTGCACTTTCTTGTCTTTCTTGCCTTGTTGTTTATCTTATCTCTTTTCTCGGTATCTTCCTTCTTGCCTTGGGACTCATTTGCCTTGACCTCTTCTTGCCACTCTTATCTTCCTCTTGAAGTAGGGCCATATTCACCAAACCCTCGAAGGTCGCCCCCAGGGGTATATGAGATATGGCCAAACTGCGCAATGGCTCATTCAATCCTAGAGCAAAGCGTAGGGCCTTCTTCTGAGCGGTGTTAACCCATTCTAGACCGAACTGAGCAAGTTGATTAAACTTATCCACGTATTCTCTAACGGTCATGTCCCCTTGCTTTAGTGATAGGAACCTCTCTAGCTGAAGGTTCTCTTCTGCTGATGATAAAAACCTTAGTCCAAACCTTCTCCTAAAGTCATCCCAAGTCTCAATGGGTCTAGTAGTGGTGGTGACTACCCACCAATAAGCAGCTTCCCCTTTCAATAGCCATACCGCCAACAGAACTTTCCTACGATCTTCCACATCAAAGATAGCAAAGAGGTCTTCAGTTTCCTTTAACCAGTTTCTTGCCTCCACGGGAGTCTCCGTTCCGACAAAATTCTTGCAACCGATCGCCTTAAAGTCTTTGCAAAGCTTTGCGAAATCCTCTTGCGGATGCTGAGGGGGAGGAGGAACCTCAGCTACGGGAGGAGGAGAGATGTTAGCGACGGGGGAAGGAGGAGGAATGTTCGCGGGGCCGGCTTCATTCGCCCTTGCCTCCATAAATCTCCAGAACCAGACGGGAACTTGTACGCCTTCCGGGATGTTAAAGCGATCGGCCATACTAAAACGAAGAAAAAGATAGATTCAGAACGAAGAAACGAAGGATAGTGCTATGGCTTTTGGGGAATAGCCTTTTTAAAATAACTAGACTTTTCTTGGAAAATACTTAATTGGTTTTGAAAATAGTTTTTCAAAAGGTAAGTTTCAAAAACACTTTTTCTCAAATCTTGTAAACCTTATGCTCTGATACCAAATGTAACACCCCACCTCCGCCAGTGCCACTCTTGCAAGGACACTAGCTTTGGAGGGGCGTTTAAACAAGGTAAACATGCATGCAAATATCACAAGACAGAACATATAAGTAAAACGGAGTAGTAAAGCAGCGGATAAAACTTGCATTTCCAAAACCACAGTTAAGTTACAATAAAGTACTTAGTCATTATTTTCCAACAAACAAAGTCTAGATCAAAGCATAAACTGAAAAACTGAAATACATAAAGTACTATCCCCAAAGTGAAGTGATAAACCATAGCTAGCTCAATGTCCAAACCCGTACATGAGCAAATCCAGTAAGAAAGCTAGAAAGATCCAAGCTAATCTCCAATGTTCCCACCCTGAGGACCTGAGGGGGGGAAACGGAAGACAAGAGGCGAAAGAAAACAGGTCAGTCAAAAAGACTGGTAAGCCCTACTACTATCTGTCCATGAACTAGTAAAGTTAACTGGCATGAGAAGCTGAGATGAACATGAGGATAACAACATACTGGCATGATGATTAACTAACAAGATAGATAAAGGTGTCATCGCATAATCAAGGTTAAGTTTTGCACCACGGGTGTACTAGCGTTCTAACATGTCAAGTAAAAACAAGAATTGATCCCTTGGCCCAAGCTTGGCCCAACATCATGAGATGACCTAAATCAAGGTCCAACTACTCGGTCTAGTCGATCGGCTCCCTATAAGCCTAACTCGTCAAGTGTCGGTGTCATGCGGCTTAATCATGTAATGTAGTTGACTGTGCAGGGTCCACCCTAGGGTGTATCAGGCCCTATGGTGTAACCCTCTGACACCATACCATGATGCACAGTCCAAACCTACCGTTGCCCGTGTTCAACTCCGGACTTGATGTGCACGACCATGGTCCGCCTGAACAACCGGGGCATCATTCAGCCGTCTCTTTTGGTCTCTTACAATCAGCCCAGTAATCGTGCCCCACCCTAGCCTAGTCCTAGGGTCTTATGATACTACCTAGAAGGTTACTGCTGAAAAGGACCACGCAACTAGGGTTTCTTAACGGGTTTTGGTCTCTTACAATCAGCCCAGTAATCGTGCCCCACCCTAGCCTAGTCCTAGGGTCTTATGATACTACCTAGAAGGTTACTGCTGAAAAGGACCACACAACTAGGGTTTCTTAACGGGTTAAATGTGGTTAACCCGATCCAAACGTGGATTAAATCGGTTAAGAGTACCCAAGGTTCCTGACTTAACCTCGATTAATCCATCAAGCCCAAATTGGTTAAGTATTAAGTGGACCATGACTTAACCCTAATCAGGAGGCATTAATTAACTTAATGCGCTTTAACCTCTCACATTAGACTTTGTTTTGGTTACTAGTTAAGCCGGGCGGGTCCGGGTAGCTTTACACCACAACTAGGTCTAACCTCGGGTTCGAGCACAACATGACCAACTTCTCACATTGGGTCCTATTGTTTGTAGCCACTAGTTAAGCCGGGCGGGTCCGGGTAGATTTATGCTACAAACTCAACCCAACCTCGAGTTGGCCACACTCATATTTTCTGAGTGTCATGTCGATTATGTTTCCAAAACATAATTACAAGTTAACATATCACGTCATGTTACAAAAATCATGTTCATGTCATTATGTTACCCAACCCCAACGTAATCCCATCGTTTACATAATCGCAACAACGCATAAAGGATAAAATAGGGAACTTGGCATAACCATGACATAAAGGTGTTGAAGCCACAAGTTTAACATGGTGGCATATGAAATGTACATATGTTCATATACTTGCATATTGCATTATTAGGCTTCAAAAGCATGCATAAAACCAAACTTAGCATATGAGTGATATATGGTGATAAATAACATGTAGAAGTTGCTAGAAGTTCGCTTTTGGCCTCACATGCAAGTTATCATAAGGGGTATGATAACTTCCATGTTGCCAAAATGCGACCTTTCATATAAAGCTTGAAGCTTTAGGCCCACAAACTCAAGTTTAACTTGCATAGCATGATAACATGATCAACCCAAACTTGCATAACATGATAACATGATCAACCCAAACTTGCATAACATGATAACATGATCAACCCAAACTTGCATAAAATGATAACATGATCAACCCAAACTTGCATAACATGGCAACATGTGTCATACATAACTTGCATAATGATCAACCAAACTTGCATATCATAATGATCAACCAAACTTGCATATCATAATGATCAACCAAACTTGCATATAATGATCAACCAAACTTGCATCATTCATTTAACTTTAGAGTTCAAAGAAAGAAAGTAGAAAAGGGCTTACAATGCTATGAAGACACAAATAAATAGTTATTAAAAGATTGAGACGAAGCCCTTATGCAAGCACCAAAAACCCAAATATGCAAGCTCCAAATGAAAACCCTTGAGCCAATTCAATAAAAACCCTTGCTTTGAAATAGAAATGTTGCAACTTGACTTGAATGCAAGCTAAGAACACTCATACAAGTTTGAAAACACTTGTATGAACTCAAAATCTCTCATAGAAATTAACTTAGAAATTTTAGCATGAGAGTGGAGGCCATGAGAGGAACAAATTTGGCATAGTTTTGTTGTAGGATTGAATAATGGTGATTTAGGCTAGGTTTAGGGGTCTTTTTATAGAGTTTTAGGATAGTATTAGCCATAGGATTAACCCTAGATTCAATCCAAGCCATCAAAGCATGTCTTGGGGAAGAAGTCAAGTGTAGGAACCATCTAGGGCCTTTAGATTAAAGCTGAACCATGAGAACCATTCAAATGCAAAATCTGCATTTGAGCGAATCGGCCCACGGGTTGACAGCCAAACACCCTGGATTAACCCCTAGTCGACCCAGCGAGCTCGGGTCGACCTCAAAAATCGGCCGGTTCGGTTATTCCCCTCTCCCAATTCGCTGTTTTGAACATTTTTGCATATTTATTTATTTAATTTTCAAATATATATATATATATCAATATATATATATATATATATCAATATATATATATATATTTCTCTGCGCAACCCATTTCACTTAATTAAGTATACTTTAATTTGTGAATTTTTCGTGAAACTTCGCGAGGCCATATCTTAGTCATACGGACTCCGATTTTCGAAAACTCGGACTCTATTTCGCGTATTTTTCCGAGACGAACGCAATGGCATAGCCCGTTTCCCTTGATTCAGATTTTACAGTTTAATTCTGCCTCCATTTATGTTATAACATGTTATTCAAAAATACGGGTTGTTACAAGAGTGATGTATGGAAAGAAATATAGATTCATTTGTTGAATAGAATAACGAAGTTATTGAAAAATATAAAGCCGTGTTGATTAGAGATGCACTATTTTGACGCGAACGATATTTATATCGATTATATTCGTTTTTATAATGAATATTGAAAAGAGATAAAAATCAAATATTTATAACAGGAATTCGAATTGAAAAGAAAACGAATTCGAATTTGATTGGAAATAAAAGAAATTCGAATTGAAAAGAAAACAAATTCGAATTGAATTGAAAAGAAAACGAATTCGAATTGAATTAAATAGAAAATGAATTCAAATTGAATTGAAAACGAATTGAAATAGAATAAAAAAATCAATTTGAAATGAATTCAAATTGAATTGAAAGTTGAATTGAAATGAATTTAAAACGAATTTATAAGGAAAAAATCAATTTTGATTTGAAATTGAAATGGAAGTTGAAATTGTTTTTGAAACGAATTTAAAACTATTTATAAAATTCGTTTTAAATAGAAATCGACGAAATATATATTATAATATAATGGCCTGAATAGAACGCGCCGCGCCACAGCAGTTCGTAAATTTCGACCATTGACTTCAAATGGACATTTCGGGAGATCCGACCGTCGGATTCTCCTAAAACCGGAACCGTTGGGTTCGTATCGAAAAGTGCTTTCTAACGAATATTAGAAATTTGAAATTTAACGGTTGGATTTGGAGATATGTGCAAATCAATTTCAGAAAAGGTCGTTGTAAGTGCAGTTCGATGGCCGTTGATGCAAATCGACTGTACGGGCCTTGATAAACTTAATAAAAATATTAATAATTTGTGTAAACTCAAAAGAAATGATTTGTGAAGAACTGGGATGAAAAATCCCACATTTGTAAAGATAAAAATGGATTTTTATCGAAATGAACTAGTTTTGAGCTAAATTTAAAACCCAATTATTTTTAAATAAATAAATTGGATTTAAAAAGGGGTTTTAAAGAATCGGAATTCCTAATATGTTTGATTGGAATTGAATTAGAATTGATTTGTGGGTTTATCGTGAACGGTGTTTTAAATAACACTTGTTCTTTAACCCGATAATAAATAGAATGTGATTTGGGTTTGTCGTGAACTGTGTTTTAAATGACATTTGTTCTTTAACCCAGTAAAAGGAGTTTTAATGAATCTGTAATTAGATTGAAATGTGAATTGATAATTTAAATTATCAAATTTAGAAAGTGAGCGAGAATGGAGTATCACCAGTTTTGCTCCAAAGCGATAGTCAAATCTTTAATTAGATTTGAACGTGAAATGGTAATTAATTTTACCGATAACACCGTGGTGTTAGATATGGAGTATTACCAGTTTTGCTTCATGGGATGAATAGGTTGGGATTGGGAAATAAAATAAATAATTACTTCGGTGTGGTTCGCTAATCCCGACTAGTTTGGAAAACCATATTTTGGTTTGAAATGACATCCAAAGGATGATTAAAGAATAAATTTAAAGAATTTATCTTTGATAAAATTAATGGGAACCTTTCCCTAAGAATATGAAATTTAGAAACTAGCTGTAGGTTAGCTAAGAAGAATGGTTTCCTGGGTATTGATCTAATGTTGGTTTCGGCCTTCGGGGTTAATATTTGGGAAATGGTTCTCTTGTTGATTTACGGTTAGTGGCTGCTAAATTGGAATGAGGCGTATGTTGTGTTTGTGTAACATTTGTTTACTATATACGCGGGTTATTCAGAAAGGCCGGGTTTATACCCATTCTGAATAACCGATTCGACGATATGTCGAAGATGAAGACTGTGGTTGAA
Organism: Allium sativum; assembly: GCA_030737875.1. NCBI lineage: Eukaryota > Viridiplantae > Streptophyta > Magnoliopsida > Asparagales > Amaryllidaceae > Allium > Allium sativum. The sequence goes on from CM060922.1 coordinate 376,757,589, forward strand.
GACCGGAAGTCTTCACATCGTTTGGGTGATTACTGATGATCTTGACTGGGCTGTACACCCAAGAGGAGAGAATCAGTTGGTGATCGTCCAGACGTACTTGGAGATCGATGGATATGCGAGGAAAGTGCCTCCTGTTTCATTCAGACCCAGAACGAACTTTTAAATGGACTGTGTGTCTGACATTGGATTTTATTCTGTGTTGATTGATCTCTATTAAATATACATCTGTTTATCGGCGGAGAATTTATTCTCTTGCTTAACGCCCTTCTCTGAGACGTACGAGCTCAGAGGTTGTATATCGATGGACATTAGTCGCATGGCATGAATTGCCTGTGTGGCACGCCTAAGTGGCAATTGATCAAGGCTTCTGTTGAAAAGCAAAGTCTTGTGGTTGATGATCAAAGCACGGCCTACGTGGCGTAGCTTTGTGTATAACGTGAATTCGTGAGCCTCACACCTCAGTATGAGTCAAAAACGGGATAAGGACTGTAGGGAGAGCACGACGTTTCTTTCTAGATTTGGTGGTGTCAGTGACTTACCAGCCCTGACATTTATATTATTTTCACCTATGTGGTTGTTGGATGCGAGGCGCCTCGATTTTAGGTCTGTTAGGACCGGGAAACGTGTGTTCAGGAATAACTAATCCTCAAACGTAACGGAGGACCGGCCCTGAAGATCCAGGGGTTACCCAGAGTGTGTAGTCCCGAGGCATTTGCTAGAGTGTCTCGAAGCGGAGAGGAGCTTGCCCCTTGCCTCGACTCATGACGGAAATCCAATTTCCAATACGAGATATTTCGGTTTTATTTGTAGAGCCTAGTATGGCGACATAGTAGCATGGGATACTATGCCGTCTATGATTGATATTTATGATTGAAGTTGTTTTGACACTTCATACTATAATAGTATCAAAATGATTTGTTTTAAACGTACCAAGCATGTTTTGCTATTATAAGGGAAAACCCTATCCCCCGGCTTGCGTTGCATTGTGTGATGGGACCTGGGTCTTATAATAGCTTCATTTTTTGAAAAAAGCATTGCGTTGTTTATTCTATGCACTGGTATTCTTGGGAGGAAACTCGTTCCGTGTTATACGGCGTGGTCCCTTGAATTACTCTCTTTTAAAGTAAAGTTTTAAATAACTGTTTTAGTTCTCACACCAGTCACATGACTGACCTGGAGTTTATTGTTTTAACCTAAACTCTGGGTACCCCTATTTTCGACACGGGCAGCTAGTAGTTTTGGTTTTACAGATTTATATTCACATGATCCTGATTTACAGCTGGAACGATGCTCGGAAAGCTCTGTATCCGTGTATTACTTTCAGTTGTGTTTTATATTGTTTTTCCGCTGCTGTGTAATTTATTGTAATCTCTGATATTTATCGAATGCATTTTATTCATTTATACTCTGTATATTCTTGTATCTGATGGAATTATTGTAATAAACAATGAAATGTTCTTCTGTTTGCGTTCTGATTCGTCTTGTCCTCATGGTAATTCGTTCTTTCTCTTCTCTTCGGAGACGGGAAGTTCGGGTCGCTACTCTTTTGCTGATGCTTTCTCTAGATATGTATGGATATATTTTTTAAACTGAACAACAATGTTTCAAACCGATGGAGGCACTAAATTTAAACCCTTACAGGAACTGTTCAATAAAAAAGGAATAGTTCACAGAATCACATGCCCATATACTTATGAACAAAATGGGTTAGTTGAGAGGAAACATAGACAAATTGTTGAAATTGGTTTGATACTTCTAGCATAGGCACATTTACCCTTAAAATTTTGGCCTAACACTTTCTCTACTACTGTTTATTTAATTAACAGACTTCTTAATAAAGCACTAAACCTAAAATGTCATATGGAAGTTATGTTCAATGCAAAACCAGATTATAAGCTATTAAAAGTTTTTGGGTGTCTATGTTTCTAACACCAGAGGCCATATAATCCACACAAATTAAGTTTTAGATCTACACCTTGCACTTTCCTAGGATATGCTACAAACCAAAAAGGTTACAAATGTCTTGACACTAACTGGGAAGTGTACATATCTAGACATGTGGTGTTTGATGAAAAGAAATTTTCATTTATTGAAAAAACTATGAAGACCACACAAAAAATATACAACCCAAGGATATCCATACCTGAGCTACCAAATCAGCATGATGGATTATGGAAAAATAATTTTGAAAGTCAGACTGCACATCAACAAGACGAGGGCTGCACTCAAGACTCAAGTCAGTCAATCACCAGAAATCAATCAGTTAATGATCAAGCTGAACCTAAGTTATCTCAGAAAACAGTTCAAGACAACGCTGCAATGGACAATGACACTCAACAACCACTAGACAATGTAAAATCATCTAGGGGTGATGAAGATGATCAAACCAACAACAGTCAATCCATTCAACCACCAGCTACCACTGGTCATCATATGACAACTAGGGCAAAAAGTAGGATTTTCAAGCCAAAAAATTACAACATCAACACAGAGATCAAAGAACCGGGTACATATAATGAGGCTGTTCAACATGAGACAAGGAGAACATCAACGAAGGAAGAGTATGATGCTCTAATAAAAAATAATACCTGGACTTTGGTCACTGTGCCAAAAAACAAAAATATTGTTGGTTGCAAATGGACCTATAGGGTCAAAACTAATCTGATAGGTCAATTTCTAAATACAAGGCAAGGCTAGTAGCAAAAGGTTATTCATAACAGTGTGGATTTGATTTTAATGAAACATTCTCACCTGTTGTGAAACCAACAACTGTGAGAATAATTCTAACTATTGCCTTGCATAGAAGACGGCAGATTAATCAATTAGATGTAAATAATGCATTTCTTAATATTGTGTTGTAGGAGGAAGTCTACATGGAGCGACCAGAAGGATTCAAGCAACATCATAATGAAAAGATTGTGTGTAAACTAAACAAGGCTATCTATGGTCTTAAACAAGCTCCCAAAGTGTGGTTCAACAAACTAAAAGACACATTAACAAAGCTCGGATTCGCTGCTACAAAATCTGACACTTTCTTATTTACTAAATTTAATAACTCTACTATTACCTTTGTGCTAATATATGTTGATGACTTTTTAATTACAGGTAATAGTAATCATGAAATCAACGATCTGACAAAATAACTGAATAAAGAATTCTCAATAAAAGATCTTATCAGTCTAAATTATTTTTAGGGTATAGAAGTAAAAAGAACCGCTCCTACAAAACTTATACTCAGTCAAGAAAAGTACATCACAGACATACTTCTCATAGCAAAAATGGACAAGGCTAAGGATTTACTGTAATGTACCTGTTTTTAGCTAGTCTTTGTTAATGATCAATACTGATTTAAGGAGTACCTAAATCATTAAAATAAGATTTACTTAACAAACTAATGCAATTATAAATATATTTATAAATATATATAAGTGTATGTATACACTAATCGGGTGTATAATTGGTTATGTTTTAAATTTGAATACATTATATGAGTATGCAACATTAAAACATAAATGTTAATATGAATACATATGGAAAATATTTCAAACAAAAGCGTTAAATGGGCACATACAAGTTATAGCAAAATATACATATAAAAGGGGTTTTTGTCACTTTAAAAATATAAATGAACTTTGAAACAAATAAGGGCAGCAAGGAACAAACATGTGCAAGAATGAATACAAATATACATAAACATATAATGAGAAAAAGGCAACAACATGTTTGATAAAATGACTCAAATGAAAATATCAAGAGAATTACATGTAGAGACAAAAAAAGAGAGAAGTAAAGTCAATAATCATTTATGGGATTTAACAATGAATAGTTGTATTGATATAGGCATAAGTCATCACCTAAGAAGCCTCATGCAACTTGCAAATATAAATACTCTCATTAGCAAAATACCAAGTAAGTAAAACCAATTTATATTGGAAACCAAATCTGAAAATGAATGACAATTCATCAACAAAATATATGAAATATGGCATTAGAAAGATCATGTTCTAGATGATAGAACATAGGACAAGAGTATTTGTAAAAAAACTAAATAAACAATACTTTTCTTCATGTATAAGAAAATCACAGAAGCTATAGAAGGAGTACTATAACATAATTGAAGAGAATAGATTTTTAAATTTTATAACTTGGCTATAAATATCACCATGAACCTATGCATCTTTTACACACACAAAATACTGAAGTTCAAGAGGATGGCAGAGGAATGGGAAAGCAAACAAGTGAGTAAACTTCCGTTTGTACTTAATTCTACATAATATGATCTAGATACATATATTGCCTACATGTATGTTTGCTGAGTTGTCTTAAGTTAACATCATATGTTTTTCAAACTTGGTAGTAATTAAACATGAAAACCGAGGAACCAAAACTATGAAAAAAAATTGTGAGTAAACTCTCTTCCACTTATTACAAATGGTTAGTCAATGTGTGGGATGTATTTATGTTCTGGGAAATGGTATTTGGTTGATTAATTCGGCATGTCAAATAACAGAGGATAGAAAAAATTAGTGTGAACATTTGTGAAAAACCTGGAGCCAAAGCAGTATACATATTGTGACACAACTCGCCTGTTTTAACTCATTTAAAAACTATCTGTGTTGCATGTAGTAGAATATAGGCATATATGGAGACATAAATGTTTTTGATTGAAAACCATGAAACACAGAAACCATTCGAACACAACTGAAAACCTAAAGCTAAAGAACATGGGACTATTTTAGTATGAGTAAACTTAAACTAAATTCTTGATCTTGAAACCTTATGCTAGTAATTAAAGATGGTTGAATATTCTCTTGCTTGGGATTGATTTCCTTTGAGTACAAAATTGAATGCTATGAGATGTTGAATCAAGGAATTCACGGCGTTTTGATTAAATGACAAGGAGAAGTTCAAGATCGACAAAAAGAAGAGATTCAATGGTATTTAATATTATAGGTTGATTATTTAGAGTTTTAGTTGGGTTATAAATGTTAAAATCTATCCTCAAATAATCATATACCTCAATGGTTTGAATATATATATATATATATATATATATGTATATATATGTATGCACATTCATTGTGCATACTATCAGAAACCGGTCGACCGGTTTCATTTTGGGCAGTCGACCGTTTCTGGGAAGAAATGAACAATGAACGTGCACACATGTATATAACGTACATATATTCAAATACCAGTCTACTGGTCATTTTTAACCAGTCGACTGGTCTACGAACTGAAACAACTTTTCGAATAGACACTCTTATTGAGCAAGGGTTGTTTCCTTTTCTTTTCGCCAAAATCATCTCTATTCGTTGCTTCTCTTCACCAATGATTACAACTCTCCATCCTCTATAAAAGCAACATGAAATCACCATTTTAAAAATAACAATTCTTTCTATTCTTGGTATCTAATTGCTGATTTCATTCTTGCTCTCTAAAAGCATTCAAAAGCTCATAATTCTCACATATCGTTATTTGAATCCTTGAATCTATATATTATTCTTTAGATTCAAACAACGATATCATCTTCCAAATCTTCATAATCACAAGATCATATTTGAGGATTAGATTATAGGAAGGGTGTACAAGAATTGACAAATTCATGTTACTGAGAACACACATTGTCAAATTGCAAGTTTAATTATCTTTTCTGAAGTCCTCGGTGTTGTAAGAGGCAAGTTGTGAAGTCCTCGTGTTAATAGAGGCCTGAAATCCCGTTCTGCTGCTCGGGTGTTGTGAACCTGTTCCTTCGGGTGAAGTGAGGTAGTTGTTTAGTGAAATTCCGGATAGGATATCTGGGACTGAACGTAGGACGGTGCTCCGAACCAGTATAAAAATCCCTGGTGTGATTTTTCTATTACTGCACTTACTTATCTGTGATATTGCTTCTGTGAGATCGTTTTATAATAAATATTTACCTGCATAACTATTGTAAATATACAAGTCAGTATATCACATACTTTCCGCTTATCCATATTACTGATCCTGCCTAAGTCGTATATCGACGCTTTCACTTAGTATCAGAGCGAGGTCATCACATAACCGTAACACAGTTATTTGATATAATCTAGTAATATGGCAAATAACCCAAGTAGTAGCACTAACACTACTTACACAGAAGGTCAATCGACACAAAGACCTCCTTTCTTTAATGGTCTTGACTATAGTTATTGGGAAACACGTATGGCTTTTTACATGCAATCAACTAACTATGATGCTTGGAATGCTACTCAGAAAGAAATAGTCAATCCAACGACTGAGTATGCAGAATGGACGGCTGCTGAGAAAACCGCAGCTGCTGTAAATGCAAAAGCAATTAATATGTTGTTTTATGCATTAGATCAAAACGAATATAACCGTGTTAGTATCTGCACTACTGCTTACCAAATTTGGCAAACGCTAAAAACCACTCATGAAGGTACTAACAAGGTTAAACAAGCAAAAATAGCTTTGTTGAAAAGTCAATTTCAAAATTTCAAAATGAAACCAAATGGAACTATCAATGAGGCGTATTCAAGGTTTCAAACCATTCATCATGCACTTATCGGATTAGGACAAAAATATTCTGATTTTGATGTAGTTTCAACAGTCCTACATTCTCTGACCAATGAATGGGAAGTAAAAGTATTAGCAATAGAAGAAGCTAATGATCTTTCCACCATGAAGCCAGATGAATTGATAGGAAATCTTATGTCCTATGGAGCTAACTTGCAGGCTCGAAAAGAACAAAAAGAAGAAAAGAAAATTGTAGCTTTTCATGTCGAGAAAGATGAAGACATCTCAGATTCCGAAGATGGGGATCTAGCATTCATTGCAAAAGGATTCAAGAAATTCTTAATGCAATGAAAAGCTAGTCGATACAACAAAAAGAAGTTCGGATCAAATAAACCATCATCTTTAAATATAGAATGCTTTAACTGTCACAAAAAGGGACACATGCACAAAGATTGTCCGGAGCAAAAGAAGAAGTTAGAAAATGAAAAATTCAAACACAAGAAGGACAAGTCAAAGAAACGAGCATTCTCAGTGACATGGGATGATTCAAACTCATCTTTATCTGATAGTGAAAGTGACTCAGATGATGAACAAGCAAATATATGTTTTATGGCTAAAGAAGATGAGGTACAAATTCCTTCTTTTGAAGAAGTTCTTGATATAAATGCTGAATTAATATATAAATTTAAAGATATGAAATGACAATGCAAACAAGCTCAAGCTGATTTAAGTAGAGCTGAATTTGAACGAGATATGCTCAAAGATGAGAAGAAAATATTAGAGGAAGAAATTGAAAAAGCTCAAGAATCATCATCTAATATTGATTCTCAACTATCTCTTTTGAGTCAAGAAATTGAAACTCAAAAAAGGAAAAATGATGCTCTTACTACCGAAAATCATGAGCTTAAGGCAAAAGTCAAAATGTTAGACCTTGAAAAGGCTAGTTTACAAACAAAGTTAGACGACATTACTCAAAATGTTTCTAACTTTAACAAAGGTCGAGAAAATTTGACAGAAATTATTGGAAGTTCACAATCTGCTACAAATAAACATGGCTTGGGATATAAGAAACAAGTTATCAAGAAACATCTTGGTAATAAAAGAAAAAAGAAAAATAAGGTAGTACAAGAAACTAAAGCTAAGAAAAATCTTAGTTTATTATATTCCAAACCAAAACCGATTGTGAAATTTCTAAAGAAGAATCTCGAGTCTATAAAAATATGGGTTCCTAAAACAAATAACAATTTGATTAGGAACAAGCACATTCAATTTTTTTTGAATTATGTGCATCACAATCAAAATTATATGTATAAAGGGGATACCGGACCCGTATGGGTTTGGACTCCTAGGACCTAACTCTTAGGACCCTATAAAAAGGTGGGTACCATGGACTTAATTTTATTTTTTGCAGGTCCCACTCAAGAAAAGAGGAAAGTGGATACTGGACAGTGGTTGCTCGAAGCATATGACTGGAGACAAGAGCTTATTAACAAATATCACTTATTCAGATGGTGGCTCAGTCACTTTTGGGGATAATTCAAAGGGTATATCATCGGCAAAGGCGATCTGAGCGATTATGGTACATCTAACTTACCTCTTATTACTAATGTCATGCTAGTTAGAAATTTGAAACATAATTTACTAAGTATCAGTCAATTGTGCGACAAAGGTTTTACTATTTTCTTTTCGGACAATAATTGTAGTATCTTAGATAAAGATCGAAATCTAGTTTTTGAAGGTTATAGAGATAGAAATATCTTCTGAATATGAATATCAATCATAACTCAGATATGTGTCTTGTAGCAAATGATAATGATCCATGGCTATGGCACAAACGTTTTTGTCACATAAACTTCAGAACTAATTGACAAGCTAGCTAAAAATGATCTAGTTAAAGGACTACCCAAAATTAGTTTTACGGTTAATAATATTTGTGATGCATGTCAATTAGGAAAATTGACTAAATCGTCTTTCATATCCAAGAAAGTCATATCAACGTTACAACCCCTTAAGCTATTACATATGGATTTATTTGGACCAACACAGGTTCAATCAATAAACCATAATCGCTATGTGCTTGTAATAGTTGACTATTACTCTCGTTATACATGGGTGATTTTCTTGAAAAACAAAAGTGACACTTTCAAACATTTCAAATCCTTCGTTAAGAGAATTCAAAAGTCAAAAGGACTTAAGGTTAAAAATATAAGAAGTGATCATGGCGGAGAGTTCGAAAATAATGAATTTGAACATTTTTGTACAAAGAAAGGTATAAATCATAATTTTTCGTTTCCTAGAACTCCACAATAAAATGGAGTTGTAGAAAGGAAAAATCGAACTTTACAAGAATGTGTAAGAACATTATTAAATGGATCCACTCTACCAAAACATTTTTGGGCAGAAGTTGTTGCAACTACGTGTTATGTTTTGAATCGTGTATCCATTTGACCTCTGACCAAGAATACATCCTATGAGCTATTTAATCAAAGAAAGCCAAATATCACATATTTCAAAGTTTTCGGTTCTAAATGCTTTATTTTAAATATGAATGACCATCTTGGAAAATTTGATTCAAAATCCGATGAAGGTATATTTGTCGGATATTCGGAACGAAGCAAGGCCTATCGTATATTTAACAAGAGAACTAAAACTATTGAAGAATCACTTCATGTCTCTTTTGATGAATTATATAAACCATCTCATATCGTATTAGATGACGAAGAGACCATAGTCACTAATAATCCTATCATCACAAATAATGACTCTAACTCAGAAATTGTTGACAATATTCCTCAACCTGTTTTGGTACCTTCTCCACCAAGATTTAGATCTCCTCCTAGAATTCTAAGAGATCATCCGGTTCAAAATGTTATTGGAGAAGTAACATCACAAATAAGAACAAGGAGTCAACTAAATCAAATGGGTCATGTCGCGTTTCTCTCAAATATCGAACCTAAGAATACTAAAGAAGCTGCTACTGATGATTACTGGATCATTGCCATGCAGGAAGAACTAAATCAGTTCGAGAGCAATGATGTCTGGGAACTTGTTCAAAGACCGACTGATCAGTCAGTCATTGGTACGAAATGGGTTTATAAAAATAAAGCAGACGAACAAGGAAATATAACCAGAAATAAGGCAAGATTAGTAGCACAAGGATATAATCAGGAAGAAGGTATCGATTATGAAGAAACCTTTGCACCCGTAGCTCGATTAGAAGCTATTCGAAAATTATTGTCCTTTGCTTGTCATCATAATTTTAAACTTTATCAAATGGATGTCAAAAGTGCATTCTTAAATGGGTTTATCAAAGAGAATGTATATGTCGAACAACCTCCCTTGTTTGTACATGAGAAATATCCTGATCACGTATATAAACTTAAGAAAGCTTTATATGGATTAAAACAAGCACCTCGTGCTTGGTACGAACGATTACGAAGCTATCTTATTGATTTTGGTTTTCAAATTGGTAAAGTTGATCAGACTCTATTCATAAAACATTCTCGAAAAGATATATTAGTTATCCAGATATATGTAGACGATATTATCTTTGGTTCAACAAACGATAAACTCTGCAAAGAGTTTGCAAATATTATAACCAAAGAATTTAAAATGTCTCATATGGGAGAACTATCGTATTTCCTTGGTCTTCAAATCAAACAGCTTTCTAATGGTATTTTTATTAGTCAAGAGAAGTACTGCGGAAATCTAGTCAAACATTTTGGTTTAGAAAATACCTTTGGTAAACCAACTCATATGAGTACGACCACACACCTTGAAAAAGATGAACATGGTAAGAATGTTGACCAGAAGTTATATCGAAGCATGGTTGGTTCTCTCCTGTACCTTACCGCAAGTCGTCCAGATATTATGATGAGTGTTTGTTTGTGTGCAAGGTTTCAAGCTAATCCTAAAGAATCACATTTACGAGCTGTAAAACGAATAATATGATATCTTAATAACACCTAAGACTTTGGTCTTTTCTACCCAAAAGATTGTTCATTCGAACAAGTATCATATAGTGATGCTGATTTTGGTGGCTTTCGCACGGATAGAAAGAGTACAAGTGGTACACGCCATTTTATTGGAAAATCACTTGTCTCTTGGTTTAGTAAGAAACGAAATTGCGTTTCACTCTCGACATGTGAGGCTGAGTATATATCAGCAACTCTAGCTTGTACTCAAGTATTATATATGCAACAAACACTTTGAGATTTTGATATACATTTATCAAACTCCATCATATACTGTGATAACAAAAGCGCAATCAATTTATCGAAAAACCCAGTCAATCATTCCCGAACAAAGCACATTGATATTCGACATCATTTCTTAAGAGACAATATTGAAAAAGGAACAATATGTCTCGAATATGTCAAGACTAACAACCAACTAGCAGACATTTTTACTAAGCCTCTCCTTGAATCTAGTTTTATTTATTTATGTAGAGAGCTCGGCTTAATTTCTAGAACTGAACTCGATGTATAATATACACTGTAATGTTGAGTCCTTATCTAGACGACACATATATTCTTATTAACTTAGCTGGTTAATAGCTTTTTGCTATTATTAGCAAATAATTATGAGCTTTACAATCTTTTAGTGGCTTATATTCTCTGGGTGTTTTAACCATTGCTTTAAATTTCGTAAATCCTATATATACATACTCCTTTCCTATTGTTTTCTGCATCTCCATCCTTAAACATTTGTATACAAGTTCATAATTTCTTTATATAATGGCACACACATGCGACGAATGTGCACAATGATCACATATCCCGGTCACTAGTTCCGAACCTGAAGAATACTACTCTCCGGAAACACCAGAGAGTAGACCGAAATGTTCGCATGCCCCCAGAGATACACAAAAACCCAAACGTGCTAAGAAAGCATTATTCTGTTCTCCATGAACAAGAGAGAAGATTAGTGAAATTCATCACTACACTAACATCAGATAGATCTCCAGCGTCAACTTCATTATGAACAAAAACTCACATCTGATCGTTTAACTCTCTTAGAACAAATGGCGTCATTTTTCTGTAGCACGGATAGACACGGGGTTCACAAACTAATGCCACCTCCTCCATCTACATCTCGAAGTCCTAACTCATGGGATCGTAATTACGCGAGAAATGAAGGAGCAAGAGAAAATTGGTCGCCATGGATACCGAGAGTTACAAATATTAAAAAAACATCCGAAGACAAGTCATCCACCTCTCATTAATTTATATCGTTTTTGTTGCATAATAAGTTTTTGTTTTAATTCTTATTTTTTGGTTTTTCATGTATTTTGTTTTTCAAATCCATGTTGAGTTGAAATAAAATTTATATAATTTTTTAAGCACTCATAAATCCAGAAAAACAAATATATACAGAAACGGTCGACCGTTAAGAATGGACCACTCGACCGATCAAGTCTCTGGAAATATTTATATTTGGAACCGGTCGACCGCCAGAAAAATTACCAGTCGACCGTTCAACTCTCTAGAAAATTTTCAACTCAAAAGTCAACCAGTCGACCGGTCTATATCCCACCAGTCGACCGACTATCTTCTCTGGAAATTTGTGTTTTAGATACCAGTCGACCGGTATAATTAAACCAGTCGACCGATAAAGTTCTCTGGAATTAAAACTTCCAGACACCAGTCGACCGTTCTAACCCTAACGGTCGACCGGTTACGTGTTTTTCAGTTTTTTCAACTACAAATTCACACGTCGATTCATATGTCCCACCTCTTCACTCATTATTTATTTGTCTCCTTTCTCTCAAATCCCTGAAAAACAAACACCTCCAAATCAATTTCACTATAATCGATGGCACCACCTCAAAAGAAACACAAGAAATCAAGTTCCACTTCACTCCAACCTATAGATTCTAACATCAAACAATGGCTCATGGATCCTATTGCACTGAAACGTTGGAATGCAATGAAGGATTACACCATTCACGAAGGTTCTTTCATAAATCTTTCTACTTTTATCCTCTACGATGTTGAAGAACTACTGGATACGGCTCGTATTAAATCACTTCTTACCTTTGATAAGAACAACGTAGAAATTAATCATATTATGATTCGGTTGTTCTATGCCAGTCTTAACCTACCAAAATTCAAACTAGAGAATTCTGCTAATTGTCTTTGGTCTGTGGTTTGTGGCCAGCATGTTTTCATTTCAAAGGAACAAATGGCCATGGTTCTCAATTTGCCAAATAGTGGAAGAGAACTTTCTTCGGATTTCTGCACTATCCATATTCATGATAAAATTAGTCATCTTTTTATCGAGGATCAAAAAACAAGCACTAAGGCGATTAACTTACGGCTTACAGCTCGTGTTTTACATCATGCCATCACACGCTCGTTATTGCTGAGGGTTGGTAACTTTGATGCCATATATAAAGAAAACTTCAAGGCATTATATGCAATTTATGGGGATATTGAGATAAATTGGATAAATATGATTTTCGATGAGATTTTTCTTGTCAATGAACGCACAAGGCCACACATTTTCTACAATGAATATGTTATGAGACTTTTACTTGATTGTGGTGTCAAGTCTTGTGAGTCTAAAATCTCCAAGCCAAAGTGCATCGACAAAGCAACTAAAAAGAGAATGAAGCTCCCTGTACCTTGTGTGAATATCATTCCTTTTGAACAATACCAAAAGCAAGGTCCTCAAGAAACCACTTCTTCTACGACTCCCAAGCCTAAACCGGAAGAAGTCAAACTCCTTCAACCTTCCTCGTCAACTAAGGATTCACTAGCACAAATTGCACGGAATCAACTCCTCCTCGAAGCGAGACTTAAACGTACCGACACCAAACTCGAGAGTTTGGATAAAAAGCTCGACAAACGATTTTCAAAACTTAAGTCTTTCTTCGGTATTATTTGGGATGCAATTTCATGTGCATCATTATCTTCCTCTACCCAAATACAAGACCCAGGAAAACGTCCCATGCCTCCTACATTTACGTGGTCATCATCCGACGAAGGCACAACTTCAGGAACCAGTATAGGACATGGTCGTGGGGAATATGAGACCAAGGAGGAAGACGAAGGAAACAACGACGAGGAAGATGTTCCACAAGAAGGAGACAAGGAAGAAGGAGGGAATGAACAAATTGAGTGGGACACCACCGAATCCAAATCGTCATCGCATTAATTTGTTTTTCATCCACGTTTTATGATACTATGTTTTATATTTTTATGCAAAACTTCAAACCGGCACTTGTATGTAAATAGTGTTGTATTTATTTTGGGTTTGTACGTCTTAAGCTATTAGGTACATGACTTGCTTATGGTATTTTTTGGTGTATATTATATGCTACAATCTTAAAGTTCTTCTTAAGCTATTTGTGTGTTCACTACCCCTTTTTGTCGATGACAAAGGGGGAGAAAAATATTACTAACATTATGTTTTGCAGATTTTTTAGTATGTATTTCAGGGGGAGCATATATTCAGGGGGAGTTAAAAACAATTTCAGAGCTATGTTGTCATCAATCAAAAAGGGGGAGAATGTTGAATCAAGGAATTCACGGCGTTTTGATTAAATGATAAGGAGAAGTTCAAGATCGACAAAAAGAAGAGATTCAATGGTAATTAATATTAGAGGTTGATTATTTAGAGTTTTAGTTGGGTTATAAATGTTAAAATCTATCCTCAAATAATCATATACCTCAATGGTTTGAATATATATATGCATATTTATGTATGCACATTCATTGTGCATACTATTAGAAACAGGTCGACCGGTTTCATTCTGGGCGGTCGACCGTTTCTGGGCAGAAATGAACAATGAATGTGCACACATGTATATAACGTACATATATTCAAATACCAGTCTATTGTCATTTTTAACCAGTCGACTGGTCTACGAACTGAAACAACTTTTCGAATAGACACTCTTATTTATCAAGGGTTGTTTCCTTTTCTCTTCGCCAAAAATCATCTCTATTCGTTGCTTCTCTTCAACAATAATTACAACTCTCCATTCTCTATAAAAGCAACATGAAATCACCATTTTAAAAATAACAATTCTTTCTATTCTTGCTATCTAATTGTTGATTTCATTCTTTCTCTCTAAAAGCATTCAAAAGCTCATAATTCTTGCATATCGTTATTTGAATCCTTGAATCTATATATTATTCTTTAGATTCAAACAACGATATCATCTTCCAAATCTTCATAATCACAAGATCATATTTGAGGATTAGATTATAGGAAGGGTGTACAAGAATTGACAAATTCGTGTTATTGAGAACACACATTGTCAAATTACAAGTTTAATTATCTTGTCTGAAGTCCTCGGTGTTGTAAGAGGCAAGTTATGAAGTCCTCTTGTTGATAGAGGCGTGAAATCCCGTTCGGTTGCTCGGGTGTTGTGAACCTGTTCCTCCGGGTGAAGTGAGGTATTATTTAGTGAAATTCTATATAGGAGATCTGGGACTGGACGTAGGACGGTGCTCCGAACCAGTATAAAAATCCTGGTGTGATTTTTCTATTACTGCACTTACTTATCTGTGATATTGCTTCTGTGAGATCGTTTTATAATAAATATTTACCTGCATAACTATTGTAAATATACAAGTTAATATATCACATACTTTCCGCTTATCCATATTACTGATCCTGCCTAAGTCGTATATCGACACTTTCATGAGATAGCAGATGTACATACATGGGAATAAACACAAATAGGGGAGGATTGTTTTTTTATTATTTTGTGAGCGAGATGTTTGGGGATCGAAAGGATTGGTCGTAAGTGATCTCAGGTGGCATTGCGGTTTGCGAGCAGTGATCGGATGGTCGTCCAGCGATTTAGGTGGCGATGCATGTGCACAAACTAGACTGTGTATGTTTGTGCGTTCAAGTGAATTGGCTACTAAGGGACAACTTACTATAAATATTACAAATATTTTAAATTCTGAAATAGTAAACAATAGCGTATAGTGTCCTGATAGAAGTCGCTACCTAGTTTACAAATAAAGAAAAACAGCAAAAGGAGTGCATGGTTCCGCGTACATGCAAACCATTCTAACAGGGGAAATAGTTTTTTTTCTTATAAGAACAAAACCAAATAAGAATAAAAGAAGAAAGGAAGAGGTGATTGAATTGAGATGATGGGTTGTATGAAGTCAATATGGAGGTGTAACTTAAGGCAGAGTTCAGGTTAGTGGAATTGTGGTTGTTTGGTTTTGAACTGTTGAGGGAGTTTATGTGGGAGAAGGTTGGTTTTGGATGGCCAGTGGGGTAAAGCGATGAACCGATGTCAGATTGTGAAGTATGTGAAGCAGCAAGAAGGGAACTTTGATGGTTTAGGCGGCTGATAGTTTGATGCCGTTGTATGTTTGTGAAGATGGGTTTGTGTTGATAGAGGAAAGAAGTTGGTTGAAGTGTGGCAGGTCGTCGGAGATTCGAAACTTTAATAGCAGACAGTTGATGCAGGAGGAAGGCGAGGCAGGAAAGTGGTGGCTTATGAACTGATGCGGAGTGGTCGGATCATTGATGAACATGGGAGGAGGGGTGATGTGTCGGTGGGTATGCAGGAGCTTCTTGGTGATTAGAACATACATGTACATACACATGGCGCATGGTGCACATTTTCAAAGCAGAACAGGAAACAAATAAAGGAGAAGAAGAATGGTAAAATTTGCTTGTTGCTGCATCTCTGGTGAGTTGCTTTCCAGAATACACATATTACACTGCATTGAATCACATTCTTCCCATTGCAGAAATCCCTTAGCACTAACTTACCTGCACTCATCACTTCCATATGCTTCTAATTTCATTTCATAGGATCACGTTCTTCTTTGACCGTCCAGAGTATCTCCAATACCTAAAGAAGTTGTGCTCTCTCTCCGATCGATTTTCTATATTCACCACAACTATTGATTATTCTTGTTTCTCTTTTATATTTCTATGTTTTTGCTCATCCGCTCCACATAATGCTACTCTACCAGTTGGCACAAGTTGGACATAGGATACAAGCTAGATGGTTGCCTTTTCCAAGTTGGACTGTGTAGTACAACATCAAAATACATGCGGGAGGGTTTACGACAACCATCCGATCATCGGAATATCTGTGCAAGTGCACGGTGCATATCGTACACCAATAATGGCAATACTGTGTATAGGGGAGAGGAAGGAAATAGGAGTAAGAAAAGAAGAAAAATGCTTTTAATGCTGAAGTGTAAAAGAGTTTCAAATAAACAAAAGAAAAAAAAAATCTAAACAAAATAAACAAAATGAAGGAAGAAACAAATGTCAGATTTCCAAATTGAGTATGCAATACAAACTAAGGATCATGCAATGGAATTGGGATTTGGAAAAAAAGGAAATGGATCGGGAAAAAAGGGATCTGGAGTGTTTAACATGTGCGGCACCAGCTTGAGATGGGAAAACATGACTTGGTAAATGGAAAAGGGTGGAAATTGGGCCAAGGGTTTGGGCCGGGTTTTAGAAAAAATAAATTTAAATGAAAATGGAAATATAGGGATTGCGCAAGGCAAATATAGTGATGGCGTAAAGGAAATATAGTGATCGCGCAAAGAAATATATTGATCGCAGGGGAATTATAGTGATCGCGCAAGGGAAATATAGTGATCACACAAGGGAAATATAGTGATCGCGCAAGGGAAATGTGGTGATCGGGCAAGTGGTTTTAGGTGATCGGGCAAGAGAATATAAGTGATCCATAACTCAGTAATTAAAAATATTTGATTAACTATTTTAGTAGATCAGTTTAAAATTGATAACTGTGTTTTTAGGAATAAAACGACAATATAAAAATAGTTAATAATTGTCGAATTTAACAAAGTAACATTATTATATTAATTGCCATGTGCGAAGCACGTGCCTTATAGTTAGATAAATAAATGATGTATGTATAGTTGTTTATTCACATTATGGTATTCATTTCCATGTGCGAAGCATGGGCCTTCTAGTTAGAAATTTAAATGATCAGTTCCTTAAACATCATATGACTTTAAAAGACATTACGCTGATCGTTTCGAAGAGTCCGGAAGTTATATTCCACTTCGATTTGATTTATATGTCGCGTGTCAGAGATTATTGAAGATAATTGAAGAGGAGATATACAAGGGCTATTTGTTTTACAGAATAGTGCCTTCATTTTGTCCAGTCCCAGGACTACTTGTATGGATGAATGTATGACAGAGTGTTTCCAAAAAGAGCTCATGTACGTTGATTTCCTCAAACATATTCTGTGTTAGCGAGAAGACACCTTCTCTTAAAACACTTAACAACCCGATTATTTTTGTGGAAATAAATTAGTGATTTCTGGCCGATTTGATGATGTGGCATTCAAAGTGAACGGTGAACAGGTATTTTAGAAGATAACGAAACCTCAAAGCCTCACAACTCGGAAAAGACAAAAATCGGGCAGACAGCATGGCTAGGTGGGTCATTCCCAAGAAGGGTGTATTATCAGCATCAAGAGAAATTCCTTTTTGTCTTCTCATCTATTTTCACTACTGCAACATTCAGTAGCGGTTGCTGACCACAACCGTGGGGTGATAATACATTCGCTACACTCAAGCTAAATGAGTGGGCGGACATGTGTGGTCGGGTTGCAAGACGTTCTTGTTGAACCCCAATGTATCCCCTCTAGAGTACACTGATTGGAAGGTGATCCCATACCTTGTCAGTTGAAATCCAATCTCCAATAAGAACCTTCGGTTTCCTATTTTATATTATATATACATGGAGCGTGAGATACAAGTGTTCCACTAGATGGTTATTTATTTGATACAAACTATTATAATATTAAACGATTTTGATATCAAATATGTTTTGGGTTATAGTAAGGTAAAAACCGTCCATGTTTATGTGTGGGTTAGTCTTACTATTATCTTTCTTTTCAAAATGTTTTTGAAAAGTTAAACCAATTGTTTTGTATCTCATAAGGGAAAAACCCATTCCGTTTTTACAGCATGGTCTTATGAGATATACTATTCTAATCAAGCTGTGTTTTTAAAATTGTTTACTCACACCAGTCCCCTGACTAACCCAAAGTTTATTTTTCTGTGTTTTCCTAAACTCTTGGGTACTCATAACACTTGTTATGAGTAGATAAGTGATCCAGGTAGTCAATGGGAATCTGTTGAAGAGTTTTGGACAGGAAGTTCTAGAGTCAGCTTATCTATATCTAAGTATCAAGTTTGTATGTTGGGCCCGTAATCATGTAAGATGTATTATGATAATGTTCTAGGATGTAACAAACTCTGATATGTAATATATTATGTGATATTATATTTTGTTAAATTCCGCTGTGAGATTCTGATGTTCTTGTTAGTCTTCTTATTCTTCTATTCTATTAGTTCTATCTTATCTTTCTCATCTTCTAAATTCTTTCTATCAACATTTAGAGTTTGATACTTGAGTTTTTGACAAGTAATGCAAGAATTTGTGTTACTGTTGAAAATTCGAGCGTCAAATTTTTCTGGCCGTTACATTTACCTACTCCCATGGGAACCAACCTACAACTATTCAGAAAGTGTGATGATCCCATGAGGAACCCCTCACTCTATAGGAGTGTGGTTGGCGCTCAGCAATACGTCACAATAACTAGACCTGATATTTCTTTCAGTGTAAATAAGGCAAGCCAATTCATGCAAAACCCATCTATCACACACTAGCAAGCAGTAAAAAGAGTGCTAAGGTACCTAAAAGGGACAATGAAATATGGGTTAACCCTCGAGTCATCAGGCAATCTAAACATAAGTGGTTATGCCGATTCTGATTGGGGTTTAGATCCAGATGACAGACGGTCAACCTCTGGCTATGGTATCTTCCTAGGCACTAATCCCATATCGTGGTGTTAAAAAAACTAATGTTTCAAGATCTAGTGACAAAGCAGAGTGCAGGAACGTAGCTAACACTACAACAGACATATCATGGATTGAATCTCTATTACAAGAGCTACAAGTTAAATCTAGCAGACAGCCTGTTATATGTTGTGATAACCTAAGTGCTGTGCTTATCAATGCTAATCCTGTGCAACACTCTAGAACTAAGCATGTGGAACTTGATATTCACTTCGTCAGAGAAAGAGTTGCTGATAATAAGCTAATTTTAAATCACATAGCTGCCACTCACCAACTAGCAGACATTTTGATAAAGCCTATCTATCGACAAAACTTCCAACTATTCATGTAATAGCCCGGAAAATCAGAACCAATTTAAAAATATTATTTTGGCAATTTTAACGGATTTTGAATATTTAAAATGGTTTATTTCAAATAATAACGACGAAAAATTTATTTTCGACGAAGTTAGAACGTATAAATTTATTTTAAATATAAAGCGAGCCTGAAATGGCGCGGTAGTTTAAAAATTCGATTTCAAATTTCAATTGAATATACAGAATTCAATATAAGTCAGAATTGAACGAAACAAGAAATATTTGAGTCTAGTTAACGATATCTTTCTAATGGACGTAAGAAACTGAGATTTCGTTTTATAAGTTAAGAGTTACGTCTAGTTTAAAATTCAGAATAATCGCTATGGAATTTTTATATATTTAATATATATATAAAGCCCTTGAAAAATAGCCATTTTGCAAAAGACCTCCATTTTTGACGAAACCACTTTTGTTGGATTCGGGATCAATTTGTGAGCGTGGTAAAAGAAAACGTGTTTTATCAATTTCAGTCAATTTGGATCGACCAGAAAATGGCCAGTTTTCAAATGGTCTTCAAATTTGATGAAGTTAGTTTTGTTAGGACCGCATCGTCAATATGAAGCTAGAAATATTTTTTTTGGAATTTTCAGAGCTAGTAGGTGGCCCTGGTAAATTAAAATGTGCGTTTGAATTTAAAATATAATGATTTATATTTTAAATTTAGCGGAAACTGATTGTAACATCCGAATTGGCTTACGAGACATATCCCATTGTATTCGGAATTGGGGTAATTAGCTGGGGGCGACAGTCATTGGATTCGATTCGGAGTTCGAAAGAAAAAGCTACCTTTTGGATTTAAAATAATTAAATAATATAATATATATTATTATATAACCTTCATCTCCCTTGCCCCCTTTATCTCCTTAAACCGGACAACGCCCCCCCACTCTTCATTCCAGAATGATATTTTTTTTTTTAAAAGGAAAACGAAATCGCGCCCCCCTTGTTAGCCGATCGCTGCCGCTCCAACCCCCCCGCCACCGCGACTTCACCGCCGCCCCCTCCATCTCAGACCGACGCAGCCTCTTCATCTCCTCCCTCCTCTTCCCTCCCCAGTTCAATCCCCAACACCCAAAGCTCCCCAAGCCCAAAAAAACACGCCGCCAGCCCCAATCCTTCACCGCCCGGTTCCCCCGACGCCACCTCCGACTCCTCTGACCGCCACTCCACCCATTGGACACCCCACCCCCTATAAGCTTGTTTATTTGGTTTTGTCTACTTAATTTTATTTATTCAATGTAACTAATTTAAAAATAAAAATACGGTTTTTATGTGTTAAGATCTGAAATAAAAATGCAGTATTTATATGAAAAATCTTATGATAAAGATTTGATTTTTAGAAAGTATAAAGATTTGATTTATATACATAGCGAATAAAAATTTGATTTTTATATATGTGTATAGCGAATAAAAATTTGATTTTTATGTATATGAATAGCAACATAAAAATATGATTTTCATAGTTTGAATGGAATTATAAAAATATGATTTTCAGAAATGTGAAGTTTAGATTTTTAGAAATGAAAAGATTTGATTTTTATGTGCTAAAAAGATTAGATTTTTATGCGATTAAAAGATTAGGTTTTTATGTGATAAAAAGATTAGATATTGTTCACTAAAAAGTTTAGATTTTGTTCACTAAAATGATTAGATTTTGTTCACTAAAAAGATTAGATTTGGTTCACTAAAAAGGTTAGATTTTGTTCATTAAAAATAATTGATTTTTAATAGAAGAAAAATTAGACTTTTCATTGTAGAAAAATTAGATTTTTCATTGTAGAAAAATTAGATTTTCATTTTGAAGTAGCGATAAAAATTCGATTTTTACATATATGAAGTAGCAATAAAAAAAATTCGATTTTTATATATATGAAGTAGAAATAAAAATTTGATCTTTATATAAGAAGTAGAGATATAAAAATATAATTTTTATATAGAAAGAAGTGTTGTAAAAATATATGATTTTGATATATGAAGTGCCATTATAAAAATATGATTTCTAAAATAAACATCATATTAAAAATGCGATTTTTACTATGAACAGCGGGAAAAGATCGCGTTGGAATTTTGGGCAAATCCGAACCGTTCAGAAATAGAGGATGGTGGAGTGGATCCCAAAGGTGAGAACTCCTCATCATATTTTCTTATATAGTTATTTATTTTATAACTGCCTATATGAACTGCTCCCCATCGTCCACAAACCATGGATGACTTGTTTGATTGTTTGGTTTGGTTGACTGGATTGTTTGGTTGAATTAGGTTTGGGAATTGAAACGAATTGATTAGAATTGGTATGTACATGGCACGAGCCATTAGTGGGCGAGGGATAAGGCTTTACCTTATCCCGGTTCTAGTATTGCGCCGTTATGCCGCCAAAATTTTATAAAATATTTTAGAACAATAAAAATATCATTTTTATTGCATAAATGAACTGTGTAGAACATTCATTTGTTGAATCAAATATTTTATCGTTAAAATAATATAATTTTTAACGTGTGTATGAATAAATATTCATTTACAAATCAGACGATTTGTTTATGTACACCCATTTGACTGATATGGATTAGGACGATAAATTTTACACGTCGCCCAAATGCACAAATAATATTCAGTGTTTGTTGATTGAAACACCACATGGGTATTGGGATGATATATAACATACACTAGTCCCAATAATTAGCTGTATGTCAATCATTTGGTTGACAGGCTATTGTAAGCGTTAAATATTTATATTTAATGCTTACATAGTGTAGAATGCACTTTGGATGATGCATGATTGCTTATCGTTGTTATTATATCCATGTGCTGTATGGAATCCATATAATTAACCTTATATGGAAATTGATGGGGCCTCCTTCCAATGTGAAAAATAAAGAATATTTTAAAATAATATTCATGTGTTGAATAAATTATATTCATGTGTTGAATAAAATAAAATAATGAATATTTCAAAATAATATTCAGAAAAGAATCAAAATTTGATTTTGATGTCCGATTTCTGATGGACACGAAAATATTTAAATATATGAAGTCGTGTTGATTAGAGTTACGCCATTTTGACATGAATGATATTTATATCGATTTTATTCATTTTTATAATGAATATCGAAAAGGAAGTGATTAAGAAATATAACGTTTGAAAATATTATCATTTATATATTAATGATATGGAATATTCAATTTTGATTTGAAATTGAATATGAAGTTGAAATCGTTTTTAAAACGATTTATAAAATAAGCTTTGAATTGAAATTGACGATATATACATATACACATTTAATGGCTTGAGTAGAACGCACCGCGCCGCGATAGTTCGTGAATTTCGACCATTGACTTCAAATTGACGTTACGGGAGATCCGACCATCGAATTCTCCTAAAACCGAGACCATTGGGTTTGTATCGAAAATAGCTTTCCAACGAATATAAGAGAATTGAAATCTAATGGTTGGATTTGGAATTCTGTCCAAATCAAATTTGGAAGAGGTCGTTGTAAGTGCATTTCGATGACCGTTTATGTAAATCGACTGTACGGGCCTTGATAAAATTATTAAAAATATTAATATTTTGTGTAAAATCATAATAAATGATTTAGAAAGAATTGAGGTGAAAAATTCCATATTTGAAAAGATAAAAATATATTTTTATCAAATTGATCTAGCTATGAACTAGAATTATAATCCAATATTTTAAATAAATAAACTGGATTTGAAATGGTTTTAAAAATAACTAGAATTTCCAATATATGAATTGGAATGGATTTGAGTCGAATTATCTTTGGAATATTTCGATATTGGATTCCGTGATTATACGGATATTGTGGAGGAATTTGGAAGATACATATATATATATTATTATTCCAATACGATATTGGTTGATTTCAGAATTTGATATTGAATATAAGTCGATATATTTTCTATTTAGAGCCTTGTATTTAATATCAAATGGGATTTTGGATTTGTCGCGAATGGTGTCTTCATTAACACTGTTATTAAACCCAGTTGAGAAAAGATTAAATCTTTTATTTAGATTTAATCAAGTATACCAATTAGTTAATATTTAATTGGAATCTTTGCTCAAAAAATATTTAATTGGAATCGAATTGAAATTGATTTTTGGGTTTATCATGAATGGTGTTTTAAACAACACTTGTTCTTTAACCCGATTTACAATGGAATGAGATTTTGGGTTTGTCGTGAATGGTATCTTTAATACTACTTTTCTTAAACCCAATGGAGTTAAGAAAATTAGAAACTAACAAGAGATTAGCTAAGTTGAATGGTTTCCCGGGTATTGATCTGATGTTGGTTTCGGCCTTCGAGGTTAATACTTAGGGATTTATTCTCTTACTAATTAACGGTTAGAGACCGATGGAATGGAATGTGATTTTGGGTTTATCGTGAATCGTGTTTTAAATGACATTGGTTCTTTAACCCAGTTAAAGATAGGATATGATTTCCCAAGTTATATAATCATTGATATTGATTTTTGGGAAGATTAAAACTAAGTGGAGTTTTAATGGATCTTTAATTAGATTGAAATGATCGAGAATGGAGTATCACCAGTTTTGCTCCAAGCGATAGTTAAATCTTTAATTAGATTTGAACATGAAATGGTAATTAAAATTACCGATAACACTATGGTGTTAGATATGGAGTATTACCGGTTTTGCTCCATGGGATAAATAGGTTGGGATTGGGAAATAAAAAAAATGATTACTTCGGTAAGGTTCGTTAATTCCGACTGGTTTGAAAAACCTTAATATGGTTTAAAATTGTGAGAAGAATATTTGAATAAAATAATATTCTGGATTGGAATGAGGCGTATGTTGTGTTTTTATAGCGTTTGTTTAATATATACGCGAGTTATTTGGGAAGACAGGGTTTAGCTTATTCTGAATAACAGATACGACAATATGTCGACTATGAAGATGGTGGTTGAAGACCGGAGGTATTCACATCATTTGGATGATTGCTGATGTCTTGATTGGGCACACCCAAGTCGAGGTAACAAGTGGTGATCGTCCAGACGTACTTGGAGATCGACCGGATATGCAAGGACCTCTCTGCTGTATTGGACATATGGGACGAGGAATATGGCGCCTCCAGTTTCATTCAGACCCAGAACTAACTTGTTAATGGATGTGTGTCTAACATTGGATTTCATTCTGTGTGATTGATAGACATCAGTTGCATGGCTGAATTGCCTGTGTGGCATGCTGAGATGCAGTGATCAAGGCTTTTATTGAAAAGCAGAGCCTTGTGGTTGATGATCATAACACAGCTTTAATATAGCACCGCTTTGGGTATAGCATTAATTCGCGGGCCTCATGTTGTATATAATGTAGTTGTATACACAATTATATGATTTTTGTTTGATGACAACAACCAAATAAATATTATTTTAAATGTGTTTGTTACTGTACTGTTCTATATATACATTACAAATAGGAATATAATATTTACATTTAAATAGAATACGACTATATATACATTCATATATTCATACAGTATTTTATTTAAATTGAATATTATATTTCAACATTCAAGCAGTATAGATTTATAACTCCACTATTTGTATATACATCACCGATATACATTTCCCATCATTTTCATTTACATATCTTCTCCTCACTACATAAAAACGCTTAGACACTCTTTTTACATTCACAGACACATTCATATAATTTCTCTCATATTCAACGACACTGAAACTGAAGCGACTCGAAATCCCCCTTATGGGAAATCACGGATTGAGTTGAGAACAAGCCACATCGGAATGCAAACAGAAGAACATTTCATTGTATATTACAACAATTCCATCAGAATACAAGAATATACAGAGTATGAATAAATATTACACAGAAAATATCAGAGATTTAAATTACATTTAAATACATAGCAGCAGAAAATAATACAAAGCACAACTGAAGGAGATATACGGATACAGAGCTTTCCAGATATCATTCCAGCTGTAAATCAGGATCCTGTGAATATAAATCTGCAAAACCAAAACTACTAGCTGTCCATGTCAAAATAAGGGCACCCAGAGTTTAGGTTAAAACAATAAACTCCAGGTCAGTCATGTGAATGGTGTGAGAACTAAAACAGTTATTAATCTTTATTTTAAAGTTAGGTAAATCAAGGGACCACGCCGTATAACACGGAACGGGTTTCCTCCCAAGAACACCAATGCATAAAACAACAGCGCAATGCTAAATAAAGAAAATTGAAGCTATTATAAGACCCAGGTCCATCACATAATGAAACACAAGCCGAAGGATAGGGTTTTACCTTATAACAGCCAAAGCATGCTTGATTCGTTAAAAACAAATCATTCGATACTATTATAAGTGTATAGTGTCAAAAATATTTCAATCATAAATATCAATCATAGATGGCATGGGTACCATATATCATGTCGCCATACTAGGCTCTACAATCAAAACCGCAAAGTCACGTATTGGAAGCTGGATTTCCATCTGTGAACCGAGGCAAGGGATCGTCCTTCACCGAATTCGAGACGCTCTAGCCCGTGTCTCAGGCAAGCGCGCACGCAAGCCTTTGGATCGTCAGGGCCAGTCCACCGATGTGGATTAAAATGCTTGTACACTGCGTTTCCCCACTCTAAAGGGTGTCAATGAGCCAACAAATGACTCCATCGGCTCCACATAGTCACCGATATAACCGAGGTGCCTCGCAACAGCAACAACCACATAAGTCAAACTCGTCAGGGCGTGTAAAACCACTGACGCCACTTCTAGCTAGAAGGAAACGCATGCCCTCCCTGAAGTCCTCTCCCGTTTCTGGTCCACTACCGGGGTGTGAGGCTCGCGAATCAACGCTACACAAAGCTATGCCACACAGGCCGTGCTTTGATCACCAACCATAAGACTTTGCTTTTCAACAAAAGCCTTGATCATTTGCCACTTAGGCATGCCACACAGGCAATTCACTCCATGCATTTGATATCTATCAATATATAACCCGTGAGCTCGTACGTCTCAGAGAAGGGCATTAAGCAAGAGAATAAATTCTCCGCCACCAAACAAATATATATTTAATAGAAATCAATCACACAGAATAAAATCGAATGTTAGACACATAGTCCATTTACATGTTCATTCTGGGTCTGAATGAAACAGGAGGCACCTAGTACCCCGCATATCCATCGATCTCCAAGTGCGTCTGGACGACCACTAACGGATTCCCTCCTCTTGGGTGTACGGCCTAATCAAGATCATCAATAATTATCCAAACGACGTGAATACCTCCGGTCTTCAACCACCGTCTCCATCTTCGACTAATCGTCGAATCAGTTATTCAGAATGGGATAAACCCGGTCTTTCCGAATAACTCGCGTATATAATGAACAAGTGTTACACAAACACAACATACGCCTCATTCCAATTCATCCGTCACTAACCGTAAATTAGTAAGGGAACAATTCCCCAATTATTAACCCCGAAGGCCGAAACCAACATCAGATCAATACCCAGGAAACCATTCATCTTAACTAATCTTCAGTTAGTTGTTAAATTTCACATTCTTAGGGATAGGTTCCCATTAATTTTATCAAAGATAAATTCCTTAAATTTATTCTTTAATCTTCTTTTGAATATCAATTCAACTAGTCGGGATTAGCGAACCACACCGAAGTAATCATTTGTTTTAATTTCCCAATCCCAACCTATTCATCCCATGAAGTAAAACTGGTAATACTTCATATCTAACACCACGGCGTTATCGGTAAATTCAATCACCATTTCATGTTCAAATCTAATTAAAGATTTAACTATCGCCTGGAGAAAAACTGGTGATACTCCATTCTCGATCTTTTCAATCTAATTAAAGATTCATTAAAACTCCACTTAGTTTTAATCTTTAACCGGGTTAAAGAATCAATGTCATTTAAAACATGGTTCATGATAAACCCAAAATCACATTCCATTCTATCAGCCTTTAACCGTAAAATAGCAAGTGAGCAATTCCCTAAGTATTAACCCCGAAGGCCGAAACCAACATTAGATCAATACCCAAGAAACCATTCAACTTAACTAATCTCCAGTTAGTTTCTGATTTTCTTAACTCAGTTGGGTCTAAGAACAGTATTATTGAAGATACCGTTCACAACAACCCAAAATCACATTCCATTAATTATCTGGTTAAAGAACAAGTGTTATTTAAAACACCGTTCACGATAAACCCAAAAATCAATTCAAATTCAATTCCAATTAAATACCATTTAATTGGTACACTTCATTAAATATAAATAAAAAGATTTAATCTTTTTCTCAACCGGGCTTAAGAACAGTGTTAATGAAGACACCATTCACGACAAACCCAAATCACAATTGATATTAAATACAAGGCTCTAAATAGAAAATATATCGGTTTATATTCAATATCAAATTCTATGACCAACAAATATCGTATTGGAAATAACGATATAAATATATCTTTCA
The DNA here is from genome assembly GCA_030737875.1 of Allium sativum. Lineage (NCBI taxonomy): Eukaryota > Viridiplantae > Streptophyta > Magnoliopsida > Asparagales > Amaryllidaceae > Allium > Allium sativum. Next base: position 376,785,747 of record CM060922.1, read on the forward strand.
AATTTCCGTAACAATATCTGTATAATCACGAAATCCAACATCGAAATATTCCAAAGACAATTTCGATTCAAACCCATTCCAATTCAATTATTGGGAATCCTGGTTACTTTCAAAACCATTTCAAATCCGCTTTATTTCTTTTAAAAATAAATGGAATTATAATTCTAGTTCAAAACTAGTTCATTTCGATAAAAATCTATTTTTATCTTTTCAAATTTGGAGTTTTTCATCACAATTCTTCACAAATCATTTCTTATGATTTTACACAAATTATTACTATTTTTAATAATTTTATCAAGGCCCGTACAGTCGATTTCCATCAATGGCGATCCAACCATTAGATTTCAAATTTTTAATATTCGTTAGAAAGCTCTTTTCGATACGAACCCAAGGTTCCGGTTTTAGGAGAATCCGATGATCGGATCTCCCGTAATGTCCACTTGAAGTCAATGGTCGAAATTCACGAACTGCTACAGCGCGGCGCATTCTATTTAGGCCATTCTATATATAATATATATTTCATCGATTTCCTTTTAAAATGTATTATATAAATCAATTTAAATTCGTTTTCAAAACGATTTCAACTTCATATTCAATTTCTAATCAAAATTGAATATTCCACATCATCGATATACAAATGATAATATTTTCAAAACGTTATATTTTGAAATCACTTTCTTTTCTATATTCATTATAATGAATAAAATCGATATAAATATCGTTCACGTCAAAATGGCGCATATCTAACCAACACGGCTTTATATATTTCAATAACTTTGTTATTCTATTCAACAAATGAATATTTTTTTCAACACAGGTATATATATTTTTATTCAACACATGAATATATATTTCTTATTTTCCAAATTGGAATGAGGCTCAATCAATTACCATATAACATTAATTATATGGATTCCCTACAAAACATGTATATAACAGCAACGATAAATCATCAGCCATCAACCAGTGTGCACCACACAACTGCATAAGCATTAAATCTAAATAATTAACGCTTACACAGTCTGTTAATTCATCGATTGACATACAACTAAACAATCGGGATTACTGCATGTCAAATCTCATCCCAATACCCGTGTGGGGTCTCAAATCAACAAACACATATTTTATTTGTGCAGTTGGGCGATGTGTAAAATTTATCGTCCCAATCAATATCAGTCAAATCAGTGTATATAAACAAATCGTCCGATTTGTTTATAAATATTTATTTTATATACACGTTAAAAATCATATTTTTAACTATAAAATATTTTCCACTATAAAATATTTTATTTCATTCCACATCACGCAATCAAATTTCACAACACATCAAACAAGCATACAAGTCGTCCATGGTCTGTGGACAATGGGTGTCGGGTGCTGCTAAACACCGTCTGCATCCTAGTATATATTTCAACTAGAAATTAAAATAAAAGTGAGGAGTTCTCACAGAGGCTTCCACTCTGCCATGCTTTTCTTTTGAACTGCTGAACCGTCTGGATTTGTTTGAAATTCCAATGTTGTCCTTTTCGAGCTGTTCATATATAAAAATTATATTTTTATCACTTCATTCCAATAAATAAAAATCATATTTTTGTTTCTACTTTAAATATATTTTCAACGCTTCTTTCTATATAAAAATTATATTTTTATATTTCCACTTCATATATAAAGATCGAATTTTTATTCTTTGTAAAATATAAAAAATCATATTTTCAATACTTCTACTTTATAAAACATCACGTCTTTATTATTTCTACTATATAAAGATCACGTCTTTATTTCGTTAAAACCCAGATTTTCACATAGCTAAAGATCACATCTTTATCGTTCTAAAAATCCTAACTTTTCATGTCTAAAAATCTAACCTTTTTATTTATAAAAACCATTTCTTTTCATGAGCAAGAATCTATACTTTATATGTTAAAAGATCCCACCTTTATCAACTTAAAAATCTTGACTTTCTATATCTTTTTGTTAATAAAAATATAATATTTCTTGTTAACAAAAATCTAATCTCTTCGCAAATAAAAATCACTCCTTTACTTATCAAAAATCAAAGCTTTTCTCTTCATAAAGATCAAAATTTTCTTCTACTAAAACGTATATAAAAATCTGGTTTTCCCTAAGCTATAACATATATAACAATCCCAACTTTGTATAAAATAAAAAAATCATAGCTTTGTATATAGAAAAGATCCTATTTTTATTACTCTATAACATAAAAATTATATTTTTATTTGAAATAAAAATTAGGAAAACTCACATCCATTCCTCCTAAGGTTTCATTGCTAGAGCGTCACCCCACATCAATCGAGCGGAGTCCTCCGAGCCTTGAAAGCATTCGACTTCGAAGAGGATGAGGGTTTCGGGTTTCTTTTTGGAGAGAGAGGGGGATTAGGGGCGTGGGGTCGGAGATGGGCTAAGGGGAGGCGGCGAACTGGGCGGTGGAAGGTCAAGGGGGGCAGCGATCGTTGGGGGAGGGGAACGACAATTTTGGGTAAGGTTGAGGGTTCGGGCGTTGAAATGAAGAGGAGGGAGAGCAGCGTGCGAGGAGGGCGGAGCTGAGGGGGTTGCTGGCGTCTTCGATTGCTGGAGGGAGGGGCAGCGGCCTCCTCTGGTGGCGCGCGACGTCCATGGACGGGGCGCCGCCCTTTTTCTTTTTTTTTTCCTTTTTTTCCTTCGATTTTGACTGGACGGGTAGGGGGGAAGGAGTTGATTTAGAGGAGAGAGAGAAAGGATAGTTTAATTTAATTAATTATTTTATTTTCTCCCTAATTTTGACTTTTCGTTCGAACTCGAAACGCGACCCAGCGACTGTCGTCCCTAGCTAATTACCCCTATTCCGAACACAATGGGATATGTATCGTAAGCCAGTTCGGCTGTTTCAATCGGTTTCCCTCAAATTTAAAATATAAATCTTTATATTCTATTTTGAACGTACATTTCAATTCACTGGGGCCACATACAGTCTCTAAAAATTCCAAAAAAATTATTTCTGGCTTCGTATTGACGATACGGTCCCAAAAAAACTAGCTTCATCGAATTCTGAGACCGTTGGAAAAATGACCATTTTCCAGTCGATTAAAATCGACTGAAACTGGTCAAATGCGTTTTCCTTTGGCACGCTCACATATTAAATCAGAAAATTACGAATTTTGAAACCTAGCAATAACTTGACATCCCGGATCCAACAAAAGCGGTTTCGTCGAAAACCGAGGTCGTTTGCAAAACTTCCATTTTTAAGGGCCAGAATTCCATAGCGACTATTTTGAATTTTCAACTGGACATAACTTTTTATTCCCGCTATGAAATTTTGATTTCTCGGATTCTTTGGAAAGATATTCTCAAATAGATTCAAATATTTTTGGTTTCACTAAAATCCGGTTTATTTTGAATCCTGTACGTTCATTTGAACTTTAAAATCGAATTATCGAACTACCGCGCCATTTCCAATTCCTTTTGTAATTTAAAATAAATATTTATATTCTAACGACGATCTATATAAATATATACGTTCTAATTCTATTCAAAATAAATTTCTCGCCGTTATTATTTAAAATAATTCATTTTAAATATTCAAAATTCACTAAAATTGCCAAAATAAAATTTTTAAATTGGCTCAGATTTCTGGGTTATTACAATCTCCCCCACTTAAAACTTTTCGTCCCCGAAAAGGAACGAAACCAAAAGTTGTTTCACAAACCAACTCAACTTCCAGTATTTTCTTTACGGCTTAAGTTCTTCAACTTTTCCGTTTCTAAAAACTTTTCGAATTTTTCAAAAATTTGGCTAACACCCTAAATTTTCGAAAAATTTCGCCATAACCTCCCCTGCACCGTGGACTTCGGAATATTTCATATAGCCTCCCATGGCCTTCTTCAATCCAAAAGAAAAAGAAAAAGAAAAAGCCAAGCGGCTCATAAAATCATCCAAAACCCAAGAAATTAGTAAACATGTACCTATTTGTTGGGCAAACAGTTTTATTCCTCTGCTCTAGCCTCCTTGCAATGACCTGTTCAATGTAAGTACATGTATATGCATGCAAATGCGACTAATTTTCAATACAATTCACTATTTGATACAATTTGACTAAAGGTTCAACATTTAATTAATCAGACAATAATCAAACAACCCAATTAGCAATCAATTAGTTGATTATCATTTCAAACTCATAACTTTGATATATAGTCAAAAAATCACATTTTTGGTGCCAAATCACAACAATAGGCCCTATCTAATTTTGGTTCTCACACCAGTCTAGTGGAAATATATAGAGATCCCACTTTCGTCACTCGAATATAAAACTGATGATGACGCGCCATCATCAGAATCGGACCCGGGCGACTAGAGTGTGATTCTATATCTATCCAATGTATTAAAACTTTGAATACCCGTGGATCAGACGTATATGCAAAATCTTTATATATTGGATTGTCCAAATTCAATATAAAATAAATATTCAAATACGTTGAATAATAAAGTTTAAATTTTCAAAACAAAATTGGTTTTCAATTTTATTTTAAGAACATCACTCTTCACACTCGTTCTAGGATACTACTGAACCCATCTCTAACGAGTCATTCTCATTGGATATTACTAATCCAATCTCTGATGAATTCTTTCGTATAGTTCTAATGTGCCTTGTTGTCTGAGCTTTGTAAACCAAAGCTCTGATACCAAAATGAAGTGATCCGAAATCCCCCTTACGGGAAATCACGGATTGAGTTGAGAACAAGCCACATCGGAATGCAGACAGAAGAACATTTCATTGTATATTACAACAATTCCATCAGAATACAAGAATATACAAAGTATGAATAAATATTACACAGAAAATATCAGAGATTTAAATTACATTTAAATACATTGCAGCGGAAAATAATACAAAGCACAACTGAAGGAGATATACGGATACAGAGCTTTTCGGATATCATTCCAGCTATAAATCAGGTTCCTGTGAATATAAATCTGCAAAACCAAAACTACTAGCTGCCCGTGTCAAAATAAGGGCACCCAGAGTTTAGGTTAAAACAATAAACTCCAGGTTAGTCATGTGATTAGTGTGAGAACAAAAACATTTATTAATCTTTATTTTAAAGTTAGATAAATCAAGGGACCACGCCGTATAACATGGAACGGGTTTCCTCCCAAGAATACCAGTGCATAAAACAATAGCGCGATGCTAAATAAAGAAAAATGAAGCTATTATAAGACCCAGGTCCCATCACACAATGCAACACAAGCCAGAGGATAGGGTTTTACCTTATAATAGCCAAAGCACGCTTGATACGTTAAAAACAAATCATTTAATACTATTATAAGTGTATAGTGTCAAAACATTTTCAATCATAAATATCAATCATAGACAGCACGGGTACCATATATCATGTCGCCATACTAGGCTCTACAATCAAAACCGCAAAGTCATGTATTGGAAGATGGATTTCCATCTGTGAACTGAGGCAAGGGATCATCCTCCATCGAATTCGAGACGCTCTAGCCCGTGTCTCAGGCAAGCCTTTGGATCGTCAGGGCCGGTCCACCGATGTGGATTAAAATGCCTGAACACTACGTTTCCCCACCCTATGGGGTGTCAATGAGCCAACAAATGACTCCATCGGCTCCACATAGTCACCGATATATCCGAGGCGCCTCGCAACAGCAACAACCACATAAGTCAAACTCGTCAGGGCGTGTAAAACCACTGACGCCACTTCTAGCTAAAAGGAAACGCATGCCCTCCCTGAAGTCCTCCCCCGTTTCTGGTCCACTACGAGGGCGTGAGGCTCGCGAATCAACGCTACACAAAGCTATGCCACATAGGCCGTGCTTTGATCACCAACCACAAGACTTTGCTTTTCAACAGAAGCCTTGATCATTTGCCACTTAGGCATGCCACACAGGCAATTCACTCCATGCGTTTGATATCCATCAATATATAACCCTTGAGATCGTACGTCTCCGAAAAGGGCGTTAAGCAAGAGAATAAATTCTCCGCTGCCAAACAGATATATATTTAATAGAAATCAATCAAACAGAATAAAATCCAATGTCAAACACATAGTCATTTACAAGTTCGTTCTGGGTCTGAACGAAACCGGAGGCACTTAGTACCCCGCATATCCATCGATCTCCAAGTGCGACTGGACGACCACTAACGGATTCCCTCCTCTTGGGTGTACGGCCCAATCAAGATCATCAGTAATTATCCAAATGATGTGAAGACCTCCGGTCTTCAACCACCGTCTCTATCTTCGACTAATCGTCGAATCAGTTATTCAGAATGGGATAAACCCGGTCTTTCTGAATAACTCGCGTATATAATGAACAAGTGTTACACAAACACAACATACGCCTCATTCCAATTCATCTGTCACTAACTGTAAATTATTAAGGGAAAAATTCCCCAAATATTAACCCCGAAGGCCGAAACCAACATCAGATCAATACCCAGGAAACCATTCATCTTAACTAATCTTCAGTCAGTTTCTAAATTTCACATTCTTAGGGATAGGTTCCCATTAATTTTATCAAAGATAAATTCCTTAAATTTATTCTTTAATCTTCTTTTGAATATCAATTCAACTAATCGGGATTAGCGAACCACACCGAAGTAATCATTTGTTTTAATTTCCCAATCCCAACCTATTCATCCCATGAAGTAAAACTGGTAATACTTCATATCTAACACCACGGTGTAATCGGTAAATTCAATTACCATTTCACGTTCAAATCTAATTAAAGATTTAACTATCGCCTGGAGCAAAACTGGTGATACTCCATTCTCGATCTTTTCAATCTAATTAAAGATTCATTAAAACTCCACTTAGTTTTAATCTTTAACTAGGTTAAAGAATCAATGTCATTTAAAACACGGTTCACGATAAACCCAAAATCACATTCCATTCTATCAGCCTTTAATCGTAAAATAGCAAGTAAGCAATTCCCTAAGTATTAACCCCGAAGGCCGAAACCAACATCAGATCAATACCCAAGAAACCATTCACATTAACTAATCTCTAGTTAGTTTCTGATTTTCTTAACTCAGTTGGGTCTAAGAACAGTATTATTGAAGATACCGTTCACGACAACCCAAAATCACATTCCATTAATTATCGGGTTAAAAAACAAGTTTTATTTAAAACACCGTTCATGATAAACCCAAAAATCAATTCAAATTCAAATTCAATTCCAATTAAATACCATTTAATTGGTACACTTCATTAAATCTAAATAAAAAAATTTAATCTTTTTCTCAACTGGGCTTAAGATCAGTGTTAATGAAGATACCATTCACAACAAACCCAAATCACATTTGATATTAAATACAAGGCTCAGAATAGAAAATATATCGGCTTATATTCAATATCAAATTCTACGACCAACAAGTATCGTATTGGAAATAACGATATAAATATATCTTTCAAATTTCCATAACGATATCTGTATAATCACGAAATCCAACATCGAAATATTCCAAAGACAATTTCGACTACACCCATTCTAATTCAATTATTGGAAATTGTGGTTACTTTCAAAACCATTTCAAATCCGCTTTATTTCTTTTAAAAATAAATGGAATTATAATTCTAGTTCAAAACTAGTTCATTTCGATAAAAATCTATTTTTATCTTTTCAAATTTGGAGTTTTTCATCCCAATTCTTCACAAATCATTTCTTATGATTTTACACAAATTATTACTATTTTTAATAATTTTATCAAGGCCCGTACAGTCGATTTCCATCAACGGCCATCGAATTGCACTTACAACGACCTTTTCCAAATTTGATTTGGACATAATTCCAAATCCAACCATTAGATTTCAAATATCTAATATTCGTTAGAAAGCTCTTTTCGATACGAACCCAACGGTTCCGGTTTGAGGAGAATCCGACGGTCGGATATCCCGTAATGTCCACTTGAAGTCAATGGTCGAAATTCACGAACTGTCGCAGCGCGGCGCGTTATATTCAGGCCATTCTATATATATATATATTATATATTTCGTCGATTTCCTTTTAAAATGTATTATATAAATCGTTTTAAATTCATTTTCAAAATGATTTCAACTTCATGTTCATTTTCTAATCAAAATTGAATATTCCGTATCATCGATATACAAATGATAATATTTTCAAAACTTTATATTTTGAAATCACTTTCTTTTCTATATTCACTATAAAAATGAATAAAATCGATATAAATATCGTTCAGGTCAAAATGGCGCATATCTAACCAACACGGCTTTATATATTTCAATAACTTTGTTATTCTATTCATCAAATGGATATTTTCTTCAACACAGGTATATATATTTTTATTCAACACATGAATATATATTTCTTATTTTCCAAATTGGAATGAGGCTCAATCAATATCTATATAACGTTAATTATATGGATTCCCTACAACACATGTATATAACAGCAACGATAAATCATCAACCATCATCCAAAGTGCACCATACAACTGCATAAGCATTATATATAAATAATTAACGCTTACACAATTTGTCAATCCATCGATTGACATACAATTAAACAATCGGGATTAGTGTATGTCAAATCTCACCCCAATACCTGTTTGGGGTTTCAAATCAACAAACACATATTTTATTTGTGCAGTTGGGCGATGTGTAAAATTTATCGTCCCAATCAATATCAGTCAAATCAGTGTATATAAACAAATCGTCCGATTTGTTTATAAATATTTATTTTATACACACGTTAAAAATCATATTTTTAACTATAAAATATTTTCCACTATAAAATATTTTATTTCATACCACATCACGCAATCAAATTTCACAACACATCAAACAAGCATACAAGTCGTCCATGGTCTGTGGACAACGGGTGTCGGGTGCTGCTAAACAACATCTGTATCCTAGTATATATTTCAACTAGAAATTAAAATAAAAGTGAGGAGTTCTCACAGAGGGTTCCACTCTGCCGTGCTTTGCTTTTGAACTGCTGAACCGTCTGGATTTGTTTGAAATTCCAATGTAGTCCTTTTCGCGCTGTTCATATATAAAAAATATATTTTTATCAATTCATTTCAATAAATAAAAATCATATTTTTATTTCTACTTTGTATATATTTTCAACGCTTCTTTCTATATAAAAATTATATTTTTATATTTCTACTTCATATATAAAGATCGAATTTTTATTCTTTCTAAAATATAAAAATCATATTTTTAATACTTCTACTTTATAAAAATCACGTCTTTATTATTTCTACTATATAAAAATCACATCTTTATTTCGTTAAAACTCAGATTTTCACATAACTAAAGATCACATCTTTATCGTTCTAAAAATCCTAACTTTTCATGTCTAAAAATCTAACCATTTTATTTATAAAAACCATTTTTTTTCATGAGCAAGAATCTATACTTTATATGTTAAAAGATCCCACCTTTATCACTTTAACAATCTTGTCTTTCTATATCTTTTTGTTAATAAAACATAATCTTTCTTGTTAACAAAAATCAGATCTCTTCGCAAATAAAAATCACTCCTTTACTGATCAAAAATCAAAGTTTTCTCTTCATAAAGATCAAAATTTTCTTGTGCTAAAACGTATATAAAAATCTGATTTTTCCTAAGCTATAACATATATAAAAATCCCAACTTTGTATAAAATAAAAAAAATCATAGCTTTGTATATAGAAAAGATCCTATTTTTATTACTCTATAACATAAAAATTATATTTTTATTTGAAATAAAAATTAGAAAAACTCACATCCATTCCTTCTAAGGTTTCATTGCTAGAGCGTCACCCCACATTGATCGAGCGGAGTCCTCTGAGCCTTGAAAGCATTCGACTTCGAAGAGGTTGAGGGTTTCGGGTTTCTTTTTGGAGAGAGAGGGGGATTAGGGGCGTGGGGTCGGAGATGGGCTAAGGGGAGGCAGCGAACTGGGTGGTGGAAGGTCGAGGGGGTCATCGATCATTGGAGGAGGGGCACGGCGATTTTGGGTAAGGTTGGGGGGTCGGGCATTGAAATGAAGAGGAGGGAGAGCAGCGCGCGAGGGGGGCGGAGCTGAGGGGGTTGCTGGCGTCTTCAAACGCCGGAGGGAGGGGCGTCGGCCTCCTTTGGCGGCGCACGACGTCCATAGGCGGGGCTCCGGCCTTTTTCTTTTTTTTTCCTTTTTTTTCCTTCGATTTTGACTGAACGGGTAGGGGGGAAGGAGTTGACTTAGAGGAGAGAGAGAAAGGATAGTTTAATTTAATTAATTTATTATTTTATTTTCTCCCTAATTTTGCCTTTTCGTTCGAACTCGAAACGCGACCCAACGACTGTCGTCCCTAGCTAATTACCCCCATTTCGAACACAATGGGATATGTATCGTAAGCCTGTTCGGCTGTTTCGATCGGTTTCCGTCAAATTTAAAATATAAATATATATATTCTATTTTGAACGTACATTTCAATTCACTGGGGCCACATACAGTCTCTAAAAATTCCAGAAAAATTATTCTTGGCTTCGTATTGACGATACGGTCCCAACAAAACTAATTTCATCGAATTTTGAGACCGTTGGAAAAATGACCATTTTCCAGTCGATTAAAATCGACCGAAACTGGTCAAACGCGTTTTCCTTTGCCACACTCACATATTGAATCAGAAAATTACGAATTTTGAAACCTAGTAATAACTTGACATCTCGAATCCAACAAAAGTGGTTTCGTCAAAAACCGAGGTCGTTTGCAAAACTTCCATTTCTAACGGCCAAAATTCCATAGCGACTATTTTGAATTTTCAACTGGACATAACTTTTGATTCCAGCTATGAAATTTTGATTTCTCGGAATCTTTGGAAAGATATTCTCAAATAGATTCAAATATTTTTGGTTTCACTAAAATCCGAATTATTTGGAATCCTGTACATTCATTTGAACTTTGAAATCGAATTATCGAACTACCGCGCCATTTCCAATTTCTTCAATAATTTAAAATAAATATTTATGTTCTGACGATGATCTATATAAATATATACGTTCTAATTCTATTCAAAATAAATTTCTCGTTGTTATTATTTAAAATAATTCATTTTAAATATTCAGAATTCAGTAAAATTGCCAAAATAAAAATTTTAAATTGGCTCAGATTTCCGGGTTATTACAGAAACACTAATACTGTTATGTCTTCGATTTTCTGTCTTCACACTTCATAGTCAGTCCAGTCATCATCTTCATACCTGTCATATACAGAAACACACACAAAGTATATGGAACAAAAATAATTTTCAAAATACATGTGAATATAAATTTTATTTCCCTCAGATTTCTGGTGTGTTTCTCATCATTTTTCATGACTTGATCTGATTCATCTGTGTATAGTCAGTTTGTATATGTATAGTGCAAGGACAAGAAATCTTGTTTGAGGGTTGCATATACACACGAGTATAAATATACACATGTATAAATATACATGTGTGTATTTCCTTGCAAATCAGTGAGCAACTGAGGAGCAGCCGCATGGACCAACTCAACTCAGTGCTACGGCAATAAAAGTTCAAGGAAACTTATTTCATCTCGACCTGAACAGTAAAATATATGAAGAAATGCAAGAATCAAGATAGGCAAATCAAAGTTCATGACTCAATTTCAGATCACAATCAAAACTATTTGACAAACACGTTGGATCACTTCCAGATCAGTATGATTTGCTTGGCAGATCAACACAAACAGTGCATGGTGAGACAAATTATAAAAACTCAAGCATATATTCATGTGAACAGCAAGCTAAGTCACCAATATCAGGTTCAAGTGTACAAAGCAGTCCAATTGCATCGTGTAATACAGTGTGTACAGTGAATGGGTGCAGTGCATGTGTGCACATTCAATTGATCATAGCAGCAAAGTGTTTCAAGAATGCGCAAGACCACAAACCACTCTTTTCATTCAAAGGCGGTTCACAGTGTTCGAGCTGTAAGCACGCAAGCATGTGCAACAAGTTGGCTACTTAGAATATTCAAGATGGTACAAGCACAAGTGGTAAATGCAAATTGGATGGTGTAATAACTCATGTCAGTTTTTCAGTTTAAGCATGATTGAACAAGCCAGTTCAGTGATGTTTAAGTGGCCAAGTTCATCATCAAAGCAGTGCAAGTACTAACCAGCTGTACGTATCAAGTGATGCATGAATACAGTTCAAAGAAAAGGGTTAAAACATACATATACAAGCTGCCTCAAACATTCATCAAACTGGACAAACAAGCATTATCAACTCAGCAACTATAAGGCAACAGCAGTTCACATACACAAGCCAAAAGCAATGCAAAACAGTTTCCTATTGGGAAGTGAACAGGTGTACAAGCTCAACATATATGCATGGTCATGCCAGTGTGTGTAAAAGTGATTCAGCAATATCATTCGAGTTAAACAAACAATATCAAGTTTATATGACAAAGAAAATTCATGGCAGAAAGCAGTTGGAAGTTATCACACTTTGTTTCCAGAAATTATGTTTTCAGATTTGGCCGGGAATTCAAATCTGCTAGTATTTAGCAAAGGAAAATCACAAAGTTTTTTTTAAGTGGGCCGGTGTCTTATTTCATGATTCCACAAAGTATATAATCATGCAAAGGAGAAAATAGATTTTCTAGAATTGCCAAAATATTTTGAGGGACAGAATTCATTTCCAAATTTCGAATAGGACTGTATGGGAAATAAATTAAAACTTGTATGGCATAAATTATGGAAACAAGCAAGGGAGTAGTGCATTTGTGTTCATACTGAGAAAAGAATGTAACATATGAAATTCAGGAAAGAGTTTAATGCTTCCAAATTCGAATTTCTCTTCTCCAGATATACCCATTCATATATGGAATGGTGACTAGGTGAAATCATATTTTCAAAATTAGCAAGTATGAAATAAGTTTTGGGAAAACATTTAACACATTTCCAGAAATCAATCTTTCAAGGGACCACATTATTATCCTGGTTTTGGGCATGTTTTAATGAGACGATCACACAAATAAGATTACGTCAAGAGAGAGCATTCAAAATTGATTCAGAAAGCCATCTAATTTCACAAGCTATATATGTTTTAAATCATGGAAATTAAGAGGAGGAAATCAAGCAATTAGGGGAAAAATCAGAACGAGGAATTTATAGAAAACAGAGTGATTATAGGCTTTCCAAATCCTACAAAAACACCTCTACATCACAGGCATATTTTTATCGAAACCTACAAAATCAATTCAAGCATTTCAAAACAAGAAATTTCATAAAAACTCACAGTTTCGATCAAGCTAGAGAGAAAACCCAAATAGGACGAGCATCCGAATCAATAGAGAGAGAGAGAGAGCAACTCAAAGTATTGGAACACTCATAGGAATCGAAACTTCATTTAATTGAGCAGTGACTTGATTTTGTCACTTAAATTGAATTATTAATTATAGCCCAAATCCGTCACTGTTTTTTAACCTCATTTTTATAAAATTCTTTTGAAAATAATTGAAAATATTCATGTTTTTGAAACTCTCTCCATTATATATAAATTTCATTGTATATCCGTCATTCTCTATAATGTGAAATATGCCACTAGTTCTTAGTTTATTATGATTTTTGTTTGACTGATTGAGATTTATGATGACCGTTCTTCCTCTTATGCTGATATTATATTTTTTTAGACACTTTTCATCTATATTTTAATTTCTGTATCCTTTTGATGATAACAAAAGGGGGAGAATGGGTTGAGATTTTGAATTATGAGTGAATACTTTATAAATATTTTTAATTTTGATATTCATTATTATTTAGTTCATTTCACTCGTGCACAGTTATAAGGGGAGTTTTCTGTTGTAAGGGGAGCTAATAAATAGGGGGAGTTCAAAATTCACTTTCAAACACATTTATTGTGCTCAAAATCTTTAATTTGTTTCTCATCATCAAAAGGGGGAGATTGTTGTATATAATTTAGTTGTATACACAATTATATGATTTTTGTTTGATGATAACAACCAAATAAATATTATTTTAAATGTGTTTGTTACTATATTGTTCCATATATACATTACAGATAGGAATATAATATTTATATTTAAATAGAATACGACTGTACAGACATTCATATATTTATACAATATTTTATTTAAATTGAATATTATATTTCAACATTCAAACAGTACAGATTTATAACTCCACTATTTGTATATGCATCACTAATATACATTTCACATCATTTTCATTTACATATCTGCTCCTCACTACATAAAAATGCTTAGACACTCTTTTTACATTCACAGACACATTCATACAGTTTCTCTCATATTCAGTGACACTGAAACACTAATACTGTTATGTCTTCGATTTTCTGTCTTCACACTTCACAGTCAGTCCAGTCATCATCTTCATACCTGTCATATACAGAAACACACACAGTATATGGAACAAAAATAATTTTCAAAATACATGTTAATATAAATTTTATTTTTAAAATTTTATTTGCCTCAGATTTCTGGTGAGTTTCTCATCATTTTTCATGACTTGATCTGATTCATCTGTGTATAGTCAGTTTGTATTTGTATAGTACAGGGGCAGGAAATCTTGTCTGATGGCTGCATATAAACATGTGTATAAATATACACATGTATAAATATACACGTGTGTACTGCCTCGCAAATCAGCGAGCAACTGAGGAGCAACCACATGGACCAACCTGACTCAGTGCTACGACAATAAAAGTTGAAGGCAAATTATTTCATCTCGACCTGAATTGTAAAATATATGGACAAATGCATGAATCAATACTGGAAAATCAAAGTTCATGACTCAACTTCAGATCACAATCAAAACTCTTTGACAAACACGTTGGATCACTTCCAGATTAGTATGATTTGCTTGGCAGATCAACACAAACAGTGCATGGTGAGATAAAGTGTAGAAACTCAAGCATATATTCATGTGAACTGCAAGCTAAGTCACCAATCTCAAGTTCAAGTGTACAAGGCAGTCCAATTGCATAGTGTAATACAGCGTGTACAGTGAATTGGTGTAGTGCATGTGTGAACATTCAATTGATCAAAGCAGCAAAGTGTTTCAAGAATGAGCAAGACCACAAAGCACTCTTTTCGTTCAAATGCAGTTCACAATGATCGAGCTGTAAGCACACAAGCATGTGCAACAAGTTGGCTACTCAGAATATTCAAGATGGCACAACCATAAGTGGTAAATGCAAACTGGATGGTGTAACAACTCATGTTAGTTTTTCAGTTTAAGCATGAATGAACAAGCCAATTCAGTGATGTTCAAGTGGCCAAGTTCATCATTAAAGCAATGCAAGTACTAACCAGTTGTATGTATCAAGTGATGCATGAATACACTTCAAAGAAAAGTGCAAAGCATACATATACAAGCTGCCTCAAACATTCATCAAACTGGATAAACAAGCATTATCAACTCAACAACTATAAGGCAGCAGCAATTCACATACAAAAGCCAAAATCAATGCAAAATAGTTTCCTACGGGGAAGTGAACAAGTGTATAGGGTGTGTGTAAAAGTGATTCAGCAATAACATTCAAGTGAAACAAACAACACAAAGTTTATATGACAAAGCAAATTCATGGGAAAATGCAGTTGGAAGTTATCACACTTCGTTTCCAGAAATTATGCTTTCAGATTTGGCAAGGAATTCAAATCTGCTAGTATTTAGCAAAGGAAAATCACAAAGTTGTTTTAAAGTGGGCCAGTGTCTTATTTCATGATTCCACAAAGTATATAATCATGCAAAGGAGAAAATAGATTTTCAAGTATTGCCAAAATCTATCAAGGGACAAAATTCATTTCCAGATTTCGAATAGGACTATATGGGAAATAAATTAAAACTTATATGTCATAAATCATGGAAACAAACATGGGAGTGGTACAATTGTGTCATACTGAGAAAAGAATGTAACATATGAAATTCAGGAAAGAGTTTAATGCTTTCAGATTCAAATTTCCCTTCTCCAGATATACCCATTCATATATGGCATGGTGACTAGGTGAAATCATATTTTCAAAATTGGCAAGTATGAAATCAGTTTTAAGAAAACATTTAACACACTTTTAGAAATCAATCTTTCAAGGGACCACACATGTTCTCCTGGTCTTGGATATGTTTTAATGAGACGATCACACAAATAAGATTCAGTCAAGAGAGAGTGTTCAAAATTGATTCAGAAAGCCATCCAAGTTCACAAGCTATATACATTTTAAAACATGGAAATTAAGAGGAGGAAATCAAGCAATTCGGGGAAAAATCAGATAGAGACATTTATAGAAATCAGAGTGACTATAGGCTTTCCAAATCCTATAAAAAGCACCTCTACATCACAGGCATATTTTTATCGAAACCCACAAAATCAATTCAAGCATTTCAAAGCAAGAAATTTTAGAAAAACTCACAGTTTCGATCGAGCTAGAGAGAAAACCCATATCGGATGAGCATCCGAATCAATAGAGAGAGAGAGAGAGCAACTCAAGGTTGTAGAACACTCATAGGAATCGCAACTTCATTTAATCAAGCAGTGATCGATTTAGGGTTTGAAATTAGAAAACCCTAGAGTTTCTTAATCGCCGGCCGCCATATTTTTTTTTTGGAGCAAAATGATCGGGATAAAAGGAGAATGGGCCGACTTCTAATTTGGGCTTAAGGGAGTTTGTTTTAAATCTAGGGTTTTATAGCATTTGTTTTTATTTTGTTTTGGATTTTCATTTTGTAATTCATTCTGAATCTGTTTCTAGAGTTCTGTAAAAATCTAGGGGAAACCAGTTAGGGTGTTAACTGGCAGTTTATTAGAATCTATAAAATCTAGTGTTAGATGTTGCGGGTTTGTAATACGGGAAAATCTGGTCGAGTGGATATCCTTAAGTCTAGGGTTTTGAGCGTAGGGTTAGAATAGGAGCAGGGTTTGTGAGTGTACCTGGTCTTGTATGCGGGAGCTGTTCTATCACCTAAAAGGAACCTTAGGAATGCAGTAGTAGGTAGGGTTTTGCTGAAGCTGGGTATCACTTGTGTCATTTAGTTTCTGCATTTCTATTTCTGCTATATTTTGTGATCTGTGAATATTTTAATATCTTGCGAAAATTTAATAAACCCTATCCACCCCCCTCTAGGGTTAATCTAGATCCAACAATTGGTATCAGAGCAGGTATTTTCTGTTAACTCTAGAGAAATGGTGAATCCTTGTTGTCAGTTTTCTGAGAGTCAGTCCAGTGATATTCCAATTATTTTCAATGGAATAAATTTTTTTAATTTGGAAATCAAAAATCAAATTCTATATAAAATCTGCTAATTCTGAATATTGGAATATTATATAAATATGGGAGATATGTTAGATAAGAGGTATAAAGTTTTGAATGCTTGTATTATGCATATTATTTATTCCTATATTGATAACGCTCAATTAAAATTTATCTCTCATTGTTCAGCGTTGTAGGATATCTGAAGAACTCTCAACACGCTATATGGAAATGACAACAAACGCTCAAAACCCTCGGTTGCCAACTCAGATTCAAATGTGTGCTTAACTGGAGCTATTGATGATGATTCCGGTGATGGAGATTTTTCATATGAAGAATTTGTTTCTCGTTGCAATGATTTAACTAAATCTTTCAATCGTCTCCAACATAAAAATAAACTTCTAAAATCTGAAAAATCTGAGTTACAATGCAAAATTGATTGTTTGGAATCTAAACCTGAAGATGTCTTGACATTGGAAAATTCTGACTGTGAAAATTGTTTGAATTTAGAAAATAATCTTGTTCATTTCAGTAAAAATATTCAAAAGCTTGAAAATGAAATTCAGATCTTAAAAGAGAACAAGATTGAAGCTGGAAAGTACAAACAATTATTTAGAAAAAGAATTGGATAATCTCAAGACAATCCAAAATTCCAAACATAAATTTTCTGAGAAACTAAAGATGAAAACAAAATCGTTTTTGAATATTGATTTTGAAAGAGAAATTAGAAAATTTGAAAAACTTGAGCTTGAAAAACAAAAACGATTTGAATATGAGATTTCGGATTCCCAAGCCAGAATTAAATTACTTGAATCTGAAATTTTGGTTTTAAAAACTGATTTTGAAAAGAGTAGGATCACCGAAAACCATTGTTCAGATTTTATGGAATAAAAATGGTGATCTTAAATCTAAAACTCAACAACTTGAAACAACATTGATAAAATTTTCTAATGGAGAAAAATCTCTGAATATGTTGTTGAAAAACCAATTTTCTCTAGGAAATAAAAAACGTCTTGGCTTTGGGAAAATCTATGTGTTTGGAAAACGAGATTTAGGTGGTTTTAAAAATCCCCCAAACTGCTTTGAAAGGAATAGACTTGAAAATCCAAATTTTGAAAATTCCAAAGGATTCTTGAAACAAAAACAAAATAAAAACTTGTTTTATAATAAACCATTTAAACATATTTGTATCCGAAAAAGAAATAAAACGAATTCAGTTAAATTTAAACAAATCTGGGTTCCTAAAGGCACAAAAATAGATTCGAACAGTTTGTTGTATAAACAAGTCTGGGTACCAAAATGTGTGAACAAAATTGTGAGTGGTTTTTCCAATTTTGTTAGACCACTCGATCCTATAAATTCATATGTATCGAAGGATGGCTGAGGAACTACTGTGCTGAAAAGAAATTTGAAATCAAGCTGGTTTATACTCTATATCATTTACAGTTCCTTTAGCCAAGATCTGATGAGTCAGAGATTCTGGTTTACACTGATTTCAGGTATGATCTCTGAACCTGTCCTTGTAAATATTCTTTGTTTTTATTTTCTTGTTTATTTCTTCTTCTATCTCCTTCTGTTTTTTGTTTTGTTTATGATTTGACACTGCCATATTTTTTGTTTCTTCTTGGGCTTTCTTAACTTCCAATTACATAATTCATGATCTCTTGGAAATTCGCTTCATCTAGAATAAAACTCTGATGTTTTTAAATCACTTCCAAATCTTGAATTCATTTGTGTAATATTTCTGTAATTGTTTTGAAGTTTATTTTCTGTTTATTGAATTCATGACAGTGTTGATGTATTCTTGTTATATCTTGAAACCTGTTGATTTGAATTCTAAATTTTTGAAGATCTGAAAATTTGATGAAATTTCACACACCTTTGCTGTTTTGAGTTTCTTTTAATTCATTTTAGAAAAGCTTGAAACAATATACTCATTACAAAACATTGATATTTCTCAGTTGTAATAATTTCGTTGATTTTTAGATTGGCTTGGATAGTTTGAGTTGTCTTGAATTACAGTGATACATATTAAATCTCATATTTATTCATGATCATTATTGTTAAAATTTATTTGTTTGAAATCATCTGAAATTCTTGATATTCTGAATATTACAGACCTCTAAAATTTGAAATTATCAATCTTGTGTGAGTGATTCATTATATCTCAAATTTGACATTGATTCAAGTGATTTCAAATAAATTATTTTCTAAATTTTCTGGATCATGAATACCTCTCAAACTGGATGTAAATGATTTAAAATTTCTCTTATACTTATCAGAAATATCTTGAAAATTTCTTTTAAAAAATGGTCGTTGAAAATCACTGTTATTTCATGAAGATATGATTTGAATATTTATTTGTTTAAAATCATTTGAAATTATTGATTTATTGAATCACACACATATCTTGAATGTGAAACTAATAATTTGGTGTAATCGATTCATTGAATCTGGAGTTTTTCATCTTCCTCAAATGATTTCAAATAAACGGTATTTCTAATCTAGGATCATGAATGATCTTATGTTACCATCCTCTAACAAGTCTGTTGTGATATTGATTTTTGTGCTGCTCTGATACTGTTTCAAATAATTGCTTGCTTTGATCGGTCTGCTACTCTGATATATGTTTTAATCTGTTGAGTTGTCTGCTTGGGCCATGTAACTAAATTTCTTTTATATGGGATACCCTTGTTTGTCTTCTGTGTCATGTTACAATTCTCATTAATATAGACACCACAATTGTTATCAGGAATGCTGAATTTTTATGTGTATATTTTTCTTATCCCTCTTCACGTGTATAGCTCTCCATATTCCTCTTATAATTGATTTTCAATTTTAAAGCTATTTAATGATTATTCATTCATAAATTGAAATCTATATCCAAATTGAACTGTATTTATAATTCATCAAAATTGTTAATAGATTTTGAAATTGTGATGAATTGTGACTGCAGTATATTTCACAATAAGAGGAGATTTTATATAGATTTTCATGATGGTTGAATGTTTATTATAATATCTTTGAATTGGCGATTATTTCACGACCATCTCCTTTACCTATCATCACTCTGCCATCTATGATAATTTGATATAAATGTGGAGAGTTAATATGTTTTAAAATCTTTTTGAATAAACAGTGGAAATATTTGTGATAGAAATGGGACTATGTTATTTCTCATAATTAGTGATAATTGAAATTTTTCAATGATCCCGGTACAGTCAAGCATATTTCATAATATAATTAATTTAGAAATTTATTTCACAGTCCATTTCTATACCTACCCCATTTTCTATCATCCATATACTGGTTTTATATACCGAGGAGTTAAAGATGAATGATAAATATAATTAATATATAAGTGTGTCTTTAACCTCATTTAAAAATTCAAGCTCTGGTCATGCATGGTTAAGACAACTTATAATTTATGTTGCGACTGACCTCATTTAAAAATCCAAGCTCTGGTTATGCATGGTCAGTGAGCTCTTAAATAAAAAATAAACGAAAAGGAAATAATGTGCTATAAATTGAAATTAATCCGATATTCTCCTTGTTGTATAAAAACCAACCTATCAATCCATCTTTCTAATCTCTGAAGTGTGTTAATATATTGTGACGCATTATGATTTGTTGATTGATAGTTATTGGGATTTGAGAGTATTTGATTTTGTCACTTAAATTGAATTATTAATTATAGTCCAAATCCATCACTGTTTTTGAACCTCATTTTTATAAAATTCTTTTGAAAATAATTTAAAATATTCATGTTTTTGAAACTCTCTCCATTATATATAAGTTTCATTGTAAATCCGTCATTCTCTACAATGTGAAATATGCCACTAGTTCTTAGTTTATTATGATTTTTGTTTGACTAATTGAGATTTATGATGACCGTTCTTCCTCTTATGCTGATATTATATTTTTTTAGACACTTTTCATCTATATTTTATTTTCTGTATCCTTTTGATGATAACAAAAGGGGGAGAATGGGTTGAGATTTTGATTTATGAGTGAATACTTTATAAATATTTTTAATTTTGAAAATTCATTATTATTTAGTTCATTTCACTCGTGCACAGTTATAAGGGGAGTTTTCTATTATAAGGGGAGCTAATAAATAGGGGGAGTTCAAAATTCACTTTCAAACACATTTATTGTGCTCAAAATCTTTTATTTGTTTGTCATCATCAAAAGGGGGAGATTGTTGTATATAATGTAGTTGTATACACAATTATATGATTTTTGATTGATGATAACAACCAAATAAATATTATTTTAAATGTGTTTGTTACTGTACTGTTCTATATATACATTACAGACATGAATATAATATTTATATTTAAATAGAATACGACTGTACGGACATTCATATACTCATACAGTATTTTATTTAAATTGAATATTATACTTCACCATTCAAACAGTACAGATTTATAACTCCACTATTTGTATATACATCACTGATATACATTTCACATCATTTTCATTTACACATCTGCTCCTCACAAAATAAAAACGCTTAGACACTCTTTTTACATTCACAAACACATTCATACAGTTTCTCTCATATTCAGCGACACTGAAACACTAATATTATTCTGTCTTCGATTTTCTGTCTTCACACTTCACAGTCAGTCCAGTCATCATCTTCATGCCTGTCATATACAGAAACACACACACACGGTATATGGAACAGAAATAATTTTCAAAGTACATGTGAATATAAATTTTATTTTTAAAATTTTATTTGCCTCAGATTTCTGGTGTGTTTCTCATCATTTTTCATGACTTGATCTGATTCATCTATGTATAGTCAGTTTGTATTTGTATAGTATAGGGACAAGAAATCTTGTCTAATGGCTGCATATACACATGTGTATAAATATACACATGTATAAATATACACGTGTGTGCTGCCTCGCAAATCAGCGAGCAACTGAGGAGCAGCCACATGGACCAACCTGACTCAGTGCTACGACAATAAAAGTTGAAGGCAAATTATTTCATCTCGACCTGAACAGCAAAATACATGGCCAAAATGCAAGAATCAAGACTGGAAAATCAAAGTTCATGACTCAATTTAAGATCACAATCAAAACTCTTTGACAAACACGTTGGATCACTTCCAGCTTAGTATGATTTGCTTGGCAGATCAACACAAACAGTGCATAGTGAGATAAAGTGTAGAAACTCAAGCATATATTCATGTGAACAACAAGCTAAGTCACCAATCTCAAGTTCAAGTGTACAAGGTAGTCCAATTGCATAGTGTAATACAGCATGTACAGTGAATGGGTGTAGTGCATGTGTGCACATTCAATTGATCATAGCAGCAAAGTGTTTCAAGAATGCGCAAGACCACAAAGCACTCTTTTCATTCAAAGGCAGTTCACAATGGTCGAGCTGTAAGCACACAAGCATGTGCAACAAGTTGGCTACTCAGAATACTCAAGATGGCACAACCATAAGTGGTAAATGCAAACTGGATGGGGTAACAACTCATGTTAGTTTTTCAGTTTAAGCATGAATGAACAAGCCAATTCAGTGATGTTCAAGTGGCCAAGTTCATCATTAAATCAATGCAAGTACTAACCAACTGTACCTATCAATTGATGCATGAATACAGTTCAAAGATGTAGCAACCCGTGTTTTTATAATGTGTAATAACCATAAATCAAGGCAGAATTAATTTTTAAAATAAGAATCGAGGGAAACGGGTTCTGCCATTGCGTTTGTCTCGAAATTCTGCTTGGAAATGAGTCCAAGTTTTCGAAAATCGGAGTTCGTATGACCAAGTTATGACCATTCGAAGTTTTCAGAATTTTTCAAGTTCAAAACAGACACAATTCGAATTCAAAAATTCGAATTTCAAACCTCCAAATGGACTGGGCGGGAAATTTCCCGCCCAGGACCAGGTCGACTTGGGGGTCGACTATGTAGTCGACCTACCCAAGACCAGGTCGACCTGGGGGTCGACCTGGTGCCCGAAACCATTTCTGGAGTTGGATTCACTCTGATGTATTTAGCCTCATTTCTGTCCACATTCGTTGACCTGACCCTATAAATACAACCCCTAACACCAGTCTCTCTACACCAAATTTTTTTCTGACCTTATGCTGCTCTGATTCTGGTTGAAAAGTTTGAGAGACGGACTACTTCTACTACGTTGAGACTGCGTTAAGGGAATTGCTGATTTGGGGACTTCTATTAGGACTTGACTAAGCATATTCAACATCGACTCTCTTTTTCTAATTCTCGAACCACGATCTGTAAGCCCCAGTTATTTTCAGATTTAAACTGTAAGTGTATTATGAATATGATGTAAATTGAAATTGGACCTATGTATGATGACTGTTTACATTCATTCTCGTTCATCTTGGATCTTGACTCTTGAATATTACTATGACATTGATTTGGGGCCTATTCATGTTGTAAACCAAAAAGAGAAACCCCTCTTATTATCATGTTGAATCTGTTATTAGTCACATGTTTATGACTATCACCTTATGACAGTCGTTACCATGACTATATTATCACCTTATGACAGTCGTTACCATGACTATACTATCTCCTTATGACAGTCATTACCATGACTATACTATCACCTTATGATAGTCGTTACCATGACTATACTATCACCTTATGACAACTGTTATTTTGACTAGTATCTTATTTTGCTAGAATTGGAATCTTTATGTTTGAGGCCAATATTCCATATGCCAGTAATGTTTTAATCTTTTATTTCAAGTCATACTATGCTATGCTAGTAATCACTTTTGCCACCTTATACCCGTTCCTTTTTATGTTATTCCCTATTAGATTTATTTGTATCGATTCGAACTTACGTGTGATGGGAATACGATTTGGGTAGATAGGTAAAACATAAATTAGCTTTAAACTTGAACATGAACGTTATTATGACTTGAACCTAAATATGGACATGAACTTGACACGATTTGACATGAAACATGACTTGAAAACTTGACATGAATCTAGACATGAAAACTTGAACGTGGGCATGACAGTTAGATAAACTTGAAAATGGCCAACTCGAGGTTGGGTTGAGTTTGCAGTGTAAATCTGCCCGGAACCGCCCGACAAATCTAGTGGCTGCAAACAATAGGATCCAATGTGGGTAGTTGGTCATATTGCACGTAAAAACCCAAGGTTAGACTATGTTGTGGTGTAAATCTGCCCGCAACCGCCCGGCAAATCGAGTAACCACAACAGTTAGTCTAATGTGAGAGGTTGGCGTGTACTAATGAATTAATGCCACATGATAGGGTTAAGTCATGAACCACTTGAATATACTTAACCAACTTGACACGATGACTTGATAGGGTTAAGTCATGAACTGCTTGAACACACTTAACCAACTTGATACACGATCTGGATAGGGTTAAGTCGCGAATTTGAATGACAACACTTAACCCATTAGAAATCCTAGTTACGCGGTCCTTTTCAGCAGTAACCCACTTAGATGTATCATGATACCCTGGTACTAGGCAGGGTGGGGCACGATTACTGGGCTGATTGTAAACGACCAGAACGATGGCTGATTAGGTGCACCATTGTAGGTTCAGGTGGGCTATGGTCGTGCACGTAGCCCGGAGTTGAAAAGGCAGGCATTGGGCACCCGTAGATTTACACTGTGCGTGCTTGATTCGTGTCGGTGGTTGGCACCATAGGACTTGATTCACCCTATGGTGGACCTAGCACAGGTAACTACATTTCAGGATAGGGCCGTATGACACAGACACATGACGAGCTAGGACTTGTAGGGAGCCGATCGAATAGTAGATCGTACTGTAGGACCCCGTAATGGGTCACTTCATGATACTGGGCCAGGGGATCATTTCATGATTAATACTTGACATGGGTTAAAATACTAGTACAGTTGGTGCAGCGAACCTTGAACATGTGATGCCAGACTTGACTTATCTTGTTATCTTAATTATCTTACTAGTTCTGTTATTATCCTTATGTTTAATTCCAGTTTTCACATACCATGTCACCTTTACTAGTTTTCATACTGAAAGTCACTAGGGCTTACCAGTCTTTATGACTGACCCTTTTTCTTTCGCCCCTTTTTCTTTCGTTTCCCCCCCAGGTTCTCAGGGAGGAAAAACTAGCTCTTAGCTTGGATTTAGCTTGCTTTCTGACAGCTCATGTACGGTTTGGTCTTGGGCTATGCTATGGCTGCTTCTGCTATTTATGGGGAATAATTTACTTTTGTTTTAAGTTTATGCTTCTTTATTATGAACTTGATATAATGGAATAATTTGTATCTTGGATATATGAGATTTTAACTCTTTTCTGGAAAATAATAAAAAGTTGGTTTCTAATTTCTACCGCTGCTTTATTTATGTTCTGCCTTGTGATATCTCTGTGCATGTTTTCCTAGATAATACTCCGCCAAAACTAGTGCATTCCTTTTGTGAGTGACCCTAGCAGAGGTGGGGTGTTACAATTTGGTATCAGAGCAGAAGGTTACCAGGCTGGGCAAAAAGTTTTAAAAACCTTCTGAAACTATTTTCAAAACTATTTATAAAGAAGCATTTTTCAAGAAAAGTTTTATGTTTAAAAAGGTTATTCCCCAAGAAGCCATTAGCACTTCCCTTTGTTTCCTCGTTTGAATCTTTTCTTTTCGTTTTTCAGCATGGCCGGTCTTAACCTTCCTGAGGGAATACCCGTGGCTGGATGGTTCCGAAGGTACTTAGAAGCCAGGGCCAACGACACGGGCACGGCAGACATCCCTCCTCCTCCTCCCTCAGTGGCTGTGGTTCCTCCTCCTCCTGGTACCGCCTTTGCCAAAATATGCAAAGACTTTAAAGCAATGGGCGGCAAGAACTTCGTTGGAACTGAAACCTTTGTTGAGGCACGGAACTGGCTAAAAGAGACGGATGACTTGTTCATTATCTTTGATATGGAGGACCATCGGAAAGTTCAGTTGGCAGCATGGTTGTTGAAAGAGGAAGCTGCATTTTGGTGGGAAGTCACCAACGCTACCAGGCTAATTGAGACTTGGGCAGACTTTAGAGAGAGGTTTGGGCTTAAGTTCCTATCGTCAGTAGAGGAGAACCTTCAGATGGAGAGGTTCCTAGCACTCAAGCAAGGGGATATGTCTGTGAGGGAGTACGTGAATAAGTTTAATCATCTTGCTCGGTTCGGTTTGGATTTGGTCAACACAGCCCAGAAAAAGGCTGTACGCTTTGCTCGAGGATTGAACGAACCACTACACAGCTTGGCCCTAACTCATATACCTATGGGGGCGACCTTTGAAAGCTTGGTGGATATGGCTTTACTTCATGAGGAAGACAAGAATAGCAAGAAGGAGGTTAAGCCTAATGAAACTCAGAATAAGAAAGCTGACTTTAAGAAGGGGAACAACAAGAATAACAAGAATAACAAGGGCAACAACAAACCACGTGAGACGAGGAAGTGCAACTTATGTGGTATTACTGGGCATCTAGCTAAAGACTGTAGAAAGAAGAAGAGGAAGTTGGGTGAATGCTTTCATTGTGGAGATACTGGACACATCAGCAAGGATTGCCCTAAAAAGCAAGGACAGGAGCAAGGGCAGACCCAGCGAGCAGGACCTTTTGGAGGGCAGTTGCATGCTCTCAACACCACTCCAGCTCCTGACCGAGGTAGTAATATTTCCGTAGAAAGGCTTGTTTACATTTCTGACTTTCCTGTTCGAACCTTATTTGACTCTGGCGCATCGCATACTTTTATTTCTTCTGATATTGTTGAAAATCTGCACCTAAGTACTAGTCTGGTTAAGGATCCCGTTATAGTTTCAAATCCAATTGGGGGCTCCACCCATTTATCTATGATGTGTGTGGATTTGAGGATCTCTATCTTAAGCGTAGAATTCACGTGTAATGCTTATGTTCTCGGATTCATGGGATACGGTTTGATCCTAGGTATGGATTGGCTATCCGATTATGGAGCCATTCTTGATTGTGAATGAAGGGTAGTGAGGCTCATGACTCGCCTTGGTAATACCCTTGAAATTTCTTGTAACCCTAAGGGTCCGGTCATGTTATGTTATCTTGAATCCCTTGACTCGTCCAACGATAATTTGCAATCTATGAGAGTGGTCCGAGAATATCCAGATGTCTTTGATGAAGTGAGGGGATTACCTCCTAAACGCGAGATAGAGTTCCGAATTTATCTTGTTGATAATGCCAAGCCAGTTTCATTTCCCATTAGGCACATGGCCCCGCGAGAAAGAAGAGAGCTCAGTAAACAAATCAACGAGTTTCTTGAGAAAAATTTCATAAGATGAAGCATTTCTGAACGGGGTGCTCCGGTGGTATTCGCTACTAAGGCGGACGGATCGCTTCGTCTGTGCGTAGATTATCGTGAGTTAAACAAGCTGACGAAGAAGAATAGGCACCCGCTACCAAGAATCGACGATTTGTTTGACCAGCTTGTGGGAGCATCTGTTTTCTTTCAACTCGATCTAGCCACAGGATTCCATTAGCTCAGAGTGGCTGAGGATAGCATTGACAAAACTGCGTTTAGGACTCCAGATGGGTTCTTCGAATGGCTCGTCATGCCATTTGGGCTAACAAATGCACCCGCATACTTTGTAGATTTGATGAGTAGGGTGTTTTGGGAGTTCCTTAACAAATTCGTGGTAGTTTTCGTGGATGATATTTTGATCTTCTCAAAAGATGAAGAAGAGCATGCTAGGCATCTCCAGGAGGTCATGGAAACGCTTAGTGCACACCAGTTAAAGGCTAAGCTCTCCAAATGCCATTTTTGGAGGAAGGAAGTTCGGTTCCTTGGGCATGTAGTTTCTTAGCAAGGCATAGACGTGGACCCCGCAAAGGTAGTTGCGGTACAGGACTGGAAAATTCCTAAGAATGCAACGGAGGTGAGGAGCTTTCTCGGTTTGGCGGGCTACTATAGGAAGTTCATTAAGGACTTCGTTAAGATTTCAGCCCCTCTTACTAAATTAACAAAGAAGAACCTACCTTTTGCATGGGACATAGAATGTGACGCTGCTTTTCAGAGGCTTAAGAGAGCCCTCACCACAGCTCCAGTTTTGGCATTACCCGATGGAGGTAAGATGTTTACGGTGTACACTGATGCATGCGGCATGGGGTTAGGCGCTGTCCTAATGCAAGAAGGAAGAGTAATATGCTACGGGGGCAGACAACTTAAAGTTCATGAGAAAAACTATCCCACGCATGACTTAGAGTTGGCCGCGATTGTCTTTGCACTTAAAGCGTGGCGTCATTATCTTTTAGGGGAGAGGTTCGAGCTGTATACCGACCACAAATCGCTTAAGTACCTCTTCTCACATAAAGACTTGAATCTGAGACAACAGCGGTGGATGGAGTTCTTGGCATCATATGACTTCGATATTGCTTACACCCCTGGCAAGGATAATGTGGTGGCGGACGCGCTAAGTAGAAAAAGGTTGACTTTGAGCCCCTTGTTTATTGAAATGAAAAGCCTTGAGTTTATAGCAACCTTTGATTTTACACCTGCTATTGAGTCATTAACTGCTACGTTAGCATCTCTTGAGCTAAGACCTACACTTCTAGATCAAGTAGGGACTTCACAGAAGGAAGACCCACAGATGGTCGAAATCATGGACAAGCCGATTAGGGGTGAGACGTCAAGTCACCTCAGTAGGTATGCCATAAATGACAAGGGATGGATAAGGCGCGATGGAAGACTATGTATCCCACAAGTGGGAGACTTAGTAAGGAGAGTTCTCGAAGAGGCGCATCACTCGAAGATGACTATACATCCCGGAGGGGATAAGATGTACAGGGATATGAAAGGCATTTTCTTTTGGGCTGGAATGAAAAAGGACGTGGCAGAGTTCGTCTCGAAGTGCATGGTGTGCCAACAAGTAACGGCCGAGTCGAAGAAGCCCGGTGGACTATTACACCCTTTGGAAGTTCCACAATGGAAATGGGAGAGTATCTCGATGGATTTCGTGGATGGACTGCCTAGGTCTAGGAAGGGAAATACTAGCATATGGGTCATAGTTGATAGACTCACGAAAAGTGCTCACTTCATTCCGGTGAAGAGCAAGAGGACCGCATCAGGGCTAGCGTCTATTTACCTTCGAGAGACAGTACGGTTGCATGGAGTTCCTTCTAGTATAATTAGTGATCGTGACCCGATTTTCACTAGCTAGTTTTGGAATAGTCTGCAAGAAGCAATGGGAACACGACTGAACTTGAGCACGGCCTATCACCCACAGACAGATGGACAAACCGAAAGGGTAAATAGGGTACTAGAAGATCTCCTGAGGCTATGTATTCTTGACTTTGGTGGTACTGGGAAGACCACCTTCCTCTCGTGGAGTTTGCGTATAATAACAGTTACCAAGCTAGCATCGGAATGGCACCGTTCGAAGCCCTGTATGGAAGACCGTGTAAGTCGCCAACTTGTTGGTGGGAGACGACAGACAGACTTATACTTGGGCCCGACATGATAAGGGACACTTCTGAGAAGATTGAGTTGATACGAAGACGGATGAAAACGACCCAAGATAGACAGAAATCTTATGCGGACCAGAGAAGGAAAGACCTAGAGTTCGAAGTCGGAGATATGGTCTTTATAAAAGTTTCTCCGTTACGCAATGTAGTTCGTTTTGGAGCAGTTGGAAAGCTAGCACCAAGATTTGTAGGACCATTCCCCATCATTGAGAGGATTGGACGGATGGCCTATAAGGTAGACTTACCCGAGAAGTTGGCTGGGGTGCACAACGTCTTCACGTCTCGCATCTCCGGAAGTGTTTGCATGAGTCAGTCGAAGTGGTTGAGCCAAGCATCCTTGAAGACGTAGAAGTGGAAAAAGAAGCAACATTAAGGCGAGTTCCGATTCGTATCTTAGGAACGGAGATTAAGAAGCTAAGGAATCGAGAAGTCGAGCTAGTGAAAGTGCAGTGGAGTGAAACCCAAGAAGATGCAACTTGGGAAACCGAAGAGAAGATACGCGTGCTTTACCCATTTCTTTTTCAGGGTACATTCTCGATCTCTTTTTCCTTGAAAACCTTTTCGTATCATACTTCTACTATCTATGTTTGTCTTGTTATCTTCTCGATCTTATCTTGAGAACCTTAGGTAGAACCATATGGATGTAAACATGTGATTGAAACATGTTATGGTTGATGTTTGCAAATGGTTGCAAGTGGTTGCAAGTGGTTGCTAGTGGATGTATGACACACATTAGGCACTAGATCGGCTCAGTCACATTTTCATGTTGCATATGCATGAGTGCTAATACTTGTACATGGATGGAACTTGTTATGCTATCACTTGGATGTTGCATATGGATGAATGTTTGTGCACTCATGTAGAGATTATGAACTATGCTAGGAATTTGCATACATGTTGGATTCATGACACTAACATATTTTTCATTAAGGAGGTTTACTGAATCAGTAACCGCCTGATCTTTTGCATTATATAAGTACATATACACACACTTTCTGCATATGTTCATATAGCACTAGAAGTCTTTTAAGGACAATGGTTGCCTGTGGATGATGCTTTGAGTAGATGGATGATCGGATGGTAGGACACATCCTCCCTAACTTAGAGATTTCGGGGACGAAATCCTTTAAGGAGGGGAGAATGTAACAACCCGTGTTTTTATAATGTGTAATAACCATAAATCAAGGCAGAATTAATTTTTAAAATAAGAATCGAGGGAAATGGGTTGCACCATTGCGTTCGTCTCGAAATTCTGCTTGGAAACGAGTCCAAATTTTCGAAAATCGGAGTCTGTATGACCAAGTTATGACCATTCGAAGTTTTCAGAAATTTTCAAGTTCAAAACAGACTCAATTCGAATTCAAAAATTCGAATTTCAGACCTCCAAATGGACTGGGCGGGAAATTTCCCGCCCAGGACCAGGTCGACCTGGGGGTCGACTATGTAGTCGACCTACCCAGGACCAGGTCGACCATAGTGTCGACCTGGGGGTCGAACTGGTGCCCGAACCCATTTCTGAAGCTGGATTCACTCTGATGTATTTGGCCTCATTTCTGTCCACATTCGTTGACCTGACCCTATAAATACAGCCCCTAACACCAGTCTCTCTACACCAAATTTCTTTCTGACCTCAAGCTGCTCTGATTATGATTGAAAAGTTTGAGAGAGGGACTGCTTCTACTACGTTGAGACTGCGTTAAGGGAATTGCTGATTTGGGGACTTCTATTAGGACTTGACTAAGCATATTCAACATCGACTCTCTTTTTCTAATTCTCGAACCACGATCTGTAAGCCCCAGTTATTTTCAGATTTAAACTGTAAATGTATTATGAATATGATGTAAATTGAAATTGAACCTATGTATGATGACTGTTTACATTCATTCTCGTTCATCTTGGATCTTGACTCTTGATTATTACTATGACATTGATTTGGGGCCTATTCATGTTGTAAACCAAAAAGAGAAACCCCTCTTATTATCATGTTGAATCTGTTATTATTCACATGTTTATGACTATCACCTTATGACAGTCGTTACCATGACTATACTATCACCTTATGACAGTCGTTACCATGACTATACTATCACCTTATGACAGTCGTTACCATGACTATACTATCACCTTATGACAACTGTTATTTTGACTAGTATCTTATTTTGCTAGAATTGGAATCTTTATGTTTGAGGCCAATATTCCATATGCCAGTAATGTTTTAATCTTTTATTTCAAGTCATACTATGCTATGCTAGTAATCACTTTTGCCACCTTATACCCGTTCCTTTTTATGTTATTCCCTATTAGATTTATTTGTATTGATTCGAACTTACGTGCGATGGAATACGATTTGGGTAGACTAGGTAAAACATAAATTAGCTTTAAACTTGAACATGAACGTTATTATGACTTGAATCTGAATATGGACATGAACTTGACACGATTTGACATGAAACATGACTTGAAAACTTGACATGAATCTAGACATGAAAACTTGAACGTGGGCATGACAGTTAGATAAACTTGAAAATGGCCAACTCGAGGTTGGGTTGAGTTTGCAGTGTAAATCTGCCCGGAACCGCCCGGCAAATCCAGTGGCTGCAAACAATAGGATCCAATGTGGGTAGTTGGTCATATTGCACGTAAAAACCTGAGGTTAGACTATGTTGTAGGGTAAATCTGCCCGGAACCGCCCGGCAAATCGAGTAACCACAACAGTTAGTCTAATGTGAGAGGTTGGCGTGCACTAATGAATTAATGCCACACGATAGGGTTAAGTCATGAACCACTTGAATATACTTAACCAACTTGACACGATGACTTGATAGGGTTAAGTCATGAACTGCTTGAACACACTTAACCAACTTGATACACGATCTGGATAGGGTTAAGTCGCGAATTTGAATGACAACACTTAACCCATTAGAAACCCTAGTTACGCGGTCCTTTTCAGCAGTAACCCACTTAGATGTATCATGATACCCTGGGACTAGGCAGGGAGGGGCACGATTACTGGGCTGATTGTAAGCGACCAGAACGACGGCTGAGTAGGTGCGCCATTGTAGGTTCAGGCGGGCTATGGTCGTGCACGTAGCCCGGAGTTGAAAAAGCAGGCATTGGGCACCCGTATATTTACACTGTGCGTGCTTGATTCGTGTCGGTGGTTGGCACCATAGGACTTGGTACACCCTATGGTGGACCTAGCATAGGTAACTACATTTCAGGATAGGGCCGTATGACACAGACACATGATGAGCTAGGACTTGTAGGGAGCCGATCGAATAGTAGATCGTACCGTAGGACCCCGTAATGGGTCACTTCATGATACTGGACCAAGGGATCATTTCATGATTAATACTTGACATGGGTTAAAATACTAGTACAGTTGGTGCAGCGAACCTTGAACATGCGATGCCAGACTTGACTTATCTTGTTATCTTAATTATCCTACTAGTTCTGTTATCATCCTTATGTTTAATTCCAGTTTTCACATATCATGTTACCTTTACTAGTTTTCATACTGAAAGTCACTAGGGCTTACCAGTCTTTATGACTGACCCTTTTTCTTTCGCCCCTTTTTCTTTCGTTCCCCCCAGGTTCTCAGGGAGGAAACACTAGCTCTTAGCTTGGATTTTGCTTGCTTTCTGACAGCTCATGTACGGTTTGGTCTTGGGCTATGCTATGGCTGCTTCTGCTATTTATAGGGAATAATTTACTTTTGTTTTAAGTTTATGCTTCTTTATTATGAACCTCATATAATGGAATAATTTGTATCTTGGATATATGAGCTTTTAACTCTTTTCTGGAAAATAATAAAAAGTTGGTTTTTAATTTCTACCGCTGCTTTATTTATGTTCTGCCTTGTGACATCTCTGTGCGTGTTTACCTAGATAATACTCCACCAAAACTAGTGCATTTCCTTTATGAGTAACCCTAGCGGAGGTGGGGTGTTACAAAAGAAAAGTGTCAAAGCATACATATACAAGCTGCCTCAAACATTCATCAAACTGGATAAACAAGCATTATCAACTCAACAACTATAAGGCAGCAGCAGTTCACATACACAAGCCAAAGTCAATGCAAAACAGTTTCCTATGGGGAAGTGAACAAGTGTATAGGCTCAACATATATGCATGGTCGCGCTAGTGTGTGTAAAAGTGATTCAGCAATAACATTCAAGTGAAACAAACAACATAAAGTTTATATGACAAAGCAAATTCATGGCAAAAAGCAGTTGGAAGTTATCACACTTTGTTTCCAGAAATTATGCTTTCAGATTTGGCACGTAATTCAAATCTGCTAGTATTTAGCAAAGGAAAATCACAAAGTTTTTTTAAAGTGGGCCAGTGTCTTATTTCATGATTCCACAAAGTATATAATCATGCAAAGGAGAAAATAGATGTTCCAGTATTGCCAAAATCTATCAAGGGACAAAATTCATTTCCAGATTTCTAATAGGACTGTATGGGAAATAAATTAAAACTTGTATGTCATAAATCATGGAAACAAACATGGGAGTGGTACAATTGTGTTCATACTGAGAAAAGAATGTAATATATGAAATTGAGGAAAGGGTCTAATGCTTTCAAATTTTAATTTCCCTTCTCCAGATATACCCATTCATATATGGCATGGTGACTAGGTGAAATCATATTTTCAAAATTGGCAAGTATGAAATCAGTTTTGGGAAAACATTTAACAGATTTTTAGAAATCAATCTTTCAAGGGACCAAACATGTTCTCCTGGTTTTGGGTATGTTTTAATGAGACGATCACACAAATAAGATTCAGTCAAGAGAGAGTGTTCAAAATTGATTCAGAAAGCCATCCAAGTTCACAAGCTATATACATTTTAAAACATGGAAATTAAGAGGAGGAAATCAAGCAATTCGGGGAAAAATCAGATAGAGACATTTATAGAAATCAGAGTGATTATAGGCTTTCCAAATCCTATAAAAAGCACCTCTACATCACAGGCATATTTTTATCGAAACCCACAAAATCAGTTCAAGCATTTCAAAGCAAGAAATTTCAGAAAAACTCACAATTTCGATCGAGTTAGAGAGAAAACCCATATCGGATGAACATCCGAATCAATCGAGAGAGAGAGAGAGAGAGAGAGCAACTCAAGGTTGTAGAACACTCACAGGAATCGCAACTACATTTAATCAAGCAGTGATCGATTTAGGGTTTTAAATTAGAAAACCCTAGAGTTTCTTAATCGCCGGTGACCATTTTTTTATTTTGAAGCAAAGTTATCAGGATAAAAGGAGAATGGGCCGACTTCTAATTTAGGCTTAAGGGAGTTTGTTTTAAATCTAGGTTTTCTAGCATGTGTTTTTATTTTGTTTTGGATTTTCATTTTGTAATACATTCTGAACCAGTTTCTAGAGTTCTGTAAAAATCTACATAAAACCAGTTAGGGTGTTAACTGGCAGTTTACTAGAATCTGTAAAATCTAGGGTTTCGTGTTATGGTTTTATAATATGGGAAAATCTAGTCGAGGAGATATCGACTAGTCTACGGTTTAGAGTGTAGGGTTAGAATAGGAGCAAGGTTTGCGAGTGTACATGGTCTTGTATGCGGGATATGTTCTATCACCTAGTAGAAACCTTAGGAAGGCAGCAGTAGGCAGGGTTTTGCTGAAGCTGGGTATCTCTTGTGTCATTTACTTTCTATATTTATATTTCTTCTATATTTTGTGATCTGTGAATATTTTAATATCTCGCGAAAATTTAATAAACCTTATGGTGCTGATGGTTTCTATATATGGATGGCGAGGCGCCTCGGATATATCGGTCACTATGGTGCCGATGGTTTGGTCGGGATATGACCAGTTTACGCCTCATAGGGCGGGGAAACGCATTGTTCAGGCATTTTAATCCACTCCATGTGGACCGCCCCTGGCGATCCAAGGTTCACTCGAGCTCTGATCCTGGGGGGAGGGCTAGAGCGTCTCGAAGCGGTGAGGACGATCCCTTGCCTCGGTTCACAAACGAAAATCCAACTTCCAATACGACATTTCGGTTTTAGTTGTAATCCTATATATGGCGACATAGTGGGATGAGGCGCTTATGCCGTCTATGATTGATACATTTATATTTGAAGTTGACTTCTTCACTTATAGTAATAATAAAATATGGAATTTAGCGTATCAAGCATTCTTTGGCTATTATAAGGTAAAACCCTATCCTCCGGCTTGCGTTGCATTGTGTGATGGGAGTTGGGTCTTATAATATCTTCATTTTCCTTATTTACAATTGCGATGTTGTTCTATGCACTAGTATTCTTGGGGTTAAAACCCGTTCCGTGATTACGGCGTGGTCCCTTGATTTACCTAACCTTAAAATCAAGCTAATAACTGTTTTAGTTCTCACACCAGTCACATGGTTGACCTGGGGTTTATTGTTTCAACCTAAACTCTGGGTGCCCTTATTTTCCTCACGGGCAGCTAGTAGTTGAGATTTTGCAGTTATTATTTTCACAGGATCCTGATTGATAGTTGAAGTGATATTCGGAAAGCTCTGTATCCGTGTATCTCTTTCAGTTATGTTTTGTATTATTTTCCGCTGCTAATGTATTTAAATCTCTGATATTTATCAAATGTATATATTTATTCATACTCTGTTATATTCTTGTATTCTGATGGAATTGTTGTAATGAGAAATGAAATGCTCTTTTGTCTGTGTTCTGATTCGTCTTGTCCTCAAAGCAATCTGTGATTTCCTTCACAGGGAAGTTCAGGTCGTGTTAGTTTGGTATCAGAGCTTTGGTTTACATAGCTCGAGAACAAGACACATTAGAACCGAATGAAAGAATTCATCAGAGATTGGATTAGTAATATCCAATGAGAATGGCTCGTTAGAGATGGGATCAGTAGTATCCTAGAACGGGTCAAAAGAGTGTTATTTTTTTAAAAAATGAAAACGATTTTAATTTTGAAAATTAAACCCAATTATACGTATGTGAATTTTTTTTTAAATTGATATGGACAATTGAGTATATGAGATTTTGCATATATGCGTCATGAACGTATATTCGAAGTTTTAATATACTGGGTAGATATAGAATCACACTCTAGACGCCTGGGGATAATTCTGGTGATGCCGCGACATCGTCAGTATTTATGTTCGAGTTTCGAAAGAGGGATATCTATATATTTCCAATTGACTGGCGTGAGAAACAAAACTAGATATGGCTTATTATTTTGAATTGGCATCAAAATATGATTTTTGAATATTTATATCAAAGTTATATTATTGAAAAATTAACCAACTAATTGATTGTTGGTTGTGTTGTATGATTATTGGTTTGATTAATTAAAATTTTGAACCATTAGCCAAATCGAATTAAAATCTTAAAATGATAAAATTAACATTTTTATCATGTATATAAAGTGCTAAAAATAGCTGTGCGGTGAAATAGATGTTTGTTCGCTAAAATTTTTATTTTTAGCTTAGATGTGCATATATATTCACATTGTTAAACAGGTAAATGGATTTTCTGTTGAGTAAAGAATTTATTTGCGTGCCCGACAAATAGGTAAACCTTAATGAGTTGGATGTGCAATTTTATTTATTATACAAACTACTGTGAATGCCATTGGATGCGGAGTGCTGGTTTTCCTGTGTGAGATTATAAACGTTGCCATAGGATAGTAACAATTAATTTTGAACCACACTACATGGCATACTACGTGAAGATAGAATACTCTATCATATACCATATAAGCATTTGGAACTTATGTGACGAGGTTGAAGATTTACCATACAAGCGAGAGGGTTGTATAGCGATGACTGTATTTCAGGTTGAACCGAAGACTGATATGGACTATATAAACTATAACTGTAAAATTGCCAGATTAATAAAAGCCCCACATGGGTCTGGAGTTGACAGTAATCACGTCTCTCTAGTTGGTAAGGCACAAAAACTATTTATAGGGTGAAGAGAGTTTATTCAATGGAGTTATGATCTATACACACTCCCCTGTAGACACAAGAATATATCACTAAAAATATGTATATGCTTTTTAGGATTTATTGCGTGTCTAATACAGCCCAATAAATTTCCAAACCCCTTCCCGTACAAAGGAGGTTATGGCGAAAATTTTAGAAAATTTAGGGTGTTAGCCAATTTTTTGAAGAATTTGAAAATTCTTAGATACTGAAAAGTTGAAGAATGAAAGCTAGAATGAAAGTTGAGTTGATTGGTTAAACAACTTTCAGCTCCGTTCCTTTTCGAGGACGAAAAGATTTTAAGTAGGGGAGATTGTAACAACCCAGAAAATCAGAACCAATTTAAATTTTTTATTTTGGCCATTTTAACGGATTTTGAATATAAATGGTTTATTTTAAATAATAACAATGAAAATTTTATTTTTGATGAAGTTAGAATGTATAAATTTATTTTAAATATAAAACGAGCCTGAAATGGCGCGGCGATTCGAAAATTCAATTTTAAATTTCAATTGAATATACATAATTCAATATAAGTCAGAATTGAATGAAATAAGAAATATTTGAATCAAGTTAACGATATCTTTCTAACGGATGTAAGAAACTGAGATTTCGTTTAATAAGTTGATAGTTACGTCCAGTTTAAAATTTAGAATAGTCGCTATGGAATTTATATATATTTTATTATATATAAAGCCCTTGAAAAATAGCCATTTTGCAAATGACCTCCGCTTTCGACGAAACCACTTTTGTTGGATCCGGGATGTCGATTTATTACTAGATTCCAATTTTCATAATTTTTGGATTAATATGTGAGCGTTGTAAAAGAAAACAAGTTTTTATCAATTTTAGTCAATTTGGACTGACCATAAAATGACCATATTTCAAATGGTCTTCAAATTTGATGAAATTAGTTTTGTTAGGACCGTATCGTCAATACGATGCTACAAATAATTTTTCTGGAATTTTTAGAGTCAGTATGTGGCCCCGGTAAATTAAAATGTGCGTTTGAATTTAAAATACAATGATTTATATTTTAAATTTAGCGGAAACTAATGGTAACATCCGAATTGGCTTACGGGACATATCCTATTGTGTTCGGAATGGGGGTAATTAGCTAGGGGCGATAGTCAATGGGTTCGATTCGGAGTTCGAAAGAAAAAGTTATCTTTTGGATTTAAAATAATTAAATAATATAATATATATTATTATATAACCTTCATCTCCCTTGCACCCTTTATCTCCTTAAATCGGTCAATGTCCCCCCTCCACTCTTCATTCCAGAATGATAGTTTTAAAAAAAAGGAAAACAAAATCGCGCCCCCCTTCGTAGCCGATTGCCGCCGCTCCAACCCCCTCCCTCCGCCACCGCGGCTTCACCGCCACCCCCTCCATCTCAGACCGACGCATCCTCTCCATCTCCTCCACCCTCTTCCCTCCTCAATTCAATCCCCAATGCCCAAAGCTCCCCAAGCCCGAAAAAACCCGTTGCCAGCCCCAATCCACCGCCGCCCTGTTCCCTAGACGCCACCTCCGACTCCTCTGACCGCCACTCCACCGACGGAACCCCCCTGTAAGTTTGTTTATTTTGTTTTGTCTACTTAATTTTATTTATTCAATGTAACTAATTTGAA
This sequence comes from Allium sativum, assembly GCA_030737875.1. NCBI lineage: Eukaryota > Viridiplantae > Streptophyta > Magnoliopsida > Asparagales > Amaryllidaceae > Allium > Allium sativum. Next base: position 376,825,043 of record CM060922.1, read on the forward strand.
AATAAAAATACGGTTTTTATGTGTTAAGATCTGAAATAAAAATGTGGTTTTTATATGAAAAATCTTATGATAAAGATTTGATTTTTAGAAAGGATAAAGATTTGATTTTTATGTACATAGCGAATAAAAATTTGATTTTTCTATACTTTTATAGCAAATAAAAATTTGATTTTTATGTATATGAATAGCAACATAAAAATATGATTTTTATAGTTTGAATGGAATTATAAAAATACGATTTTTAGAAATGTGAAGTTTAGATTTTTAGATTTGAAAAGATTAGATTTTTATGTGCTAAAATGAATAGACTTTTATGCGATAAAAAGATTAGATTTTTATGCGATAAAAATATTAGAAATTTATGTGATAAAAAGATTAGATTTTGTTCACTAAAAAGATTAGATTTTTTTTCATTAAAAAGATTTGACTTTTAATACAAGAAAAATTAGACTTTTCATTATAGAAAAATTAGAATTTTCATTGTAGAAAAATTAGATTTTAATTTTGAAGTAGCGGTCAAAATTCGATTTTTACATATATGTAGTAGCGATAAAAAAATTCGATTTTTATATATAAGAAGTAGAAATAAAAATTCGGTATTTATATAAGAAGTAGAGATATAAATATATAATTTTTATATAGAAATAAGCGTTGTAAAATAATATGATTTTGATATATGAAGTGCCATTGTAGAAATATGATTTCTAAAATAAACATCATATTAAAAATGTGATTTTTACTATGAACAGCGGGAAAAGATCGCATTGGAATTTTGGGCAAATCCGAACCGTTCAGAAATAGGGGATGGAGGAGTGGATCCCAAATGTGAGAACTCCTCACCATATTTTCTTATACATTTATTTATCTTATAACTGCCTATATGAACTGCTCCCTATCATCCAAAAACCATGGATCACTTGTTTGATTGTTTGGTTTGGTTAATTGGATTGTTTGGTTGAATTTAGTTTGGGAATTGAAACGAATTGGTTTGAACTGGTATGTACATGGCATGAGCCATTAGTGGGCGAGGGATAAGGCTAAACCTTATCCCGGTTCTAATATCGCGCCATTATGCCGCCAAAATTTTCTAAAATATGTTAGAACAATAAAAATATCATTTTTATTGTATAAATAAACTGAATAGAATATTTGTATGTTGAATCAAATATTTTATCGTTAAAAAAATATAATTTTTAATGTGTATATGAATAAATATTCATTTACAAATCAGACGATTTGCTTATGTACACCCATTTGACTGATATAGATTGGAACGATAAATTTTACACATCGCCCAACTGCACAAATAATATTCAATATTTGTTGATTGAAACCCCACACGGGTATTGGGAAGATATATAACATACACTAGTCCCAATAATTAGCTGTATGTCAATCAATTGGTTGACAGGATGTAGCAAGCATTAAATATTTATATTTAATGCTTACACAGTCTAGAATGCACTCTGGATGATGGATGATTGTTTATAGTTGTTATTATATACATGTGTTGTATGGAATCCATAGAATTAACCTTATATGGTAATTGATGGGGCCTCCTTCCAATGCGGAAAATAAAAATATTTTAAAATAATATTCATGTGTTGAATAAATTACATTCATGTGTTGAATAAAATAACATAACAAATATTTCAAACTAATATTCAGAAAAGAATCAAAATCTGATTTTGATGTCCGATTTCTAATGGACACGAAAATATTTAAATATATGAAGCCGTGTTGATTAGAGCTGTGCCATTTTGACGCGAACGATATTTATATCGATTTAATTCATTTTTATAATGAATATCGAAAAGGAAGTGATTTCAAAATATAATGTTTGAAAATATTATCATTTATATATTAATGATATGAAATATTCAATTTTGATTTGAAATTGAATATGAAGTTGAAATCGTTTTTAAAACGAATTTAAAATAATTTATAAAATACGCTTAGAATTGAAATCGACGAAATATATATATTATATATATATATATATATATATATATATTTAATGGCCTGAATAGAACGCGCCGCGCCGCGACAGTTCGCTAATTTCAACCATTGACTTCAAATTGACGTTACGGGAGACTCGACCGTCGGATTCTCCTGAAACCGGGACCGTTGGGTTCGTATCGAAAAGTGAATTCCAACAAATATAAGAGATTTGAAATCTAACGGTTGGATTTGGAAATCTGTCCAAATCAAATTTGGAAAAGGTCGTTGTAAGTGCAGTTCGATGACCGTTTATGGAAATCGACTGTACGGTCCTTGATAAAATTATTAAAAATATTAATAATTTGTGTAAAATCATAATAAATGATTTAGAAAGAATTGGGGTGAAAATTCCATATTTGAAAAGATTAAAATATATTTTTATCAAAATGATCTAGTTATGAACTAGAATTATAATCCGATATTTTTAAATGAATAAATCGGATTTGAAATGGTTCTAAAAATAATCGGAATTTCCAATACATGAATTGGAATGGATTTGAATCGAAATTATCTTCGGAATATTTCGATATTGGATTCCGTGAATATACGGATATTGTGGAGGAATTTGGAAGATATACATATATATTGTTATTCCAATATGATATCGGTTGATTTCAGAATTTGATATTGAATATAAGCCGATATATTTTCTATTCAGAGTCTTGTATTTAATATTAAATGGGATTTTGGGTTTGTCGTGAATGGTGTCTTCATTAACACTGTTCTTAAACCCAGTTGAGAAAAGATTAAATCTTTTTATTTAGATTTAATGAAGTATACCAATTAATTAATATTTAATTGGAATTCAATTGAAATTGATTTTTGGGTTTATCGTGAATGATGTTTTAAATAACACTTGTTCTTTAACCCGATTAACAATGGAATGAGATTTTGGGTTTGTCGTGAATGGTATCTTTAATAATACTATTCTTAAACGCAATGGAGTTAAGAAAATTAGAAACTAACTGGAGATTAGCTAAGTTGAATGGTTTCCTGGGTATTGATCTGATGTTGGTTTCGACCTTCGGGGTTAATACTTGGGGAATTGTTCTCTTACTAATTTACGGTTAGAGACTGATGGAATGGAAAGTTATTTTGGGTTTATTGTAAACCGTGTTTTAAATGACATTGATTCTTTAACCCAGTTAAAGACAGGATATGATTTCCCAAGTTATATAATCATTAATATTGAATTTTGGGAAAATTAAAACTAAGTGGAGTTTTAATGGATCTTTAATTAGATTGAAATGATCGAGAATTGAGTATCACCAGTTTTGCTCCAAGCGATAGTTAAATCTTTAATTAGATTTGAACGTGAAATGGTAAATAAAATTACCGATAACACCGTGGTGTTTGATATGGAGTATTACCAGTTTTGCTCCATGGGATAAATAGGTTGGGATTGGGAAATAAAACAAATGATTACTTCGGTAAGGTTTGTTAATTCCGACTAGTTTGGAAAACCTTAATATGGTTTAAAATTATGAAAAGAATATTTGAATAAAATAATATTCTGGATTGGAATGAGGCATATGTTGTGTTTTTGTAGCACTTGTTTAACATATACGCGAGTTATTCAGGAAGACCGGGTTTATCCCATTCTGAATAACCGATTCGACGATATGTCGACGATGAAGATGGTGGTTGAATACCGGAGGTCTTCACTCGTTTGGATGATTACTGATGTCGTGATTGGGTTGTACACCCAAGACGAGGTAATAAGTGGTGATTGTTCAGACGTACTTGGAGATCGACCGGATATGTGAGGACCTCTCTCCTGTATTGGACATATGGGATGAGGAATAAGGTGCCTCCAGTTTCGTTCAGACCCAGAACGAACTTGTAAATGGATGTGTGTCTGACATTGGATTTCATTCTGTGTGATTGATAGACATCAGTTGCATGGCGTGAATTTCCTGTGTGGCATGCTGAGATGTAGTGATCAAGGCTTTTGTTGAAAAGAAGAGCCTTGTGGTTGATGATCAAAGCACAACTTTAATATAGCACCACTTTGTGCATAGCGTTAATTCGCGAGCCTCACACCCTGTTGTGAACCATAAACGGGAGAGGACATCAGGGAGGACATGCGTTTCCTTCTAGCTAGGAGTGATGTCAGCGTTTTACTAGCACTGACATTTTACTCACGTGGATGATGGATTGCGAGGCGCCTCGGATATATCGGTCACCACGGTGCCGATGATTTGGTCGGGATATGACCAGTTTATGCCTTATAGGGCGAGGAAACGCATTGTTCAGGCATTTTAATCCACTCCGTGTGGACCGGCCCTGACGATCCAAGGGTCACTTAAGCAATGATCCTGAGGGGCGGGCTAGAGCGTCTTGAAGAGTTGAGGACGATCCCTTGCCTTGGTTCACAGATGGAACTCCAACTTCCAATACGACATTTCGGTTTTAGTTGTAATCCTATATATGGCGACATAGTGGGATGGGGCGCTTATGCCGTCTATGATTGATACATTTATATTTGAAGTTGATTTCTTCACTTATAGTAATAATAAAATATGAAATTTAGTGTATCAAGCATTATTTGGCTATTATAAGCTAAAACCCTATCCTCCGGCTTGCGTTGCATTGTGTGATGGGACCTGGGTCTTATAATAGCTTTATTTTCCTTATTTAGCATTGCATTGTTGTTCTATGCACTGGTATTCTTGGGGTTAAAACCCATTCCGTGATTACGGTGTGGTCCCTTGATTTACCTAACCTTAAAATCAAGCTAATAATTGTTTTAGTTCTCACACCAGTCACATGACTGACCTGGAGTTTATTGTTTCAACCTAAACTCTGGGTGCCCTTATTTTCCACACGGGTAGCTAGTATTTTTGTTTTTGAAAATATTATATTCACAGGATCCTGGTTGATAGCTGAAGTGATATTCAGAAAGCTCTGTATCCGTGTATCTCTTTCAGTTATGTTTTTTATTATTCTCCACTGCTAATGTATTTAAATCTCTGATATTTATCAAATGTATATATTTATTCGTACTCTGTTATATTCTTGTACTATGATGGAATTATTGTAATAAACAATGAAATGTTCTTCTGTCTGTGTTCTGATTCATCTTGTCCTCAAAGCAATCCGTGCTTTCCTTCACGGGGAAGTTCGGGTCATGTTAATTCAGGAATAAACTGAAAATCTTTGAAGAAAAAAGCTTCTCAAACGAAGCTAAAGCAACTGTAAAGTTCTTCGCATCAAAAGAGAAAGCACCAGTGACTCAAGGATCCGTAAACAGAACAACCAACAAAGCACATCTGATTCAGCAAATGCACCAGAAAGACAAGATCTACTCAGATCCAAACCCTAATTAGTCATGAATCAGATGACTGGCTTCATTGATGATTGACATCATCGGTCTCACTTACTTGCAAAATTAAAGAATCCGAGCTAGATCGACAAGTTTTTCTTCTCAATCTCCCTAGGCCGCCATGACCCTAATTAGGGTTAGAGGGGGGAGTGTTAAGAGAAATCAGGAAAATCGGCTACCTGATGCTATAGCCTTTTGTTCTCACGTATTTTAACTTTCTGTATTTGTGGGCTCTATCTTGTAACTCGGTCAATTAGGCCCATCACCATATCTGTAACCATATATATTACTCGTAATGTATAGTTTACAGGAAGTACAATTCATTTTCTAAAGATTAATACAAAACTATTCTTCTTACATTCTTTCTACTAATCATCTTTGCTCTATAAATATCAAGATCTGCTATACTTCATAAGAACTTACAGGGACAAGGAATAAGGTGCCTTCGGTTTCGTTCAAACCAAGAATGGACTTGTAAATGGATGGTATGTCTGGCGTTTTATTCCTTTATGCCATATTCGTTGATCTCTTCTAAATATATATCTATTTGGTGGCAGAAAATTTATTCTCTTGCTTAACACCCATCTCTGAGACGTACGAGCTTAGAGGTTATATATTGGCAGAAATCAAAGGTATGGTATGGATTGACAATGTGGCATGCTGAGTTGCAAATGATCAAGGCTTTTGTTGAAAAGCAGAGCCTTGTGGTTGTTGATCTAAACACAGCTTTAATTAGCATAGCTTTGTGTAACGTTACTTCGCGAGCCTCACACCCCGGTATGAACCAAAAACGGGATAGTGACTGCATGGAAATGAACATATGTTAGTTCTAGCTACAAATAACATCATGGTATGGAGCTCAGACTATTTACTTATATGGAAGTGCCCTATTATTTGATGAAAGCGAGGTACCTCAAATATGATTTGAGTCCCTAGTGGCTCTAGAGTGGTCGAAATTACTGACCTATTTTAGAGGTTCGATAGAACCAGCTAACATATAGTTTATGGTATAACTAATCATCGACGGATGATCGACCATGTAGATCCCAGGGCTCGCCAGCATCTGAGTCCTGAGGCACTTGCTAGTGTGTCCCAAAATCAGTGAGGATGAACCCTTGCCTCGGTTCATAGATGGAAACCTAATTTCCAATACGTGATTTTACGGTTTTAGTTGTAAACCGATATAGCGACGTAATATAATGGTACCTACGCCGCCTATGATTGATACATTTATGTTCAAAATTGATTTCTTCACTTATCGTAATAATAAAAGATGAAATTTCACGTACCAAGCATATTTGGCTATTATAAGGGAAAACTCTATCCTCAACTGCGTTCATCGTGTGATGGGACATGAGTCTTATAATAGCTTAATTTTTCCAATAAGCATTACGTTGTTTTATTTTAAACTAAGATTCATGTAGAGTAAACCCGATCCGTGTTATACGGCATGGTCCCATTATATCCCCACTTTAAAATTTAAGATTAATAATTGTTTTAGTTCTCACACCAGTCCCATGACGGACCTGGAGTTTATTGTTTTAACCTAAACTCTGGTTGCCCATATTTTCCACATGGGCAGCTGGTAGTTTTGGTTTTGCAGATATTCATTTTCACAGGATCCTGGATTTATAGCTAGAGCTATATTCGGAAAGCTCCGTATCCGTGTATTCCCTCCAGTTGTGTAATGTAGTATTTTCCGCTGCTACGTAAATTATTTTAAATCTCTGAAATTTTCTACTGTATGTTATTTATTCATACTCTGTTATATTCTTGTACTCTGATGTAATTGTTGTAATAGAAATGAAATGTTCTTCTGTTTATGCTCTGATGAGTGTTGTTCTCAAAGCAATCCAGGCTTTTCTTTACGCGGAAGTTTGGGTCGTTTCAAATTACTTATATTCGAATAACTCTCTTCGAATAACTAATATTCGATTAACTCTTATTCGAATAACTCTTATTCGGATAATTGATTTTATTTTAACCTTATTTCCTATCTTATTCAAATTCCCATTTGAATTCCTATTTCAAAACCCAATTTTCCTTATAAATGTTTTAATTTATAAAATATTCATTTTAATCCATTATTCACATCGAATGTGAAAAATATTTCTTTTATATAATCCATTAAGTTTTATTTCGTATTTTAAAATAATATCCCATTTCCAATTTCTATTTATACTTTTATTTATAGAAATATTCATACGAAATCTCCTTTTTATTTCTAACACTTAAATCTTATTTATAATTCCTTTATTAAATGCTAAGTTCACATTCTATTTAAAATTTTGGTGTCAAAACCGGTTTCTACTTCTTTATATAAGTTCAGACTAATATATTCCATTTATTAAATGATAAATATTTAATTTAATTTATAAAAACGTTATTTATAAATTAATCTCCTTAATTTATCTATTAAAACATATTTCTATTTAAAATCCACTTTAAACAATCTTCTCACAATTCTTTTATATCTCGTCAATTTACTTTTATAATCCTATTTATTTTCCAAATAAATAATCCTTTTATAGTTCTATTTATTTTGTAAATAAATATTTCCTTTTATAATTCTATTTATTTTCTTCTTATTACTTCCATTAAGTATTTTAACCAAAATCGATCTTTTCAACCTCCATATAACTGTTAATAATTTTATACAGAATTTTCTTATTTAATTTTCAAATATCTCCATTTATAAAATCCATTTAATTTTATAAAATTATAAAATTCAATATCCACTTCAAAATTTCTTTTATTATAAAATCCTTTGATTTTATATAAATATTTTATTTCAATATACACTTTGAAAATTCCCTTTTTACATTCCAGTAGCACTTATGGTATTAAAACACCAAATCATAAGGATAAATCATCATCCAAACACATATAATCAATAACAGATTATATACCACATCATACATCACAATATATGAAAAATAGTATTATAAATATTGAGGAATCCAGTTGGATCCCTCCAACCTGTTTCCCTGCATCCACAGATGTTAAACATAAATAACATCAATTTCAATTCAATATAGAATATTCTGATAAACAGAATCAATATTTAATTAATTATATATATATCGTTATCTATATTTTTAACTAATAGATTAGCAGTTCATCCAAACAGTCAACACACAGCAATCAACCATCATTTATAAATTCTAAAAATACGTTATAAAAATTTAAACTGTGCAGAGTCAATGAGATTTACCCACATTGGACGATCATCGTTAAATAATGATAACTTTCAGTTGATTCAGACAGACAATTTATTTTGCTATAAATTGTAACGAGCTCCAATTCACTCCCAGTTAGTTCCATTGTGTAGCCGCCATCCATACGATCCCAACGGATCTGTTTTCGTTAGATTCTGATATCGTATGCTTAAGACATTGCATTACAAGTTATTGTACAATATTAAATAAAATTTAAACATAATTAATTAAATTCATTGGGCTTTAACCTTATATAATCCGGCCCACAACATTTCTGCACTCGACTCACCCTTCTTCTTATATTTCTAAAACTGCACTCCTCCTGAAACAAATTACCAGGATCATGCTCGACAATTACCCACTAATTATTTTATTTCTTTTCTTTTTAACTTTTGGGCTTTACCGATTTAACTGGCCCACTTCCAAGACCAACCCGTCTCTTTTAATTTTCTTTCTTCCTCATTGAAGACAACTGAACTCCCTATTCTCTTTTCTCCCTACATGGTCGTGATTCCCTCTTCACTACTTCTCCAACGTTCCAAAAGAATCAGACTAAAATCACACACATTCCTCTCATCTTCTCCTTTACCATTACAGCAAAATGATCATGCACTCTCCAATATTTACAGTACCCGTAACATTCCTCTGCCATTGCCATACTTTAATCCATGCCGCTTATTCTCTAATCCCCAATTCACCAAACTGACCACTCCATCAAACTTCTCTTCTCAGTCTCCCCTTGAACACCGCCTTTATTTTCACTCCGACCCTTTGGAAGCCATTGCGATAGGAGACCATCACGCTACAGGTACAAAAATTCTAGTTAGCAAATACTACCAAACTCCACCTACTGAAATGTCTCCCTACCAAGAAACCCAAACCAGTATCGAATTTGAGAACAGCGCCTCCAATTTTACCAAGTTTCGAACCCTAAACCACCATATATAAAACCCACGGAAGAAGAACAGCACGTCGAACCCAATACAAGTTGTACCAGGATGAGGCTCCAAGTTTTCAGAGGCCAATGAATTTAACAGGGTTCGATTTCATCAAATATTGGAATTATTGCGATTTTCTAAAGATTCGGTTATCATTTAGGATGTGGCGGCTCAAACGAGCATTTGACCAGAGAGTGGATAAATTTTATGGTTGGAGGAATTAAATGGTGTATTTATAGAGGTGGTTAAATAATATTAAAATCGATTATTTTAATAATTTTAATTGTATCATTACTTGTATTTATCATTTTAAATTCATATAGTCACATATGATATCCAATTCCGACCAAAATGGACATACACCAATACTTTGACATTACGGACGCAACGAAACTTGTTTTTTCGAATTCCGATTCCGTTTGCTCATAAATCGTATTTTTAAGGTCAAATTATTGACTGTTTTTCACCTTAAAATCTCGTATGACCAGCTACTGACTCCAAAAATCACAAAAGTTGAAATCTAACAATAATTTAATATTCCGAATCCAACAAGATTAGTTTTGTCAAAAACGGAGATCGTTTGAAAAAATGGCTATTTTAAAAGCTCTAAATAAACCTATTTAAACACTAATATATTTAAAAATAATTAAATTTAATATTAATAAATTAATATTAATGTATATATTCACATAGAATATAATATAGCTCCAAAATAAATATATCGGGATTTATAACTCGATATTTCAAATCCAGTGTTAAATCAATACCCAGTTTATATAAAAATCTTTTATAATATAAATAAATTATAAAGGAATTCTATAGCGACTTTTCGAAAATTTGATTTGGACATAACTCACAATCTACACGACGAAGTCTCAATTTTTCTCTTCCATTAGAAAAATATACTTCACCAGCTCCGAACATATCTTGTTTCACAGAAATTCGACTTAAAACGACTTCTGTATATTCATTTAAAATTCGAATCGCCAATTTACGAACTGCCGCGCCATTTCAAGCTCAATTATAATTATAGTATAATTATACGTTCAAACTTTATTTAAATAATAAATTCGTTATTATAATTCAATTCTAAACTAAGTTAAATCTTATAAATAATCCAATTCACACAATATTGCGAATCCCACTATTTCAGAAATAAATATATTATTCTTTTATTTAATAAATTAATATTCAATATTATTTAATTAAACAACCATTTAAATCTCTAAATCACTTTTTAAATAATTAAATAAATTAATTATTATACCGTAAATATACGGGATGTTACAGTGACTAAATGAGATTTAGAATATATAAAATTATATATACGGACTTGATTTTTATAACCATTTGTTGAATTATGAAATTTGTGAAATCAAATTTATAAGATGGTTTTTAACATATGATTTTGAATATTTACAGTATGGAATTGTATGACTTGAGTAAATAAGATATGATTTATAGAATTTGAAATATAAGAGTTTGATTCGAATTTTAAGTAATGAATTTGAATTTATGATTTGAGTTATAGAGTATGATACGATATGTTTTGTATTATATAAGCGAAATATAAGATTTTGATTTAAAGTGTATATATTGAATTTGAATCAGAATATTGGATTTTATGAATCGATTTAGATGATATCTTATAATGGTAAACTTGAAACAATTAAATTGTTTGAAATTGAGTTTTGATGAATACAAACCAAGCCGAAATATTGTCGAAGTAAATATTTTGTTATCGATTTAAATGGAAATTGCGATCGTTAAGATATGATTTTTAAAGTAAGTCTATTTCAGATTGAAAATCATTATGTAAATAATTTCATAAAATTTTATATAAAACTGAAGTTAAATAGTATAGTATAAGTTTATACTATATTTTGAGATATAATGATATGGTTTCGTAACCGATTTGATTAAAGCAATTCAAATGAGTTGTTTGGAAATATGAATATATGTGAAGTTATCCATTAAATGTTGATTTCAAATTCGAGTCTAAGATTCCATATAAACGATTTTATAAAGTGATTATAAAATAATGACCATGGTGTGAAAAACGTAAACGATTTGGTTGTTAAAGAGGTCGGGATCGGATATTGTCATACTCTCTGCCAATACCGAAAACCACTTTAACAATTGTGTACGCAGTGGAGTTCCAGAATGAAGTAGGAGGATTCAGAGGCGATTACTGGATTGAAGAAGAGAACGATGATAGATAGCCTTGACCTTCAGGTCATAATTAAATGACTAAAACAGGTGCAACACCATAATTGAGGTAGCCCCTCCTATCGGACACACTTCTTCTAACCCATATTTACTACTTTGTGATTTGATTGGTGCACCTTTGATTTTGGGAGTGTGTTTCGAGGTGGGCGGTAGTCGCGGCTATGCGTTACCACCGGTCACGGGCATGCATCGGTAGAATCCTACTGTGGGTATTCCTCGTCTGCCTTGTCATATTATCCTGATCGAGCCCCTATGATTTTGATTTGTACCGTACCTAAGGAGTGCCCTCTGATAGCCGCTACATTACTGTGGACTTTGCGGTATCCGTATAGACTACGGCATTATAAACGGTGTAAGGGTAATAATGGTAATCCCGCTTATGCTATTTTAATATTTTATATTTCCCGTAGACTATTATAATAGCGTATTATATTATATGATATTAGTTGGATGGATCCTCAGAGGATGGTGATCCCAAAGATCGTTTGAGTTACTGATTGCATTTCATCAAACATTTCATTTGAGTTGATTTACTTCCGTGAGAATGTTAGTCTTGATCTGAGTTGTTTTGCATTATTGCTCGGATCAGATCGAGTATTACAACTTTGAGATTCACCTTTGGAGTTTGGAGTTTACATCAGATCTGATCACATATATCTACCTATTCAGTTATTCAAGTTCAGCTCTTTTCATTCTGTTTCATACAGTTATTATTTATTTATGTACTAGAAATCATTGTATTGGACTTCTATTGTATTATTTATGTAAACTCTGTTGTAAAATTTTATTTAGTAGCTTCATGAACTACTATTTTATTATGTATTTTCCACTGCGAGATATTATATTACTCTATTTCTGTGATCTATGATTCTGTGATTTGTTCTATTTACCTCAGAAGCTAATAACATTCTGTCATTTTGGACGGTTCGAGTTGCTTTAATTACCGGCTTGAACCGGACGAAAGACAGTATGTTACAGTTGCAGTGTTTCTTAAAAAATCAAGAGTTATGATAAGTTCAGTTCTGTCTTTTTTAAAGTTGGCGTGTTTGTTGTGGATAATTTAGTTATTTTATGTTGTTATTTCTTTATTACTCCAACTGCACACGTGGTTTATATTCTACAACAGCTTAATTATTCTACAATGTATTATTGATTACAAAGCATTAATGTGTATAAATAAAAATCACATATTTGCAGGTTTAACAACCCACACTTTGCTAGGCCCGACTTTTGGCGGTACATGATCGTGGAATTATTCCTTTAAAACATCATGTAAGCTCTATTAACCTCCTAACTTTCTATATTGTTGATATTGAGATTTATCTATTTTTATTTCTTTTACTCCGCTATCTGAATTTCAAATAAAGATACCAGCTTAATGTTATAATCAAACTTTAACATTGAAGCTTTCACACACACTACTTAATATCTCTTATCCACATTTGTAACATACTAATTATGGGATCACTTAAAGATTCTTTATAGATTGTGACAGATTTGGCTATTTTTCGATTAAGCTGGTATTTTATTAGTTTACCGATTTTGTAATTTTTTTATCAATGTATAATTGCTTCCCAAAGGTATAATCTGTAATATCAATGAAGTACGTATTTGCCTCATTAAATAGTATGGATAGATGTGAATCTACCCTATCATGTAGATGCAGGAATTTAGGTCCAATAGCAAGTCCTAATTTGTAGATATCTCCTATGAGCATCAATTAAATTTTACAATTTCACCCACATATTACCAACTTCCTCCTAAACAGATAAAGACCCTAAGTCATATTGGTTTTGAATTGAGTTGCATCCATCATGCTCCACTGTTCCTATGTCCTTGGCGTTTCAAAATTAATTTCAATCCTTGTATGTATAGAATACATTCATTAATCTCCCTTCACTTTTTATTTTCATTAGTAAAATGTTTGTATTATAGATAATTTGGATCCCACTCCTCTTTCAATTTCACAATCATTTTCAGTTTGTTGTAAACCTCTTTTCTTATATTGTGTTATTTCACTCCCCTTTTATATCTATTTTGATTTCACAATCATTTTTAGATTTTTGTATAACTCTTTCTTTATATTGATTTGTTTCAATTCCTCTTTACGTTTGTTTTCAGTTTCAATCGGACTCCGAGGTTCCTTCCTTATATTGATTTGTTTCATTCCCTCTATATTGATTTTGTTTTGACTGATTGCAGTTTTGTTATTGGCAAACTTTTGATCTCATTTACTTTCATCTTCATATACCATAACATGTTAGCTTTTGATATATGTTTGATACTCTGATAACTTGCAATATTTAATCACTTATTTCTAGATTTTAAAATTTTCAAGCATTTTCAATTCTAATTTTTTCAGTTTAGTAACTAATTTCTATGTACTCTCTTCTATATCAGATATAAATTTTACATTTGAATACCTAAAAGCTTAAAGATCATGTTAATACACACATGCACAGATTATATATATATATAATTCTTTCTGATTTTATCAAACTAAAGGTATGAGGTTTGCTGAACCAACAGAAGAAATATACGTTGTGCTAGTGGATATCCGAAAGAATCAAAATTTGTATCCGAAAGTGGATAAATGTCTTATATTCTTAAAAATGGATGTGGAAGTGGATTGAAGGCATCCACATCAGAAAATTTATCTATATGATTTTTGGTAGGGAAAATAGTTATATTATGTGTAACGAAATATATGTGTTTATTATTTAATTTAGTTATGCATGTTAAATGCTTAATATTATTTATTATCATTATGTTTTATTTTATTTTTCGTACTTATATATAATCAATGAGATTGAAAAATATTTATGTTAGAACCAAAATTTTAGAATTATGATTACTATACGTCTTTCTTTTACCAAACTAATAATGGCAAACATAAGGTTGCATGTTTAGTATGCATTTCATATTTTCAATACCTATACCATATTTGTCCCTTTACGATCTCCTGTTGCAATAGTTTATCAGAAGAAAAAAATCACAATCTAATTCCTCAAACATTTACAATAATAGATTTCGTGGTGAATTGTTCTAATTTACATACGTTTCCCTTTTTTTAAAATATGTTAGGAATATTACTTACACCATGTCTGTGTGTGATTTTGAATCTTAATTGTTTAAGGATCACCGATGACGATAATGAAGTATAAGCATATGGAAATTCAATGGTAACAACTATTAAACGATGACATTACCCGTTTTATCTTTTTGCAAAACTTAAGGTTGCGTACAATTTATATTTTTTAGTTTTGAGTTTTCGCACATACAGAAGTACAAACGACACATACATATCGTGAAAAGCGACCGTTTTACAAAACGAAGTAATGTACAAAACCAGAAACAACTTTCTATCATTTTTCATATTTTAAGAAACAACAAAAGTACGATAACAAATTCACCCATCCACCATCCCTTTGTCCACTCCATCATTCCCTCCGCCATTGATCCGTTACCTCCGCTATATTTATAATTAATGCTGAAAACTAAAAAAATTCAAAACACAAAATGTATACTAAAATTTTGTTCCATTTTCAATATAAAACATAGTATTTCAACTAAGAATTTTTAAATTTTACTGTAGTTTAAGAAAGCAATTACATGTGTTTTATGTTTACACTTCAAAAACTATGACAATACGAGTACCAAAATAAAACCAAAAAATCTTGACACTTCACATGAACTAGAATAAAACCAATAGAAACAAACACTTTATATGTTTCACTTTGAGATATGTTAACTTTTTAGAAGATTTTTTTCTGTATTATTTAACTATAGAGAACGTAAGGTTGGTTTAACAATTTTATTTCCAATGATCATTAAATATTAGTTGCTTTTGTTACCCATTTTCGAAAATTTACTTTACCTAGCTACAAAAGAACGAATTATTTTAACTTAATATGAATATGAAAATTTTAAAATGTTATCTTTAAAAACTATAACAAATATATATCGAATAATTTTTTTAAATGTTCTTTACGTTCGATATGTGGACCAACAAGTTAACACAAATAAAATGTGTATTTCTTTAAAAAGATAGTACTTCCTAGAATTGTAATCTTCAGTAAATTATACAATTCTTTTATGTTGGTTACTTGGTTTACATTTGATAAACATTTATCCAAGAATTTTAGATATTCATATAATACTTGGTGTAACGACCCAGAAAATCTGAATCAATTTAAAATTTTTAAATTGGCTAAAATAATAGATTTTAAATATTTAAAATAAATATTTTAAATAATAGCGATGAAAAGTAAGAGTGAATCGACATTTGAAAAGGAATATAATTATTTATAATTATAAACAAGGCCTGAAAAGGCGCTGCAGTTTCAAAAATTGAATTCAAACTTTGTCGGACTGTACCGGGTGCAAAACAAAACGGATTTTAGTGAAACCAAAAATATTTAAATCTGTTAGTGAATACCTTTCTAACGAATCTGAAAAATCGAATTTTCATAGTGGAAAGAAAAAGTTATGGCCGAATGAATTTTCAGAAAGGTCGCTATGGAATTTATATAGCCCGTGAAATTGGCCATTTTGCATACGACCTCGGAAATCGACGAAACCACTTTTGTTGGATCCAGGATGTGAAGTTATTGCTAGGTTTCAAAATTCATAATTTTTGAAGCTAGTATGTGAGCATGGCAAAAGAAAACGTGTTTTGATAAATTACAGTTAAATTGGATCGACCAGAAATGGGCCTTTTTGCAAACGGTCTCAAAATTCGACGAAACTAGTTTTGTTGGGACCGTATCGTCAAAACATAGCTAGATTTATTTTTCTGGAATTTTTCGAATCAGTTTGTGGCCCTGGCAAATTGAAATGTACGTTCAAATTAAATATTGAATGTTTTATATTTTAATTTGAAGGAATACTGACTGAAACAGTCGAATGGGCCTACGAAACATATCCCATTGTGTTCGGAATGGGGGTAAAACGCTAGGGATGACAGTCGTTGGGTTTAGATTGGTGGTCGTGTCAGAAAGCCCCTTTAAAACCTCCCCGACCAATCAAAATTTTTATAAAAAAAAAATTCCCTTTTTCTCTCTCCCCGCTGAAGCGATTGAACGTCGCCTGTAGCTCCTCCCTTCCCCTTCGTTTTCCGGCCGCCACAGGCGAAACCAGGCCGCGCCACCACCTTCCCTCGAAAGCCCCTTCGCCCCTCTTCAAATCAACCCCAGCCTCGCTCCGCCTCGTGCCCCCATCGACGAGAACAAGCCCCGAGAAGTTCGACGCTTCAACCTGTTGCCCTGCCTCGCTCCGACCACCGAACCACCTCCGACCACCACCTCTGGACGTGCCTCACTCCCCTCGTCGACGTCCAACTCGCTGATCGTCATCTAGGTCAGCGGATTTCGCGATAAATCCATACCTAGTTTTGAACAACTTTTGAAAGGTACGACCTTGTTTATTTTCAACTGATTTTCACACTTTAAAGTGTTGAAAACTTTGAAAAATCATATCTTTTTGCTGTGTTGACGAAATTCAGTAAAACAAGAGACAGTGGACTCGTGTGGATGTCTTCTGCATTTTAGAAGAGACCGCATATTTTTTTGAGCCTTCTGCTATTTTTGGTGGAGTGGAACCCAATGTGAGATTTCTGATTTATAAACAATATGGAAAACCACGATGTATAAATTATATAGTCGATGTATAAGTTATATAAGCGTTGTACACCTCTTGTATAAGCGTTGTATAAGTTGTACGTTTGATGTATAAGTTATATATGCGTTGTAAAAATTATATATGTGTTGAAATAGAAGTGAATTGCTATATATAAATAAATAAATAAATAAATATATACGCCCCTCGTCCACAAACCATGGACGATATTTATTGGTTGTGATTGGTGTGAAAATTGATTGATAGCGAATGGTTGTTTGGGATTGTTTTTGGTTGATATTAATTGATTGTGGTTGAAAAATACCCATTTGGGGTTGAGAAATATTTGGTTGAAACCACATAGGATTAGTTTGTGGAAATGAAATAAATATATACATGCCGCCTACGTGCGAACTAGATGCATGATCCCCATTGTCAAAAACCGCGAGGTTTTAAGGTAGAGCGAGGAGCCGTACTAGGGACGGTCCCGGTTTTAACTACCCTGTCGTTATGCTGCCGAAATTTTGAATAATGTTCAAGTGTTTGAATTATTTTCATTTGCTGAAACTATATTTATTCGTTGAATAGAAAACCTTCATGTGTTGAATCGATATTCATTCGTTGAATTGAAATTCATGTGTTGAATGGTATTCGTGTTTTAAATATAAAAATCACATTTTTCTCTATATATATAAACTATAGAAAACCTTCAAGTGTTGAATCGATATTCATTCGTTGAATTGAAATTCATGTGTTGAATGGTATTCGTGTTTTAAATATAAAAATCACATTTTTATCTATATATATAAACTATAGAAAGCCTTCATGTGTTGAATCGATATTCATTCGTTGGATTGAAATTCATGTGTTGACTGGTATTCATATTTTGAAGGAAATTGTTTTATAATAAAAATCCCATTTTTAACATCAATATGAACTATATAAAATAATAGTGTTTTGAAATGAATTGTTTTACAATAAAAATCGCATTCTTATTATATACCTGAATTGTTGAAATGTGAAGTGTTAAAAATAGCCACTCGTTCAAATAAATATGCATGAGTTGAAATATTCATTAACTAGCTAATGATATGATTTTTGCCTATGCATGCAACATTAGAATGAATGGTGTTTTTAAACCAAATGGAATCAAACATGAAGTTGAATGGAAAATGATAAGTGATAAGAACTGTATATCTGTACATGCATATTTATTTGAACAGGTTATAGCAAAGGGGCTAGAGAAGAGGAATAAAAATTTTGTGCCCGACAAATAGGTACACATTTACTGTTTTGTTTGGGTGATGATTTTATGAGCCTGTTGGCTAGCCGCTTGGCTTTTTCTTTTTCTTTTTGACATGAGACGCCCGTGTGGCTATTTGGGAATTTTCCCAGCCCCTCCCGTACAAAGGAGGTTATGGCGAAATTTTCCAAAATTTAAAGGCGTCAGTGAAATATTAGAAGTAGAAACAATATAGGAATTTTTGAATGAACTATATTTATATAATTATATAAATATAAATAAAATTAAAACGAAACGTGGCCGTGCAGTTCGCATTGTGAAACCATGATTTCAAACGATTATATGGGGAGATCCGACCATCGGATTTTCCTGAAATCGCAATTGTTGGGTTCGCTTTGGAAAAATCTTTCCAACGGCACCAACTTTGTAAAAATCCAACGGTTGGATTGTCTGGAATGTTTAATTCAAATCTGAAGAAAAACAGCGCCAGAAACGATTATATTTATATATATATATATATATCTATATAATTATATTTAATCGAATAACGACGCTGCAGTTCGTATTTTGAAATCGAAACTTCAAACGATTGTACCGGGAGATCCGACCGTCGGATTTTCCCGAAACTGGAACCGTTGGATTCGTTTTGAAAAGATCTTTCTAATGATGTAAATTTTGTGAAGATCCAACGGTTTGATTTTCAGATATGAGTAAATCAAATCTGAAGAAAAACAGCGCCACGGTCGCGTTATGGCCCGAAGCGTCGTTTTGAATATATTGGCTATTTTAAAATAAATAAAAATAGCGATAAATCGTTATAAAAGATTATAAACAATATGGATGTGATTTAGAAATTAACTGAAGGTTGGCTAAGTCGAATGGTTTCCTGAGTGTTGATCTGATGTTGGTTTCGGCCTTCGGGGTTAATATTTGGGAAATCGTTCTCTTACTGATTGACGGTTAGTGACTAATGAATTGAAATGATGCGTGTATATGTTAGTGTTGCACTTGTTTATTATATACGCGAGTTGCTTAGAAAGACCGGGAATGTTAGTGTTGCACTTGTTTATTATATACGCGAGTTGCTCAGAAAGACCGGGTTTTTCCCATTCTGAATAACTGAATCGACGATAATAAATCGAAGACGAAGACGATGGTCGAAGACCGGAGATCTTCACCTCGTTTGGATGGTAACCGAGGTCCTGATTGGGAGACATCCCGAAATATGGATAATGAGTGGTGATCATCCAGACGTACGTGGTGATCGATGGGTTTGCGAGGTATTTAGTGCCTCTGGTTTCGTTCAGACCCAGAACGGACTTGTAAATGGACTGTGTGTCTGACATTGGACTTTATTCTGTGTGGATTGATCTTTATTAAATATACATCTGTTTGGCGGCGGAGAATTTATTCTTTTTCTTAACGCCCTTCTCTGAAACGCACGAGCTCAGAGGTTGTATATCGATTGACATCAGTCGCATGGCGTGAATTGCTAGTGTGGCATGCCTAAGTGGAAAATGATCAGGGCTTCTGTTAAAAAGCAAAGTCTTGTGGTGATGATCAAAGCACCGCCTGTGTGGCATAGCTTTGTGTAAAATGTGAATTCGCGAGCCTCACACCCCGGTATGAACCAGAAACGGGAGAAGGACCTTAGGGAGGGCATGCGTTTCTTTCTAGCTAGGGTGGTGTCAGTGACCTACCAGCCCTGACATTTATATACTTTTCACCTGTGTGGTTGTTGCTGTTGCGAGGCGCCTCGGTTAGATCGGACGATCCGGGTCCGATGGAGCCATTCGTTGGCTCATTTACACCCCAAAGGGTGGGGAAACGCAGTGTTTAGGAATTTTAATCCACATCGGTGGACCGGCCCTGACGATCCAAGGGTCACTCGAGCTCTGTACCTGTGGCTCGGGCTAGAGAGTCACGAAATCGGTAAGGACTATCTTTTGCCTTGGTTCAGGACGGAAATCCAATTTCCAAATAGGTGACTGTGCGGTTTTGATTGTATACCTATATATGGCGACATAGTGGTATGGGGCATTAATGCCGTCTATGATTAGTAGTTATGATTTGAAATTGTTTTCAAAACATATAAACACTAGCAATAATATCAAATGCCTTTGTTTTATTCGTATCAAGCATATTTTGGCCGTTATAAGGTAAAAAACTCTATCCTCCGGTTTGCGTTGCATTGTGTGATGGGAACTGAGTCTTATAACGGCTTCATTTTTATAAAAAGCGTAGCGCTGTTTCAAAGAATGATTTGTTTTTAAAGCACTGGCAATCCAATGGAGTAAACCCGTTCCACGAAAGTGGCGTGGTCCTGTGATTAGCCATATTATAAATGTGTTGAGTAGATTTCTCATACCAGTCCCATGACTGACTCGTAGTTTGTTTCACTTTCAAACTCGGGTGCCCCTTTTTCTACACGGGCAGCCTTGTGTTCAGGTTTAGCTGGTTCTTTCTGGATAGCTAGAGGTGAAGAAGGATTCTATCATTTATCTCTTTTTATGCTGTTCAGCTCCTATTGTACATATTTTGTTTGTTTTCCGCTGTAGACATCTATGTATAGCTGAACTGTATTTGTACTAAGTAAGATCCTGTATACTGTGTAACTCTGATGATTACTTTTATCCAGTGTATTCTATTGTACATTATCTGGTGTATTTATTTAATTTTGTCCTGCTATTATCTGTTTCTGTGTTATATTCCAAGGATTACGATTGTCTCCGTCTGTACGGGATTTGGGGTCGTCACACTTTGTTACAGAGCATAAATCATATTATTAGAAGTAATGTACTAAATATCAAATAAAGTACAATTACATCCGTCTACATGGTTTTTTTTTCTGAAATTCCATGTTGTACTCCTTTTTGTGGCCTAGAGTCAACTTTGACATCAAATTTCAAAGTAATCTGTTCCATCCAATATTATGGACATTAGGATGAAATGACCTGATAAAAAAAGTATATTTGATCTTTCTTAACGCCCATGGTCACGTGACAGATATTCTTCAATACCAAACTTTCTTTGGTTCTAGACGTTAATATTCATATTCTTACATCATATTTATCTCCCATGTTTGGACTTTTACCATTTAGCCATTTTGTTATGCACAATTTTGGCATAAAATGCAAATTTTAATTTGATTATAGTTTTTTCTTTAAGTTCATCTATTTTTATAAACATTATATGCATAGTTATTTCCCTTCACTACCCTAATGTAATAACCATCTTTCATTGATTTTCAGAGCTGGATGTTTGTTTAGTTTTTTACATTTTCTATGTATTTTTGCGGAAAGGAAAAAAGTGAAATAAAAACTCTTAGCAAGATATTTAAGCCAAAGTCAATGAACAGCTAAGTACAATCAAATTAAAAAAACACTTTCAACAAAAATTCAAATTCAAGTGACTGTTGCATTAACAAATTTTAGATATGGATTATCCTCTGCATAGAAGACACTTGAGTATAATTTACTAGAATTTATGTAATAAAAATAGTCAGCTCATTTTCCTAAAATTGTTGGTTGATGTAAATGATTTTCACCCTTCTTTTGTTCTGTCTTCCATTTAGATAGATAGGGTTCTGTTTTGATTCCTTTCAGCTATAATGTTTGTTTTCTTCTACTCATTTCTCAACATGATTTTTCTTTTGTTGATGTAGTAAAATATCAACTTTCTAGCAGTTTCCCTATCAGATGAAGCTCCAAGCTTCAAATTATAATAAGAGAGGCAGGGAAGTCACTGTCAGGAAGTTTGCTGGAAGGTCATGAAAAATAATGAAGCTATGATTATACTTACAGTATAATCTGATCCAGATATCTAGGTAGCAAGGAGTAATGCTTCAGGCCCATATATATCAAGTCAACTAACAGGAAATATAGATAGGGTTTAGAGGAAAGGTTGCCCCAAAGTTTTCAAATACAAGGCACAATAAAGCTTTTTCAGTTCCAGGATCATGGTATAACGCAATATTTTTTTTATGCAGGTAGGCTCATAAATGCATTGGAAAATCACTGAAAATTGTAACGACCTGCATTCTACGCATCGGAGGATCGTAGAATATTTATTTCATTTTCATACGAAGTATTATGGTCATGTAACTTTGGGCAACGACTATTGGGATCATTTCCCATGTTCACGATTTTTGTCGATTTTTAAATGACCGTTTTGCCCCTGACGAATCTTGGTTTGCCTATAACTTTTGATCGGCAAAGAGTTTTGAGATGTGACCACTTCCATTGGATTCGAATGATGGTTTATCTTTCCGTAGAGTAGTCACATTGATCAAACGGACTGACCGTTTTGGAGAAATGGCTGAAACAAGGTTTGGAAGGTGAAAAACAGCATAATTGGGCGTAACCGGGTGATTAACATCTAAGCCCATAACCCGTTTCGGGATTAGGGTTATGGGATGGTTGAAATAAGTTAGAGAATAGTTTCTATTCATTTTTTCAGCCACCACAAACCTCCCTTGAGCTCTAGCAATGGCCTCCATCTTCTAAATCATTCCCAAAACACCTTTTTGTCATTCTTAATCGCTAATACCAAATCAACGAGTATTAGTGTCAAATCAGAGATAGAGCTGCTGGAATACATTGGGATCTATGCCATAATAGTAGAGTTTTAGATCTAAGATTATATTTGTGGCTAAGGTGAGTGATTTGCATTGTTTTTTTTCCACTAATTTCGGCTAATTAGGGGTGAGTAGTGATAATTAGCGAAATTATGGCTCAGAAAAATCTGGAAAAGTTTGTAAAATTCTAAAATATTATTTTATCCCTCTGTTAGAAATTTGGGTTAATTTGGACATGTTTTTGCTAATCGTATGGTTAAATAACGATTAAGGGGATTAAGGGGAAAACATGGGTTTTTTGTATGTTTTATCCACATTAACATGTTATAATTGTTGTTTTGGTGTTTATTGTCGATTCTATATGTTGCTATTACTGTTTGGAATGTTTTTTGATTCCATAGATCTATTAAATTGGTCGAAAATACCATTGTGTGGCACAAACAATTTGCTGGAAAGAGTTGCAGGAAATTTGCTAGGCCCGTTCATGAGGCACCTGCTCCACTCATGGCCAGAGACCACGAACCGACCCCCACTCGTGAGACCCTTCACGAGCCGAACCACTCATGGCCTATGCGCTACGACTCGACCCGGTGTACCATCCACGAACCGGAGGAATCTATGAACCGATGCACCCATGAACGGGGGACCTCGAACCGTTCAGGTGAGCCACAATCCGACCAGAAGCTCACGAACCAGAAGCACTGAGCCGCCCTAGATGGAGATTCACGAACCAAGGTGGAGTATCACGACCCGAATTCTCATCACGAGCGAATCCCACGAGCCGACTCGAAACAGAAGGCGGTCACGAACCGATGCCACATGAGGACCACAAATCGAACCGAATCGAATTGGAGTGGAGCACCGAACCAAACAATGAAGATCGAACTGAGATGATGACCAAAACCCGAGATGCAAAGGTAGTACAAATAAGAAGTTATTACTCAGGATCCATATGGGAACCAATGAGTTAACTTCATGTTGGGCTTTGCTGCGGGATGTGTGCAAAGGGGTTATCGATATCCATAACTTTTGGTTCACCACTGGGAGACATATTAGTGGCTATGGATCAGTGCAATGGGGTCATTGTGACTCCATGGAGCAAAGTGATCGTAGCAAAGGATCGGGTGATCGAGTGGTGGGTATCGTATGCTTTATGCACTGAGTGAGAGATGTGAGGATGATTGCTATGTTTGATGTTTTCTATCACCATGAACCACACCCCATTTATACTTTATGGTAGTGTTACCTTAAAGTACTGTACATCTTGTTGGGCTAACACTTTGGTTGCAGGAACAGGTTCAGGTATGATTGGATTATACCTGTTATTGTTTTGTTTTGTTGCGATCTCTCATACCATACTTTTGTCTGATCCAGAGTTTTATGTCTCTTCTTATTACTCTGGGTGCTCCTAAACGAGAAGAATTGAGACAGGTCAGGTGATTACGCACGGGTAGTTGTCCGGAGACGAGTAGGGGGCTTGCACATACTATTTACATATATTCTCCTTGTGTTGTTGCTGATCACTACTTTGGGTATTAGTAGTGCACCGTTTCTATTTTTTCTTTAGAGAGAGTATTTTGAAGTTGTAATAATGATGTGGATCATAAGCTGTATTTTGGATTTCCGCTGGTATGATAGTTTAGTTTTCAGCTTATGCACTGTCTTGCCTATTTTATTTCAAGTTATGTTATAATTATATTTTATTCCATGCGCTGTGAGATATACTACAGGTTCTTTGTGATTCATAGTTACAACCCTTCTTTCTTTGATGATTGTCCTGTGCTAGTTGGACATCGGTACAATTCATTTCGAGAGAATTTCGGCTGGTGCGGGGCAGGCCGTCACATTTGGTACCAGAGCTCTAGGTTGTGCAATTTAACCTAGGGGAAGACATCAGGGAGAGATAGTATATGTACATAAGAGCGTGTATTTGTGATATTTTGGTTTTCAAAAGAGATATATACATACTACTAGTATATCTAAGGATGTAGTCGCACTGCACTGGCACCACTAAGAAGATGGTTAATCGTTTTCTCTTTACAGATTGAACGATGAGCCGATATGCGAGTAGTACGGGTTCAGGGGCTAACAATTGGAATGTCCCTGATACAAGGACGATGTTTACTACCTTCATGCGAGAGATGCTCAGGGATGCTCGGGGAGCAGTTCCTAATGCTGCTAACGATGGTGGTGCAGTAGTGCAGGCGTCTAGGGCTGAATTTGCCAAGATTAACAAGGATTATACTAGTCTTGGTGGGAAGTCGTTCCACGCAACGGAATCGGCTACAGAGGTTCAAGATTGGCTGGATAGTTATAAGCGCATCTTTGAAGATTTGGGGATCGAAGATGAAATGAAGAGGAAGCTAGCATCGCATCACTTGCAAGGACGGGCTATGAATTGGTGGAATGCTTTTAAAGCAGCAACTCGTGAGGATCAAGTTACTTGGAATCATTTTATGACTTGATTTAGTGACAAGTTTATTCCAACTGCTAAGAAATCAGAATTATTTAGGAAATTTTTGGAACTTAAGCAGAATGGTAGGGCAGTCTCGGAAAATATTGCAGAATTCGATAACTTATCGAAGTATGGATTATCTCTTATCGATACTGCCAAGAAGAAGAACGAAAAGTTCATAATTGGCTTAGATGGGTACTTGGGGGAGAGGCTTATAAACCACATTGATGAGACATTCGAATCTATTGTAGGGAAAGCATTGAGATCATAGAGTCTTTACCTTAAGTCAAAGACCGAGGTTGCTATTACATCTACAAAGGAGCTAAAGCCGCAAGTAAGCGGTGGAGGCAAGAATAATTCCCATAATAAGAGGAAATAGAATCATAACATGGATGGTCAGAAAAAGAAGAATAAGAAAGATGGAGAATGCTTTAGTTGTGGCAAGAAAGGCCACTATGCCAGGGATTGTCGAGAAAAGCCTGGGGAAAGGAAGTGCTTCAATTGTGGCTAAGCGGGACATCACAAGGATAATTGTCCGCAACCTCCTAAAGAGAAGCAGATCGTGAAAGCATATGCCATCAACGTTGTTCCTTCTTCATCGAATGCCTCAACTACGACGCAGAAGGGAAAGAGTGTCGTCATTCAAGGTATGATTTCTATTTATGGTTTTTCTGTTTGAGTTTTGTTTGATACCGGAGCTTTCCATTCCTTCATATCTAGTGACCTGGTAGATAGGTTTGGATTGGAACCCGAAATAGTCGATAGACCTTTAGTTGTGACGAACCCGATTGGTGGTTCGACTAGCCTTAGTATGGTTTGTCGAAATTTGGTCTTATCGAGTCATGGATGTATGTTTGCATGTGATTGCTTTTTAGGCTTTACTAGGTTTGGCATTATTTTGGGGAATCGATTTACTCCAAAGATATAGGGTGGTATTGGGTACCTACCTAGTGATGATGATAATAACTGGAGTTAAGGAAGATGAGAGATTATCGTTGTCGTAAGCTCTAGTTGTCTCTGGGAGGCAAATGTATGTTGGATGTACAGTAGTCCGGTTAAAACTTGGGTTTCCGTTTACTCTTGGCATATGGCATGGGCCATTATACAACCAACGATAGTTTTGAAGCAGGATTGGCGAGGATAGCCAGAGTCAGTTATGAGTGCTCGAGTGCTTGGTTGTTTTGCTAGTATCATCTCACGTAGATTGTCTAAATTCGAAGGAGATGTTCGTTAAGTGCTTGTCTGATATCCATTTAGGCCTTTGGCGCTTGTGCTTGGGAAATGTCGAGTTCGACTAGGATGGTTTGCGTGAGATATAGGTAGCTGTTGTGATTTCCATTGAATGATATCTCGGCTTACTCGAGGAGTGATGTGCAGTCGTGACATGATAAGACCGTTCAATGGTATGGACTGCCCCGAGTTGGACTCCATAGGGTTATGAGATGACTTGAGCGGGACTCAAGAAAGCTGCAAATTAATGGATTGTTTAGGACCCTATGTTGATGTCCTCTTTGGTTCAGAAGTGTTAGAACATTCAAGGGATAGGATGGGTTCATTAATCATGGAGATGCAACGAAGGTTAGGACGATTCAAGTTGGACTCGAACTCGTAGAGGAGAAATGGATGTTCGTTGATCCTCGAGATGCAACGAATAAGGAGACAACTCATATTGGACTTGAGTTTGTCGGTAATGGATACTCAAGACTGGGTCTAAGGTTGTGGGTAGTTCTTCTGATGAGAGGACCAAGGAATCGTCGATAGTTGGAGTGTTCTAGGCGGACTCGAAGCAGGGGTATCTGGGGATGCCTATTACCTTGGATCCATTGGATGTGATCTAGTTATCCTTGGAGGGTAAATGTACATTGGACGTTCGGTAGTCCTTTTGGAGCCGGGGATTCCATTAGCCATTGGGATTGGTTGGACCAGTCATATAGGTATCGACGTATTCATGGCTTTAGCCGGTGATACATAGGACATGTTTGATGGATGCTATGGTTGCTATATTTATTCCTATTTCTATTCCCTTGAGTAGACTATCACCTGTAGGATTCTGGCAATAGAGAACGAAGAGATGGCGGTATACACGGATGCATGTGGTACTAGACTAAGTGCTATACTGATGCATTCAGTAGGAGAGATGCCAGTTTAGATGCTATGTTTCTTGAATGAAAGTAACTGGAGTATATCGCGGGATATGTGCAGACATAAGTATGGATTGGATCCAGAAATGTTGGCAAGTTTGATGGTCAGACCGACTTTGATTGAGCGGATTGGTTCCAGTCAGAGGGACGATCCTAATCTATTGGAAATCATCTCTAAGGAAGAGATAGGCATCGATAGAGAGAAGACGAACAAGTATGGACTTGATCGAGAAGGATGCCTTCGAAAGAATGATAGACTAGTTGTACCCAAGGTCAATGGATTGAGAGATGAAGTGCTTAGAGAATGTCATCACTCAAAGCTGACTATACACCCCGGTGGTAACAAAATGTAACGAGACATGAAACAGACCTACAACTGGGAAGGGATGAAAAGAGATGTTGGGAAGTTTATATCCAAATGCATGAATTGCCGGCTAGCTAAAGCCGAGCAAAAGAAGCCTAGTGGTTTGTTACAACCGTCGGAAAATTCCAAAATGGAAAGGGGAACAAGTCTCAATGGATTTCATCGATGGTGTACAAAGGACTAGGTCAAGTCATGATAGCCTGTGGGTGAATCAGGTATTAAAGGATCTCTTAAGAGATTTTATATTGGATTTTAGAGGGTCATGGGATGACCATTTGCACTTGGTTGACTTTACGTATAAAAATAGTTATCAGTCCAGTATTGGTATGGCTCCATTTGAAGCTTTGTACAGAAAACCGTGCAACTCACCGTCATGTTGATTGGAAAACAGTGAGAAATTTGTGCTTGACCAAATGTGGTAAGAGAAACTTCATATAAGATCATGGTTGTTGAACAGAGATTGAAGACTGCCCAAGATAGGCAGGAGAGTTATGCCAATAAAAGACGAAGAGATTTGGAATTCTTCGTTAATGACTTGGTATTCGTCAAGATCTCTCCGTTGAAAAATGTGATTCGGATTGGTAGGAGAGAAAGGTTAGCAACATGGTTTAATAGGTTCATTCCCAATTCTCTAGAAAGTTGGGAATTTTGGCATATAAAGTGGGATTATCTGACAAGATGGAGGGAGTTAACAACGTATTTCATGTTTCCCATTTAAGGAAGTTCATACACGACCCTGATTTGGCTATTTCACCGGATCAGTTAAATGATATCGAGGTAGAACCCGAGGCAGTTGGGAACCACAGGCCGATTCGTATTATCGAGTACGATACGAAGCAACTTCGAAGGAAGGCGGTGAAACTAGTCAAGATCCAGTGGGGCGAGAATGAGAATGGTTGTACTTGGGAAACAGAGGAGAACATAAGGAAGTCGTATCCAAAACTCTTTGCCTGGTAAGACTCTAATCATGGTATAGTTATTTCCCTCGTTAGTAACTCGCATGCTAGGATAAGCGTGTTGTGTCATTATGTATGTTTGATTGTTTGAAAATGGTTGATAGGCATGCGGGACACCTTTGTATGTTTTGATTAAGGAATTTCGGGGGCGAAATTTCTTGAGGGGGGAGGGGGGAGAGAGAGGATGTAACGACCCGCATTCTACGCCTCGGAGGATCGTAGAATATATTTTTTCATTTTCATACGAAGTAGTATGGTTATGTAACTTTGGGAAACGCCTAGTGGGGTCATTTCCCATGTTCATGATTTTTTCCAATTTTTAAATGACTGTTTTACCCCTAACGAATCTTGTTTTACCTATAACTTTTGACTGGAAAGGAGTTTTGGCCAGAGACCACTTCCATTGGATTCGAATTATGGTTTATCTTTTCGTAGAGTGGTCGCATTGATCAGACGGACTTACCGTTTGGGAGAAATGGTTGAAACAAGGTTTGGAAGGTTAAAAACAAAATAATTAGGCTTAATCGGGTGATTAGCAGCTAAGTCCATAACCAGTTTCAGGATTAGGGTTATGGGAGGGCTGAAATGAGTTAGAAAATAGTTCCTATTCATTTTTCCATTCGCCACAAACCTCCCTTAAGCTCTAGCAATGGCCTTCATCTTCAAAACCACTCCCAAAACACCTTTTTGTCATTCCTAATCGTTAATTAGGCAAATCAACACCAAACCAAGGAGGATTAGTGTCAAATCCGAGATAGAGCTGCTGGAATACATTGGGATCTGTTCCATAACAGTAGAGTTTCGTATCTAATATTATATTTATGGCTAAGATGAGTGATTTGCATTGTTTTTTCACTAATTACGGCTAATTACGGGTGATTAGTGGTAATTAGCGAAATTATGGCTCAGAAAAATCTGGAATTTTTTTTAAAATTCTAAAGTATTATTTAATGCCTCTGTTAGAAATTTGGGTTAATTTGGACATGTTTTGCTAATCGTATGGTTAAATCATAATTAAGGGATTAAGGGGAAAACATGGGTTTTGGGTATGTTTGATCCACATATACATGTTATAATTATTGTTTTGGTGTTTATGTCGATTCTATATGTTTCTATTACTGTTTGGAATGTTTTTTGATTGCATAGAACTGTTAAATTGGTCGAAAACGCCATCGTGTGGCACAAACAGTTTGCTGGAAAGAGTTGCAGGAAATTTTCCTAGCCCAATCGTGAGGCACCCTGCCCCGCTCGTGGCCAGAGGCCACATACCGACCCCCACTCGTGAGACCCTTCACGAGCCAAACCCACTCGTGGCCTATATGCCACGACTCGAACTGGTGTACCATCCATGAACCGGAGGAAGCTACGAATTGATGCACCCACGAACGGAGGACAACCAACCATTCAGGTGAGCCACGATCCAACCAGAAGCTCACGAACCGACAGCACCAACCTGCCCTGGATGGAGATTCATGAACCAAGGTTGAGTATCACGACCCGGGTGCTCATCACAAGCGGATCCCACGAGCCGACCCGAACCGGAAGGCGGTCACGAACCGGTGCCATATGAGGACTACGAATCAAACCGAACCGACTTGGAGTGGAGCATCGAACCAAACCATGAAGACCGAACTGAGATGATGACCAAAACCCAAGATGCAAAGGTAGTCCAAATAAGAAGTTATTACTCAAGATCCATATGGGAACCAACGAGTTAACTTCATGTTGGGCTTTGCTGCGGGACGTGTGCAAAGGGGTTATCGATATCCATAACTTTGGTTTACCATTGAGAGACATATTAGTGGCTATGGATCAGTGCAATGGGGTCATTGTGACTCCATAGAGCAAAGTGATCGTAGTAAAGGATCGGGTGATCGAGTGGTGGGTATCATATGTTTTACGCACTAAGTGAGAGATGCGAGGATGATTGCTATATTTGATGTTTGCTATCACCATGACCCACACCACAATTATACCTTATGTTAATGTTACCTTAGAGTACTGTACAATTTGTTGTATTAACTCTTTGTATGCAGGAACAGGTTCAGGTATGATTGGATTATACCTGTGATTGTTTTTTTTTCTATTGCTCATACTAGACATTTGTTTGACCCATAGTTTTATGTCTCTTCTTATTACTCTGGGTGCTCCTAAGCGAGAAGACAAGAGACAGGTCAGGTAATTACGCACGGGTAGCTGCCAGGAGACGAGCAAGAGTGTAACACCCCGTATCTTCTGTGAACATAAGAATGACAAATCAAAGAATAATTAAATTATAACAGAATAATTAAGGGAAAGGAGTTACGCCATTGCGTTCGTCTCGAAATTCTGCTTGGAATAGAGTCCAAGTTTGCATAAATCGGACTCCGTATGAAGAAGATATAGCCTTCAGAAGTTTCAGTAAAAACCAGCCTGAAATTCAAAAATCAGATTTCGAAATTCAAAACAGACACCAGGGCTGGGCGGGAAAATTCCCGCCCAGGGCCCAGGTCGACAGTAGGGTCGACCTCCCCTCCCCCCTTTTACAGATCTGGAGACATATCCATTTTTCTGCACCTGGATGCCTTTCTGACCGGATTCGTGAGCTCTAACCTAATTAAACACCCCCAAACCTAGCTTTCTCTCCACATAGTTTCATTCTGCCTATATTCTGCCTCTATTCTAATTAAAAATAAAAATGGCGTCGCTACTCTGCTAGAATCAAAACTAGAACTAGTGCATCTTCTTCCAATCTGAATAGAGTTAAAAGAGAACAACTATTTTCTAATCTAATCGATAGTCTACGCCAAAGGAGCGCTATTCAGTGTCAGAATATAGATCCCAAAATTACCTTTTCAATCGTGAGTAAAGTTATTTTCAGATATAAAGTTTAATAATTATCTTGACATTTTTGTGAATCTGGATTTGAGGTTATGCATACTTTTCTGTGGATCTATCATGATTGTGACTATTTAGTATATGTTCCCTCTTTTCTTCCTTTTTGTTTATAACCAGGCTACTACGATCCTGCACAAATCTCTTAAGAGATTAACGCACGAACGTTAAATTTTGGGACCAATAATGAATAATGCATAATTGGACATGACTGATCTTTGACTGGTTTGAGAAATGGACATATGTTGTAAATTAGATCTAGATCTGTGTATACTCTGTAATTTGGAAGAAGAGGAATCATTGTATGATAACATGTGACTTGAAACTTGGGGACATAACGCATGTTTAAAATGAAGATCTGATTTTGAGATCTTATAATTTAAAGATCTAGATTTTTGGGCATATTTTTATGTAACGATTCATGATTTGAAAAAAAAAGAATATGTGACTTAGGCGTAGAGACCCATATTATATTTGGATAACTATCAATGTGAATACGCCTAAAAGTGGATTTTTGGATAATTAGCATTAAAGGCTATAACTTGGCATAATTCATAGAGTATATCATGATTTGGGGCTTTTTAGAGAATATTCTGTACTGTGCGAATTTTAACTAAAAATTTGGGCATATGTTGTATTATGAATTATGACCATGATTTAGGCATGAAAGTTTAGGCTTAATTTATGATTAGGCAAGATATGTAAATAGAATTTTGGAAATATATAATCTGCTAAATCTGTTATCTACTAAATCTGTTGAATTACCTAATCTGCTAAATCTGTTATCTGCTAAATCTGTTGAATCGCCTAATCAGCTAATATATTGAATCGCCTAATCTGCTAGAACTTTTATCTGTTGAATCACCTAATCTACTAATCTATTGAATCGCCTAATCTGCTATATCTGTTATCTGTTGAATTGCCTAACTGTTGAAAGCTAAATAATTGTAATTTGGGTATGAAAATCCGTCGGCTCGATCTAAGATTGAGTAAAAATATGGAAATTTGATTAATCTGATGTAACCAAGTTTAATCTGATAAATGGACATAATTAGTCTGATATCTGTATAATCTATATTGGAATAAATTGGCTATCACACGAGGTTAGACTCTGTTTTCGGTAGAAGCCTGCCTGGAACCAACCGGCTTAACCAGCAACCGCAAACTGTCAGTCTAATGTGAGAGGTCGTAGGCACAACTAATATATGCTTAGACATGAGGTTAGGTCTGGCTTGTGGAAGAAGTCTGCCCAGAACCACACGGCACATCCAGCGGCCACAAGCTACCGACCTAATGTAAGAGGTCTATGCATTAATATTTAATTAATTCAAATTTAAGAGAAATGTGGTGCCTAAAAACGTGTTGGGTGGGTAGGGTTAAACCAACGGGACTGGTGATTCTAATAAACCCGTTTTGTGAATCTTTAGGCCCAATACAAAGTTAGACAATCTGTAAGTCTGTTAAATTCGTACATCTGATCTGTTAATCTGAAAACTTGTTAACTTGATTGTCTGATCTGTGAACTAGTAATCTGAACTCTGTCTCAAATCTATTAACAAGTTAATCTGAAATCTGTTAGTCTGGGGACACAAGGTTAGGAGGGGAATTACTTGTGTCATCTGTTGTGTGGAACCCATATTAGTTTGTAACCGTTTCTGGTATCAAAACTTTGACCCCAT
This sequence comes from Allium sativum, assembly GCA_030737875.1. Classification (NCBI taxonomy): domain Eukaryota; kingdom Viridiplantae; phylum Streptophyta; class Magnoliopsida; order Asparagales; family Amaryllidaceae; genus Allium; species Allium sativum. The sequence goes on from CM060922.1 coordinate 376,858,658, forward strand.
GCTATGTAGGGGTCCCGGCACGCTTACTGAACTAATTATAAGCGGTTCATTCTAATAATGGCAAGGGGGTGTTGATGGTGCGTTCCAACCGGGTCATGTGCGTGCATGGATCTGGTCTGCTCCGAGGATGTAAGACACCGTGACATCTGTAAATAGGTCTGTGCCAATAGATTGCCACTTTAGGGAGTGATACACCCTACTGTGGGGCCGACATGGGGTATTTATGTATTAGGGAGTCGATCGCTTTGGGGTAGGACTTAGGGTACACTTAATTCTAGCTGTTTCTGTGGGTACAGTCTGTTTCTGTTGGGTGGTAACACCTATCTGTTTCTGCGTGGTACCGTCTGTTCGGGTGGTAAAGATCCATTACTAGTGTACACCTAATTCTAGCATTCTGTTTCTGTAGAGATTATTCTGTTTTCGTTTCTGTTTTAGTTTAGACATTAGGGTACACCTAGTTATGTCTGTTCTGTGGGTACCGTCTGTTTATGTTGGGTGGTAACACCTGTCTTTTTCTGCGTGGTACCGTCTATTCCGGTGGTAAAGGCCCATTACTAGTGTACACCTAATTCCAACATTCTGTTTCCATAGGGATTATCCTATTTCCGTCTCGGATTCCGTTTCTGATTCTGTTTCCGTACCTTCTGTCTATTTGGGTGGAAAAGGTCCATTATTAGTATTATGTTTCCGTACCTTCTTTCTGTTGGGGTTGTAAAAGCCTATTATTAACATTCTATTTCTGTACCACCTGCCTCTGTTCAGGTGGTAAAGGCCCATTACTAGCATTGTGTTTCTGTAAAGATTATTCTGTTTTCGTTTCTGTTTCAGTTTAGACATTAGGGTAACACCTAATCCTGTTACACTAGTATTAGTGCAGAGAAGTGAAAACTAAGTAAGAAGCTTTGCTTATCCTATATCATTCCATTTCTTCTGTTAACCTACTATTCCTGTTACGGTTATCTCTCATCCAGTTTTATTTACATGTCATGATACTATTATCTGTTTATATGCTATAAGTCACTGGACTCACCAGACTTATGTCTGACCTAGTTTGTTTCGCCTCTTTTCTTCCGTTTCCCCCCAGGTTCTCAAGGTGGAAACATAGGAGCTTGAATCTGATTCTCTCTGCTTGAAGTGTTTGAAGTATTGCTTGGCTTTGGCTCTATCTTTCCATGGCAGTTTATACTGGGGATTATGGCTTTAAAAACTATGTATTCTGAAGGCTTTTGTACAAGACCGATATTTATGTACTTGAATTCCGATACTGTGATTTTGAATGATGTAACTAAACTCATTTCTATTTCTGTTGTAATAAAGTTATAAATTTTTCAAGTACTACTTTATCTGTCTTGTAAATTTCTGTTCTGTCTACTAAAAACGCTCCACCAAAGTTAAGGCATTCCCTTTGCGAGTGACCTTAACGAAGGTGGGGTGTTACACTTGGTATCAGAGCTGAAGGTTACCAGATTTGAAAAAAAATGATTTTGAAAACTATTTTTAAAAGGTTTTAAAAAGGAAGTATTTTCAAAAGTAGAGTTTATTTTGGAAAAACATAATCCCCAAAAGCCAGATATCTATCTTTTCTCCGTTTTGAATCCCTTTTCTTTCGTTTCAGCATGTCTAGGGATTTTAACATTCCGGAGGGCGTAATGATACCTGGCTGGTTGAGGAGGTACCTAGAAGCTAGGGCTAATGATCCGGGCCCAGCAGACATCCCTCCTCCCCCAACTACAGCGGTTCCTCCTCCTCCTCCGCACGTGAATACTTTCCCGAAGATATGTAGAGACTTTCGAGCCATGCGTGGGAAGAACTTTAATGGAACTGAATCCTTCGTGGAGGTAAGGAACTGGCTCAAAGAAACTGAGGATTTGTTCATTATCTTCGAGGTGGTCGATAGGCAGAAGATATAGTTGGCGGTATGGTTGCTTAAGGACGAAGCTTCTTTTTGGTGGGAGGTCACAAATGGAGAGTGTCTGGTAGAGAGATGGATGGATTTCAGGCATAGGTTCGAGATTAAATTTCTCTCACGAACGGAAGAAAGTCTATACGTAGAGAGGTTCTTAGCGTTGAAGCAGGGGAATTTATCAATGAGAGAGTAAGTCAACAAGTTTAATCAGTTGGCGAGATTCAGCTTAGATTTGGTAAATACACTACATAAGAAGGCACTAAGGTTTGCTAAAGGTTTGAACGAGCTACTACACGGATTGGCAATGTCCCACATTCCTATGGGGGCTACCTTCGAGAAATTAGTTGACATGGCATTGATGCATGAAGAGGAAACCAAAAGTGAAAATAAAGAAGAAAAGCTTGAAGGACCACAGAACAAGAAGGCAGAGCCCAAAAAGGAAACATAAAAGAAGGATGAGAAGTCTGAAGACAAGAAGGAGAAGAAGTGCTTTACTTATGGAAGCTCGACCCATCTAAACAAGGATTGCAGAAAGAGGAAGGGCACCTGCTTTAACTATGGTAAGATGGGACACTTCACTAGGGACTGCTCGAAGAAACGAGGGCAAGGGCAGAGGATAGGTCCTACTTCTGGAGGGCAGGCGAATACCCTCGAGGCTAGTGGATAGGATAGAAATAGGAAAACTTCCTATAGAAGGTCTAATTTACTTATCTGATTGTGGAGTTAAAATTCTTTCTGATTCTGGCATTTTGATTCTGTAATTGAAACTCAACACTTTAATACTAGTCTTGTTTCTGATCCCGCTGTAGACTCAGACCCATAAGGGTTATGACTCATCTATTTGTGATAAGTTGGGGTTTGAGGGTATCTGTGTTGGGCGTTAAAGTTGACTGTGACGCATACATTCTGGTGTTTGGCGGGATATGGTGGGATTTTATCATGCTTAGTTTTCTGAGAATCATTTGATAATCTGATCTGTACCAGTAGTCTGTAAGTGTTTGAATATTTCTGAATAGGATAGGGGTTTTTGTTCAAAGCCTGAAGTAGATTTCCAGTTAGACATTTGTTTAATGGGCGTGATTCTCTGAGTGTCAATATGATGTTGATTTTGGTCTTCAGGGTTGATACTTAGGGGGTTATTCTCTTAAACCGATGTCTGATAGGAACAAAGCTTTTGTTTTAATTGTACTTGCTTCTATCACTCGGCTATATCCTATCGACCGAATCTTCGACGCTTAGGTAGAAACTAACGGGTGTAAACATGTGTTTGAGACATGTTATGTTTGATGGTTGCAAGTGGATGCAAGTGGTTGCTAGTGGTTGCTCATGGATGCATACACACACACTAGACACTAGATCGGCTCAAAAACACTCTCATACTGCATATGGATGTGTGTGCATTTTTCAATTTTGTGGATGAAAAATGGTTGACTCAGCACATGGACGTTGCATATGAATGAACGGTTGTGCACTCATATAGAAATATTATGCATCAAATAGGAAAATTGCATACTTGTTGGACTCATGGCACTGACATAATTCGCATTAAGGAGGTCAACTGAATCAGTGGACCGCCTGATCTTTGCATTAGATAAGGAACATATACACACACTTTTGCATATGTTCATACAACATTAGAAATTTTCTAAGGACAATGGATGCTTGTGGATGATGGTTGAGTAGATGGGTGATTGGATGGTAGGACACATTCTTTTTAACTTGTAGATTTCGGGGACGAAATCCTTTAAGGAGGGGAGAATGTAACACCCCGTATTTTCTATGAACATAAGAATGACAATCAGAGAATAATTAAATTGTAATAGAATAATTAAGGGAAATGGCTTACTCCATTGTGTTTGTCTCGAAATTCTGCTTGGAATAGAGTCCAAGTTTGTGTAAATCGGACTCCGTATGAAGAAGATATGGCCTTCAGAAGTTTCAGTAAAAACCAGCCCAAAATTTAAAAATTAGATTTCGAAATTCAAAACAGACACCCAGGCTGGGAAGGAAAATTCCCGCCCAAGGCCCAGGTCAACAGTAGGGTCGACCTAGGTAAACTGGTCAACACTAGGGTCGACCTCCCCCCCCTTCCAGATCAGGAGGCAGATCCATTTTTCTGCACCTAGACGCCTTTCTGACCAGATTCGTGAGCTCTAACCTATTTAAACACCCCTAAACCTAGCTTTCTCTCGACACAATTTCATTCTGCCTATATTCTGCCTCTATTCTAATTAAAAATAAAAATGGTGTCGCTACTCTGCTAGAATCAAAACCAGAACTAGTGCATCTTCTTCCAATCTGAATAGAGTTAAAAGAGAACAACTATTTTCTAATCTAATCGATAGTCTACGCCAAAGGAGCGCTATTCAGTGTTAGAATACAGATCCCAAAAATCATGATTTACCTTTTCAATCGTGAGTACAGTTATTTTCAGATATAAAGTTCAATAGTTATCTTGACATTTTTGTGAATCTGGATCTGAGGTTATGCAAACTTTTTTTGTGGATCTATCTTGATTGTGACTGTTCTGTATCTGTTCCCTCTTTTCTTCCTTTTTGTTTATAGCCAGGCTACCACGAGCCTGCGCCAAATCTCATAAGAGATTAATGCACGAACGCTAAATTTTGGGACCAATAATGAATAATGCATAATTGGACATGACTGATCTTTGACTGATTTGAGAAATGGACATATTTTGTAAATTAGATCTAGATCTGCGTGTACTCTGTAATTTGGAAGAAGAGGAATCATTGTATGATAACATGTGACTTGAAACTTGGGGACATAACGCATGTTTAAAATTAAGATCTGATTTTGATATGTTATAATTTAAAGATCTAGGTTTTTGGGCATATTTTTATGTAACGATTCATGATTTAAAAAAAGAATATGTGACTTAGGCGTAGAGACCCATATTATACTAGGATAACTATCAATGTGAATATGCCTAAAAGTGGATTTTTGGATAATTGGAATTAAAGGCTATAACTTAGCATAATTCATAGAGTATATCATGATTTGGGGCTTTTTAGAAAATATTCTGTACTGTGCAAAGTTTAACTAAAAATTTGGGCATATGTTGTATTATGAATTATGACCATGATTTAGGCATGAAAGTTTAGGCTTATTTATGATTTGGCAAGATATGTAAATAGAATTTTGGAAATATATAATCTGCTAAATCTGTTATCTGCTAAATCTGTTGAATTCCCTAATCTGCTAAATCTCTTATCTGTTAAATCTGTTGAATTACCTAATCTGCTAATCTGTTGAATCGCCTAATCTGCTAGATCTGTTATCTGTTGAATTGCCTAATCTGCTAATTTGTTGAATCGCATAATCTGTTATCTGTTGAATTACCTAATCTGTTGAAAGCTAAATAATTGTAATTTAGGTATGAAAATCCGTAGGCTTGATCTAAGATTGAGTAAAAATATGGAAATTTGATTAATCTGCTGTAACCTGGTTTAATCTAATAAATGGACATAATTAGTCTGATATCTGTATAATGTGTATTGATATAAATTGGCTATGACACGAGGTTAGACTCTATTTGCGATAGAAGCCTTCCCGGAACCAACCGGCTTAACTAGCAACCGCAAACTGTCAGTCTCATGTGAGAGGTCGTAGGCATAACTAAAATATGCTTAGACATGAGGTTAGGTATGGCTTGTGGCAGAAGTCTGCCCGGAACCACCCGGCACATCCAGCGGCCACAAGCTACCAACCTAATGTGGGAGGTTTATGCATTAATATTTAATTAATGCAAATTTAAGAGAAATTTGGTGTCTAAAAATGTGTTGGGTGGGTAGGGTTAATCTGTAGGCCTGGTGAATCTAATAAACCCAATTCGTGAATCTGTAGGCCCAATACAAAGTTAGACAATCTGTAAGTCTGTTAAATCCGTACATCTGATCTACTAATCTGAAAACTTGTTAACTTGATTGTCTGATCTGTGAACTAGTAATCTGAACTCTGTCTGAAATCTGTAAACAAGTTAATCTGAAATCTGTTAGTCTGGGGACACAAGGTTAGGAGGGGAATTACTTGTGTCATCTGTTGTGTGGAACCCATATTAGTCAGTAACCCTTTCTGGTATCAAAACTTTGACCCCACGCTATATAGGGGTCCGGGCACGCTTACTAAACTAATTATAAGCGGTTCATTCTGATAATGGCGAGGGGTGTTGATGGCGCGTTCCAACCGAGTCATGTGCGTGCATGGATCTGATCTGCTCCGAGGATGTAAGACACCGTGACATCTATAAATAGGTATGTGCCAATAGGTTTCCACTTTAGGGAGTGATACACCCTATTGTGGGGCCGACATAGGGTATTAATGTATTAGGGAGCCGATCTCTTGGGTGTAGGACTTAGGGTACACTTAGTTCTGTCTGTTTCTGTGGGTACCGTCTGTTTCTGTTGGGTGGTAACACCTGTTTGTTTTTGCGTGGTACCGTATGTTCGGGTGGTAAAGGCCCATTACTAGTGTACACCTAATTCTAGCATTCTGTTTCTGTAGAGATTATTCTATTTCCGTTTCTGTTTCAGTTCAAACATTAGGGTACACCTAGTTCTATCTGTTATGTGGGTACCATCTATTTCTGTTGGGTGGTAACACCTGTCTGTTTCTGCGCGGTACCGTCTGTTTGGGTGGTAAAGGCCCATTACTAGTGTACACCTAATTCAAACATACTGTTTCCATAGGGATTATTCTGTTTTCGTCTCGGATTCCATTTCTGATTCTGTTTCCGTACCTTTTGTCTGTTGAGGTGGTAAAGGCCCATTATTAGTATTCTGTTTCCGTATCTTCTATCTATTGGGATGGTAAAAGCCCATTATTAGCGTTCTATTTTTGTACCGTCTGCCTTTGTTCGGGTGGTAAAGAACCATTACTAGCATTGTGTTTCTGTAAAGATTATTCTGTTTCCGTTTCTGTTTTAGTTTAGACATTAAGTTAACACCTAATCCTGTTACACTAGTATTAGTGCAAAGAAGTGAAATCTAAGTAAGAAGCTTAGCTAAGCCTATATCATTCTGTTTCTTCTGTTAACCTGCTATTCCTATTAGGGTTATCTCTCATCCAGTTTTATTTATATGTCATGATACTATTATCTATTTATATGCTAAAAGTCACTGGACTCACCAGACTTATGTCTGACCTAGTTTGTTCATCCTCTTTTCTCCCCCCCCCCCAGGTTCTCAAGGTGGAAACATAGGAGCCTGATTCTGATTCTCTCTGCTTGAAGTGTTTGAAGTATTGCTTGGCTTTGGCTCTATCTTTCCATGGCAGTTTATATTGGGGATTATGGCTTTAAAAATTATGCATTTTGAAGGCTTTTGTACAAGACCGATATTTATGTACTTGAATTCCGATATTGTGATTTTGAAAGATGTAACTAAAATCGTTTCTTTTTCTGTTGTAATAAAGTTATAAGTTTTTCAAGTACTACTTTATCTGTCTTGTAAATATCTGTTCTATCTACTAAAAACGCTCCACCAAAGTTAAGGCATTCCCTTTGCGAGTGACCTTAACGGAGGTGGGATGTTACAAAGAGGCTTGCACTTACTATTTACATATATTCTCCCTGTGTTTTTGCTGGTCACTACTTTGGGTATTAGTAGTGCACCTTTTCTATTTTTGCTTTAGAGACAGTATTTCGAAGTTGTAATAATGATGGGATCGTAAGCTGTATTTTGGATTTCCACTGCTATGATAGTTTAGTTTCCAGCTTATGCACTTTCTCGCCTGTTTTATGTCAAGTTATGTTATGATTATATTTTATTCCATGCGCTGTGAGATATACTACAGGTTCATTGTGATTCATAGTTCCAACCCTTCTTTCTTTCTTTGACAACCGTCCCGTGCTAGTTGGACATCGGTATAGCACATTTCGAGGGAATGTCGGATGGTGCGAGGCGGGACGTCACACAAATATTGCATGATGGCCTTATTAATGTTTTCCTATTCTCCAGTGGGAAGGTTATAAATTCTATAAATTTTGAAATTAATCTTTGAGTATTTGATTATTTGTCTACGTCTGCCTAAAATGCAGTTTTGGGGACGATTGTTCCTATCGGTACAGGTAAACAAATTAGTGCACCATTTAAGGCAAGTCAAAACCATTCATTTTGAAACAAAAAAGGAAAATTGTATTCAAGTTGGAAATGAGAGATCTTTTGTCCCTCCAGCCAGATTTTTTTTTGTTCTTAATGTTAGTTTCCATAGTGCATCTAATTGGGCCCACATGATGTTAACTTCTTTTTTCCTTAGCTGTTTCAAGACATTGTTATATTTTTAACTCATTTATAGAGCATAAGCCTAACACAAATCTATTGAATTAAGCAATCTTCCATTAGCTATATTATTGGTCTGAAAATTTGTTTTTTATCACTTATAATTGATCTGATTCCACTAATACATTTGATTTATCATAACTTATTTCACAAAATGATTGATCTGATTCTTTAAATAATTGTATGATCGTAATAAAGGTCATTGTTGCTTTCAATCAAATTATCTTTAAGGTAATATTAAATCATATTGATCATATCAATAATACCTTTTATAAAGTTAACCAAGTATAGCTTTATCTTTGTATTTTACTATCAAAAAATTCAAACGGAAACCGTGTGCGTTGACCGGGTACACATTAGTTCTTAAAAAAACTATATTTTTCTTACTAGTTCAATTTATATTCAGTTAGAATTTAAAACCCTTCCTAACTTTCTTACTAACAAGTTCCTACTTTCAACTTATATGCTTTAACACCTATTCACCTCACCCGTGAAATAATACTTTTCAGTACCAATCCATACTTGACTTATTTAGTCAATTGATTTTATACTTGCAATTTCAAGTTTAAATTATATTTATAATTTCTAATTATAAAATTATTTCATATAATCTCTTTTATAATTTTCCTTGCAGTTGGAAAATTTTAAATCTATCTAAAATATCGACTTATTATTCGATTTCCATTTCTTTTCCAAATTTCACACAATTTACATTTTTCTTAAATTCCCCAATAAAAAAATCTACTTCTTAAAATGTCACTTATAAAATCACCTCTTCAATATATTTGTTTAAACAAATATTTACTTTTAAATTCTATTTAATTTGGATTCTAAATAACCATTTCTGTTTGGAAATAAATATTCCCTTTTAAATTTTTTATTATATTTCAATTTATGTTTTGAAATCCGTATATCTTTATTTAGGATATTTAAAATATCCAAAATCAGCAGTCAGTGTTACTAACACATCCAAGTATACCATTAACTGTCACAACTTATAAACACATCATATATCAGCATATATATGAAAAATAAATAAATAATTAAATGTTGAGGAATCCAGTTGGACCCTCCAATCTGTTTTTCCTGCATTCACAGATGTTAGTTAACAATAATAATACCCATCCTTCTTCGAGGTAGGATATCGTGGTATAGAAGGTCCTCCACTATACATATTGTGGGGCGCATAGGGAAATCATCCGCTAATGGTACTGAGGGCTTCCGCTAGTAGTACTGCGGGGAATATCGAACCACCAATCACCAATATTATTATATAGCATTATATATTTATATATATATACTATTACCACTTTATATCGATTAAGTTATCATCCATCAAGCAATAAACTAAATTTGAACTATTAAACATAGTTCCCAATAATTTAACTGAGTGAGTTTAACTCACTTGTTTTTCCTGTGCCGAATATCCGTTTAAATTTTGTCTTGTCTCAGCTACGCAACATGTAACAACCCGTATTTTTGGAACCAATTTAAAATTTATTTTAATTGGTTTTAATGGAAATTAAATATTTCAGACTATTTATTTTGAGAATTAACGATTTTAAATTTATTTAAATCGAAGTTAGAATGTATAACTTTAATATTTAGTTAAAACGGACTCGAAATGGCGCGGTAGTTCCAAAATTTGTTGTTGAACTTTGAATGAATATACATAATTCGATATAAATTAGAATTTGATAAAACAAGAAACATTGGGATGTTTTGAATTGTAATTTTCTAACGAGTATATGAAATTAAGATTTCACTTTATAAATTGTAAGTTTTGTCTAAATTAATATTTAAAATAATTGCTATGGAAGTTAAATATATTTTTAAAAGGTATATATAGCCCGTAGAAAAGTTACATTTTACATGTAGATGAATTTGAACTCGAAACCACTTCCATTGAGTTCAAAATGTTGTTTGCGTGTTCGAAAACTATAAGCAACGATACCTTTGGATTTGGAGAAAATTTTGGTCTTTTTCATTGGATATAAGACCAAAATATCACTATTTGCATATGGACGAATTTGGACTCGAAACCACTTCCATTGAGTTCGAAATGTCGTTTACATGCTCGAAAACTATAAGCCTCGATATGTTTCAAGTTTGTGAAAATTGGCACTTTGGTTGGGTCTTGGTTTTGCTAACCTAGCTCACCATATAACCCCTAAACTAGCCTCTCCCTCTCATTCACTTCCACACCTAGAGAAAAATTAGAAAATGGGGATAGGGAATGGGAAATTAAAATTCCAAAGTTAGGGTTTTCAATTTGAAGCTCAAATCAAGAGGAAATCAAGCATAGAAACTAGTGTAAGCTTCTCCATCTTGCTTTCTCTTTGATTTATGGGATTTCCTATGACCTAATTTCTAGGAAAATTGTGCGTTCATGTCTAGATTAGAGATTAGCAAGCTATGTTAGAAGAGAGGTTGTTCTAGCTTGTTATTAGATCGATTTCTTGCATATAACCATCAAAGGTGAGAGCTTTGTGTGTTCTTAGTGTCTATGCCACAAGCTATTAGCTTGTATGTTATAATTTAGAGTACATTTAAGTTTGCATATGCATATGCATATGAATTGGTTAGATAAGTATACACATTCCAGTCAATAGTTTATGTTCCAATGAATTGAAAATTATAATAAGGATAGTTCACACGGTTTAATTCATATGCTTCGAGTTGATTGGGTGATCTTGTGAAGCTCCATTGTTGCCCCGGCAAAGTCTTTAGCCTTCACAAGTCACTTGAATCGCTTTTGCAAGCTTTGATTTGGAATTTAGTTTGCATTTGAATTTATAAGGCGAATCATTGCAAATCTCGTGTATGAATGTTTGTGTATGTGCATTTGGGTGTTATAAGTTGTTTCGGCCAGTCTTTGAAGTCCCATTTGCGTGTACATAACATTACAGGCCTTCAGGCATTTGTAGATATCATTTTGAGCTTGTTATCTAGGCAAATTGTGCTCTAGTTCAGGATTCAGACATCTGAATATTTTGGGTCAGATGTCTGACCTGCTTCAAATAATTATGAAACAAGCAGAGTAATTCAGATGTCTGAATTTTTTTATTCAGACGTCTGATTTTTTTTATTCAGATGTCTGAATTTTAATTTAGACGTCTGACCAAAAAAATTCAGACGTCTGAAATAGCTCAAAAATGAACTAAATCCTTGCTGGTTCAGGAAATTACAAATTCAAACATCTGAATTTTTAGGTCAGACGTCTGAATCTTGTTTTTGAACTGTTGACCAGTGGAAACCACGGTCAACATTTTAGATCCATCCAGGCTCTCTCCCGGTCGAGTTTCGGCCCATTTCGACTTCGTTTGTGACTTGTCAGTTTCACTAATTCGAAGATTTCAGCAACCCGACTCTTGCGAAATCGTTTTTATATATCATCAATTAAAGAATGACAGAGTGGAAACCAAATGTGAGAACTCTCTCGCTCAAATGTTTTGTACAGTAATGTATATTTATGACTGAGTTATATGAATTGTCTATTATTGCAATATTTGTTTGGTGATTGATGAATATTTACAGTTTAAATGTTATCATTAGTAAACTGTGAAAATATGCATAGTTAAAAAAATAGATAAGTTCACATGGATTGTGATGTAAACCCCACATGGGTATTGGGATGATAATTTTACACGTCACCCAAGTGTTCAAATAATAATTGTTGTTTGATGGTTGAAAACCCCACATGGGTCTGGGGATGATAATAACTTCACATATCACCCTTGTGTTTAGTTGTATGTCAATCGACTGATTGACAGAGCGTAGTAAGCGTTATTTAATTATTTAATGCTTACAAAGTTGTATATTGCACTTTGGATGTGAATTGAATGGTTAATAGTTGTTTATCACTATTTCGAATACATGCAATGTACGAAATCCATATAATTAAAACTATATGGTAATTGATTGAGTCACATCCCGATTCAGAATATAAACGAATGTTTTAACATAATAGTCAGAGGAGAATCAAAATATGATTTTGATGTCCGATTTTGGATGGACACGAATACGTTATGTAAAATCATAATAAATGATTTGAAAAGATTTTGGATGAAATATTCCACATTTGTATATATAAGAGATATTTTTATCTAAATGAACTAGCTAACAACTAGGATAAAGAACTAAAAGGAATTAAAATGGTTTTAATCTGACCATAATTTTACAACGTATGAATTGTAATGGATTTGAATGGAAATAATCTTTGGAATATTTCGATACTGGATTTCGTGATTATGCGGATATTGTTGGGAAATTTGGAAGATATAGATATCGTTATTCCCAATACGATATCCATATGTTTCAGAATTTGATATTGAATATAAGTCGATATGATTTCTATTTAGAGTCTTGTATTTGATATCAAATTGGATTTTGGGTTAGTCGTGAATGGTGTCTTCAATAACACTATTCTTAAACCATGTTGAGAAAAGAATAAATCTTTTAACTAAGATTTAATGAAGTTTTCCAATTGATAAATATAATTGGAATTAAATGGTAGTTGATTTTGGGTTCATTATGAACGATGTTTTAAAAGACATTAGTTCTTAAACCCAATTAACGATGAAGTTATGATTTGGAATTTATAAATCTTTTAACTAAGATTTAATGAAATTTTCCAAAGTAAAGTTTTTCCAATTTAATATATTAAATTGGAATTGATGATAATCGAGATGAGCTTCTATGGAGGAAGGCCTTTACTATTTGTGGAATTTAAAAGGCTTTGCCGATAGTAGTCCGATACAAAAATTTATATCGATTATATACAATTATGATTTCCGTGAAGATTCCATTTTGACGGAAGATGATTCGGGTTTATCATGAACTATCTTTTAAGCGACATTGGTTCTTTAACCCAAGTAAAGACAGGATTTCTTTACTAAATTAGAATAATCATTAAGTAATGATTTTTGAGATTAAAACAAAGTGGAGCTTTAACGAATCTATAATTAGACAGAAACGTGAATAAGGTAATTACATTGACTGAATTCAAGAAATGTTCGAGAATGGAGTATCACCAATTTCACTCCAAGCGATAGCTAAATCTTTAATTAGATTTGAAACGAGAAATGGTAATAAATTTTACCGTTAACACAAGTGGTGTTAGATATGGAGTACTGCCAGTTTTGCTCCATGGGATGAATAGGTTGGGATTGAGAATAAAATAAATGATTACTTCGAAAAGGCTCGTAAATCCCGACTAGTTTGATAAACCTTAATTTGGTTTAAGTAGAAAAAGAAATTATAAATCTTTTGAAATGATTTCCAAGAATGTTTGAGTAAAAGAATATTCTGGATTAGAACGGGGTGTATGATGTGTTTTTATAGCACTTGACTATAAAATATGCGAGTTTTTCGGAAAGTCCGTGTTTAACCCATTTTGGATAACTAATATGATGACTAAAAGTCGAAGATTTGAAGACGGTGGTTGAAGACCAGAGATCTTCACATCATTTGGATGATTACTGATGTCTTGATTGGGTTGTACACCAAAGACGAGGTTATAAGTAGTGATCGTCCAGACGTACTTAGAGATCGACCAAATATGCGATGACATCTCTCCTGTATTGGACATATGGGACACGGAATAAGGTGCCTCCGGTTTCGTTCAGACCCAGAACGGACTTGTAAATGGATTATGTCATACATTGTATTTCATTATGTATTGATTAATATCTATTAAATATGTATCTGTTTGGTGGCGGAGAATTTATTCCCTTTCTTAACACCCTTCTCTGATACGTACGAGCTTAGAGGTTATATATTAATAGAAATCAGTTGTATGACATGAATTGACAATGTGGCATACTAAGATGCAAATGATCAAGGCTTTTGTTGAAAAGCAGTGCGTTATGGATGACGATCAAAGCACAAATTTAAGTAGAATAACTTTGTGTATAGCGTTAATTTGCAGGCTTCACACCCCGGTATGACTTAAAAACGGGGTAAGGGGTGCATACATTTCTTTCTAGCTAGAAGTTGTGTAATGGTATGGAGCTCAGACATTTTTACTTATGTTGATGATGGAATGAGGCGCCTCGGGTATAGAGACAACTAAAAGGCTCGAGTGATAGGTCTGATAGGGCCGGGAAACGTATTGTTCAGGAATAATAATCCTCAAAAATAAGGGAGGATCCAAGGGCTCGCCAGAGTCCGAGTCCTGGGTCATCTTGCTAGAGGTGATCCGAATCTATAAGGAGACCATCTCTTGACTTGACTCATGACAGAATTCCAATTTCCAATATGTGACTTTTCAGTTTTAGTTGTAAACCTATATATGGTGACATAATATATGGTACCTATGTCATCTATGATTGATACATATATATTTGAAGTTGTTTTTGACACTATGCACTTATAGTAATATCAAAATGATTTGTTTTAAAGCGTATCAAGCATGTTTGGCTATTATAAGGTAAAACTCTATCCTCCCGCTTGCGTTGCATTATGTGATGGGACCAGAGTCTTATAATAGCTTCATTTTTCAAAAAAAACATTTTGTTGTTTATGAATTGTTTTATTTTAGAGTATTCATGGGAGTGAACCCATTCCGTGACATACGGCGTGGTCCCGTGATGTACCATATTTTAAACTAAAAGTTTAATAACTGATTTAATTCTCACACCAATCCCATGACTGACCTGGAGTTTATTGTTTCTACTTAAACTCTAGGTGCCCATATTTTCCTCATGGGCAGCTAGAAGTTTCGGTTTTATAGATATCTATTTAGCAGGATCCTAGTTTACAGCTAGAGCTATATTCGGAAATCTTTGTATCCGTATATTTCTTTTAGTTGTGGTAGTTGATGTTTTCCACTGCATATTATGTTTATGTATTTAAATGTAATTTCTAAATCTCTGATATTTTTCCGCTGTATTATCTCATACTCTGATATATTCTTGTACTCTGATGTAAATTGTTGTAATATCAATGAAATATTCTTATGTTTGTGTTCTGATGCGTCGTGTTCTCAACACAATCCAGGCTCCCCCGTCTCCTCAGAGGCCAGGAGAATTAGGTGCATTATAGTTTTGGTATCAGAGCTTTGGTTCACAAAGCTCGAGAACAAGACACATTAGAACCGAACGAGAGAATTCATCAGAGATAGGATTAGTAACATCCTATAAGAATGACTTGTCAGATATAGGGTTAGCAATACCCTAGAATGAGTTTGAAGAGTTATTGTTTATAATATCGAAATTAATTTTGAAAATTATATCTTATTATATGTATTTTAGTATTTTATTTGATATTGAATTTGGACTATTGAGTATAAGAAGATTTTGTATATACGCTTCATGAACGTTATCCGAAGTCTCAGATATACTGGGTAGATATACAATCGCACTCTAGTCACCCGGAGTTGACACTGATGATAGCTCGAGCATCATTATGTTTGTGTTCGAGTTTCGAAAGTGGGATTACTATATATTTTTAATTGACTAGTTTGAAACCAAAAACTTAGTTAGGGTTTATGTTGTGATTTGGCATTGAAATATGATTTTTGGGTATATTAAAGTTATATATTTGAAAAGTTAATCAACTAATTAATTGTTGGTTGTGATGTGTGATAATTAGTTTGACTAATTAAAATATTGGAACCAATATGAAAATGAAAGGTAAATTAAGCGAAATCGAATCAAATACTGAACTGAATTGAAAACTGATCGAAATTGGTTACATATACATGTATATATATTGAACAGGTCATAGATTGGAAGCTAAGAAGAGGAATAAAATTTTATGCCCGAAAAATAGGTATATATTTACTATACTGATTAGGTTTGATGATTTTATGAGCAGATTGGCTAGCCGCTTGGATTTTTGGATTTTCTTTTGATATATGAGAGCCTGTAGAGGCCATTTGAGGTTGTACCGATCAACCCATACAAAGGAGGTAGTGGCGAAATTTTTCGAAAATTTAAGGCGTTAGCCGAATTTTAAGAAACTGGAAAGTTCTAAGAAACTTAAAATTTGAAGAACTTTAGTCAAGCGAAGGTTGAGTTGGTTAAGTAAACGACCTTCGGTTCCTTCTTCCTTTACCGGGAAAAAAAGATTTTAAGTGGGGGACTGTATTTTTGGAACCAATTTAAAATTTATTTTTAATTTGTTTTAATAGAAATTAAATATTTCTGACTATTAATTTTGAGAATTAATGATTTAAAATTTATTTAAACCGAAGTTAGAATGTATAAATTTAAATTTAAATTAAAACGAACTCAAAATGGCGCGGTAGTTCGAAAATCTAATTTTCAAATTTGAATGAATATATAGAATTCAATATAAATCAGAATTTGATAAATCAAGAAACATTGGGATGTTTTGAATTGTAATTTTCTAATGAATATATGAAATTGAGATTTCACTTTATAAATTGTAAGTTTTGTCTAAATTAAAATTTAGAATAGTTGCTATGGAAGTTAAATATATTTTGAAAAGGTATATATATCCCTTAGAAAATTATCATTTTGCATATGGATGAATTTGAACTCGAAACCACTTCCATTGATTTCAAAATGCCATTTGCATGTTCAAAAACTATAAGCATCGATACCATTGGAGTTGGAATTTTTTTTGGTCTTTTTCATTGGATATAAGACCAAAATATCACTTTTTGCATATGGACGAATTTGGTCCCGAAACCACTTTCATTGAGTTCAAAATGTCGTTTGCATGCTCGAAAACTATAAGCTTCGATATGTTTCGAGTTTGTGAAAATTGGCATTTGGGTTGGGTCTTGGTTGGTTAACCTAGCTCACCATACGTAACACCCTGTATTTTAAAACAACACTAAAAAGAATAAATTAAATAACAATTAATTTAATATTCAGAAATAAGGGAAATGGAGTGCGCCAATGCATCGGTCTCGAAATTCTGGCCAAGATAGACATTTGGTTTTTTGTGAAACGGACACCGTATGATGAAGTTATGAAGGTTTGAAGTTTGTATACGTGCAAAATAATTATATATATATATACATAGGGTCCAAGAATTCAAAATTAGGTCCATAAAGTTTAAAATCATTCAAAATTTCAGAATTCGGGGTGAGCGGGAATATTCCGGCCTAGGGGAGTCGACCCCTAGGTCAACCCCTCAAGGGGGTGTCGACCCCTGGGTCAACCCCCCAGGGATGACGTGGCAGGTCGGTTCTGGGACTGGCAGCTATAAATGTATCCTTATTTCTCTTGTTTTCTTCACTGGAAATCAATGGAGGTCTAGATGCTGTCGATGCCCAGACTGAAACAAACCTTTTCCTTCTTCTGCAATCAAAGTTTAGAGATTCAAGTGTAGATTTGTGATTCAACCTCCACTTTTCTCCTTCTATTTTTTTAGATCCGAACATTGTGAGTTTAAAGTTACTTTTAGATTTAAATAACTAAAAATTAAAACATTATATGACTGTAATTTGGATCTATGCCTGTGAATCCTTGAATCATTTCAGATCTGTTATAACTTGTGAATCTATGATATTCTAGCATACTATGACTTGGATCTTAAACTTTATTATGTTAGATCAACTTTTGATTATAAATCTAATTTATTTTTTAGATCATCTTGTACCTACCATGTTGTGGTTAAATTGGATCTAAACTAGTTGGACATCTAAATTATTATTTGGATCTTATCATGACTATTACGACATCCTTACTATGCTAGAAACGGTTCTATTATCTTATGTTCACCAGATATGTTCTCATATGCCATCTTATCAATATGACACTATATGTTTATGTTAATTTTGTTAGTATAATCCTTTCTGTCATCTTCCCTTCATTTTCCCATTTTATTTTATATAGCCAGGCTACTTTCGAGCGTAGGCATGCTATTGAAAAATGCGAATGCGTTAAACGGGTAACGAGGGGAAAACATTGAAATTGGGCATAACTTGAAAAAGGGGAAATTTGGCATAACTTGAATAATGTTTTTGAACATGAATTTGGGCATGTAATCTATTATGAATATATTTGGGGAAAAGGGGCATGAAACCTATAACGGCATAGGTAAAAATTGGCTAATAATGGAATGCCTAGGATTACAGCAATTAGAAATTGTAACTACGCCTAGACACGAGGTTATATTACACTTGTTGTGGAAGTCTGTCAGGAATCGGCCGGCATATCCAGCGGCCACAAGTGGTGAATCTAATGTGAGAGGTCTAGGTGTGCAAATACAAGACGTGCTAAGACACGAGGTTAAGCCCGATCTTTGGAAAAAGTCTGCCTGGACCCGCCCGACATGTCCAGCATCCACAAATGGTAGGTTTAATGTGGGAGGTCTAGCATAGTGTAACCATAAATGAAAATATAGTAATAAACCTTGAATAATTAACCTAGTTGAATCCGTAGGGACTGTATGAACATGAACTTGAATAGGGTTTAAGTAAATTTGGTTGAACAGTGGGTGGGTTAAGTAAATCCAAGGGGGTGGGTAATATTTATATATAGGTCCACAAACTTAACATAATAAGGCTATGTAATTAAAGACACCTTTTTAGGTAAGCATAACATGTGGAAATGTTGGAGTTATGTAATTAAATACATCTTAAGGTAAGCATAACTTGTGGAAATGATAGGTTTATGTAATTAAAGATGCATAGTGGTAAGCATAACCAGTGGAAATCCTAGTGGGGATACAAGACAAAGGGGAAAGCTTGTATCGTATTGTGTGTGGAACCTGTTTCAGCCAGTAACCCATATAACGGTATCAAACGAGGACTCCGCCCTAGGTCGGAGTCGGGGCGCACTTACTCGGTTGATTGTTAGAGATCCAAACGAGGAGGACGGCGTGGGTGGTGCAAACCGACTGGGGACATGTGCGTGCATGGGCCGGGTAGAGGGGGCTAAGACGACCGTGACACCAGTAGGTATGGCTGTACACATCAATGAACGGTTTCCAGTTTAGGAAGTGATACCTCCTACTATAGGGCTGGCACAGAGTATCTACGGAGTAGCGAGTCGATCAATTAGGCTAGTACTTAGGGTACATCTGGACGCATGCCTAAAGTCTAACATTTATTAGTTGTTGGGGTCATCTCATTCTGGTTATACTAGTATTAGTGCAGAGTAATCCTTAGAGAAGCGCACACACTCCATCATGTTTACTTTGTCACACTTACCTTTTATATGTTATCTTTCTTATCAACTTTATATGTTTGTCATGCTACTTTTACCTATTTACTTGCTAAAAGTAACTTGACTCTGAAGACTTTTTGTCTGACCCTTTTTGTTTCCTCTTCTTCCTTCCGTTCCCCCCTCCCAGGTTCACGGGGAGGGAATACTCAACTTAATCAGGACTCGGTTATCATCTTGCTGGGATCTTCTTTTGAAGTATTGCTCAAGTTCTTGTCTTTACTACTATGGCTTTGTCTATTTTGGGGAATTATGCTTTTTCTTTTATTTCTGTTCTGATGGTACAAGACAAAAGCTTTATATTATTGTAATGGTTTTTATGTAGTTCCAGACTTGTGATATTTGAACTACGATGTTATGAATTATGTTTTAAATAAATTTTAAATTCCGCTGCTATCTTTCATATTTGTCCTGTAATATTATGTGGTTGTTTACCTATAACGCTTCACGAAACTTAATGCATTCTCTTAATGAGTGACATTAACGGACGAAACTTAATGCATTCTGTTTTGAAAAACGTATTCCCCAAAACCATATGTAAAATCCTTTGATCCTTTGTCTAAATCTCTTTCCTTTTCATTTCAGCATGTCTGGGGAACCTAATATCCCTGAGGGAGTTATGATACCGGGCTGGTTCTGTAGGTATCTAGAGGCAACGGCGCCTACTGGAGGTCAAGCTGATGTTCCTCCCCCAGCTGCACCTGTCGTTCCTCCTCCTCCTCTAAGAGCAGATAATTTCGCTAAGATCTGCAAAGATTTATGTGCCATGGGAGGGAAGCCATTACGTGGAACCGAAACATTCATAGAGGCAACGAATTGGCTCAAGGAGACCGAGGCGTTGTTTGTAATCCTTGAAGTGGAAGATTGAAGGAAGATTCAGTTAGCTGCCTGGCTACTAAAAGATGAAGCTTCATTTTGGTGGGAAGTTACCCAAGATGGACGTCCGGTGGAGACATGGGATGATTTTAGGTAGAGGTTTGAAATGAAGTTTCTTTCTCAAGCTGAGAAAAGCATGCAAATGGAGAGGTTCTTGGCGCTCAAACAAGGAAATATGACTGTTAAAGAATATGTGAACAAATTCAACAAACTGGCGAGATTGGGATTGGAGCTGGTAGACACTCCGCGTAAGAAGGCTTTGTGGTTTGTTAAAGGACTGAATGGACACCTTTATGGGTTAGCTATGTCTCATATTCCAATGAGAGCTACTTTTGAAAGGCTTGTTGATATGGCCTTGATGCATGAAAAAGACAAAGGAGAGAAGAAGCAAGTTAAGGTTGGGGAAATAGCGCAGAATAAGAAGGTATCACCTAGAAAAGGACAACAACAAAATAGAAAAAAGGTGGAAAGAATGGCAAGGCTAAGGATAAGAGGAAGTGTCATAGTTGTGGACGAGAGGGTCACTTGGTCAAGGACCGCAAAAGAAGGAAGAATACTTGCTTCAATTGTAAAGAGGTCGGACACTTTACTAGGGACTGCCCGAAGAAACAGGGACCACAGGGATAAGTTCACAGGGAAGGAGCTTCTGGAGGGAAAGTGCATGCTCTGACAACTATTGCTCCAGATAGAGGTAGGAAAATTTCCGTGGAAGGTTTGATTTCTCTTTCCAGTCATCCTATTAGAACTCTTTTTGATTCTAGCGCTTCACATTCATTAATATCTAGTTCCGTGGTTGAATCTCTGCACTTAAATACTAGTATGGTAGTGGATCTCGTAGTTGTCTCAAACCCTGTTGGTGGTTCGGCTCATTTATCTATGATGTATCGGGGTTTGAGAATATCTTTGTTAGGCGTTGAAGTTGAGTGCGGCACATATGTGCTCGGGTATATAGGCTATGGGTTGATTCTAGGAATGGACTGGCTAACCATGTATGGTGCCATTCTAGATTGTGTGAGGAGGGTCGGTAGGCTTTTGACCTGTCATGGGAGAACCCTTGAGATTTCTTATAACAAGCAAGGGTCTGTTATGCTTAGTTTCCTAGAGTCTCTTGATGCATCTATCGATGATTTGTAATCTGTTTCAGCAGTCCGAGATTATTCTGATGTATTTGATGTGGTTCAGGGTTTATCCCCAAGGCATGAGATAAATTTTCGCATATATTTGGTAGACAATGCAAAGCCAGTTGCATTATCCATGCGCCATATGGCTCCAAGAGTGTAACAACCCTGAATTTTGGGGCCAATTTAAAATTTATTTTAAGTGATTTTAATGAGTTTTGATATTTAAAATAATCTATTTTAAATAATAATGATCACAAATTGATTTAAATCGAAGTTAGAATGAATGATTTAATTTTAATTATAAAAAGAGTTAGAAATAGCGCGGTAGTTTGAAAAGTCAAACTTGAACTTTGACTGACCGTACAGGACGCAAAATTTAACGGATTTTAGTGAAACCAAAAATATTAGAATCTATTTAAAAATATCTTTCCAACGAATCCGAAAAATCGAAATTTCATAGCGGGAATCAAAAGTTATGGCCAATTCAATTTTTAGAAAGGTCGATGGGTAATTTGCATAGGGTCAAAAATGCTACTTTTCACATATGTAGGAATTTCGACTCAAAACCACTTCCATTGAGTTCGAAATGATGTTTCTGCATTGAAAAACAGTAAACACTTATATATTTCGAGTTTCGAAAATTATTTGTTTAAAAATGTATTTTTAATATTAAATATATTGGCCTTAAAAATAGTCATTTTTCAAAAAGTCTCAGAATTCGACGAAATAAATTTTGTTGGATTCGTATCATCAAAACAAAGCTAAAAATGATTTTTCGGTAATTTTTAGAATTAATATTTAATTATGATTGATTTTTTTAGTGTAAACGGACAATTTTTAACTTTAAAAATTCATTAAAAATTCATACGAGCTCAGAATCGAACGAAATTAATTTTCATAGGTCCACAGCATCAAAACATAGCTAAATATATTTTTCGAGAATTTTTGAAGTTAATTTGTGACCTCGGTGAATTTTCACGTACGATATACATTAAAATATTAATAAAATAATGTAATTATTCCAAAACTCATAACAGACCTTGGAATTGGACCCCGGGACATAGCTCTTTGCATTCAGAAGGTGTCAAAACCTTAAGAACGACAGTAAGCAAGCCTGAATCGGAGTTCGGACCAAAACGGGCTTTAACGGGCTAATTAAATAATTAGATAACCCTAATATAATATTATAAATACCCCGAAAACACTGTTCATCGTCTCCTAACCCGTCATTTGCTGAGCCTCCTAAACCCATGAGTCTTCAAAACTTCAAATTTCGATTTCTCCTCCGTTTCTCAACGAAATTTAGCGTGTGAGTACTCATTTCGAAGCTCTTCGCGAGCTCTTCGATTCTAGATAAGGAGCATCCGTCCCCGTGCCTCAACGAAGCCGCCATACCCCTGCAAACAGCCGCCGTTCGCACCCCCCTGGGCCCCACCACCGCCGCCGCACCCTCCCCTCTTCTGTCCGATCGTAGCTCTCTCCAAGACGGTCCACCTCCAACAAACAGTTCGTCGTTTCATCAACCGTAGCTCCCGCAATCTGAAAACAAAGATTTGAACCTCTCTTGAAGGTAAAAGCTTCAGATTTAGTCACGCTTGTAAGCGTCGCAGAGTCAGTTGTTAAAGGATGATTTCTAATTTTTCATATGAACTTGAATGCTAATTGTTTCAGATCCGCAACCGTCTTGAATTCGAACACCAAATCTGACCAAACTCGATTCATCTCAGAACCAACAGCGGTGAGAATTTATTTTCAACTAAATTTAATTTATTTAATTATTTATTAATTCTTTGTTATTAAAGTATATTGACTGATCTGCTATGTAGCAATATTGAAATACGGATCTAAGTTGTTTATGACTGTATGATGTTAGATCCGCGAATCTAAACGCTAGATCTGAAATTATTGGCTAATTAAAATAGATTATTTGTTAATATTATTGAATTATGCCTCGCCGATTTGTCATATGCCAAAATGTACATCACCCTGTATGTTATGTTGATTTGAACTGTTAGATCTAGACCTCTTGGATTATTTGAATGTTGTGAATTTTTGATAACATGAAATTTACAATTTATTTTGTAAATAAAAAATTAGAATGTGTTGTTGAGATGAAATTTACAATTTATTTTGTAAATTAAAAATTAGAATTTGTTGTAGATATGGAATTTACAATCTGTTCTGTAAATTAAAAATTAGAATTGGTTGTTGATATGAGATTTACAATTTATTTTGTAAATTAAAGTTAAAATTCATCGTTGACACAAAATTTACATTTTTATTTTGTAAATTCAATATTAGCATTGGCGATGATACAAAATTTTACATTTTATTTGTAAATTATAGTTAGAATGTTGCATTGACATAAATTTTACATTTTATTATGTAAATAAAAGTTAGAATGTTGTGATGACATAAATTTTACATTTTATTATGTAAATAAAGTTAGAATCGTGCGTTGACATAGAATTTACATTTTTATTTGTAAATTATAGTTAGAATGTTGCGTTGATATAAAATTGACATTTTATTATGTAAATTAAAGCTAGAATTGTGCGATGATATAAAATTTACATTTATTTATGTAAATTAAAGTTAAAATTTTGCGTTGACTTGAATATACATTTTTATTTTGTAAATTCAATATTAGGATTGGCGATGACATGAATTTACATTTAATTTTGTAAATTCAATATCAGAAATTGCGATGACATGAAATTTTCATTTTTATTATGTAAATAGAGTATTTTCACCGCATGTATGAATTTACATCATTTTAATGTAAATTAAATAGTGAATTAAACTGTAGAAATTGTTAACATTATTCTTAATGTTAACATATGAAAATTTGACCGTAGAAATTGTTAACATTATTTTTAATGTTGATATATGTAAATTTAACCGTAGGATTTGTTAACATTATTTCTAATGCTAATATATAAAAAAAAATCACCGTAGGGAGAATTACATTAATTTTAATGTAATAAAAAGAATGGACTTTACATTGTGTTTAAAGAGTAAATTTTACATTGTGAAGAAGAATGGATTTTATATTGTAACTTGAGAATAGAAGTTTACATTTTGTTAAGGCAAATTCAATAAAAATGTGACAAGCATGAGAATTTACATTTTTCTTAATGTGAATATATAGAAATTTCACCGTATGTTAAATTTACATTTTTTTTATGTAAATATATATGAGTCTCACCGTATGTACATCTTACATTATTTTTAATGTACATTATATAGTAATTACAACGTAGGATAACATTGCATTATTTATAATGGAAATAAAAAGGGGAATTACACTGTAAGAAAATTAACATTATTTATAATACTAATATAAATGAAATTAGACCGCATGACATGAAATAAAATACATTTTTATATATATCCTATGAATGAATTAAGACCTCATAAAATAAATTGCATTTTTATATGTATTTTATGAATGAATTAACATCGCATTAAATAAAATACATTTGTATATGCATTTTATGAATGAGTTAAGATCGTATGAAATAAATTTCTTATTATTATGTAAATTATGAATGAATTTAACCCGCATGAATGAAATTTCATTTTATTCTATGAAATGAATGTATGGATTTACATTGTAAACAAAGATTACATCTTTATAATGTAAATAAAAAGTAGGATTTACATTTGTAAATAAAATTTATATTTTATATGTACTTAAGAACGATGAATTATAAATTACATTTTACATGTAAGGATGGAATTAAAAGAAGGAATTGGACGATGAAATAAAATTAACATTTTACCGTAAATTAAAGAAATTAAAGGAATTAAAAAGGAAGAATTCACCATTCAAGTATGATTTACAATTTACTGTATAAAAAGGAATGAAAGGATAAAGAATGAGAATATTCATTATAATAAAGATTTAAACGGTTTATGTTTATATATTTATATATAAATGTAATTAAAACTAAACGAATAGGGCGTGGTAGTTCGCGTTTTGAAATTGTACTTTTGAATGACTATACAAGACGATCCGACCGCCGGATTTTCTTGAAACTGAAACCGTTAGGACCGTCTTGGAAAAATCTTTCCAATGATATATAGTACGTTAAGATCCAACGGTTAGATTCTGAGAAATGTAAAAATCAAAATTGGTTGAATGCAGCGCCATAGTCGCCCATGGACTTAAGGCGTCGTTATATAAAAATTTAATTATTTTAAATATTTAAAATAGGAATGAAGCGTTAATAAAAATAATTATTAATGTGTAAGAAGGATTTTCAATATATATATATATATATATATACGAGGATTATTTGGAAAGTCCGAGTTTATCTCATTCCAAATAATTAGACGACGTTTAAAAATCCAAGATTGGAAGACGGCGATTGAAGACCGTCAAATCTCCACAACGAATGGACGATGATGACTGTTGCCTTAGAATGGCTCGCTACCATGATAAGGTAATAGTAGGAGTTGCCCAGACGTAGTGTTGATTTGTACGGATTTGGCTTTCGCTCAGACCCAGAGCATAAGCTTATAAATGGATTGTGTGTCTGACATCGTACTCCATTATATATCATGTTATTAATCTTCTGTCGAATGTATGGAGTTTGGTGGCGGAGAATTTATTCTCTTACTTAACACCCGTTCATATATTTCGGCAAAGGATTGGTAGTGTGATATGGAGTGATGATGTGGCATGCTAAGATGCATATGATCAAGGCTTTGTTGAAAAGCAGGCCTTGTGGGACGATCAAAGCATAGTCTGTTTAGGCATAGCTTTGTGTATAGCGTGACTTTGCGAGCCTCACACACCGGCGGAGTCTAAAACGGGAGAAGGGAACGCAGGGAGAGCAGCACGTTTCTTTCTAGCTAGAGTGGTGTCAGTGACCTACCAGCCCTGGCATTTTACTTATGTGGATGATGGAATGAGGCGCCTCGGATAGGTCCTATAGGACCGGGAAACGTGTGTTCAGGAATTGCCAATCCACGAAGCTGTATGTGTGGACCGGCCCTGCAGCTATCCAAGGGTTCTCCGCGGGGAATCCTGAGACATTAGCTAGAGTGTCTCGAATCGGTAAGGAGCTCCTCCCTAGCCTTGACTCATGATGGAAACCAATATCCAATACGTCCCATGCGGTTTTGATTGTATTACTAGTATGGAGGCATAGCATATGGTACCTATGCTTCCTAGGATTGATACATTATGATTGAAATTGTTTTTAAAACATATACACACTAATAATAATATCAAATTCGTTTTTAACGTATCAAGCATGTTTAATCACCATAAGGTAAAACTCTATCCTCTAGTGTGCGTTGCATTGTGTGATGGGACCTGAGTCTTATGGTGATTTCATTTTTCTAAAAAGCATTGCGTTGTTTTACGATTTACTTTAAGTTATGCACGACAATCCATTGGAATAAAACCCGTTCCGCGTTAGCGGCGTGGTCTTTGGATTTGTCCT
Source organism: Allium sativum (assembly GCA_030737875.1). Lineage (NCBI taxonomy): Eukaryota > Viridiplantae > Streptophyta > Magnoliopsida > Asparagales > Amaryllidaceae > Allium > Allium sativum. Next base: position 376,885,457 of record CM060922.1, read on the forward strand.
ATTAATAGTGATTAATTAGTTAAGAATTCTCACACCAGTCCCATGACTGACCCGTTGTTTGTTTCCACCTTTACAAACTCGGGTGCCCTCTTCTCCACACGGGCAGTCGAGTAGTTTATCTAGAGGTCCTTATCTCGAGCAGGATGCTGGATTGAAGCTTAAAGCTGTGTCCAGAGCATAGTTGTCTTCCGCTGTATCTATTTTATTTCTGCTGCATTGTATTAAATTTATTGTAAAATTTTCTTCCGCTGTATTTTAATTTCGATGTACTCTGATATATTCTGTACTCTGATGTTATATTATCATGATGTAATAAAAGTCTGCTGTTGTTGTTTCTGATGTGTTGTATTCCCAAAGTTAACGTAGGCGGGATTTGAACGGTTTTGGTCGATTTTGCGATCGATTAAGGCCGGGCAAAATCCGACTCGTTACAGTTGGTATCAGAGCTTTGGTTAGCTCAAATCTTTGGGGTACAACTCATTAGAACTGAACAAAAGGCTCATCAGAGATTGGATTAGTAATATCCAATAAGAATACTCATTAGAGATAGGATCAGCAGTATCCTAGAATGAGAAAACTCATTAAAGATAGGGTTAGTAATGCCCTAGAATGAGTTGAGAGTAGCAAGCCTATAATATACGTATTTGTGATTAATTATACTCTATTTTGGAAAATATGATTTTGAATATATAAAAAGTTATATATTTGAAAGTTAATCAACTAATGAAATTATTTAAACCAATGGAGAAAATATATATATAAATTAGTTAGTTAATTAATCAACTTTTAGCTTCGTCCCTTTTCGAGGACGAAAAGTGTAAAAACCCGTAACTTCCCCGTAAAGGAAAGCGTCGGATAGTTCGAGAACAAGCCACAACAGAACGCATACAGAAGAACATTTCACTGTATATTACAACAATGCACCAGATTACAAGAATATACAGAGTATAAATGAATATTACACAGAAATATCAGAGATTTAAATTACATTTAAATACATAGCAGCGGAAAATAATACAATACACAACTAGAAGAGATATACGGATACAAAGCTTTCCGGATATCGTTCCAGCTGTAAACCAGGATCCTGCGAATATAAATCTGCAAAACCAAAACTACTAGCTGCCCGTGTCAAAATAAGGGCACCCAGTGTTTAGGTTAAAACAATAAACTCCAGGTCAGTCATGTGACTGGTGTGAGAACTAAAACAGTTATTAATCTTTATTTTAAAGATAGGTAAATCAAGGGACCACGCCGTATAACACGGAACGGGTTTCCTCCCAAGAATACCAGTGCATAGAACAAACAGCGCAATGCTAAATAAAGAAAAATGAAGCCGTTATAAGACCCAGGTCCTATCACACAATGCAACGCAAGCCGGGGGATAGGGTTTTCCCTTATAACAGCCAAAGAATGCTTGATACGTTTTAAAACAAATCATTTGATACTATTATAAGTGCATAGTGTATAAAACAACTTCAAATCATAAGTATCAATCATAGGCGGCATGAATGGCCCATAACACTATGTCGCCATATATAAGTTTACAATCAAAACCGCAAATGTCGTATTGGAAGTTGGGTTATCATTTAGGGTATGAACCGAGGCAAGGGGCAAGATCCTCTACCGATTCGAGACAATCTAGTCCATGTCTCAGGACCCAGACTCAGGTGGGCCTTGGATCGTCAGGGCCGGTCCACCGATGTGGATTATTATGCCTGAACACTACGTTTCTCCGCCCTTTGGGGCGTAAATCTGGCCCGTCAGCCGACCAGAAGCATCGGCCGAAACCGATATCACGAGGCGCCTCGCTTTTCAGCAAGTAATAATAAGTAACATCCACATGAGTCAAACTCGTCAGCCAGTTCAAGCACTGACGCCACTCCTAACTAGAAAGAAACGCATGTCCTCCCTGATGTCCGTCTCCCGTTTTTGATTCATACCTGGTGTGATACTCGCGAATCAACGTTACACAAAGCTACGCCACAAAGGCCGTGCTTCGATCATCAACCACAAGACTTTGCTTTTCAACAGAAGCCTTGATCATTTGCCACTTAGGCATGCCACACAGGCAATTCACTCCATGCGATTGATATCCATCAATATATAACCCCTGAGCTCGTACGTCTCAGAGAAGGGCGTTAAGCAAGAGAATAAATTCTCCGCCGCCAAACAGATATATATTTAATAGAGATCAATCACACGGACTAAAATCCAATGTCAGACACACAGTCCATTTACAAGTCCGTTCTGGGTCTGAACGAAACCGGAGGCACCTAGTACCCCGCATATCCATCGATCTCCAAGTACGTCTGGACGATCACTAACTGTTTCCATCTTCTTGGGTGTACAGCCCAATCAAGATCATCAGTAATTACCCAAACGACGTGAAGACCTCCGGTCTTCGACCATCGTCTTCATCTTCGACTTATCGTCGTATCAGTTATTCAGAATGGGATAAACCCGGTCTTTCCGAATAACTCGCGTATATTTTAAATAAGTGTTACACAAACACAACATACGCCTCATTCCGATTCATTAGTCACTAACTGTAAATTAATCAAGAGAATAATTCCCCAAATATTAACCCCGAAGGCCGAAACCAACATCAGATCAATATCCAGAAAACCATTCTGCTTAGCTAACCGACAGTTAGTTTCTAAATTTCACATTCATAGGGAAAGGTTCCCATTAATTTTACCAAAGATAAATTCTTGAATTTATTCTTTAATCTACTTTTGAATATCAATTCAAACTAGTCGGGATTAACGAAATTTACCGGAGTAATTATTTGTTTTAATTTCCCAATCCCAACCTATTCATCCCATGAAGTAAAACTGGTAATACTTCATATCTAACACCACAGTGTTATCGGTAAATTCAATTACCATTTCACGTTCAAATCTAATTAAAGATTTAACTATCGCCTGGAGTAAAACTGGTGATACTCCATTCTCGATTATTTCAATCTAATTAAAGATTCATTAAAACTCCACTTAGTTTTAATCGTTAACTGGGTTAAAGAATCAGTGTCATTTAAAACACGGTTCACGATAAACCCAAAGTCACATTCATTAATTATCGGGTTAAAGAACGAGTGTTATTTAAAACACTGTTCACGATAAACCCAAAAATCAATATCAATTCAATTCCAATTAAATATTATTTAATTGGTACACTTCATTAAATCTAAATAAAAAGATTTAATCTTTTCTCAACTGGGTTCAAGAACAGTGTTAGTGAAGACACCATTCGCGACAAACCCAAATCACATTTGATATTCAATATAAGGCTCTGAATAGAAAATATACCGGCTTATATTCAATATCAAATTCTACGATTAACAAATGTCGTATTGGAAATAACGATATAAATATATATCTTTCAAATTTCCCTAACCACATCTGTATAATCACGAATTCCAACATCGAAATATTCCGAAGACAATTTCGATTCAAATCCACTCCAATGCAATCATTGGAGATTCTGGTTATTTTTAAAACCCTTTTCAAATTCAATTTATTTATTTAAAAAAAAATAGAATTGTAATTCTAGTTCAAAACTAGTTCATTTCGATAAAAATCTATTTTTATCTTTTCAAATAGGGAGTTTTTCATCCCAATTCTTTCTAAATCATCTCTCATGATTTTACATAAATTATTACTATTTTTAATAATTTTATCAAGGCCCGTACAGTCGATTTCCATCGACGGCCATCGAACTGCACTTACAGCGACCTTTTTCGAATTTGATTTGGACATAATTCCAAATCCAACCGTTAGATTTCTAATTTCTAATATTCGTTAGAAAGCTCTTTTCGATAAGAACCCAACGGTTCCGGTTTTAGGAGAATCCGACGGTCGGATCTCCCGTAATGTCCGTTTGAAATAAATGGTCGAAATTCACGAACTGCCGCGGCGCGGCGCGTTCTATTCAGGCCATTATATTATATATATAATATATATAATATATATTTCGTCGATTTCTATTTAAAACGAATTATATAAATAGTTTTAAATTCGTTTCAAATTCTATTTCAATTCAAAGCAAAATTGAATTCTTCTTTATAAATTCGTTTTAAAATTCATTTCTATTCAATTCGAATTTCAATTCAATTTGAATTCGTTTTCAATTCAATTCATTTCGAAATCGTTTTCAATTCAATTCATTTCGAAATCGTTTTCAATTCATTTTGAATTCGTTTTCAATTCAATTCATTTCGAAATCGTTTTCAATTCAATTTGAATTCGTTTTCAATTCAATTCATTTCGAAATCGTTTTCAATTCATTTTGAATTCGTTTTCAATTCAATTCATTTCGAAATCGTTTTTAATTCATTTTGAATTCGTTTTCAATTCAATTCGTTTCGAAATGAATAAAATCGATATAAATATCGTTCACGTCAAAATGGCGTCAATCTAATCAACACGGCTTCATAAATTTCTATTTTCAAAATAGTTGTTATTATCAAAATATTTCGTTCAACACATGACCAATCTCAATGAATGAGTACTGTCAACACATGAACTTTTATTTTATATCGATAAAGATGTAAATTTTAATATTAAAATATTTCGTTCAACACATGACCAATCTCAATGAATGAGTACTGTCAACACATGAACTTTTATTTTATAATATTCTTTATTTTTCAAATTGGAATGAGGCCCAATCAATTACCATATAAAGTTAATTATATGGATTTTGATACAACACATATATATCATAGCATTGAAAAATAATCAACCATCAACCAAAGTGCACTACACTGTACAAGCATCAAATATAGATATTCAACGCTTATAACAGCCTGTCAATCAATCGATCGACATATTTAATCAATCAGGATGAGTGAACTTTAAATTTCATCCCAACACCCGTGTGGGGTTTTCAAACAATCAAACAAAGATTTTATTTGTGCAGTTGGACGATGTATAAAATTTATCGACCCAATCAATGTCCTTCAAATAAGTGTACATAAACAAACCGTCTGGTTTGTAAATGAATATTTATTTTATTCACTTTCACTATATTCATATTCACGTTAAAAATTATATTTTTAACGATAAAACATTTTATTCTATCATATGAATTTCTATTATTCATTTACACAATAAAATGATATTTTTATTTTCTAACATATTTTAGAAAATTTCGGCGGCATAACGGCACGATACTAGAAACGGGACGAGGCCTAGCCTTATCCCCGGTCTAGTGAAGGCCCACGCCATTCACACATCAATCAAATCAATTCGTTATGCAAACCACAAAATTTGGAGTAAGAGTCTAACCTAGCCTTACTCCCTCGCCTTATAACGGCGCACGTCTAATCCTAACCAATTTATCGATTCGATTTTTCACAGCACAAACCACATTCAAACCAATATCGCAATCAATCACCAAACAGCCAAACAAACAAGTCCATGGTCTGTGGACGATTGTGTCGGGTGCTACTAAGCACCGTCTGCATCCTAGTATATATATAAATAACTAGAAAAATAAATTGAAAGGTGAGAAATTCTCACATATGGCTATCCTAGCTTCACGGCTCTTCTATTGTAGAGATCTTCGTCATTCCCGCCTTTTTGTCACCTTCGTTGTCCGTTTTCACTACATATGTAAAAATCGAATTTTTACTTCGCTATTCCATATATAAAAATCGAATTTTTATTTCAAAGTTCCATATATAAAAATCGAATTTTTATTTCAAAGTTCCATATATAAAAATCGAATTTTTATTTCAAAGTTCAATATATAAAAATCGAATTTTTATTTCAAAGTTCCATATATAAAAATCGAATTTTTATTTCAAAGATTAAATCTTAAAAATCGAATTTTTATTTCAAAGATTAAGTCTTAAAAATCGAATTTTTATTTCAAAGATTAAATCTTTTCTTTTACTTTTCAAAATTCAAATCTTTTTTCTATTTAAACAAAAATCAGTTTTGAATTCTTTTTAAACATTAATCAGTTTTTTTTCTATTTAACAAAAATCAGTTTTTCCGCTTTATTAAAATTCAGTTTTTCTACCTTATTAAAATTCAGTTTTTCTACCTTATTAAAATTCAGTTTTCAACTTTATTAAAATTCAGTTTTCAACTTTATTAAAATTCAGTTTTTCCACCTTATTAAAATTCAGTTTTCAACTTTTTTTTTTTTATAAATCGAAATTTTTAGATTAAAAAGAATAAAGATGAAATAAAATAAAACAACGTACCTGCGAAGAGGGGGGGGGGCGCAGGGGTGGTGGAGGGCTTCTGCAGGGTGGCGCGGCTCGATTTGGGTTGGGGGGGGGACTTAGGGTTTCTCGGTCAGAGAAGAAGAAGGGGAGGAGGAAGCGGAGGAAAAGGGGAAGCAGGGGGGGCGCGCGATCGTTGGCCAGAGGAGGGGGGACACGGCGGTGGGGCACTGGCCCCTAGCGGCGTCGACGGCTGAGCATCGCGGTTTTCCGCGATTCGTTTTTTTTTTCTTTCCTCTAACGAGATCTGAAACTAAACGGGGGGGGGGGGGGGCAGAGTATAACGGAGGAGAGGGAATATTTTTTTTATTATTATTATATATTTTATAATTAATTCAAAAAGGTAACCTTTAAATTCGAACCCCAAACGAAACCCACCGCCTATCGTCCATAGCGTTTTGCCCCCATTCCGAACACAATGGGATATGTATCGTAAGCTGATTCGGCTGTTACAATCAGTTTTCGTTAAATTTACATTTAAATCACTATATTGAATCTTAAACGTACATTTCAAATTACCGGGGTCACATACTAACTAGAAAAATTCCTGAAAAATATTTTCTAGCTTCGTATTGACGATACGGTCCTAACAAAACTAATTTCGTCGAATTCCGAGACCGTTGGAAAAATGGCCAATTTCCAGTCGATTAAAATCAACTGAAATTGGTCAAACGCGTTTTCCTTTGCCACGCTCACATATTGAATCGAAAAATTATGAAATTTGAAACCTAGCAATAACTTGACATCACGGACCCAACAAAAGTGGTTTCGTCGAAATCCGAGGTCATTTGCAAAATTGCTATTTTTAAGGGCCTTATATATAAAAATATATATAAATTCCACAGCGACTATTTCTAATTTTAAACTGGGCATATCTTATCATTTCTAAGATGAAATCTCAGTTTGTTAACTTCGTTACAAAGATATAGTTATACAGATTCAAATATTTCTTGTTTCGTTCAATTCTGACTTATATTGAATTCTGTATATTCATTTGAAATTAGAAATCGAATTTTCGAACTACCGCGCCATTTTCAATTCCTTTTATAATTATATATAATTATTATATATTCTAACGACGACGTATATAATATATACGTTCGAATTATATTCAAAATAGTTTTCTCGTCGATATTATTTAAAATAATCCATTTTAAATAATCAAAATACGCTAAAATCGCCAAAATAAAAATTTTAAACTGGCCCAGATTTTCCGGGTTGTTACAATCTCCCCCACTTAAAACTTTTCGTCCCCGAAAAGGAACAAAGTCGAAAGTGGCTTGATTAATCAACTCTACGTTCGATCTGGCTTCCATTCCCCAACTCTTTAGTTTCCGAGAATTTTCAAAATTTCAAAAATTTGGCTAACACCCTAAATTTTCGAAAAATTTCGCCATAACCTCCCCTGCACCGGGAGCATCGGGGAATTTCAAATAGCTTCCCCGGTCCTTCAGATCTCAAAAAGAAAAAGAAAAAGCCAAGCGGCTAGCCAATAGGCTCACAAAATCATCATCACCCAAACAAAACAGGAAATTATGTAGTAAACATGTACCTATTTGTCGGGCAAACAAATTTTATTCTCTGCTCTAGCCTCCTTGCTATGACCTGTTCAATGATATATATGTATATGCAAACGAATGCGACCAATTTTCAATACAATTCAATATTTGATTCAGTTAGGCTAAATGGCTAAAAATTAGCAAACAAATAAACAAACAACACAAACATCAATCAATTAGTGAATTAGAGTTTCAAATTCGTAATTTTGATACATACACAAAAATCAGATTCTTGATGCCAAATCACAACAATAAATCCTATACAGCTTTGGTTCTCACACCAGTCAATAGGAAATATATAGAAATCTCCCTTTCGTCACTCGAACATAAATTCTGATGATGATGCATCAATCATCAGAGTTCTCTCCGGGCGACTAGAAGGTGATTCTATATCTATCCAGTATATTGAAATTTCAAATACACGTTTGCAAGGCGTATATGCAAAATCTTTATATACTGGACCGTCCAAATCAATATAAATAAATAATCAAATACGAATAATTGATTTATATTTCAAAACAAGATTTGTTTTCATTTTAAAAATATACTCTTCACACTCGTTCTAGGATACTACTGATCCTATCTCTAACGAGTCATCCCATTGGATATTGCTAATCCAATATCTGATGAATTCTTTCGTATGGTTCTAATGTGCCTTGTTCTCTGCTTTGTAAACCAAAGCTCTGATACCACGTGTAAAAACCCGTAACTTCCCCGTAAAGGAAAGCGTCGGATAGTTCGAGAACAAGCCACAACAGAACGCATACAGAAGAACATTTCACTGTATATTACAACAATGCACCAGATTACAAGAATATACAGAGTATAAATGAATATTACACAGAAATATCAGAGATTTAAATTACATTTAAATACATAGCAGCGGAAAATAATACAATACACAACTAGAAGAGATATACGGATACAAAGCTTTCCGGATATCGTTCCAGCTGTAAACCAGGATCCTGCGAATATAAATCTGCAAAACCAAAACTACTAGCTGCCCGTGTCAAAATAAGGGCACCCAGAGTTTAGGTTAAAACAATAAACTCCAGGTCAGTCATGTGACTGGTGTGAGAACTAAAACAGTTATTAATCTTTATTTTAAAGATAGGTAAATCAAGGGACCACGCCGTATAACACGGAACGGGTTTCCTCCCAAGAATACCAGTGCATAGAACAAACAGCGCAATGCTAAATAAAGAAAAATGAAGCCGTTATAAGACCCAGGTCCTATCACACAATGCAACGCAAGCCGGGGGATAGGGTTTTCCCTTATAACAGCCAAAGAATGCTTGATACGTCTTAAAACAAATCATTATCGTCAGGGCCGGTCCACCGATGTGGATTATTATGCCTGAACACTACGTTTCTCCGCCCTTTGGGGCGTAAATCTGGCCCGTCAGCCGACCAGAAGCATCGGCCGAAACCGATATCACGAGGCGCCTCGCTTTTCAGCAAGTAATAATAAGTAACATCCACATGAGTCAAACTCGTCAGCCAGTTCAAGCACTGACGCCACTCCTAACTAGAAAGAAACGCATGTCCTCCCTGATGTCCGTCTCCCGTTTTTGATTCATACCGGGTGTGATACTCGCGAATCAACGTTACACAAAGCTACGCCACAAAGGCCGTGCTTCGATCATCAACCACAAGACTTTGCTTTTCAACAGAAGCCTTGATCATTTGCCATTTAGGCATGCCACACAGGCAATTCACTCCATGCGATTGATATCCATCAATATATAACCCCTGAGCTCGTACGTCTCAGAGAAGGGCGTTAAGCAAGAGAATAAATTCTCCGCCGCCAAACAGATATATATTTAATAGAGATCAATCACACGGACTAAAATCCAATGTCAGACACACAGTCCATTTACAAGTCCGTTCTGGGTCTGAACGAAACCGGAGGCACCTAGTACCCCGCATATCCATCGATCTCCTAGTACGTCTGGACGATCACTAACTGTTTCCATCTTCTTGGGTGTACAGCCCAATCAAGATCATCAGTAATTACCCAAACGACGTGAAGACCTCCGGTCTTCGACCATCGTCTTCATCTTCGACTTATCGTCGTATCAGTTATTCAGAATGGGATAAACCCGGTCTTTCCGAATAACTCGCGTATATTTTAAATAAGTGTTACACAAACACAACATACGCCTCATTCCGATTCATTAGTCACTAACCGTAAATTAATCAAGAGAATAATTCCCCAAATATTAACCCCGAAGGCCGAAACCAACATCAGATCAATATCCAGAAAACCATTCTGCTTAGCTAACCGACAGTTAGTTTCTAAATTTCACATTCATAGGGAAAGGTTCCCATTAATTTTACCAAAGATAAATTCTTGAATTTATTCTTTAATCTACTTTTGAATATCAATTCAAACTAGTCGGGATTAACGAAATTTACCGGAGTAATTATTTGTTTTAATTTCCCAATCCCAACCTATTCATCCCATGAAGTAAAACTGGTAATACTTCATATCTAACACCACAGTGTTATCGGTAAATTCAATTACCATTTCACGTTCAAATCTAATTAAAGATTTAACTATCGCCTGGAGTAAAACTGGTGATACTCCATTCTCGATTATTTCAATCTAATTAAAGATTCATTAAAACTCCACTTAGTTTTAATCGTTAACTGGGTTAAAGAATCAGTGTCATTTAAAACACGGTTCACGATAAACCCAAAGTCACATTCATTAATTATCGGGTTAAAGAACGAGTGTTATTTAAAACACTGTTCACGATAAACCCAAAAATCAATATCAATTCAATTCCAATTAAATATTATTTAATTGGTACACTTCATTAAATCTAAATAAAAAGATTTAATCTTTTCTCAACTGGGTTCAAGAACAGTGTTAGTGAAGACACCATTCACGACAAACCCAAATCACATTTGATATTCAATATAAGGCTCTGAATAGAAAATATACCGGCTTATATTCAATATCAAATTCTACGATTAACAAATGTCGTATTGGAAATAACGATATAAATATATATCTTTCAAATTTCCCTAACCACATCTGTATAATCACGAATTCCAACATCGAAATATTCCGAAGACAATTTCGATTCAAATCCACTCCAATGCAATCATTGGAGATTCTGGTTATTTTTAAAACCCTTTTCAAATTCAATTTATTTATTTAAAAAAAAATAGAATTGTAATTCTAGTTCAAAACTAGTTCATTTCGATAAAAATCTATTTTTATCTTTTCAAATAGGGAGTTTTTCATCCCAATTCTTTCTAAATCATCTCTCATGATTTTACATAAATTATTACTATTTTTAATAATTTTATCAAGGCCCGTACAGTCGATTTCCATCGACGGCCATCGAACTGCACTTACAACGACCTTTTTCGAATTTGATTTGGACATAATTCCAAATCCAACCGTTAGATTTCTAATATTCGTTAGAAAGCTCTTTTCGATAAGAACCCAACGGTTCCGGTTTTAGGAGAATCCGACGGTCGGATCTCCCGTAATGTCCGTTTGAAATAAATGGTCGAAATTCACGAACTGCCGCGGCGCGGCGCGTTCTATTCAGGCCATTATATTATATATATAATATATATAATATATATTTCGTCGATTTCTATTTAAAACGAATTATATAAATAGTTTTAAATTCGTTTCAAATTCTATTTCAATTCAAAGCAAAATTGAATTCTTCTTTATAAATTCGTTTTAAAATTCATTTCTATTCAATTCGAATTTCAATTCAATTTGAATTCGTTTTCAATTCAATTCATTTCGAAATCGTTTTCAATTCAATTCATTTCGAAATCGTTTTCAATTCATTTTGAATTCGTTTTCAATTCAATTCATTTCGAAATCGTTTTCAATTCAATTTGAATTCGTTTTCAATTCAATTCATTTCGAAATCGTTTTCAATTCATTTTGAATTCGTTTTCAATTCAATTCATTTCGAAATCGTTTTCAATTCATTTTGAATTCGTTTTCAATTCAATTCATTTTGAAATGAATAAAATCGATATAAATATCGTTCACGTCAAAATGGCGTCAATCTAATCAACACGGCTTCATAAATTTCTATTTTCAAAATAGTTGTTATTATCAAAATATTTCGTTCAACACATGACCAATCTCAATGAATGAGTACTGTCAACACATGAACTTTTATTTTATATCGATAAAGATGTAAATTTTAATATTAAAATATTTCGTTCAACACATGACCAATCTCAATGAATGAGTACTGTCAACACATGAACTTTTATTTTATAATATTCTTTATTTTTCAAATTGGAATGAGGCCCAATCAATTACCATATAAAGTTAATTATATGGATTTTGATACAACACATATATATCATAGCATTGAAAAATAATCAACCATCAACCAAAGTGCACTACACTGTACAAGCATCAAATATAGATATTCAACGCTTATAACAGCCTGTCAATCAATCGATCGACATATTTAATCAATCAGGATGAGTGAACTTTAAATTTCATCCCAACACCCGTGTGGGGTTTTCAAACAATCAAACAAAGATTTTATTTGTGCAGTTGGGCGATGTATAAAATTTATCGACCCAATCAATGTCCTTCAAATAAGTGTACATAAACAAACCGTCTGGTTTGTAAATGAATATTTATTTTATTCACTTTCACTATATTCATATTCATGTTAAAAATTATATTTTTAACGATAAAACATTTTATTCTATCATATGAATTTCTATTATTCATTTACACAATAAAATGATATTTTTATTTTCTAACATATTTTAGAAAATTTCGGCGGCATAACGGCACGATACTAGAAACGGGACGAGGCCTAGCCTTATCCCCGGTCTAGTGAAGGCCCACGCCATTCACACATCAATCAAATCAATTCGTTATGCAAACCACAAAATTTGGAGTAAGAGTCTAACCTAGCCTTACTCCCTCGCCTTATAACGGCGCACGTCTAATCCTAACCAATTTATCGATTCGATTTTTCACAGCACAAACCACATTCAAACCAATATCGCAATCAATCACCAAACAGCCAAACAAACAAGTCCATGGTCTGTGGACGATTGTGTCGGGTGCTACTAAGCACCGTCTGCATCCTAGTATATATATAAATAACTAGAAAAATAAATTGAAAGGTGAGAAATTCTCACATATGGCTATCCTAGCTTCACGGCTCTTCTATTGTAGAGATCTTCGTCATTCCCGCCTTTTTGTCACCTTCGTTGTCCGTTTTCACTACATATGTAAAAATCGAATTTTTACTTCGCTATTCCATATATAAAAATCGAATTTTTATTTCAAAGTTCCATATATAAAAATCGAATTTTTATTTCAAAGTTCCATATATAAAAATCGAATTTTTATTTCAAAGTTCAATATATAAAAATCGAATTTTTATTTCAAAGTTCCATATATAAAAATCGAATTTTTATTTCAAAGATTAAATCTTAAAAATCGAATTTTTATTTCAAAGATTAAGTCTTAAAAATCGAATTTTTATTTCAAAGATTAAATCTTTTCTTTTACTTTTCAAAATTCAAATCTTTTTTCTATTTAAACAAAAATCAGTTTTGAATTCTTTTTAAACATTAATCAGTTTTTTTTCTATTTAACAAAAATCAGTTTTTCCGCTTTATTAAAATTCAGTTTTTCTACCTTATTAAAATTCAGTTTTTCTACCTTATTAAAATTCAGTTTTTCTACCTTATTAAAATTCAGTTTTCAACTTTATTAAAATTCAGTTTTCAACTTTATTAAAATTCAGTTTTTCTACCTTATTAAAATTCAGTTTTCAACTTTTTTTTTTTTTATAAATCGAAATTTTTAGATTAAAAAGAATAAAGATGAAATAAAATAAAACAACGTACCTGCGAAGAGGGGGGCGCGCAGGGGTGGTGGAGGGCTTCTGCAGGGTGGCGCGGCTCGATTTGGGTTGGGGGGGGGCTTAGGGTTTCTCGGTCAGAGAAGAAGAAGGGGAGGAGGAAGCGGAGGAAAAGGGGAAGCAGGGGGGGCGCGCGATCGTTGGCCAGAGGAGGGGGGGACACGGCGGTGGGGCACTGGCCCCTAGCGGCGTCGACGGCTGAGCATCGCGGTTTTCCGCGATTCGTTTTTTTTCTTTCCTCTAACGAGATCTGAAACTAAACGGGGGGGGGGGGGGGGGGGGCAGAGTATAACGGAGGAGAGGGAATATTTTTTTTTATTATTATTATATATTTTATAATTAATTCAAAAAGGTAACCTTTAAATTCGAACCCCAAACGAAACCCACCGCCTGTCGTCCATAGCGTTTTGCCCCCATTCCGAACACAATGGGATATGTATCGTAAGCTGATTCGGCTGTTACAATCAGTTTTCGTTAAATTTACATTTAAATCACTATATTGAATCTTAAACGTACATTTCAAATTACCGGGGTCACATACTAACTAGAAAAATTCCTGAAAAATATTTTCTAGCTTCGTATTGACGATACGGTCCTAACAAAACTAATTTCGTCGAATTCCGAGACCGTTGGAAAAATGGCCAATTTCCAGTCGATTAAAATCAACTGAAATTGGTCAAACGCGTTTTCCTTTGCCACGCTCACATATTGAATCGAAAAATTATGAAATTTGAAACCTAGCAATAACTTGACATCACGGACCCAACAAAAGTGGTTTCGTCGAAATCCGAGGTCATTTGCAAAATTGCTATTTTTAAGGGCCTTATATATATAAAAATATATATAAATTCCACAGCGACTATTTCTAATTTTAAACTGGACATATCTTATCATTTCTAAGATGAAATCTCAGTTTGTTAACTTCGTTACAAAGATATAGTTATACAGATTCAAATATTTCTTGTTTCGTTCAATTCTGACTTATATTGAATTCTGTATATTCATTTGAAATTAGAAATCGAATTTTCGAACTACCGCGCCATTTTCAATTCCTTTTATAATTATATATAATTATTATATATTCTAACGACGACGTATATAATATATACGTTCGAATTATATTCAAAATAGTTTTCTCGTCGATATTATTTAAAATAATCCATTTTAAATAATCAAAATACGCTAAAATCGCCAAAATAAAATTTTTAAACTGGCCCAGATTTTCCGGGTTGTTACAAAAAGTTTTTAAGTGGGGGAGACTGTAACAACCCTGAATTTTTGGCCAATTTAAAATTTATTTTAAGTGATTTTAATGACTTTTGATATTTACAATAATCTATTTTAAATAATAATGATCACAAATTGATTTAAATCGAAGTTAGAATGAATGATTTAATTTTAATTATAAAAAGAGTTAGAAATAGCGCAGTAGTTTGAAAAGTCAAACTTGAACTTTGACTGACCGTACAGGACGCAAAATTTAACGAATTTTAGTGAAACCAAAAATATTAGAATCTATTTAAAAATATCTTTCCAACGAATCCGAAAAATCGAAATTTCATAGCGGGAATCAAAAGTTATGGCCAATTCAATTTTTAGAAAGGTCGTTGGGTAATTTGCATAGGGTCAAAAATGCTACTTTTCACATATGTAGGAATTTCGACTCAAAACCACTTCCATTGAGTTCGAAATGATGTTTCTGCATTGAAAAACAGTAAACACTTATATATTTCGAGTTTCGAAAATTATTTGTTTAAAAATGTATTTTTAATATTAAATATATTAGCCTTAAAAATAGTCATTTTTCAAAAAGTCTCAGAATTCGACGAAATAAATTTTGTTGGATTCGTATCATCAAAACAAAGCTAAAAATGATTTTTCGGTAATTTTTAGAATTAATATATAATTATGATTGATTTTTTTAGTGTAAACGGACAATTTTTTACTTTAAAAATTCATTAAAAATTCATACGAGCTCAGAATCGAATGAAATTAATTTTCATAGGTCCAAAGCATCAAAACATAGCTAAATATATTTTTCGAGAATTTTTGAAGTTAATTTGTGACCTCGGTGAATTTTCACGTACGATATACATTAAAATATTAATAAAATAATGTAATTATTCCAAAACTCATAACAGACCTCGGAATTGGACCCCGGGACATAGCTCATTGCGTTCAGAAGGTGTCAAAACCTTAAGAACGATAGTAAGCAGGCCTGAATCGGAGTTCGGACCAAAACGGGCTTTAACGGGCTAATTAAATAATTAGATAACCCTAATATAATATTATAAATACCCCGAAAACACTGTTCATCGTCTCCTAACCCGTCATTTGCTGAGCCGCCTAAACCCATGAGTCTTCAAAACTTCAAACTTCGATTTCTCCTCCGTTTCTCAACGAAATTTAGCGTGTGAGTACTCATTTCGAAGCTCTTCGCGAGCTCTTCGATTCTAAATAAGGAGCATCCGTCCCCGTGCCTCGACGAAGCCGCCATACCCCCGCAAACAGCCGCCGTTTGCACCCCCCTGGGCCTCACCACCGCCGCCGCACCCTCCCCTCTTCTGTCCGATCGTAGCTCTCTCCAAGACGGTCCACCTCCAACAAACGGTTCGTCGTTTCATCAACCGTAGCTCCCGCAATCTGAAAACAAAGATTTGAACCTCTCTTGAAGGTAAAAGCTTCAGATTTAGTCACGCTTATAAGCGTCGCAGAGTCAGTTGTTAAAGGCTGATTTCTAATTTTTCATATGAACTTGAATGCTAATTGTTTCAGATCCGCAACCGTCTTGAATTCGAACACCAAATCCGACCAAACTCGATTCATCTCAGAACCAACAGCGGTGAGAATTTATTTTTAGTTAAATTTAATATATTTAATTATTTATTAATTCTTTGTTATTAAAGTATATTGACTGATCTGCTATGTAGCAATATTGAAATACGGATCTAAGTTGTTTATGACTGTATGATGTTAGATCCGCGAATCTAAACGCTAGATCTAAAATTATTGGCTAATTAAAATAGATTATTTGTTAATATTATTGAATTATGCCTCGCCGATTTGTCATATGCCAAAATGTACATCACCCTGTATGTTATGTTGATTTGAACTGTTAGATCTAGACCTCTTGGATTATTTGAATGTTGTGAATTTTTGATAACATGAAATTTACAATTTATTTTGTAAATAAAAAATTAGAATGTGTTGTTGAGATGAAATTTACAATTTATTTTGTAAATTAAAAATTAGAATTTGTTGTAGATATGGAATTTACAATCTGTTTTGTAAATTAAAAATTAGAATTGGTTGTTGATATGAGATTTACAATTTATTTTGTAAATTAAAGTTAAAATTCGTCGTTGACACAAAATTTACATTTTTATTTTGTAAATTCAATATTAGCATTGGCGATGACACAAAATTTTACATTTTATTTGTAAATTATAGTTAGAATGTTGCGTTGACATAAATTTTACATTTTATTATGTAAATAAAAGTTAGAATGTTGTGATGACATAAATTTTACATTTTATTATGTAAATAAAGTTAGAATCGTGCGTTGACATAGAATTTACATTTTTATTTGTAAATTATAGCTAGATTGTTGCGTTGATATAAAATTGACATTTTATTATGTAAATTAAAGCTAGAATTGTGCGATGATATAAAATTTACATTTATTTATGTAAATTAAAGTTAAAATTTTGCGTTGACTTGAATATACATTTTTATTTTGTAAATTCAATATTAGGATTGGCGATGACATGAATTTACATTTAATTTTGTAAATTCAATATCAGAAATTGCGATGACATGAAATTTTCATTTTTATTATGTAAATAGAGTATTTTCACCGCATGTATGAATTTACATCATTTTAATGTAAATTAAAAAGTGAATTAAACTGTAGAAATTGTTAACATTATTCTTAATGTTAACATATGAAAATTTGACCATGGAAATTGTTAACATTATTTTTAATGTTGATATATGTAAATTTAACCGTAGGATTTGTTAACATTATTTCTAATGCTAATATATAAAAAAAAATCACCGTAGGGAGAATTACATTAATTTTAATGTAATGAAAAGAATGGACTTTACATTGTGTTTAAAGAGTAAATTTTACATTGTGAAGAAGAATGGATTTTATATTGTAACTTGAGAATAGAAGTTTACATTTTGTTAAGGCAAATTCAATAAAAATGTGACAAGCATGAGAATTTACATTTTTCTTAATGTGAATATATAGAAATTTCACCGTATGTTAAATTTACATTTTTTTATGTAAATATATATGAGTCTCACCGTATGTACATCTTACATTATTTTTAATGTACATTATATAGTAATTACAACGTAGGATAACATTGCATTATTTATAATGGAAATAAAAAAGGGAATTACACTGTAAGAAAATTAACATTATTTATAATACTAATATAAATGAAATTAGACCGCATGACATGAAATAAAATACATTTTTATATGTATCCTATGAATGAATTAAGACCTCATAAAATAAATTACATTTTTATATGTATTTTATGAATGAATTAACATCGCATGAAATAAAATACATTTGTATATGCATTTTATGAATGAGTTAAGATCGTATGAAATAAATTACATATTATTATGTAAATTATGAATGAATTTAACCCGCATGAATGAAATTTCATTTTATTCTATGAAATGAATGTATGGATTTACATTGTAAACAAAGATTACATCTTTATAATGTAAATAAAAAGTAGGATTTACATTTGTAAATAAAATTTATATTTTTATATGTACTTAAGAACGATGAATTATAAATTACATTTTACATATAAGGATGGAATTAAAAGAAGGAATTGGACGATGAAATAAAATTTACATTTTACCGTAAATTAAAGAAATTAAAGGAATTAAAAAGGAAGAATTCACCATTCAAGTATGATTTACAATTTACTGTATAAAAAGGAATGAAAGGATAAAGAATGAGAATATTCATTATAATAAAGATTTAAACGGTTTATGTTTATATATTTATATATAAATGTAATTAAAACTAAACGAATAGGGCGTGGTAGTTCGCGTTTTGAAATTGTACTTTTGAATGACTATACAAGAAGATCTGACCGTCGGATTTTCTTGAAACTGAAACCGTTAGGACCGTCTTGGAAAAATCTTTCCAATGATATATAGTATGTTAAGATCCAACAGTTAGATTCTGAGAAATGTAAAAATCAAAATTGGTTGAATGCAGCGCCATAGTCGCCCATGGACTTAAGGCGTCGTTATATAAAAATTTAATTATTTTAAATAATTAAAATAGGAATGAAGCGTTAATAAAAATAATTATTAATGTGTAAGAAGGATTTTCAATATATATATATATATACGAGGATTATTTGGAAAGTCCGAGTTTATCTCATTCCAAATAATTAGACGACGTTTAAAAATCCAAGATTGGAAGACGGCGATTGAAGACCGTCAAATCTCCACAACGAATGGACGATGATGACTGTTGCCTTAGAATGGCTCGCTACCATGATAAGGTAATGGTAGGAGTTGCCCAGACGTAGTGTTGATTTGTACGGATTTGGCTTTCGCTCAGACCCAGAGCATAAGCTTATAAATGGATTGTGTGTCTGACATCGTACTCCATTATATATCATGTTATTAATCTTCTGTCGAATGTATGGATGTTTGGTGGCGGAGAATTTATTCTCTTGCTTAACACCCGTTCATATATTTCGGCAAAGGATTGGTAGTGTGATATGGAGTGATGATGTGGCATGCTAAGATGCATATGATCAAGGCTTTGTTGAAAAGCAGGCCTTGTGGGATGATCAAAGCATAGTCTGTTTAGGCATAGCTTTGTGTATAGCGTGACTTCGCGAGCCTCACACACCGGCGGAGTCTAAAATGGGAGAAGGGAACGCAGGGAGAGCAGCACGTTTCTTTCTAGCTAGAGTGGTGTCAATGACCTACCAGCCCTGCCATTTAACTTATGTGGATGATGGAATGAGGCGCCTCGGATAGGTCCTATAGGACCGGGAAACGTGTGTTCAGGAATTGCCAATCCACGAAGCTGTATGTGTGGACCGGCCCTGCAACTATCCAAGGGTTCTCCGCGGGGAATCCTGAGACATTAGCTAGAGTGTCTCGAATCGGTAAGGAGCTCCTCCCTAGCCTTGACTCATGATGGAAACCAATATCCAATACGTCCCATGCGGTTTTGATTGTATTACTAGTATGGAGGCATAGCATATGGTACCTATGCTTCCTAGGATTGATACATTATGATTGAAATTGTTTTTAAAACATATACACACTAATAATAATATCAAATTCGTTTTTAACGTATCAAGCATGTTTAATCACCATAAGGTAAAACTCTATCCTCTGGTGTGCGTTGCATTGTGTGATGGGACCCGAGTCTTATGGTGATTTCATTTTTCTAAAAAGCATTGCGTTGTTTTACGATTTACTTTAAGTTATGCACGACAATCCATTAGAATAAAACCCGTTCCGCGTTAGCGGCGTGGTCTTTGGATTTGTCCTATTAATAGTGATTAATTAGTTAAGAATTCTCACACCAGTCCCATGAATGACCCGTTGTTTATTTCCACCTTTACAAACTCGGGTGCCCTCTTCTCCACACGGGCAGTCGAGTAGTTTATCTACAGGTCCTTATCTCGAGCAGGATGCTGGATTGAAGCTTAAAGCTGTGTCCAGAGCATAGTTGTCTTCCGCTGTATCTATTTTATTTCCGCTGCATTGTATTAAATTTATTGTAAAATTTTCTTCCGCTGTATTTTAATTTCGATGTACTCTGATATATTCTATACTCTGATGTTATATTATCATGATGTAATAAAAGTCTGTTGTTGTTGTTTCTGATGTGTTGTATTCCCAAAGTTAACGTAGGCGGGATTTGAACGGTTTTGGTCGATTTTGCGATCGATTAAGGCCGGGCAAAATCCGACTCGTTACAAAGAGAAAGGAGGGAGCTTAACAAACAAGTAGGGGAGCTACTTGAGAAAGGGTTTATTAGGCGAAGCATATCTGAATGGGGTGATACGGTGGTATTCGCAACTAAGGCGGATGGTTCGCTTCGCTTATGTGTGGACTATAGAGAGTTGAATAAACTAACTAAGAAAAAAAGGTACCCGCTCCCAAGTATTGATGATTTGTTTGACCAGCTTGTTGGTGCATCAGTATTTTCTCAGTTTGACTTGGCCACGTGGTTTCGTCAGTTGAGGGTGGCCGAGGAAAGTATAGATTAGACTACTTTTAGGACTCCAGATGGTTTCTTTTAATGGCTCGTTATGCCTTTTGTGTTGACAAATGCACCCGCCTATTTTTTTCTCTGAGGAGTAGGGTGTTTCGGGGGTTCCTAAACAAGTTCGTCGTAGTTTTTGTTGATGATATCTTGATCTTCTGAAAGAGTGAGGAAGAACATGCCTTGAATACAAGGGAGGTTTTGAAACCTATGCGTGCGCATCAGCTTAAGGCAAAGTTCTCCAAATGCCATTTTTGGAGAAAAGAGGTGAGATTCTTAGGGCATGTGGTTTCTAAAGAAGGGGTAACAGTAGATCCCTCAAAGGTGGTTGCAGTTCAGGACTGGCAGATTCCAAAGAATGCAACAGAGGTGAGAAGATTTCTGGGGTTAGCAGCCTATTATAGGAAGTTCATTAAGGACTTCACAAAGACATCAGCCCCGCTCACCTGGCTGACGAAGAAGAACTTAGCGTTTTCGTGGGTTATAGATTATGATGTTGCTTTCCAACGACTGAAGAGGGCTCTGACAACAGCCTCAATCTTGAGCTTACCCGATGGAAAAAAGTGTTTACAATGTACACTGATGCCTGTGGTACAGGGCTTGGTGCGGTTCTGATGCAAGAGGGAAGGGTAGAATGTTATGGAGGGAGATAGTTAAGGGTTCATAAGAAGAACTACCCTACCCATGATTTAGAGATAGCTACCATAGTATTCACGCTTAAGATGTGGCACCATTATTTGCTTGGAGAGAAGTTCGAGCTGTACACTGATCATATATCTCTCAAGTACTTGTTCTCGTAGAAGGATCTTAATTTAAGGCAGCAGAGGTGGATGGAGTTCCTAGCATCATATGACTTCGAAATTGCCTATACCCCTGGCAATGGTAATGTGGTGGCAGACATACTAAGTAGACAAAGGATGGTCTTAAGTCCTTTGTTTTTGGAAAGGAAAAGCTTGGAGTTTATATCGAATTTTGACTTTAGACCCTCCACCGAGCTTTTACCTGACTTATTTGCATCACATGAAGTGTGACCAACTCTTATGGATCAAATAGGATGTGACGACCCCATTTCCCGTTCAGACGGAGACAAGGGTAATCTTTGGAATATAACACAGAAACAGATAATAGCAGTACAGAAATAAATAAATACACCAGATAATGAACAGAAGAATATACTGGATAAGAGTAATCATCAGAGTTACACAGTATACAGGATCATACTTAGTACCAATACTGTTCAGATATACATAAATGTCTACAGCGGAAAACAAACATAATGTACAATAGGAGCTGAACAGCATAAAAAGAGATAAATGATAGAATCCATCTTCAGCTCCAGCTATCCAGAAAGAACCAGCTAAACCTGAATACAAGGCTGCCCGTGTAGAAAAAGGGGCACCCGAGTTTGAAAGTGAAACAAACTACGAGTCAGTCATGGGACTGGTATGAGAAATCTACTCAACACATTCAAAATATGGCTAATCACAGGACCACGCCACTTTCGTGGAACGGGTTTACTCCATTGGATTGCCAGTGCTTTAAAACAAATCTTTCTTTTAAATAACACAATGCTTTTTATAAAAATGAAGCCATTATAAGACTCAGTTCCCATCACACAATGCAACGCAAACCGGAGGATAGAGTTTTTACCTTATAACGGCCAAAAGATGCTTGATACGAATAAAACAAAAGCATTTGATAGTATTGCTAGTGTTATATGTTTTGAAAAACAATTTCAAATCATAACTATCAATCATAGACGGCATTAATGCCCCATACCACTATGCCGCCATATATAGGTGTACAATCAAAACCGCACAATCACGTATTTGGAAATTGGATTTTTGTCATGAACCAAGGCAAAAGATAGTCCTTACCGACTTCGAGACTGTCTAGCCCGAGTCTCAGGATCAGAGCTCGAGTGACCCTTGGATCGTCAGGGCCGGTCCACCGATGTGGATTAAAATTCCTGGAAACTGCGTTTCCCCGCCCTTTGGGGCGTAAACGAGCAAACGAATGACTCCATCGGACCCGGATCGTCCAATCTAACCGAGGCGCCTCGCAACAACAACAACCACATAAGTCAAACTCGTTAGGGCGTGTAAAACCACTGACGCCACTTCTAGCTAGGAATAAACGCAGGCCCTCCCTGATGTCCTCTCCCGTTTCTGGTTCATACTGAGGTGTGAGGCTCGCGAATTTACTTTATACACAAAGCTACGCCACACAGGCGGTGCTTTGATCATCACCACAAGACTTTGCTTTTCAACAGAAGCCCTGATCATTTGCCACATAGGCATGCCACACTAGCAATTCATGCCATGCGACTGATGTCCATCGATATATAACCTCTGAGCTCGTGCGTTTCAGAGAAGGGCGTTAAGCAAAAGAATAAATTCTCCGCCGCCAAACAGATGTATATTTAATAGAGATCAATCAACACAGAATAAAATCCAATGTCAGACACACAGTCCATTTACAAGTCCGTCTTGGGTCTGAACGAAACCGGAGGCACTAAATACCTCGCAAACCCATCGATCACCACGTACGTCTGGAAGATCACCACTCATTATCCATATTTCGGGATGCCTCCCAATCAGGACCTCGGTTACCATTCCAAACGAGGTGAAGATCTCCGGTCTTCGACCATCGTCTTCATCTTCGATTTCTTATCGTCGATTCAGTTATTCAGAATGGGATGAACCCGGTCTTTCTGAGCAACTCACGTATATAATAAACAAGTGCAACACTAACATACACACACATCATTTCAATTCATTAGTCACTAACCGTCAATTAGTAAGAGAACGATTTCCCAAATGTTAACCCCGAAGGCCAAAACCAACATCAGATCAATACCCAAGAAACCATTCGACTTAGCCAACCTTCAGTTAATTTCTAAATTTCACAACCATATCGTTTATAATATTCTATAACGATTTATCGCTATTTTTATTTATTTTAAAATAGCCAATTTATTCAAAACGACGCTTCGGGCCATAACGCGGTCGTGGCGCTGTTTTCTTCAGATTTGATTTACACATATCTGATAATCTAACCGTTGGATCTTCACAAAATTTACATCATTAGAAAGATCTTTTCAAAACGAATCCAACGGTTCCAGTTTCGGGAAAATCCGACTGTCGGATCTCCCAGTATAATCGTTTGAAGTTTCGATTTCAAAATACGAACTGCAGCGTCGTTATTCGATTAAATATAATTATATATATATATATATAAATATAAATATAATCGTCTCTGGCGCTGTTTTTCTTCAGATTTGAAATAAACATTCCAGACAATCCAACCGTTGGATTTTTACAAAGTTGGTGCCGTTGGAAAGATATTTCCAAAGCGAACCCAACGGTTGCGATTTCAGGAAAATCCGATGGTCGGATCTCCCGGTATAATCGTTTGAAATCACGGTTTCAAAATACGAACTGCAGCGTCGTTGTTCGATATATTTTAATTCTATTTATATATATATATATCGATTCTTCGATTTCAAAGCTACATTCTTATCATACATTTGATAAAAATGATATTTTTATCTAACTGTCTTCTATTTCAACACTTCACTATATTTAACAATTCATGTATATAATAAAAATGTGATTTTTATTGTAAAACAATTCATTTCAAAACACTATTATTTTATATAGTTCATATAGGTATAAAAATAGGATTTTTATTATAAAACAATTTATTTCAAAACAAGATTATTTTATGCATTTCATATTGATGTTAAAAATGGAATTTTTATTATAAAACAATTTATGTCAAAATATGAATACCATTCAACACATGAATTTCTATCCAACGAATGAATATCGACTCAACACATGAAGGTTTTCTATAGTTTTTATATATAGATAAAAATGTGATTTTTATATTTAAAACACGAATACCATTCAACACATGAATTTCAATTCAACGAATGAATATCGATTCAACACATGAAGGTTTTCTATAGTTTCTATATATAGATAAAAAGGTGATTTTTATATTTAAAACACGAATACCATTCAACACATGAATTTCTATCCAACGAATGAATATCGACTCAACACATGAAGGCTTTCTATTCAACGAATAAATATAGTTTCAACAAATGAAAATAATTCAAACACATGAATATTATTCAAAATTTCGACAGCATAACGGCAGGGTAGTTAAAACCGGGACCGTCCCTAGTACGGCTCCTCGCTCTACCTTAAAACCTCGCGGTTTTTGACAATGGGGAATCATGCATCTAGTTCGCACGCAGGCGACATGTATATTTATTTCATTTCCACAAACTAATCCTATGTGGTTTCAACCAAATATTTCTCAACCACAAATGGGTATTTTTCAACCACAATCAATCAATATCAACCACAAACAATTCCAATCAACCATTAGCTATCAATCAATTTTCACACCAATCACAACCAATAAATATCGTCCATGGTTTGTGGACGAGGGTCGTCTATATATATATATATATATATATATATATATATATATATATATATAGCAATTCACTTCTATTTCAACACATATATAATTTTTACAACGCATATATAACTTATACATCGAACGTACAACTTATACAACGCTTATACATGAGTTGTACAACGCTTATATAACCCATACATCGACTATATAATTTATACATCGTCGTTTTCCTTATCGTATATAAATTAGAAATCTCACATTGGGTTCCACTCCACCAAAAATAGCAGAAGGCTCAGAAAAATATGTGTTCTCTTCTAGAAGGTAGAAGACGTCCACACGAGTCCACTGTCTCTTGTTTCACTGGATTTCGACAAGAAACGAAAAAGATATGATTTTTCAAAGTTTGCAACGGTTTTAAACTGTTAAAAATAGTTTTAATTAAACAGCCGTATACCTTTATTTTTCTTCAAAACTAGGTTTTAGGATTTCTTTCAATCCGCGAAGTTGCAGCTCGATCGGAGGATACAGCGTCGAAGAGCTACGTGAGAGCTTCGCGCGCGTGGTGGTGGGGTCAGGCTCGGTGCACCCTGGTGGCGGCGGCGGAGATCGGAAGGCGGTGACTTCGTGGGTCTCGATCTGGTGAAAGGGGCGACGAGGAGGATCGAACCGGGTATGGATGTGACGAGGGGGAGGAGAGCTTTCAAAGCAGACCGGTGGCGATGGCTGATTCGAAGGGGATCGACCGTAATCTGGTCGGAAAGGGAGGAAGGCTTTTCCGCCTTCAGATCGGTCGGGGAGAGAGAATATTAGATTTTTTTTTATAAAAATTATGATTGGCCGGTGGGTTTTAAAAGGGTTTTCTGACACGACCACCAATCTAAACCCAACGATGTCGTCCCCAGCGTTTTACCCCCATTCCGAACACAATGGAATATGTTTCGTAGGACAATTCGACTGTTACAGTCAGTTTCCATTCAATTTAAAATATATAACATTCAATATTCGATTTGAACATACATTTCAATTTGCCAGGGCCACAAACTGATTCGAAAAATTACAGAAAAATAAATCTGGCTATGTTTTGACGATACGGTCCCAACAAAACTAGTTTCGTCGAATTCTGAGACCGTTTGCAAAAAGGCCCATTTTTGGTCGATCCAATTTAACTATAATTGATCAAAACACGTTTTCCTTTGCCACGCTCACATACTAGCTTCAAAAATTATGAAATTTGAAACCTAGCAATAACTTCACATCCCGGATCCAACAAAAGTGGTTTCGTCGAATTCCGAGGTCGTTTGCAAAATGGCCAATTTCACGGGCTATATAAATTCCATAGCGACCTTTCTGAAAATTCATTTGGCCATAACTTTTGCTTTCCGCTATGAAAATTCGATTTTTCAGATTCGTTAGAAATATATTCACTAACAGATTTAAATATTTTTGGTTTCGCTCAAATCCGTTTTGTTTTGCACCCGGTACAGTCCGACAAAGTTTGAATTCAATTTTTGAAACTGCAGCGCCATTTCAGGCCTTGTTTATAATTAGAATTAATTATATTTGTTTTCAAACGTCGATTCAAACTCACTTTTCATCGCTATTATTTAAAATATTTATTTTAAATATTTAAAATCCATTATTTTAGCCAATTTAAAATTTTTAAATTGGTTCAGATTTTTCGGATCGTTACAATCTCCCCCACTTAAAACTTTTCGTCCCCGGAAAGGAACAAAGTCGAAAGTGGTTTGATTATTCAACTCCACGTTCAATCTGGCTTCCATTCTCCAACTTTTCAATTTCTGAGAATTTTTAAATTCTTCAAAAATTTGGCTAACACCCGGAATTTTTGAAAAATTTCGCCATAACCTCCTTTGTACGGAGAGAGGTTTGGAAATTTATTGGGCCGTATTAGGTACCCAATAAATCCTAATAAGCATACACATATTTATAGTGATATATTCTGGTGTTTACAGGGGAGCGTGTATTGATAATAACTCCAGAGAATGAATTCTCGTCACCCTGTCAAAGCCTGAGGGAATGTGTATTTTAAATGCTCCAGAGGATAAATCCTCGTCACCTCGTCCCGTGTGGGAAATAAATAGTCCATGTGCCGTATCTAATAACTAGAGAGACGTGATTATTGTCAACTCTAGACCCGTGTGGTTTTTTTTATTAATCTGGCAATTTTATCGTTACAATTTAAAAGTTCATATCAGTCATCAGTTCAACCTGTAAAATATAGTCATCGCCATACAAGCCTCTCGCTCGTATGGTAAATCTTCCACCTCGTTACACAAGCTCCAAATGCTTATGTGGTATATGATGAAGTATGCCTATCTTCTGTAGTATGCCATGTAATGTAGTTCAAAATTAATTGTTACTATCCTATGGCGACGTTTATTTTTACACACAGAATAACCAACACTCCGCATCCAATGGCATTCACAGAAGTTGATATAATACTATTTCGCATCCAACTCATTAAGGTTTACCTATTTGTCGGGCACGCAAATAAAATCTTTACTCAACAGCTATCCAATTACCTGTTCAAACATACATAATGCACAAGTATATATTTCTATCTATTTTCTAATCAGTTCAATGTGTGATATACCCAAATAAATTCTACCATTACTCTCCTATTGATTAAATTAACCATCGTTTCAACAATTTTAATTAATCAAATCTACTATCACACAACACAAACAACAATCAATTTGTTTTTAACTTTTCAAAAAAATACAAATTAATTCCTATTCTCTTTTAAAATCATTCAGACTATAGAATTAAAAGTGAACATCCATGGAAAGAAAATAACAACAGAGTAGAGAATAAATGGTAATGCAAAGTATGGTAAATATACCTTGCACCGGAGTCAATCAGAGATATCCACTCGGCATCTAGGATAAGCTTTCTGAATGCTCTCCTCAGTTTCCCAAGTACAATCTCGCGGATCTCCACTCCATTGCACTTTGACCAAGTGAACTTTCTTGTTCCTCAACTCTTTGGTTTCTTTGCCGATGATCTTGAGCGGCTTTCGCCTCACAGCTAATTCTGGAGTAATTTCAATATCCTGTTGAGCTGCTTCTTCCACGATCAAGTCTGGGTCATGAACGTGCTTTCAAAGTTGAGATATGTGAAATACATCATGAACTCCAGGCAACCAATTAGGCAATTTAACCCTATAAGCGAGAGTTCCGATCCGTTCCAGAATAGGAAACAGACCAATGAATTTGGGCGCCAACTTTCCAGTTTTACCGAACCAGATAACTCCTCTCATCGGCGATACTTTCAAATATACATAGTCGCCAACAACAAATGATATATCCCTTCTTCTCCCATCGGCATAGCTCTTTTGTCGGCTTTGAGCGGTGAGTAATCGCTTCTTAATAAAGTCAACTTTGTCGGCAGCTTCTCGAATCATGTCTGGCCCCAACACAAGTCTATTACCGGGTTCGACCCAACAAGCAGGAGATCGGCATGGTCTACCATATAATGCTTCGAATGGCGACATTGTCAGGCTTGCCTGGTAGCTGTTATTATATGAGAATTCAGCCAAATGTAGATGGTCTTCCCATGATCCACCGAAATCTAGAACACAAGCCCGCAATAGATCTTCTAAAATACGATTCACCCTCTCAGTCTGACCATCTGTCTGAGGATGATAAGCGGTGCTTAAGTTCAACTTCGTTCCCAGCTCGACTTGAAATGCCTCCCAGAATTTGCTAGTTAATATTGTATCTCTATCACTGACTATACTGAGCGGCACTCCGTGTAGTCCAACTATTTCCTTGAAGTATATCTGCGCCAGACTCTGAGCAGTCCTGCTTGATCTGACAGGTATGAAATGGGCGGTCTTCGTGAAGCGATCTACGATCACCTAAATACTGCCATTTCCTTTTCTGGTTCTGGGCAAACCATCCATGAAATCCATAGAAATATGTTCCCACTTCCAACCTGGAACGTCTAGCGGTTGTAACAATCCAGCCAGCTTCTGTTGGTCGCTCTTGACTAGT
Organism: Allium sativum; assembly: GCA_030737875.1. Taxonomy (NCBI): domain Eukaryota; kingdom Viridiplantae; phylum Streptophyta; class Magnoliopsida; order Asparagales; family Amaryllidaceae; genus Allium; species Allium sativum. The sequence goes on from CM060922.1 coordinate 376,914,871, forward strand.
TGGCAAGTAGGGAATTAGCTAACGTATATTGAAACGTCCCTTTTCATAGCCTTCCACCAGAGTGTTCACTTGAGATCGTTATACATTTTGGCTACACCAGGATGGATACTCAGCTTGGACTTGTGACACTCGTCTAACACTTCCCTTTTAAGCTTTGGGATGTCAGGAACACAAATCCTTCCTTTCAACCTCAGGGTCTCGTCATTATCTATTTGAAAACACGAGGGTTTGCCTTTCTGAATCCTTTTGATCATATCCTTAATAAAATTATCCTCCTTCTGAAGAATAGATATTTTTTCAATTAAGGAAGTCGTGATAATAAAACTGGCGATCATTTCATTCTTTTGGCTTAACGCATCTGCCACGACATTGGCTTTCCCTGGAGTGTATATAATCTCAAAGTCGTATGCTGCAAGGAACTCTATCCAACGTTGCTGCCTCAGATTCAGGTCTTTCTGGGTGAACAGATACTTTAACGACTGGTGATCTGTAAACAGTTCAAATCTCTCACCCAGTAGATAGTGCCTCCAGATTTTCAAAGCGAATACTATCGCCAATAACTCAAGATCATGAGTGACGTAGTTTTTCTCGTGCGGCTTCAGCTGACGGCTAGCATAAGCAATCACTTGTCCTCTTTGCATTAACACTGCGCCTAGGCCTTCTCTAGAAGTATCAGTCTAGACTTTCAAATCCTGATTGCCATCGATGATGGTTAACACTGGAGCTGTCGTTAACCTTAACTTTAGCTCTTCAAAAGCCTCTTCACTTTCTGGAGTCCATTTGAATTTAGAGTGCTTCTTTGTAAGCCTCGTTAAGTGACCAGATATCTTCGAAAAGTTTTTAACGAACTTCCGGTAATAGCTAGCCAATCCAAGAAAACTGCGGACTTCTGTAGGAGTGCTAGGCTGCTTCCAGTTTTGAATAGCTGTGATTTTGCTTGGATCCACAGCAATTCCTTCTTTCGATACGACGTGGCCTGGAAATTTTACTTCATCTTGTCAGAATATACATTTGGATAGTTTGGCTTTTAGAATGTTCCTTCTCAGAATTTCTAGAACCTGTTCTAGATGCTTCTCATGTTCAGCCTTTGATTTAGAGAAGATTAGAATATCGTCAATGAAAACCAGAACAAATTTATTCAAAACTCCTCTGAACACTCTATTCATCAAATCGACGAAGTATGCTGGAGCGTTACATAAGCCGAATGACATTACTAACCATTCGTAGAATAAGTCGGGACCTCTGAATGCTGTCATTGGAACACACTCCTCGGCGATACGAAGTTGATGGAAACCTGTAGCTAGGTCCATTCGTAAAAATACTTGTGCGCCGTTTAATCGATCCAACAAATCATCAATCCGCGGCAATGGATATTTATTCTTTATGGTCTGCTTGTTCAAATCACGATAATCCACACATAGCCGTAGAGTACCTTCAGATTTTGGGACAAACACCACTGCTGCTCTCCAATCAGAGAAACTAGGCCTGATCAGACCTTTCCATACTAGCTGTCGTGTTTGATTGTCAAGTTCTTCTTTCTCCTTCAAGGACATTCTTCGGATAGCGTGAACTACCGGCCTTGCATTCGGAATCAAAGCATTCTTGAAATCTATTTCTCTTTGTGGGGGTAAGCGAACAACTTCTTCAAACACATCCGCATAATTTTTGACGACAGGAATGTCTTTGATGAGGTCAGGAATATTCTCTGTGACTTCAGGGATATTTTCTATTTGGGCTGGAGAGACATCCAAAGCTGCCCAGAAGTCTTTTCTATTAGCTTTCTTACCTTCACAGGGAATGGTTATATAACCACCTGATTTTATCTTTGCCTTAACGATCCTGTCGGCGCATTTAACCTCTACCTCATATTTGGTTAGCCAATCCAATCCCAGAATAAGATCGAATTCATTAAAATTCATGACGATAGAGATAGTAGGGAATTTATAGCAGGAAAAAGAGACAGGTACTGCACAAACCCAACTGAGACCGATGGAACCCCCGACCATATTTTGGACAGTCATTGGTTCTTTGAGCTTCTTCACATTCAAATTCAACTTCTTAACTGCATTCTTGGCAATGAAGCTTCGTGACGCGCCTGTATCAAACAACACTTTAACTGGAATGTTCTTGACATTGAGTGTGCCTTCTAAAACATCAGACCTTTCCTGAGCAGACGAAGATGCAGGCACTTCTGCCACTTCATTTACATGTACTGCCTCAGGCTTTCTGAATAGCGGGTAGGCCTTTGAAAGATGACCGGTCTGATGGCATTGACTGCACTTTCTATTCTCTTGAAACTTCTTACCGGATTTAGTTTCATCTTTCTTTAGCTTCTTCGAGGGTTTACAATTCCTGGTCAAATGCCCCTGTTTATGGCAATTACTGCATATGGCAGTCGTTGCTGGTTCTTTTTCGGATCTGGCCCTTTTTCGATTGACTTTGGGCTCCTTACTGACCTCAGACATTGTACTGGCCTCAGGACGATCAGTTTCAAACTCAATTTTATTACTAGAGCTGACTTCTTCTTCGTACTGTAGCATACCTTTCTTGTCTAGATCTTCGTACTGATAAGCCATGTATATCATTTCTGAAAAGGGGAGCTTCACCTTCCTCATTACACTGTTCTGATATTTTCTTTGAAGCCCGTTGATAAATCTCAAATTCTTCCTCTGCGGATTCTCAATTAGATGAGGGGCAAAGTGGGAAAGTTCATTGAATTTCTTATGATATTCGTTAATGGTCATACCTCCTTGTATCAGATAAGAAAATTCATCACATAGCCGTTCAATCGCTTCAGGAGGAGTAAATCTTTCCAGGAAAATCACTTTGAATATATCCCAGGTGATATCACCTTCTGGATCATCCTTGATAACTGAATCCCACCAGAACAAAGCTTCATCTTTGAGTGCCCAGGAGGCCAGTAATCTTTTCTGGTCATCCCTCAGCTTTAATCCTTCGAAGATTTCCTCAACCGAACGAATCCAAGCTTGTGTTCTCATAATAGATTCCTCACCCGAGAAGGGCTTTCCACCCAGATTTCTATATTTCATATATAGGGCTTCAATATTCGGGTCAGTGTCACTTCTTCTGTTTCTGGCACTCATTTTCTAGTTCTTCTACAAATAGCAGATCAAGTGTCAGGTCAACAGAAAAGATATTTCAAAATATAGAGACAAATACTTGAATGTAAATGCGTCTATCTAGGTGTTATTTCATTCTGGTACTCATACTAGGATATTACTGATCCTATCTGTAATGAGTTATCCGTCCTAGAACACTACAGGTTCTATTTCTAACGAGTTCGTTAATATGTTATATTCCAGAACTAAGCTTAACCAAAGCTCTGATACCACGTTGTGACGACCCCATTTCCCGTTCAGACGGAGACAAGGGTAATCTTTGGAATATAACACAGAAACAGATAATAGCAGTACATAAATAAATAAATACACCAGATAATGAACAGCAGAATATACTGGATAAGAGTAATCATCAGAGTTACACAGTATACAGGATCATACTTAGTACCAATACAGTTCCTATATACATAAATGTCTATAGCGGAAAACAAACATAATGTACAATAGGAGCTGAACAACATAAAAAGAGATAAATGATAGAATCCATCTTCAGCTCCAGCTATCCAGAAAGAACCAGCTAAACCTGAATATAAGGCTGCCCATGTAGAAAAAGGGGCACCCGAGTTTGAAAGTGAAACAAACAACGAGTCAGTCATGGGACTGGTATAAGAAATCTACTCAACACATTCAAAATATGGCTAATCACAGGACCACGCCACTTTCGTGGAACGGGTTTACTCCATTGGATTGCCAGTGCTTTAAAACAAATCTTTCTTTTAAACAACGCAATGCTTTTTATAAAAATGAAGCCATTATAAGACTCAGTTCCCATCACACAATGCAACGCAAACCGGAGGATAGAGTTTTTACCTTATAACGGCCAAAAGATGCTTGATACGAATAAAACAAAAGCATTTGATAGTATTGCTAGTGTTATTTGTTTTGAAAAACAATTTCAAATCATAACTATCAATCATAGATGGCATTAATGCCCCATACCACTATGCCGCCATATATAGGTGTACAATCAAAACCGCACAGTCACGTATTTGGAAATTGGATTTCCGTCATGAACCAAGGCAAAAGATAGTCCTTACCGACTTCGAGACTGCCTAGCCCGAGTGTAACACCCCACGTCCATTAATGTCACTCACAAAGGGAATGCATTAACTTCCATGGAGGTTATAAGTGAATATAGAACAGAAAAATTACAACAAGACAGATAATAAGTAGTACTTGGAAATCTAAAACTTCATTTTATTGTAGTGGAAATTAAACATGTCTGTTTCATCATAAAACCATAAATCAGAGTCAAGTACAATATCCATCTTCATAAAAACAAAAATACATAATCCCATTTCACAAATAGCCATTAAAGAAGATAACAAGCTGGACTTTACTTCAACGGTCCAAGCTTTCCAAGAGAGATAAAGCAATCCAATCAAACTCCACTAGAGCTGGGTCCACCCTGAGGACCTGAAGGGGGAAAAAGGATAGAAATGGAGGGGGTCAGACATAAAGTCTGGCGAGTATGATAATTCTAACAATACTATTATCAAAATAACTAGACTAAGGCATAAGATGGAAGACAAGTAAATGTCTATGAACTATTAGGTATGGAAGACCAGATAAAGATAACGTTAAAGATAACGTTAAAGGCACACCTAATTACTAACGAATAATTACTACACTGCACCGCACCAGTCACCCTCAAAGTTTGATCCCGCTTGCTTCACACAGAAACTATATAAATTGCCTTGCGTACCCCTAGCTGACTACATAGGTGTCGTCTGCCCCTATCTCCACTAGGTGTACCCCACTACCCACTTTCGATCGGCTCCCTACTCGTAGATACCCGTGCTGGCCCCACAGTGGGGTGTACCACTCCCATAAAGTGGCAACCCGATACAACTTGAGAATGCACGGCTTATACCTACACGATGCAACAACGTCTTACCTACCAGCCCAGGTCCATACACTCATATGAAACCCGTTGGACTTGCGTTGCCACCGCTCCCCGTTTTGGCCTCTTATAGTCAACCCAACATGCGTGTCCCGTCCTCGACTTGGGTCTAGCCCACAAAGATACGTTTGGGATACTGGTTGAAATGGGCCCCCACAAGCTACCCACCTAAGCTTGTCACCACTAGTATATCCCACTTAACCCTCTTAGTCATGTTCATTTACATGTGTGTTTGGTTAAGTCTTACTAATCGTATTTCACATGTCACTAAGGGCACCCACTAGATTCCTCATGCCACCCAAGGCACCTACTTAACCCCCATGTCCCACCTTACATGTTTATCTGGTTAAGTATTTCTTAATTCATTCAGGCCATAACCTCATAAAGACCTCTCACATTAGACTGGCATTTATGGCAGCTGGATTTGCCGGGCGGGTCCGGGCAGTCTTACACCATAAAAGAGTCTAACCTCGTGTCTTTACAACTGTTATGCTTTAGTTTAGGCCTAGGACCTCTCACATTGGGCTGACATTTGTGACCACTGGATTTGCCGGGCGGGTCCGGGCAGGTTTACGTCACAAATGAGTCCAACCTCGTGTCCTAAGCATTGATTATCACTTATAATCTTTTACCCCAGTTTTAATAATTCCCTATTCAAATTATTAATTAACTCCAATTTTAATGATGCCCATAATTGACTCAATTATGGTCATCCACTCATGGCGTGCAAAATCATATCAATTGCACCCCAACTTCTTATTATTAAATCCTTAATATTACCCCTACCCCCACGTTTATACGTTCGCTTTTTCAACGTAGAATATACGTTAGACTCGAATAGTCTAACTCATAGCACAAAGATAAATTATCACAACATATGAACAAATAAAATAATCCAATCATAATAGGGGTGAAACTTGCATAAACTACACATGTTAAGGATCTAAAGGTGTCAACTTGTTAAATGTCACAATTTACATGATATGATCATAACCCAAATTTATGTATGAACTTGCATATGGGGTTTTTAGGCAACATAATGATGGTGTGAACTAGCATAGAATTTCACATATGTCATAGCATAATTCTAGATGTCATAATAGATGTCATGGCATATGTTCATAACTTTTACTAATCAACCTAAACTTGCATATGTGACTTGTCATATAGATCAACATAGCCCAAATAGTATCAATATTATGATTTGATTAACATGAACTAATTAGCATAGATAATAACATCATGACTTTTTAACATGTATGATTCATCACAACTTAGCATAGAAACTCTCAACATACATAACATCATCATAGCATGATTTACAGCATATAGGATATCATCACCACATAGGATAGGATTTATAACATACATGATAGCATAAGATTTACAACAACATATATGACAATTCACATCATCTACACATAATCCATTCATGACATAACCTAATTAGTTTAACAATAATCTTGTTAAGATCATCATACTCACAATTAGAGAAGAAAAGAGAGTCTTGATTTGCTTTAGAGTTGAGTAGAATTAGGTTTTGATTAGCTTTTCTTCCTTCTTAGTTGGCGGCGGCTCCACTGAGTTCCATGGCGGCGGTATGACGGTAGCTATTCTATTTTTCATATGAATTAGGGTGAGAGACTAACTAGGTATTTATAGAGTTTAGGGTATATTTAGACCGTCAGATCAACTCAGAACTAACATTAACCGTTTAATTTGCCAACTCAGCCCTAAAGACACATCAACAGCTGAAGATTGGGCTCAGTCAAAACCCTAGCCGACTGACCAGGTCGACACTATAGTCGACCTGGGGGGGGGGGGAGGGGAGGTCGACACTAGTGTCGACTCCCCAGTCGACCTGCCTGGGTGGGAATTTTCCCGCCCAGCCCGCTTCTGCATTTTCAGTTTGATTTTTTTTTTAAATTTCCTGCGAGCTGTTTTGAATTTTCTGAAACTTCCGATGGCCATAACTTCTTCATACGAAGTCCAAGTCATGCAAACTCAAACTCTATTTCAACCAGAATACTGAGACGAACACAATGGCGCAACTCGTTTCCCACAATTCTCACGTCTGAGATTAGTTATTCTTTAATTTGTGAATATTAATATTATCAGAATTACGGGGTGTTACATTCTCCCCTCCTTAAAGGATTTCGTCCCCGAAATCTTCAAGTTAAGAAGAATGTATATCCTAACATCCAATTGTCCATCTACTCAACCATCAAACACAGGCATCCATTGTCCTTAAAGACTTCTAATGCTGTATGAACATATGCAAGAAGTGTGTGTATATGTTCCTTATCTAATGCAAAATCAGGCGGTCCACTGATTCAGTTGACCTCCTTAATGCAAACCATGATAGTGCCATGCGTCCATTATGTATGCAAAAGTTCTCTAGTGCTACATATTATCTCTATATGCGTGCACAATCATCATCCGAATGCAGTATCCATATGATAATACAATCATCATACATCCATTTTACTAAATACATCCATATATATGCAATATGCAATATGAAGTGACTGAGCCGATCTAGTGCCTAATAGTGTGTGTATATGCATCCACGAGCAACCACTAGCAAACACTTGCATCCACTTTGCATCCATCATACATAACATGTCTCAAACACATGTTTCAACCATAGGATTATCCTAACTAAAGGTCAAAGATACTAGCGAGAGGATACTCTAACGGTAAGATAAGTACAAGATAAGCGATAAAGGAGAAATTAAAGGACATACCCTAAAAAAGAAAAGGGTACAACGAACGCATCTTTTCTTCTGTCTCCCAAGTAGCGTTGCTCTCATCATCTCCCCATTGTACTTTGACTAGTCTGACCTCTCGATTTCTCAGCTTCTTGATCTCCGACCCAAGAATGCGCGTAGGAGCTCGTCGAATCGTCGCATCACGCTCGATCTCCACCTCTCTAAGCAAGTTCGGCTCTACCACTTCCGCAGTCTCGTGCAAGCACTTCCTCAAATGTGACACATGGAATACGTCGTGTACACCACTAAGTCTCTCAGGCAACTCCACTCTATATGCCATCTATCCAATCTTTTCCTTAATAGGAAATGGCCCTACGAACCTTGGTGCTAATTTCCCAACGGACCCAAAGCGAACAACGTTCCGTAATGGAGACACTTTGATAAAGACCATGTCCCCAACTTCAAACTCAAGATCTGTCCTCCTCTTATCCGCATAAGATTTTTGCCTATCTTGCGCTGCTTTCATCCTCCTTCGAATCAAGTCGATCTTCTCCGAAGTCTCCCTAATCATATCGGGCCCAAGTAAGATCTTATCCGTAGATTCCCACCAACATGTAGGTGAACGACAAGGTCGTCCATAAAGAGCTTCGAAAGGTGCCATGCCAATGCTGGACTGAAAGCTGTTATTATATGCGAACTCCACCAATGGAAGATGCTCTTCCCATGTACCCCTAAAGTCTAGGATACATAGCCTCAAAAGATCCTCTAGAATGCGATTCACCCTCTCAGTTTGGTCGTCCGTTTGAGGATGATATGCGGTGCTCAAACATAACTGAGTCCTTACCGCCTCTTGTAAGCTTCTCCAAAATTCGCTAGTGAAAATAGGATCGCGGTCGCTCACTATGCTGGAAGGAACACCGTGCAAACGAACTATCTCTCGGACTTATACAGAAGCTAACCATGGAGCAGCCCTCTTACTCTTCACGGGAATGAAATGGGCGCTCTTAGTAAGTCTATCTACTATAAACCAAATCCCCGTATTATCCTTCCTTGATCGCGGTAATCCATCCACAAAGTCCATCGAGACACTTTCCCACTTCCATAGTGGAACCTCCAATGCGTGAAGCAATCCATCGGGTTTCTTTTGCTCCGCCTTTACTTGTTGGCATACCAAGCATCTAGCGACATACTCGACCACATTTTTCTTCATGCCGGCCCAAAAGTAAACTCGCTTCATGTCTTTGTACATCTTGTCCCCGCCGGGATGAATGGTCATCTTCGAATGATGTGCTTCGTCAAGAATAGTCTTCCTTAGGTCATCGTCTTTTGGTACACAAAGTCTACCGTCCCTACGTAACAAACCCTTATCATCTAGGGTATACCTACGGAGATGGCTTGATGACTCCCCTCCTTTGAGCTTTCCTACTAACTCAACCAACTGTGGGTCGTCTCGCTGTGCCTCGCCAATCCGTCCCAAAAGCGTAGGTATGACCTCCAAGGATGCTAGCAAACCGGGTACGAAGTCAACGGAAGGTCTAAAGTCAAATTTCAAAATGAACCCTAAACTTTGCCGCTCAACAAACAAAGGACTTAAGGATAATCTTTTTCTACTTAAGGCATCGGCCACTACATTAACCTTGCCAGGGGTATATGTTATCTCGAAGTCGTAGGATGCTAAGAACTCCATCCACCTTTGCTGCCTTAAGTTCAAGTCCTTCTGAGAGAACAAGTATTTTAATGATTTGTGATCAGTGAATAATTCGAATCTCTCGCCAAGAAGATAATGACGCCAAGACTTAAGTGCGAAAACAATAACGGCCAACTCTAGGTCATGTGTAGGGTAATATTTCTCATGCGCTCTCAACTGCCTTCCACCATAGGCTATTACCCTTCCCTCTTGCATTAAGACTGCACCTAGTCCTGTCCCACAAGCGTCAGTATAAATGGTAAATGGCTTACTCCCGTCTGGCAGCACTAAGACTGGGGCTGAGGTCAAAGCTCTCTTTAAACGTTGGAACGCATCATTACAATCTACGTCCCACGCGAAGACTAGGTTCTTCTTCGTCAGGCGTGTCAATGGAGCTGATATCTTTGCGAAGTCTTTGATAAACTTCCTATAGTAGCCAGCCAACCCCAAGAAACTTCTCACTTCGGTAGCACTTTTAGGGACCTTCCAATCTTGGATGGCTACCACCTTCGCGGGATCCACAACTATCCCTTCCTTGGAAACCACGTGCCCTAAGAATCGTACTTCTTTCCTCCAAAAGCGACACTTAGAAAATTTAGCCTTAATATTATGCGCTCGTAGGGTCTCCAACACTTCCCTAAGATGTAGGGCATGCTCTTCTTCATCCTTAGAAAAGATCAAGATGTCGTCTACAAAGACTACCACGAATTTGTTAAGGTACTCCCTAAACACCCTACTCGTCAGATCAACAAAGTATGCGGGGGCGTTTGTCAAACCGAAGGGCATCACTAGCCATTCATAGAAACCGTCCGGAGTCCTAAAGGCAGTCTTGTCAATGCTATCCTCAGCCACTCTCAACTGATGGAAACCATTGGCAAAGTCCAACTGCGAAAATACTGAGGCGCTAACTAACTGATCGAAGAGATCGTCAATCCTCGGCAGTGGGTGTCTGTTCTTCTTAGTAAGCTTATTAAGTTCTCTATAGTCCACACAAAGTCTAAGGGACCCATCCGCCTTCGTGGCAAATACTACTGGAGCACCCCACTCCGATATACTACGTCTTATGAACCCCTTCTCAAGCAACTCCTTCACTTGATTATCGAGTTCCCTCCTTTCACGTGGAGCCATGTGGCGTACTGGCAAAGATACTGGTTTCGCATTATCCACAAGATATATTTGAAAATCTATCTCCCGCTTCGGAGGCAAGCCCTTCACCTCCTCAAACACATCCGAGTATTCTTGGACCACTCTAACAGATTGTAGATTTTCCTCAGACGCGTCAAGCGATTCTAAATAACTTAGCATAACGGAATTTATGGGACTACAAAAGATTTCGAGAGCGTTACCAAGGCGAGTCACGAGCCTAACTACTCTCCTTTCACAATCAAGAGCGGCCCCATTTCTGGATAACCAATCCATTCCTAAAATTAGCCCATAGCCCGTGAAGCCCAACACATAAGCATCACATCTAAACTCAACGCGAAGTATAGAAATTTTCAAATCCAAACACATCATGGACAAATAAGCTGAGCCCCCAATTGGATTCGAAAAAACTAAGGGATCCTCTACTAAACTGGTGTTTAAGTGCAGCGATTCAACTAATGACGTAGAGATAAACGAATGCGATGCGCCCGAATCGAATAAAGTACGGACATGATGATCAAACAGAAAAACTAAGCTTTCAACAAAAATGGTTCTACCTCGCTCTTGCAGCGGTGGGACCGTGAGAGCCTGAACTTGTCCCCTTGCCTGCCCTGGTGCCATAAGAGCCTGCACCTGTCCTCCCGAGGTAGCTCCTGCCCTCTGCCCCTTCTTTGGGCAGTCCTTCACTAGATGTCCCGCCTCACCACAGTGAAAACAGCCAGTCTTCTTTTTCTTTCGGCAATCCTTGCTGAGATGGCCTGGTGTCCCACAGTTAAAGCATTTCATCTTTCCCTTGCCATTACCGTCTTTACCACCCTTCTTGTTTTGCTGTTGTGGTTTCTTCTGATCCCCTTTCTTCTCGGGTGCCTTATCAGCTTTAGCGCCTTTCTCCTCGTGCATGAGTGCCATGTCTACTAGCTTCTCAAAGGTGGCCCCCATAGGGATGTGGGTCATAGCCAACCCTTGTAATGGCTCATTCAATCCATTAACGAACCTCAAAGCCTTCTTCTCCGGCGTGTTCACTAAGTCCAAGCCAAACCTTGCTAACTAATTAAATTTGTTGACATATTCTTTCACTGATGAGCTTCCTTGCTTTAATGTCAAGAACCTTTCCATATATAGATTCTCTTCTGCCCTTGAGAGAAACTTCGCCTCAAACCTACGTCTGAAATCCGCCCAAGAATCAACAGGACGCTCCCCATTAGTGACCTCCCACCAAAACGAGGCCTCTCCCTTCATTAACCAAGCTGCTAATTTGACTTTCCTCCCTTCTTCCACTTCAAAGATTTCTAGCAATTCTTCCACCTCCCTAAGCCAATCTCTAGCTTCCACAAACGTTTCTGACCCTTGAAAGGGTTTTCCACCCATAGCCTTAAATTCCTTGCACGTCTTTGCAAAAGTTTCTACGCGAGGAGGAGGAGGAACGGGTGCAACTGGTGGTGGAGGAACATTGGCCGGACCGGCAGCGACCCTTGCCTCTAGTAACCTTCTATACCATCCGGGTACCGTTACACCATCTGGAAGGTTAAGATCTTCAGCCATGCTGAAACGAAAAAGGAAAGATTCAAAATGGAGAATTCGAAGGATAAAGATATATGGCTATTGGGGATTATGTTTTTCATAAAAACTTTTCTCTTTAAATTACTCATCAAAACATGTTTTTGAAAATACTTCTTCCAAAAATACTTTAGAAAAATAGTTTTTCTAAAAATTTTATCTGTTCTGGTAACCTTAAGCTCTGATACCACGTGTAACACCCCACGTCCATTAATGTCACTCACAAAGGGAATGCATTAACTTCCATGGAGGTTATAAGTGAATATAGAACAGAAAAATTACAACAAGACAGATAATAAGTAGTACTTGGAAATCTAAAACTTCATTTTATTGCAGCGGAAATTAAACATGTTTGTTTCATCATAAAACCATAAATCAGAGTCAAGTACAATATCCATCTTCATAAAAACAAAAATACATAATCCCATTTCACAAATAGCCATTAAAGAAGATAACAAGCTGGACTTTACTTCAACGGTCCAAGCTTTCCAAGAGAGATAAAGCAATCCAATCAAACTCCACTAGAGTTGGGTCCACCCTGAGGACCTGGAGGGGGAAAAAAGATAGAAATGGAGGGGGTTAGACATAAAGTCTAGCGAGTATGATAATTCTAACAATACTATTATCAAAATAACTAGACTAAGGCATAAGCTGGAAGACAAGTAAATGTCTATGAACTATTAGGTATGGAAGACCAGATAAAGATAACGTTAAAGATAACGTTAAATGCACACCTAATTACTAACGAATAATTACTACACTGCACCGCACCAGTCACCCTCAAAGTTTGATCCCGCTTGCTTCACACAGAAACTATATAAATTGCCTTGCGTACCCCTAGCTGACTACATAGGTGCCGTCTGCCCCTATCTCCACTAGGTGTACCCCACTACCCACTTTCGATCGGCTCCCTACTCGTAGACAATCGTGCTGGCCCCACAGTGGGGTGTATCACTCCCCTAAAGTGGCAATCCGATACAACTTGAGAATGCACGGCTTATACCTACACGATGCAACAACGTCTTACCTACCAGCCCGGGTCCACACACGCATATGAAACCCGTTGGACTTGCGTTGCCACCGCTCCCCGTTTTGGCCTCTTATAGTCAACCCAGCATGCGTGTCCCATCCTCGACTTGGGTCTAGCCCACAAAGATACGTTTGGGATACTGGTTGAAATGGGCCCCCACAAGCTACCCACCTAAGCTTGTCACCACTAGTATATCCCACTTAACCCTCTTAGTCATGTTCATTTACATGTGTGTTTGGTTAAGTCTTACTAATCGTATTTCACATGCCACTAAGGGCACCCACTAGATTCCTCATGCCACCCAAGGCACCTACTTAACCCCCATGTCCCACCTTACATGTTTATCTGGTTAAGTATTTCTTAATTCATTCAGGCCAAAACCTCATAAAGACCTCTCACATTAGACTGGCATTTATGGCAGCTGGATTTGCCGGGCGGGTCCGGGCAGTCTTACACCATAAAAGAGTCTAACCTCGTGTCTTTACAACTGTTATGCTTTAGTTTACGCCTAGGACCTCTCACATTGGGCTGACATTTGTGACCACTGGATTTGCCGGGCGGGTCCGGGCAGGTTTACGTCACAAACGAGTCCAACCTCGTGTCCTAAGCATTGATTATCACTTATAATCTTTTACCCCAGTTTTAATAATTCCCTATTCAAATTATTAATTAACTCCAATTTTAATGATGCCCATAATTGACTCAATTATGGTCATCCACTCATGGCGTGCAAAATCATATCAATTGCACCCCAACTTCTTATTATTAAATCCTTAATATTACCCCTACCCCACGTTTATACGTTCGCTTATTCAACGTAGAATATACGTTAGACTCGAATAGTCTAACTCATAGCACAAAGATAAATTATCACAACATATGAACAAATAAAATAATCCAATCATAATAGGGGTGAAACTTGCATAAACTACACATGTTAAGGATCTAAAGGTGTCAACTTGTTAAATGTCACAATTTACATGATATGATCATTACCCAAATTTATGTATAAACTTGCATATGGGGTTTTTAGGCAACATAATGATGTTGTGAACTAGCATAGAATTTCACATATGTCATAGCATAATTCTAGATGTCATAATAGATGTCATGGCATATGTTCATAACTTTTACTAATCAACCTAAACTTGCATATGTGACTTGTCATATAGATCAACATAGCCCAAATAGTAACAATATTATGATTTGATTAACATGAACTAATTAGCATAGATAATAACATCATGACTTTTTAACATGTATGATTCATCACAACTTAGCATAGAAACTATCAACATACATAACATCATCATAGCATGATTTACAACATATAGGATATCATCACCACATAGCATAGGATTTATAACATACATGATAGAATAAGATTTACAACAACATATATGACAATTCACATCATCTACTCATAATCCATTCATGACTTAACCTAATTAGTTTAACAATAATCTTGTTAAGATCATCATACTCGCAATTAGAGAAGAAAAGAGAGTCTTGATTTCCTTTAAAGTTGAGTAGAATTAGGTTTTGATTAGCTTTTCTTCCTTCTTAGTTGGCGGCAGCTCCACTGAGTTCCATGGCGGCGGTATGACGGTAGCTATTCTATTTTTCATATGAATTAGGGTGAGAGACTACCTAGGTATTTATAGAGTTTAGGGTTTATTTAGACCGTCAGATCAACTCAGAACTAACCTGAACCGTTTAATTTGCCAACTCAGCCCTAAAGACACATCAGCAGCTGAAGATTGGGCTCAGTCAAAACCCTAGCCGACTGACCAGGTCGACACCCAGGTCGACACTATAGTCGACCTGGGGGGAGGGGAGGTCGACACTAGTGTCGACTCCCCAGTCGACCTGCCTGGGCAGGAATTTTTCCGCCCAGCCGGCTTTTGCATTTTCAGTTTGATTTTTTTTAAAAAAAATTCCTACGAGCTGTTTTGAATTTTCTGAAACTTCCGATAGCCATAACTTCTTCATACGAAGTCCAATTCATGCAAACTCGGACTCTATTTCAACCAGAATTCCAAGACGAACACAATGGCGCAACCCATTTCCCACAATTCTCAAATTTGAGATTAGTTATTATTTAATTTGTGAATATTAATATTATCAGAATTACGGGGTGTTACACTGAGTCTCAGGATCATAGCTCGAGTGACCCTTGGATCGTCAGGGCCGGTCCACCGATGTGGATTAAAATTCCTGGACACTGCGTTTCCCCGCCCTTTGGGGCGTAAAAGAGCCAACGAATGACTCCATCGGACCCGGATCGTCCGATCTAACCGAGGCGCCTCGCAACAGTAATAACCACATAAGTCAAACTCGTCAGGGCGTGTAAAACCACTGACGCCACTTCTAGCTAGGAAGAAACGCAGGCCCTCCCTGATGTCATCTCCCGTTTCTAGTTCATACCGGGGTGTGAGGCTCGCGAATTTACGTTATACACAAAGCTACGCCACAGAGGCGGTGCTTTGATCATCACCACAAGACTTTGCTTTTCAACAGAAGCCCTGATCATTTGCCACTTAGGCATGCCACACTAGCAATTCATGCCATACGACTGATGTCCATCGATATATAACCTCTAAGCTCGTGCGTTTCAGAGATGGGCATTAAGAAAAAGAATAAATTCTCGCTGCCAAACAGATGTATATTTAATAGAGATCAATCAACACAGAATAAAATCCAATGTCAGACACACAGTCCATTTACAAGTCCGTCCTGGGTCTGAACGAAACCGGAGGCACTAAATACCTCGCAAACCCATCGATCACCACGTACGTCTGGACGATCACCACTCATTATCCATATTTCGGGATGCCTCCCAATCAGGACCACGGTTACCATCCAAACGAGGTGAAGATCTCCGATCTTCGACCATCGTCTTCATCTTCAATTTCTTATTGTTGATTCAGTCATTCAAAATGGGATGAACCCGGTCTTTCTGAGCAACTCACATATATAATAAACAAGTGCAACACTAACATACACATGCATCATTTCAATTCATTAGTCACTAACCGTCAATCAGTAAGAGAACGATTTCCCAAATGTTAACCCCGAAGGCCGAAACCAACATCAGATCAATACCCAAGAAACCATTCAACTTAGCCAACCTTCAGTTAATTTATAAATTTCACAACCATATCGTTTATAATATTCTATAACAATTTATCGCTATTTTTATTTATTTTAAAATAGCCATTTATTCAAAACGACACTTCGGGCCATAACGCGGTCGTGGCGCTGTTTTTCTTTAGATTTGATTTACACATATATGATAATCTAACCGTTGGATCTTCACAAAATTTACATAATTAGAAAGATCTTTTCAAAACGAATCCAACGGTTCTAGTTTCGGCAAAATCCGACGGTCGGATCTCCTGGTATAATCGTTTGAAGTTTCGATTTCAAAATACGAACTGCAGCGTCGTTATTCGATTAAATATAATTATATATATATATATATATATAATCGTCTCTGGCGCTGTTTTTCTTCAGATTTGAATTAAACATTCCAGACAATCCAACCGTTGGATTTTTACAAAGTTGGTGTCGTTGGAAAGATATTTCCAAAGCGAACCCAACGGTTGCGATTTCAGGAAAATCCGATGGTCGGATCTCCCGGTATAATCATTTGAAATCACGGTTTCAAAATACGAACTGCAGCGTCGTTATTCGATATATTTTAATTCTATTTATATATATATATATCGATTCTTCGATTTCAAAGCTACATTCTTATCATACATTTGATAAAAATGATATTTTTATCTAACTGTCTTCTATTTCAACACTTCACTATATTTACAATTCATGTATATAATAAAAATGTGATTTTTATTGTAAAACAATTCATTTCAAAACACTATTATTTTATATAGTTCATATAGGTAATAAAAATAGGATTTTTATTATAAAACAATTTATTTCTAAACAAGATTATTTTATGCATTTCATATTGATGTTAAAAATGGGATTTTTATTATAAAACAATTTATTTCAAAATATGAATACCATTCAACACATGAATTTCTATCCAACGAATGTATATCGACTCAACACATGAAGGTTTTCTATAGTTTTTATATATATATATAAATGTGGTTTTTATATTTAAAACACGAATACCATTCAACACATGAATTTCAATTCAACGAATGAATATCGATTCAACACATGAAGGTTTTCTATAGTTTCTATATATAGATAAAAAGGTGATTTTTATATTTAAAACACGAATAACATTCAACACATGAATTTCTATCCAACGAATGAATATCGACTCAACACATGAAGGCTTTCTATTCAATGAATAAATATAGTTTCAACAAATGAAAATAATTCAAACACATGAATATTATTCAAAATTTCGACAGCATAACGGCAGGGTAGTTAAAATCGGGACCGTCCCTAGTACGGCTCCTCGCTCTACCTTAAAACCTCGCGGTTTTTGACAATGGGGAATCATGCATCTAGTTCGCACGCAAGCGGCAAGTATATTTATTTCATTTCCACAAACTAATCCTATGTGGTTTCAACCAAATATTTCTCAACCACAAATGGGTATTTTTCAACCACAATCAATCAATATCAACCACAAACAATTCCAATCAACCATTCGCTATCAATCAATTTTCACACCAATCACAACCAATAAATATCGTCCATGGTTTGTGGACGAGGGGCGTATATATGTATATATAGCAATTCACTTCTATTTCAACACATATATAATTTTTACAACGCATATATAACTTATACATCGAACGCACAACTTATACAATGCTTATACGTGAGGTGTACAACGCTTATATAACCCATACATTGACTATATAATTTATACATCATCGTTTTCCTTATCGTTTATAAATTAGAAATCTCATATTGGGTTCCACTCCACCAAAAATAGCAGAAGGCTCAGAAAAATATGCGGTCTCTTCTAGAAGGTAGAAGACATCCACACGAGTCCACTGTCTCTTGTTTCACTGGATTTCGACAAGAAACGAAAAAGATATGATTTTTCAAAGTTTGCAACGGTTTTAAACTCTTAAAAACAGTTTTAATTAAACAGCCGTATACCGCTATTTTTCTTCAAAACTAGGTTTTAGGATTTCTTTCAATCCGCGAAGCTGCAGCTCGATCGGAGGATACAGCGTCGAAGAGCTACGAGAGAGCTTCGCGCGCGTGGTGGTGGGGTCAGGCTCGGTGCACCCTGGTGGCGGCGGCGGAGGTCGGAAGGCGGCGACTTCGTGGGTCTCGATCTGGCGAAAGGGGCGACGAGGAGGATCGAACAGGGTATGGATGTGACGAGGGGGAGGAGAGCTTTAAAAGAAGACCGGCGGCGATGGCTGATTCGAAGGGGATCGGCCGTAATCTGGTCGGAAAGAGAGGAAGGCTTTTTCACCTTCAGATCGGTCGGGGAGAGAGAATATTAGATTTTTTTTATAAAAATTACGATTGGCCGGTGGGTTTTAAAGCGGTTTTCTGACACGACCACCAATCTAAACCCAACGACTGTCATCCCTAGCGTTTTACTCCCATTCCGAACACATTGGAATATGTTTCATAGGCCCATTCGACTGTTTCAGTCAGTTTCCATTCAATTTAAAATATATAACATTCAATATTCGATTTGAACGTACATTTCAATTTGCAAGGGCCACAAACTGATTCGAAAAATTCCAAAAAAACAAATCTGGCTATGTTTTGATGATACGGTCCCAAAAAAACTAGTTTCATCGAATTCTGAGACCGTTTGCAAAAAGGCCCATTTCTGGTCGATCCAATTTAACTGTAATTGATCAAAACACGTTTTCCTTTGCCACACTCACATACTAGCTTCAAAAATTATGAAATTTGAAACCTAGCAACTTCACATCCCGGATCCAACAAAAGTGTTTCCGTCGAATTCCGAGGTCGTTTGCAAAATGGCCAATTTCACGGGCTATATAAATTCCATAGCGACCTTTCTGAAAATTCATTTGGCCATAACTTTTGCTTTCCGCTATGAAAATTCGATTTTTCAGATTCATTAGAAAGGTATTCACTAACAGATTTAAATATTTTCGGTTTCGCTCAAATCCGTTTTGTTTTGCACCCGGTACAGTCCGACAAAGTTTGAATTCAATTTTTGAAACTACAGCGCCATTTTAGGCCTTGTTTATAATTAGAATTAATTATATTCGTTTTCAAACGTCGATTCAAACTCTCTTTTCATCGCTATTATTTAAAATATTTATTTTAAATATTTAAAATCCATTATTTTAGCCAATTTAAATTTTTTAAATTGGTTCAGATTTTCCGGGTCGTTACATAGGAGCTTCACACCGAAATGATCCACAAATTTCAGACATCTTGGATAGGCTCAGTGAAGGGGAGACTTCGAGTCAGCTCAGTAGATATTCCATAGATGATAAAGGGTGGTTGCGGCGAGATGGAAGTCTTTGTGTTCCTCATATTGGGAGCTTGATAAAGATAGTCCTAGAAGAAGTCCATCATTCTAAGATGACGATTCATTTAGGTGGCGATAAAATGTATAGGCATATGAAGAGGGTTTTCTTTTGGGCTGGGATGAAGAGATGTTGGCAGAGTTTGTTTCTCAATGTTTGATTTGCCAACAAGTTAAAGCTGAGAAAAAGAAGCCCAGTGGTTTACTTCATCCTCTGGAGGTTCCACAGTGGAAGTGGAAGAGCGTCTCTATGGATTTCATTGATGGTTTGCCTAGATCGAAGAAAGGCAACACCGGTATTTGGGTTGTAGTAGATAAACTTAGAAAGAGCGCTTATTTCATTCCGGTCAAGAGCAAGAGGACGGCATCATGGTTGGCAGCAGTTTACGTTCGCGAGATAATCCGTCTTCATGGAATATCTTCCAGCGTCGTAAGTGATCGTGACCCCATGTAACACCCCGAATTTTCTGAGAATATTAAAATTAACAAATTCAAGAAAACTTAATTTTTAGAAGAAGAATTAAGTGAAATGTGTTACGCTATTAAGTTCATCTCAAAATTTTGGTCAACATTGACATTTTGTTTGCATAAAACGGATACCTTATGAAGAAGTTATTAAGCCTTGAAGTTTGTTTGCATATGAGAAATATATATATAGATACATATAAAAATTAAATAAATAAATATGCAAAAAAAGTTCAAAGTAGAGAATCGCGAGGGGGAATAACCGAACGGGCCCATTTTTGAGGTCGACCCGAGCTTCGCTGGGTCGACTAGGGGTTGATTCATGGTGTTTGGCTGTCAACCCGTGGGCCGATTCGCTCTAAGGCAGATGTGGCATCTGATTGGTTCTCATGGTTCAGGGTTAATCTAATGGTCCTAAAACACTCTCTACAACTATATAAGGACCCTAAACCTAAAACCTAATTCTATTATTCACTCTCATCTAAACCTAGCCGCCACTAAAACCTAGGTCAAAATAAAATCTAATCTAATTCAACTAAGAGAATTCAACGATCTACATCAAAGGCGAACAATTCAGTTTCAGAATACAGATCCCTGAAATCAAGTTTTTCCTTTTGATTGTAAGTGTAGTTATCTTTCAGATGTGAACAAATTAAAGACATGGTTTGTAATGAATTGTAAAATAGAATTGTATCAAGTTGTATGTAATGATGATTCATGTTTATTCATGTCTATTCTATCATATATGCCTATGAACTATTGTGGTCTATCGAACCTATCATGTTATGTGGAAATTGATGAGTAAACCTATAATATTTTATAGGAATTTGGGAATGAAATTATCATATGTAAGTTTGGTGATATTATGATACATACAAGTTTTAGGCTAAGTCCTGTCGTTTATGCCTAATTGTTTAGAGCCATTATGCATACATGTTTAGATCTATGACCTTATATGTTTAGATCTACAACTTTATATGTTAGATCCATATGCCTTTTATGATAGATCTAATTTGCAAGTTCACCACTACATGTCAAATTTAACTTGTATAGTTTTATGTAAATTCATATGCTTGTGGTTCATGTTGCATAGATCAAATTTGCAAGTTCATAGTTAAAATTATATTGTTCTATGCCAAATCCATGTGACATATGTGTAGTTAAATCCATACTTTTGTATGATGTTGGAATGTTGCAAAGTTCCTCTTTTCCCCTTTTTTGTTTTATAAGTTAGGCTAAAATATCGAGCCTATCATTCTATGTAATTTTGCGAACGTACAACGGGGATAACGTTAGTGAAAACATGAAATTACCTGTAATTGGCATGTTTGACACATAAGCATGATAAGTGACATGAAAATCGTATAATCTATATACCTAAAATTTTGAACGCGATTTAGAAGGAAAGTGGGCTATGACAATAATTGATTTATAATTTACATATAAATATGTAGGATAAACATGAAAAATTACATGGCATAGATTGGTTCATGAAAAGGTATATTTAGTATACCATTAATTGTGAGCATAATTAAAAGGATAATTATGGCATAATAAAATTGGGAATAATTTACATATGGAATTTATCATAAATAAGAAATATGTAAATTTAGAAGAGATGAATATGCCTAAAGACTGAATTGTGGTGTAAAACTGCCCGGAACCGACCGGTACATCCAGTGACCACAACAATACCTGTCTAATGTGGGTGGTTAGTGCATTGAGCCCAAAAGGACCCGAGGTTAGACTGAGTTATGGTGTAAAACTGTCCGGAACCGACCGGCACATCCAGTGACCACAACGATACCTGTCTAATGTGAGTGGTTGGTGCTTTAATAAAGCTAAGTCAAGATTGGTAGGGTTAAGTTAATAAAGGAAACACTTAACCAATTCAACGTGTTAATTAGACAAGTGGGTGAGGTTAAGTAAATTTAGAACATTTAACCGTTATAACATGTTAATTAGACAAGTGGGTGAGGTTAAGTAAATTTAGAACACTTAACCTTTATAACATGTTAATTAGACAAGTGGGTGAGGTTAAGTAAATATAGAAAACTTAACCGTTATAACATGTTAATTAGACAAGTGGGTGAGGTTAAGTAAATTTAGAACACTTAACCATTATAACATGTTAATTAGACAAGTGGGTGAGGCTAAGTAAATTTAGAAAACTTAACCGTTATAACATGTTAATTAGACAAGTGGTTGAGGTTAAGTAAATTTAGAACACTTAACCGTTATAACATGTTAATTAGACATGTGGGTGAGGTTAAGTAAATTTAGAACACTTAACCATTATAACATGTTAATTAGACAAGTGGGTTAGGTTAAGTAAATTTAGAAACACTTAACCAATATAACTTGATTTATGGAAAGGTTAAGTTAAAATAAGAGGGCAACACTTAACCAATATAACTTGATTTGTAGTAGGGTTAAGTTAACACAAGAAGGCAACACTTAACCAAAGTAACATGACACGTAGGTGGGTTAAGTTAACTTGAATTGATTGATGACACTTAACTAATACAAAAAGATGAATACGTGGGGTTAAGTTAACAAGAAACAGTTGAACAATATAACTTGATGATCGAACGGGGTTAAGTTAATAGGAAACACTTAACCGATCCAACATGATAAGTAAGGAGGGTCAAGTTAATAAGAAATGCTTAACCAACATGACATGATGAATGAGTGGGTTAAGTTAACATGAGCGGACAACACTTAACTAATATGGCGTAATGTGCGGGAGGGTTAAGTACATATCGGGTTGGTGGGTAATATTAGTAAATATAGGCCCACAAAACTTAACCATTAAATAAACATGCTTGAATCAGTGGAAGGGTTAAGTACATATCGGGTTGGTGGGTAATATTAGTAAATATAGGCCCATAAAACTTAACCTTTTATTAAAAATGCTTGAATCGATGGGAGGGTTAAGTACATGTAACAACCCGTATTTTTATAACAGGTTAAATTCATAAATCAAGGCAGAATTAAATTTTAAAATAAGAATCAGGGGAAACAGGTTGCGCCATTGCGTTCGTCTCGGAATTCTGCATGAAATCGAGTCCGAGTTTTCGAAAACCGGAGTTCGTATGACCAAGTTATGACCCTCAGAAGTTTCAAGAATTTAAATAAAATAAAACAGCTCGAAAATAAAGCCAGAAATTCGAAATTCAAACCTAGAGAAGGCTGGCGGGAAAATTCCCGCCCATATACCCAGGTCAACTAGGGAGTTGAGCCCCCCCAACCAGGTCGACTGGGGTGTCGACCTCCCCATGACCAGGTCGACCGGGGAGTCGACCTGGGGGTTGACCTGGCCCCTTTTTCCTGATTCGAGTCTTTTTGTATTTTTCTGAATCTAGACCTATTTTCTGACCATATTCGTGGCTCTAATCCTATATAAACTCACCCCTAGCCTCATTCTCTTCACACCATTTCATTGTATCCTTATGCTGCTTCTGAGATAATCAAAATAATAAGATAAAAAGGAAGAAAAAGGACTGCTTCTTCTCCATCAAGACTACGCTTAGAGATTTGCAAATTGGGGGATTTCAATTAGAACATGATCAATCAAATAGAGATTCAACAATCAAATTCTGCTTTCCAATTCTCGATCCTCGCACTGTAAGTTCCAATTACGTTTAGATGAAAACTATAAACTTGATATGGGCATGTTATAAATTGGAATTTGATATACGTATGATTCATATCTATTCTTATTCTTCTTGAATCTTGACATTTGGGAATATTGCTTTGAAATCAGTTTGGGCCTATTCGCATTAAAAATCAAACATTATCATGCCTATGACATTGAAACCATTGTTAATGGCCAAGGACTATGACTGAGAACATAAGACTATGCCTATGCCTATGACTGAGGACATAAGACCATTGCCTATGACTATGACAAGGACAATTGTGGCTAATCACCTATGACTCGTGACTATGAATTACTGCCTATGATTATGAACATAAGACCATGACCATGACTTTGAAACTATTACAGTTAACTGCCTATGACTATTAGGGTAGTTGCCTAGAACTCTTTTGGATAATTATCCATGACTATTGTATAACTATTGTGGTTAATTGACTATTATAGTTGATTGCTCACAACACTATAGTTGAAAACCATGTTGAACACCGAATTGGCATTTAGTTGGATCCTATACCTAGGGTGTGACTTGCTTAGTTTATTCGTTATTATGTACACCAAAAACCATTGACCCATTATCCTTGTATTTGGCTTGCTTTTGCATGCCTATTCTTTTATGTCAAGTTTTTATTAGGACTATCGCCTTATTTTGCTAGATTTGAAACCCTGTTAATTTCTATATGCCAGTGATGTTGTAACCGATTATCTCAAGTTATATCATGCCAGTCTTGTAATCTCTTTTATCGCTTTATGCTTGTCCCTTCTGCCTATCATAGTTTTGATGTTATTCCCTTTATCTCTAGATTTAGATTTGCTTGTAATTTAGATCGATTAACGTTTACATGCAATGGGAATACGATTTGGGTAGATTAGGCAAAACATGAACTGGTTATAAACATGAATCATGAACTTGATAATAGGCATAAGTTGAAACATGAAACTTGACACGAACTTGACATGAAACTTGAACATGGTCATGACACTAGAATGAACTTGAAAATGGCCAACTCGAGGTTGGGTTGAGTTTGCAGTGTAAATCTGCCCGGAACCGCCCGACAAATCCAGTTACTGCAAACAATAGGATCCAATGTGGGTAGTTGGTCATATCGCGCTTGAAACCCGAGGTCAGACTGAGTTGTGGTGTAAATCTACCCGAAACCGCCCGGCATATCCAGTGACCACAACAACAGGTCTGATCTGAGAGGTTGGGGTGCATTAATGAATTAAATTCCACATGATAGGGTTAAGTCATGAACAAGAAAGACAACACTTAACCAACTTGAAACATGATTGGTAGGGTTAGGTCATGAACTTGAACGACAACACCTAACCAATTGACACGTGAATTGTAGGGCTAAGTCATGAACTTGAATGACAACACTTAGCCAAGTTTGACATGACACGTAGGCGGGTTAAGTCACGAATTTAAATGACAACACTTAACCCATTGGACGGAAACCCTAGTTACGCGGTCCGTTTCAGCAGTAACCCACTAGATGTATCATGGTACCCTGGAACTAGGCAGGATGGGGCACGATTACTGGGCTGATTGTAAGCGACCAGAACGACGTCTGTGTGGGTGCGCCAGTGTAGGTTCAGGAGGGCTATGGTCGTGCACGTGGTCCAGAGTTGAAAAAGCAGGCATTGGGCATCAGTAGGTTTATCTGTGCATGCTTGATTCGTGTCGGTGGTTGGCACCATAGGGCTTGATACACCCTATGGTGGACCTAGCACAGGTGACTACATTCGTGATAGGGCCGTATGACACAGAAACACAATGAGCTAGAACTTGTAGGGAGTCGATCGATTAGTGGATCGTTCCGTTGGACCTAGTAAAGGGTCATTCACGATTTTGGGCCCGGGGATCATTTCATGATTAATACTTGACATGGGTTGGGCTATTAGTACAGTTGGTGCAACGAACCTTGAACATGCGATGCTATACTTGACCTATACTTGATTCATCATGTTATCTTAGTCTATCTTATCCATCTTGACATCATACTTATGTTTACTTTCAGTTTATACATGTCATGTTACCTTTACATGTTTTTATGCCGAAAGTCACTTGGACTTACCAGTCTTTATGACTGACCCGTTTCCTTTCACCTCTTTTTATTTCGTTTCTTCCTCCAGGTTCTCAGGGAGGAAACTCTAGCTCTTAGCTTGGATTTAGCTTGCTTTCTGTCAGCTCATGTACGGTTTGGTCTTGAGCTATGCTATGGCCGCACTTCTGCTATTTTTGGGGAATAATTTACTTTTGTTATTTTAAGTTTATGCTTCTTTATTTAAAACTTGATGAAATGGAACAATGACAACTTGTACTTTGAATATTTGAGGTTTTGACTCTTTTCTTGAGAGTAATAAGATTTGGTTTTTAATTTCTTCCGCTGTTTCATTTATGTTCTGTCTTGTAATATTTCTGTGTTTGTTTACCTTGATAACGCTCCTCCAAAACTAGTGCATTCCCTTTGAGAGTGACCCTAGCGGAGGTGGGGCGTTACATTTGGTATCAGAGCAGAAGGTTACCAGACTGGGCAAAATCTTTTAAAAACCTTCTGAAACTATTTTCAAAACCGTTTATAAAGAAGCATTTTTCAAGAAAAGTTTATTTTGAAAAGGCTATTCCCCAAAAGCCATTAGCACTTTCCTTTGTTTCCTCATTTGAATCTCTATCTTTTCGTTTTTCAACATGTCTGGGAATCTTAACTTTCCAGAGGGCATGCCAATACCTGGCCGGTTCAGGAGGTACTTAGAGGCTAGGGCCAACGATGCAGGCCCAGCAGACATTCCTCCGCTAGCTGCAGTGATTCCTCCTCCTCCTCCTCGTGGAAATGCTTTCACAAAGACGGGTAGAGACTTCAAGGCTATGGGTGGAAAGGACTTCTATGGGACTGAGTCCTTTGTGGAAGCAAGGAACTGGCTGAAGGAGACTGAAGATTTGTTCGTCATCTTCTAAGTTGACGATAGGCAAAAGATACAGCTAGCAGTGTGGTTGCTTAAAGATGAAGCTTCGTATTGGTGGGGGATTACCCATGCTGAGAGGCCAGTGGAAACTTGGGAAGACTTCCGGATGAGATTTGAGATGAAATTTCTCTCCCAAGCTGAAAGAAGCCTGCAGATGGAGAAGTTCCTAACTCTTAAGCAAGGAAGCATGACGATCAGGGAGTACGTCAATCAGTTTAATCAGCTGGCCAGATTTGGGCTGGATTTAGTGAACACCCAACACAAGAAGGCTCTTCGCTTCGTCAGAGATTTGAATGAGCCGCTACACAGCCTTACTATGACTCATGTACCCATGGGGGCGACCTTTGAGAGCTTGGTGGATATAGCCCTACTTTATGAAGAAGACGAGAATGGCAAGAAGGAGGTCAAGGCGAATGATTCTCAAAACAAGAAGAAAGACTCCGAGAAAGGAGGCAAGAACAACAACAATAGTAATGATAACAAGACTCGTGAGAAAAGAAAATGCAACTTCTGTGGTATTGAGGGGCATATAGTCCAGGATTGTAGAAAGAAGAAGATGAATATGGGAGCATGCTTTCAGTGTGGTGATACTGGACATATCAACAAGAACTGCCCTAAGAAGCAAGGGCAAGCCCCGCAAGCAGGACCTTCTGGGGGTACATCTTTAACTTCTCCTCCTTGATGCTTTGTTTTATCTTGCTTATCTTCTCGATCCTATCTTGAGAACCTTAGGTAGAACCATATGGATGGAAACATGTGTTTGAAACATGTTATGGTTGATGTTTGCAAATGGTTGCAAGTGGTCGCAAGTGGTTGCTCGTGGTTGCATAACACACATTAGGCACTAGATCGGCTCAGACACGTTTTCATATTGCATATGCATGAGTGTTTATACTTGTTTATGGATGAAATTGAATGTGTTATCATGTGGATATTGCATATGGATGAATGTTTGTGCACACGTATAGTGTTTATGTGACTAGGATTATTTGCATACATGTTGGATTCATGACACTAAACATATTTTGCATTAAGAAGATCAAACAGGCCAGATCATTTGCATTAGATAAGGAACATACACACACACTTTCTGCATATGTTCATATAGCATTAGAAATCTTTTAAGGACAATGATTGCTCGTGAATGATGGTTGAGTAGATGGATGGTAGGATATATTCTTCCTAATTTAGAGATTTCGGGGACGAAATCCTTTAAGGAGGGGTGAATGTAACAACCCGTATTTTTATAACATGTTAAAGTCATAAATCAAGGCAGAATTAAATTTTAAAATAAGAATCAAGGGAAACGGGTTACGCCATTGCGTTCGTCTCGGAATTCTGCATGAAATCGAGTCTAAGTTTTCGAAAATCAGAGTTCGTATGAACAAGTTATGACCCTCAGAAGTTTCGGGAATTTAAATAAAATAAAACAGCTCGAAAATAAAGCCAGAAATTCGAAATTCAAACCCAGAGAAGGCTAGCGGGAAAATTCCCGCCCATATACCCAGGTCGACTGGGGAGTCGACCCCCCTCACCCAACCAGGTCGACTGGGGTGTCGACCTCCCCATGACCAGGTCGACTGGGGAATCGACCTGTGGGTCGACCTGGCCCCTTTTTCCTGATCTGAGTCTTTTTGTATTTTTCTGAGTCTAGACCTATTTTCTGACCATATTCGTGACTCAAATCCTATATAAACTCACCCCTAGCCTCATTCTCTCCACACCATTTCATTCTGTCCTTATGCTGCTTCTGAGATAATCAAAATAATAAGATAAAAAGGAAGAAAAAGGACTGCTTCTTCTCCATCAAGACTACGCTTAGATATTTGCAAATTGGGGGATGTCAATTAGAACATGATCAATCAAATAGAGATTCAACAATCAAATTCTGCTTTCTAATTCTCGATCCACGCACTGTAAGTTCCAGTTACTTTTAGGTGAAAACTATAAACTTGATATGGGCATGTTATAAATTGGAATTTGATATACGTATGATTCATATCTATTCTTATTCTTCTTGGATCTTGACATTTGGGAATATTGCTTTGAAATCTGTTTGGGCCTATTCGCATTAAAAATCAAACGTTATCATGCCTATGACATTGAAACAATTATTAATAGCCAAGGACTATGACTGAGAACATTAGACTATGCCTATGCCTATGACTGAGGACATAAGACCATTGCCTATGACAATGACAAGGACAATTATGGCTAATCACCTATGACTCGTGACTATGAATTACTGCCTATAATTATGAACATAAGACTATGACCATGACTTTGAAACTATTACAGTTAATTGCCTATGACTATTAGGGTAGTTGCCTAGAACTCTTTTGGATAATTATCCATGACTATTGTATAACTATTGTGGTTAATTGACTATTATAGTTGATTGCCCATAACACTATATTTGAAAACCATGTTGAACACCGAATTGGCATTTAGTTGGATCCCATACCTAGGGTGTGGCTTGCTTAGTTTATTCGTTATTATGTACACCAAAAACCATTGACCCATTATCCTTGTATTTGGCTTGCTTTTGCATGCCTATTCTTTTATGTCAAGTTTTTATCAGGACTATCGCCTTATTTTGCTAGATTTGAAACCCTGTTAATTTCTATATCCCAGTGATGTTGTAACCGATTATCTCAAGTTATATCATGCCAGTCTTGTAATCTCTTTTATCGTTTTATGCTTGTCCCTTCTGCCTATCATAGTTTTGATGTTATTCCCTTTATCTCTAGATTTAGATTTGCTTGTAATTTAGATCGATTAACGTTTACATGCGATGGGAATAAGTTTTGGGTAGATTAGGCAAAACGTGAACTGGTTATAAACATGAATCATGAACTCGATAATAGGCATAAGTTGAAACATGAAACTTGACACGAACTTGACATGAAACTTGAACATGGTCATGACACTAGAATGAACTTGAAAATGGCCAACTCGAGGTTGGGTTGAGTTTGCAGTGTAAATCTGCCCGGAACCTCCTGGAAAATCCAGTTACTGCAAACAATAGGATCCAATGTGGGTAGTTGGTCATATCGCGCTTGAAACCCGAGGTCAGATTGAGTTGTGGTGTAAATCTGCCCGGAACCGCCCGGCATATCCAGTGACCACAACAACAGGTCTGATGTGAGAGGTTGGGCTGCATTAATGAATTAAATGCCACATGATAGGGTTAAGTCATGAACAAGAAAGACAACACTTAACCAACTTGAAACATGATTGGTAGGGTTAGGTCATGAACTTGAACGACAACACCTAACCAACTTGACACGTGAATTGTAGGGATAAGTCATGAACTTGAATGACAACACTTAGCCAAGTTTGACATGACACATAGGCGGGTTAAGTCATGAATTTAAATGACAACACTTAACCCATTGGACGGATACCCTAGTTACGCGGTCCGTTTCAGCAGTAACCCACTAGATGTATCATGGTACCCTGGAACTAGGCAGGATGGGGCACGATTACTGGGCTGATTGTAAGCGACCAGAACGACGGCTGTGTGGGTGCGCCAGTGTAGGTTCAGGCGGGCTATGGTCGTGCACGTCGTCCGGAGTTGAAAAAGCAGGCATTGGGCATCAATAGGTTTATCTGTGCATGCTTGATTCGTGTCGGTGGTTGGCACTATAGGGCTTGATACACCCTATTGTGGACCTAGCACAGGTGACTACATTTGTGATAGGGCCGTATGACACAGAAACACAACGAGCTAGAACTTGTAGGGAGCTGATCGATTAGTGGATCATTCCGTTGGACCTAGTAATGGGTCATTCACGATTTTGGGCCCAGGGATCATTTCATGATTAATACTTGACATGGGTTGGGCTATTAGTACAGTTGGTGCAGCGAACCTTGAACATGCGATGTTATACTTGACCTATACTTGATTCATCATGTTATCTTAGTCTATCTTATCCATCTTGACATCATACTTATGTTTACTTTCAGGTTGTACATGTCATGTTACCTTTACCTGTTTTTATGCTGAAAGTCACTTGGACTTACCAGTCTTTATGACTGACCCGTTTCCTTTTTCCTCCTTTTCTTTCGTTTCTTCCCCTAGGTTCTCAGGGAGAAAACTCTAGCTCTTAGCTTGGATTTAGCTTGCTTTCTGTTAGCTCATGTACGGTTTGGTCTAGAGCTATGCTACGGCTGCACTTCTGCTATTCTTGGGGAATAATTTACTTTTGTTATTTCAAGTTTATGCTTCTTTATTTAGAACTTGATCAAATGGAACAATGACAACTTGTACTTTGAATATATGAGGTTTTGACTCTTTTCTTGAAAGTAATAAGATTTGGTTTTTAATTTCTTCCACTGTTACATTTATGTTCTGTCTTGTAATATTTCTGTGTTTGTTTACGTCGATAACGCTCCTCCAAAACTAGTGCATTCCCTTTGAGAGTGACCCTAGCGGAGGTGGGGTGTTACAGTACATATCGGGTTGGTGGGTAATATTAGTAAATATAGGCCCACAAACTTAACCAATAGGAAACCCTAGTAATGGAGGCCCATTTCAGCAGTATCCCACATGGATGTATCACAGTACCCTGAACTAGGCAGGGTGGGGCACGATTACTGGGCTTATTATAAGTGGTCAATGCAGCGGCAGGAGGTACGTCAGTGTAGGTTCCAACGATTTACGGGCGTGCACGTACTCTGGAGTGGGAAAAAGCAGGCATTGGGTACCAGTAGTTATACACTGTGCATCTTGAATCGTGTCGGGTTGCTATCATAAGGATTGATACACCTTATGGCAGGACCATCACTGTAACACCCCGCAATTTTAAATCGGGACATAAGATATAATCAAAGAATAATTAATTTCAAATGCGAGAATTAAGGGAAACGGGTTACGCCATTGCGTTCCTCTCAGAATTTTACTTGAGATAGCCCGAGTTTGCATAAATCAGACACCATATGAAGAAGATATGGACGAACGAAGTTAGGCAGAAAACCAGAAGAAGAGAAGAAAAAAATATAAATGCACTGGCGCACCTGGGAAGTGCGCCAGTACGAAAATTGCACTGGCGCACCTGCCAAGAGCGCCCAGGTCGGGCTAAAAGCCCTCACAACTTTCTAGTGTGTTCTGATCCGTACTTTGACTCATTGCTGAGTCCTTTCTGACTCCTTGCTGTGTCATTAAGGCTGAGGTGTCACCCTATCCTGACAGAATGGTTGTGGTTAACTCTAAGTTCATCTAACAGCTCTAATTAAATTGAAATTCTATATAAACAACCTTACACTCAACCCTAAAATCACACTAATTCATTCCAAGAGCCGTCATACTGCCATACTTAACCTAGGACAACCACCATTCACTTTCAACTAAAAAGAAAACTAGAAAGCTATGAAGTGAATCAAATCTGAATTATAAGAACAATGATCTACATTAAAGGCGAGCATTCCAACTTCAGAATTCAGATTCCAGAAATCAAGAATTCCTTCTTTGTAAGTTCGGTTATTCCTTAGATTTGAACGTGTAATTGGAATCGTGAATGTAATAAATCAAAATATAGAACTGTACCTATTTGCAAGTTCATTATCTTTGATTTATGCTGATGTCAAATCTAAAGTTATCTATTCCTGTGGATTTGATTCACGACTATGACTATGAGACTTTTGCCTAAGACTATGAAATTGTTGCCTATGAAGCTATTGCCTATGACTATGACTAAGATACTTTTGCCTATGACTATGAGACTATTGCCCACGATTATGATTCATAACTATGAGACTATTGCCTATGACATTTGTTAAGAAACTATTGTGATTAGTCGCCCATGACTATTGTGGTTAATTGCTTATAACTATTGTAGTTAGTTTCTTATGCCTATTCCCATTGTTACGATTAACCAATCATGTTGTACCTTGAACTGGTATTATGTTGGATCAAATCACCTATGCCTATTCCCTTAACTATGTTGGATCTCATATTTAATGTGTAACTTGTCCAATTTATTCCTATCCACTTTTATGTACACCGAACCTGTTGGAGCCATTATTTTTGCATGCCTATTCTTTTATATCAATTCTTGTGCTTATCCCCTATTCCTCTTGTTAGTGCCGTTTCATGAGTACTTAGAAAACTTGTGAAATCATGTTATACGTACGATTATGATGCGGGGATTGGGCGTAGCTTAATTAAGATAATTTGGCGTAATAAATACATTGTAAAAATCTGAATTGGCTATAATAGTGAATAATTTACATGCACATTAGACTTGGGCACAAATGATAAATTTTAATTGGCCGCAAAGTATGTAATTGGCATGTAAACCAAGTTTTAGACATAAACGGTAAACTAGAATATTAAATCTAGTTTTGACATGAACTATAAATTGGGATACTAGTCTAGAATGGGCATGAATTGTAAAAGGGGAATATTAAATCTAAATTGGTATAAACTGCAAGTTGGGTTAATTGATAGCTAAATCAAGTTTTGGGCACAGAACATAAGTATGTTAATTTGCATGACAAATGAATATGACCTAGGCTAAATTGATTTATGGAAAATTTACATGAATAGTAAATATGTAAAATTAGAGAAGAGTAAAATGCCTAAACTGAGGTTAGACTGAGTTGTGGTGTAAAACTGCTCGGAACCACCGGGTACATTCAGTAAGCACAACAATACCTGTCTAATGTGAGAGGTTAGTGCATCAAGCCCAGAAAGACCCGAGGTTTGACTGAGTTGTGGTGTAAACTGCCCGGAACCGACTGGCACATCCAGTAACCACAACAATACCTGTCTAATGTGAGTGGTTGGTTCTTTAATTAATTAATCAAAGCTCATGAACAATCAAGCTAGAAATGTTGAGGTTAAGTAATTAAGGAAACACTTAACCAACTTAACATGTTAACAAAGACAAGAAGGGTGGGGTTGAGAAAACACTTAGCTAATTCAACATGTTAACTAGACAAGATTGGTAGGGGTTAAGTTAATTTGGAAACTTAACCAGCTTAACATGTTAACAAGGAAAGTTTGTAGGGGTTAAGTAACTAAGGAAACACTTAACCATTATAACATGTAAACTAAACAAGTGGGTAAGGTTAAGCAAATGTTTAACCGTTATAGCATGCTAACTAGACTAGATTGTGGAGTTAAGTAAACTTAGAACACTTAGCCGTTATAGCACGATAAATAAACAGGGTTAAGTTAATGAGAGACACTTAACCAGTATAACCTGACAAACGAGTAAGGTTAAGGAACACTTAACCAATTTGACATGATGTAGGGGTAGGTTAAGTCAACATGAACCGCTAGATAACACTTAACCAATTTGACATGATATATAGGTAGGTTAAGTCAATGTAAACTGCTGGATAACACTTAACCAATCCAACATGATGAGGAAGAGAACTAAGTAGTAAATCTTAGTTAAGAGGACTAAGTTGTAAACCTTAGTTAAGAAAACGAACAATTCAGGAAACTAAGTAGTAAACCTTAGTTAAGAGAACTAAGTAGTAAACCTTAGTCAAGAAAAACAAGTAGAATACGAGGAGGAGCGAACGTCCATCTGATCATGAAGAAGGCTCCAATGAACTGGGTTACGAAGCACACAACTTCGAGGGGACGTGAGGGTACTCTTGGTATCCCTCTGTGAGGCTGCAGATGATCCTCTTGGGCTCATAGAGGTTAAGATCTGCGTTAGAAGAGGCAAGGGTATGCCTTGGTTGCAATAATAAGGCAATCTAAAGACTAGGATGGACCAGCATGATTCGGCGAGGCCAGTTTTTGCCCTGTGATAGCAACTCGTCGTGTACCTACCATCTTGAGTCAGTCGAAATACGTGCAGCGGAAAGACGAAGAACTCCAACAGACCATATACTTGCTATCTAGTTATGGTTGAGGTTGGTCCATAGGTTTGTGGGGGCATAGAGGGGCCTGCGTACAGTTCTCATTCTTGATTTTCTTGGGTGCCTTTCATTTGTTAGTTAAGGGAGGGGTCTAGTGGGACCATAGCCACTGTAAAAGCAGACCTTAGCATCTGCAATTGACAAATATCTGAAAGCTCCTGACCGAGTTCCCAGTTTCTTGATTAGCCCTGCCACGGGACTTGGGTCGCACATATAGAGGACATGTGCATCTAGACATCGATAACGATTCACGACACATACGTGGGGAAAGTTAAGGAACATATACCGCTTTGGGTAGTGTGTCCTAGACTAGGGGGCATCGTTCGATAGGTAGCATAATCCCTAGTTGACCTAGGTCGCGTAAACCCCAAATCCGAGAAGCTTCAATAGGTAGCATAAACCCTAGTGGCCCTGGGTAGCGTAAACCCTGGTTGAATCTAGGAAGCGCTCAATAGTAAACCCTAGATTAGATCTAGGTAATAAATGGAATCCCCGTAATAGATGTACACCTAAAGGCAACCACAATTACGAGGATTGGGATCACGTTATTTTATGATCATTTTATATAGATTACTAGTTTGGACACTAGTTAGGTAGTGCAGAGATACAGAAATCAGTATAACATGGTAGTTGCAAAGCAGAGAAGGAGTAGAAGCCCATTCAGTTTATCAGTATATTGAGTTTATCAGTATATCCAGTTTATCGGTA
This sequence comes from Allium sativum, assembly GCA_030737875.1. NCBI lineage: Eukaryota > Viridiplantae > Streptophyta > Magnoliopsida > Asparagales > Amaryllidaceae > Allium > Allium sativum. Next base: position 376,950,187 of record CM060922.1, read on the forward strand.
CATTCTGTTTGTCTTGCCATATCCCATGCTTATCCCATGTTATCTTGTTACTATGGTTTAGTCTTATATTTAGTTTATTCATGTCATGACCCTTTTCCTCGTTTAAATGCTAAGAATCACTGAGCTTACCAGGCTTTATGTATGACCTTGCTTTCGCCTCTTTTCTTCCATTCCCCCCCAGGTAGTCAAGGAGGGAAAAGCTCAGCTCATTCTGGGGCCGTTACTCTTTCCGAGCTTGAAGATTCTTTGGCGCATTGCTTTGAACTCCATTTTCTACTGCTATGGCTGGCTCATGCTTTATTGGGGAATATCATTGTTAGTTTGTGCTTCTTTATATTAAACAAGATAGGTGCTTTGTTGTAATAAGTATTGGTGTTGTAAAACAATCTTTGTACAAGCTATTTTAATCAATAAAGGTTATTTATTTTCCGCTGCTTTATTTGTCTATCTTGTAATTTTTCTGCATCTTGTACTAAAAATGCTCCACCGAAGTTAAGGCATTCCCTTTTGAGTGACCTTAACGGAGGTGGGGTGTTACAAGCACAGGATATCTACACACAAGAGAGGGCTGATGTAACACCCCACACCCGCTAAGGTCACTCACTAAGGGAATGCCTTAACTTCGGTGGAGTATTTTAAGTGAATATAGAACAGAAAAATTACAACAAGACAGATATAAGTAATACTTGAAATTTAAAACATCATTTCATTGCAGCAGAAGGTAAACATGTTAAGTTACATATCAAAAACCAACAAGAGTCAAGTACAAAATATCCATCTCGATAAAAACATAAGTACATAATCCCACTACATAACTAATAGCCATAATAGAAAAGATAAGCTGAGCTTTACATCAACGGTCCAAGCTCCAAAAGATAGATAGAGCAATCTGATCAAAGCCCACTAGTGCTAGGCCCACTCTGAGAACCTGAGGGTTGGGAAAAAGATAAAAACAACGGGGTCAGACATAAGTCTGAGCGAGTCCTATAACTTTAACAATACAATCATTAAAGTAATTAGGGTATGATATAAACTTGGTATGGTAACGACTGAGGATAAATGACTACACTAAGCAGCCAACTAGACACCGGAAGAACGAAGATATCGGTAAAGACGCATCTACCCACCCAAGGGTAATTACTACACTGCACCACACCAGTCATTCCTACTTAAAGGTTGATCCCATCCATGGACTTAGAAAATATTAGTAGTTTTGTGTACCCCTAGCTGACCACATAGGTGCCGTCTGCCCCTATCTCCACTAGGTGTACCCACTACTCCCCAAGCGATCGGCTCCCTAACGTAGATACCCGTGCTGGCCCCACAGTGGGGTGTATCATTCCCCAAAGTGGCAACTCGATACTATCAACGGTGCACGGCTTATACCTACACGATGCAACAACGTCTTACCTACCAGCCCGGGTCCACACACGCATATGAAACCCGCTGGACTTGCGTTGCCACCGCTAACCCGTTTTGGCCTCTTATAGTCAAGCCCAGTACGCGTGTCCCGTCCTCGACATGGGTCGAGCCCACAAAGATACATATGGGTTACTGGTTGAAATGGGCCCCCACAAGCTACCCACCTAAGCTTGTCCCTTTTCTTGTGCATCCCACTTAACCCTTTAATCATGTTTAATTACATGTTTCCACTTGGTTAAGTATTCTAATCGTATTTCTATTGCCACCCAAGGCAACCCACTAGATTTCCACATGCCACCCAAGGCACTTACTTGATCTCCACATGCCACCCAAGGCACCCACTTAACCCCTCATGCCCCACTACATGCTTATCTGGTTAAGTGTTTCTTAATTGATTAAGACCGTAACCTTTGTAAAGACCTCTCACATTAGACTGTCTTTTATGGCAGCTGGATTTGCCGGTCGGGTCCGGGCAGCCTTACGCCATAACAGAGTCTAACCTCGTGTCTTTACACTTGTCACGTATTTAGTTTATGCCTAAGACCTCTCACATTGGGCCAATCATTTGTAGCCGTTGGATTTGCCGGTCGGGTCCGGGCAGTCTTATGCTACAAAAGGGTCCAACCTCGTGTCTTAGTCGATTAATTACACCTAATTAATCACCCCCATATTTTGAATTAATTTTCCCTAATTAATTCCAATTCAATGATGTACATAATTGACTCAATTATGTCCATCCACTTATGGTATGCAACTTCATACCAATTTCACCACAATTTTGTTAACATGAATATTAACCCCATCGTTCCCCACGTAATACGCTAACATGACATACTTAAAAGGGAAGATTCATCACAAATACAATGGGTTCAACTTAGCATAACATTAGCCTCAACATGGGTTTTAAAGGTGTCAACTTGCATATATGACCATAGCATCAAACCCAACTAGCATAAATAATCAACCCAAACTTGCATGAATCACATATGTCATAAAGAGGGTAACTTGCATAGATGTTCATGTCATAGACCTATCATAAAGGGATAAACTTGCATACATGTCATAGGTCTAAAAAGGGATGAACTTGCATATGTTACTCATATCATAAAAAGGGGTAAACATGCATATATATGCATGACATACAAAGGGGTAAACTTGCATATGTATGCATATCATACAAAGGTGTAAACTTGCACATGTTACTTGCATATAATCAAAAACCAAACTTGCATAACATGTCATATATGAACTTGCATATAATCAAACACCAAACTTGCATAACATATCATATATGAACTTGCATATAATCAAACACCAAACTTGCATAACATGGTGTCATAATGGATCAATGTTTATCATAGTGATTTGCATAACTAGCATTATGAACATATAGCATAAAACTTGCATAACTAGCATCATGGACATATAGCATAAAACTTGCATAACTAACATCATGAGCACATAGCATATGATAACATAACTTGCATTGATCCACATTCATAACCATAACCTCATTACATCCTATCATAATTAGTTTAGCAATTGCTTGCTAAAGGCATAGAAACTCACAACTTGTTGATTAGCACTCCTATGAAGAAGATTAAGTTGCTAGAGTTGATTAGAAGTTGATTTGAGAAGCTATCTTCCTCTTTAATTTGTGGAGGCTCCTTCTAAGTTGCAATTTGACGGCATGATGACGTTGTATCCAATTTTAGTATGAATTAGGGTAGTCTTAGGGTGTATTTATAGATTAGTTAAGTGTTTTAGGCCATAGGATTAACCCTAGGATAGTTTAGAGCCATCAGATCTCGTCACAAGCCAACAAACACAACCCAACAGCCAAAACAGTGCACCCAGGCCAAACTAGCTCGGCCACCTGTGTCGACTGGGGTGTCGACACTACTGTCGACACCCCCCTGTGTGTCGACTCCCAAGTCGACTCCCCAGTCGACTTGGGGTGTGGCGGGAATTTTCCCGCCAACCCCAATTTCTGCATTTGAAACCTGTTTTCGAAATTTGAATTTTCTGAAAACTTCGTTGGGCCTTAACTGGGTCATACGGACTCCGATTTTCGAAAACTCGGACTCTATTTCGCGTATTTTTCCGAGACGAACGCAATGGCATAGCCCGTTTCCCCTGATTCCGATCTTAAAATTTAATTCTGCCCTGATTTATATTATAACAAGTTATTCAACTTACGGGGTGTTACATTCTCCCCTACTTAAAGGATTTCGTCCCCGAAATCTCTAAGTCAAGAAGAACGTATCCTACCAACCAAACAACCATCTACTAAACCATCAAACACTGGCACCCATTGTCCTTAAAGTTTCTAATGCTGTATGAACATATGCAAAAAGTGTGTGTATATGTTCCCTGTCTAATGCAAAATCAGGCGGTCTACTGATTCAGTTGACCTCCTTAATGCAAACCATGATAGTGCCATGCATCCAATATGTATGCGAAAAAACCCTATCGACACATACTATCTCTACATGAGTGCACAATCATTCACAATAAAAATGCATCATCCATATGATAACGCAACCATTATACATCCATTAATATAGCTACCTACACACAATTATATGCAATATGAAGTGACTGAGCCGATCTAGTGTCTAAAGTGTGTGTATATGCATCCACGAGCAACCACTAGCAAACACTTGCATCCACATGCATCCATCAATCATAACATGTCTCAAACACATGTTTCAACCATAGGTTTACCCTACATAAAGGTCAAAGGTACTAACGAGAGGACACACTAAAGATAAGATAAGTACTAGACAAACGATAAAGGAGAAGTTAAAAGACATACCCTCAAAAAGGAATGGGTACAGTGAACGCATCTTCGCTTCTGTCTCCCAAGTAGCGTTGCTCTCATCATCTCCCCATTGCACTTTGACTAGTTGAACCTCTCTGTTTCTCAACTTCCTAATCTCTGACCCAAGGATGCGGGTAGGAGCTCGTCGAATAGTCGCATCACGCTCTACCTCCACTTCTCTAACCAAGCTCGGCTCTACCACCTCTGCGCTCTCATGTAGGCACTTCCTCAAATGTGACACATGGAATACGTCATGTACCCCGCTAAGTCTCTCGGGTAAATCCACTCTATATGCCATCTGTCCAATCCTTTCCTTAATAGGAAACGGTCCTACAAACCTTGGTGCTAACTTCCCAACGGACCCAAAGCGAACAACATTCCGTAATGGAGATACTTTGACAAAGACCATGTCCCCAACATCAAACTCAAGATCCATCCTCCTCTTATCCGCGTAAGATTTCTGCCTATCTTGCGCTGCTTTCATCCTTCTTCGAATCAAATCAATCTTTTCCGAAGTCTCTCTAACCATATCAGGCCCAAGCAAGATCTTATCCGTAGACTCCCACCAACATGTAGGTGATCGACAAGGCCTTCCATAAAGAGCTTCAAAAGGAGCCATACCAATACTAGACTGAAAGCTGTTATTATACGCGAACTCTACCAATGGAAGATTCTCTTCCCATGTACCTCCAAAATCTAAGATACATAGCCTCAAAAGGTCTTCTAGAATACGGTTCACCCTCTCGGTCTGGCCGTCCATCTGAGGATGATATGCGGTGCTCAAACACAACTGAGTCCCTACCGCCTCTTGCAAACTCTTCCAAAACTCGCTAGTGAAGATGGGATCTCGATCACTCACTATGCTAGAAAGTACACCATGCAACCGAACTATCTCTCGAAGGTAAACTGAAGCTAGCCATGGAGCAGTCCTCTTACTCTTCACGGGTATGAAATGGGCGCTCTTAGTAAGTCTGTCTACCACAACCCAAATTCCCGTACTACCCTTCCTCGATCTCGGTAACCCATCAATAAAATCCATCGAGACGCTATCCCACTTCCATTGCGGAACTTCCAATGGGTGAAGCAACCCACCAGGTTTCCTTTGCTTCGCTTTCACTTGTTGGCACACAAAACATCTAGCGACATACTCGGCCACATCCTTCTTCATACCGGCCCAAAAGAAAACTCGCTTCATGTCTTGGTACATCTTGTCCCCACCGGGATGAATGGTCATCTTCGAACGATGTGCATCATCAAGTATAGCCTTCCTCAAACCCTCATCTTGCGGTACACAAAGTCTACCGTCTCTACGCAAGCACCCCCTATCGTCTAGGGTGTACCTACTCAAATGGCTGGACGACTCCCCCCTTATGAGCCTCTCTACCAACTCAACCAACTGTGGGTCGTCCCGCTGTGCCTTGCCAATCCGTCCCAAAAGAGTAGGTCTGACCTCTAAGGATGCTAGCAAACCGGGTACAAAGTCAACGGAAGGTCTGAAGTCAAACATCGAGATAAATTCCAAGCTTCATCGTTCAACGAACAATGGACTCAAAGACAACCTTCTTCTGCTTAAGGCGTCTGCCACCACGTTACCCTTGCCAGGGGTATACGCTATCTAGAAATCATAGGATGCTAAGAACTCCATCCACCTTTGCTGTCTTAAGTTCAAATCCTTTTGAGAAAACAAGTACTTCAATGATTTGTGGTCGGTGAACAATTCGAACCTCTCGCCAAGAAGATAATGGCGCCAAGACTTAAGCGCAAAAACAATAGCGGCCAACTCTAGATCATGTGTAGGGTAATTTTTCTCATGCACTCTCAACTACCTTCCCCCATAGGCTATTACCCTTCCCTCTTGCATTAAGACAGCGCCTAGTCCTGTCCCACAAGCATCGGTATAAACAACAAATGGCTTACTCCCATCTGGCAACACTAAGACTGGAGCTGTGGTTAAAGCTCTCTTTAACCGTTGGAACACATCATCACAATCTACGTCCCATGTGAAGACTAGATTCTTCTTCGTCAAGCGAGTTAATGGGGTTGATATCTTCGCGAAGTCCTTGATAAACTCCCTATAGTAGCCAGCCAACCCCAAGAAACTCCTCACCTCGGTAGCATTCTTCGGAACCTTCCAATCTTGGATGGACACTACCTTTGCGGGATCCACAGCTATCCCTTCCTTAGAGACCACATGTCCTAAGAACCGCACTTCCTTCCTCCAAAAGTGACATTTAGAGAATTTAGCCTTAAGGCTATGCGCTCGAAGAGTCTCCAACACTTCCCTAAGATGTAGAGCATGCTCTTCTTCACTCTTAGAAAAGACCAAGATGTCATCCACAAAGACCACCACGAACTTATTAAGGTACTCCCTGAACACCCTACTCATTAAATCAACAAAGTATGCGGGGGCATTCGTCAAACCAAATGGCATCACCAGCCACTCATAGAAACCATCCGGAGTCCTAAAGGCAGTCTTCTCTATACTATCCTCAGCCACTCTCAACTGATGAAACCCCGTGGCTAAGTCCAACTGCGAAAACACTAAGGCGCCAACCAACTGATCAAAGAGATCATCAATCCTCGGCAATGGGTGTCTATTCCTCTTTGTAAGCTTGTTGAGTTCTCTATAGTCTACACAAAGTCTGAGGGACCCATCCGCCTTCGTGGCAAAAACCACTGGATCACCCCACTCCGATATACTTCGTCTTATGAACCCCTTCTCAAGCAACTCCCCTACTTGCTTATGGAGTTCCCTCCTCTCACGAGGAGCCATGTGGCGCACTGGCAAAGATACTGGCTTAGCATTGTCCACCAGATATATTCGGAAGTCTATCTCCCGCTTCGGAGGTAAGCCCTTTACCTCCTCAAACACATCCGAGTATTCCCGGACCACTCTAACAGATCGCAAACTCTCGACCGAAGCGTCAAGCGATTCAAGATAACTTAGCATAACAGAATTCATGGGATTACAAGAGATCTCGAGAGTGTTCCCCAAGCGGGTCATGAGCCTAACAACTCTCCTTTCACAATCAAGAACGTCACCATTACTGGATAACCAGTCCATGCCCAATTAACCCATAGCCCGTGAAGCCCAAAACAAAAGCATCACATCTAAACTCAACGCTAAGTATAGAAATCTTCAAACCCAAACATATCATGGACAAATAAGTGGAGCCCCCAATTGGGTTTGAAACAACCAAGGGATCATCTACTAGACTGGTGTCTAAGTGCAGTGACTCAACTAATAATGATGAGATAAACGAATGCGATGCGCCAGAGTCGAATAAAGTACGAACAGGATGATCAAACAGAAAAACCAGACTTTCAATGGAAATAGTTCTACCTCTTTCCTAAATCGGTGGAATCGCAAGAGCCTGAACTTGCCCCCTTGCCTGACCTGGTGCCATAAGAGCCTGCACCTGTCCTCCTGAGGTAGATCCCGTCCTCTTCCCCTTCTTAGGGCAGTCCTTCACTAGATGCCCTGCTTCGCCACAGTGGAAGCAGCCAGTCTTCTTCTTCTTCCGACAATCTTTGCTTAGGTGGCCTGGTGTCCCACAATTGAAGCACTCCTTCTTTCCCTTGCCACCGTTGCCTTTCCCACCCTTATTTTGCTGTTGAGGTCTCTTCTGATCTCCTTTCTTTTTGGGTGCCTTATTAGCATTGGGACCCTTCTCTTCCTCATGCATAAGTGCCATGTCTACTAGCTTCTCAAAGGTGGCCCCCATAGGGATGTGAGTCATAGCCAATCCATGCATCGGTTCATTCAAGCCTTTAACGAACCTCAGAGCCTTCTTCTCCGGTGTATTCACCATGTCTATGCCAAACCTTGCCAACTGATTAAACTTGTTGACATATTCCTTCACTAATAGGTTTCCTCGCTTTAGAGTCAAGAACCTTTCCATATACAGATTTTCTTCCGCCCTCGAGAGAAACTTTGCCACAAACCTTTGTCTGAAATCCGCCCAAGAGTCAACAAGGCGCTCTCCATTAGTGACCTCCCACCAGAACGAGGCCTCTCCCTTCATTAACCAAGCAGCTAACTTGACTTTCTTTCCTTCTTCCATCTCAAAGATGTCTATCAACTCTTCCGTTTCCTTAAGCCAATCCCTAGCTTCCACAAAAGTTTCTGATCCTTGAAAAGGTTTCCCTCCCATAGCCTTAAATTCCTTGCAAGTCTTAGCAAAAGTATCCGCGCGAGGAGGAGGAGGGGGAGGAAGATCGGGTGCAACTGGTGGTGGAGGAACATTTGCTGGACCCGCAGCGGCGGCCCTAGCCTCCATCAATCTCCTATACCATACTGGTATCGCTACAACCTCCGGAAAGTTAAGATCTTCAGCCATGCTGAGACGAAAAAGGAAAGATTCAAAACGGAGAATTCGAAAGATAAAGATATGGCTATCGGGGATTATGCTTTTCTTTCAAAAACTTTTCTCTCAAAGACATGTTTTTGAAAATACTTCTTCCAAAAAATAGTTTTTCTAAAAAAATTATCTGTTCTGGTAACCTTCAGCTCTGATACCACGTGTAACACCCCACACCCGCTAAGGTCACTCACTAAGGGAATGCCTTAACTTCGGTGGAGTATTTTAAGTGAATATAGAACAGAAAAATTACAACAAGACAGATATAAGTAATACTTGAAATTTAAAACATCATTTCATTGCAGAAGAAGGTAAACATGTTTAGTTACATATCAAAAACCAACAAGAGTCAAGTACAAAATATCCATCTCGATAAAAACATAAGTACATAATCCCACTACATAACTAATAGCCATAATAGAAAAGATAAGCTGAGCTTTACATCAACGGTCCAAGCTCCAAAAGATAGATAGAGCAATCTGATCAAAGCCCACTAGTGCTAGGCCCACTCTGAGAACCTGAGGGTTGGGAAAAAGATAAAAACAACGGGGTCAGACATAAGTCTGAGCGAGTCCTATAACTTTAACAATACAATCATTAAAGTAATTAGGGTATGATATAAACTTGGTATGGTAACGACTGGGGATAAATGACTACACTAAGCAGCCAACTAGACACCGGAAGAACGAAGATATCGGTAAAGACGCATCTACCCACCCAAGGGTAATTACTACACTGCACCACACCAGTCATTCCTACTTAAAGGTTGATCCCACCCATGGACTTAGAAAATATTAGTAGTTTCGTGTACCCCTAGCTGACCACATAGGTGCCGTCTGCCCCTATCTCCACTAGGTGTACCCACTACTCCCCAAGCGATCGGCTCCCTAACGTAGATCCCGTGCTGGCCCCACAGTGGGGTGTATCATTCCCCAAAGTGGCAACCCGATACTATCAACGGTGCACGGCTCATACCTACACGATGCAACAACGTCTTACATACCAGCCCGGGTCCACACACGCATATGAAACCCGTTGGACTTGCGTTGCCATCGCTAACCCGTTTTGGCCTCTTATAGTCAAGCCCAGTACGCGTGTCCCGTCCTCGACATGGGTCGAGCCCACAAAGATACATATGGGTTACTGGTTGAAATGGGCCCCCACAAGCTACCCACCTAAGCTTGTCCCTTTTCTAGTGCATCCCACTTAACCCTTTAATCATGTTTAATTACATGTTTCCACTTGGTTAAGTATTCTAATCGTATTTTCTATTGCCACCCAAGGCAACCCACTAGATTTCCACATGCCACCCAAGGCACTTACTTGATCTCCACATGCCACCCAAGGCACCCACTTAACCCCTCATGCCCCACTACATGCTTATCTAGTTAAGTATTTCTTAATTGATTAAGACCGTAACCTTTGTAAAGACCTCTCACATTAGACTGTCTTTTATGGCAGCTGGATTTGCCGGTCGGGTCCGGGCAGCCTTACGCCATAACAGAGTCTAACCTCGTGTCTTTACACTTGTCACGTATTTAGTTTATGCCTAAGACCTCTCACATTGGGCCAATCATTTGTAGCCGTTGGATTTGCCGGTCGGGTCCGGGCAGTCTTATGCTACAAAAGGGTCCAACCTCGTGTCTTAGTCGATTAATTACACCTAATTAATCACCCCCATATTTTGAATTAATTTTCCCTAATTAATTCCAATTCAATGATGTACATAATTGACTCAATTATGTCCATCCACTTATGGTATGCAACTTCATACCAATTTCACCACAATTTTGTTAACATGAATATTAACCCCATCGTTCCCCACGTAATACGCTAACATGACATACTTAAAAGGGAAGATTCATCACAAATACAATGGGTTCAACTTAGCATAACATTAGCCTCAACATGGGTTTTAAAGGTGTCAACTTGCATATATGACCATAGCATCAAACCCAACTAGCATAAATAATCAACCCAAACTTGCATGAATCACATATGTCATAAAGAGGGTAACTTGCATAGATGTTCATGTCATAGACCTATCATAAAGGGATAAACTTGCATACATGTCATAGGTCTAAAAAGGGATGAACTTGCATATGTTACTCATATCATAAAAAGGGGTAAACATGCATATATATGCATGACATACAAAGGGGTAAACTTGCATATGTATGCATATCATACAAAGGTGTAAACTTGCACATGTTACTTGCATATAATCAAACACCAAACTTGCATAACATGTCATATATGAACTTGCATATAATCAAACACCAAACTTGCATAACATATCATATATGAACTTGCATATAATCAAACACCAAACTTGCATAACATGGTGTCATAATGGATCAATGTTTATCATAGTGATTTGCATAACTAGCATTATGAACATATAGCATAAAACTTGCATAACTAGCATCATGGACATATAGCATAAAACTTGCATAACTAACATCATGAGCACATAGCATATGATAACATAACTTGCATTGATCCACATTCATAACCATAACCTCATTACATCCTATCATAATTAGTTTAGCAATTGCTTGCTAAAGGCATAGAAACTCACAACTTGTTGATTAGCACTCCTATGAAGAAGATTAAGTTGCTAGAGTTGATTAGAAGTTGATTTGAGAAGCTATCTTCCTCTTTAATTTGTGGAGGCTCCTTCTAAGTTGCAATTTGACGGCATGATGACGTTGTATCCAATTTTAGTATGAATTAGGGTAGTCTTAGGGTGTATTTATAGATTAGTTAAGTGTTTTAGGCCATAGGATTAACCCTAGGATAGTTTAGAGCCATCAGATCTCGTCACAAGCCAACAAACACAACCCAACAGCCAAAACAGTGCACCCAGGCCAAACTAGCTCGGCCACCTGTGTCGACTGGGGTGTCGACACTACTGTCGACACCCCCCTGTGTGTCGACTCCCAAGTCGACTCCCCAGTCGACTTGGGGTGTGGCGGGAATTTTCCCGCCAACCCCAATTTCTGCATTTGAAATCTGTTTTCGAAATTTGAATTTTCTGAAAACTTCGTTGGGCCTTAACTGGGTCATACGGACTCCGATTTTCGAAAACTCGGACTCTATTTCGCGTATTTTTCCGAGACGAACGCAATGGAATAGCCCGTTTCCCCTGATTCAGATCTTAAAATTTAATTCTGCCCTGATTTATATTATAACAAGTTATTCAACTTACGGGGTGTTACATTCTCCCCTACTTAAAGGATTTCGTCCCCGAAATCTCTAAGTCAAGAAGAACGTATCCTACCAACCAAACAACCATCTACTAAACCATCAAACACTGGCACCCATTGTCCTTAAAGTTTCTAATGCTGTATGAACATATGCAAAAAGTGTGTGTATATGTTCCCTGTCTAATGCAAAATCAGGCGGTCTACTGATTCAGTTGACCTCCTTAATGCAAACCATGATAGTGCCATGCATCCAATATGTATGCGAAAGAACCCTATCGACACATACTATCTCTACATGAGTGCACAATCATTCACAATAAAAATGCATCATCCATATGATAACGCAACCATTATACATCCATTAATATAGCTACCTACACACAATTATATGCAATATGAAGTGACTGAGCCGATCTAGTGTCTAAAGTGTGTGTATATGCATCCACGAGCAACCACTAGCAAACACTTGCATCCACATGCATCCATCAATCATAACATGTCTCAAACACATGTTTCAACCATAGGTTTACCCTACATAAAGGTCAAAGGTACTAACGAGAGGACACACTAAAGATAAGATAAGTACTAGACAAACGATAAAGGAGAAGTTAAAAGACATACCCTCAAAAAGGAATGGGTACAGTGAACGCATCTTCGCTTCTGTCTCCCAAGTAGCGTTGCTCTCATCATCTCCCCATTGCACTTTGACTAGTTGAACCTCTCTGTTTCTCAACTTCCTAATCTCTGACCCAAGGATGCGGGTAGGAGCTCGTCGAATAGTCGCATCACGCTCTACCTCCACTTCTCTAACCAAGCTCGGCTCTACCACCTCTGCGCTCTCATGTAGGCACTTCCTCAAATGTGACACATGGAATACGTCATGTACCCCGCTAAGTCTCTCGGGTAAATCCACTCTATATGCCATCTGTCCAATCCTTTCCTTAATAGGAAACGGTCCTACAAACCTTGGTGCTAACTTCCCAACGGACCCAAAGCGAACAACATTCCGTAATGGAGATACTTTGACAAAGACCATGTCCCCAACATCAAACTCAAGATCCATCCTCCTCTTATCCGCGTAAGATTTCTGCCTATCTTGCGCTGCTTTCATCCTTCTTCGAATCAAATCAATCTTTTCCGAAGTCTCTCTAACCATATCAGGCCCAAGCAAGATCTTATCCGTAGACTCCCACCAACATGTAGGTGATCGACAAGGCCTTCCATAAAGAGCTTCAAAAGGAGCCATACCAATACTAGACTGAAAGCTGTTATTATACGCGAACTCTACCAATGGAAGATTCTCTTCCCATGTACCTCCAAAATCTAAGATACATAGCCTCAAAAGGTCTTCTAGAATACGGTTCACCCTCTCGGTCTGGCCGTCCATCTGAGGATGATATGCGGTGCTCAAACACAACTGAGTCCCTACCGCCTCTTGCAAACTCTTCCAAAACTCGCTAGTGAAGATGGGATCTCGATCACTCACTATGCTAGAAAGTACACCATGCAACCGAACTATCTCTCGAAGGTAAACTGAAGCTAGCCATGGAGCAGTCCTCTTACTCTTCACGGGTATGAAATGGGCGCTCTTAGTAAGTCTGTCTACCACAACCCAAATTCCCGTACTACCCTTCCTCGATCTCGGTAACCCATCAATAAAATCCATCGAGACGCTATCCCACTTCCATTGCGGAACTTCCAATGGGTGAAGCAACCCACCAGGTTTCCTTTGCTTCGCTTTCACTTGTTGGCACACAAAACATCTAGCGACATACTCGGCCACATCCTTCTTCATACCGGCCCAAAAGAAAACTCGCTTCATGTCTTGGTACATCTTGTCCCCACCGGGATGAATGGTCATCTTCGAACGATGTGCATCATCAAGTATAGCCTTCCTCAAACCCTCATCTTGCGGTACACAAAGTCTACCGTCTCTACGCAAGCACCCCCTATCGTCTAGGGTGTACCTAATCAAATGGCTGGACGACTCCCCCCTTATGAGCCTCTCTACCAACTCAACCAACTGTGGGTCGTCCCGCTGTGCCTTGCCAATCCGTCCCAAAAGAGTAGGTCTGACCTCTAAGGATGCTAGCAAACCGGGTACAAAGTCAACGGAAGGTCTGAAGTCAAACATCGAGATAAATTCCAAGCTTCATCGTTCAACGAACAATGGACTCAAAGACAACCTTCTTCTGCTTAAGGCGTCTGCCACCACGTTACCCTTGCCAGGGGTATACGCTATCTAGAAATCATAGGATGCTAAGAACTCCATCCACCTTTGATGTCTTAAGTTCAAATCCTTTTGAGAAAACAAGTACTTCAATGATTTGTGGTCGGTGAACAATTCGAACCTCTCGCCAAGAAGATAATGGCGCCAAGACTTAAGCGCAAAAACAATAGCGGCCAACTCTAGATCATGTGTAGGGTAATTTTTCTCATGCACTCTCAACTACCTTCCCCCATAGGCTATTACCCTTCCCTCTTGCATTAAGACAGCGCCTAGTCCTATCCCACAAGCATCGGTATAAACAACAAATGGCTTACTCCCATCTGGCAACACTAAGACTGGAGCTGTGGTTAAAGCTCTCTTTAACCGTTGGAATGCATCATCACAATCTACGTCCCATGTGAAGACTAGATTCTTCTTCGTCAAGCGAGTTAATGGGGTTGATATCTTCGCGAAGTCCTTGATAAACTCCCTATAGTAGCCAGCCAACCCCAAGAAACTCCTCACCTCGGTAGCATTCTTCGGAACCTTCCAATCTTGGATGGACACTACCTTTGCGGGATCCACAGCTATCCCTTCCTTAGAGACCACATGTCCTAAGAACTGCACTTTCTTCCTCCAAAAGTGACATTTAGAGAATTTAGCCTTAAGGCTATGCGCTCGAAGAGTCTCCAACACTTCCCTAAGATGTAGGGCATGCTCTTCTTCACTCTTAGAAAAGACCAAGATGTCATCCACAAAGACCACCACGAACTTATTAAGGTACTCCCTGAACACCCTACTCATTAAATCAACAAAGTATGCGGGGGCGTTCGTCAAACCAAATGGCATCACCAGCCACTCATAGAAACCATCCGGAGTCCTAAAGGCAGTCTTCTCTATACTATCCTCAGCCACTCTCAACTGATGAAACCCCGTGGCTAAGTCCAACTGCGAAAACACTAAGGCGCCAACCAACTGATCAAAGAGATCATCAATCCTCGGCAATGGGTGTCTATTCCTCTTTGTAAGCTTGTTGAGTTCTCTATAGTCTACACAAAGTCTGAGGGACCCATCCGCCTTCGTGGCAAAAACCACTGGATCACCCCACTCCGATATACTTCGTCTTATGAACCTCTTCTCAAGCAACTCCCCTACTTGCTTATGGAGTTCCCTCCTCTCACGAGGAGCCATGTGGCGCACTGGCAAAGATACTGGCTTAGCATTGTCCACCAGATATATTCGGAAGTCTATCTCCCGCTTCGGAGGTAAGCCCTTCACCTCCTCAAACACATCCGAGTATTCCCGGACCACTCTAACAGATCGCAAACTCTCGACCGAAGCGTCAAGCGATTCAAGATAACTTAGCATAACAGAATTCATGGGATTACAAGAGATCTCGAGAGTGTTCCCCAAGCGGGTCATGAGCCTAACAACTCTCCTTTCACAATCAAGAACGTCACCATTACTGGATAACCAGTCCATGCCCAATTAACCCATAGCCCGTGAAGCCCAAAACAAAAGCATCACATCTAAACTCAACGCTAAGTATAGAAATCTTCAAACCCAAACATATCATGGACAAATAAGTGGAGCCCCCAATTGGGTTTGAAACAACCAAGGGATCATCTACTAGACTGGTGTCTAAGTGCAGTGACTTAACTAATAATGATGAGATAAACGAATGCGATGCGCCAGAGTCGAATAAAGTACGAACAGGATGATCAAACAGAAAAACCAGACTTTCAATGGAAATAGTTCTACCTCTTTCCTAAATCGGTGGAATCGCAAGAGCCTGAACTTGCCCCCTTGCCTGACCTGGTGCCATAAGAGCCTGCACCTGTCCTCCTGAGGTAGATCCCGTCCTCTGCCCCTTCTTAGGGCAGTCCTTCACTAGATGCCCTGCTTCGCCACAGTGGAAGCAGCCAGTCTTCTTCTTCTTCCGACAATCTTTGCTTAGGTGGCCTGGTGTCCCACAATTGAAGCACTCCTTCTTTCCCTTGCCACCGTTGCCTTTCCCACCCTTATTTTGCTGTTGAGGTCTCTTCTGATCTCCTTTCTTTTTGGGTGCCTTATTAGCATTGGGACCCTTCTCTTCCTCATGCATAAGTGCCATGTCTACTAGCTTCTCAAAGGTGGCCCCCATAGGGATGTGAGTCATAGCCAATCCATGCATCGGTTCATTCAAGCCTTTAACGAACCTCAGAGCCTTCTTCTCCGGTGTATTCACCATGTCTATGCCAAACCTTGCCAACTGATTAAACTTGTTGACATATTCCTTCACTAATAGGTTTCCTCGCTTTAGAGTCAAGAACCTTTCCATATACAGATTTTCTTCCGCCCTCGAGAGAAACTTTGCCACAAACCTTTGTCTGAAATCCGCCCAAGAGTCAACAAGGCGCTCTCCATTAGTGACCTCCCACCAGAACGAGGCCTCTCCCTTCATTAACCAAGCAGCTAACTTGACTTTCTTTCCTTCTTCCATCTCAAAGATGTCTATCAACTCTTCCGTTTCCTTAAGCCAATCCCTAGCTTCCACAAAAGTTTCTGATCCTTGAAAAGGTTTCCCTCCCATAGCCTTAAATTCCTTGCAAGTCTTAGCAAAAGTATCCGCGCGAGGAGGAGGAGGGGGAGGAAGATCGGGTGCAACTGGTGGTGGAGGAACATTTGCTGGACCCGCAGCGGCGGCCCTAGCCTCCATCAATCTCCTATACCATACTGGTATCGCTGCAACCTCCGGAAAGTTAAGATCTTCAGCCATGCTAAGACGAAAAAGGAAAGATTCAAAACGGAGAATTCGAAAGATAAAGATATGGCTATCGGGGATTATGCTTTTCTTTCAAAAACTTTTCTCTCAAAGACATGTTTTTGAAAATACTTCTTCCAAAAAATAGTTTTTCTAAAAAATTTATCTGTTCTGGTAACCTTCAGCTCTGATACCACGTGTAACACCCCACACCCGCTAAGGTCACTCACTAAGGGAATGCCTTAACTTCGGTGGAGTATTTTAAGTGAATATAGAACAGAAAAATTACAACAAGACAGATATAAGTAATACTTGAAATTTAAAACATCATTTCATTGCAGAAGAAGGTAAACATGTTTAGTTACATATCAAAAACCAACAAGAGTCAAGTACAAAATATCCATCTCGATAAAAACATAAGTACATAATCCCACTACATAACTAATAGCCATAATAGAAAAGATAAGCTGAGCTTTACATCAACGGTCCAAGCTCCAAAAGATAGATAGAGCAATCTGATCAAAGCCCACTAGTGCTAGGCCCACTCTGAGAACCTGAGGGTTGGGAAAAAGATAAAAACAACGGGGTCAGACATAAGTCTGAGCGAGTCCTATAACTTTAACAATACAATCATTAAAGTAATTAGGGTATGATATAAACTTGGTATGGTAACGACTGGGGATAAATGACTACACTAAGCAGCCAACTAGACACCGGAAGAACGAAGATATCGGTAAAGACGCATCTACCCACCCAAGGGTAATTACTACACTGCACCACACCAGTCATTCCTACTTAAAGGTTGATCCCACCCATGGACTTAGAAAATATTAGTAGTTTCGTGTACCCCTAGCTGACCACATAGGTGCCGTCTGCCCCTATCTCCACTAGGTGTACCCACTACTCCCCAAGCGATCGGCTCCCTAACGTAGATCCCGTGCTGGCCCCACAGTGGGGTGTATCATTCCCCAAAGTGGCAACCCGATACTATCAACGGTGCACGGCTCATACCTACACGATGCAACAACGTCTTACATACCAGCCCGGGTCCACACACGCATATGAAACCCGTTGGACTTGCGTTGCCATCGCTAACCCGTTTTGGCCTCTTATAGTCAAGCCCAGTACGCGTGTCCCGTCCTCGACATGGGTCGAGCCCACAAAGATACATATGGGTTACTGGTTGAAATGGGCCCCCACAAGCTACCCACCTAAGCTTGTCCCTTTTCTAGTGCATCCCACTTAACCCTTTAATCATGTTTAATTACATGTTTCCACTTGGTTAAGTATTCTAATCGTATTTTCTATTGCCACCCAAGGCAACCCACTAGATTTCCACATGCCACCCAAGGCACTTACTTGATCTCCACATGCCACCCAAGGCACCCACTTAACCCTTCATGCCCCACTACATGCTTATCTAGTTAAGTATTTCTTAATTGATTAAGACCGTAACCTTTGTAAAGACCTCTCACATTAGACTGTCTTTTATGGCAGCTGGATTTGCCGGTCGGGTCCGGGCAGCCTTACGCCATAACAGAGTCTAACCTCGTGTCTTTACACTTGTCACGTATTTAGTTTATGCCTAAGACCTCTCACATTGGGCCAATCATTTGTAGCCGTTGGATTTGCCGGTCGGGTCCGGGCAGTCTTATGCTACAAAAGGGTCCAACCTCGTGTCTTAGTCGATTAATTACACCTAATTAATCACCCCCATATTTTGAATTAATTTTCCCTAATTAATTCCAATTCAATGATGTACATAATTGACTCAATTATGTCCATCCACTTATGGTATGCAACTTCATACCAATTTCACCACAATTTTGTTAACATGAATATTAACCCCATCGTTCCCCACGTAATACGCTAACATGACATACTTAAAAGGGTAGATTCATCACAAATACAATGGGTTCAACTTAGCATAACATTAGCCTCAACATGGGTTTTAAAGGTGTCAACTTGCATATATGACCATAGCATCAAACCCAACTAGCATAAATAATCAACCCAAACTTGCATGAATCACATATGTCATAAAGAGGGTAACTTGCATAGATGTTCATGTCATAGACCTATCATAAAGGGATAAACTTGCATACATGTCATAGGTCTAAAAAGGGATGAACTTGCATATGTTACTCATATCATAAAAAGGGGTAAACATGCATATATATGCATGACATACAAAGGGGTAAACTTGCATATGTATGCATATCATACAAAGGTGTAAACTTGCACATGTTACTTGCATATAATCAAACACCAAACTTGCATAACATGTCATATATGAACTTGCATATAATCAAACACCAAACTTGCATAACATATCATATATGAACTTGCATATAATCAAACACCAAACTTGCATAACATATCATATATGAACTTGCATATAGTCAAACACCAAACTTGCATAACATGGTGTCATAATGGATCAATGTTTATCATAGTGATTTGCATAACTAGCATCATGAACATATAGCATAAAACTTGCATAACTAGCATCATGGACATATAGCATAAAACTTGCATAACTAACATCATGAGCACATAGCATATGATAACATAACTTGCATTGATCCACATTCATAACCATAACCTCATTACATCCTATCATAATTAGTTTAGCAATTGCTTGCTAAAGGCATAGAAACTCACAACTTGTTGATTAGCACTCCTATGAAGAAGATTAAGTTGCTAGAGTTGATTAGAAGTTGATTTGAGAAGCTATCTTCCTCTTTAATTTGTGGAGGCTCCTTCTAAGTTGCAATTTGACGGCATGATGACGTTGTATCCAATTTTAGTATGAATTAGGGTAGTCTTAGGGTGTATTTATAGATTAGTTAAGTGTTTTAGGCCATAGGATTAACCCTAGGATAGTTTAGAGCCATCAGATCTTGTCACAAACCACCAAACACAGCCCAACAGCCAAAACAGTGCACCCAGGCCAAACTGGCTCGGCCACCTGTGTCGACTGGGGTGTCGACACTACTGTTGACACACCCCCCTGTGTGTCGACTCCCAAGTCGACTCCCCAGTCGACTTGGGGTGTGGCGGGAATTTTCCCGCCTACCTCCATTTCTGCATTTGAAATCTGTTTTCGAAATTTGAATTTTCTGAAAACTTCGTTGGGCCTTAACTGGGTCATACGGACTCCGATTTTCGAAATCTCGGACTCTATTTCGCGTATTTTTCCAAGACGAACGCAATGGCATAGCCCGTTTCCCCTGTTTCAGATCTTAAAATTTAATTCTGCCCTGATTTATATTATTACAAGTTATTCAACATACGGGGTGTTACAGCTGATTGACACAGACACATGGAACATGAATCCAAGTAGGGAGCCGATCGATAGGGTAGTAAGGGTACATCTAACATGTTCATGGAAATTATGCTGATTGAGGTGGAATCCTCACGATAGATGTACACCTGAAGGCTACCACAATTACGGGGGGTTGGGATCACGATTATCATTTTATACAGATTACTAGTTGGGACACTAGTTAGGTGGTGCAGAGATAAATATAGAAACCAGATTAACAGAGTAGTAGCGAAGCAGAGAAAAAGTAGAAGCGCATTCAGTTCACCTTGCAATTATCTTGTGTTAGTTACCTTGTTTTTATGGTATTGTCCTATTTTCGGTTTATTCATGTCATGATTCTTTATCTTGTTTGCATGCTGAAAGATCACTGGACTTACCAAACTTATGTCTGACCTAGTTTGTTTTTCGCCTCTTTTCTTCCGTTTCCCCCTCAGATAGTCAGGGAGGGAATAGCTCAGCCTAACTTGGACCTCTTCTCTTTCCAAGCTTGAAGATTAGTTGGTGTATCGCTTTGGACTCTCTCTCTCTTCCACTACTATGGCTGGTTCATGCTTTATCGGGGAATATCATTGTTTATTTGCTTCTTTTATTCTTGGAAGTTTTTAAATTAAGACAGAAGTTCTATGTATTACATTTAAGTATGATTGATGAAATTGTTGTAAAAACTTGACTGAATTAAGTTGTTTATAAAATGAATTTATTTTCAACTGCTTTATTTGTCTGTCTTGCAATTTATCTGCATCTTTTACCTGTAATTCTCCATCGAAGTTAAAGCATTCCCTCTGTGAGTGACCTTAACGGAGGTGGGGCGTTTCATCCCATCTTCACCATTGAATATTGGAGAAGCTTGCAGGAAGCATTAGGTACACGGTTACGTTTAATAATCGCTTATCATCCTCAGACCGATGGACAGACGGAGAGGGTGAACAGAGTTCTAGAGGATCTTTTGAGGTAGTGTATTCTAGACTTCGGAGGTACTAGGGGAAAGTAGAATTCGCCTACAACAATAGTTTTCAAGCAAGCATTGGCATGGCACCTTATGAATCCTTATACAGACGACCCTGTAGATCACCGACTTGTTGACGGGAATCTACATAAAGACTATTGCTTGGATCAGATATGGTTAGAGAAACATCCATGAAGATTGATCTTATTAGACGACGAATGGAGATCACTCAAGATAGGAAGAAGTACTATGTAGATAAGAGAAGGACTGACATTAAATTTTAAGTAGGGGATATGGCTTTCATAAAGGTATCTCCATTGGAAAATGTGGTTTGGCTTGGATCTGCAGGGAAACTGGCACCAAGATTTGTAGGGACATTTCCCATAACGAAAAGGATTGGCCAAATTTCATATAGAGTAAAGCTATCTGATAGGCTATCCGGCGTTCATGATGTTTTCCACATTTCTCATTTGCGGAAGTGCTTGCATGGTACCGCGGAAGTAGTTGAGCCGAGTATATTGGAAGAAGTAGAAGTTGAATGCGAGGCGACAGTCAGACGAGTTCCTACCCGTATTCTTGGATGAGAAGTTAAGAAGCTACACAACAAAGAAATCAATTTGATGAAGGTTCAGTGGGGAGATAACCCTGAGGATGCGACATGGGAGACCGAAGACAAGATTCGTGTTTCGTACCCTTTTCCATTCGAGGGTATGTTCTTAAATCCTTTTCCAAAGTTTTTATTCTTGCTTGTTTCTATCATTTATGCATGTCCTGTCGATCGAATCTTTGATCTTTAAGTAGGAATCCCATGGATGTAAACATGTGTTTGAGACATGTTATGTTTGATGGATGCTAGTGGATGCTCGTGGATGCATATACACACTCATTAGGCACTATATCGGCTCAATCACTCTCATACTGCATATGGATGTGTGTGCATTTTTCTTCTTTTAACGGATGAAAATGGATGTATCATCAGATGGATGTTGCATTTGGACGAATGATTGTACACCCATATAGAAATTACATGTTTCAATAGGATTGTTGCATACATTTTGGATTCATGACACTAACATACATTGCATTATGGAGGTCGACTGAATCAGTAGAACGCCTGATCTTCGCATTAGTATTGGGACATATACACACACCTTTGCATATGTTCATACAAGCATTAGAAGTCTTTCAGTACAATGGATGCCTGTTATTGGTGGATGAGTAGATGGATGTGGATGGTAGGATATGCAATCGTCTTAACTTGGAGATTTCGGGGACGAAATCCTTTAAGTAGGGTAGAATGTAACAACCCATATTTTAAAACAACACTAAAGAGGATAGATTATATAATATTTAATTTAATATTCAGAATTAAGGGAAACGGACTGCGCCATTATGTCTATCTCGAAATTCTGGTCAAGATAGACATTTGGTTTGCATAAAACAGACACTGTATGAAGAAGTTATGAAGGATTGAAGTTTGTATACACGCAAGATAATTATACATATATAGGGTCCAAGAATTCAAAATTAGGTCCAAAAAGTTTAAAATCGTTCAAATTTCAGAATTCGGGGTGAGCGGGAAATTTCCGGCCCAAGGGGACTCGACCCCTTAGGGGGGTATCGACCCCTGGGTCAACCCCTCAAGTTAGTATCGACCCCTAGGTCGACCCTCCTAGGGCTGACGTGGCAGGTCGGTTCTGGGGCTACAGTTATAAATACAGCCTCATTTCTCTTGTTTTCTTCACTGAAAATCAATGAAGGTCTAGATGCTGTCGATGCCCAGACTGAATCAAACCTTTTCCTTCTTCTGCAATCAAAGTTTAGAGATTCAAGTGTAGATCTGTGATTCAACCTCTGCTTTTCTCCTTCTATTTTTCTAGATCTGAACACTGTAAGTTTTAAGTTACTTTTAGATTTAAATAACTAAAAAGTGAAACATGATATGACTGTAATTTGGTTCTATGCCTATGAATCCTTGAATCATTTCAGATCTGTTATAACATGTAAATCTATGATATTCTGGCATACTATGACTTGGGTCTTAACCTTTATTATGTCAGATCTACTTTTGATTATAGAACTAATTTATTTTTTAGATCATCTTGTACCTATCATGTTGTGGTTAAACTAGTTGGACATCTAAACTATTATTTAGATCTTATCATGACTATTATGACATCCTTACTATGTTAGAAACAGTTCTATTATCTTATATTCACCAGATATGTTCTCATATGCCATCTTATCAATATGACACTATAAGTTTATATCAATATTTTTAGTATAATCTTTTCTGTCATCTTCCTTTCATTTTCCTTTTTTATTTTATATAGCTAGGCTACTTTCGAGCCTAGGCATGTCGTTAAAAATGTGAACGCGTTAAACGAGGAACGAGGGGAAAACATTGAAATTGGGCATAACTTGAAAAAAGGGAAATTTGGCATAACTTGAATAATGTTTATGAACATGAATTTGGGCATATAATCCATTATGAACATATTTGGGTAAAAGGGGCATGAAACCTATAACGACATAGGTAAAAATTGGCTAATAATGAAATGCCTAGGATTACAGTAATTAGAAACTGTAACTGCGCCTAGACACGAGGTTATATTACACATGTAGTGGAAGTCTGCCAGGAACCGCCCGGCATATCCAGCGACCACAAGTGGTGAATCTAATGTGAGAGGTCTAGGTGCACAAATACGAGACGTGCGAAGACATGAGGTTAAGCCTGATCTGTGGAATAAGTCTGCACGGACCCGCCCGGCATATCTAGCATCCACAAATGGTAGGCGTAATGTGGGAGGCCTAGCATACTGTAACCATAAATGAAAATATAGTAATAAACCTTGAATGCTTAACCTAGTTGAATCTATAGGGATTGTATGAACATGAACTTGAATATGGTTTAAGTAAATTTGGTTGAACAGTGGGTGGGTTAAGTAAATCTAAGGGGTGGGTAATATTTATATATAGGCTCACAAACTTAACCTAATTGGGTTATGTAATTAAAGACACCTTTTTAGGTAAGCATAACATGTGGAAATGCTAGAGTTATGTAATTAAAGACACCTTAGGGTAAGCATAACTTGTGGAAACGATAGGGTTATGTAATTAAAGACACCTAGTGGTAAGCATAACTGGTGGAAATCCTAGTGGGGATACAAGACAAAGGGGAAAGCATGTATCATATTGTGTGTGGGACCCGTTTCAGTCAGTAACCCATATAACGGTATCAAACGAGGACTCCGCCCTGGGCCGGAGTTGGGGCATGCTTACTGGGATGATTGTAAGAGATCCAAACGAGGAGGATGGCGTGGGCAGCGCAAACCGACCGGGGACATCTGCGTGCATGGGTTGCGTAGAGGGGGTTAAGATGACCATAGCATCAGTAGGCATGGTTGTGCACATCAACGAAGGGTTGCCACTTAGGAAGTGATACCTCTTACTATGGAGTCGACACAGAGTATCTTTGGAGTAGGGAGCCGATCGATTAGGGTAGTAGTTAGGGTACATCTGGAAGTATGCCTAAAGTATACCATTTGATAGTTGTTGGGATCATCTCATTCTGGTTATACTAGTATTAGTGCAGAGTAATAATTAGAGAAGCGTATACACTCCATCATGTTTACCTTGTCACACTTATCTTTTATGATGTTATCTTTCTTATCCACTTTATATGCCTGTCATGCTACTTTTACTTATTCACTTGCAAAAGGTAGCAGGACTCACCAGAATTTATGTCTGACCCTTTTTGTTTCCTCTTCTTCTTTCCGTTCCCCCCCAGGTTCATGGGGAGGGAATACTCAGGCTTAATCAAGACTTGGTTATCATCTTGCTAGGTGCTTCTTTTGAAGTATTTCTCAAGTTCTTGTCTTTACTACTATGGCTTTGTCTCTTTTGGGGAATTATTACTTTTCTTTTATTTATGCACTCTGATGGTATAAGACAGATGCTTTATATTATTGTAATGGTTTTTATGCAGTTCCAAACTTGAGATATTTGAACTACGATGTTATGAATTGCGTTTTAAATAAAAATTTAAATTACGCTGCTATCTTTTATATTTGTCTTGTAATATTCTGTGTCTGTTTACCTATAACGCTTCACGAAACTTAATGCATTCTCTTAAAGAGTGACATTAACGGACGTGGGTTGTCACACCATATAACTCCTAAACTAGCCTCTCCCTATCATTCACTTCCACACTTAGAGAAAAATTATAAAATGGGGATAGGGAAATTAAAATTTCTAAGCTAGTGTTTTAAATTTGAAGCTCAAATCAAGAGGAAATCAAGCATAGAAACTAGTGTAAGATTCTCCATCTCCTTCTCCATCTTCTCCATCTCCTTCTCCATCTTATCCATCTTGCTTCCTCTTTGATTTGTGAGATTTCATATAACCTAATTTCTATGAAAATTATGCATTCATTTCTAGATTAGAGTTTATCAATCTATGTTAGAAGAGAAGTTGTTCTGGCTTGTCACTGGATCGATTTCTTGCTTATAACTATCAAAGGTGAGAGATTTATGAGTCCTTAATGTTTATGCCACAAGCTATTAGCTTGTATGGTGTAATTTAAAGTACATTTGAGTGTGCATACGCATATGAATTATCTAGATAAGTATGCACTTTTCGATTCATTGGTTTATGTTCCATTGAATTGAAAATTATGATAAGGATAGTTAACACGGTCTAATTGATACGCTTCGAGTAGATTGCGTGATCTTATGAAGCTCCATTGTTGCCACGGCAAAGTCTTAAGTCTTCACAAATTGCTTGAATTGCTTTTGCATGCTTTTATTTGGAATTTAGTTCACATTTGAATTTATAATCTGGATCATTGCAAATCTCGTGTATGAATGTTTGTGTATGTGCATTTGGGTGTTATAAGTTGTTTTGTCAAGTCTTTGAAGTATCATTTGCATGTACATAACATCATAGGCCTTCTGGCATTTGTAGATATCATTTTGAGCTTGTTATCCAGGCAAATTATGCTATGGTTCAGGATTCAAACGTCTGAATATTTTGGGTTGGACGTCTGACCTGCTTCAATTAATTATGAAACAAGCAGAGCAATTTAGATGTCAATATTTTTTTATTCAGATGTCTGAATTTTAATTCAGACGTCTGACCAAAAAAATTAAGACATCTGAAATAGCTCAAAAATGAACTAAACCTTGTTGGTTTCGGAAATTGCAAATTCAGACGTCTGAATTTTTAGGTCATACGTTTGAATCTTGTTTTTGAACTGTTGACCAATGCAGACCATGGTCAACAATTTAGATCCATCCAGGCTCTTTCCGGACCGAGTTTCGACCCATTTCGACTTCGTTTGTGACTTGTCAGTTTTACTAATTCGCAGATTTCAACAGCCCGATTCTTGCGAAGTCGTTTTTATAAATCATCAATTAAAGAATGAAGCAGTGGAAACCAAAGGAGAGAACTCTCTCACTTAAATGTTTTGTACAGTTATGTATATTTATGACTGAATTATATGGATTGTCTATGATTGCAATATTTGTTTGGTGACTGATGAATGTTTACAGTTTTAAATGTTATCATTAGTAAACTGTGACAATATGCATAGTTAAAATAATGGATAAGTTCACAAGGATTGTGATGTAAACCCCACATAGGTATTGGGACGATAATTTTAAACGCCACCCAAGTGTACAAATATTAATCGTTGTATGATGGTTGAAAACCCCATACGGGTCTGGGGATGATAATAACTTCACACATCTCCCTTGTATTTATGTGACAACCCAGAAAATCAGAACCAATTCAAAAATTTTATTTTACTTATTTTAACGGATTGTGAATATTTAAAATCATTTATTTTAAATAATAATGACTAAAAATTTATTTTGGATGAAGTTAGAACGAATAATTTTATTTTAATTATATAACGAGCCTGAAATGGCGCGGTAGTTTGAAAATTCGATTTCAAATTTCAAATGAATATTCAAATTCAATATAAGTCAGAATTGGACGAAACAAGAAATATTTGAATCCGATGAACAATATCTTTTTAACGAGCGTAAGAAACTAAGATTTCGTTTTATAAGTTGAAAGATATGTCTAGTTTAAAATTCAGAAAAGTCGCTGTGGAATTTATATATATATATATATATATATATATATGTGTGTGTGTGTGTGTGTGTGTGTGTATGGCCCTAAAAAATAGCCATTTTGCAAACGACCTCCGTTTTCGATGAAACCACTTTAGTTGGATCCAGAACGTCAAATTATTTCTTGATTCCAATTTTCATAATTTTTGGGATCAATATGTGAGCGTGGAGAATTTAAACGCGTTTACCCAATTTTAGTTTGAATTTAATCGACTGGAAAATGACGTTTTTCAAACAGTCTTCAAATTATACGAAATTAGTTTTGTTAGGACCGTATCGTCAAAACATAGCCAGATTTATTTTTCTAGAATTTTTGGAGTCCGTACGTGGCCTCGGTAAATTAAAATGCATGTTCAAACTAAAAATATAAAGATTTATATTTTAGTTTAAAAGAAAACTGATCGAAATAGTCGAATTGGCTTACCA
The DNA here is from genome assembly GCA_030737875.1 of Allium sativum. Lineage (NCBI taxonomy): Eukaryota > Viridiplantae > Streptophyta > Magnoliopsida > Asparagales > Amaryllidaceae > Allium > Allium sativum. The sequence continues at coordinate 376,977,792 of CM060922.1, forward strand.
GACATATTCCATTGTGTCTGGAATGGGGGTATTTGGTAAGGGACGTCAGGCGGCGGGTTCGATTTGGAGGTTGAATCGAGAATGTATATATAGATTTCAAAGCCCAAAATTTTCATTAGAAAAAAATAAAATTAAAAATAACCCCTTCCCCATCGTTCAAAACCCCCGTTGACCCGCTACCCCCTTCCCTTCCTGTCGCCGCCTGGCCTCCCAGACCACCGCGCCACCACCGCAACCCCTACCCCTCATGTAACGTCCCGTATTTTTATGGTATAATATTTAATTTATTTAATTATTTAAAATAGTGATTTAGAGATTTAAATGGTCGTTTAATTAAATAATTTAAATATTTAATTAATATTTGTAATATAAAAATATATTATAATTCCGAGTTAGTCGAAAATAACCGAATTCACAATATTGTGTGAATTGGATCATTTATGATATTTAATTCAGTTTAGAATTGAATTAGAATAACGAATATATTATTTGAACGACAGTTGAACGTATAATTATATTATACTTTAAATCGAGCTCGAAATGGTGCCAAAGATCGTAATTTGGTGATTCGAACTTTAAACGAGTATACAGAATCCGTTTTAAATCGGATTTATTTGAAACAAGAAACGTTCGGAGCTGGTGAAGTACATTTTTCTAATGGAAGAGAAAAATCAGGATTTCGTCGTGTAGATTTTGATTTAAGTCCAAATAAAATTTTCTAAAAGTCTCTATGGAATTCCTTTATAATTTATAATGATTTATTTATAATATAAATGAATTTTTTAATATAAATTGAATATCGATTCAACCGGGATTTGAATATTGAGTTATAAATCCAATTGTAGCAGTATGATATTCTATGTGAATATATACGATAATATTAACTTATTAATATTTAATTTAATTGATTTTAAATATATTAATAATTAAATTGGTTTATTTAGGCCTTAGAAAATAGCCGTTTTCACAAATGACCTTTGTTTTCGACGAAACTAATTTTGTTGGATCCACAATATTAAATTATTGCTAGATTTCAATTTTCGTGATTTTTGCAGTCAGTATGTGGCGGTGAGGGATTTTAATGTGAAAAACAGTCAGTAATCTGACTTTCAAAATATGCAGTGTGAGCAAACGAAGTCGGAATTCGATGAAGCCAGTTTTGTTGGGTCCGTAATGTCGAACTGTAGCTGCATGTCAATTTTCGTGATTTTGGATACTGTGCATGATCATACGGATTTTTAAATAACAAATATTGACAATGATACAATATAAATAAATTAAATAATATGCAAAGCTTACCCTAGAAGCTAACTAACCTATTTATATGTACACCCCAACCCTTAAAACCTAATTCTCTACTTCTCTGGTCAATCAAATTCCACGCCGCCGCAGATTTCTTCAAACATGGAAAAAGAAAACCCATCTTCTAAATTCTGACACTATTCAAACAAAAATCTATAAATCCACTAACATATATACATATATATATATATATATGAGCTCGTAAGGAAGTCCTCTTCATTTCGATATCAGTTTGGAAGCATTCGATCGAAATTTGGTTTGCTATAATATACACAGCGTTGGTTTCAAGCACTTAGTGCTGATAATGGCGAGTTATAGAAAACTTAATTTACGTTTTCGAGTTGAGATTTTGAATGAGGAGGTGAAGAGTGGTTCGTACGCAAAGTTTTGGGATTTACGATGGCAAAACCATCGAGCTTTTCACTGTGAGGGACAGGTTCGAGTTCACGTCGGATCCTGGGGGGTTGATGCAAGTTGATTGATTTTGGTATGAGGAGGGAGCTCTAGCGAAGTGTTGAAGTATGGTATAATTTGTTTGAACTTTTGTTGAAGAATGAAGGAGCTGTTGCAGTGGAAAGGGAGGAAATGGCTGGAGCGTGAGGTAACGGGATTTGGGAGGAGAGGCAAAGCGGGTCTGGGCTTTAAATTGGGGTGGGCTGGAAATTTAGTGGGTAAAGCCCATTTAATAGATTTCATTAAGATTTATTTTAATTCAATAATATATAAACTTGTAAAGGCTATATCTTATCCATACATTATTTGAATCAGCGAAACAGAATCCGATGGGATCATATGGACGGCGACAACACACAGGAACTGACTGGGAGTGAATTCGAGCTCGTTACAATTTATATCAAAATAAATTGTATGTCTGAATCAACCGACAATTATCGTTATTTAATGATTATCGTCCAATGTGAGCTCTATCAGTTTATAATTTTATAAAGATAATCTAGTAATGATAAATGCTGATTGACTGCTGTGTAATGATTGTTTGGTTGAATTTCTTATGTATTGGTTGAAATTATAGATAACGATATATATATATATATATATATATATATATATATCGTTAATCAAACATTGATTATGTTTATAAGAATATTTCATATTTGAAATGAAATCGATGTTAATTATATTGTTTAACATCAGTGAATGCAGGGAAACAGGTCGGAGGAATCCAACTGGATTCCTCAACATTTATTTTACTGTTTTTCATATATGGTGATATATGATGTGATATATAATCTGTTATTGATTATGTATGTTAGAATGATATCGATCATTGTTATTTGGTATTTTAAATACCATATAAAATACTGGAATTTAAAGCAGAATTTTCAATGTTAAATTGAAATATATATATATATATATATAATCAAAGGATTTAATAAAAAGAAATATTTTTAAAATAAATAGAAGTACAAAAGGATTATTTATATAGAAAATAAGTAGAAGTAAAAAAGGATTATTTATATAGAAAATAAATAGAAGTATAAAAGGAATATTTATTTAGAAAGTAAAAAGAATTATAAATGGGATATTTGACGAGATACAAAAGAATTATTAGAAGATTGTTTAAAGTGGATATTAAATAGAAATCTGTTTTAACAAATAGGTTGAGAAGATTAATTTATAAATAATGTTTTGTAAATTAAATAAAATATTTATCATTTGATAAACAGAATATATAAGACTAAATTTATATAGAGAAGTTGGAATCAGTTTCAACACCGATGTTTTTAATGGAATCTGAGCAACATTTGTAAAGGTGATTATGTAACACCCCACCTCCGCCAGTGCCACTCTTGCAAGGACACTAGCTTTGGAGGGGCGTTAAACGAGGTAAACATGCATGCAGATATCACAAGACAGAACATATATGTAAAACAGAGTAAATAAAGCAGCGGATAAAACTAGTATTTCAAAACCATAGTCAAGTTACATCAAAGTACTGAGTCATTATTTTCCACAAAACAAAGTCTAGAAAAACATAACTGAAAACTGGAAATAACATAAAGTAAACTATCCCCAAGGTAGAATAAGGCCATAGCATGCTCAAGTCCAAACCGTACATGAGCTATCCAGAAAAGCAGCAAAAGATCCAAGCTAGGTACTAGTGTTCCCACCCTGTAAACCTGGAGAGGGGGGGGGGGGAACGGAAGAAAAGAGGCGAAAGAAAACGGGTCAGTCAAAAAGACTGGTAAGTCCTATCTACTATTAGTATAAAAACTAATAAAGTTAACTGAACATGTAAACAGAGATGAGGTGTAGGGTGATAACTGGCATAACAAGATAGATCAAGTGTGGCATCGCATATACAAGGTTAAGTTGCACCAGGTGTGTACTAGTATCCCAATCCATGTCAAGTATAAACAAGAAATGATCCCTTGGCCCAAAGCTGGCCCAAACCCATGAGATGACCTAAATCAAGGTCCAACTACTTGGTCTAGTCGATCGGCTCCCTATCAGCCTAACTCGTCGTGTATCGGTGTCATACGGTCCAAACATGAAATGTAGTCGACTGTGCTAGGTCCACCCTAGGGTGTATCCGGCCCTAGGGTGTCAACCACTGACACGAAACAAGCACGCACAGTCAAAACCTACTGGTGCCCAAGTCTGTCTTTCATCCCCGGACAATGTGCACGACCATGGTCCGTCGGAATCTACTATGGCGCACCCACTTTTGCCGTCTTTTTGGTCGCTTACACTCCAGCCCAGTAATCGTGCCCCACCCTAGCCTAGTCCCTAGGGTATCCGATACTCCCTAGTGGGTTACTACTGAGAAGGACCGCGTAACTAGGGTTTTCTAGTGGGTTAAGTGTGGTTAACCCCATCCAAACCATGTATCAAGTTGGTTAAGTGTTCCTAAAAAGGTTCACGACTTAACCCTATCCAACTAAGCATTGGGTTGGTTAAGTGTGTCCATGTTGACTTAACCCTATCAACTCATCATGTTCATGTGGTTAAGTATATTCAAGTGGTCCATGACTTAACCCTATCATGTGGCATTTATTATCTTAATGCACCCCAACCTCTCACATTAGACTTTGTTGTGGTTACTAGTTAAGCCGGGCGGGTCCGGGTAGCTTTACACCACAACCTAGTCTAACCTCGGGTTTTAAGTGCGACGTGACCAACTACTCACATTGGGTCCTATTGCTTGTAGCCACTAGTTAAGCCGGTCGGTTCCGGGTAGATTTATGCTACAAACTCAACCCAACCTCGAGTTGGCCATTCTCATGTTTTCTACATGTCATGTCCACGTTCGTGTTTTCAAGCATAAACACATGTCAAACTTTCATGTCATGTTTTCGAGTCATGTTTTCATGTTATTCAAGTTTGCCCCATTACCCATAACGTATTCCCATCGCACGTAAATTCACATCAACACAAATAGATCAAAAAGGGAACATAACAATATGACAAGGTGGGCATAAGGTGGCAAAGTCTATCACAAGTCAAACATGGTGATATTTGAGGCCAAAAGGGGTTCAACATACTAGCATATGGCCTCAACATGTATGATAGCATAAAAGGTGACTTGGCCTCAAACGTATCAAATATCATAAGGGTGATTTGGCCACTAGCATGCATAATAGCATAAGGTGATTTGGTTTGGCCACAAGTTAAACATGGTGGCATATGAGGCATAAATATGTTGATAAGCTTGCATATCACATCATGGGCCTCAAAACATGCATAATATCAACTTAAGCAAATAGGCGAAACATGATCATAAATGACATAGGATGGTGGCTAGAAGTTCGCATATAACATTATATGCAAGTTATCATAAAGGTTATGAGAGTTCTCATGTTGCATAATGCAACATTCCAAATCAAAGGTCATAGCTTTCTATGCACATAGTCAAGGTGATAGCTTTACAAACTTGCATAGGGTAAATCAATGCATAACATGATGGAATCAAAGCACAAAGTTTTCTATGCATAAGGTCAAGGTGATAGCTTTACAAGCATGCATCTATGCATAGCATGATAGGATCAAAGCTCATAGTTTTCTATGCACAAATCATACTTAGGCCCAAACTCAAACTTGCAACATGTCATATTAACTTCACAGTTAGAATCTAAGAGTAGTATAGGGCTTACAATGCTATGAAGTCTAGAGTAAATATAAAATAAGATTGAGACGAAGCCACTAGCAACTCTAAAAACCCCAAATGAATACAAGCTCCAAGTTGACTTGAGAAACAATAAGCTCCTTTTGTTTGTATGAAGAAATATCCTGGTTTTGATGAAGAAAGGTGGCTCTTTTACTAGCTTAGGACACTCAAACTTTCATAAAGAGGATGGAGGCCATGATATGAAGATGGAGGCCATGATCAAGAAACATTTGGGCAGCATTTAGTTGTAGGAATGATTAATGAGGGTTTAGGCTAGGTCTAGGGGTCTTTTTATAGATGATTAGGTTAATTTAGACCATAGGATTAACCCTAAAACACATCAGGTCCGTCAATCCCGTCAGAAACTTCTGGAACAAGACTCAGCATGTCACAATTGGTGCACCAGGAAAACTGGTCCGACAGGGGGGGTCGACCCCTGGGTCGACATGGTTGTCGACCCATGGGTCGACATGGGTGTCGACCCATAGGGGGGGGGTCGACAGGGGTGCCGACCCTTGTGTCGACCCTGCCTGGGGCGGGAGAATTCCAGCCTATCTTGTTTTGGCTGAAAAACTGTTTTCGGGCTTGGAATTTTCTGAAAACTTCATTGGGCCATAACTTGGTCATACGGACTCCGTTTTTCGAAAACTCGGACTCTATTTCGCGTATTTTTCCGAGACGAACGCAATGGCACAGCCCGTTTCCCTTAATTCAGATTTTACAATTTAATTCTGCCTTGATTTACGTTATAACATGTTATTCAAAATACGGGTTGTTACAGATTATAAATGGGATTATAAGTGTTAGAAAAATAAAATGAGATTTTATATAAATAATTCTATAATTAGAAGTATAAACAGAAATTGGATTTGGGATATTGTTTTAAATACGAAATCAAACTGTTTTGATTGCAAAGAAGATATATTAATTACATTTAATGTGAATAAAGGAATTAAGTAAATATTTTTCTAATAACATATTTATAAAGGAAACAGGGTTTGAAATAAGAATTAAAATGGAGTTAAAGGAATTAGAAACTGATTGGAGATTAGTTAAGTTGAACAGTTGTCTGGGTATTGATCTGATGTTGGTTTCGGCCTTTGGGGTTAATACGTAGGGGGTTGTTCTCTTACTAGTTTACATTTAGAGACTGATATATGTGAGAAGATAGTGATGCGTGAATCAGAAATGGAAACGTTTTCCAGAGTTAATAACGTATATTTTCTAAAATTAGAAAATAAGGATTTGATGAATATATGGTAACGAGAAATGGGGAAATGGATTAATGTTGATTGATGATTGATCGATAGACTTTCCATCTGGAAATAATATCGTTGTTTGCACACGTTTTTTTCTTTGATAGTTAACTCACCGACTATCGAAGTTTTTGACCATTTTTCCATCATCAATACGAAGAGACCGGGATCAGATTCATTATCTGAAAACCACTCTGTAGGGATGTTAGCATTGCGATCAAATATGATGAAGATAATTAAAGAAGGAGTTCAAGGACTGTCCTGTTTACAGAATAGTACCTTTGGTTTGTCCAGTCCCAGGACGACCTGTATGGAAGAATGTCTGACAGAGTATATTTGATAGATCGTGTAAGTTGATCTCTTCAAAAGTATTTACGTTGGTGGCAGAGGAATTAGTTTCTCTTAGCTTATACCCATGGTATTTTTGGGGAAATCAATTTGTGATTTGACGGGTATGATGATGTGGCATTCAAAGTAATTAAAAGAGTGATCAGTTAAAAGATACATTACGACCTCAAGCCTCATCAACCGAAAATGGCAGAAATCGGGCAGGCAGCACGGCTAAGTGGGTTGCACCCAATTAGGGTATATTGTCACTATCTAGAGAATATTCATATTTGTTACTTCTTTCAATTCAGTATCTCCCGGGAACGGTTATGTTGGTATACCAACCGTAAGGTGACAATATATTCGGAACATTCAAGTGAAATGAATGGCTAGTCATGTGTGGCCGAGTTGTAAGATGTTCTTGTAGAACTCCAGTGTATCACTTCTAGAGTACACTGATCGGAATGTAGTTCCATACCTTGTCAGAGTTGGAAATCCATTACCTAATAAACGCCTACGGTATTTGATTGTATATAATATATGTGGAACGTGAGATGAAAGCGTTTCCACTAGATTGCTATTTATTTGAATTAGACATTATTATAATATCAGAAGAGTATTGATTTTTAAGAAATGTTTTGGGTTATCGTAAGGTAAAAACAATCCGTGTTTATGTGTGGATCGGTCTTACGATTATCATTTCTTTAGAAAGGATTTTAAAATTTAAACAAATGATTGGAGTTTACTCATACCAGTCACATGACTGACCCAGAGTTTATTTTGTTTTGTTTTCCCTAAACTTTTGGGTGCCCAAATTTGTACAGGTGATCAAGTAGTCAGGTTTTACAGATACACTAGATGGAGCTTGGAGCAGGAGGCTACAGGATTATATAGCTATTGTTTATTCTGCTGTGTTGTAAGTGTTATACACTGATAATGTTACTGCATACATATATTGATTTTAGTTCAAATATATGTTATCTATTATATGTTGTTTATTCCGCTGTGAGACTCATCTTACTCTGATGTTGCTCTTCTTCTTCTTCTATTCTAAGTTTCTATCCTATCTATTCTCACCCTCTATTTTCTTTCATTAACTTTCTGGTAATTCTGATGCTTGAATAGTCAACATTGAGTTTATGTCGATTACTCACGATCGCTAAAATCCGGGTCGTTACACCACACCTCGACGCCGCGGCGCACCTCTCTAGGGCCCCACCTCTGGCGCTGCCTCCCCTTCATTCTCCGTTAACCCCAAAGCCCCAAAACGAACGGCCATGCCCATATTTGGCCACCCCCAGCCACCACCGCCCAGGCTGACACCCCCCCGCCACGTTAGGCCATGTCACCACCAAACCACGCCACATCCGCAACCCCGTGGACCCTCCACCAAATAAAAATCCGAGCTTTATTGTTTTCAGTGTACACATAACAGCCCCGACCTATTTTAGCCATAACTCCTAATCCGAGCACTTCTGGCCCAACCTCCACAATGCCAAAGTCAAAGAGCACCCTCTCCTCTTCGAATTGACTATATGGAAGTCACATTTTGGATTGCGTAGCCGCTCGAAAAACGCACACAAAGTTTGCTGGCCAAATCATGTACTTTCGTGAATTCTGGCGAATTGAAGCATTCTCGAAGAAAAGTCCATTAGGCAAAAGTTGTCCAGAATGGCGTGCTTACGCTAGGATAAAAGATGGATTGAAGCTCGTTTGCGAAGTATGGAATCAGAACAACAATTCAGAACGTAAGAAAAGCATGGCGGAGTGGATACCAATGTGAGAACTTCTCACTTTAATTTTATTTTCTACTTAAAATATATACTTGGATGCAGACGGTGCTTAGCAGCACCCGACACCCGTTGTCCATAGACATGGGCGACTTGTTTGATTGTACTGTGTTGTGCAAATTGATTGTAATGTGAAATGGAATAAATATAATATTCATGTGTTGAATTAAGTGTTTGAACAATAAAAATATCATTTTTATTGTATAAATGAATGAAATAAAATATTTACTGAAACGAAATAAATATTCATTTACGAATCAGACGATTTGTTTATGTACACCCATTTGACTGATTATTGATTGGGACGATAAATTTTACACATCGCCCAATTGCACAAATATAAACCGTGTTTGATGATTGAAAACCCCACATGGGTATTAGGATGATATTTGACGTACTCTAATCCCAATTGTTTAGTTGTATGTCAATTATTTGGTTGGTAGACTGTTGTAAGCATTAATTATTTATATTTAATAATTATGCAGTTATGTAGTGCACTTTGGATGACGGTTGATTGTGTATCATTATTATTGTATACATGTATTGTATGAAATCCATATAATCAACATTATATGGTAACTGACTGTGCCCGATTCCAGTTCAGAAAGAATGAATATTTTAAATATAACGATTATTTTAAAATAATGAATATTTTAAAATAATATCCAGTAAAAGATCAAAATTTGATTTTGATGTCTGATTTAGGATGGACGCGAATATATTTAAATATATAAAGCCATGTTGATTAGATTAACGCCATTTTGACGTGAATGATATTTATATTGATTTTATTCATTTTTAAAATGAATATCGAAAATGAAGTGATTTCAAAATCTGATGTTTGAAAATTTTATCATTTATATATTAATGATATGGAATATTCAATTTTGATTTAAATTTGAATATGAAGTTGAAATCGTTTTTAAAACGATTTATAAAATACGTTTTAAATGGAAATCGATGAAATGTATATAATATATATATTATATACAATGAATGGTCTGAATAGAACGCGCCGCGCCGCGACCATTCGCGAATTTCGACCATTGACTTCCAATTGATGTTACGGGAGATCCGATTGTAGGATTCTCCTAAAATCAGAACCGTTGGGTTCATATCGAAAAGAGCTTTCCAACGAATATGAGAGATTTGAAATCTAACGGTTGGATTTGGAATTATTTCCAAATCAAATTTGGAAAAGGTCGATGTAAGTGCAGTTCGATGACCGTTTATGGAAATCGACTGTACGGGCCTTAATAAAATTATTAAAAATATTAATAATTTGTTTAAAATCATAATAAATGGTTTGGAAAGAAGTGGGATGAAAATTTCCATATTTGAAAAGATAAAAATATACTTTTATAGAAATGAACTAGTTATGAACTAGAATTATAATCCAATGTTATTAAATGAATAAACTGGATTTGAAAAAGTTTTAAAAATAATTGGAATTTCCAATATATGAATTGGAATGGATTTGAATCGAAATTATGTTCGGAATATTTCGATATTGGATTCCGTTATTATACGGACAATGTGGAGGAATTTGGAAGATATATATATCGTCATTCCAATACAATATTTGTTGATTTCAGAATTTGATATTGAATATAAGCCGATATATTTTCTGTTTGGAGCCTTGTATTTAATATCAAGTGGGATTTTGGGTTTGTCGTGAATGGTGTCTTCACTAACATTGTTCTTAAACCCAGTTGAGAAAAGATTAAATATTTTTATTAAGATTTAATAAAGTTTACCAATTAACTAATATTTAATTGGAATTGAATTGAATTGAATTTTGGGTTTGTCGTGAATCGTATCTTTATAAATGTTGTTCTCAAACCCAATGGAGTTAAGAAAATTAGAAACTAACAGGAGATTAGCTAAGTTGAATGGTTTCCTGGGTATTGATCTGATGTTGGTTTTGGCCTTCGTGATTAATACTTAGGGAATTATTCTCTTAATAATTTACGGTTAGAGACTGATGGAATGGTGTCTTCAGTAATACTGTTCTTAAACCCCATGTGAAAGAATAAATCTTTTAATTAAGATTATTAGAATTTCCAGTTATATTTAGTAATTGGAATAAAATGGAATGCGATTCTGGGTTTATCATGAACCGTGTTTTAAATGACATTGGTTCTTTAACCCAGTTAAAGATAGGATATGATTTCCCAAGTTATATAATCATTAATATTGATTTTTGGGAAGATTAAAACTAAGTGGAGTTTGAATGAATCTTTAATTAAATTGAAATGATCGAGAACGGAGTATCACCAGTTTTGCTCCAAAGCGATAGTTAAATCTTTAATTAGATTTGAACGTGAAATTATAATTAATATTTACCGATAACACTGTGGTGTTAGATATGGAGTATTACCAGTTTTGCTCCATGGGATGAATAGGTTGGGATTGGGAAATAAATGATTACTTCGATGTGGTTCGCTAATCCCGACTAGTTTGGAATACCTTAATATGTTTTGAAATGATATCCAAAGGAAGATTAAAGAATTAATTTAGAAGAATTTATCTTTGATAAAATTAATAGGAACCTTTCCCTAAGAATGTGAATATTTGAATAAAGAATATTCTGGATTGGAATGAGGCGTATGTTGTGTTTTTATTGCACTTGTTCATAATATACGCGAGTTATTCGGAAATGCCAGGTTTATACCCATTCTGAATAACTGATTCGACGATAAGTCGACGATGAAGACAGTGGTTAAAGACCGGAGGTCTTCACATCATTTGGATGATTACTGATGTCTTGATTGGGCTATACACCCAAGTCGAGGTAATAAGTGGTGATCGTCCAGACGTACTTGGAGATCGACGGATATGCGAGGGCCTCTCTCCTATATTGGATATATGAGACGAGGAATGGTACCTCTGGTTTTGTTCAGACCCAGAATGAACTTGTAAATGGACCGTATATCTGACATTGGATTTTATTCTATGTTGATTGATTTCTATTAAATATATATTTGTTTGTGGCGGAGAATTTATTGTCTTGATTAACGCCCTTCTCAGAAACGTATGAGCTCAGAGGTTATATATCGATAGACATCAGTCGCATGGCATGAATTGCCTGTGTGGCATGCTGAGATGCAGTGATCAAGGATTTTGTTGAAAAGTAGAGTCTTGCGGTTGATGATCAAAGCACAACTTTAATATAGCGCCGCTTTGTGTCTAGCATTAATTCGCAAGCCTCACACTTCGGTATGAGTCCAAAACGGGATAAGGGAACCCAAGGTGGACATGACGTTTCTTTCTAGCTATGGGTGGTGTCAGCGTTTGCAAGCCCTGAAATTTCTATTATTTTTACCTATGTGGTTGTTGGAATGTGAGGTGCCTTGGATATATTTGTTACTACGGAGTCGATGGTAGGTCCTATAGGACTGGGAAACGTGTGCTCAGGAATTGCCAATCCACAAACGTAAGGGAGGACCGGCCTTGGAGGATCCAAGGGTTTACTGCGGGAGATCCTAAAGCATTTGCTAGAGTGTCTCGAAGCCGGCGAGGAGTACAACCCTTGCCTCGACTCATGACGGAAATCCAATTTCCAATACGTGACATTTCGGTTTTATTTGTAGAGCCTATTGTGGCGACATTGTGGTATGTGTCACTTTTGTCGTCTATGATTTATACATTATGATTGAAGTTGTTTTTAACACTATACACCTATAGTAATAATAAAATATGAAATTTCTCGTACCAAGCATTTTTTGCTATTATAAGGTAAAAACCCTATCCTCCGGCTTGCGTTGCATTGGTGATGGGACCTAGGTCTTATAATTGCTTCATTGTTCTTTTTTACCATTGCGATGTTTGTTTTATGCCCTTTTATTCTTGGGGTTAAAACTCGTTCTGGGTTATATGGTGTGGTCCCTTGATATACCTAACTTTAAAACTAAATTAATAACTATTTTAGTTCTCACACCAGTCACATGACTTACCTGAAGTTTATTGTTTTAGCCTAAACTCTGGGTGCCCCTATTTTCCACACCGGCAGCTAGTAGTTGGGTTTTGCAGATATATATTCACAGGATCCTGGTTTATAGCTGAAGGGATATTCAGAAAGCTCTGTTTCCATGTATTTCTTTCAGTAGTGTTTCGTATTCTTTTTCCGCTGCTATGTATTTAAATGTAATTTAAATCTGTGATATTTATCAAATGTATATTATTTATTCATAATCTGTTATATTCTTGTATTCGGATGGAATTGTTGTAATAAGCAATGAAATGTTCTTCTGTTTGGGTTCTGATTCGTCTTGTCCTCAAAGAAATCCGTTCTTTCTCTTCTCTTCGGAGACCGAAAAAGTTCGGGTTGTTATAGTTTGGTATCAGAGCTTTGGTATACAGAGCTCGAGAACAAGACACATTAGGACCAAATGAAAGAATTCATCAGAGATTGCATTAGTAATATCCAATGAGAATGACTCGTTATAGATAGGATCAGTAGTATCCAAGAACGAGTGTGAAGAGTGTTATTTTTAAAATAAAAATGAAAACAAACTTTGCTTTGAAAATTTAAACCATTTTATACATATTTGAATATTTATTTTAAATTGTTTTGGACATTCTAGTATATAAAGATATTGCATATATGCCTTGCAAACGTACATTCGAAGATTTAATATACTGGATAGATATAGAATCACACTCTAGTCGCCCAGGAATGATTCTGATGATGGGTACCTATCATCAGTGTTATGTTCGAGTTTCGAAAGTGGGATATCTATATATTTCCAGTTGACTGTTGTGAGAACCAAAACTAGATAGGGTTTGTTGTTGTGATTTGCAATCAAAAACATTATTTTCTGTATATATATATACTGTAACATCCCACCTCCGTCAAGGTCACTCACAAAGGGAATGCCTTAACTTCGGTGGAGCATTTTAGGTAAAAGAAGCAGATAAATTACAAGACAGACAAATAAAGCAGTGGAAAATAAAGTCATTTTATAAACAATGTGGTTCAGTCAAGCTTTTACAACAATTGTCTTAAAAGTAATACATAGAACTCCTGTCTTGATTCAAAAACTTCCAAGTATAAAAGAAGCATAAAAATAACAATGATATTCCCCAAATAAAGCATGAACCAGCCATAGCAGTGGAAGAGAGAGTCCAAATCAATACATTGACTATCTTCGAGCTTGGAAAGAAAATTGAGCTAAGTGCTAACATTTCCTCCTTGTGAACCGGGGGGGTTAACGGAAGAAAAGAGGCAAAGCAAACTAGGTCAGACATAAGTCTGGTAAGTCCAGTGACTTTTAGCATGTAAATAGGAAAAAGTATCATGACATGAATAAACTGAATATAAGACAATACCGTGATAACAAGGATAACGAGATAACTTACTATTAGAATAGATATGATAAGGCAAGATAAATTGAATGCACTTCTGCTCTTTCTCTGCTTCTCTACTACCCTGTAATTCTGATTTCTATATCTCTGCACCACCTAACTAGTGTCCCAACCAGTAATCTATATAAAATGATCATATGATAATGTGATCCCAATCGCAGTAATTGTGGTAGCCTTCAGGTGTATATCTGTTGTGAGGATTCCACCTCAATCTGCCTAATTGCCATGAATATGTCAGATGTACCCTTACTACCCTATCGATCAGCTCCTTACTTGTATTAGTTTTCATTGTGTCTGTGTCAACCGGCCCTCTCTTGCATGTAGATACCCGGTGCTTCTCCCACCATAAGGGGTATCAGTCCCTATGATAGAAACCCGACACGATTCAAGATACACAGTGTATAACTACGGTATGCAGTGCCTTCTTTTTCCACTCCGGAGTACATGCACGCCCGTAGTCCATCTGAACCTACACTTACGTAACCTCTACCGCTATTTTGACCACTTATAATCAGCCCAGTAATCGTGCCCCACCCTACCCAGTTCAGGGTACCTTGATACATCAATGTGGGTTACCGCTGAAATAGGTCCCCATTACTAGGGTTTCCAACTGGTTAAATTTGTGGGCCTACATTTACAAATATTACCCACCAATCCAATATGTACTTAACCTTTCCACTGATTCAAGCATGTTTATTTATTGGTTAAGTTTTGTGGGCCTATATTTACTAATATTACCCACCAACACGATATGTACTTAACCCTCCTACACATTATGTCATATTGGTTAAGTGTTAACCCTCCTCACTTATCATGTTGGATTGGTTAAGTGTTTCTTGTTAACTTAACCCGACGTGTCAATCATGTTGTATTGGTTAAGTGTCATCAATCAATTCAAGTTAACTTAACCCACCTACTTGTCATGTTACTTTGGTTAAGTGTTGCCTTCTTGTATTAGCTTAACCCTACTGCAAATCAAGTTATATTGGTTAAGTGTTTCCTTCTTATGTTAACTTAACCCTACCACAAATCAAGTTATATTGGTTAAGAGTTACCTTCTCGTGTTATCTTAACCCTTCCCATTCATCGTGTCATGTTGGTTAAGTGTTTCTTATTAACTTAACCCTCCTTACTTATCATATTGGATTGGCTAAGTGTTGCCCTCTTGTTTTAACTTAACCTTAGCAATATGAAGTTATATTGGTTAAGTGTTTCTTATTAACTTAACCCTACCCATTTATCATGTTATATTGGTTAAGTGTTTCCTATTAACTTAAACCTAGTCATTCATCTTATTATATTGGTTAAGTGTTTCTCATTAACTTATCCCTAGTCATTCATCTTGTTATATTGGTTAAGTGTTTCTCATTAACTTAACCCAAGTCATTTCTTAGCATGTCTTGTTCATTATCATTTATTTATTTATTAATGCACCAACCTCTCACATTAGATATGCATTGTTGCGGTTACTGGATGTGCCGGGCGGTTCCGCGCAATTTTACACCTCAACTCAATGTAACCTCGGGTTTTTCTTGGGCATGATGCAGTAACCTCTCACATTAGATAAGTGTTGTTGTGGTCACTGGATGTGCCGGGCAGTTCCGGGCGGTTTTACACCACAACTCAATCTAACCACGGGTTAGGCATCTTCCTCTTTTTGATTTACACATTTACCATTTATACCTAAATCTAGATTTTTCATGCTAATTACCAAATTCACCAAAAATAGTCATGATCCAATTCCCAAGTTATGCCCAATAAATTCCGATTTCAAGTTATTAATCAAAATCGGCTATACCCAATCTTCCCTAAATTTACAATAATAGTCATGATCCAAAATCACAATATACACTATACTTGGCGTTCCAACTAACAGTAATGCCCAATTTAGGTTTAATATTCTATTTTACAGCTTATGCCCAAAACTAGATTTTTCACGCTAAATTACATACTTTGTCGTTCATGCCAATTCTAGGTTCAATATGTCAAATTACATATCCCCTAATTCATGTCAAATTACCCCAGATTGCATCTTAACAGTCATGCCATACTACATGTTCCAAATTATGCCAAATAATGTCAATTTCATGTTATACCCAATTACCCCCGCATTCATAATGTACGTATTTCGAGATTCAACGCAAGGTTCATGAAATAAGCGGAGAAACAATATGGAACAAAATAGGCATAAGAATAGATATATGACTATAAGAAGAATTGGTCCAATAAATTTGATATAACAAGTTGACAAATTTTACATAGAATACATTGCAGGCGTATATATATGATATGAATATCATCATGAACCATCACAGACATATAGGTTCGACAAGAGTTATATCATGAACTTAAACAGGATTACAATTCCACTATACAAAAAGATAGATATGATTGGACCAATTCCATAGTCAATAATGATTCCCAAAGGCATATACAAGCACAGATTCAAATGAAAGGATTGCTTACATCAGGCATATTCTCATATTCATTTTATTACATGTCACAATTAGGTCTAGGTGTTCAAGTCTAAAAAGTAACTGAACTTACAAAAAGAGAATGATTCTTGTATTCTGGAATCTGTTTTCTGAAACTGAAAAGCTATCCTTTGATGTAGACTATCGATCCTCTAATTTAGATTTGATTCGATTCATAGCTTCTAACTTGCTTTCTAATTGGAGAAGAATGGCTGCTACTCTAGGTTGACCATGGACAGTATGACGACTCTTGGAATGAATTTTTGTGTGACTTAGAGTTGAGGGTTGGGGTTGCTTTTTTTGAGGTTTAAACCAATATAAGCCGTTAGATCAACCTAGGAGCAATCAGGACCATCCAGACAAGATAGAGTTATCCAGAAACAGCAACCTATGCCATAGTGACTCAACAACAAGTCAGAAATTATCACTATCTAGATCAGGATGTAGGAGTCGACCCCTACAGGGGGGGTCGACACCTATGTTGACTACCCTATAGGGGGGTCGACACCTATGTCGACTCCCCCTGGGGGAGGGTCGACACCTGAGCGGGAAAATTCCCACTCATCCTATTCTGCTTGAATTTTCGAATTTTGAACTTGGTTTGATTATTTATATATTTATAATTAATTTCTGATTTAACATGAAATCTTCTGGACTCCATAATTTCTTTATACAGAGTCCAATTCATGCAAACTCGGACTCTATCTCAAGCAGAATTCCAAGATAAATGCAATGTCTTAACCCGTTTCCCTTAATTCCCACTTTTAAAATTAAGTATTCTTTAATTCATTACTTTAATATCCACAGGAAATACGGGGTGTTACATTCTCCCTTCCTTTAAATAATTTCATCCCTGAAATCTCCAAGTCAAGGAGAATGTATCCTAACATCCAAAATCCATTTACTCAACCATTCAATCCCAGGCGTCCACTGTCCTTAAAAAGATTTTTAATGCTTTCATGATCATATGTATAGTGTGTGTACATGTACTTATCTAATGCAAAATCAAGCGGTCTACTGATTCAGTTGACCTCCTTAATGGTAATTTATGTTAGTGCCACGAGTCCATCATGTATGCAATTATTCCTAATCGTACTTTATAACTTCTACATGAGTGTTCAATCATTCGTACAAAAGCAACATCTATATGATAACACATCAAGTTTCAATCCATATACAAATACCTATATGCATATGCAACATGAAAGTGACTAAGCCGACCTAGTACCTAACGTGTGTATATGCATCCACTAGCAAACACTTGCATTCACTTGCATCCACCAAACATAACATGTCTCAAACACATGTTTACATCCATTGGCTTCTACCTAAGGATCGAGGATAGGACCGAGAGGATATACTTAAAAGGTAAAGACTAGCAAATAAACTTTACAGAAAATGAGAGATCAAGGATATATCCTCAAAAAGGGTATGATGCGTGTATATAGTCTTCAGTCTTCTAAGTCGCATATTCTTGAGCTTCGCTTCATTGTGCTCTGACTGTCTTGACTTCACGGTTGCGTAGCTCCTTAATTTTTGTTTCCAAAATATGAGTTAGAACTCATTTCAATGTCGCCTCTCGTTTCACCTCTTCTTCTTCCAGTATGCTCGGCACTACAAGTTTTGCTGTGTCATGCTAACATTTCCTCAAAAGGTCTTCCAAAATCCTATTCACCCTTTCTGTCAGAGGATGATAAACGTAACTGCGTACTCATGGCTTCTTGCAATGCATGTAGAAGAACTATCTCTTGAAAATAAATAGATGCTAACTATGTTACCAAGTGTATACATTAAGACGATTGGAGGTCTCTCCTCTACTTAGCTTGTCCATCATGTCACAAATCAAACCCCAAGAAAGGCTTAGATTTTTATTCGTCAATCTAGTAAGTGGGGCTGATACCTTTACAAAGTCCTTAATTAACTTCCTATATAGCCCGCTAATCCAAGAAAACTTCCTACTCCCGTTGAATTCCTTGGGACCTTCTAATCTTGCACCGCAACTGCTTTTGCGGTATCTACTATTATTCCTTCCTTGGTTATCACCTGTCTTAGAAATCTTACTTTTTCTCTCCAAAAATGATATTTGGAGAACCTAGCCTTAAGCTGATGCGCATGGAGGGTATCCAAGACTTCCCTTAGATGCAAAGTAACTTCTTCCTCATTCTTAGAGAAAACCAAAATATCATCTATGCACAAGCGAAGTGAACCATCCGCCTCTATAGCGAGAACGACTGGAGCACCTCATTCAGAAATACTTTGCCTTAGGAAACCTTTTCAAGTAACTCTTTTACTTGTTTTCTAAGCCCTTCCTTTCCCTTGGATTCATGTGTCTTATAGGTAATGCAACTGGCTTTGCATTGTTTACTAGATATATGCGGAAGTCTACCTCGCGTTTTAGGGGACAAACCCTAAACTAATCAAGAACATCTGCGTACTCATGGGCTACTCCAACGGATCACAAGTTGTCGATAGATGCATCAAGTGATTCTAGGTAGCTAAGAAAAACTGATCCCGTAGGATCATACGAAATCTCGAGGGTATTTCCGAGGCAAGTTGAAAATCTAACTGTCCTCCTTTCACAATTATTAGCTAACCAATCTATGCCTAGAATCAACCTATAACCCATGAAACCAAAAACATAAACATTACACTTAGATACAATACTTAATATAGTTATTCTCAAATCCTCACAAACCAAAGATAAATGAGCTGAACCACAAATTGGATTTGAGACAATAATGGGATCTTCTACTATACGAGTACTAGGGTGCAGAGACTCAACTATGGAAGCAGATATAAACGAATTTGAAGCGCTAAAATCAAAAAGAGTACTAACAGGATGATCAAAAAGAAAAACTAGACTTTTTCAATAGAAACTCTACTACCTCCGTCTCAGGTACGCTGGCGGTGAGAGCATACACTTGCCCTACTGAAAATCCTGTCCTTTGTTCTTGTCCTTAATTATACGACCCGTTATTCCATAATAATGACACTTCCTCTTGTCTTAGATTTTCCTATTCTTTCCTCTTTCTTGAACCAAGTCCATATCCATGAGTTTCTCATCCTTGGGTTTTGTTCCTTAGCTAAACTCCCTCATTCTCATCTTTGCCATCTTTGTGTAACTTGTTGATAAGTGTCTTGAAAGCTGCCTCCATCGCACGAAAATACCCTACAAAGCTTGAAAGAAAATTAGTCGCGGGTGAAACTACTGCGGCTATATATGGAAGTTGGGCACTTCTTCGCCCTTTGACTGGTGTCGCAGTCTCATCGAGCCTACTGAACCATGCCGCGATGAGGTTACCTCCCAGAAAGCCAGGAGCCCCAGAGGCTCAGTAAAGAAGGAAAACAAGGACTCAAACAGAAGATTAAAAGATAGTGCGTATGGCTTTGGCGAATATGCCTTTAAAACAAAAATTTTCTTTAGAAAATGTTTCTTTTAAAACCGTCTTAAAAATATTTTTTTTTTAAATCTTTTATTTGATCCGGTAACCTTCAGCTTCGATACCAAGTGTAACCCCCCTCCTCTGTTAAGGTCACTCACAAAGGGAATGCCTTAACTTTGGTGGAGCGTTTTAGGTAAAAGATGCAGATAAATTACAAGACATACAAATAAAGCAGTGGAAAATATAAAGTCATTTTATAAACAATTTGGTTCAGTCAAGCTTTTACAACAATTGTCTTAAAAGTACTACATAGAACTCCTGTCTTGATTCAAAAACTTCCAAGTATAAAAGAGGTGTAAAAATAACAATGATATTCCCTAAATAAAGAATGAACCAGCCATATTAGTCGAATAGAGAGTCCAAAGCAATACATCGACTATCTTCGAGCTTAGAAAGAGAACTGAGCTAAGAGGTAACGTTTCCTCCCTGCGAACTGGGGAGGGGGGAAACGGAAGAAAAGAGGCGAAGCAAACTAGGTTAGACATAAGTCTGGTAAGTCCAGTGACTTTCAGCATTTAAATAGGCAAAAGTATCATGACATGAATAAACTGAATATAAGACAATACCGTGATAACAAGGATAACGAGATAACCTACTATTAGCATAGATATGATAAGGCAAGATAAACTGAATGCACTTCTACTCTTTCTCTGCTTCGCTACTACCCTGTTTTCTGATTTCCATATCTCTGCACCACCTAACTAGTGTCACAACCAGTAATCTATATAAAATGATCATATGATAATGTGATCCCAATCCCCGCAATTGTGGTAGCCTTCAGGTGTACATCTATGGTGAGGATTCCACCTCAATCTTCCTAATTGCCACGAATATGTCAGTTGTACCCTTACTACCCTATCGATCGGCTCCTTACTCTTATTAGTTTTCAATGTGTCTGTGTTAATCGGCCCTCTCTTGCATGTAGATACCCTTTACTGGTCCCACTATAAGGTGTATCAGTCCCTATGATAGCAACCCGACATGATTCAAGATGCAAAGTGTATAACTACTTGTAACACCCCACGTCCATTAATGTCACTCACAAAGGGAATGCATTAACTTCCATGGAGGTCTTTAAGTGAATATAGAACAGAAAAATTACAACAAGACAGATAATAAGTAGTACTTGGAAATCTAAAACTTCATTTTGTTGCAGCGGAATTTAAACATGTTTGTTACATCAATAAACCATAAATCAGAGTCAAGTACAATATCCATCTTGATAAAACAAAATACATAACCCCATTACATAAATAGCCATTAAAGAAGATAACAAGCTGGACTTTACTTCAACGGTCCAAGCTTTCCAAGAGAGAGGTAAAGAAATCCAATCAAACTCCACTAGAGCTGGGCCCAACCTGAGGATCTGGAGGGGGGAAAAGAATAGAAATGGAGGGGGTCAGACATAAAGTCTGGCGAGTATGATAATTCTAACAATACTATTATCAAAATAACTAGACTAAGGCATAAGCTGGAAAACAAGGAAATGTTTATGAACTATTTGGTATGGAAGAGCAGATAAAGATAACGTTAAAGGCACACCTAATTACTAACGAATAATTACTACACTGCACCACACCAGTCACCCTCAAAGTTGATCCCACTTGCTTCACTTAGAAATTATATAAATAGCCTTGCGTACCCCTAGCTGACTACATAGGTGCCGTCTGCCCCTATCTCTACTAGGTGTACCCCACTACCCACTTGTGATCGGCTCCCTACTCGTAGATACCCGTGCTGGCCCCACAGTGGGGTGTATCACTCCCCTAAAGTGGCAACCCAATACAACTTGAGAATGCACGGCTTATACCTACACGATGCAACAATGTCTTACCTACCAGCCCGGGTCCACACACGCATATGAAATCCGTTGGACTTGCGTTGCCACCGCTACCCCGTTTTGGCCTCTTATAGTCAAGCCCAGCATGCGTGTCCCGTCCTCGACTTGGGTCGAGCCCACAAAGATACGTTTGGGATACTGGTTGAAATGGGCCCCCATAAGCTATCCACCTAAGCTTGTCACCACTAGTATATCCCACTTAACCCTCTTAGTCATGTTCATTTACATGTTTGTTTGGTTAAGTCTTACTAATCGTATTTCAAATGCCACTAAAGGCAACCACTAGATTCCTCATGCCACCCAAGGGACCTACTTAACCCCCATGTCCCACCTTACATGTTTATCTGGTTAAGTATTTCTTAATTCATTCAGGCCATAACCTCATAAAGACCTCTCACATTAGACTGGCATTTATGGCAACTGGATTTGCCGGGCGGGTCCGGGCAGTCTTACACCATAAAAGAGTCTAACCTCGTGTCTTTACAACTGTTATGCTTTAGTTTGGGCCTAGGACCTCTCACATTGGGCTGACATTTGTGACCACTGGATTTGCCGGGCGGGTCCGGGCAGGTTTACGTCACAAACGAATCCAACCTCGTGTCCTAAGCATTGATTATCACTTATAATCTTTTACCCCAGTTTTGAATATATCCCTATTCAAATCATTAATTACTTCCAATTTTAATGATGTCCATAATTGACTCAATTATGGCCATCCATTCATGGCATGCAAAATCATATCAACTGCACCCCAACTTCTTAATATTAAATCCTTAATATTACCCCTACCCCACGTTATACGTTCGCTTATTCAACGCAGAATATACGTTAGACTCGAATAGTCTAACTCATAGCACAAAGATAAATTATCACAACATATAGACAAATAAAATAGATCTAATCATAATAGGGGTGAAACTTGCATAAAACTACACATGTTATGGACCTAAAGGTGTCAACTTGTTTGGTTAAATGTCACAATTTACATGATATGATCATAACCCAAATTCATGTATAAACTTGCATATGGGGTTTTATGCAACATAATGATGATGGTGTGAACTAGCATCTAATACATAGAATTCACATATGTCATAGCATAATTCTAGATGTCATAATTCTAGATCTAAATAGATGTCATGGCATATGTTCACAATCTTTACTAATCAATCTAAACTTGCATACATGATTTGTCATCAACATAGCCTAAATAATATCAACATTATGACTTGATTAACATGAACTAATTAGCATAGATAATAACATCATGACTTTATAACATGTATGATTTATCACAATTTAGCATAGAAAATTACAACCTATACAATATCATCATAGCATGATTTACAACATATAGGATATCATCATCATCACATAACATAGGATTTACAACATACATGATAGCATAAGGTTTACAACAACATATATGACAATCCTCATCATTTACTTATAATCCATTCATAACTTAATATAATTAGTTTAATAATAATCTTGTTAAGATCATCATACTCACAATTAGAAGAGAAAGAGAGTCTTGATTTGCTTTAGACTTGAGTAGAATTAGGGTTTTGATTAGCTTTTCTTCCGTCTTAGTTGGCGGCGGCTACACTGAGTTCCATGGCGGCGGTATGACGGTGGCTATTCTATTTTTCATGTGAATTAGAGTGAGAGACTACCTAGGTATTTATAGAGTTTAGGATTTATTTAGACCATCGGATCAACTCAGAACTAAACTGAATCGTTTAATTTACCAACTCAGCCCTAAAGACACATCAGCCAAACCCTAGCCGCCTGGACAGGTCGACACCCAGGTCGACTGCCGAGTCGACCTGGGGGGTGTCGACTGCCCAGTCGACTCCCTAGTCGACCTAGGGTGCTGGGCGGGAATTTTCCCGCCTAGCCTGTTTGACTCCGAATTTTGAATTTTAATTTTCTGAAATCTGTTTTGAATTTTCTAAAACTTCCGATGGTCATAACTTCTTCATACGAAGTCCAATTCACGCAAACTCGGACTATATTTCAACCAGAATTCCGAGACGAACACAATGGCGCAACCCGTTTCTCACAATTCTCACGTCTGAGATTAGTTATTCTTTAATTTGTGAATATTAATATTAACAGAATTACGGGGTGTTACACTACTGGTACCCAGTGCCTGCTTTTTCCACTCTGGAGTATGTGCACGCCCATAATCCATCGGAACCTACACTGACGTACCCCCTGCCGCTATTTTGACCGCTTATAATCAGCCTAGTAATCGTGCCCCACCCTGCCTAGTTCAGGATACTATGATACATCTAGGTGGGTTACTCCTGAAATGGGTCCCCTTTACTAGGGTTTCCTACTGGTTAAATTTATGGGCCTATAATTACTAATATTACCCACCAACCCAATATGTACTTAACCCTTCCACTGATTCAAGCATATATATTTGATGGTTAAGTTTTGTGGACCTGTATTTACTAATATTACCCACCAACCCGACATGTACTTAACCCTCCTACACATTATGTCATATTGGTTAAGTGTTAACCCTCCTCACTTATCATGTTGGATAGGTTAAGTGTTTCTTGTCAACTTAACCCCACATGTCCATCATGTTGTATTAGTTAAGTGTCATCAATCAATTCAGGTTAACTTAAGGCACCTACTTTTCACAATACTTTGGTTAAGTCTTGCCTTCTTGTGTTGACTTAACCCTACCACAAATCAAGTTATATTTGTTAAGTGTTGCCTTCTTGTGTTAACTTAACCCTACCATAAATCAAGTTATATTGGTTAAGTGTTGCATTCTCGTATTATCTTAACCTTTCCCATTCATCGTGTCATGCTGGTTAAGTGTTTCTTATTAACTTAACCTTACCACAAATCAAGTTATATTGGTTAAATGTTTCTTATTAACTTAACCCTACCCATTTATCATGCTATACTGGCTAAGTGTTTCCTATTAACTTAACCCTAGTCATTCATCTTGTTATATTGGTTAAGTGTTTCTCATTAACTTAACCCTAGTCATTCATCTTCTTATATTGGTTAAGTGTTTCTCATTAACTTAACCCTAGTCATTTCTTAGCATGTCTTGTTCATTAGCATTAATTTATTTATTAATGCACCAACCTCTCACATTAGATACGTGTTGTTGCGGTTACTAGATGTGATGGGCAGTTTCGAGCAGTTTTACACCACAACTCAATCTAACCTCGGGTTTTTCTTGGGCATGATGCACTAACCTCTCACATTAGATAGGTGTTGTTGTGGTTACTGGATGTATCGGGCTGTTCCAGGCAGTTTTACACCACAACTCAATCTAACCTCGGGTTAGGCATGTTCCTCTTTAATTTACACATTTACCATATATACCAAAATCTAGATTTTTCGTGCCAATTACCAAATTCCCCAAAACTAGTCATGTTCCAGTTCCCAAGTTATGCCCAACAAATTCCAATTTTAAGTTATTAATCAAAATTGGCTATACCCAATCTTCCCTAAATTTACAATAATAGTCATGCTCCAAAATCACAATATACACTATGCTTGGCGTTCCGACTAACAGTTATGCCCAATTTAGATTTAATATTCTATTTTACAGCTTATGCCCAAAACTAGTTTTTTCATACCAAATTACATACTTTGCCGTTCATGCCAATTCTAGGTTTAACATGTCAAATTACATATCCCCTAATTCATGTCAAATTACCCCAGATTGCATCTTAACAGTCATGCCATACTACATGTTCCAAATTATGCCAAATAATGTCAATTTCATGTTATACCCAATTACCCTTCATTCATAATGTACGTATTTCGAGATTTAATGCAAGATTCATGAAATGAGCGGGGAAACAATATGGAACAAAATAGGCATAAGAATAGGCATATGATGATAAGAACTATTGGTCCAATAAATTTGATATACCAAATTGACAAATTTTACATAGAATACATTGCAAGCGTGTAGATATGATATGAATATCGTCATGAACCATCACAGACATATAGGTATGAAAAGAGTTATATCATGAACTTAAACAGGATTACAATTCTGCTATACTTAAAGGATAGATACGATTGGACCAATTCCATAGTCAATAATGATTCCCAAAGGCATATACAAGCACAGATTCAAATGAAAGGATTGCTTACATCAGGCATATTCTCATATTCATTTTTATTACATATCACAATTAGGTCTAGGTGTTCAAGTCTAAAAAGTAACTGAACTTACAAAAAGAGAATGATTCTTGTATTCTGGAATCTATTTTCTGAAACAGAAAAGCTATCCTTTAATGTAGACTACGATCCTTTAATTTAGATTTGATTCGATTCGTAGCTTCTAACTTGCTTTCTAATTGGAGAAGAATGGCGGCAACTATAGGTTGACCATTGACAGCATGACGGCTCTTGGAATGAATTTTTTTGTGATTTAGGGTTGAGGGTTGGGGTTGCTTTTCTAGAGCTTTAAACCAATATAAGCGGTTAGATCAACCTAAGAGCAATCTGGACCATCCAGACAAGATAGAGTTATCTAGAAATAGCCACCTATGCCCTAGAGACTCAGTAACAAGTCAGAAATCGTCACTGTTTGGATCAGGATGCAGGAGTCGACCCCTATAGGATGCAGGATCGCACGAAATCTCGAGGGTATTTCCGAAGCAAGTTGAAAGTCTAACTACCAGCCTTTCACAATTATTAGCTAACTAATACAAGCCTAGAATCAACCCATAACCCATGAAACCAAAAACATAAATATTACACTTAGACTCAATACTTAATATAGTTATTCTAAAATCCTCACAAACCAAAGATAAATGAGCCGAACCACAAATTGGGTTTGAGACAATAATGGGATCTTCTACTATATGAGTACTAGGTTGCAGATACTCAACTATGGAAGCAGATATAAACGAATGTGAAGCGCTAAAATAAAAAAGAGTACTAACAGGATGATCAAAAAGAAAAACTAGAATTTTTCAACAGAAACTCTACTACCTCTCTCTCAGGTACGCTGGCGGTGAGAGCATGCACTTGCCCTCCTGAAAATCATGTCCTTTGTTCTTGCCCTTGCCCTTATCCTTAATTATATGACCCGTTATACCATAATAATGATACTTCCTCTTGTCTTAGATTTTTCTATTCTTTCCTCCTTCGTGAACCAAGTCCGTATCCATGAGTTTCTCATCCTTGGGTTGTGTTCCTTAGCCAAACTCCCTCATTCTCATCTTTACCATCTTTGTGTAACTTGTTGACAAGTCTCTTGAAAGCTTCCTCCGTTGCACGGAGAAACCCTAC
Organism: Allium sativum; assembly: GCA_030737875.1. Taxonomy (NCBI): domain Eukaryota; kingdom Viridiplantae; phylum Streptophyta; class Magnoliopsida; order Asparagales; family Amaryllidaceae; genus Allium; species Allium sativum. The sequence continues at coordinate 377,005,006 of CM060922.1, forward strand.
AAAGCTTGAAAGAAAATTAGCCATGGGTAAAACTACTGCAGCTATATATGGAAGTTGGGCACTTTTTCGCCCTTTGACTGGTGTCGTAGTCTCATCGAGCCTACTGAACCATGCCATGATGAGGTTACCTCCCAAAAAGCCAGGAGCCCCAGAGACTCAGTAAAGAAGGAAAACAAGGACTCAAACAGAAGATCAAAAGATAGTGCGTATGGCTTTGGGGAATATGCCTTTAAAACAAAAAATTTCTTTAGAAAATGCTTCTTTTAAAACCGCCTTAAAAATAATTTTGTTTCAAATCTTTTATCTGATCCGGTAACCTTCAGCTCTGACACCAGGTGTAACACCCCCACCTCCGTTAAGATCACTCACAAAGGGAATGCCATAACTTTGGCGGAGCATTTTAGGTAAAAGATGTAGATAAATTACAAGACAGACAAATAAAGCAGTTGAAAATAAAGTCATTTTATTAACAATGTGGTTCAGTCAAGCTTTTACAACAATTGTCTTAAAAGTACTACATAGAACTCCTGTCTTGATTCAAAAACTTCCAAGTATAAAAGAAGCATAAAAATAACAATGATATTCCCCAAATAAAGCATGAACCAGCCATAGTAGTGGAAGAGAGAGTCTAAAGCAATACATTGACTATCTTCGAGCTTGGAAAGAAAACTGAGCTAAGTGGTAACATTTCCTCCCCGTGAACTTGGGGAGGGGGGAAATGGAAGAAAAGAGGTGAAGCAAACTAGGTCAGACATAAGTCTGGTAAGTCTAGTGACTTTCAGCATGTAAATAGGCAAAAGTATCATGACATGAATAAACTGAATATAAGACAATACCATGATAACAAGGATAACGAGATAACCTACTATTAGCATAGATATGATAAGGCAAAATGAATGCACTTCTACTCTTTCTCTGCTTCGCTACTACTCTGTTATTCTGATTTCTATATCTCTGCACCACCTAACTAGTGTCCCAACCAGTAATCTGTATAAAATGATCATATGATAATGTGATCCCAATCCCCGCAATTATGGTAGCCTTCAGGTGCTACTGTGAGGATTCCACCTCAATTTGCCTAATTGCCATGAATATGTCAGATGTACCCTTACTACACTATCGATCGGCTCCTTACTCGTATTAGTTTTCATTATGTCCTTGTCAATCGGCCCTCTCTTGCGTGTAGATACCATATGCTGGTCCCACCATAAGGTGTATCAGTCCCTATGCTAGCAAACCGACATGATTCAAGATGCACAGTGTATAACTACTGGTACCCAGTGCCTGATTTTTCCACTTCAGAGTACGTGCACGCCCGTAATCCGTCGAAACCTACGCTGACGTACCCCCTGCCGCTATTTTGACCGCTTATAATTAGCCCAGTAATCGTGTCCCACCCTGCCTAGTTCTGGATATCATGATACATCTATGTGGGTTACTGCTGAAATGGGTCCCCGTTACTAGGGTTTCCTACTTGTTAAATTTGTGGTCCTATACGTACTAATATTACCCACCAACCCGATATGTACTTAACCCTTCCACAGATTCAAGCATGTTTACTTAATGGTTAAGTTTTGTGGGCCTATATTTACTAATATTACCCACCAACCCGATATGTACTTAACCCTCCTTCTTGGTTAAGTGTTAATGCTCCTCACTTATCATGTTGGATTGGTTAAGTGTTTCTTCTCAGCTTAACCCCACGATTCCATCATGTTGTATTGGTTAAGTGTCATCAATCAATTCAAGTTAACTTAACCCACCTACTTGTCATGTTACTTTGGTTAAGTGTTGTCTTCTTGTGTTAACTGAACCCTACCACAAATCAAGTTATATTGGTTAAGTGTTGCCTTCTTGTGTTAACTTAACCCTACCACAAATCAAGTTATATTGGTTAAGTGTTGCCTTCTCGTGTTATCTTAACCCTTGCCATTCTTCGTGTCATGTTGGTTAAGTGTTTCTTATTAACTTAACCCTCCTCACTTATCATGTTGGATTGGTTAAGTGTTGCCCTGTTGTTTTAACTTAACCTTACCACAAATCAAGTTATATTGGTTAAGTGTTTCTTACTAACTTAACCCTACCCATTTATCATGCTATACTGGTTAAGTGTTTCCTATTAACTTAACCCTAGTCATTCATCTTGCTATATTGGTTAAGTGTTTCTCATTAACTTAACCCTAGACATTTCTTGACATGTCTTGTTCATTAGCATTAATTTGTTTATTAATGCACCAACCTCTCACATTAGATATGTGTTGTTGCAATTACTGGATGTGCCGGGCGGTTCCTGGCAGTTTTACACCATAACTCAATCTAACCTCGATTTTTTTCTTGGGCATGATGCACTAACCTCTCACATTAGATAGGTGTTGTTGTGGTTACTGGATGTGACGGGCGGTTCCAGGCAGTTTTACACCACAACTCAATCTAACCTCGGGTTAGGCATGTTCCTCTTTAATTTATACATTTACCATATATACCAAAATCTAGATTTTTCATGCCAATTACCAAATTCACCAAAACTAGTCATGTTCCAGTTCCCAAGTTATGCCCAACAAATTCCAATTTTAAGTTATTAATCAAAATTGGCTATAACCAATCTTCCCTAAATTTACAATAATAGTCATGCTCCAAAATCACAATATACACTATGCTTGGCGTTCCAACTAACAGTTATGCCCAATTTAGATTTAATATTCTATTTTACAGCTTATGCCCAAAACTAGATTTTTCACACCAAATTACATACTTTGCCGTTCGTGCCAATTCTAGGTTCAACATGTCAAATTACATATCCCCTAATTCATGTCAAATTACCCCCAGATTGCATCTTAACAGTCATGCCATACTACATGTTCCAAATTATGCCAAATAATGTCAATTTCATGTTATACCCAATTATCCTTCATTCATAATGTATGTATTTCGAGATTCAATGCAAGATTCATGAAATGAGCAGAGAAACAATATGGAACAAAATAGGCATAAGAATAGGCATATGATGATAAGAACTATTGGTCCAATAAATTTGATATACCAAATTGACAAATTTTACATAGAATACATTGCCGGCGTATAGATATGATATGAATATCGTCATGAACCGTCGCAAACATATAGGTATGAAAAGAGTTATATCATGAACTTAAACAGGATTACAATTCCGCTACACAACAAGGATAGATATGATTGGACAAATTCCATAGTCAATAATGATTCCCAAAGGCATATACAAGCACAGATTCAAATGAAAGGATTGCTTGCATCAGGCATATTCTCATATTCATTTTATTACATGTCACAATTAGGTCTAGGTGTTCCAGTCTAATAAGTAACTGAACATACAAAAAGAGAATGATTCTTGTATTGTGGAATCTGTTTTCTGAAACTGAAAAGCTATCCTTTGATGTAGACTATCGATCCTCTAATTTAGATTTGATTCGATTCGTAGCTTCTAACTTGCTTTATAATTGGAGAAGAATGGCGGCTACTCTAGGTTGACCATGGACAGCATGACGGCTCTTGGAATGAATTTTTTGTGATTTGGGGTTGAGGGTTGGGGTTGGGGTTGCTTTTATAGAGGTTTAAACCAATATAAGCTGTTAGATCAGCTTAAGAGAAATCAGGACCATCCAGAGAAGATAGAGTTATACAGAAACAGCCACCTGTGTCCTTGTGACTCTGCATCAAGTCAGAAATCGTCACTGTCTGGATCATGATGCAGGAGTCGACCCCTACAGGGGGTCGACACTTATGTCGACTCCCCCTGAGGGGGGGTCGACCCCTGAGCGGGAAAATTCCCACTCAGCCTATTCCGCTTGAATTTTCGAATTTTTAACTTGGTTTGGTTATTTATATAATTATATTTAATTTCTAATTTAACATGAAATCTTCTGGACTCCGTAATTTCTTCATACGGAGTCCGATTGACGCAAATTCGGATTCTATCTCAAGCAGAATTCCGAGACGAACACAATGGTGTAACCTATTTCCCATAATTCCCACTTTTAAAATTAAGTATTCTTTAATTTGTTACTTTAATATCCACAAGAAATACGGGGTGTTACATATACCAAAGTTATGAATTTGAAAATTAATCAACAAATTGATTGCTGGTTGTGTTATATGATTATTGGTTTGATTAATTAAAATTTTGAACCATTAGCCAAATCGAATCAAAATATTGAACTGAATTGAAATTTGTTAGAACTGCATGCATATACGTGTATACACATTGAACAGGTCATTGCAAGGAGGCTAGAGCAGAGGAATAAAATTGGATGCCCAACAAATAGGTACATGTTACCTAATTTATTGGGTTTGGATGATTTTATGAGCCGATTGGCTAGCCGCTTGGCTTTTTCTTTTTCCTTTTGAGATGAGGGGGCCTGTGTGGCTGTTTGGGGATTTTCTCGATGTTCCCCGTGCAAAGGAGGTTATGGTGAAATTTTTCGAAAATTTAGTTTGTTAGCCAAATTTTTGAAAAATTAGAGAATTCTTAGAAATTGAAAAGTTGAAGAATGAAAGCCAGAATGAAAGTTGAGTTGGTTAGTTAAACAACTTTCAGCTCCGTTACTTTTCGACGAAAAGATTTTAAGTGGGGGAGATTGTAACAACCCAGAATATCAGAACCAATTTAAATTTTTTATTTTGGCGATTTTAACGGATTTTAAATATTTAAAATCATTTATTTTAAATAATAAGGCCTAAAAATTTATTTTCGACGAAGTTGGAACGAATATTTTTATTTTAATTATATAATGAGCCTGAAATGGTGCGGTAGTTTGAAAATTCGATTTCAAATTTCAAATAAATATACGGAATTCTATATAAGTCAGAATTGGACGAAACAAGAAATACTTGAATCTGATGAACAATATCTTTCTAACGAGTATAAGAAACTGAGATTTTGTTTTTTAAGTTAAAAGATATGTCCAGTTAAAATTCAGAAAAGTTGCTGTGGAATTTATATATATTTTAATATATATAAATATATATACATATGGCCCTTAAAAATAGTCATTTTGCAAATGACCTCCGTTTTCAATGAAACCACTTTAGTTGGATCCGGAATGTCAAATTATTGCTAGATTCCAATTTTCATAATTTTTAGGATCAATACGTGAGCGTGGCGAATTTAAACGCGTTTGACCAATTTTAGTTTGAATTTAATCGACTGGAGAATGACCGTTTTTCAAACAGTCTTTAATTTTGACGAAATTAGTTTTTTAGGACCGTATCGTCAAAACACAGCCAAATTTATTTTTCTGGAATTTTTTGAGTCCTTATGTGGCCCCGGTAAATAAAAATGTATGTTCGAATTAAAAATATAAAATTTATATTTCAGTTTAAACGAAAACTGATCGAAACAGTCGAATTGGCTTACCGGACATATCCCATTGTGTTCGAAATGGGGGTACTTAGTTGGGTACTGCAGGCGTGAGTTCGATTTGGAGGTTGAATGGAGAATGTATATTGTTAGATCCATAGTTGGCTCTAACACCCAAGTTGTTCAATTATGCAGAAATTAATTAAAATCAGAAAAGGCACGAGATTTACAGTGGTTCAGTGTTAATGAGCCTACGTCCACTTTATATCTTTGATTATACTTGGAATCAGAGTACAATTGATGATTTATCCCTCAATCTCACTCTTACAATGTTTATTCACTCAATAATTTCGAGACAACTCTGAATAGTAATGGAGGTGTAATAATTGTGGATTCAAAACTCAGAATTGCCAAAAAGATCCTGGAAAATGCCAAGTTCTGGGCTATTTATAAGTGATTTCTTCAGGCGGATCGCGGTCATACGTGGCACACATCTCGAGAATCTCGGACTGGTTCATGGCTTGATGGAGAATTTGTCAATATGACAGTAATGGATAGGTGTCACAGGATCCGACGTTTGCGGATCGTGGTGGACTTGGTCTTGGCCATCTCCTTGTCTTTTGGACTTGGATCGGATAATGCAGAAGAGGACAGGGCGGATCAGATCGAGTATCGGCGCCACGATCCGGGGATGTGTCACGAACCGAGGAGAACGATTGACCACGATCGAATGCTTGAGGGGTTGGACACTTAGGACCTCATATATCCTTTGCTTTTGAACTTTGGTGGCTTGGTCGAAAAGCTAGCCAGCATTTTGCCCCCTCGAAGTATGTTTTATCAAGGATGGAACATGCTTCGAAATTGCAGACTCATCTTTTTATGGAGCGATGGGAATCAGAGGTTGTGTCTGTTTGAAAAGTCATATCACTTCAAAAAGTTGCATCCTTTGACTGGTATAAATATTGAGTTAGACTACCAATTATTTCCTTGCTCATCGGGTAATTTCCATCTTTTAAACTCCCGGAGATATCATTGTTGAATCGCCAAGTAAGTCTCAGAATTCATTGTAGAAAATAGTATTTAGTTTGTATTTCTGCAAGCCAAAACTCCATCTTTCCGATTCACAAATCATGTTGGAGCTCAGATCATCGTTTTACGTTGCGGATCGTGGGGGGTTGTGCAACACGTCGGGAGAGGAGCACCCTATGTGTCAAGGACCGTTTCCTAGTAGAATCAATACTCGGACCGCAACGGGGTTCCTTAGGCTCTCCGCGGCCCATTAGGCCCAGTGGATCGAATGAGACAAAATATGGAATACGAATGGTTTCCTCTTTGGCTATATAAGCTGATTTACCCCTCTTCTTTCTACCTTTTACCTTTCTCTTCACTAGCCGCCGCTCTTCCCCCTTTTGCCTTCCAAAATTCTGATTTAATAAACCAAGATTTCCTATTAATCAAGAGGTAACTACATTAACAATGTTTTGTGTGTTTTCATTCTAATTTCTCGCAAGTCTTTTACTGGTTTGAAAGACAATGGCAGCGGAGTTTTGTGGTATTCGAGGCGTTGAAGCTGATGGTGGTGCCATGGGTTCTGTTGTTCGAGTTCGGAGATGGAGGGGAGGAAAGAGAAGGAAGAAGAAGGAGCAGGTCAAGCCGGATCATGGTGATAGTTCGTATGGGTGGTAGATGGAAGGATCAGGGTTGGACAATGAATCCGATCGTGATAAGTCACTGGTTCATGAGGGAATAGGAAGAAGTGGATCGCAGGGGATCCTTGCGATCCGTTCCGGCTTGATCCGATGCTTTCCCATGAGTTGATGCTTTCGCCACGGGTCCACACCTGCTTCACGATCCGTAGATATACCATGATCTGATCCCTGCTGCACGATCCCGCTTGATGAACTTGTTAAATAAACAATGTGACCTAACTCTGATATATCGATGGACAGCTAGGCTAGAGCCCTTAAGAGATCCTTCTGGACTGAATGATGGCATAATTTGACTGCTGTTGACGACTAATCCTTCGATGATCTTGTTAACATTTATTCTTTTCTTTAATGTATGCACAGGCACACACTTGCACTTGCGCACACGGGGAATGGGTAACTGTATTCTAATCTCATGTTTGCTCACCAAAACAACAATGTCGGATAATCGTTCTACTGAAAGATCTAAAACAGAGGTGGACCCGGAGGTGTTGGAACACCATAATCTCGAGGTTCCTCCAATTAATCCAGAGGATGAGGATTCTGAATCTGAATATGAGGCTGAGACAGAGTCAAATTCATCTGAGAGTACCTCGCTAGAGGAGGAGTCCGAAACAGATGACCGAGCTCCCGATGAGATTCCCGGCGTTCTAGGAATTGAGAAATTCACTGACTCTTTAGCTTCCAAACTAGACGATATAAAACTTAAGAAAATTTGTTTGAAACACGGGATCCCGTGGGACGATGTGAAAACACCCGAAAGCGGAGATAGACCTCATCTTGCTCCAGAAGGGTACATGGCAATCAACCGACTCATGTGCTGGGTTGGCGCTATTCCTCCGTTACCTCCAATCGTCATTGAAACCTTAAGACGGTTGTGTATTGCCCCTATGCAACTTCATCCCAATGCTTACGCAGCCTTGTACACTCTATATGTCGTGTATGCAGAGATTCTGCAAACTGAGCTTACTTTTAAAGACTTGAAATTCTACTATCTTTTCAAGCACTGTTCCATAGCGACTCCAAATTTCTCGTTCTTTGAATCAGTAACCAACAAGAAGGTTCTGTCCGATGGTTACAACAACATAGGGGATCCCAAAGCTGATTGGTTTTACATAAAACACCAAACTGGGTGTGCAAGGAGGTGGCTCAAATCTAGTAAGTTTCGAGCCTCCAGATGCATGACTGAATTACATAATCGAAGTATTAACATGTTTCCTTTCCCTTTGCGCAGATCACACATTCCCTAAGACAGAAGGCTCAGTGTATAATGATAGATTATCCCATCTTCTAAAAAGCAAGTCCGACTTCTTGAGAATCAAGAAATGTATTACCGACGAAAACCTTCAGAAACAACATCTTTTGGACATAAGATTCGAAATTGGCGCGGGCGGCAAACCTTACAAATATGTGCCCCAGCTGAAGGAGAAGGAACTTCTCAAGTTGCAGAGACGACTACTCTTCGCAAGAGTCCTTCGACGATGATTAATCAGGACGACGAAGATTTAAACATGTATAAAGGAGATGAGGGACGAGCCGATAAATCAAAGGAGGTTCCAACCTCCGGGGGGCAGTCTCCACTGAGGACTTCATCGCCAGTTGAGTCTGTCGCTCACGACGAATTAACGGAGGAACAGGTTTTCGTGGAATTAAGTAAAATTCCTTTTCCAGGTGATATTTATACCCAAGAAGATTTCGAAGGAGAACCAATTTTCCCCTTTCCGAAGAGACGGTTGCCTCAGTTGGAGAAAAATAAGTTACCCAGACGAGTCTAACTTCGGGCCCTGGTCTGTTTCAAAAAAAGGGGATTCTAGGGGATGCACAAAACACATGCACCATTTATCATAACACTCTTTTCTACTGTGGTTCACAGTTCTAACACGCACTTGTTTTCTTTGCAGAAAAAATGTCTCGCAAACGGTCTTATTCCTACCGTTCCCTTCGCGAGGGCACACCAAGCCTCCTTCCAGATCCTGAGCACACTCGTAGCGATAGTCGGGGAAGGGATAGTCGTCGACCCCGAGATTCTCATCAATCTTATCCTGCACGACCTTGATTACCGCCGAAGCAAAGTTATGGAAAGCCACCTAGTCGTCCAATGCCACCAGCTGGGGGAAGCAACTTCCTAGAGATTTAACCCCTCCAAAAAGCACTCCTTCTCATGCCCAATCTTCTAAGAAACATGCCGAGCCAAAGGACAAGGAAAAAGATGAGGGAAGGATTATAGAGAAGGGGAAGACAGTTCCTACTTCCTCTGGTGAGCGTGTCTTGGACACTACTGCTGCAAGGGATGTTGCCCCCACTTCTGAGATCACGACCAGGTTAGAGCGTTTACGAAAACAGTTTCCCGACATTTACTTTGAGAGGATGGTGTTCGTCCCAAATCTTGAACCAGTCCCCGAGGATTGGGACACAGAGGTGATAGGGTATGTGTGCCATGCAGCTAAACAATACGGAGTAATGAAGTAGCATGCAGCTAAACTCCGCCGGATGGAGACGGACGCAGCCAGGGCCAGAGTAAAGATTGACAATGATGCTAGGGCTAGGTGCAAAATGGAAAAAGAACTGGAGGATGCACAGGCCCAACTGGCTTTAGCTCGGCGAGACGCAGAGAATTACATGTCCGAGTTGGAAAGTGCCAGGGCACGTTTTCGCAACAAGCTTGACTTAAATAGCCAGGAACGGGTGGCCCTGAGGAAAGAAGTGGAGGATCTCAGGGTGATTAACACTGAACTGAAGACAGTTCAGGATCGCTTTTCTGCTGAGAAAGAGGCTTGGAAGAAAGAGAAGGCGAGTTTAAAAATGACCTTGCCCTTGCCAAGAAGGAGAAGGAGGTTCTAAATGATCAACTTGCTCAAGCTGAGGAGCGGGTAGCTGTCGCCGAAAGCAATGCCAATAGCGCTGTTGAGTCAGCAGCTGCTGCGGCTGATAAGCTTGCTGAAAAAGAGAAGGATATAAATAGCTTTGAAGAATTGTTGTTCAATTTCTTTGGTCAAGTTATCAAGCATCGAGATATCTCTTGGATTCCTGACTACCATGTTACCTTGTCCAATATATGGGACGCAATTATCGAGGGTGAGAAGCGGCGACTGGGGGTCGACGAAATTGACGAGCACCAGCTGATGTAAACCTTTCTCAGAGGTGAAGAGCCCGCGACTTTGGAGGAAGGTAGACGCCTTATCCACGAGGAAATGGAGAGGGAGAAGAGCAGGCTCAAGGGTAAGGATAAAGTTGGCGAGAGCTCGAGTTCGATAGTAGAGCCCAGAACCTCTGAAGTTGAGGGATATAATCCCGATGATCCAATGATCCCCTTGGCACCTACTCCACCGATTGTCGGGACACCAGTACAAGTCTAGGAGATGAGTCAGCCGAAGGTATCTCCACATTTTCTCCACAGTTTCATTAAAGCAATCGTAACTTGTCATCGTCTCATGGGACAGTCAACTGACATGGCCACATCTCCTCCCAATTTGCTAACCCTTATTTCTAATGGTGTAGGTACCAAAGTGGTCGAAAAGGGTGCAAAGGAGAAGGCAGAGGCCGAGAGGGTTGAGATTCCCCCGAGTTCTGGTATCGAAGCTTCCGAGGTCTCAAAGCAAACTGGGGGCTCAACCAGTGATAGAGTTACAATGGCACCCATGGAGCCTGGCGCTGGCGCTCCTACAGACGCCGAGTTCATTGCTGCTCTGCATGACTCAAACAGCGGTCATGGAGATGAGGAAGAGGAGGTGGAAATCATTGACGAGGCCAAGGGTGATGATAGCGAAACCTTGGCTGACATATAGACTAGGAAGAAGAAACAGTTGGCTCCTAAGAGGGAGGAACAGAATCCTGTGTTTGTGACCCCTACTTCTGAAATCGACCCCAAAACCGGGTTGGTTATAAGATTATCTTCTAGATCGATAACTTCACAGCTTGCCTCCGAACCTTCCAGTCTTCTCCGGAGCCCCTTATCGACAAGAGGAAGAGGAAGAAAAGCGACCGCTCCGGTACTGATAAAGAGGAGTTAGAAAAACAGAAGAAGGACAAGAGATCAAAGCCTTCCCCCAAGCGCAAATAGAATGCGGCTATTGGCTCATGTTTTAGTTTTAGGATTTCTTTTGGGCAAAAGATGTAGTCGTGAGATTGGCCCTCAATTTTTGCTTAGTTTCTTGTTTTTTGTATATCCGTTTCCAGTAAATAAGGAACTATTTCTTTTGCATCACAGTGTTCCTGCAAATTCATCGTGTTAGCAGAGTTTAAGTAATCGTAATTGAAAATTTCATAGTTAAATGTTAAAGTTGTAAGTAACGATCATTAATCATAACAAAAACAATCATCGTGAAATACATGTGCTAAGTAATCGTGTAGTTAGGCACGTATACATTCCTAATTTATCATCATTATAGTGCCTGACCAGGGCGTGTTGGCGATCGATTAGAATTGTATTCGTGCTACCCCGATTTTTCCATGGGGTAATGGTTCTTGCGGCGCTAAGTCTCTAGCGCTTTTATACTCTCCCGATCCTTCAGCGGGTTAGATTTTGCATGGCACTAAGTCTCTAGCACCTTTATACTCTCCCGATCCTTCAGCGGGTTAGAGTTCGAGCTCGATTTTTGGTCTGCTCATCGATCCTTCAGCGGGCAGAAGTTCTGGGGGCGCTAAGTCTCTAGCGCCTTTATACTCTTCCGATCCTTCAGCGGGTTAGAGTGTTGCCAAGGCGGTTTTATCATGGTTCACCTGCACGCCTCGGGGATGTCATATTCGCGTCCTTTATATTCTCTCCTTGATCTCAGGAGTTAAGTTGTAATGCAATTTACCCTGCTGTACCTTTTGAAGCTTTATTCATTGCGAACTTTCCGATTCGCTGAACGCTATCTTGAATTAGTTGTTTTGAGATTACTTCATAAATTTAAAACAATTTCCTGAAATGGTAACAGTATACATATTGATCAAATAAAATAGTAGATAGGAAATGGTCCAGTAAGGGTAAATAACACACAGCATTTTTATAGTGGTTCGGTCGAATCATGACCTACGTCCACTTTATGATCTTTTGTTCAAATAACCAGACTGTTCTTAGGCAAGTCGAGCCTTTTTACATGGTTCTAAAAACAAAAGAATAGAACTGACACTTTTTATGTCAGGTAGAGCCGCAAATGCTGGGCATTCACACTCTGGGGATTTCTTCTCCATCTACGGTCGCTAGCTTGAAGGTTCCATTATCAAGCCTTCATAAAATGGAGTACGGTCCTTCCCATTTCAGGCCCATATGCACCAGGGGCGGAAGAACACATTTCAGAACTAAGTCTCCGGGTTCGAATGTGCGAGCTTAGACTCTTTTGTTGTAGTACCGAGCTACTTGTTGTTTGTGCCTCAAGTCACGTAAGTCGGCTTCGTCCCTTTTTTCCTCAGTCATGTCCAGGGATTCAAGGAGCAACTCATTGTTGGTCATCGGGTCGTAATAAATGGTATGATGGGATGGTACTTCTAACTCGACCGGGATAACTGCTTCAGCTCCGAAAGCAAGGGAAAACGGGGTGTGACCCGTTGCCCACTTTTATGTCGTTCTGTAGGCCCATAGTGCCAGGGGAAATTCATCGACCCACATAGCTTTGGCCCTCTTCAATCTTTTCTTCAGAATGGATTTAATCACCTTATTTGCCGCTTCAACTCGTCCGTTTGATTGCGGATGTGCCACAGAGGTGTATCTTTTCTCGATGTGATACTTCCGACAGAAATCTCGAAACTCCGTACTATCGCATTGGGTCCCATTGTCGGTTATGATGACTTTTGGAATCCCAAACTGACAGATGATGTTCTTAACGACAAAGGTGATCACTCGTTTGGTCGTGATCATGGTCAAAGGCTCTGCTTCTACCCATTTAGTAAAATAATCCAGGGCCATAATAGCGAACTTTGCTCCGCCCTTTGCTATGGGGAGGCTTCCAATAATATCAATTCCCTACATAGAAAAAGGCCACAGGCTTATCATTGTCTTCAACCGGTTAGGTGGCGCCCTAGAGATTTTGGAGAACTTCTGGCAAGCATCACAATGTCGTGCATGCTTGGCTGCATCCTTGTTTATAGTGGGCCAGAAATAGCCGTATCGCAATATCTTCTTTGCCAATGTTTGCCCTCCTGTGTGGTCACCACACTCACAATAGACATCCTTCAGCACACGCTTGATGTCGTCATGGGCAATGCACCGGAGGAGAGGCATCGAGAAACCTTATCTATACAGGACTCCGCCTTGCAACACATATCGGGAAGCCTTCCGTATGACCGCGCGCCTCTCATTTTTATTATTTGGGAGCGTTCCATACATCAAGAAATTCTTCAAGGGGGTCATCCATGACTCCCTTTCAGGTTCAATTTCCAGTACTGGATTAACTTCCATCTGATCTACATTGGGGAACCGTAATAGTTCAATCAGGACTAGCTTCGTATGTTCTGGATTATCGGAACTAGCCATCTTTGCTAACTTGTCCGCTCTTTGATTCTTTGCTCGAGGAATGTGAGATATACTATGTTGCTCAAAACCACCCGACAATGTTCTTACTTTTTCCAGATATGATATCAACCTTGGATTCTTAGCCTGAAATTTTTCATTAACTTGGTTCACGACCAAATTGGAGTCACAAAAGATGTCTAGCTTTGTTACCCCTAGTTCCATTGCAAGCTTCAACCCGACAATCAGAGCTTCATACTCGGAATCATTATTGGTCGCATGGAACTCCAATCTAAGAGCATAGTATATTATCCGTTTCTCTAGAGTTTCAAGGACCACTCCGGCACCTGATCGTCTGTCGTTCTTAGGATGAGCTTGGAAGTAGTGACGAAGCTTCCTAGATGCGATCAGCAAACTGTACGCGAGATTTTCTGTCTTTGGGTAATTTCGTTCTGCGGCTGCCAATTTCTTGCTCACATAGTATACTGGTCTTTGCAACTTATCCTCTTCTCTTACCGGAGCCGAACTGATCGCGTGGGATGACAATGCCAGATACACAAATAAATCCTCGTGATCCACAGGCTTAGATAGTATTGGGGTTCTCTCCAGATGATTCAATAGATTTTGGAAAGCTTCTACACAATCAGGAGTCCATTTAAAGTTGCGCTTGCCTCGCTTTATTAATTCGAAGAACGGAATGCATTTATCCGTAGCTTTTGAAATAAATCTGCTTAGCACTGCGACTTTTCCAGCAAGGTTTTCACATCTTTAATCTGCTTTGGTTCTTGGATATTTCGGATTGCTGTAATTTTGTCTGGATTGATCTCGATTCCACGCGAGCTTACAATGAACCCTAGGAATTTTCTAGATGCTACCCCAAATGAACATTTCAAAGGATTCAATTTCATCCTATATTTTCGGAGAATTTGAAACATTTCTGCCAAATCGTTGGTATGATCGGACGACTGTCTGGACTTTACCAGCATATCGTCAACGTATACTTCCATCGTTTTCCCAATCTGGTTGTAGAACATCCTATTCACCAACCGCTGATTTGTTGCGCCGACATTTTTCAGACCGAAAGGCATTACCACATAGCAATATAATCCCAAATCTGTAATGAAGCTGGTATGCTCTTGGTCTGGGACATGCATAGGGATCTGATTATATCCTGAATAGGCATCCATAAAGGAAAGGAGTTCATGACCTGCGGTTGGATCTACTAATTGATCGACTCTAGGCAACGGGAAACTATCCTTCGGACAAGCTTTGTTTAAATCAGAGAAGTCGATACATGCTCGCCACTTTCCATTGGCCTTTTTTACCAAAACCGAATTTGAAATCCAGTGAGGGCACGTCGAATCTTTAATAAATCCATTACACTTTAGTTTCTCAACTTCTTCTTTCAATGCGGCAGACCTTTCTGGATCCAACATTCGCCTTTTCTGCTTGACAGGGGGATGTTTCGGGTTAATGCTTAACGAATGGCTCATAACCGAGGGGGATATCCCACACATGTCTGCATGGGTCCAGGAAAATACATCCAAATT
Source organism: Allium sativum (assembly GCA_030737875.1). Classification (NCBI taxonomy): domain Eukaryota; kingdom Viridiplantae; phylum Streptophyta; class Magnoliopsida; order Asparagales; family Amaryllidaceae; genus Allium; species Allium sativum. The sequence continues at coordinate 377,020,024 of CM060922.1, forward strand.
AGTTTTTAGAAAATTTGTTAATTCCTTGGCTCGAACAGGATCCAACTGGGATCCAATCTTTAGGACCTTCTCTGGGTCATTATCATCGATTGGTACATCCACAGTTGCTTCATTGGGAGTCGCCATTCTGCCCCCAGGCTCTTCATCCTCTCTGGGATCAATGTCCTCGGGCAACTCTCTGGGCGACCCTCCCAAAGGTACTTCCTTTAGTTGCTATGACGGTTCATCCCTTGGAGGGGAGGAGCCACCTTTCTCTTCTATATCTCTTTCGTGCCACAACTTGATCTCCTCTAACAATACCCACACCGGAATTCGTGGGAAATTTCAACAATAAGCACTAGGGTGTAATACAGGCCCTGAATTTGGCTAGGGCCAGTCAGCCCAAGAAGGCATTGTACGACGATTCAATATCCAAGACCACGAAGGGGAGGATCCTCACTCTCTGGCGTTTCCCTTCCCCAAGGGTTACTGATAATTCCACGTATCCTATTGGAGCGGTCGAGGCCTCATTAAATCCGCGAATCCACCCTTCACACGGCTTCAAATCCTTCGGCTCGAGTTTCATTTGGTCGAACATTTTCTTGAACAAAATGTTGATGGAACTCCCGTTATCTACCAAGACCTTATGAACTATCGCTGTGCCAATGGTGACGGTGATCACCAACGGATCTTCAGTTGGGGAGTGCACTCCAATACTCTCTCGCTCGCGAAATGTGACGTCATCAAACATCGTCTTTTGTTGCTTAATTGAAGCGCTGTCCTCGGGGTTACTACACTCTCCCACTTCAAAATGCTGGTTAGCCGCATTTATATATTGATCCATAGCTCTGAAACTGTGCCCTGCTAGGTGGAGCCCACCAATTATAGTATTGATAACGATATTTTTCCCTTTTTGCTGAGTCGTTGGTTTAACAGTAGGTTGGCTTCAGTTTGAGGCTTGTACGGCTTGCTCCCTGTCCTTGGTAGTCACCTTATACTCATCAAGCTTCCCTTCTCGTAGCAGCCTTTAAACCACGTCTCTCAAGTGATGACATTGGTTTGTGGAATGACCGTTGATCTGATGAAAAAGACAGATTTTCCCAGTCTCACGCTCTTTCTCGGTAGAATCTCTCGGAGGAGGTCTTTTTTACTGGAGGACATTATATGTATCCAGGAAGATGTTCTCTAGTGTATCATTAAACGGTGTGAAGTTCTCAAATGGTTTGGACCGGGATCTCCTCTGAGAGTTGTTTCCTCAATTTCTCTTCCGATTGTTGTTATTATTATTCCCTGATTGGCGACCGATGTCTTAATTCTTGTTCCCAACGTTAACTTCAACCTTTCCTGAGCTATCTTCTGTTTGCTTGATGGTCACGTTGCTTTGGATATCTTCCTTATCAATAGCTTTTCATTTTCGATTAGTGTATATCTCCTCCCGACACAGGCGAATATTGACTTTTTCATAAAATATTTCTCTGGTCGGGGGAGGTTTACCAGCCAGATATCTTCCAAACTCGGCATCTTTATCGACGCCATAGATCAAGGCCATCAACACAGTTTGATCATGAAGATCTTTGACTTCTGTGACAGCCAAGTTAAAACGATCTGTTATCCATCTGATCGATCCAAGTGAGTATGGGTTGGTTTTAATCGTTTTGATGAAGGGATCGGTCCTGCCGTTATTAAAAGGGAACGGTCGTAGCGCAAGATTCCTGGTCGTCCTAAAGCTGGTCGCCCCAGAAGCCAAAGAAATCTGGTCGCTCCAAAGAGTAGAAGAACCTTGATCGTCCTAAGGATTCTGATTGTTCCCGAGGGTAGAAACTCCTGGTCGCTCTCTTTTATGCGCTGACCCGATCGTCCCAAAAGCTAAAGAAAGCTGGTTGTTCCAAACTTGGTCGCCCGCTAGTCTCTGATCGCTCCAAATATAAAGGGCCGCTGATCGTCCTTCTCTGGAGACCGATCCCATGTTTGAGGGAACCAATTCCGATGTGTTCTCAATCCTGGTCGCACAATTCTGGAGGGTATTCATTGGTCGGTCCGCTCCGCATTCTAGCCTCCTGGTCGTCCTTTCTTTTGGCGGAAGCTCCTGGTCGGCCAAAGCGCTAGAAACGACCTGTGAGGGCGTGACAGCTGGAAACAACTGGTGACAACTGGCAGTGGCATTTTCGTAAATATCGAAAATACCGACCAGACCCCTGCATACAAGATTCCAGCCATTTCTCCGCCTATAAATAGGACCCTACCTCCATAAGTTGAGGGGACTTTTTCGGGAATTAGGAGGAGGTGCTGTCTAATTGCTTTCGGTATTTCTCCATGCATTTCTACATCTCTTCTCTATCATCGATCACAAATCTATGGAGCATTGGAGCATGTGGAGCATAGCTTTCATGGAGGAACAAGCATAAGCACTCTTCACACTACTTCATTTCTTCTTGATCATCTAAGGAGCTTTTATCCATGGCTTTCATGGAGGGATTGGCATAAAATACGTCAAGCTTTCATCCATTCTTTCGATCGGTTATAAAGATAAATGCATGTCAAAGAAGCTTGTATGAATGCATAATGGAGCAAATATTGTAATCTTGTGGCTACTAATGAAATCCAATCTTCAAAGTGGACGTAGGCTCGAATAAGAGTCGAACCACTATAAAATTCTTGTCTTCTTTCTTTATTTTGGTATTTTGATGCTTTTGAATGTTAGATATGGCCTCACACAACTCTAATGGTTTTCTAACGCCCCGCCTCTGAAAAGGTGACGTGCTTTCTAAGCATCTCGCCTCCGATTTGGTAACGTGTTTAGAAATTCCATTTTGGTTGTTATACCAATTTTCGGTATCAACAATTAGGCGCCCACCGTGGGGCCAGATCTACTTTCTGGCATCAAGTATACTACGAAGATCTTGAGATCTTGAAGCTAAGCCTTAAAATAGCTCGCTCTAGCTTGCGATTTGGACCTTCTGACGGATTTTCTGCAAAGTTCAAATTGCTTTCTGAAATAATGTCGCCAAAAGCAAATAAGGAAGCTAGAATTAGAATCTCTAACGGAGAAAATCGGGATGAGACCCCCGTGGCTAACCGATTTGAAGTAGGAGAGACATCAAATGGAGGTGTGAATGTCACAAGAGGCGAGCTTGATCAGGCTGTCGCTGGATTGATGCAACAGCTAGAGATAGCTAACAAAGCCATGTTGACAAAACTTGATTCTCTCTTTGCTCTTCAGGCCGCTACGGCAAAGGTGGCCTCTAAGCCCATTCGTGCAGAGGATGCTGGTTCTTCTTCTTCTAGTCCAAATCGGGAAAAATCTTTTCAAGAAATCTCCGATCCAGATAAAGGAAAGCATGAGGTTTCGAAGCAAGCTGATCGGAACCGCACTGCAGGGATCACTTCTCATCAAGCGGCCAATTCTGCCAAAGGGGCACTTTCCAACCAAGAAAGACCAGGGCCCCTAAGTCTCAACCGCGATGGTTTGCTCAGGCAAGCCTCCGGTCAAGACAAAGGTGTCCGCCCCGCAGATAGCCTCCCTGAGAAGGAACGCCTCAAGAAAATGGTCCAATAGCTTATGAAGGAAAGCCAATCTCGAAACGATAGTGAGGCTGAATGGGAATTCGCACCATCCAAAACCCCCCTCACTGAAAGGATTAAAAAGACAACTTTCCCACGCAAATTCAAACCTCCTTCAATCCAAGCTTATAACGGGACAGGCGACCCCAATGTGTTCTTGTTTCGATATGACCAGCACATGGATGGGGCACAAGCAACTGACAAACTTAAGTGCTTGTACTTCCCGGTGTATTTGGAAGGGGTTGCGTCATTATGGTTCACAAGGTTGCCTCCCCGATCTATTGATGACTTTGCCACATTGGCAAGATGCTTCCGAGACCAGTTCCGCCTCCAAACAACAAAGGTCAGAGATATCATGTCCCTCAACGAACTAGAACAAGCTCCTGGTGAAACGATAAGGTCTTTCTTGAATCGTTTTAATGCTGCTGCTGCTGTAGAAGTAGGGACCCAAGAGCCAAGGCTAATTCTAATGGCCTTAAAGGGGGGCATTGATAAGCTGTCTGAATTCGGAAGGTGGCTAAAAAGAAAGAAACCTGAGACGCTAGAAATTTTTTATGACAAAGCCGAGGAATACATATGTCTTGAAGACGATCCTATCTATTCCGTTGGCAATGTCAAAGCTAAGGTGGTCCCGGAAAGGAAGGAAGCTCCCAAAAAGAATAGTCAAGAAAATTTTGGGGAAGGTCAAAAGAGAGGAAGCAGTAATGATGCTAGAAATGATAAGGATTCCAAGAAACGGCGTTTCTTCAAGCCAACGGATTTTACTCCGTTGAATGATACAATCGAGCATATATATATGGCAACAAAGGATGTAGAGGGCTATCCGAGCCCAAAGCCAGTAAAGGTGTCCGAAGAAGCTGCGAACTCAGGGAGGTTCTGTCGATTTCACAATCGACCGGGACACGACACTAATGAATGTCGACACCTGAAAAACTTGATTGAAGAATTGATAAGGCAAAATCGTCTCTAGGAGTATGTAAAGCGTTCATCAGATACCGAGCCTGTCCAGGGGCAGCAGGTCCATCCAAGTCAAGATAGAGGAGCACCTGCGAATATTCCTCGACCTGTTATCAATATAATCAGTGGCGGACCTCATCCTACAGGGGATACTTGGGAAGATATGATCAGGTATACTAATGAACCAAGAAGCATTCCAAAAGGAGACGGTTTTGAGGTTTGCAATAATTCTCTTCGTCGAAAAATGCCTAAAACATCCTGCGAAGATGTTATCTTCCGGGATCGGGATTCCGACGGAATGTTGGTTCCAACTGTTGACCCAATGGTGATCACCATTGGCTTGGGTCCAGCAATAGTAAAGAAGGTGTTGATTGATAACGGAGCATCCGTGAACATCCTGTTTTACAGTACTTTCTCTAAAATGGGTCTATCAATGGATAATGTGCGAGCTAGCAAAGACAAAATACACGGGTTCACTGGCATACCAACTCAGCCAATAGGTGTGATTGATCTCCTTGTAGAGCTAGGAGAGGGAGAGAGGCAAGTCTCCATGATACAATCTTTCGTTATAATTGACTCACCTTCAGGGTACAATGCATTCTTGGGAAGGCCAGCACTTGCCGACTTCAGGATAGCTCTTGCTCCTTGGTGCTTGATGATGAAGTTCCCAACCGCAAATGCGGTGGGAGTTATCAAAGGGGATCCTCAGGAATCAAGAGAATGCTATATGGCAGAGCTGATTGAAGCTCGGAAATACGAAATCCGGAAGGATGCGGAGACTCCTCTCTGCATCCATGAAGCTCCTTTATAGCAATTAATGACCATCCCCTGTGCTGGAACATATAACGACATGCAGGAAGATATGGACCCACGAAAAATCAGTGCAGGGGATGAAAAGGTAGCACCAGCTGAAGCTACCATTTCCATAGAGATCCATGATAGTGATACAGATAAGCTAATAAAGATAGGCTCCCAATTGGACCCTATGCTGCAAAAGGAATTGATTAGTTTTCTGAAAGCAAATTTGGATGTCTTCGCTTGGAATCACTCAGATATGTGCGGGATACCTCCAGACGTAATAGTGCATAAGCTGAATATTGACCCCAACGTGCGCCCGGTGAAGCAAAAAAGACGGATACAGGGCCCAGAAAGGTCTGAAGCTTTGAAAGATGAAGTGGATAGGCTATTGACGAATAATTTCATTCAAGAATCCACCTATCCTAATTGGGTGTCCAATCCGGTCCTTGTGAAAAAATCAAACGGCAAATGGCGAGTGTGTGTCGATTATTCTGACTTGAATAAGGCTTGCCCAAAAGATAGTTTCCCCCTACCTCGAATTGATCAACTTGTTGATGCAACGGCGGGGCATGAGCTATTGTCTTTCATGGATGCATATTCTGGATACAATCAGATTATGATGCACGAGCCAGACCAGGATAGTACCAGTTTCATAACTGATCGTGGTTTATATTGTTACAAGGTAATGCCGTTTGGTTTGAAAAATGCAGGTGCCACCTACCAACGCTTGGTGAACGCAATGTTCAAAACTCAAATTGGAAAGACTATGGAGGTTTATGTTGACGACATGCTAGTAAAATCCAAAGAAGCAAAGAATCATATAGAGGATCTTGATGAAATGTTCCAAATCCTGAGGAGATACGACATGAAGCTCAATCCACTTAAGTGCTCGTTCGGCGTAGCATCAGGAAAGTTTCTTGGTTTCATGGTAAATGCTCGGGGCATTGAAGAAAACCCAGCACAAGTGATTGCTTTACGGGAAATGCAAGCTCCACGGACTAAGAAAGAACTCCAATGCTTAAACGGCAAGGTAGCAGCATTAAGCCGCTTCATCTCAAGGGCAACGGACAGGTGCATTCCCCTATTTGATGCATTAAAAAAGGAAAAGAAAAGCTTCCAGTGGACTCCTGAATGCCAGCAAGCATTTGAAGATCTCATTAAGCACATGGAATCCCCTCCGATGCTATCAAAGCCTAGGGATGGAGAAAGCTTGCTCTTATACCTTGCAGTGTCATCCCATGCGTTGAGCGCAGCACTCGTTAGGGAGGAAGACAAAGTGCAGTGGCCAGTATACTACATTAGCAAAAGGTTTACCGGGGCAGAGATGAATTATCCAAGGATAGAAAAGCTTGCATATGCCTTACTCATCGCATCACAAAAGCTCAGACCCTATTTCCAATCCCACTCGATTAAAGTCCTTACCGACCAACCCTTAAAACATGTGTTGTTCCGTCCAGAAACTTCAGGGAGACTCCTGAAATGGAATATTGAACTCAGCCAATATGATATCACTTATTATCCCAGAAAAGCAATAAATGGGCAAGCTCTGGCCGACTTTATCGCTGAATTCACTGACAGGGGAGAGGAAATGGAGGAAACTAACGAATTGACCGTTAGGTGGAAACTTTTTGTCGATGGCGCTAAGAATGAATATTGTGCTGGGGCAGGGATAGTATTCGAAACCCCAGAAGGACGATATGTATTCTGTGCTCTGCGATTTGAATTTCCCATCACCAACAACGAGGCCGAATATGAAGCATTACTTGGAGGATTGCGGGTTGCGAAAGAATTAAGCTTGAAAAGTCTACTAATATTCAGTGATTCACAGCTAATGGTTTCTCAAATCAAAGGTGAATTTCAGACTAAGATGGGAAGGCTTCCGACATATCTGCTTAAAGCCAAAGAACTTCTTGACAACTTGGAATATTATTCTATCTCTCATATTCCCTGCAGAGAAAATTGGAAGGCAGATTCTTTATCAAAGCTGGCTAGCACCGGAGATCCTCAAATCTTCGATCTAGTTCCTGTGGAAGTATTATCTAGTTCCAGCATTGAGGAATCCGATATAGACTGGGTTATGGAAGCAACCAACGAGCCCGACTCGTGGATGACCCCTATAAAAAACTATATACTTCACGGAACACTTCCTGAGAAACCAAAGGATCGCAGAAAACTGCTCCGAAAGTCTCGCCTATATCTCATCCAAGACGGTCATTTATACAGGAAAGGATATTCAACACCATTACTACGGTGTGTGACAAAGGAGGAATCTAAAGCGATTTTGGCGGAGCTACATGAAGGAGATTGCGGAGGTCATGTTGGTGGACAGAATCTTGCCAAAAAGGTCCTTCGATATGGTTATTTTTGGCCCGATGTGAACTTCGACTCAATGACATTCACCAAGAAATGCGACCGGTGCCAGAAATTTGCAAAAATTCCAAGAGCTCCGTCAACTGAGTTGACACAGATGTTGAGTCCTTGGCCATTCGCTGTCTGGGGCATAGACTTGATTGGAGCACTACCTACCGCAAAATCGAGCTTCAAATATGCTATAGTGGCCGTGGATTACTTTACCAAATGGGCTGAAGCTGAACCATTGGCAACTATCACATCGAAGAAGGTAATCAACTTTGTGTTGAAAAATATCATATGCAGGTTTGGGGTTCCGCAGAAAATTATCACCGACAATGGCACACAATTCGAAAGCGATGAATTCAAGGATTTCTGCAACAAATATCATATTCAGAAAAGCTTTGCAGCAGTTGCCCACCCGTAGGCCAACGGGCAAGTTGAGTGAAACACCCCACCTCCGTTAGGGTCACTCTCAAAGGGAATGCCCTAATTTTGGTGGAGGTTTATAAGTACAAGTCATAGATATACAAGACAGATATAAGAACACATATTTGTAAACAGCGGAAGAACAACAAACTTTTATTTCATAAAGTCAAATACGTGTTACAACAACATCCTTTCCAAAAACATAACATAACACTTTCATAATCTGTCTTGAGTACATTATTTAAAGAAGCATGAATAAAATATAGGTAAACTGCAAAAGCCCCATAGTGGATTGTCCAAAGTCATAGTTCAAAACAGGAAAGTCCAAGCAATACATTTCTCTTCTTCAAGCTGGATGTTGAGGTAGGTCAAGCTGCTGTGTTCCCTCCCTGAGGACCTGGGGGGGGAACGGAAGAAAGAAGACGAAAGAAAAATAGAGTCAGACATAAAGCCTGAGTAAGTCTAGTACTATTTTGTCTATGAATAAAGAACTGGGTATGATAAGTATAAACAAGAAGTGGGCATGCACTATAAACTTGGTTAAGTTGTCTAGGGTCGAATATACTATCGTACCCCCTGTTGATCTCTGAACCCATATAAACTAGTTTCCAATTTGCACCCCATAATCAGGGTGATGTGATCCATTCTATGATGATCGGCTCCTACTCGCATAGTTACATGTGTCTTACGGCCCCCGATGTCGTAGTTACCTATGCTGGTCCCACCATGGGGTGTATCAAGTCCCATAGTGGCAACCCGACACAACCTTAGAGTGCACAGGTATGCTACTGGTGTCCAGTGCCTTATTTTTCTGCGCCGGAGTGTGTGCACGCCCGCACCCCGTTAGAACCTACACTGCTACACCACCGCCGTCGATTTGACCTCTTACAATCAGCCCAGTAATCGTGCCCCACCCTGCCTAGTTTCAGGGTATCCTGATACACCTTTTAGGGTTACTGCTGAAAAGGGTCCCCCGTTACTAGGTTTTCTATCTCTAGCCAACATGCTAAGTTGGTTAAGTGTTTCCTAACCTAACCCCACCGGTCCGTTTAGTTTAGCATGTTCCATTTTGATTAAGTCTTTAGTTCACTTAATCCTAACAATCCTGACTCAGCCTTAATTGTCTTATTAAGGCCCTGACCTCTCACATTAGACAGGTATTGTTGTGGCTGCCTGTTGCCGGTTGGTTCCGGGCAGTCTTACGCCACAACTCAGTCTAACCTCGGGTCCTTGCTGGGCTCCATGTTTAACCTCCCACATTGGATAGGTATTGTTGTGACTACTGGACAGCCGGGCGGTTCCGGGCAGGTTTACATCACAACTCAATCCAACCTCGGGTTAAACACATCGTATGTTCTACATTTACATATTTTGTCATTCTTCTTTATTTCTTATATGTAAATATTTGCGGCCCATTATTAAGTTAATGGTGTAAAGGTTACACCAATCACGGGCCCAACCCATACTTGAATTTGGGCCCTTCTATTTTATATTTTCATTCATTAATTAATTTTAACCCAACGTTATTTTCCCCCGTTTTTACACGTCCGTTTATATATATTGGGCTTAGCCTTTTAAAGCCCAATTTAGCCATGCGAAAAGGGGAGGCTTAAAGCGTGATTACATACACAAAGAGGGGAAGGTGAGCGCATGAACTTGCATATGACGTTGGAAATACATGATAGAAACTGGTGTACTTGCATAGTGGTAACATAGGTGACATGAATTAAGGCATGTGAACTTGCATAGGTTTAACTGCAACATGAACCTATATTCTTATTTATGCATAATGTCAAACATAAGCATGGCATAAATATTTCTAGCATAAGCATGGCATAATATCAAACATAAGCATGACATAAATATTTCTAGCATAAGCATGGCATAATGTCAAACATAAGCATGGCATAATATCAAACATAAGCATGGCATAAGTATAGTTAAATTTGTTCACATAACCATGGCATAAATATACTTATGCATAAATATTCCTAATCATGGTGTTTGCTTTAAACTTGCAAAAAGGGATTTTTGAGTCTAACCTAGCCATGTCTCACATATGACATCATATAATTCTTTTAAACAAGATAGACTTAATCATGGATTTCAATTATGCCAAATATCATTCCTAGCCTAGCCATATTCATAAGTTTGCAAAAGCATGACTTAATACACGGATTATGGTGTCAAAATTCCAACATAGTTTCATATGAACTATAACAACCAAACTTGTTTCAATTACTTGCAAAATGATTTATGCATAAAAATATACATCATGATGGCATAATAACAAAGCCCCAAACTTGCATGAATTTCAATCAACTACATACATGTAGCTTCAACATAGATTACATAATTTGCGCAATATTCCAAACGTATACTTGCATAGAACTACCGCATGTAGTTCTTTATAATTGAATGACATAATTCAGAATATCCAATCGTATATAAATTGATAAGAACGCACAAATATGAATTTCATTGCCACAATTCAAGCATACATATCTACACAATCATTTGTTCATACCAAAGTAATACTCTACTTACAATGGTGTGATGAATTCTCCAATTAAGAGATTGAAGACGCAAATTCCTTTGTTGAATTGATTTGATTTAGGTCTCTTTAAGCTTTAGAATTTTCCTCCTAATCCTCTCTCTAGTTGGCGGCTACCTCTAGTCATTCCTCGGCAACATGGCGGCTATGTTCTTAATTTTGAATGAATAGATTAGGGTTTAGTCTAGGGTTGTTTATATAGAGGTTAGGAACTGATTAGGACCCTTGATGTTGCTAGGTTAGATCGTAGCCATTCATTCGATAGAGAGACCAATTAAAACTTGCCACCTAGCCCTAGTGACAAAGCAGACCACAGAAAATCGGAGGAACACAGACCTGGCCAGCCAGGTTGACTGGGCTCGACCAGGTCGATACCCCTGTCGACAGGGCTGTCGACAGCCCTGTCGACATGGGTAGCCCAGGTCGACAGCCCAGTCGACCTGGGTGGCCCAGGCGGGTGTTCTTCCACCCTGGCCCGTTGGGCCCTACTTCGGAATATTTAATTATTTAATTCTGTTTGAATTTTAAACTTAATTCAAAACTTCCGAAGGCCATATCTTCTTCATACGGACTCCGTTTTTCGAAAACTCGGACTCTATTTCGCGTATTTTTTCGAGACGAACGTAATGGCGTATCCCGTTCCCCTTAGTTCTTTGATTTGTTAATTTCACCGTCATAGAATTTTTGGGGTGTTACGTTCTCCCCCACTTAAAAGGATTTCGTCCCCGAAATCTTCAAGTTAGGAGGAATGTATATCCTAACATCCAAACATCCATCTACTCATCCATCAAACACGAGCATCCATTGTCCTTAAAAGACTTCTAATGCTTCATGATCATATGCAAAGTGTGTGTGTATACATGAACTTATCTAATGCAAAATCAGGCGGTCTACTGATTCAGTTGACCTCCTTAATGCGAATTATGTAAGTGCCATGAATCCATTATGTATGCAAATTTTCCTATCCTTGATTCTACATGAGTGCACAGTCATTCAATACAAATGCAGCAACCACATACGAATACAAACACATATGCATATGCAATATGAAGTGATTGAGCCGATCTAAAACCTAGATTGTGTGTGTATATGCAACCACGAGCAACCACTAGCAATCACTTGCAACCACTTGCAACCATCATCCATAACATGTTTAAATTACATGTTTCCATCCAAAGGGTTTCTACCTAAAAGATAAGGTCGAGGAAATATACCTAAAAAGATAGATAAAAGCGCAACTTAAGGAAAATGAAAGATCAAGGATGTACCCTCGAACAGAAAAGGGTAGGCTGTACGGATTCTAGCTTCAGTTTCCCAAGTCGCGTCTCCCTCGGCGTCGCTCCACTGAACTTTGACGAGCTTTACTTCGCGGTTGCGTAGCTTCTTCACTTCCGTTCCTAAGATGCGGGTTGGAACTTTTCTTATGGTTGCTTCGCGTTCCACTTCGGCCTCTTCGAGGATATTTGGCTCTACCACTTCAGCAGACTCATGCAAACATTTTCGGAGATGTGAAACGTGAAAAACGTTGTGGACTCCGGCCAACTTCTCGGGTAGCTCTAATCTATAGGCCATTTTCCCAATCTTCTCGATGATAGGGAATGGCCCTACGAATCTTGGCGCTAGCTTTCCTGTGGTTCCAAAACGAACAACGTTCCTTAGCGGTGATACCTTGAGAAAAACTCTGTCTCCAACCTCAAATTCAAGGTCGGTCCTCCTCTTGTCGGCATAGGACTTTTGTCTGTCTTGGGCCGTCTTCATCCTTCTTCGTATTAAGTCCACTTTCTCTGAAGTCTCTCGGATCATATCCGGTCCAAGTATGAGCTTATCAGTAGATTCCCACCAACAAGTGGGCGATTGGCACGGTCTTCCATATAAAGCTTCGAAGGGCGCCATTCCGATGGTTGCTTGATAGCTGTTGTTGTAGGCAAATTCCACCAAAGGAAGGTGGTCTTCCCATGTCCCTCCGAAGTCAAGGACGCACAGTCTTAGAAGGTCTTCCAAAACTCTGTTCACTCTCTCTGTTTGGCCGTCGGTTTGGGGATGATAAGCCGTGCTCAAGCATAACTGCGTTCCTACTGCTTCTTGCAGACTCCGCCAAAACTCGCTGGTGAAGATGGGGTCTCGGTCACTAACAATGCTAGATGGTATTCCATGGAGTCGAACGATTTCCTTAAGGTAAAGTGATGCTAGGGATGAGGCAGTTCTTTTACTTTTGACAGGTAGAAAGTGGGCGCTTTTAGTAAGCCTATCCACTATTACCCAAATGCTAGTGTTGCCTCTCCTAGACCTAGGCAGCCCATCGATGAAGTCCATTGAGATGCTATCCCACTTCCACTGCGGGACCTCTAGAGGATGCAGTAGTCCGCCAGGCTTTTTCTGTTCCGCTTTAACCTGTTGGCACACCATACACTTAGAAACGAATTCTGCCACGTCCTTTTTCATGCCGTTCCAAAAGAAAGTCCTTTTTATGTCTTTGTACATTTTATCTCCGCCTGGGTGTATCGTCATCTTGGAGTGATGTGCTTCCTCGAGAACCTTCTTTATTAAATCTTTTGTCTGTGGGACGCATAGTCTTCCATCTCGCCTTAACAAACCCCTATCGTCGATGGAGTATCGGTTGAGGTGACTTGAAGTCTCACCCCTAATTAGCCTATCAATTATTTCCACAAGCTGAGGGTCTTCGCGTTGTGCTGTCCCTACTGAATCCACTAAAGTTGGGCGCACTTCGAGAGATGCAAGCAAGCCCGGTACGAAATCGGAGGAAGGCCTAAAGTCGAAGCTGGCTATAAACTCTAGGCTTTGTCTTTCAACAAACAATGGGCTTAGGGTCAATTTCTTTCGGCTCAACGCGTCTGCCACTACGTTGCCTTTGCCCGGAGTATAGGAGATTTCGAAATCGTACGAGGCAAGAAACTCCATCCATCTTTGTTGCCTCAAGTTAAGATCCTTCTGCGAGAAAAGATATTTCAACGATTTATGGTCAGTGTAAAGTTCGAACTTCTCACCTAGGAGATAGTGTCGCCAAGACTTGAGTGCAAAGACGATGGCGGCTAACTCAAGATCGTGGGTTGGGTAGTTCTTTTCGTGCACTTTCAACTGCCTCCCGCCATAAGCTACTACCCTTCCTTCTTGCATTAAGACGGCGCCTAGCCCTGTCCCACATGCATCCGTATAAACAGTGAACATCTTGCTCCCATCTGGCAGCGTCAAGACTGGGGCTGTTGTGAGAGCCCTTTTTAGTCGTTGGAAAGCAAACTCGCAATCCAAGTCCCAATTGAATACTAGATTCTTCTTAGTCAATTTCGTGAGCGGAGCTGAGATTTTCGCAAAATCCCTTATAAACTTTCGATAGAAACCCGCTAGTCCTAGAAAGCTTCGGACCTCAGTTGCATTCCTTGGTGTCTTCCAATCCTGTACCGCCACTACCTTAGCAGGGTCCACTGCTAACCCTTGTTTGGATACTATGTGCCCAAGGAACCTTACCTCTTCCCTCCAAAAGTGGCATTTGGAGAATTTGGCTTTTAGTTGATGGACTCGCAAAGTTTCCATGATTGCCCTTAAGTGCTGAGCATGTTCCTCTTCACTCTTTGAGAAGATAAGGATATCATCTACGAAGACCACTACGAATTTGTTGAGGAAATCTCTAAATACCCTACTCATCAGGTCCACGAAGTAAGCAGGTGCATTTGTCAAGCCGAAAGGCATGACAAGCCATTCAAAGAAGCCATCTGGGGTTCTGAACGCCGTTTTATCGATGCTATCTTCAGCCACCCTTAGCTGATGAAAACCGGTTGCTAAATCGAGTTGGGAGAAAACAGACGCTCCTACAAGCTGGTCAAATAAATCGTCAATTCTAGGGAGAGGGTGCCTATTCTTTTTCGTTAGCTTGTTGAGCTCCCTATAGTCAACACATAGACGGAGTGAACCATCCGCCTTTGTAGCGAACACCACTGGAGCGCCCCATTCTGAAATGCTCCTCCTAATGAACCCCTTCTCTAGAAGCTCTTTAATCTGTTTACTGAGCTCTTTCCTTTCTCGTGGAGCCATATGTCTAACGGGCAACGCAACGGGCTTTGCATTATCTACAAGATATATGCGGAAGTCTATTTCCCGCTTCGGAGGCAAGCCCTTCACCTCTTCGAAGACATCCGGATATTCCCGGACCACTCTAACTGATTGCAAATTTTCAACAGAGGCATCTAGCGATTCAAGATAACTAAGCATAACCGCATACGAGGGATTACAAGAAATTTCCAAAGTATTACCGAGCTGGGTTAGGAGCCTAACAACCCTTTTCTCACAATCAAGGATGGCCCTATTACTGGATAGCCAATCCATACCCAAAATCAAACCATAACCCGAAAAGCCCAAAACAAAGGCACTACATTGAAATTCAACACTTAGGATAGAAATTTTCAAATCCAGACAGATCATAGACAAATGAGCTGGGCCCCCAATTGGGTTTGAAACAATTAAGGGGTCCTCTACCATACTAGTTTTTAGGTGCAGAGATTCTACTAAAGCAGACGAGATAAAGGAGTGTGATGCGCCAGAATCAAATAAAGTGCGAACGGGGTGATCATAAAGATAAACTACACTTTCTACAGAAGTGTTTGTACCTCTCTGTTGCAAAGGTGGTGCTTCCAGCACATGAACCTGTGCCCCTGGGGTGGATCCAGTGCCCTGCCCCTGTCCTCGTTTCTTTGGGCAGTCCTTAGCCCTGTGGCCTGTCTGACCGCATGAAAAGCACCCACCATTCTCCTTGGCCTTCTTTTTCCGGCAGTCCTTTACTAAGTGTCCCACTTTGCCACAGAAATTACACTTCCTCTTCTCCTTGTTGCCTTTCCCGCCTTTCTTAAAGTCCGTCTTCTTAGGCTGCAAACCCTCTTTCTTCCCTTGAGAGCTTTCTGCCTTCGTCTCCTTCTTGCCCTTATCCTCTTCATTCAGCAATGCCATTTGCACCAATCTTTCATACGTGGCTCCCATGGGTATATGGGTCATGGCCAAACTGTGTAATGGCTCATTTAACCCTTTGACGAAACGGAGAGCCTTCTTGTGCGGGGTGTTGACTAGGTCAAGTCCAAACCTAGCCAGCTCATCGAACTGATTCACATATTCTCTGATTGTCTTGTCCCCTTGCTTAAGAAATAAGAATTTTTCCAACTGCAAACTTCTTTCTGCATCTGAGAGAAATTTGGTCTCAAACCTTGCCCTAAAGTCCTCCCATGTCTCCACTGGTCTTTCAGCATTAGTGACCTCCCACCAGTAGGAAGCCTCGCCCTTCAATAGCCACACCGCCAATTGTACTTTCTGTCTATCTTCTACCTCAAAGATGATAAATAGGTCTTCAGTCTCTTTCAGCCAATTCCTAGCTGCCACGAAGGACTCAGTTCCATGGAAATCCCTTCCTCCCATAGCTTTAAAATCTTTACATATCTTAGCAAACGTGTTTCCCCGAGGAGGAGGTGGAGGAAAAGGTGCCGCTGCAGCTGGATGATTTCCTTCAGCTGGGGGAGGAGGAATGGTAGGACCTGGCTGAGTGGCCCTTGCTTCTAAGAATCGTCTAAACCAACCAGGTATTGGTACCCCTTCCGGCAAGTTGAGTTCTTGGGACATGCTGAAACAAAAAGGATAGATTCAGAACGAAGGATAGAGATAGTTCCTATGGCTTTGGGGAGTGGACTTTGCTTTTTTTTTAAAATAAAATAATATTTTCCTTTTAAAAATGCTTCTTTAAATTTCCTTTTCTGAAAATAATTTTTCAAAACTTTTTATCTTATCTGGTAAACCTATGCTCTGATACCAAGTGAAACACCCCACCTCCGTTAGGGTCACTCTCAAAGGGAATGCCCTAATTTTGGTGGAGGTTTATAAGTACAAGTCATAGATATACAAGACAGATATAAGAACACATATTTGTAAACAGCGGAAGAACAACAAACTTTTATTTCATAAAGTCAAATACGTGTTACAACAACATCCTTTCCAAAAACATAACATAACACTTTCATAATCTGTCTTGAGTACATTATTTAAAGAAGCATGAATAAAATATAGGTAAACTGCAAAATCCCCATAGTGGATTGTCCAAAGTCATAGTTCAAAACAGGAAAGTCCAAGCAATGCATTTCTCTTCTTCAAGCTGGATGTTGAGGTAGGTCAAGCTGCTGTGTTCCCTCCCTGAGGACCTGGGGGGGGGGGGGGAAACGGAAGAAAGAAGACGAAAGAAAAATAGAGTCAGACATAAAGCCTGAGTAAGTCTAGTACTATTTTGTCTATGAATAAAGAACTGGGTATGATAAGTATAAACAAGAAGTGGGCATGCACTATAAACTTGGTTAAGTTGTCTAGGGTCGAATATACTATCGTACCCCCTATTGATCTCTGAACCCATATAAACTAGTTTCCAATTTGCACCCCATAATCAGGGTGATGTGATCCATTCTATGATGATCGGCTCCTACTCGCATAGTTACATGTGTCTTACGGCCCCCGATGTCGTAGTTACCTATGCTGGTCCCACCATGGGGTGTATCAAGTCCCATAGTGGCAACCCGACACAACCTTAGAGTGCACAGGTATGCTACTGGTGTCCAGTGCCTTATTTTTCTGCGCCGGAGTGTGTGCACGCCCGCACCCCGTTAGAACCTACACTGCTACACCACCGCCGTCGATTTGACCTCTTACAATCAGCCCAGTAATCGTGCCCCACCCTGCCTAGTTTCAGGGTATCCTGATACACCTTTTAGGGTTACTGCTGAAAAGGGTCCCCCGTTACTAGGTTTTCTATCTCTAGCCAACATGCTAAGTTGGTTAAGTGTTTCCTAACCTAACCCCACCGGTCCGTTTAGTTTAGCATGTTCCATTTTGATTAAGTCTTTAGTTCACTTAATCCTAACAATCCTGACTCAGCCTTAATTGTCTTATTAAGGCCCTGACCTCTCACATTAGACAGGTATTGTTGTGGCTGCCTGTTGCCGGTTGGTTCCGGGCAGTCTTACGCCACAACTCAGTCTAACCTCGGGTCCTTGCTGGGCTCCATGTTTAACCTCCCACATTGGATAGGTATTGTTGTGACTACTGGACAGCCGGGCGGTTCCAGGCAGGTTTACATCACAACTCAATCCAACCTCGGGTTAAACACATCGTATGTTCTACATTTACATATTTTGTCATTCTTCTTTATTTCTTATATGTAAATATTTGCGGCCCATTATTAAGTTAATGGTGTAAAGGTTACACCAATCACGGGCCCAACCCATACTTGAATTTGGGCCCTTCTATTTTATATTTTCATTCATTAATTAATTTTAACCCAACGTTATTTTCCCCAGTTTTTACACGTCCATTTATATATATTGGGCTTAGCCTTTTAAAGCCCAATTTAGCCATGCGAAAAGGGGAGGCTTAAAGCGTGATTACATACACAAAGAGGGGAAGGTGAGCGCATGAACTTGCATATGACGTTGGAAATACATGATAGAAACTGGTGTACTTGCATAGTGGTAACATAGGTGACATGAATTAAGGCATGTGAACTTGCATAGGTTTAACTGCAACATGAACCTATATTCTTATTTATGCATAATGTCAAACATAAGCATGGCATAAATATTTCTAGCATAAGCATGGCATAATATCAAACATAAGCATGGCATAAATATTTCTAGCATAAGCATGGCATAATGTCAAACATAAGCATGGCATAATATCAAACATAAGCATGGCATAAGTATAGTTAAATTTGTTCACATAACCATGGCATAAATATACTTATGCATAAATATTCCTAATCATGGTGTTTGCTTTAAACTTGCAAAAAGGGATTTTTGAGTCTAACCTAGCCATGTCTCACATATGACATCATATAATTCTTTTAAACAAGATAGACTTAATCATGGATTTCAATTATGCCAAATATCATTCCTAGCCTAGCCATATTCATAAGTTTGCAAAAGCATGACTTAATACACGGATTATGGTGTCAAAATTCCAACATAGTTTCATATGAACTATAACAACCAAACTTGTTTCAATTACTTGCAAAATGATTTATGCATAAAAATATACATCATGATGGCATAATAACAAAGCCCCAAACTTGCATGAATTTCAATCAACTACATACATGTAGCTTCAACATAGATTACATAATTTGCGCAATATTCCAAACGTATACTTGCATAGAACTACCGCATGTAGTTCTTTATAATTGAATGACATAATTCAGAATATCCAATCGTATATAAATTGATAAGAACGCACAAATATGAATTTCATTGCCACAATTCAAGCATACATATCTACACAATCATTTGTTCATACCAAAGTAATACTCTACTTACAATGGTGTGATGAATTCTCCAATTAAGAGATTGAAGACGCAAATTCCTTTGTTGAATTGATTTGATTTAGGTCTCTTTAAGCTTTAGAATTTTCCTCCTAATCCTCTCTCTAGTTGGCGGCTACCTCTAGTCATTCCTCGGCAACATGGCGGCTATGTTCTTAATTTTGAATGAATAGATTAGGGTTTAGTCTAGGGTTATTTATATAGAGGTTAGGAACTGATTAGGACCCTTGATGTTGCTAGGTTAGATCGTAGCCATTCATTCGATAGAGAGACCAATTAAAACTTGCCACCTAGCCCTAGTGACAAAGCAGACCACAGAAAATCGGAGGAACACAGACCTGGCCAGCCAGGTTGACTGGGCTCGACCAGGTCGATACCCCTGTCGACAGGGCTGTCGACAGCCCTGTCGACATGGGTAGCCCAGGTCGACAGCCCAGTCGACCTGGGTGGCCCAGGCGGGTGTTCTTCCACCCTGGCCCGTTGGGCCCTACTTCGGAATATTTAATTATTTAATTCTGTTTGAATTTTAAACTTAATTCAAAACTTCCGAAGGCCATATCTTCTTCATACGGACTCCGTTTTTCGAAAACTCGGACTCTATTTCGCGTATTTTTCCGAGACGAACGTAATGGCGTATCCCGTTCCCCTTAGTTCTTTGATTTGTTAATTTCACCGTCATAGAATTTTCGGGGTGTTACATTGAGGCAGTCAACAAAATCCTGAAATCCACCATTAAAAAGCGTCTCGAGAAAGCTAAGGGCAACTGGATTGAAGAATTGCCACTTGCCCTATGGGCTTATCGTACGACTCATAAAACTGCAACTGGGCATACTCCGTTCTCCTTGGCATATGGTTCAGAAGCAATGATACCTGTGGAGTTAGAGGTTCCAACTCACCGCAGAATTCATTTTAACCAAGAAGAGAATGAAAAGCTGCAACTTGAGGCTCTTGATTTACTCGAGGAGAAAGGACCAAATCAGAACTTAGAATGGTCGCCCATCAGAGAAGAATTGCTCGACACTTCAATCAAAAGGTCAGGCATAGAACATTTGAAATGGGAGACCTGGTGTTAAAGAAAATCATGACCGCAACAGGAGTCTGTGGCCCCAATTGGGAAGGTCCATTTGTCATCGACCAAAAGCTCCTCGACGGTACCTTTAAGCTCAAAACTACAGATGGAGTAGAACTCCCAAGGGCCTGGAATAGTGATCACCTTCGTCGCTATTTCAAATGATTTTCTAAATCATGTACTGAATTTTTCTATGAATATAGTAAATACTTTGTATAAAATTACATGAATATAAATCCAGCAACACTTCTGACTCTGTCAAAGCTTCATATTCGCATGCCTTTGATCATATATCCAAAAGATGCATAGCTATGGTTACAGGACACAATACCTCCATCATCCTGTTTTCCGGCATGAAACTCGCCATAGCTTTACTGAAGAAATATGGTCCAAAAGCAGGCGCAATCTCAACCCAAACCCTCTCCGAGGATTCTCAATCGAATAATAAACTGAGTCTTCTCCAGGGGTGCCCGGTCAAATAACCCAAAGTCAGACAAAATCTGATCGCGTTATAACCGAGTTTCTTAACCCAAACCCTCTCTGAGGATTCTCAGTCGAATAATAAACTGAGTCTTCTCCAGGGGTGCTCGGTCAAATAACCCAAAGTCAGACAAAATCTGATCGCGTTATAACCGAGTTTCTTAACCCAAACCCTCTCCGAGGATTCTCAGTCGAATAATAAACTGAGTCTTCTCCAGGGGTGCTCGGTCAAATAACCCAAAGTCAGACAAAATTTGATCGCGTTATAACCGAGTTTCTTAACCCAAACCCTCTCCGAGGATTCTCAGTCGAATAATAAACTGAGTCTTCTCCAGGGGTGCTCGGTCAAATAACCCAAAGTCAGACAAAATCTGATCGCGTTATAACCGAGTTTCTTAACCCAAACCCTCTCCGAGGATTCTCAGTCGAATAATAAACTGAGTCTTCTCTAGGGGTGCTCAGTCAATAAATCAAAGTCAGATAAAACTTGACTACGATATTACTGAGTCTTTGACAAGGAAAACCTTTGAGAGGCATTCAAACATTTCTCGAATCCCAACGCATTAGGACGCAAAGGATAAGAGATTATGGATAACACATGCGAAGGTTTACAAAGAATTATTGTGGCTTCTTCCTCAAACTCACTCTACTCCAAACTCAAAGTCAACGTTGAAATGCAAGCAACGTACCTGGGATTTGGAAGAATAGTTCGGGTTGGCAGCAGCTTGAATCGGCAAGGAAATAAGCTAAAGATCGAGCAATTTGTTTTTTAAAGAATAGAAAGCCACCATTGATGAAGATTTTGACCAAAAAGGAATGGAGAAGGAAATGACGGGATGAATTAATTATATAGGTTTAATTCGGTCTCTCCGGATTTTTAGAATTGTCTCTTCGTCTTCCATAATTTGGCTTTTTCGTGCGTTCCAAAACTGGAGAAAAGACCGACCCCCCCAAGCTAATTCAAGAACCAGCCCATGAAAATTGCATCCAAGACCGACCCGTAATGGAAGCGGATCGATCCACTAATATTTTGAAGCCCACAGTTTTCATAAAAACTATGAAACTTCGAGGGGCAAAATGTTATCCATCTGATCGATCCAAGTGAGTATGGGTCGGTTTTAATCGTTTTGATGAAGGGATCGGTCCTGCCGTTATTAAAAGGGAACGGTCGTAGCGCAAGATTTCTGGTCGTCCTAAAGCTGGTCGCCCCAGAAGCCAAAGAAATCTGGTCGCTCCAAAGAGTAGAAGAACCTTTATTGTCCTAAGGATTCTGATTGTTCCTGAGGGTAGAAACTCCTGGTCGCTCTCTTTTATGCGCTGACCCGATCGTCCCAAAAGCTAAAGAAAGCTGGTTGTTCCAAACTTGGTCGCCCGCTAGTCTCTGATCGCTCCAAATATAAAGGGCCGCTGATCGTCCTTCTCTGGAGATCGATCCCATGTTTGAGGGAACCAATTCCGATGTGTTCTCAATCCTGGTCGCACAATTCTGGAGGGTATTCATTGGTCGGTCCGCTCCGCATTCTAGCCTCCTGGTCGTCCTTTCTTTTGGCGGAAGCTCCTGGTCGGCCAAAGCGCTAGAAACGACCTGTGAGGGCGTGACAGCTGGAAACAACTGGTGACAACTGGCAGTGGCATTTTCGTAAATATCGAAAATACCGACCAGACCCCTGCATACAAGATTTCAGCCATTTTTCCGCCTATAAATAGGACCCTACCTCCATAAGTTGAGGGGACTTTTTCGGGAATTAGGAGGAGGTGCTGTCTATTTGCTTTCGGTATTTCTCCATGCATTTCTACATCTCTTCTCTATCATCGATCACAAATCTATGGAGCATTGGAGCATGTGGAGCATAGCTTTCATGGAGGAACAAGCATAAGCACTCTTCACACTACTTCATTTCTTCTTGATCATCTAAGGAGCTTTTATCCATGGCTTTCATGGAGGGATTGGCATAAAATACGTCAAGCTTTCATCCATTCTTTCGATCGGTTGTAAAGATAAATGCATGTCAAAGAAGCTTGTATGAATGCATAATGGAGCAAATATTGTAATCTTGTGGCTACTAATGAAATCCAATCTTCAAAGTGGACGTAGGCTCGAATAAGAGTCGAACCACTATAAAATTCTTGTCTTCTTTCTTTATTTTGGTATTTTGATGCTTTTGAATGTTAGATATGGCCTCACACAACTCTAATGGTTTTCTAACGCCCCGCCTCTGAAAAGGTGACGTGCTTTCTAAGCATCTCGCCTCCGATTAGGTAACGTGTTTAGAAATTCCATTTTGGTTGTTATACCAATTTTCGGTATCAACACGATCCAAATATGACCTTAGGCTTTCGTCCGGTTGTTGTTTAATGAGGGATAGCTCGATCACATTCTTAGACCTCTGGGCATGAAGATGGAATTGGTTTACGAATTTCTCACTCAATTCCCTAAAGCTGGATATTGACCGTGCTGGAAGGCGGGTGAACCACAATAACGCCACATCTTCCAAGAATATAGGAACGCTTTACATTTGACTGCGTCTGTAGCTGCAGCGGCATTCATTGACAAGGAGTACCGCATTAAAAGCTGGATGGGGTCAGTCCTGCCCATATAGCGATTCATGGTTGGCATATTGAAGCGCCTCAGGAATGTAACATACAGTATGTCGTCAATAAAAGGTGTTGGACTGCGGTCTATGCCCCAATCTTCATTCCTCTGTCCACGGCTATCTACCATGACTTGTCTAATCATTGCTTCAACCTCTGCATGGGTCAGGGTAGATTCGGGATCAGCACTCCTTGCCCGACGTCCTCCTCCATCGTTTCTTTGACGTGCTGCTATAAAATC
The DNA here is from genome assembly GCA_030737875.1 of Allium sativum. NCBI lineage: Eukaryota > Viridiplantae > Streptophyta > Magnoliopsida > Asparagales > Amaryllidaceae > Allium > Allium sativum. Next base: position 377,043,383 of record CM060922.1, read on the forward strand.
TGGGCCCTAAGCAGAACTCCCTTGCCCCCTGTTGCCGCGGTCGATCACGCGACGAGCAGGAGGCATGCCATTCCTTGGTGGTAGAACAGGTTCATTTAAGTTGCGGTTACTAGTTCCCTGATTAAATGCCTCCTCTTCACGAGACGGAAGCGACCCAAACCGAAGTCGTTATATGTTTTCATTTAAGTTGCGGATACTAGTTCCCTGATTAAATGCCTCCTCTTCACGAGACGGAAGCGACCCAAATCGAAGTCGTTCTATGTTTTCGGGCCTTTCTTACGGGGGCCATCGTTGGTTCCTTCGGGGCTCTTCTGATGACGGTGTATGTTCCGGAGAGAAAGGGTGAGCTGGAGGTGGTGAAACCTACCTTTGAATACCGTTGATTCTTCTTCCTAAGGCAGTTATATTTTGACGTAGCAATGTGCTCTCCTGCCTTTGAGCGGCCAGTCCATCTGTTTTCCTGTCCAATGCTTCATGTATTCGAGTTAAATGTCCCTCGGTAACTGGGGCAGAAGGGTCAAATTGGTCATCAATATTCTCTCTTATATGTAAAGAACTTGGGCCAGGTCGAGCAGTTGTACCAGCACGAGAAGAACGAGCCATAACCTCCTTTCCGGGTCTGGTTGTCGCTTCGGATCGCGCTACCCTTGTGTCGATGGCTTGTAGTGGCACCCTGAGATCGGATCGCAGGGGCATTAGATGGGAGGATGGTGGTGTTGTCTTGCGATCGAGTCGTGACTCATTCAGAGACCCGGATCGTGGCACCCCCTTTAGGTCGGATCGTGGTGCCCCCTTCAGGTCGGATCGTGGTACCCTCTTCGGCCCGGATCGCCCCCCCCCCCCCCCCCCCCCCCGTCATCGCGATCCGAAGGCACTTCCTCGTCCTACTCGTGCACACCTTCCTCGATCGCTTAATTCGTAGCTTCGTTCGCTTGCGAAGCTCGTAATTCCTTAGACTTCTTTCCAACCATGATATCGGGGTATCGCTGAAATCTTCGAAAGTCAAAACTGTTGAGTTTTGGACTGTTTTCTTTGGACATGAATATCCAAACAGTAGAGCAACAATCCAACATACTGAGACTTTGTTCTCAGTGAAAGCATCAAAATATTAGATCCAAAATTGGCTCTAACACCCAAGTTGTTCAATTATGCAGAAATTAATTATCAGAAAAAATACTAGAAAATCAGAAAAGACACGGGATTTATAGTGGTTCGGCGTTAATGAGCCTACGTCCACTTTATATCTTTGATTATACTCGGAATCAGAGTAAAATCGATGATTTATCCCTCAATCTCACTCTTACAATGTTTATTCACTCAATAATTTCGAGACAACTCTGAATAATAATGGAGGTGTAATAATTGTGGATTCAGAACTCAGAATTGCCAAAAAGATCCTGGAAAATGCCAAGTTCTGGGCTATTTATAGGTGATTTCTTCAGGTGGATCGTGGTCATACGTGGCACACATCCCGAGAATCTCGGACTGGTTCGTGGCTTGATGAAGAATTGGACAATATGACAGTTATGGATAGGTGTCACAGGATCCGACGTTTGCGGATCGTGGTGGACTTGGTCTTGGCCATCTCCTTGTCTTCTGGACTTGGATCGGATCGTGCAGAAGAGGAGAGGGCGGATCAGATCGAGTATCGGCGCCATGATCCGGTGATGTGTCACGACCCAAGGAGAACGATTGACCACGATCGAATGCTTGAGGGGTTGGACACTTAGGGCCTCATATTTCCTTTGCTTTTGAACTTTGGTGGCTAGGTCGAAAAGCTAGCCAACATATATAGATTCCAAAGCCCAAAATTTTCATTAGAAAAAAATAAAATAAAAAACCCTTTCCCCATCGTTCAAAACCCCTGTTGACCCGCTACCCCCTTCCTTCCCGTCGCCGCCTGGTCACCTAGACGCCCACACCACCACCGCAACCCCCTCCCACCGCCTCCAACGCCGCGACGCACCTCTCCGGGGCCCTACCTCCGGTGATGCTTCCCCTTCTTTCTCTATTAACCCCAAAGCCCCAAAACGAACGGCCATGCCCAAATCCGGCCACCCCCAGCCACCACCGCCCAGGCCGACACCCCACCACCACGTTAGGCCCTGCCGCCACCAACCCCCGCCATGTCAACCCCATGGACCCTCCACCAAATAAAAATCTGATTTTTTTTGTTTTCAGTGTACACATAACAACCCCGATCTATTTTAGCCCGTAACCCCCAATCCGAGCTCTTCTGACCCAACTCCACAGTGCCAAAGTTGAAGAGCACCCTCTCCTCTTCGATTTGGCTATATGGAAGTCACATTTTGGATTGAGTATCCGCCCGGAAAACGGACGCAAAGTTTGCTATCGAAATCGTGTACTTTCGCGAATTCTGGCGAATTGAAGCATTTACGGAGAAAAGTCCATAGGCGAAAGTTGTCCAGAATGGCATGCTTATGCTAGGGTAAAAGATGGATTGAAGATTGAAGCTCGTTAGCGAAGTTTGGAATTCGAACAACAATTCATAACGTAAGAAAAGCATGGTGGAGTGGATCTCAATGTATGAACGTCTCACTTTAATTTTATTTTCTAGTTAAAATATATACTAGGATGCAGACGGTGCTTAGCAGCACCCGACACCCGTCGTCCACATACCATGGACGACTTGTTTGATTGTACTGTGTTGTGCAAATTGATTGATTGTAATGTGAAATGGAATAAATATAATATTCATGAGTTGAATAAAGTGTTAGAACAATAAAAATATCATTTTTATTGTATAAATGAATGAAATAAAATATTTACTGAAATGAAATAAATATTCATTTGCGAATCAGATGATTTGTTTATGTACACCAATTTGACTGATTATTGATTGGGATGATAAATTTTACACATCGCCTAATTGCACAAATATAAACTGTATTTGTTGATTGAAATCCCACACGGGTATCGGGATGATATTTGACGTACACTAATCCCATTCGTTTAGTTGTATATCATTCATTTGGTTGGCAGACTGTTGTAAGCATTAATTATTTATATTTAATGCTTATGTAGTTGTGTAGTGCACTTTGGATGATGGTTGATTGTGTATCATTATTATTGTATACATGTATTATATGAAATCCATATAATCAACATTATATGGTAGTTAACTGCGCCTGATTCCAGTTCGGAAAGAATGAATATTTTAAAAATAATGATTATTTTAAAATAATATTCAATAAAAGATCAAAATTTGATTTTGATGTCCGATTTGGGATGGACAAGAATATATTTAAATATATAAAGCCGTGTTGATTAGATTAACGCCATTTTGACGTGAACGATATTTATATCGATTTTATTCATTTTATAATGAATATCGAAAAGGAAGTGATTTCAAAATCTGATGCTTGAAAATATTATCATTTATATATTAATGATAATGAATATGAAGTTGAAATCGTTTTTAAAACGATTTATAAAATACGTTTTAAATGGAAATTGACGAAATATATATAATATATATTATATGTATTAAATGGCCTGAATAGAACGCGCCGCGCCGCGACCATTCGCGAATTTCGACCATTGACTTCGAATTGACGTTACGGGAGATCCGATCATCGGATTCTCCTAAAACTAGAACCGTTGGGTTCGTATTGAAAAGAGAATTCCAATGAAAATGAGAGATTTGAAATCTAATGGATGGATTTGGAAGTATGTCCAAATCAAATTTGGAAAAGGTCGATGTAAGTGCAGTTCAATGACCGTTTATGGAAATCGACTGTACGAGCCTTAATAAAATTATTAAAAATATTAATAATTTGTGTAAAATCATAATAAATGATTTGGAAAGAATTGGGATGAAAATTCCATATTTGAAAAGATAAAAATATATTTTTATCGAAATGAACTAGTTATGAACTAGAATTATAATCCAACATTTATAAATAAATAAATTGGATTTGAAATGGTTTTAATAATAACCGGAATTTCCAATATATGAATTGGAATGGATTTGAATCGAAATTACCTTCGGGATATTTCGATATTGGATTCCGTGATTATACGGATATTGTGGAGGAATTTGGAAGATATATATATATATATCGTTATTCCAATACGATATTTGTTGATTTCAGAATTTGGTATTGAATATAAGCTGATATATTTTCTATTCAGAGCCTTGTATTTAATATCAAATGGGATTTTGGGTTTGTCATGAATGGTGTCTTCACTAACACTGTTCTTAAACCCAGTTGAGAAAAGATTAAATCTTTTTATTAAGATTTAATAAAGTTTACCAATTAATTAATATTTAATTGGAATTGAATTAAATTTTTGGTTTGTCATGAATGGTATCTTTAAAAATGTTGTTCTTAAACCCAATGGAGTTTAAAAATTAGAAACTAATTGGAGATTATCTAAGTTGAATGGTTTCCTAGTATTGATCTGATGTTGGTTTCGGCCTTCGGGATTAATACTTAGGGAATTGTTCTTTTACTAATTTACGGTTAGAGACTGATGGAATGGTGTCTTCAGTAACACTGTTCTTAAACCCCGTGTGAAAAGAATAAATCTTTTAATTAAGATTATTAGAATTTCCAGTTATATTTAGTAATTGGAATAAAATGGAATGTGATTTTGGGTTTATCATGAACAGTATTTTAAATGACATTGGTTCTTTAACCCAGTTAAAGATAGGATATGATTTCCCAAGTTATATAATCATTAATATTGATTTTTAGGAAGATTAAAACTAAGTGGAGTTTGAATGAATCTTTAAATAGATTGAAATGATTGAGAATGGAGTATCACCAGTTTTGCTCCAAAGCGATAGTTAAATCTTTAATTAGATTTGAACGTGAAATGGTAATTAATATTTACCGATAACACTATGGTGTCAGATATGGAGTATTACCAGTTTTGCTCCATTGGATGAATAGGTTGGGATTGGGAAATAAATAATTACTTCGGTATGGCTCGCTAATCCCGACTAGTTTGGAAAACCTTAATATGGTTTGAAATGATATCCAAAGCAAGATTAAAGAATAAATTTTAAAGAATTTATCTTTGATAAAATTAATGGGAACCTTTCCCTAAAATTTGAATATGCGAATAAAGAAAATTCTGGATTGGAATGAGGCGTATGTTTTGTTTTTATAGCACTTGTTCATAATATACGCGGGTTATTCAGAAAGGTCGGGTTTATCCCCATTCTAAATAGCTGATTTGACGATAAGTCTACGATGAAGACAGTGGTTGAAGACCGGAGGTCTTCACATCGTTTGGATGATCACTGATGTCTTGATTGGGCTATACACCCAAGACGAGATAATAAGTGGTGATCGTCCAGACGTACTCGGAGATCGACAGATATGCAAGGGCCTCTCTCCTGTATTGGACATATGGGACGAGGAATAAGTTGCCTCCGGTTTCGTTCAAACCCAGAACGAACTTGTAAATGGACTATGTGTCTGACATAGGATTTTATTCTGTGTTGATTGATTTCTATTAAATATATATATCTGTTTGGCGGCGGAGAATTTATTCTCTTTCTTAATGCCCTTCTATGAAACGTATGAGCTCAGAGGTTATACATCGATAAACATCAGTTGCATGGCATGAATTGCCCGTGTAGCATGCTGAGATGCAGTGATCAAGGCTTTGGTTGAAAAGCAGAGTCTTATTGTTGATGCTCAAGGAACAGATTTAATATAGCACCGCTTTGTGTATAGCGTTAATTAGCGAGCCTCTAACCTCGGTATGAGTCAAAAAAGGGATAAGGGAACCCAAGGAGGACATGATGTTTCTTTCTAGCTATGGGTGGTGTCATCGTTTGCAAGCGCTGACATTTATATTATTTTTACCTGTGTGGTTGTTGGAATGTGAGGCGCCTTAGTTATATTGGGTACTACGGACCGATGGTAGGTCCTATAGGACCGGGAAACGTGTGTTCAGGAATTGCCAATCCTCAAGCGCCAGGGAGGACCGGCCTTGGAGGATCCAAGGGTCTACTATGGGAGATCCTAAGGCATTTGCTAGAGTTTCTCGAAGCCGGTGAGGAGTACATCCCTTGCCTTAACTCACGACAGAAATACAATTGCCAATATGTGACATTTCAGTTTTATTTGTAGAGCCTAGTATGACGACATAGTGGTATGGGCACTTATGCCGTCTATGATTTATGCATTATGATTGAAGTTGTTTTTTAACACTATACACTTATAGTAATAATAAAATATGAAATTTCACGTACCAAGCATTTTTGGCTATTATATGGTAAAAACCCTATCCTCCATCTTGCGTTACATTGTGTGATGGGGCCTGGTTCTTATAATATCTTCATTGTTCTTTATTTAGCATTGCGCTATTTGTTTTATGCACTGGTAATCTTGGGGTTGAAACCCGTTCCATGTTGTATGGCGTGGTCCCTTGATATACCTTACTTTAAAACCAAATTAATAATGGTTTTAGTTATTACACCAGTCACATGACTGACCTGGAGTTTATATTTTTAACCTAAACTCTGGGTTCACCTATTTTCCACACAGGCAGCTAGTAGTTGGGTTTTGCAGATATATATTCATAGGATCATGGTTTATAGCTGAAGGGATATTCGGAAAGCTCTGTATCCGTGTATTTCTTTCAGTTGTGTTTTTATTCCTTTTTCGCTGCTATGTATTTAAATGTAATTTAAATCTCTGATATTTATCAAATGTATATTATTTATTCATACTTTGTTATATTCTTGTATTCTTATGGAATTGTTGTAATAAGCAATGAAATGTTCTTCTGTTTGGGTTCTGATTCGTCTTGTCCTCAAAGCAATCCGTTCTTTCTCTTCGGAGACCGGGGAAGTTCGGGTCGTTATAGTTTAGTTGCATGTCAATCGATTGATTGACAGACCGTAGTAAGCGTTATTTAATTATCTAATTCTTATACAGTTGTAAATAGCACTCTGGATGTGAATTGAATGTTTAATAGTTTTTTATCACTATTTTGAATACATGCAATGTACGAAATCCATATAAATAAAAATATATGGTAATCAATTTTGTCACATCCCGATTCAGAATATAAACGAATGTTTTAACACAATAGTCAGAGGAGAATCAGAGTATGATTTTGATGTCCGATTTCGGATGGACACGAATACAATATGTAAAATCATAATAAACGATTTGAAAATATTTTGGATGAAATATTCCACGTTAGTAAAGACAAAAGATATTTTTATCTAAATAAACTACGTAATAACTAGGATAAAGAACTAAAAGGAATTGAAATGGTTTTAATCTGACCATAAATTTCCAATATATGAATTGGAATGGATTTGAATGGAATTAATCTTCGGAATATTTCGATATTGGATTTCGTGATTATACGGATATTGATAGGGAATTTGGAAGATATAGATATCATTATTCCCAATACGATATCCATTGGTTTCAGAATTTGATATTGAATATAAGTCGATATGATTTCTATTTAGAGCCTTGTATTTGATATCAAATTGGATTTTGGGTTTGTCATGAATGGTGTCTTCAATAACACTGTTCTTAAACCCAGTTGAGAAAAGAATAAATCTTTTAACTAAGATTTAAAGAAAATTTCCAATTAATAAATATAATTGGAATTAAATGGTAGTTGATTTTGGTTCATTTTTAACGATGTTTTAAAAGTCATTAGTTCTTAAACCCAATTAACGGTGAAGTTATGATTTGGAATTTATAAATCTTTTAGTTAAGATTTAATGAAAATTTCCAAAGTAAAGTTTTTCCAATTTAATATATTAACTTGGAACTGAATGGAACTTGGTTTAGTGATAATCGAGATGTTCTTCTGTGAAAGAAGGCCTTTAATATTTGTGGAATTCAAAAGGCTTTGCCGATATTCCGTTTATAGTATTAGTCCGATAAAGAAATTTATATCGATTATATACTGTTATGATTTCCGCGAAGATTCCATTTTGATGGAAGATGATTTGGGTTTATCGTGAACTATGTTTTAAGCGACATTGGTTCTTTAACCCAAGTAAAGACAAGATTTATTTCCTAAATTAGAATAATCATTAAGTAATGATTTGAGATTAAAACTAAGTGGAGCTTTATCAAATCTTTAATTGGACTGAAATGTGAGTAAGGTAGTTAGATTAACCGAATTTAAGAAATGTTCGAGAATGGAGTATCACCATTTTTACTCCATGCGAGAACTAAATCTTTAATTAGATTTGAAATGAGAAATGGTAATAAATTTTACCGTTAACACAAAGGGTGTTAGATATGGAGTACTACCAGTTTTGCTCCATGGGATGAATAGGTTAGAACTGAGAAATAAAATGAATGATTACTTCGATAAGGCTCGTAAATCCCAACTAGTTTGATAAACCTTAATTTGGTTTAAGTAGAAAAAAATATTATAAATCTTTTGAAATGATTTCCAAGAATGTTTGAGTTAAAAAATATTATGGTTTAGAATGGGGCATATTATGTGTTTTTATTGCACTTGACTATAAAATACGCGATTTATTCGGAAAGACTGGATTTAACCCATTTTGTATAACTAATACGACGACTAAAAGTCGAATATTTGAAGATGGTGGTTGAAGACCAGAGATCTTCACATCGTTTGGATGATTACTGATGTCTTAATTGGGTTGTACACCCATGACGAGGTAATATGGTATGACCCGCATTGGCAGAGGTATTATAATTAGTTAATTTAATTTTTAAAAGGTGATTAAAAAGGATTTCATGGTCATTGAATTAAATAATGGTGAATATTTAATTAAAATAATAAATTAAATAATATATTTAATTATGAAATAATCAGAATTGGCTGAAATGGCAATATTGGGTGAATGGGGAAATTCATAATATATAATTCAGTTTAGAGTTGAATTATATTAACGAACATATTATATAAATGAAGTTTGAATGTGTAATTATATTATAATTATAAACGAGCTCGAAATGGCGCGGCAGTTCGCTGTTTGGCGATTTGAACTTCAACTAAATGTACAGGGTTCGTTTTACATCAGATTTCTGTGAAACAAGAAATGTGTGGAGCTAGTGGAGTATATCTTTCTAATGGAAGAGGAAAATTGGGATTTCGTCGTGTAGATTTTGATTTATGTCCAAATCAAAATTTAGAAAAGTCGCTGTGGAATTCCTTTATAATTTATAAAGGAATTATTTATATTTTAAAAAGGAATTTCATTTTTAATCGAACATCGATTTAATCGGGATTTGAAATATCGAGTTATAAATCCATTGAGAGCTGTATGGTATTCCACTGTGAATATATACGATAATATAAATTTATTTATATTTAATTTAATTATATTTAAATATATTTATATATTTAAATGGGTTATTTAGGGCTTTAAAAATAACCACTTTTGCAAACGAAGTCGTAATTCGACGAAACTAATTATGTTGGATCCGCAATATTAAATTATTGTTAGATTCCAAGTTCCGTGATTTTTAGAGTCACTGTGTGGTCGTACAGATTTTTAGAGGGAAAAACAGTCAGTATTTCGATGGTTAAAAATACATTGTGTGAGCATACGAAGTCAAAATTCGACGAAACCAGTTTTACAGGGTCCGTAATATCGAACTGTAGCGGCATGACAATTTCCGTGATTTTTGGGTATCGTGTCTGATCACACAAATTTCTAGAAGTCAAAAACAAGTTAACGATGGAGAATATACCGGGAATATTCCTTCTATGAAAATATCTAGATATTTATTTTTGCCTATAAATGTAACATCTAAATCCTAACTTAACCTAATTCATTCTCTGATTTGCGCCGTCCGTTTGTTCTTCTCATAGAAAAAGAATGGCAAGCAAAATAAATCAAAGACAAATCTAATAAAATCGTATAAATCCTAAATCCTATATACTTCGATTCCTTTTGTGATTTCCTTCTTTCCCATATCAGTTTTGTTGTGTTCGGTGTAAATCTGGGTACTCGACGTTTTCAGCAAAATGCTAGGGTTGCCGATTGAGTTGGGTATGAGCATCAATGTGATTTTCTGGAGTTGGATTTGGGTCTGTGGTTGAGTGAGGTTTCGATTTATGGTAGTCTTGAGGGGTGCGATGGGATTTCCGTCGACGTTGGTGGTCTGGCACTGGTCGACGCGGTGCAGATGGAGGGCTCGAGCTGAGTGTTTAGGGTATGTAGCTGTAGAGGAAGGGATGGTGAGCGTTATGGTGGTGGTTGCGCCAGAGTTGGAGACCAAAGTGATGGAGGTTGGTTGAGAAAAGGGATCGGTAATGGCTTTGGAAACTATCGGGTTCCTGTATACGTGATTGGGGAAGATGGTTAATCGGTCGTGGGCTTTAAGGAATGTAGTGGGCCAAGGTATGGGTGTGGAGGCCTATAGAAAAATATAATTCATGTTTATTTTAATTTATGATAGTGTATAAACTTGTAAACGAAATAACTTCTACATACATGATCAGAAATTCGAACGGTTGGATCCGTTAGGATCGTATGGACGAGAGCGTCACAATGAAGCTGGCTGGAAGAGGATTGGGGCTCGTTTGAAAATAAGGCGAAATAAACTGTTTGATTCAAATCAAATAACAGTTTATTGTTCTTTAACGATGAACTGCCAATGTGAGTAGAACTCACCAACTCTGAACAATTATATTTTTTATAATGTATTTTTAGAACTGTTAATCATCTGTTGGTTGCTGTGTGTTGACTGTTTGGTTGAATTGCTAGTCAGTGAGTTGAATTTCTATATTGATTCTATTTAACAGAATATATCATATGGAACTGAAAGTGATGTTGATTTTATTGTGTAACATCTGTGGATGCAGGGAAATAGGTTGGAGGAATCCGACTGGATTCCTCAACAGTTATTTTATTGTTTTTCATATATTTTGATATATGATGTGAATTATAACTTGTTGTTGATTGTGTGTGTATGGACGATATTGATCATCGTGATTTGATATGTTGAATACCATAACATACCAGAATGTTGATAAGGGAATTTTCAAAGTAATATTGAAAATAAAATATTTATGAACTGGAATATTTATAAATAAGAATTATTTATAAATTGGAATATTTATAAATAGGAGATATTTAGAAAGGGAATAATTATAAAATCAAAGAATTTTATAAAGCGATTATTTACTTAGCAAGTAAATAGAAGTGTAAAACGATATTTATTTAAGAAGTAAATAGAAGTATAAAGAAAGATGTTTATTCAGAAAGTAAATAAATAGAATGAAGGAATATTTAGTTGATAAATAAATAGAATAAAGGAATATTTAGTTTATAAATAAATAGAATAAAGGAATATTTATTGGGAAAATAAATAGGATTATAAAAGGCAATTAACGAGATAGAAAAGAGTTAGTCGATTAGAGTTATCAAATAGAGTCATCAAATAGGAGTCAATTGAATATAGTTATTCGAAAGGAGTCTATTGAACATAGTTATTAAAAAGAAGTTAATCGAACATAGTTAAAAGAAACAGAGTTAAACAAAATTAGAAACTGACTAGGGATTAGTTAAGTTGAATAGTTTTTTGAGTATCGATCTGATGTTGGTTTCGGCCTTAGGGGTTTATACATAGAGAATTGTTCTCCTACTAGTTTACAGTCAGGGACTGATAGTTGTGAAATGATAGTGATATGTAAATAAACAATGGAAATGTTTTCCAGTGTTAATAACGTATATTTTCTAAACATAGAAAATAAGGATATATATATATATATATGATGGATGATTGATTGATAGAATTTCCATCTGGAAATAATATCGTTGTTTGCACACCTGTTTTTCTTGATGGTTAAATCATAGACTATCGAAGTTTTTGACCATTTTAACGTTGTTAATATGGAGAGACCGGTTGGATTATTATCCAAAGAACCACTATGTATTGGCATAAGCGTTGCGAATCATATATGCCAAAGGAGATTGAAGACGGGGTAAAGTGCAAGGGCTATTGTATAAATCTTAGACAACAGTGGATAAGATGGATATACTGAATAGTGCCTTCGGTTCATCCTGTTCCTGGTTGACTTGTATGGATGAATGTCTGACAGAGTATTTCCAGAAAGGTCACGTATATTGATTTCTTCAACTATACCAAGAGTGGAAGCGGAGAAGGAAACTTCTTTAGCTAACACGTAATGTACTGTTGTAGACGTCAATTAGTGATTTTCGATGGATCTGACAATTTGGCATTCGAAGTGAATCTGATGTGATGATAAGGCATAACCTGTAACACCCCACCTCCGTTAAGGTAACTCACAAGATAGGCCGAAACGTCTGAGAAGATTGACCTTATTCGATGGCGGATGAAGTCAGCCCAAGATAGGCAGAAATCCTATGCAGACAAGAGAAGGACTGACATCGAATTTGAAGTGGGAGATTTAGTTTTTATTAAAGTATCACCTCTAAGGAACGTGGTTCGCTTCAGATCTATAGGGAAGTTGGCACCCAGATTTGTGGGACCATTTCCCAATGCCAAAAGGATTGGCCAAATGGCCTATAGATAAAGCTCTCGAAAAATCTATCTGGTATTCATGATGTTTTCCACATTTATCATCTGCGGAAGTGCTTGCATGACAGCACGGAAGTTGTTGAGCCATATATATTGAAAGAAGTAGAAGTTGAATGGGAGGCAACAGTGAGGCGAGTCCCTACTCGCATTCTTGGAGCATAAATTAAGAAGCTGCGCAATAAAGAAATCAAGCTGATAAAGGTTCAATGGGGTGATAACCCAGAGAATGCGACCTGGGAGACCGAAGACAAGATTCGTGCTTCGTACCCTTTCCTTTTCGAGGATATGTTCTTAACTCCTTTTTCCAAAGTTTTATCTGCGCTTGTTTCTATCAATTGAATATATCCTATCCATAGTATTTTCGACCTTTAGATAGGTATCCTATGGATGTAAACATGTGTTTGAAACATGTTATGTTTGATGGGTGCAAGTGGATGCAAGTGTTTGCTAGTGACTGCCTATGGATGCATATACACACACATTAGGCACTAGATCGGCTCAATCACTCTCATACTGCATATGGATGTGTGTGCATTTTCTTTTCTTTTATGGATGGAAATGGATGTATTAGCTTATGGATGTTGCATTTGGATGAATGAGTGTGCACACATATAAAACTCACATGTTATAATAGGATTATTTGCATACATATTGGATTCATGGCACTAACATACATTTCATTAAAGAGGTCAACTGAATCAGTAGACCTCCTGATCTCCGCATTAGTATTGGGACATATACACACACCTTTGTGTACATTCATATAAGCATTAGAAGTTTTTAAGGACAATTAATGCCAGTGATTGATGGATGAGTAGATGGATGATGGATGGTAGGATACACATTCTTCTCAACTTAGAGATTTCGGGGATGAAATCCTTTGAGTATAGGAGAATGTAACACCCGATATATTTAACAACACTAAAATAGGATAAATTAAATAATAATTAATTTAATATTCAGAATTAAGGGAAACGGACTGCGCCATTGCGTCCGTCTCGAAATTCTGGTCAAGATAGACATTTAGTTTGCCTAAAAAGAACACTGTATGAAGAAGTTATAAGGGTTTGAAGTTTGTATACGTGCAAGATATATACATATATATATATATATATATATAGAGAGAGAGAGAGAGAGAGAGTCCAAGAATTCAAAATCGGGTCCAGAAAGTTCAAATCCGTTCAAATTTCAGGAATTCAGGGTGAGCGGGAAAAATCCCATCTAGGGGAGTCGATCCCTTAAAGTGGGTGTTGACCCCTAGGTCGACCCCTCAAGGGGGGTGTCGACACTAGGGTCGACCCCCTAAGGGGCGGGTTAACCCCCCTAGGGATGACGTGGCTAAGTCGGTTTCTGGCGCTGGAAGCTAAAAATACATGGTCATTTCTCTTATTTTCTTCATTGGAAATCAATGGACGCCAAATGTTGCTGGTGTCTGGCTGAACGGAACACTTTTCTTCAACAACAATCACCTTTGCAAATTAGACATAGAGATTCGAGTGTATATCCAACCTCTACTATTTTCTACCTTTTCTTTTAATCCAAACACTGTGAGTTAGATACTTTTAGATTTAAATGATTAAAAGTAATTTGTGATATGACTGTGATTTGGATATATTCATGCCTGTAACTGAATCATGTTGGATCTATCATAATTTGTGAATCTATAACATTCTTGGATCCTAAACCTTATCATGCTAGATCTATTTTATAGATCTAATTCTTTTGTGGTTAATTCATCATGTCACATATATGGATCTTACCCTTTTTCTAAGTTTGTGGTTTATTTGGGATTATCATTATCTGGACAGTTAAACCTTTGTTTAGATCTATATCATCATGTTATGATTAATTGAGATCTGTCATTATTGAACGTATGAAGTCTTATTTGGATATGTTCATCCTTATTATGTTAGAACTAGTTTTATCATTACCCATTCACAAGATCTGTTTTTATGTCCACCTTATCACTATGCCAATTACATGTTTATGTCACTTTTGCTAAAATAATCACTCTTGTCATCTTTCCCTTTTACTGTTTATGGCTAGGCTACTTTCTAGCCTAGACATGACACCAAATATATGCGAATGCATCAGTTAGGAAACGATAGAAAACATTATAATTGGCATAACTTGAATGACGAATATGAATTTGGACATATAATCCATTATGAATATAATTGGGTAAATGGGCATGAACACCTATAAAGACATAGGTATAATTAATTGGTTAATAATTAAAATGCCTAGGATTACAGTAATTAGAAAAACATAACTGCACTTATGACATGAGGTTAGATTGCATTTGTGGTGGAAGTCTAGTGGACCCGACCGGCATATCTAGCAACTGCAAATGATGAATCTAATGTGAGGAGTCTAGGGGAACAAGTACGAGACAGGCTAAGACACGAGGTTAGGCCTAACTAGTGGAAGAAGTCTGCCTGGCGCTGACCGGCATATCCAGCATCCACAAGTTGTAGGCCTGTGGGAGGTCTAGCCCATCATAACCATAAATGTACATGGTAACGAATTGGAATACTTAAACTAGTTGAATCAATAGGGATTGTATGAACATGTTAACTTAAATAGGGGTTAAGTAAACTTGGTTGAAATAGTGGGTGAGTTAAGTTAATCTTGTGATGGTGGGTAATATTTATATATATATAGGCCCACAAACTTAACCTGTTTTATACTTTGGGTTTACACAACTTTGTTAAGTAAACTTGCTTGGATCAGTCAGGGTTAAGTAAATCTTGCAGCAGTAGGGTAATATTTACATATGTAGGCCCGACAACTTAAGATGTTTTACATGTTGGACTGTTAGGCATAACCAGTAGAAATCCTAGTGGTGGGGATGCAAGCCTAAGGGTAGATTGTATCATTTTGTGCGTGGGACCCGTTTCAGTCAGTAACCCATCTAGGTATCACACGAGTACTCCAAACTAGGTCGGAGTAGGGGCACGCTTATATAGGTATCAAACGAGTACTCCAAACTAGGTCGGAGAAGGGGCGGTGTCAACAGCGCAGGAAACCAACGGAGTCATGTGCGTACATGGGTCCGGCTTGCGATGGGAATTAAGACATTGTGACATAAGTAGATATAGTTATGCACATCTTGAAAATGAAGGGTTGCCACTTTTGGAAGTGATACATCCTACTGTGGGGCCAACACAGGGTATCTATGGGGTAGAGAGCCGATCAATTAGGGTAGTAGTTAGGGTACATCTAGACTCTGGTAAGTTTAGGGGTCCATTATTGGGTTGCTGTGGATTGTATGGGGTTAAACCTCTCACCAGAAGTACGCCTAAGTCTACCATCTTGTACATGTTGGGGATCATCTCATTCTGGTTATATACTAGTATTACTATAGAGAAAGAGTAATCATTAAGGAAGCATATACATCCTATCCTGTTTTCCAAGTCATACCTGCCTTTTATGTAGTAATCTCTCTTGTCCACTTTATATGCCAGTCTTGCTACTTTTATTTATTTGCTTGCTAAAAGTAACTTGACTCACAAGACTTTATGTCTGACCCTTTTTGTTTCCTCCTCTTTCTTCTGTTTCCCCCCAGTTTCTCAGGGAAGGAATTCTCAAGCTTAGTCAGGACTCCGTTATCATCTTGCTTGGAGAAACTTCTGAAGTATTGCTCAAGTTCTTGTCTCTACTATGGCTTTGTCTCATTTTGGGGAATTATGCTTTTTATGTACTCTGATGGAACAAGATAGAAAGTTTTATATTTTTGTAATGACTTATATGTAGTTTCAGACTTGTGATATTTTGGACCACGATGTTATGATTTATGTTTGAAATAAAAATTTAAATTCCGTTGTTGCTTTTATATCTATCTTGTAATATTTCTGTTTTTGTTTACCTATAACGCTTCATGAAACTTAATGCATTCCCTTAGTGAGTGACATTAACGGACGTGGGGTGTCACACTAAATCAGTTATTGAAGTCTAAGACTGGTTGGACACTTATACTTGCACTTTTGATGATCTTGGAATTTGACGTTGCTACAAAGATAATTCTTGCTTTATGCAACTGCAAATAGAGCTATGAATTTGTGGAATGCCATTAATATTGAGACACTAGAAGATCAAATTTCGTGGGACCAATTCAAAGTAAATTTTGAGGATAATTTATCCCTATTGTCCAGTAGTCCATTCTTTTAAAAAAAAATTAACAGAAATAAAATAATAAGATATATCTATTGCTAAGTATTTTGCCAAGTTTGAGGCTTTGTCTAAGTATAGAATGTCATTCATTGATACTCCTTTGAGAAAGAATGAAAATTTCATAATTGGCTTGGATGACTATTTGGGTGAGAAGTTGGTCGATCATATATATATATATATATATATATATATATATATATATATTCCATTTAAGAAGCTTATTAAGAATCCTATTAGAAATCAGATTTTGTATCCTAAGTAAACCACCGATGTTGATAATCATGTGGAGGGAGACCTGAAGTCGCAATAGAGCGGTGGAGGTAAAAGGAATTAGAATGGAAAGGGAAAACAACAACAGCAAGGGATGGATGGGAACACGAAGATTAAGAGTGAGGTTTTTTCTATAACTGTAAGAAGAAACACCACTACTATAAATAGTGTAAACCTTCTAAGGCAAAGAAAAAGTGCTTGAATTGTGATAAAACTTCGCATTTAAAGAAGAATCATCCTGAACCACAATGTTTATGCTCTGGATATAGTGCCTACTACTTCTAAGACTTATAGTGCTTTGTATAAATGAAAAATGAGTTATTGTGCAAGATATGCTTTACATCAATGATGTGACTATTAGAGCTTTATTTGGTATTGGAGCTTCACATTCTTTTATCTGTAGTTGTAACACCCCGCATTTTTAAGTATAATTAAAAATGGTATAAAATATATGAAAATATGATTATGATAGGTAAATAATGGTGATGCATAAGAAGAATTAATTAATACATGAAAGAGAAGAAAAATTAGTTCGATAACGGTGCGTGTAACGGAAAAGATAGTAAAATGAGGATAATTAATTTAAGAATCAGGAATTAGGTAAAATGGACATCACCATTGCGTTCCTCTCGAAATTTTACATGAAATAGAGTCCGAGTTTTCGAAAATCGGAGTCCGGATGAAGAAGTTATGGCCTGTAGAAGATTCAGAAGGTATCGGTCAGCACAGAACTGGGCAGGTCGACCCGGGGGTCGACCTGGGGCCCAGGTCGACCAGGGGGTCGACCTGAGATTCGACCTCCCCCATGGGGGTCGACTATAGTGTAAACCCCCCCTGCAGGTCGACCTGGTCGGCCTGTTTCGGTCCAGAACACGTTTTTGAAGCACTGGGACGATTTTTGATGGTCCGGATTGGTTTTAGGGTTAATCTGATGGATGAAATGAGTTCCTACACCTATAAATACACCCTAAGACCTAGCCTCCTCTACACACAATTCTATTCTTCTTCTTCTATGCCTCTGTTCTAAATAAAAATAAAAATGGCGTCGCTACTCTGCTGGAATCAAAACTAGAAGCTAATAAACATCAACCTAAGCAACTCAATTCAAATTAGAGATTAAAGCTTCTGCAACAATTCTGCAACAACTAAAGTTCTTTCTTTAATCCAATCAAGGCAAGTGCAGTTATTTTCCGATATAAACTTTAATTATAATTGTGACATGATTGTAAATCTGAATTTGAGATTGTGTATGTTCTGTTCTGTTCTATTTTATTCTGTATCTCTTCTTCTTTCTGTTCTATAGCCAGGCTACTACGAGCCTGCGCCAATCTCCTTAGAGATTAACGCACGAACGCTAGAATGTTTGGGACAAATAATGAATGTGGAATAATTGGACATGGTTAATCTATGACTGATTTAAGAAAAAGGACATAGGTTGTAAACTAGATTTAGATCTATGCATATTCTGTGAATTGGAAGAAGAGGAACCATGGTATGTTAACATATGACTTGAGACAAAGAAAATATGGCTTAGGTATAAAGATTTATATTAAGGTAGGGCATCTATTAATGTAAATAAACACCTAAGTAAGGGATCTTTGGGATATATGACATGCATAGTAATAGATGGCTATATTTGGTATATAATCATATTGTGAATCATGACAAATATTTATGCATGTGAACTTAGGCAAGATTTATAATTAGGCAAGATATGTTTGTGAAACTTTAAGAAATGATTAAATCTGTTATATTTGCCTAATTTGCTAGTTTTGTTACATTGCCTAATCTGCTAGTTCTGTTATATTGCTTAATCTGCTAGTTCTGCTCTACTGCCTAGTCTACTAGATATGTTCATCTGCCAAATCTGCTAAACTAAATCTGTTGAGATGCCTAATCTGTTATCTGCTAAATCTGCTAGTTTGCTTAATCTGCCGAATCCGTTAAGACGCCTAATCTGCGAAAATCTGTTATCTACTATATCTGTTAAGCTGAGATATTCAGTCTGTTATTGACATAATCTGAATTAGCTATGAATAATTGACATGTATATTAGGCGTGGGTATATATGGTAAATCATTAATTAATTGGCCGCAAAGATAAACATGGCTAACTCGAGGTTAGAATGAGTTTGCGGCGTAATTCTGCCCGGAACCGCCCGACATATTCCAGTGGCCGCAAACAATAGGTTCTAATGTGAGAAGTTAGTCATAACGTGCTTGAAACCCGAGGTTAGACTCAGTTTGCGACAGAAACTTGCCCGGAACCAACCGGCCTAACCAGTAGCCGCAAACTGTCAGTCTAATGTGAGAGTTTTGGGCATTAATACTTGATTAATGAAAATCTGAGATAATTATGATGTCTAAAACGTGTTGGGTAAAGTTAAACCAATTGGACCAATGAATCAAATAAACCCGTTTCATGAATCCGTAGGCCCAATAAAAAGTTAGATAATCTGTAACCAGTTAATCTGTAAGTCTGTTAATCTGTAACCAGTTAGTCTGTAAGTCTGTTAATCTGTAACCAGTTAATCTTTAAGCCTGTTAATCCGAACATCTGATCCGTTAGTCTGAAAACCTGTTAATTTGATTGTCTGATATATGAACTAGTTGATCTGAATTCTGTATATATGAACTTGTAGACAAGTTAAGCTGAAATCTGTTAGTCTGGGGACACAAGGTTAGGAGGGGAATCACTTGTGTCATCTGTTGTTTGGGACCCATATTAGTCAGTAACCCTTTCTGGTATCAAAACTTTGACCCAACAGTAAGTAGGGTCCGGGCACGCTTACTGAACTAATTATAAGCGGTTCATTCTGATAATGGCGAGGGGTGTTGATGGTGTGTTCCAACCGGGTCATGTGCGTGCATGGATCCCGGTCTGCCTCTGAGGATGTAAGACGCCGTGACATCGGTAAATAGGTCTATGCCAATTGGTTGTCACTTTAGGGAGTGATACACCCTACTGTGGGGCCAACACAGGATATTTATGTATTAGGGAGCCGATCGCTTGGGGTAGGGTTTTAGGGTACACTTAGTTCTGTCTGTTTCTGTTGGTACCGTCTGTTTCTGTTGGGTGGTAACACCTGTCTGTTTCTGCGTGGTACCGTCTGTTCGGGTGGTAAAGGCCCATTACTAGTGTACACCTAATTCTACATTTTGTTTCCGTAGGGATTAATCTGTTTCTGCTTCTGTCTGTTTCTGATCGGGTAGTAAAGGCCCATTATTAGCGTTCTGTTTCCGTTAAATTATTCTGTACCCGCTTCTGTTTCAGTTTAGACATTAGGGTGACACCTAATCCTATTAAACTAGTATTAGTGCAGAGAAGTGTAAAGAAATAGCTTATGTCATTCTGTTCTTCTGTTTTATCTGCTACACCTGTTACAGTTATCTCTCATCCATTTTTATGTTCATGTCATGTTATTATTATCTGTTCATAACTGAAAATCACTGGACTTGCCAGACTTTTTGTCTGACCCTTGTTGTTTCGCCTCCTTTCTTCCGTTTCCCCCCAGGTTATCCAAGGAGGGAATACTTTAGCCTGACCTGGATTTCTTCTGCTTGAAGTGCTTAAAGTATGGCTTGGCTCTATATAGCTTCTGTTCTATGGGGATTATGATTTTAAACTATGCACTCTGAAGGCTTTTGTACAAGACTGATATCTTGTACTTGAATTCTGATAATGTGATTTGAAAGGATGTAACCAAGTTTATTTCGGTTTCTGTTGAAATAAAGTCATAAATTTTTCAAGTATTATTTTATTTGTCTTGTAAGTTTCTGTTCTGTTTACTAAAATGCTCCACCAAAGTTAAGGCATTCCCTTTGTGAGTGACCTTAACGGAGGTGGGGTGTTACACTTGGTATCAGAGCTGAAGATTACCAGATTGGGTAGAGTTTTTGGAAAACTATTTTCAAAAAGATTTTGAAAGGAAGTATTTTCAAAAATAAAGCTTATTTTGAAAAACATGATCCCCAAGAGCCATATATCTTTCCTTCAGTCCTTTTTGTATTGAATCTTTCCTGTTTTTCGTTTCAGCATGTCTGAAGCATCTGAGATACCAGAGGGTGTTCATATACCCGGTTGGTTTCGTCAATATCCTGAGGCTAGGACTGCCGCCGCAGGTCCAGCAAATGATCCCCCTCCTCCTCCGCCCCCTCCTCGTGCAATTGCATTCTCAAAGATCTGTAGAGATTTTAGGGCCATGGGTGGAAAGGATTTCAAGGGAACTGAACCATTCGTCGAAGCGAGGAACTGGCTCAAAGAAACTGAGGGTCTATTCGTTATCTTCGAGGTGGACGATAGGCAGAAGGTACAGTTGGCGGTATGGCTGCTCAAAGACGAAGCTTCCTACTGGTGGGAAATCACTAACGCAGAGAGGCCGGTTGAGACATGGATGGATTTCAGAACAAGGTTTGAGACAAAATTTCTCTCGCAAGCTGAACGGAGTTTACAACTGGAAAAGTTCTTATCTCTTAAGCAAGGAAGTATGACGGCCAAGGAATACATCAACCAGTTCAACCAACTAGCTTGGTTCGGATTGGATTTAGTCAACACTCAGCATAAAAAGGCTCTCCGCTTTGTTAAAGGATTGAACGAGCCACTGCAAAGCCTAGCCATGACCCACGTACCCATGGGAGCGACTTACGAGAAATTTTTGGACATGGCACTACTGTACGAGGAAGACAAGGGCCCGAAAGAGACAAAGAAGGAAGAACCACAAAATAAGAAAGCATGGCCCAAAAAGGAAACACAAAAGAAGGATGAGAAGTCTGAAGATATGAAGGGGAAAAAGTGCTTTACTTATGGGAGCTCGACTCATCTGAACAAGGATTGCAGAAAAAGGAAAGGCACTTGCTTCAACTGTGGAGAGATGGGACACTTCACTAGGGACTGCCCGAAGAGACGAGGGCAAGGAGGGCAGGCAAACACTCTTGAGGCTAGTGGCTAGGATAGAAATAGGAAAATTTCTATAGTAGGTTTAATTTCTTTATCTGATTATGGAGTTAAGACTTTTTCTGATTCTGGTATTTTGATTTTGTAATCGATAATCTGCACTTTAATACTAGTATTATTTCTGAATTCCACTGTAGACTCAGACCCATAAGGGTTATGGCTCATCTGTTTGAGATTGGGGTTTGAGGGATATCTGTGTTAGGCGTCAAGTATGACGCATACATTCTGAGTTTTCGTGGAGTATGATTTTATCATGCTTAGCTTCCTAAGAATCATTAGGGAACCTGATCTGTACCAGTAGTCTGTAAATATCTGAATACTTCTGATAAGATTTCCAGTTTTGACATTGTCTAAAGAATGGTAATCCTCTGGTTGTCAATTTGATGTTGGTTTCGGTCTTTGGGGCCGATACTTAGGACCCATGTCTAATGGGAACCAAGTTTTTGTTCTATCTGTACTCGCTTCCATCATTCGACTGTATCCTATTGATCGAATATTCGAACTTTAGGTAGAAACTAATGGGTGTAAACATGTGTTTGAGACATGTTATGTTTGATGGTTGCAAGTGGATGCAAGTGGTTGCTAGTGGTTGCCCGTGGATGCATATACACACACTAGGCACTAGATCGGCTCGAAAACACTCTCATACTGCATATGGATGTGTGAGCATTTTCAATTTTTGTGGATGCAAAATGATTGACCCAGCACATGGATGCTGCATATGACTGAATGGTTGCGCACTCATATAGAAATGATATGTATCGAGTAGGAAAATTGCATACATGTTGGACTCATGGCACTGGCATAATTCGCATTAAGGAGGTCAACTGAATCAGTGGACCGCCTGATCTTTGCATTAGACAAGGAACATATACACACACTTCTTGCATATGTTCATACAGCATTAGAAATCTCTTAAGGACAATGAATGCCTGTGATTGGTGATTGAGTAGATGGATGATTGGATGGTAGGACACATTCTTCTTAACTTGAAGATTACGGGGACGAAATCCTTTAAGGAGGGGAGAATGTAACACCCCGCATTTTTAAGTATAATTAAAAATGAAATAAAATATATGAAAATATGCTTATGATAGGTAAATAATGGTGATGCATAAGAAGAATTAATTAATACATGAAAGAGAAGAAAAATTAGTTCGATAACGGTGTGTGTAACGGAAAAGATAGTAAAATGAGGATAATTAATTTAGGAATTAGGTAAAACGGACAACACCATTGCGTTCCTCTCGAAATTTTACATGAAATAGAGTCCGTGTTTTCGAAAATCGGAGTCTGGATGAAGAAGTTATGGCCTGTAGAAGATTCAGAAGGTTTCGGTCAGCACAGAACTGGGCAGGTCGACCCAGGGGTCGACCTGGGGCCCAGGTCGACCAGGGGGTCGACCTGGGAGTCGACCTCCCCCATGCGGGTCGACTATAGTGTCGACCCCCCTGCAGGTCGACCTGGTCAGCCTGTTTCGGTCCAGAACACATTTTTGAAGCCCTGGGACGATTTTTGATGGTCCGGATTTGTAACAACCCGTAAAATCTGGGCCAGTTTAAAATTTTTATTTTGGCAATTTTAGCGAATTTTGATTATTTAAAATGAATTATTTTAAATAATATCGACGAGAAATTTATTTTGAATATAATTCGAACGTATATATTATACGCATCGTCGTTAGAATATAAATATTTATATATATAATTATAAATAGAATTGAAAAAGGCGCGGTAGTTCGATAATTCGATTTCAAACTTCAATTGAATGTACCGGGTGCAAAACAATCCGGATTTTAGTGAAACCAAAAATAATGGAATCTAATAGTGAATATCTTTCCAACGAATCCAAAAAATCGAAATTTCATATCAGGAATCAAAAGATATGTCCAGTTGAAAATTCTGAATAGTCGCTATGGAATTCAGGCCCTTAAAAATGGACATTTTGCAAATGACCTCGGATTTCGACGAAACCAGTTTTGTTGGGTCCGTGATGTTAAGTTATTGCTAGATTCCAAATTTCGTAGTTTTTCGAATCAATATGTGAGCGTGGCAAATGAAAACGCGTTTGACCATTTTCAGTTGATTTTAATCGACTGGAAATTGGCCATTTTACAAACGGTCTTAGAATTCGACGAAACTAGTTTTGTTAGGACCGTATCGTCAATACGAAGCTAGAAAATATTTTTCAGGAATTTTTAAAGTTCGTATGTGACCCCGGTAATTTGAAAGGTACGTTTAAAATTCAATATAATGATTTAAATGTAAATGCAACGGAAACTGATCGAAACGGTCGATTCAGCTTGCGGTACATATCCCAGTGTGTTCGGAATAGGGGTGAAACGCTATGGGCGACAGGCGGTGGACCTCGTTTAGATGTCGTATGTGAAAGTCAACTTTTTAATAATTAAATAAAAAAATATATAATTTCTTCCTTCCTTTTCTTCATTGCCCCCCCCCCCCCGATTCGTTATTCATTTACCAGAAATAAAAAAAAAAAAAAAAAAACCTAATCGAAGCGAAGCCGCCTCCCCTTTCCCTGCCGCCGACCCGACTGCCAAAGCCCTCCGCCACCGACGCCTCCTCCTCGCAAGCGAACCCCCCCGTCCCCTCTCGTCGATCTAAAAACCCCTCCCCCCAAAGCCCTTCAATCCATCGCGCACCCCAAATCAGCGAGCGCCACCGACCTGGAGGCCTACCGCCGGCCACTAGAGGGTCCCCCGTCAGTGCAGACCCGTGAGCTCCGACCCCAGACCCGCCGCTGGTCAAGTGTGCCACCACTTCTCCTTTGCTCTACCCTTGTCAGCCTATGAACCCTTTTTTTTCTGTAAGTTTTTTTTTATTTTATTATTTATATTATTTTTAGTTTAAATACTGTTCGTTTTTTTTTTGGTTTTAAAACCGAATTTTATAAAAGATTTAAAACTGAATTTTATAAAAGATTTAAAACTGAATTATATAAAGCAAATAAAAACTGATTTTTAAGTTTAATAAAAACTGATTTTTAAGTTTAATAAAAACTGATTTTTAAGTTTAATAAAAACTGATTTTTAAGTTTAATAAAAACTGATTTTTAAGTTTAATAAAAACTGATTTTTTATGCTAGTAAAATTAGATTTGTATGTTTTTAAAGGTTAGATTCTTTTGCAAATAGAAAAGAAAAGATTTTTTTAAATAGAAAAGCTATGATTTTTTTTTAAAATGTAGGAAGCAATTATAAAAATATAATTTTTAAATTGAAAGTGAAGAAATAAAAATAGGATTTTTATATATTGAACTTCGATAGAAAAATAGAATTTTTATGTATTGAACTTCGATAGAAAAATAGAATTTTTATATATTGAACTTCGATAGAAAAATAGAATTTTTATGTATTGAACTTCGATAGAAAAATAGAATTTTTATATATTGAACTTCGATAGAAAAATAGAATTTTTATATATTGAACTTCGATAGAAAAATAGAATTTTATATATTGAACATCGAAGTAAAAATTCGATTTTTATATATTGAATAGCGAAGTAAAAATGTGATTTTTACGTATGTAGTGAAAGCAGCAACGAAGGTAACAAAAAGGCGATAACGATGAAGACTTCTATCAATGATGTGCCGTGGAGCTAGGATAGCTATATGTGAGAATTTCTCACCTTTCAATTTATTTTTCTAGTTATATATATACTAGGATGCAGACGGTGCTTAGTAGCACCCGACACCCGTCCACAGACCATGGACTTGTTTGTTTGACTGTTTGGTGATTGATTGTGATATTGGTTTGAATGTGGTTTGTGGTGTGAAAAATCGAATCGATAAATTGGTTAGGATTAGACGTGCGCCGTTATAAGGCGAAGGAGTAAGGCTAGGTTAGACCCTTACTCCAAATTTTGTGGTTTGCATAATGAAATTGATTTGATTGATGAGTGAATGGCGTGGGCCTTCACTAGACCGGGGATAAGGCGAGGCCTTGTCCCGTTTCTAGTATCGTGCCGTTATGCCGCCGAAATTTTCTAAAATATGTTAGAAAATAAAAATATCATTTTATTGTGTAAATGAATAATAGAAATTCATATGTTGGAATAAAATGTTTTATCGTTAAAAATATAATTTTTAACCTGAGAATGAATATAGTGAAAGTGAATAAAATAGAATATTCATTTACAAACCAGATGGTTTGTTTATGTACACCTATTTGAAGGACATTGATTGGGTCGATAAATTTTACACATCGCCCAACGGCACAAATAAAATATGTGTTTGATTGTTTGAAACCCCACACGGGTGTTGGGATGAAATTTGAAGTTCACTCATCCCGATTGATTGAATATGTCGATCGGTTGATTGACAGGCTGTTTTAAGCGTTGGATATCTATATTTGATGCTTATACAGTGTAGTGCACTTTGGTTGATGGTTGATTATTTTTCCATGCTATTATATACATGTGTTGTATGAAAATCCATATAATTAATTTTATATGGTAATTGATTGGGCCTCATTCCAGTTTTGAAAAAGAAATATTTGAAAAAGAAATATTTGAAATAGAATATTTGAAAATAAAGGAATATATGAAGCCGTGAGGATTAGATTGACGCCATTTTGACGTGAACGATATTTATATCGATTTTATTCATTTTAAAATGAATATTGAAAAGTGATTTCGAAATCGAATAATTCAAAATGAATTGAATTGAAAACGATTTCGAAATGAATTGAATTGAAAACGATTTCGAAATGAATTGAATTGAAAACGATTTCGAAATGAATTGAATTGAAAACGATTTCGAAATGAATCGAATTGAAAACGATTTCGAAATGAATTGAATTGAAAACGATTTCGAAATGAATTGAATTGAAAACGATTTCGAAATGAATTGAATTGAAAACGATTTCGAAATGAATTGAATTGAAAACGATTTCGAAATGAATCGAATTGAAAACGATTTCGAAATGAATTGAATTGAAAACGATTTCGAAATGAATTGAATTAAAAACGATTTCGAAATGAATTGAATTGAAAACGAATTCGAATTGAATTGAAAGTGAATTGAAATGAATTCAAATTGAATTGAAATTTGAATTGAATAGAAATGAATTTTGAAACGAATTTATAAAGAAGAATTCAATTTTGATTTGAATTGAAAAAGGAAGTTGAAAATGTTTTTGAAACGAATTCAAAACTATTTATATAATTCGTTTTAAATAGAAATCGACGAAATGTATTATATATATTATATATATAATATAATGGCCTGAATAGAACGCGCCGCGCCGCGGCAGTTCGTGAATTTCGACCATTTATTTCAAACGGACATTGCGGGAGATCCGACCGTCGGATTCTCCTAAAACCGGAACCGTTGGGTTCGTATCGAAAAGAGCTTTCTAATGAATGTTAGAAATTTGAAATCTAACGGTTGGATTTGGAGATACGTCCAAATCAAATTCGAAAAAGGTCGCTGTAAGTGCAGTTCGATGGCCGTTAATGGAAATCGACCGTACGGGCCTTGATAAAATTATTAAAAATAGTAATAATTTGTGTAAAATCATAAGAAATGATTTGTGAAAGTTTGGGATGAAAAACTCCATATTTGAAAAGATAAAAATAGATTTTTATCGAAATGAACTAGTTTTGAACTAGAATTATAATTCTATTTATTTTTAAATAAATAAATTGAATTTGAAAGGGTTTTAAAGGTAACCAAAATTCCAATGATTGCATTGGAGTGGATTTGAATCGAAATTGTCTTCGGAATATTTCGATGTTGGAATTCGTGATATTACAGGTGTTGTTATGGAAATTTGAAAGATATATATTTATATCGTTATTTCCAATACGACATTTGTTAATCGTAGAATTTGATATTGAATATAAGCCGATATATTTTCTATTCAGAGCCTTATATTGAATATCAAATGGGATTTGGGTTTGTCGTGAATGGTGTCTTCACTAACACTGTTCTTGAACCCAGTTGAGAAAAGATTAAATCTTTTTATTTAGATTTAATGAAGTGTACCAATTAAATGATATTTAATTGGAATTGAATTGATATTGATTTTTGGGTTTATCGTGAACAGTGTTTTAAATAACACTTGTTCTTTAACCCGATAATTAATGAATGTGATTTGGGTTTGTCGTGAATGGTGTCTTCACTAACACCGTTCTTGAACCCAGTTGAGAAAAGATTAAATCTTTTTATTTAGATTTAATGAAGTGTACCAATTAAATAATATTTAATTGGAATTGAATGGATATTGATTTTTGGGTTTATCGTGAACAGTGTTTTAAATAACACTTGTTCTTTAACCCGATAATTAATGAATGTGATTTGGGTTTGTCGTGAATGGTGTCTTCACTAACACCGTTCTTGAACCCAGCTGAGAAAAGATTAAATCTTTTGATTTAGATTTAATGAAGTGTACCAATTAAATAATATTTAATTGGAATTGAATGGATATTGATTTTTGGGTTTATCGTGAACAGTGTTTTAAATAACACTTGTTCTTTAACCCGATAATTAATGGGATGTGACTTTGGGTTTATCGTGAACCGTGTTTTAAATGACACTGATTCTTTAACCCAGTCACAGATTAAAACTAAGTGGAGTTTTAATGAATCTTTAATTAGATTGAAAAGATCGAGAATGGAGTATCACCAGTTTTGCTCCAGGCGATAGTTAAATCTTTAATTAGATTTGAACGTGAAATTTAGAAAACTACCTGTCGGTTAGCTAAGTAGAATGGTTTTCTGGATATTGATCTGATGTTGGTTTCGGCCTTCGGGGTTAATATTCGGGGAATTATTCTCTTGATTAATTTACGGTTAGTGACTAATGAATTGGAATGAGGCGTATGTTGTGTTTGTGTAACACTTTTATAAAATATACGCGAGTTATTCGGGAAGACCGGGTTTATCCCATTCTGAATAACTGATACGACGATAAGTCGAAGATGAAGACGATGGTCGAAGACCGGAAGTCTTCACGTCGTTTGGGTGGTAACTGATGATCTTGATTGGGCTGTACACCCAAGAAGATGGAAACAGTTAGTGATCGTCCAGACGTACTTGGAGATCGATGGATATGCGGGGTACTAGGTGCCTCCGGTTTCGTTCAGACCCAGAACGGACTTGTAAATGGACTGTGTGTCTGACATCGGATTTCATTCTGTGTGACTGATATCGGTTGCATAGGATGGTTTGCCTGTGTGGCATGCTAAGATGCAAATGATCAAGGCTTCTGTTGAAAAGCAAAGTCTTGTGGTGATGATCAAAGCACGGCCTTTGTGGCGTAGCTTTGTGTAACGTTTACCTCGCGTGTTTCACACCCGGTATGAACCAAAAACGGGAGACGGACCTCAGGGAGGACTTGCGTTTCTTTCTAGCTAGAAGTGGCGTCAGTGGTTTTTTTCACGCCCTGACGAGTTTGACTTATGTGGTTGTTGCTGTTGCGAGGCGCCTCGGTTATATCGGTTTCGGCCGATGCTTCTGGTCGGCTGACGGACCAGACTTACACCCCATAGGGTGGGGAAACGTAGTGTTCAGGCATTTTAATCCACATCGGTGGACCGGCCCTGTCGCTCCAAGGCTTGACTGAGTACTTGCCTGTGGCTCGGGCTAGAGAGTCACGAATCGGTTGAGGATCTTGCCCCTAGCCTCGGTTCATAGACGGAAATCCAATTTCCAAATACGAGACTTTGCGATTTTGATTGTATAACCTATATATGGCGACATAGTGGTATGGGGCATTCATGCCGCCTATGATTGATACTTATGATTTGAAGTGTTTTATACACTATGCACTTATATTAGTAGCAAATGATTTGTTTTCAACGTATCAAGCATTCTTGGCTATTATAAGGTAAAAACCCTATCCTCCGGCTTGCGATTGCATTGTGTGATGGGACCTGGGTCTTATAACAGCTTCATTTTTTCTTTATTTAGCATTGCGCTGTTTATTTTATGCACTGGTATTCTTGGGAGGAAACCCGTTCCGTGTTATACGGCGTGGTCCCTTGATTTACCTTTGAAAATAAAGATTAATAACCGTTTTAGTTCTCACACCAGTCACATGACTGACCTGGAGTTTATTGTTTTAACCTAAACTCTGGGTGCCCTTATTTTGACACGGGCAGCTAGTAGTTTTGGTTGTGCAGATTTATATTCACAGGATCCTGGTTTACAGCTGGAACGATATCCGGAAAGCTTTGTATCCGTATATCTCTTCTAGTTGTGTATTGTATTATTTTCCGCTGCTATGTATTTAAATGTAATTTAAATCTCTGATATTTCTGTGTAATATTCTTTTATACTCTGTATATTCTTGTAATCTGATGCATTGTTGTTATATACAATGAAATGTTCTTCTGAATGCGTTCTGTTTTGTCGTGTTCTCAAACGATAGGGCGTTTCGAACGGCCTGGATCGGTTTAGCAACTGGTTCGGACTGAGCGAAATTCCTTGCCGTCACATTTGGTATCAGAGCTTTGGTTGACAAAGCTCAGAGAACAAGGCACATTAGAACCATACGAAAGAATTCATCAGATATTGGGTTAGTAAAATCCAATGGGAATGACTCGTTAGAGATGGGATCAGTAGTATCCTAGAACGAGTGTGAAGAGTATATTTTTCAAATGAAAACATTCTTTGTTTTGAAAATTTAAATCAACTATTCGTATTTGATTATTTATTTATATTGATTTGGACAATGCAGTATATAAAGATTTTGGGTATACGTCTGATCCACGTGTATTCGAAGTTTTAATATACTGGATAGATATAGATTCACACTCTAGTCGCCCGAAGATGATTCTGATGATTGTAGCTACATCATCAGAATTAGTGTTCGAGTGTTGAAGGTGTGATTTTCTATATATTTCCATTAGGCTGGTGTGAGAACCAAAACTTATATATAGTTAGGAACACATTGTTGTGAATTGGCATCAAAAACATGATTTTTGTATATGTATCAAAATTATGAATTTGAAACTCTAATTCACTAAATGATTGATGTTTGTGTTGTTTGTTTATTTGTTTGCTAATTTTTAGCCATTTTGCCTAATTGAATCAAACATTGAATTGTATTGAAATTTGGTTGCGTTTGCTTGCATACACATATATATCATTGAACAGGTCATAGCAAGGAGGCTAGAGCCGAAGAATAAAATTTGTTTGCCCGACAAATAGGTACATGTTTACTACATAATTTCCTGTTTTGTTTGGGTGATGATGATTTTATGAGCCTATTGGCTAGCCGCTTGGCTTTTTCTTTTTCTTTATGAGATCTGAAGGACCGGGGAAGCTATTTGAAATTCCCCGATGCTCCCATTGCAGGGGAGGTTATGGCGAAATTTTTCAAAAATTTAGGGTGTTAGCCAAATTTTTGAGATTTTGAAAATTCTCAGAAACTGAAAAGTTGGAGAATGCAAGCCAGATCGAACGTAGAGTTGATTAATCAAACCACTTTCGACTTTGTTCCTTTTCGGGGACGAAAAGTTTTAAGTGGGGGAGATTGTAACAACCCGTAAAATCTGGGCCAGTTTAAAATTTTTATTTTGGCAATTTTAGCGAATTTTGATTATTTAAAATGAATTATTTTAAATAATATCGACGAGAAATTTATTTTGAATATAATTCGAACGTATATATTATACGCATCGTCGTTAGAATATAAATATTTATATATATAATTATAAATAGAATTGAAAAAGGCGCGGTAGTTCGATAATTCGATTTCAAACTTCAATTGAATGTACCGGGTGCAAAACAATCCGGATTTTAGTGAAACCAAAAATAATGGAATCTAATAGTGAATATCTTTCCAACGAATCCAAAAAATCGAAATTTCATATCAGGAATCAAAAGATATGTCCAGTTGAAAATTCTGAATAGTCGCTATGGAATTCAGGCCCTTAAAAATGGACATTTTGCAAATGACCTCGGATTTCGACGAAACCAGTTTTGTTGGGTCCGTGATGTTAAGTTATTGCTAGATTCCAAATTTCGTAGTTTTTCGAATCAATATGTGAGCGTGGCAAATGAAAACGCGTTTGACCATTTTCAGTTGATTTTAATCGACTGGAAATTGGCCATTTTACAAACGGTCTTAGAATTCGACGAAACTAGTTTTGTTAGGACCGTATCGTCAATACGAAGCTAGAAAATATTTTTCAGGAATTTTTAAAGTTCGTATGTGACCCCGGTAATTTGAAAGGTACGTTTAAAATTCAATATAATGATTTAAATGTAAATGCAACGGAAACTGATCGAAACGGTCGATTCAGCTTGCGGTACATATCCCAGTGTGTTCGGAATAGGGGTGAAACGCTATGGGCGACAGGCGGTGGACCTCGTTTAGATGTCGTATGTGAAAGTCAACTTTTTAATAATTAAATAAAAAAATATATAATTTCTTCCTTCCTTTTCTTCATTGCCCCCCCCCCCCCCCCCGATTCGTTATTCATTTACCAGAAATAAAAAAAAAAAAAAAAAGAAAACCTAATCGAAGCGAAGCCGCCTCCCCTTTCCCTGCCGCCGACCCGACTGCCAAAGCCCTCCGCCACCGACGCCTCCTCCTCGCAAGCGAACCCCCCCGTCCCCTCTCGTCGATCTAAAAACCCCTCCCCCCAAAGCCCTTCAATCCATCGCGCACCCCAAATCAGCGAGCGCCACCGACCTGGAGGCCTACCGCCGGCCACTAGAGGGTCCCCCGTCAGTGCAGACCCGTGAGCTCCGACCCCAGACCCGCCGCTGGTCAAGTGTGCCACCACTTCTCCTTTGCTCTACCCTTGTCAGCCTATGAACCCTTTTTTTTCTGTAAGTTTTTTTTTATTTTA
This sequence comes from Allium sativum, assembly GCA_030737875.1. Taxonomy (NCBI): domain Eukaryota; kingdom Viridiplantae; phylum Streptophyta; class Magnoliopsida; order Asparagales; family Amaryllidaceae; genus Allium; species Allium sativum. Next base: position 377,076,106 of record CM060922.1, read on the forward strand.
TTATTTATATTATTTTTAGTTTAAATACTGTTCGTTTTTTTTTTGGTTTTAAAACCGAATTTTATAAAAGATTTAAAACTGAATTTTATAAAAGATTTAAAACTGAATTATATAAAGCAAATAAAAACTGATTTTTAAGTTTAATAAAAACTGATTTTTAAGTTTAATAAAAACTGATTTTTAAGTTTAATAAAAACTGATTTTTAAGTTTAATAAAAACTGATTTTTAAGTTTAATAAAAACTGATTTTTTATGCTAGTAAAATTAGATTTGTATGTTTTTAAAGGTTAGATTCTTTTGCAAATAGAAAAGAAAAGATTTTTTTAAATAGAAAAGCTATGATTTTTTTTTAAAATGTAGGAAGCAATTATAAAAATATAATTTTTAAATTGAAAGTGAAGAAATAAAAATAGGATTTTTATATATTGAACTTCGATAGAAAAATAGAATTTTTATGTATTGAACTTCGATAGAAAAATAGAATTTTTATATATTGAACTTCGATAGAAAAATAGAATTTTTATGTATTGAACTTCGATAGAAAAATAGAATTTTTATATATTGAACTTCGATAGAAAAATAGAATTTTTATATATTGAACTTCGATAGAAAAATAGAATTTTATATATTGAACATCGAAGTAAAAATTCGATTTTTATATATTGAATAGCGAAGTAAAAATGTGATTTTTACGTATGTAGTGAAAGCAGCAACGAAGGTAACAAAAAGGCGATAACGATGAAGACTTCTATCAATGATGTGCCGTGGAGCTAGGATAGCTATATGTGAGAATTTCTCACCTTTCAATTTATTTTTCTAGTTATATATATACTAGGATGCAGACGGTGCTTAGTAGCACCCGACACCCGTCCACAGACCATGGACTTGTTTGTTTGACTGTTTGGTGATTGATTGTGATATTGGTTTGAATGTGGTTTGTGGTGTGAAAAATCGAATCGATAAATTGGTTAGGATTAGACGTGCGCCGTTATAAGGCGAAGGAGTAAGGCTAGGTTAGACCCTTACTCCAAATTTTGTGGTTTGCATAATGAAATTGATTTGATTGATGAGTGAATGGCGTGGGCCTTCACTAGACCGGGGATAAGGCGAGGCCTTGTCCCGTTTCTAGTATCGTGCCGTTATGCCGCCGAAATTTTCTAAAATATGTTAGAAAATAAAAATATCATTTTATTGTGTAAATGAATAATAGAAATTCATATGTTGGAATAAAATGTTTTATCGTTAAAAATATAATTTTTAACCTGAGAATGAATATAGTGAAAGTGAATAAAATAGAATATTCATTTACAAACCAGATGGTTTGTTTATGTACACCTATTTGAAGGACATTGATTGGGTCGATAAATTTTACACATCGCCCAACGGCACAAATAAAATATGTGTTTGATTGTTTGAAACCCCACACGGGTGTTGGGATGAAATTTGAAGTTCACTCATCCCGATTGATTGAATATGTCGATCGGTTGATTGACAGGCTGTTTTAAGCGTTGGATATCTATATTTGATGCTTATACAGTGTAGTGCACTTTGGTTGATGGTTGATTATTTTTCCATGCTATTATATACATGTGTTGTATGAAAATCCATATAATTAATTTTATATGGTAATTGATTGGGCCTCATTCCAGTTTTGAAAAAGAAATATTTGAAAAAGAAATATTTGAAATAGAATATTTGAAAATAAAGGAATATATGAAGCCGTGAGGATTAGATTGACGCCATTTTGACGTGAACGATATTTATATCGATTTTATTCATTTTAAAATGAATATTGAAAAGTGATTTCGAAATCGAATAATTCAAAATGAATTGAATTGAAAACGATTTCGAAATGAATTGAATTGAAAACGATTTCGAAATGAATTGAATTGAAAACGATTTCGAAATGAATTGAATTGAAAACGATTTCGAAATGAATCGAATTGAAAACGATTTCGAAATGAATTGAATTGAAAACGATTTCGAAATGAATTGAATTGAAAACGATTTCGAAATGAATTGAATTGAAAACGATTTCGAAATGAATTGAATTGAAAACGATTTCGAAATGAATCGAATTGAAAACGATTTCGAAATGAATTGAATTGAAAACGATTTCGAAATGAATTGAATTAAAAACGATTTCGAAATGAATTGAATTGAAAACGAATTCGAATTGAATTGAAAGTGAATTGAAATGAATTCAAATTGAATTGAAATTTGAATTGAATAGAAATGAATTTTGAAACGAATTTATAAAGAAGAATTCAATTTTGATTTGAATTGAAAAAGGAAGTTGAAAATGTTTTTGAAACGAATTCAAAACTATTTATATAATTCGTTTTAAATAGAAATCGACGAAATGTATTATATATATTATATATATAATATAATGGCCTGAATAGAACGCGCCGCGCCGCGGCAGTTCGTGAATTTCGACCATTTATTTCAAACGGACATTGCGGGAGATCCGACCGTCGGATTCTCCTAAAACCGGAATCGTTGGGTTCGTATCGAAAAGAGCTTTCTAATGAATGTTAGAAATTTGAAATCTAACGGTTGGATTTGGAGATACGTCCAAATCAAATTCGAAAAAGGTCGCTGTAAGTGCAGTTCGATGGCCGTTAATGGAAATCGACCGTACGGGCCTTGATAAAATTATTAAAAATAGTAATAATTTGTGTAAAATCATAAGAAATGATTTGTGAAAGTTTGGGATGAAAAACTCCATATTTGAAAAGATAAAAATAGATTTTTATCGAAATGAACTAGTTTTGAACTAGAATTATAATTCTATTTATTTTTAAATAAATAAATTGAATTTGAAAGGGTTTTAAAGGTAACCAAAATTCCAATGATTGCATTGGAGTGGATTTGAATCGAAATTGTCTTCGGAATATTTCGATGTTGGAATTCGTGATATTACAGGTGTTGTTATGGAAATTTGAAAGATATATATTTATATCGTTATTTCCAATACGACATTTGTTAATCGTAGAATTTGATATTGAATATAAGCCGATATATTTTCTATTCAGAGCCTTATATTGAATATCAAATGGGATTTGGGTTTGTCGTGAATGGTGTCTTCACTAACACTGTTCTTGAACCCAGTTGAGAAAAGATTAAATCTTTTTATTTAGATTTAATGAAGTGTACCAATTAAATGATATTTAATTGGAATTGAATTGATATTGATTTTTGGGTTTATCGTGAACAGTGTTTTAAATAACACTTGTTCTTTAACCCGATAATTAATGAATGTGATTTGGGTTTGTCGTGAATGGTGTCTTCACTAACACCGTTCTTGAACCCAGTTGAGAAAAGATTAAATCTTTTTATTTAGATTTAATGAAGTGTACCAATTAAATAATATTTAATTGGAATTGAATGGATATTGATTTTTGGGTTTATCGTGAACAGTGTTTTAAATAACACTTGTTCTTTAACCCGATAATTAATGAATGTGATTTGGGTTTGTCGTGAATGGTGTCTTCACTAACACCGTTCTTGAACCCAGCTGAGAAAAGATTAAATCTTTTGATTTAGATTTAATGAAGTGTACCAATTAAATAATATTTAATTGGAATTGAATGGATATTGATTTTTGGGTTTATCGTGAACAGTGTTTTAAATAACACTTGTTCTTTAACCCGATAATTAATGGGATGTGACTTTGGGTTTATCGTGAACCGTGTTTTAAATGACACTGATTCTTTAACCCAGTCACAGATTAAAACTAAGTGGAGTTTTAATGAATCTTTAATTAGATTGAAAAGATCGAGAATGGAGTATCACCAGTTTTGCTCCAGGCGATAGTTAAATCTTTAATTAGATTTGAACGTGAAATTTAGAAAACTACCTGTCGGTTAGCTAAGTAGAATGGTTTTCTGGATATTGATCTGATGTTGGTTTCGGCCTTCGGGGTTAATATTCGGGGAATTATTCTCTTGATTAATTTACGGTTAGTGACTAATGAATTGGAATGAGGCGTATGTTGTGTTTGTGTAACACTTTTATAAAATATACGCGAGTTATTCGGGAAGACCGGGTTTATCCCATTCTGAATAACTGATACGACGATAAGTCGAAGATGAAGACGATGGTCGAAGACCGGAAGTCTTCACGTCGTTTGGGTGGTAACTGATGATCTTGATTGGGCTGTACACCCAAGAAGATGGAAACAGTTAGTGATCGTCCAGACGTACTTGGAGATCGATGGATATGCGGGGTACTAGGTGCCTCCGGTTTCGTTCAGACCCAGAACGGACTTGTAAATGGACTGTGTGTCTGACATCGGATTTCATTCTGTGTGACTGATATCGGTTGCATAGGATGGTTTGCCTGTGTGGCATGCTAAGATGCAAATGATCAAGGCTTCTGTTGAAAAGCAAAGTCTTGTGGTGATGATCAAAGCACGGCCTTTGTGGCGTAGCTTTGTGTAACGTTTACCTCGCGTGTTTCACACCCGGTATGAACCAAAAACGGGAGACGGACCTCAGGGAGGACTTGCGTTTCTTTCTAGCTAGAAGTGGCGTCAGTGGTTTTTTTCACGCCCTGACGAGTTTGACTTATGTGGTTGTTGCTGTTGCGAGGCGCCTCGGTTATATCGGTTTCGGCCGATGCTTCTGGTCGGCTGACGGACCAGACTTACACCCCATAGGGTGGGGAAACGTAGTGTTCAGGCATTTTAATCCACATCGGTGGACCGGCCCTGTCGCTCCAAGGCTTGACTGAGTACTTGCCTGTGGCTCGGGCTAGAGAGTCACGAATCGGTTGAGGATCTTGCCCCTAGCCTCGGTTCATAGACGGAAATCCAATTTCCAAATACGAGACTTTGCGATTTTGATTGTATAACCTATATATGGCGACATAGTGGTATGGGGCATTCATGCCGCCTATGATTGATACTTATGATTTGAAGTGTTTTATACACTATGCACTTATATTAGTAGCAAATGATTTGTTTTCAACGTATCAAGCATTCTTGGCTATTATAAGGTAAAAACCCTATCCTCCGGCTTGCGATTGCATTGTGTGATGGGACCTGGGTCTTATAACAGCTTCATTTTTTCTTTATTTAGCATTGCGCTGTTTATTTTATGCACTGGTATTCTTGGGAGGAAACCCGTTCCGTGTTATACGGCGTGGTCCCTTGATTTACCTTTGAAAATAAAGATTAATAACCGTTTTAGTTCTCACACCAGTCACATGACTGACCTGGAGTTTATTGTTTTAACCTAAACTCTGGGTGCCCTTATTTTGACACGGGCAGCTAGTAGTTTTGGTTGTGCAGATTTATATTCACAGGATCCTGGTTTACAGCTGGAACGATATCCGGAAAGCTTTGTATCCGTATATCTCTTCTAGTTGTGTATTGTATTATTTTCCGCTGCTATGTATTTAAATGTAATTTAAATCTCTGATATTTCTGTGTAATATTCTTTTATACTCTGTATATTCTTGTAATCTGATGCATTGTTGTTATATACAATGAAATGTTCTTCTGAATGCGTTCTGTTTTGTCGTGTTCTCAAACGATAGGGCGTTTCGAACGGCCTGGATCGGTTTAGCAACTGGTTCGGACTGAGCGAAATTCCTTGCCGTCACAGGATTGGTTTTAGGGTTAATCTGATGCCTGAAATGAGTTCCTACACCTATAAATACACCCTAAGACCGAGCCTCCTCTACACAAAATTCTATTCTTCTTCTTCTCTGCCTCTGTTCTAAATAAAAATAAAAATGGCGTCGCTACTCTGCTGGAATCAAAACTAGAAGCTAATCAACATCAACCTAAGCAACTCAATTCAAATTAGAGATTAAAGCTTCTGCAACAATTCTGCAACAACTAAAGTTCTTTCTTTAATCCAATCAAGGCAAGTACAGTTATTTTCTGATATAAACTTTAATTATAATTGTGACATGATTGTAAATCTTAATTTGAGATTGTGTATGTTCTGTTCTGATCTATTTTATTCTGTATCTCTTCTTCTTTCTATTCTATAGCCAGGCTACTACGAGCCTGCGCCAATCTCCTAAGAGATTAACGCACGAACGCTAGAATGTTTGGGACAAATAATGAATGTGGAATAATTGGACATGGTTAATCTGTGATTGATTTAAGAAAATGGACATAGGTTGTAAACTAGATTTAGATCTATGCATATTCTGTGAATTGGAAGAAGAGGAACCATGGTATGTTAACATATGACTTGAGTCAAAGAAAATATGGCTTAGGTATAAAGATTTACATTAAGGTAGGGCATCTATTAATGTAAATAAACACCTAAGTAAGGGATCTTTGGGATATATGACATGCATAGTAATAGATGGCTATATTTGGTATATAATCATATTGTGAATCATGACAAATATTTATGCATGTGAACTTAGGCAAGATTTATAATTAGGCAAGATATGTTTGTGAAACTTTAAGAAATGATTAAATCTGTTATATTTGCCTAATTTGCTAGTTTTGTTACATTGCCTAATCTGCTAGTTCTGTTATATTGCTTAATCTGCTAGTTCTGCTCTACTGCCTAGTCTACTAGATCTGTTCATCTTCCAAATCTGCTAAACTAAATCTGTTGAGATGCCTAATCTGTTATCTGCTAAATCTGCTAGTTTGCTTAATCTACTAAATCCGTTAAGACGCCTAATCTGCGAAAATCTGTTATCTACTATATCTGTTAAGCTGAGATATTCAGTCTGTTATTGACATAATCTGAATTAGCTATGAATAATTGACATGTATATTAGGCGTGGGTATAAATGATAAATCATTAATTAATTAGCTGCAAAGATAAACATGGCTAACTCGAGGTTAGAATGAGTTTGCGGCGTAATTCTTCCCGGAACCGCCCGACATATTCCAGTGGCCACAAACAATAGGTTCTAATGTGAGAAGTTAGTCATAACGTGCTTGAAACCCGAGGTTAGACTCAGTTTGCGACAGAAACCTTCCCGGAACCAACCGGCCTAACCAGTAGCCGCAAACTGTCAGTCTAATGTGAGAGGTTTGGGTATTAATACTTGATTAATGAAAATCTGAGATAATTATGATGTCTAAAACGTGTTGGGTAAGGTTAAACCAATTGGACCAATGAATCTAATAAACCAGTTTCGTGAATCCGTAGGCCCAATACAAAGTTAGATAATCTGTAACCAGTTTATCTGTAAGTCTGTTAATCTGTAACCAGTTAGTCTGTAAGTCTGTTAATCTGTAACCAGTTAATCTGTAAGCCTGTTAATCCGAACATCTGATCCGTTAGTCTGAAAACCTATTAATTTGATTGTCTGATCTGTGAACTAGTTGATCTGAATTCTGTATGTCTTAACTTGTAGACAAGTTAAGCTGAAATCTGTTAGTCTGGGGACACAATGTTAGGAGGGGAATCACTTGTGTCATCTGTTGTTTGGGACCCATATTAGTCAGTAACCCTTTCTGGTATAAAAACTTTGACCCAACAGTAAGTAGGGTCCGGGCACGCTTACTGAACTAATTATAAGCGGTTCATTTTGATAATGGCGAGGGGTGTTGATAGTGCGTTCCAACCGGGTCATGTGCGTGCATGGATCCCGGTCTGCCTCTGAGGATGTAAGACGCCGTGACATCTGTAAATAGGTCTGTGCCAATTGGTTGTCACTTTAGGGAGTGATACACCCTACTGTGGGGCCGACATAGGATATTTATGTATTAGGGAGCCGATCGCTTGGGGTAGGGTTTTAGGGTACACTTAGTTCTGTCTGTTTCTGTTGGTACTGTCTGTTTCTGTTGGGTGGTAACACCTGTCTGTTTCTGCGTGGTACTGTCTGTTCGGGTGGTAAAGGCCCATTACTAGTGTACACCTAATTCTACATTCTGTTTCCGTAGGGATTAATCTGTTTCTGGTTCTGTCTGTTTCTGATCGGGTAGTAAAGGCCCATTATTAGCGTTCTGTTTCTGTTAAATTATTCTGTACCCGCTTCTGTTTCAATTTAGACATTAGGGTGACACCTAATCCTGTTAAACTAGTATTAGATCAGAGAAGTGTAAAGAAATAGCTTATGTCATTCTGTTCTTCTGTTTTATCTTCTACACCTGTTACAGTTATCTCTCATCCAGTTTTATGTTCATGTCATGTTATTATTATCTGTTCATAACTGAAAATCACTGGACTTGCCAGACTTTTGTCTGACCCTTGTTGTTTCGCCTCCTTTCTTCCGTTTCCCCCCCAGGTTATCCAAGGAGGGAATACTTTAGCTTGATCTGGATTTCTTCTTCTTGAAGTGCTTAAAGTATGGCTTGGCTCTGTATAGCTTCTGTTCTATGGGGATTATGATTTTAAACTATGCACTCTGAAGGCTTTTGTACAGATATCTTGTACTTGAATTCTGATAATGTGATTTGAAAGGATGTAACCAAGTTTATTTCGGTTTCTGTTGAAATAAAGTTATAAATTTTTCAAGTATTATTTTATCTGTCTTGTAAGTTTCTGTTCTGTTTACTAAAATGCTCCACCAAAGTTAAGGCATTCCCTTTGTGAGTGACCTTAATGGAGGTGGGGTGTTACAGTAGTGATCTAGTATGAAGATAAGATTTGAAATCTGAGATAGTGGATAGTATTTGATTATGACTAACTCTATAGGAGGACCGACTACTATCTCTATATGATTTTTCAAGGTCTAGTTTTACGATTCGTGGTTGCTGTCTTACTTATATTTGTTTTTTGTTAACTTTGTTGGGTTTCATAATATTTCGAGTATGGACTGGATGATATGCAGCTATAGTGGATTGCGATAAGCTTGAAGTGATAGTTGAGAATCTAGAAGGGTGAATGGTTGCCATATGCTGCCTACTGGAGGATTGGGTGATAGTCAGCTTCCTTTATCGGCTTGAGAATCCATGGGATAAGGGTCCATATGCGTTTATTACGAATGAGTATTATAAATGTCTTAGATAAAGCCAAGGGATTTCCATCACAAAGAAAGATTGAGTTTATAATTGATTTAGTAGATGGATCCAGAACTATAACTAATCCCTTGAGGAGTATGGAGTCCAGAGATCTGCGAGATTAAGAGATGTAATTTAATGATTAGTTGAGGAAAGGATTCATTCATATAAGCGTATCCATATGGAATGTACCATTTGTATTTGCAATAAATGTGGGTGGTTCTTTGAGATTGTGTGTTGAATATCATGATCAGAATAAAGTGACTAAAAGAATAATTATCATGACTTGATTGATCAGCTACATGAAGCTAAGTGTTTTCTAAAATGGATTCGTCAACGGGATTTCGCCAGTTGGCAGTGGCCAAGGACTGTCTACCAATGACTACTTTTAGACCACCATTGGGATTCTAACATCTTTTGGATTGATCAATGCATCATCATATTTTGTAAATTTAATGAATAAAGATTTCAAATATCAATCAAATGAGTTTGTACTTGTGTTCGTCGAGGATATTTTGATACACTCCATGACTAAGGAAGAATACAGGACACACTTGAGGATTGTATTGGATATTTTGAGAAACCATTAGTTGAATCAGAGGTTTTCTAAGTGTCGCTGCAGATAGGAAAAATTGAGACTCTTAGATCATGTAGTTTCAGGTCAAGGAATTGCGGTGGATTCAGCAAAGGCAGAAGTAATCCAAGACTGGAAGTAACCCAAGAATGTTATGGATTTTAGGAGTTTCTTTAGTTTTGTTGAATATTATAGATGCTTCATTAAGGATTTCACGAAGATAGAAGCAACATTAACCAACTTAGCAAAAAAGAATTAGAACTTTATGTAGGATGCTAAGCGTAATCATGCTTTTATGATTTCAAAGGATAGGTTTATAAATGTTGTAACATCCCGAATTTTTAGTGATCGAATAATTAATTTGTTTAATTATTTAAATATCGATTTGGTGATTTCAATTATTTGAATTCAATCATTTGAATTCAATCTTTTTGAATATTGAATTAATGTAAATAGTGGAATAATATATTAAATTCGTAAATAGTCGGAAATAAGATGAATTTGCAAAATTGGTTGAATTGGATATTGTAAGAAATTTAATCGAGTTTAGAATCGAGTTATAATTACGAGTTTATTATAAAATGAAGCTTGAACGTATTTATTTATAATATTAATTTAAAATGAGTTCATAGCGGCGCGGTAGTTCATAGTTTTACGTTTGAACTTTAAATGAATATACATGGTTCGTTATAAGTCAGATTTCGTTGAAATAAGAAATGCTCGAATCTATTGAACTATATTTTTCTAATGAAAGTGAAAACTTGAGATTTTATCTTGTAGTTTTTTAGTTATGTCCAAATCAAACTTTCAGAAAGCCGCTACGGAATCATTTATAAACCATAACGATTTATTTAATTATATAAAAGGATTTTAATTTAAATTGAATATCGATTTAATGATGAAATTTTATAATGTTGAGTTTAAAATCCAAACTTGTTTATTTTGGATCTATATGATATTCGATTTGGATATATACGATAATAATAATTTATTATTATTACATCGATTTATTTTATAATTTATTAATATTTTATTGGTTTTATTTAAGCCTTAAAAATAACTACTTCGCAAACAACCTCCGTTTTCGACCAAACGAATTTTATTAAATCCGTACTGATTAATTATTGCAAGATTTCAAATTTTGCGATAATTGTAATTGATTTGTGATTGTGCAAATTTAAAATGTGAATAGATCAATAATTTGGGCATAAGATAACGCTATGTATGCAAATGAACTCGGATTATAACGAAACAAGTTTCGTTAGGTCCGTAATGTTAAACCATAGTTGTACGTCCATTTTCATCAAAATTGGATATCGTGTGTGATCGTACGAATTAATTGACGACGAATGAAGATAGTGATTGAATAAACTTAATACAAAGTCGAATAAAAAATATATTTACCTGCCTTATAAATACACCATTCCCTTACCGTAACCCAAATACTTTTCATTCCCTGGTCAAAATGTGAACCACGACCAAAACAAAAGAAACTTGTGCAAAATCATCGTTTAAAATTCAAAACAAATCATATAAAAACTCTAAAATCACAAGATGGATATTTTTGGATTCGTGGAAGGAAGCTCTTCATTTATATATATATATATATATATATATATATATATATTAATGGGTTCGGTACCAATCTTATTCACTTGTCTCCCTACAACGCCACCAAGGGTTAAAGTTTGTGGCCGACACAAGTAGTTTTCGGGAGTTTGGATAACGCCGTGGAGTTCATAGAGGATTTTAGCACTAGTTTTGTTTTTTGAGAAATTATTGAAATTAAAAACTGTCAAAGCTTTACTATATGCATGCATATATTGTTAGAAGTCGGTATTGGAATGGCGAGTTTGAAGTTAATGAGACTGATATGGCGATGAAGAGAAATCAAAGAGGAGAACAAAAGTGATTTTTTATTTAAATGAAGTAATGAAGGAGAATGACGGGATCGAAGAATCGGTAATAGCTGTGTAAGTGCAACACGTTCTTCACTGGGGGAGAAGAAGATTAAGAGGGAGTGATTAAGGTATTAAGTAAGGATTAAGTTTAATTAATTACTTATATTGGTAATGCCTTTAAATCATATACAAACATATAAAGTCGATAATTTTTCTATATGTTATCTGAATCTAACGAAATAAGATATGTCGGGATCGTATGGACCTAGGCTACACAATGGAACTGGTTTGGAGCGATTTAGAGCTTATCAGAATTTATGGAAGAATAAAATGCCTAATTTAATCAATCGATGTTTATAGTTATTCAATGATAAACGACCAATGTGAGTACACTCACTAACTTTGTCCAGTTGATAAATTATATAAACGTAATTTAATATTGATATATGATGCTTGAAAGTTGTGTGATGAATGTTTGGATGAATTGATATATTTTTATCAATTGTTTCAATTATATATATTAGTTATATTTAAGGTTGGTAGTTGGATATTTCCCGAAGTACCATTAGCAAATGAGACCCTATGCGCCCCGCATAATAGCAGATGACCTTATATATCGTGATATTTCGTCTTGAAGCAGAATTGGTATTATTTATGTTGTCTAACATCTGCGGATGCAGGAAAAACAGGTTGGAGGGATCCAACTGGATTCCTCAAAACTTATTACTGTTTGTTTCCATATATTGTGATATATAATGTGTTAGACGTTTTGTGATAGACTTGTTGTGATTGGATGCTTGAATAGCACTGGCCCTAAAATAATTGGTATTTAAATACTATAAAAATATATTCGAATGACATGGAAAAGTAATTTCGGTTTTGAAAATGAAAAAACCATTTTTAAAATAGAAATTAAATTTTGAATGTGCTAAGACATAATAACTTGTTTTTAGTAACAAAAACAAGTGGTTTAATTTATAAACGATGTTTATAAATGAAGCGAAAATAATTATCATTGGATAATTTGGAAATGGAAATTCAAAAATGAATTCAAAGGAAAATTGAGAATCATTTTAAAAAGAAAACGATGAAATTTATTCTAACATTCGGAATGTGAATGGAATTAAAATAAATTATAAAGATTTATAACTTGAATTCGACCATGCTAAATGGTATATAAATAATATATTTTCAAGAAAATATATATTATATAATTTATAACTTGACAAGACAATTAATATTTTGTTTGAAACCGATTATTTATAATCGAATGTAAAGTCGATAAAGCATTCCAAACTTGTCGGATAAAATCAACGAAAAAGTTTACGTGTAAGTGAGATTGGATAACAAAGTGGAATGTGAATGAGAAGTTATACAATGACTTGATAGATGGAATTTTACAATGTAATGGTAGTTATAATTTAAATCAAGATTTGATATAATGAGTCGAGATCTATAGAAAGGAATAATATTTACATTTTAAAGTGGATAATAGTTTAAAAGAAAACGATTTGCAGATTGGAATGGTTATACGGGAAATTGGTAAGGAATTATAAGTGTTAAATTCAAAGATGAGTTTTTGAATGAAAGTGAAAAAATAGATGACTTGAAATGATTGGATTATTTTGAAGTTCAGAACGTTAATCGAATAGAGATTATTCGAAAAAGAGATACACATTGAAATTCGATTATATCGAATTTAGGAATGTACTATTTACTTTCCGTTTTAATCAAGATTTATTTACTTATTAATTAATTTTTTTAGATTAATGAATAAGAGTTATACTTCATAGTTAAATATTTCGGAAGCGGGGATTATAAAACTATCAGTATAATCAATGTTTTCCGTAAAAGAAACATATTCTTAAATTGAATCCGAGTTGCATAAGAGATGTTTTGTTGGTAATCGAAGATGTGATATTTGTCTATTTCAAAGTTAAGAATGTTATTCAGTTAAGGTCTGAGAGTTAATTATACCATAACTTGATTGATTTCATTATTGACAAAGAATGGTTAAGGTTTGGTAAGGAAGATTCGTTAGAGATATGGTTAGTTAATGAATGATTAATGGGATAAGTTGTCGTAATGATGTTTTATACAACGTTCATTTAAATACAAGTAAATGAATTTTGGTAATATTTTCCAAATATAATCAGAGATGTCTTCAAATCATAGAAAATGGAATGTTGTGGGTGATTAGAAAATAAGAATTTTTGAATATATGGAAATATTTTCCGATGTTAATAAAGTATATTTGTTGGAATATATAAATAAATAGTTAATGATAGATGGAAATGTTTTCCAAGAATCGTTGGAGGCTAAATGTAATAACCCGGAAAATCTGAACCAGTTTAAAAATTTTAATTTGGCTATTTTAGTGGATTTTAAATATTTAAAATAAATTATTTTTAATAATAACGACGAAAAGTCTATTTGAATCGATGTTTGAAAATAAATATATTTATTTTAAATATAAACAAGACCTGAATCGGCGCGGCAGTTTGAAAATTTGAACTCAAATTTTGACTGACTTTACCGAGTGCAAAATAAAACGAATTTTAGTGAAACCAAAAATATTTAAATCTGTTTATGAATATCTTTCTAACGAATCCGAAAAATCGAAGTTTCATAGCAGGAATCAAAAGTTATGGCCAAATGAATTTTCAGAAAGGTCGCTATAGAGTATATATATCCCTTGAATATAGACATTTTGCAAACGACCTCTTTTTCGACGAAACCTCTTTTGTAAGATCTGAGATGTCAAATTATTGCTAGGTTTCAAAATCCATAAATTTTTAAGTTAATATGTGAGCGTGACGAAGGAAAATGTGTTTGGTTGATTTCAGTTAGATTGGATTGACCAGAAAAGGGCCATTTTTCAAACGGTCTCAGAATTCGACGAAATCAGTTTTGTTGGGACCGTATCATCAAAACATAGCTAGATTTATTTTTCTGTAATTTTTGGGATCGGTAAGCGGCCCCGATAAATTGAAATGTACGTTCAAATCAAATATTGAATGTTTTATATTTTAATTTGAAGAGAAACTGACTGAAACAATCGAATGTGCCAACGAAACATATCCCATTGTGTTCGGAATAGGGGTATTTAGCTAGGGACAACAGTCGTTGGGTTTGGATTGGAGTTCGTGTTGAAAGGGGGTATTTTCAGATTTTTTTTAAAAATATAAATAAATAAACCAATCACGTTTATTCTCTCTCCCCCGCCTTCTTCCCCGATACCCTCTCGATTTCGACGGAAACCGTGCTCCCTCCTTCTCTCCTCGTTTTCTCTAAATCCACTCAATAAAAACGAGTGGTCACGTTGGGTTTTTGAAGAGCGTCCTCCAAGCTTCAAATCCGTATAAGCCTTGCCCCTCCTCATCGCGTCGTTCGCGAGATCTACCTCCACAAACTTTAGCCGCTCGCGCCTCGATTACGCCGCCAAGCCACCTCCGAGTTCAATGCGGCTACCATCTTCTGGAAGGCCTTTGGAAGCTCTACGACATGGAAGAGGCCGATTGCTCCCTTGTGTAGCGGATTGTTCGCTAAATCGAAACCTAGTTTCGAACATTCAAAGAAAGGTAACGGCTTTAATTTTATTTTATTTTTTATAACACTTTAAAGCGCTACGGTTTATGATTTTACAATAAAAATCATATCTTTTTGCTACATTGTCGAAATCTAGTGAAACAAAAGACACTGGACTCGTGTGGACGTCTTCTACATTTTAGAAGAGACCGGATATTTTTCTGAGCCTTCTACAATTTTTGGTGGAGTGAAACCTAATGTGAGATTTCTGATTTATAAACGATATGGAAATGACAATGTATAAATTATATAGTCGATGTATGAGTTATATAAGTGTTGTACACCTCATGTATAAGCGTTGTATAAGTTGTATGTTCGATGTATAAGTTATATATGCGTTGTAGAAATCATATATGCATTGAATGAAATTGAAATGATATCGAAATGAAATCGAAATTTATTTATATACGAATATATATATATACACACACTCCCCCCCCTCCACAGACCATGGACGATATATATTGGTTGTTATATTGTTTGGATTTGGTTGATGTGAAATTTAGTTAAATATCACGAATGGTTGATTTGAAATGATTGATTTTGGTTGAAATCCAAATAGGATTAGTGAATGGGAAAATTTGTCTGCGTACGAACTAGATATTGAAATCCCCATTGTCAAAAGTTGCGAGGCTTTAAGGTAAAGCGAGCAACCGTACTAGGGATGGTGCCATTTTTAACTACCCTGCCGTTATGCTGCCGAATTTTTTTGAAATATTTCTTTGTTTGATTTATCTTCATGTATTGAAATATATTCATTTGATGAATGAAATGAAACGGTTTGAACGATAAAAATAACATTTTTATCGAATGAATGAAATAAATGGTTTGAACGATAAAAATAACATTTTATCAAATGAATGGAGTAAATTGTTTTACAAGTAAAAATCCCATTTTTATAGTATATATGAAGTATATAAAATAATCGTGTTTTGAAATAAATTGTTTTACAATAAAAATCACATTTTTACCATCTATATGAAGTATATAAAATAATCGTGTTTTGAAATAAATTGTTTTACAATAAAAATCACTTTTTTTACCATCTAAATGAAGTATATAAAATAATCGTATTTTGAAATAAATTGTTTTACAATAAAAAAAAATTACCATCTATATGCAGTATATAAAATAATCTCGTTTTGAAATAAATTGTTTTACAATAAAAATCACATTTTTTTATATATGAATTGTTAAAAATAGTGATGTGTTGAAATAAATATCTGTTGGATAAAAATATCTTTTTTATCGAATGTATGAAATGAATATGGTTTTGAAATCGAAGAATGAATTATATATATATATATAAATATAATTAAAATAAATCGAATAACGAAGCTGCAGTTATTTTGTACTAATTATGATCCTGTATACTGTGTAACTCTGATGCTTATATTTATCTAGTGTACTCTGTTGTATATTATCTGGTGTATTTAATTATTTCTGTTTTGCTGTCATTTGTTTATGTGTTATATTCCAAAGATTACCCTTACCACCGTGGAACGGGGTTTAGGGTCGTCACACTAAATGGGTTTCAAGGAATATCAAGGAAAACATATTGAAAGGAATTTGTGAAATGAATAAATTAATAAGAAATTAATTTAAAAGGGCTCAGTGTTGCTTGATGCTCGATCAATAGAATTTTCATTTGGAAATAGGATCGTTGGTTGTTTGGATGTTTCTTTGATATTTAAATAACTGGCTATCAAAGTTTTGGGCTATTTTATATTTCCGTTGTCAATACGAAGAGACCGAGATCCGGTATATTATTTGAATACCAATCTGTATAGGCATAAGCATTGTGAATCGAATTATGTTGAAGATAAATTGAAGATGGAGTAAAGTGCAAGAGTTGTTCTATTAATTCTAAGTAGCAATTTCCTAAGATAAATTTATGGGATGGTGCCTTCGTTTGTCCAGTCCCAGGACAAATTGTATGAATGAATGTCTAATAGAATATGCCTAACAGATTATATACATTGATGTCTTTAAACGCATTTACGTTGGTGGCGGAGGAACTCCTTTCTCTTAGCTTTATGCCCGTGATATTTTTAGAGAAATCAATTTATGATTTGGCGGGTTTGACAATGTGTCATTCAAAGCGAATGATACTATGGTATTAGAAAGGTAAGTCTGGCCTCAAGTCTCACAACCGGGAAATGTAAAAAATTAGGCATGCTGCATGGCTATGTGGGTCTCTCCCACTAGGGTGTATTATCACCTGATATAGATAAAAATCTAATTGCTTCTTTATTCTATCGTTGTTGTATGCTTCGATAACGGTTGCTGATCCCAACTGTTGGTGATAATACATTCAGTACACTCAAACGAAATGAGTGATCGATCATGTGTGTCCTGGGTTACAAGATGTTCTTGTTGAACCTTGTGTATTTCTTTATAGAGATATACTATCGGAAGGTGTTTCCATATCTTGTCATATTTGGAAATCAATTACCCAATAAGCCCCTGCGGTTTTGATTTTATACTATGTATGTGGAGCTAAGATGCAAGTGTTCCGCTAGATTGCTATTGATTTGAGTAGACACTATTATAATATAAGAATAGTGTTGATACAAAGAATATTTTGGCTTATCGCAAGGTAAAAACCGTCCGTATTTGTGAGTGGATTGGTCTTACGATTATCCTTTCTTTTACAAGGATTTTAAAAGTTAAACCAAGTGGTTGGAGTTTACTCACACCAGTCCCATGACCGACCCAAAGTTTATTTTGTTTTCTTACCCTAAACTCTTAGGTGCCCAAATTTCTACGGGCAGTCAAGTAGTCGGGATTTTACAGATACACTTGGAAGACCTTGGAGCAAGAGGCTTCATCATTTGATAGCTACTGTTTATTTCCGTTGTGATGTCTTATGTTATACTCTGATGATGGTATGTATATACGGGCAAATTTGTATTTCAAAAGTTATGTTATATTAAATATTTTTTATTCGTTCCGCTATGAGATTGTGTTTGCCCTAAGTTTGTGATATTTTTATCTTCTTTTCTTCTATTCTAACTTTCCTTTCTTTCTATTTCTTACCCTCTAACTTCTTTATATTAATGATCCGGTAATTTACGGTGCTTGGTAAGTCGGCATGGTATTTGAATCGATAATCAGGATTGGGAATTGGTCAGTTCATTTTTGTGGTACCAGAGCTTAAGGTTGAGTGATAACCTTGGCTCTATGGCGTGATTCAATAGAGATGGGTTGGTAATATCCTAGGTTGAGTTTAATTGTATATATACAAGAGAGCGTATTTGTAGATTTGTATAAAAGTGGTTTTACATTGTGTTGATTGATTTATTAAGTGGTATATAAATTCCAAATCGACGCGTTTAGTACAACAACTCATATTTTTCGAACGAATTTAAAATTTATTTATTTTATTTATTTTTATAGGAATTATATATTTTAGATGAATTATTTTGATAATAAATGACTTAAAATTTATTTTAATCAAAGTTAGAACGTATAAATTTAAATTTCAATTAAAACGAGCTTGAAATAGCGTGGTAGTTTGAAATTTTAATTTTAAACTTTGAATGAATGTATATAACTCAATATAAATCAGAATTTGATAAAACAAGAAATTTTGTAATATTTTGAATTGTAATTTTCTAAAGAATGTAAGAAATTGATATTTCACTTTATAAATTTTAAGTTATGTCTAATTAAAATTTTGAATAATTAATATTACATATAGCCTTAAAAATAGCCATTTTGCATGCGGATGTATTTGGACTCGAAATCACTTCCATTGAGTTCAAAATGTCGTTTGTGACTTTTAATACTATAAACATCGATACCTTTGGAGTTGGTGAGATTTGGCCATTTTCATTTGGTGTATGACCAAAATATCACTTTGTGCATATAGACGAATTTGAATTTGAGACCACTTCCATTGAGTTCAAAAGGTCGTTTACGAAATAAAAAAGTGTAAGCATCGATATATTTCGAGTTTGAGAAATTTGGGACCTTGATTGGGGTTTGGATGGCAAAACCTTGGTCACTCCTTATAATCCCCTATTTGGATCCACTCTCCTCGTTCTCTTGCTCTCTTCAAAACAAAAATAGAAATAGGGGAAAAGAAAGGGAAATAGAAATTCCTAAGCTAGGGAACCCAAGCACAAATCAAGTGCTAATTTGGAGAGACAACTTGTGTAAGCTCTCTCAACTCCTTTATCTCTCTACCTTCTCAACTTTCGGATTTTGTGCAACCCTAACACATATAAGTTTTCTTGTGTATGTATTTGTTGTTTAGAGAGAATAATTGATAAGATATTGGATTCCTAGCAAGTTTAGAGGCTTGTTCTTCCTTATTGGAGCTGGTTCTTGTCATTCAAGAGCCAAAGGTGAGTTCTTTGTGTGTTCCAAAGAACTCACATCTATGACACAAGCCTAGAGGATTGTAAAGTGTAATTTAGGTTAACTTTGATTGTGTATATGCATATGAGTTGGTTAGATAGGTATACACATTCCAGTTCATTAATTTTCATTTCATTAAGTTGGAATTTCTCGTTTAAATTGTGTATACAATCGAATTCATATGCTACGAGTTGAATTGGTGGTCTTATGAAGCTCTGTTGTCGCCACGGCAAAGTCCTAAGTCTTCACAAGTCGCTTGAATCACTTTTGCATGCTTTGGTTTGGAATTTGGTTCACTTTTGAGCATATAATCAAAATAATTGCAATCTCATGTAAATAAGTTTATGCATGTTTTTTTGTGTTCTTGAGTTGTTTCGACGAGCTTATGAGGCATTATTATCATCTAGATCAAATGCATAGCCTCCGTAGTTCACCGAAAATGATTCATATAAGGTTTGGCTAAAAAAATAATCAAATTGCACCATTGGACAACCACCAGCCGACTGGTGAAAAGAAGACCAGTCGACTGGTACCTGCTACCAGAGAAAAATAAATTTGATGTCCGCTGGTAAGTTGACCAGTCGACTGGTCAAAAATAGGCCAATCGCCAGGTCCTGCTGTTTTTTGATAGTAGACCAGTGGAGACCACGGTCTATTGCGTAGGTTGTTTCAGGCTCTTTCTCGGCTAAGTTTTAGCACGTTTGGCCTTTTCCTGTGGCTTTTCAGTTTCTCTCATTCACATATTTCTACATATCGATTTTTATGAAATCATTTCAAAATATTTTAAGCGAATTAGAATGTGTGCAAAACAATTTTGCTTGGTTTGTAAAATAAAAGTGGTTAAGTACGATGTGGCATGAAAACATATAAAATGAATTATAGATATGTTATGACTTGAGTATATAATTCAATGACCGAATAAAATTCTCGATTAAACCTTTTTACATAAGTTAGTGAATGGTGAAGGCCAATGATTTAACCAAGGGAAAGAATTTGTTTTGAAATTAGATTTTGAGTTCGTTGTGAATGGTATCTTAAATAATATTGTTCTTGAACCCACTTGTGAAACTAGTAAATCTTTTAAGCGAGATTTGGAGAAGTTTTCCGGTTTATTTAATTAAATTGGAATTGAATGGAATTCGATTAACAATAATCAAGATGGGCTTCTGTGAAGGAAGGCGTCTACTATTTATGGAATTTAAATGGCCTTGCCATTATTCCACTTATAGTATTAGTCCGATATGGAAATTTATATCGATTAGGGATTGTTCAAATTTCCGTGAAGATTCCATATTAAATGGAAGAGGATTTTGGGTTTATTGTGAACAATGTTTTTACATAACATTTGTTCTTTAACCCAATTAAAGACAAAATAGATTTCCTAAGGTTGAACAATCACTAATTAATGATTTTGAGATTAAAACAGAATTAGATTTTTAATGAATATTTAAATAGATTAAAATGAGAATGGGGTAATTAAATTTATCAAAATTCAGAATTGTTCGAGAATGGAGTATCACTATTTTTACTCCATGCGATAGTTAAATCTTTAATTAGATTTGAATCGTTAAGTGCTAATAAAATTTATCGATAACACAGTGGGTGTTGGATACGGAGTACGACCAGTTATTCTCCATGGCTTGAATAGGGTGAGACTGGGATTAATAAAATAAGTGGTAACTTCGGTAAGGCTCGATAATCCCAACTAGTTATTAAACCTTAATTTGGTTTAAGTGTTGGAAAGAAAAAATAAAATCTTTTGAACATGATATCTAAAGGAAGAATAAAGAATAAGTTTAAATGAATTAAAATCTTTGATGAAATTAATGGAAACCTTTCCCGAAGATATGAATATTTGAATAAAAGAATATTTTGTGTTGGAAAGAGGCGTATGATGTGTTTTTATATGTCACTTGATTATAAGATGCGCAAGTTATTCTTAAAGACCGAGTTAACCCATTTTGAATAACTATTACGACGAGTAAAAGTCAAAGATATTGAAGACGGTGCAAGACCGACAATCTTCACATTGATTGTATTACTACTGATGCCCCGAATGGAGTTGCAGCCTTGAAGGAGTTATGGTGGTAGTTGCCCTAACACACTTGTTGATTGTTCGAATATGTGAGGGCCTCTCTCCTATATTGGACATATAGGACGAGGAATAAGGATCCTACGGTTTCGTTCAGACCCAGAAAGAACTTGTAAATGGATGGTATGTCTGGCATTGTATAGTGTGCTGTATTCGTTGATCTTTGATAAATATATATATGTTTGGTGGCAGAGAATTTATTCTCTTGCTTAACACCCTTCTCTGAGACGTACGAGCTCAGAGGTTATATATTGGTGGAAATCAATGGTATGGTATGGATTGATAATGTGGCATGCTGAGAGCAATGATCAAGGCTTTTGTTGAAAAGCAGGGCCTTGTGGATGATGATCAAAGCATGGCTTTAATATAGCGTAGCTTTGTGTATAACGTTGATTCACGAGCTTCACACCCGGTTGTAACGAACCTCCTTTTTGACTGATTCTCGCTAGTAATTAAACCAACTAAAACCGTTCACAAAGATGGATTGTTATAGGTACTAACATACTTGAACACAAATAACAGAACTTTTATTTTATTACCATGAGCTCAGCGGAAACACAATCGAATGGTTTCAGCGGAAGAAGTACAATCCAAAACCTAACTCTTAGCTCCAAATCTAAATATAGCTCGTAAACTAAACCTGCAAACTAAACTATTAGCTGCCCGTGCAATATTTGGGCACCCAGAGTTTAGGAGTGGAAAACAATAAACACCTGGTCAGTCATGGAACTGGTGTGAGAACTCAAAATAGTTTTTATACAATATATATATATATATATACGGTTTATTTCAAAGTTGGGAATTTCACCAAACCACGCCGCTATCGCAGAACAGGTTTACTCCATGTGAATACCCGTGCAAAGAAATGCGCAATGACTTTGAAAAAATGAAGCTATCGTAAGCTCGTCCCATATCACACAATGCAAGCGCACACCAGATCGGCGAGTTTTATCTTATGATAACTAAAAATGCTTTCATACGTGAGATGCTCTTTTAATACTATTATTAGTGCATAGTGTTGAAAAATCATTTCGCAATTAAATATAGAATCGTGGCCCCCATAACCCTAGATGGTTATATTGACATATAGGTATACAATCGAAATCGCATGGGCTTGTATTGGGGATTGGGTTTCCAACATGATGGTTCCTAGCACGAAAGATCAATCGAGGACACAAAGCTAAGTATCTCCAGGTTAACATCCAGACAACGGACAAAGAATACATAGCGCAAAAGTATATATCCCGGATAACATTCAGACATCGGACACCGTATATACTCAATTCCCTCAGGTTTCAAAAATGGATCCATTCTCCGAAGCTTTCATGTTTCAATAGAGTTTATGTATATGTATATAACCTAACTGCCAGTTTACCATCATTCTGGGGTGTGAGGTTCGTCGAAGTCACGATATACACAAAGATACGCTTAAATAAGCCATGGTTTGATGTCACATAACTCGAGTATGTCACATTGTCCATTTCACCACGTGTCACTGATTTCGATTAATACATAACCTCCTAGTTCATATGACTTAGAGTCGAGAATACTTCCATTGCCACAAATTCCATTGCCACAAATTCGATATGTATTAACATAAATCAGTGCTATGCAGTTTATCACAATGTTAGACACACAATCCATACAATTTCCGATCTGGGTCTGAACGGAACAAAAATCCAAAAATCTCCAAATGTATTCAGATCTCTTGCCACTTATAACCACGTATTAGGTGATCGGCCCCACTGAGACATTGGCATTCAATTCAAGCAATTCAAAGATTATCGATCTTCACTTATCGATTTTCAATTCTTCAATTATTTATAACATCGTATTATTAGAATGGTTTTCGAACGTTTATTCGATCCTGGTCTTTCCAAGTAATAAGTGTGTTTAAACAATAGTTATGGATTGTACAGAATCTCGATTCAAATCTCCTTCCAAATCATTATTTATTTACATAACAAAGTTGGATTTATTTAAATTTCAAAAGATCCCTTACCATTTAAATTCTTCTTTTCAATCCAGTATTCAAATTTTGCAACCTTATGAATACGATTCTTTCTTTATCGTTATTATTATATAAGTCTTCTTAATTTACCAAGCTTAATTCGGATTTTAGTTTCGATTCACGAGAATTCAACGAATTTGATATTTAAAACATAAGTTTAAATAGAGTTTTAGTCGACTTATATTAGATATCAACTATACAAACCGGGCGAAACACTATCAGGATTTTAATGTAAAAATGTTTTTAATGGTTTCTGATAGTATTAGTCCAGCTCTGAAGATGTTATATCGAATATTCGAAGATTAACTCTACCCAACTCATTCCTTTTAAGTTCCAAACTTCCAATATCTTATTTTAAAAAAAGAACATCTTTAAATAAAATTTTGTATGGAATAATTTAAGATCTTTAAAATCCTTCAATTTTTTTAACAAAACTAGTTTATAATAGTTACGATCTATAGTCTTCCAAACCCAATTGTTTCCAAAGGATGTCAACATTACCACAATGTTGTAAAATAGCCCTTTAAATCAAATTTCACCAAAATCATACAAAATTAAAATATATCAGTTTTAATCACTTTTAAATCAAGTAAGATTAATCATAAAAAATTTCACCTTTTGTATAATTTGTATAAACCCATTTTATTCGCTCTCCTTTACAGTCGACGAACTACACATATAGCGACCTTTTCAAATTTTGTTTAACCATAACTTGAAAATCGTATGTCGGAATTTGAAATTTTCTTTCCATTGGAAAGGTTATTGTTAACAGAATTTCAATTTTTTGTTTTGCGTTAATCCGATTCTAAATGTTCAAGTTATAGTCGTTTGAAAAATTAAATCAATATTAATGAACTATCGAGACGCGACGCGTTTAATTCAAATCGTATAACAGTTAAATATAAGTCATCTTATTTCTTTCCAAGATAAACTAAAATTTTCATAACTTAACCATTAAAACCATATTCCAAATAATATTCTATATTTACATTTGAATTCCAAAAATCGCTTTACTTCACAAATCATTATTTCACATTTCCATATATTCCTCAATGTTAAGTCGAAACTTAAAATAATATTTTTTCTACTTTTCAACTTAAATTTAACTTAATAATCATTTCCGCAAAGCTCGTTTAATCACTTTCAACTTACCACTAGTCGTTATGTCGTCAATTATTAAAATAAAACTCATTTTTGCCGAAATCATTTTCCGATATTAACTTTAAAACCAACTTCAAGGAGTAATAGCTTATAATAATAGAAAAAATATTTCCATTTCAATTTAATCGAAACATAATACAATATTTCCAGTCGTTTAATTATTTCAAAACATTAATAAAATAATGAAACCAAATATATATATATATATATATTTCAATATTACTTCCTTGTTTAACTTTTCAAAAATTATTTCAACTTCGAAAATCCAAAACTAGTTTAGAACCCTTTTCTTCTTTTCCATTTCTATCTTCGACGATAGTCGCTAATTATTCATAACTTAGATTTTCAAATCGCTTGAAAACTAAAATCGATTAACTTTTTTTTCAAATATTTTAACATTTAAATAGTCGTTCATAGGAAGGAAAATGAAATCGATTATTCTCATAATTCCATAACTGCAGTGTTTGATGTAACCATCAATAAATCAATTAACAATCATATGAACATTAATCCATCTAATACAAACATAACCATTGCAACAACCAATTTTCTTTGTGTGCCAACGCGTTATGTTCAATAACGCGTAGTGTTCAGGTGTTAAACTACATAACCGACTTTTCAAACAAGGCATGCAACCATCCATGTCCACATACAATCAACCAACATCAACTAATTATAATCACCAATGAACTATAATTTATCACCTATATTAATTTAAAATAAATAATTAAATTTAACGGTTCTCACCTTCAAGCCTCCACTATTTTCCTTAACGAAGAAGCGCCTAACCACATATGATCACGTACAAACTTCCGGACAATGCTAACTTTGCATGTACAGTGCTAAACTTGTATTAACACCGAACCAGACCTTGAATGCGTTAGGAAGACTCTTTATGCACACTGTAATCATACAGTTCCCTCTCCATTAACATGCACCAACCGTATTATATATATACTTTAACATATACTCTTAATTATATTAATACCTACCCAGTTCAGTTTTCTTCCTCACAAGCAAGGCTAGGCTAATGTGCACAAAGCGGTTACTGCATGAAACCAAAAGAGGAATGGGGTGATTTTGTTTCCAAGTTTGCCGAATTGTTTTGTATATTTATATATACATACATACATATATATATATTCTTTTAACAGGAAAGGTAGAGCATGGCCACGCAGAAGGGAAGAGAGGCGAGGTCTGATGGCAGCCGGAGGTGGTGATGGAGCAGAAGGGTTGTGGAGGAGTTGGACAAGGGGTCGACGTCGGAGGTGAACATGGGTGGCGGTTGAGTGGTGGAATTGGACATAACGAGGAATGCTGACGCTGTTTGGAAAGGATCTGCAGGTTTTTGGGTCGAGGAGGCTGGAACTGACGGCTGGAGATGCGTCAGAAGGCCGGTAGTGAAGCTGCGGCGGACTGAGGTGGTTTGAAGAGTGTTGAAGCGAATGCGGACGATGGAGTTTGGTTAACCAAGGAAGCAGAGGACAGAAGTGAGAAATATGGTGGACGCTGGTGAAGAAGTGCGCGGCCGTGAGCTGTGTAGATGGGAGCAGAGGTGGTATTTGAGATGGGAGGTGCAGTAAAGGTTGGAAAAGTGGAAAAATATGTGGAGAGAAGGGGAGGAAAAGGGTGGGCGGACTAGTGGTGTCTATTGTGTGAAGGTGAAGCTGGGCGTTGAAAAGGTGGTGGCGGCGGAGTACGGCGAGGTGGTGGAGGGTCGTGGTGGAGCAGTACAAGGAAAATGGAGTGAAATAAGTAGGAAAGGAGAGCTTTCCGGTGGAGTGAAAAATGATTGTGGTAGAGAAATTTTTTTGACGAGAAGATGCAGTGGAAAGGAAGGATTTTGGTTTTGAAGAGAAAAGTTGGGAGATGAAGAGCTTGCATGAAAATTGGTTTTGATGATTTTTCCGAGAATAAGAAAAAGGATGATACGGTAACGCTTGAAATGGTGAAGGAGTAGAAAAAAGGAATGCATGCATTTTCTCTTATTAAATTTATTTATTTTTAAACCAAGGACACTTTGCACATCATCTACATGCCTAAGGATACATATGCATATATTTATTTTTATTTTAAAGCTATCCAATGCATGTATAAAAAAATAGGAACATTTATTTATTTAATAATATTGGAATTTTAGTAATACCCTTATAACACAAATATATGTAACTCATTTCAACATTTTCATGAGCAACTATTATAACACTCAATTTAAAAACATTATTTAAAAATATATACCACTTCTAAAATTTATTAACAAAAAAAATTGTAGGTTTTTAAATATTCAACAATCTTATTAAAATTTATATAAACGTTATAAGTTGTACAATCTATATTTCACCAAATTTTCATGTGTTATCAAACAATATTAAAATTGTATATATACTTATGTTACCAAATATAATTCAAAATAAATTTTACATATTTATAAAGAAAATCCATATCTTGTAATAAATCTTTATATACGAAAATATAACATCTTCGTACCCAAAAAGAAATCATATCCTTGTATTAATACTAATATAGGTTATCAAAACTAGATAAGACCCATACAAAATAAATTTTATAATAAAACATATCTTTAAATAAATTAATTTTCAAAATCATATTTATAAAACAAAACAAGATATTTATCAAACCAAAATATAAAAGCTTATTAAATTAATATTTGTAATTATATCTTATAATTTTTTTAAATTATATTTAGAAGACCTAAAATATATTATAGAAATCCAATTTAAGCGAAGCAAAATCTTGGGTTGTTACATTCACCCCCCTTAAGGCTTTTCGTCCTCGAAAAGGGAAGTGGTTAGTTTTTAAACCAATACAAATTTTAAACCAAAACTTTTATACAGTTTGGAAACATATTTTAAGTTATTAGAATATACGGATTTAGATTATCACATAAAAGCAAAGCATACATATAACAGTCATCCAACAGATCATATCAAAGAGTCATCCTAGTCAGCGTACAAAAGTATCCCTACCCTAGTACGTACTATGTACCTAAGGTAGTCCAAAATATAAGGTCACAAAAGGTATACCTATCAAGGTACTAGTCCCAAAAACCCATCCTAGCCAAAAATATCTTAGTGCGTCTAAGAACTTAGGACAACCATACATACTATACAAGGATCAATGCCATCATCTACTAATCATCTTACGTATCTGATCCATCGTCTGATGGACCAGATAGACTAATCTCCTCTGGTTCTTCTTTTCCAAATTCTTTCGGCTCCTCCTCAAGTACCTCCTCATCATCAGCCATAACACCATTGCCGCCAATTCCCATATCCTCGTCCACTATGAGAACGTCATCCATGGCCACAAAATCATCTTCGTCTACTGGAAGCTCTATCTCCTCCTCATCACTATCTGAAGATAGGGTATGGTCCTCCGTCGGGTTAGCATCCGACGATGTCTCCATGATCTCATGTTCACCCGGATCGCTGGGAATATCTACGGAAGAATCCTCTGGATTTGATCCAGAACTGCTACTGATATTTCTAGTGTTACCAGTAGGAAAGAACTGGGCTACATACTATTTCACACTAAGGGGTCTGCCACTCTAAAACAAAGAAAAATCTAAACTTAGAAATCATCAAAATTTATTATTTAATCAAAATTTATATAGGTTATCATTCACCTACCATATTTAAATAAATTCAAGTCGAATTACGGGACTATATTAATTAGGGTTAAATTTCTTATCTAATGTATTCCTAAATACATAAAATAGTTAAGGGACTTAAATTAAATCATTCTTATTGCTTATTACCAAATAAGAATTCATTATTATTCCAAATGTTTAGTGATATTTACTTAACTTAACCAAGTAATTCAAGTAAAATCCTTATTAAGTGCTTACACCCCAAAAAATTTCCAAGTATTCAAAACTGGTTAAGGACTTTACTTAGGTTTTACCAATCCAAATTCTTTATGCCAAGTAATTTGTGAACTCTACTTAAGTTTTAATATAAGTCGAACATTTCCTAATTATCCTTTTTAAAGTTTTCATACTTAAGTGATTCATCCATAGCATCAAATAAGTATTAACAAATTCAATACTTCCTTACAAATTTTTAAGGGTTTTACTTACTCAAGTTATGGGATCTATACAAGGTTTCTAATACTTACCAATCCAATTATTAAATTTTAGGTTTACCAATCTTTATTTTAACATCTTACTTTCGTGATAAAAGACGCTCTCTCAACGTAATATACCTAAATCTCATTCTAGGGTATTTCTAACCCTATCTCTAATGAGATGTTATAATTCTAATGAGTCCTATTGTTTGGTTCAAGTATGTTATACCTTATAGCTTTGTATAACCAAAGCTCTGATACCAACTGTGACGACCCTCCTTTTTGACTGATTCTCATCGGTAATTAAACCAACTAAAATCGTTCACAAAGACAGATGGTTATAGGTGCTAACATACCTGAACACAAATAACAGAACTTTTATTTCATTACAAAAAAATTTACATCAGAATTACAAGGAATTAGAGTATACCATAAGCTCAGCGGAAACACAATCGAACGCTTTCCGCGGAAGAAGTGCAATCCAAAACCTAACTCTTAACTACAAATTTGAATACAGCTCATAAACTAAACTTGCAAACTAAACTACTAGCTTCCCGTGCAATATTTGGGGACCCAGAGTTTAGGTGTGGAAAACAATAAACTCCAGTTCAGTCATGGGACTGGTGTGAGAACTCAAAACAGTTTTTATACAATATATATACGGTTTATTTCAAAGTTGGGAATTTCACCGGACCATGCCGCTATCGCGGAACGGGTTTATTCCATGTGAATACCCGTGCAAAGAAATTCGCAATGACTTTGGAAAAATGAAGCTATCATAAGCTCATCCCATATCACACAATGCAAGTGCACACCATATGGGCAAGTTTTATCTTATGATAACCAAAAATGCTTTCATACGTGAAAATCCTCTTTTAATACTATTATTAGTGCATAGTGTTGAAAAATCATTTCGCATTTAAATATAGAATCATAGCCCCCATTACCCCAATTGGTTATATTGACATATAGGTATACAATCAAAATCGCATAGGCTTGTATTGGGGATTGGTTTCCAACATGATAATTTCTGGCACGAAAGATCAATCAAGAACATAAAGCTAAGTATCTTCCGGTTAACATCCAAACAGCGGACATCGAATACAAAGTGCAAAATTATATATCTCGGATAACATCCAGACATCAGACACTGTATATACAATTCCCGCAAATTTCAAAAATGGATCCATTCGCCGAATCTTTTAAGTTACATTAGATTTTATGTATATGTATACAACCTAATCGCCAGTTTACCATCATTCCGAGGTGCGAGTTTCATCGAAGTCACGATATACACAAAGCTACGCTTTGATAAGCCATGTTTGATCGTCACAAGCTTATTTCATAACTCGAGTTTGCCACATTGTCCATTTCACCACATGTCACTGATTTCGATTAATACATAACCTTTAAGTTCATATGACTTAGAGTCGATAATACTTCCATTGCCACAAATTCGATATGTATTAACATAAATCAGTGCTACACAGTTTATTACAATGTCAGACATGCAATCCATACAATTTTCAATCTAGGTCTGAACGAAACAAAATCCGAAATCTCCAAATGTATTCAGATCTCTTGCCACTTATAACCTCAAATTGGGTGATCGACCCAATCGAGACATCAGAATCAATCCAAGCAATTCAAAGATTATCGGTCTTCACTTATCGATTTTCAATTCTTCGATTATTTATAACGTCTTATTATTACTTTGAATGGTTTTCGAACGTTTATTCGATCCCCGTCTTTCCAAGTAATAAGCGTGTTTAAACAATAGTTATGGATTATATAGAATCTCGATTCGAACCTCCTTCCAAATCATTATATATTTACAAAATAAAGTTTGATTTATTTAAATTTCAAAAGATCCCTTACCGTTTAAATTCTTCTTTTCGATCCAGTATTCAAATTTTGCAACCTTATGAATACGATTCTTTCTTTATCGTTATCATTATATATGTCTTCTTAATTTACCAAGCTTAGTTTGGATTTTAGTTTCGATTCTTGAGAAATCAACAAATTTGATATTTAAATTATAAGTTTAAATAGAGTTTTAGTCGACTCATATTAGATATCAATTCACAAACCTGGCGAAACACTTTCAGGATCTTAATGTAAAAATGTTTTTAATGGTTTCTAATAGTATTCATCAAGCTCTGAAGATTTTATATCGAATATTCGAAGATTAACTCTACCCAACTCATTCCTTTTAATTACCAAACTTCCAATATCTTATTAAAAAAAAAGATCTTTAAATAAAATTTCGTATGGAATAATTTAAGTTCTTTAAAATTCTTCAAAATGTTTAACAAAACCATTTTACAATAGTTACGATCTATAGTCTTCCAAACCCAATTGTTTCCAAAGGATGTCAATGTTACCACAATGCTATAAAATAGCCCTTTAAATCAAATTTCTCCAAAATCATACGAAATTCAAATATATCAGTTTTAGTCACTTTTAAATCAAGTAAGATTAATCATAAAAAGTTTCACATTTTATGTAATTTATATAAATCTGTTTTATTCGCTTTCCTTTACAGTCGACGAACTGCACATATAGCGACCTTTTCAAATTTTGTTTTAACCATAACTTGAAAACCGTATGTCGAAATTTAAAATTTTCTTTTCTATGGAAAGGATATTGTTAACAAAAATCCAATGTTTTTGTTTTGCGTTAATCCGATTCAAAATGCTCAAGTTATAGTCGTTTGAAAAATTAAATCAATATTAACGAACTATTGCTACGCTACGTGTTTAATTCAAATTGTATAATGTTTAAATATCAATCATCTCATTTCTTCCAAAGATAAACTCATATTTTCCTAAATTAACCTTTAAAACCATATTCTGAATAATATTATATATTTACATTCAAATTCCAAAAACCGCTTTACTTCAAAAATCATTATTTCACATTTCCACATATTCTTCAACATTAAGTCAAAACTTAAATAATATTTTTTCTACTTTTCAACTTAAATTTAACTTAATAATTATTTCCACAAAGCTCATTTAATCGCTTTCAATTTACCACTTGTCGTTATGCCGTCAATTATTAAAATAAAACTCATTTTTTCCTAAATTATTTTCCGATATTAAATTTAAAATCAACTTCAAGGAGTAATAGCTTATAATAATAGGAAAATATTTCCATTTCAATTTAATCAATACATAATACAATATTTCCACTCGTTCAATTAATTAAAACATTCATAAAATAATGAAACCAAATATATATATAGATTCAATATCACTTCCTTGTTTAACTTTTCAAAACTTATTTCAACTTCGAAAAATCCAAAATTTGTTTAGAACCCTTTTCTTCTTTTCCGTTTCTGTCTTCGACGACATTCGCTAATTATTCACAACTTAGATTTTCAAACCGCTTGAAAACTAAATTCGATTAACTTATTTTTCAAATATTTTAACATTTAAATAGTCATTCATAAGAAGGAAAATAAAATCGATTATTCGCATAATTCCATAACTGCAGTGTGTGATGCAACCATCAACAAATCAGTAAACTATCATATGAACATTAATCCATCCATTACAAACACAACATTTGCAACAACCAATTTTCTTTGTGAGACAATGCGTTATGTTCAATAACGCGT
The DNA here is from genome assembly GCA_030737875.1 of Allium sativum. Classification (NCBI taxonomy): domain Eukaryota; kingdom Viridiplantae; phylum Streptophyta; class Magnoliopsida; order Asparagales; family Amaryllidaceae; genus Allium; species Allium sativum. The sequence continues at coordinate 377,108,438 of CM060922.1, forward strand.
AGTGTTCAGGTGCTAAACTACATAACCGACTTTTCAAACAAGGCATGCAACCATCCATGTCCACATAAAATCAACCAACATTAACTAATTATAATTACCAATGAACTATAATTTATCGCCTATCTTAATTTAAAATAAATAATTAAATTTAATGGTTCTTACCTTCATGCCTCCACTATTTTCCTTAGCGAAGAAGCGCGTAACCATGGATGATCACGTACAAACTTCCGAACAACGCTAACTTCACATATACAATGCCAAACTCGTATTAACACCGTACCAGACCTTGAATGCGTTAGGAAGACTCTTTACGGACACTGCAATCATATAGTTCACTTTCCAATAGCATGCACCAATCATATTATATATATACTTTAACATATACCCTTAATTATATTATTACCTACCCAGTTCAGTTTCCTTCCTCACATGCAAGGCTAGGCTAATGTGGACAAAGCGGTTACTGAATGCAACCAAAAGAGGAATGGGGTGGTTTTGTTTCCAAGTTTGCCGAACTGTTTTGTATATATATATATATATATATATATGTATGTATTCTTTTAACAGGAAAGGGAGAGGATGGCCACACGAATGGGAAGAGAGGCGAGGTCTGATGGAAGCTGGAGGTGGTGATGGAGCGGAACGGGTGCGAAGGAGCTGGATAGGGGGTCAATGTCGGAGGTGAACGTGGGTGGCGGTTGAGTGGTGGAATTGGAAATAACGAGGAAGGCTGACCGTGTTTGGAAGGGAGCTATGGGTTTCGGGTCGCGGAGGGTAGAACTACGGCTGGATATGCGTCGGAAGGCTAGATGCGAAGCTACGGCAGACTGAGGTGGTTTGCAGAGTGTTTAAGTGGATGCAGATGATGGAGTTTGGTGAACCAAGGAGGCAGAGGATAGAAGAGGGAAATATGGTGGAAGTTGGTGAAGAAGTGGGAGGCTGTGAGATGTGTAGATAGGAGCAGAGGTGATATTTAAGATGGGAGGTGTGGTAAAGGTTGGAAAAGTGGAACAGTAAGTGGGGAGAAGGGAAGTAAAAGGGTGGGCGGACTAGTGGTATCTGTCGTGTGATGGTGAAGTTGGGCGTTGAGAAGGTGGTGGCGGCAGAGTACGGCGAGGTGTTGGAGGGTCATGGTAGAGCAATATAGGGAAAGTGGAGCGAAATAAATAGGAAAGGAGAGCTTTGCGGTGGAGTGAAATATGATTGTGCTAAGAAATTATTTTGATGAGAAGATGCAGTGGAAAGGAGGGATTATGGTTTTGAAGAGAAAAGATGGGAGATTAAGAGCTTGCATGAAAACTGGGTTTGATATTTTTTCGAGAACAAAAAAAAGGATGATATGGTAACGCATGAAATGTTGTAGAAGTAAAATAAAGGAATGCGTGCGTTTTCTCTTGTTAAATTTATTTTTATTTTTAAACCAAAGACACTTGGCACATCATCTACATGCCTAAGAACACATATGCATATATTTATTTTTATTTTAAAGCTATCCAATGCATGTATGACAAAATAGGAACATTTATTTATTAAATAAAATTTGAATTTTAGTAACACCCTTGTAACACAAATATATGTAAATAATTTCAACATTTTGATGAGCAACTATTACACTATCCAATTTCAAAAACATTATTAATATATACCACTTCTAAAATTTATTAACAAAAATAATTATACGTTTTTAAATACTCAACGATCTTGTTAAAATTTATATAAGCATTATAAGTTGTACAATCTATATTTCACCAAATTTTCATATGTTATCAAATAATATTAAAATTGTATATATACTTATGTTACCAAATATAGTTCAATATAAATTTTACATATTTATAAAAAAAAATCCATACCTTGTAATAAATCTTTATGTTAACCCTCTTTTTGGCAAAAGTCACAACGGATCAGAACGAAGCCCAAACGCGCAACTGGATAACTCACGCTTCTTGAACCCCGGTGGAAGCTTGGCCTCAACCAATTACACTTGGGCCCAAGACAAATCTCATCATCTCACAGCTCACTCCGGAAGAATAGTTCTCCTAGTCGACCGAATATCTTGCTCCCGCAAAAGCGCATCGGCCGATTATCTCAAACCAGACTAGAAGAATTCAATTGAGCCATTCTGATGCTTAGCCCAACTTTCAAGGAAGAAAAGGCGGTCAACCACATCTGAAAAAAACTCAACTTTTAATACACCTCAACATGGGTGCCATGTTGGCCATAACTTCTGAGGATACTATTTATGAATAGTGGAAACAGTCTTCCAGTCGTATTTTCACCTAAAGAATGGATTCCACGCGTCTAGGCTCTCCCGGAAAGGCCGGGCCACGTCACAATAGCTCAGGCCTCTTTCTCCACCTATAAATACCCCAAAGCTCAAAGGAAAAAAAGGAACTTCTCTCTGATTTTTCTTAGGACTTTTCTTTCTGGTCTCTTGGGCAATCCAGAGGCTGAAGTACATTAAGTTTTCTCCTCAAAAACTTCTCCATCTTTCACATTTCTTCAAACAGTGAAAAAGCATTGTACTTGTAATCAAAAAGCAGAACTATACATATAAAGTGGACGTAGGCACAGTCTTTGGCGAACCACTAAAAAAACTCTCTGTGTGTGTTCCCTGTTTTTTATTTAATCTTTCTGCATCTAATAATCATTGTTCGTGTGTTTTCCACATAATTAGTTTGTTGTTTGTCAGTAGTGACCAACTTTTGACGTCAACACTTTGGCACGCCAAGAGGGGGACACCGACATTCCCTTCGACCTTCTTCTTATCTCAACCTATGGAGAACAAGCGAAAGAAAGATACAACATCCTCTCGTCCCGCTAACACCGACGCAGCCGATACCAACACTGTAGAAGCAAGTCACGAAGCTTTCTCTCATGACGATATGTCTCGATTTCTTACTCGGGACGACATGGATAAAATCATGGTCGAATTCAGGGACCATTTGACTTATTAGGGTAACTCCTGGAATGATAGCAGCAGATGATGGACATCTTCTCGGTCGAATAAAGATAGGATTGAATGCTTCAACATCGATTCCTCCACCGACCGGGACTGGGTAACAACTGATCTTCGGTCTGCACTGAATTAGCCACTGATCAGGCAACACCTTTATTTCATCGTGGCTCGGCTTTACCTATCGACCAATCACAGCCAGGTGCATCGCTTCCAACGACCAGCGCAGCCGTAGATGTAGAGCCTTAGGAGACTCGCGATCAAGATCTAGGTCTTCGACCACTCATCCTCCACTCTTGGGAACAACTCGACCTCTTATGTCTGTCAAGCGATTACCGGACCCATCAGAATCAATGTCATTCCCATTACAACCCGGAATCTTACCACATACCGACCTAACCACTCTTCCCCTTCAATGAAGAGATGGCGTTACCTTCCTTTCGGGCCAGGGAGACCACTCTACCATATCGATCCTCACTATGGTAGGAGAAAACTCTACTATAGAACCTCCTAACCTCGCCTCGATCGGGGGCAATCACGGGCTCCGAACATCACATGCTATGATGGATCAGCTTAGACCCTCTGTCATGGGTACGGCTCGACCCGATACTCATCTAGTTCAATAGGGGCCATTCTCCCCAGAACCACCTATCGGAGTTTACCCTCACTTTCACCTTTACTCAACTTTGGGAGGACAAGCCCAGCCAACGGCCGCCCTTTCGAGCATGCTTTTGCCGGATCCTCATGTTGAAGCTCTTCCGAACGCGGAGCTGAATTCATGGCAAAGACTCCTCGGAGATGAAAGCCAGCTTGCAAGCATCATCCTACGTTTCACTCAGGGCACCTCTTCTCAGTAAGACATAGATAATGTCAATCGCAACCCCTTCACCCGGGAAATCAGAATCTCCTGAAACCCTCCGGACCTCAAATTCCCAGCTATCGAACCATACAACGGTCGCACTGACCCAACCATCCACCTCATGTGATGCATGTAACATATGGAAGTGCTTGGCGCATCGACTAACGTCATGGAAAAGTGCTTCCCCCTCTTCCTCACAGATATAGCCGGCATGTGGTTTCGGTAGCTAATAACGGAGTCAATCAGCAACTAGAACATGTTGGTCACCCGCTTCATCGAATAATTCAGGGTACATATTTCTCTGCCCAAGAGTGTTATGTTCTTATCCACCATCAAGCAGCGGTCAAGAGAGATGCTCAGATCCTTCCTCGAAAGGTTTAACGCGGCAGTAGCGTCAGTTTATCGGCCCGAGCCATCGATAGTACTTATGGCCGCCATTGTAGGAGTTCAGAACCGATCAGAATTCTCAATCTCTTTAACCAGAGATCCTCCCAAGGATATAGATGATTTCAATTTCGAGGCCGAGCGATTCCTCCTACTAAAATACGCCAGCATTGAGATGGAGAGCCTTGAGGTCTTAGCCGCCAAACAACAAGGTCCATCCGACACTAGCCAGAATAAAGGAAGAGGAAATGCCCCGGAAAAGAGCGAGCGTCGTGTACGACCTCGAATCGAAAGTAAGTACGACCAATACACCAAGCTAAATTCCTCTCTGCTCGATATTTACCTTGACATATGAGGGTCCCTTCCTACTACGAGACCACCTCGACGAGAACCAAACCAGATGGAGCTCGATTCCGAAAAACATTGCATATTCCACAACGTAGCTGGACATAGAACCAATGGATTCCGCCATTTGCGCGATATCATCGAGGACCGAGTTAGGCAAGGGAAGCTCCCCGAATATGTTAAGAAGCGCGCCCCAGCCTTGCCGCCGCGACCTCCTGCCCATGCTCCTTAGGATTGTCCCCGAGCTCCTAGAAACGGAAAGGACCCTAAGACTAGCACTCGCGGCATAATCATTAATTAGAATTTATTTTTCTCTTTTGTTGATGTACTTTCTTTCAATAAAAAGGACACCTTGATGTACACATGTATGGAGTTAGGATTTAGCTCCTAGGCATGCTCTGGAGTCAATCGCTGTCCTCTTAGAATTTCTTTTCCTTGTAACAGTTCTTTAGATGCTATGAGTTTTCTTTTGCAAACATGGATCATGTTTGGAAATTCTAAGCCAAGCATGGATGATGCTCGCCCTCTTTATTAAATGTGGTCCGCGCGAAAGCCCACCACTATTTCCAAAAAGAGAACTTACTCCTCCAGCCGAGTATTGTAAGAATCTTAAACAAAGTATGGATTATACTCACCCTTTTCTTTCTTTTTTTCTTTGCGCCACGAGCATCTACTGCTTGCTGGACATATTAATCTAGCATAAATCGAGCATAAAAAACACTTGCACTAAGCCGAGTATGGATAATGCTCGCCACTAAGACGAGTACGGATAATGTTCGCCACTAAGCCGAGTATGGATAATGCTTGCCACTAAGCCGAGTATGGTTAATGCTCGCCACTCAGCCGAGTAAGGTTAATGCTCGCCACCAAAGCCGAGTATGGTTAACACTCACCACCCCTCAAACCTAAGTGAAATAAAATGCTCGACCCATCAACCTTATCTGGATTGAGAATGGTTTATTTTGTCTTTGTACAAATTAATTCTCATAATGACGGCGATCATCTTCTCGGCCTTAATACGGTTCCCAATAGTTGTCGATTTTCCAGCCTTAATACGACCTAATTCGATCATCAATTTTCTGGCCTTAATACAACATCAGAGCCATCAGTTTTCTGGCCTTAATATGGTCCGGCGTGACCACAGAAGCTCGAGCATTTGTGCTTCGATTCATATTCCAGAACATACCTCCCTCTAACTAAAGAAGTTGCATTCTGAGGGGCAAAGTGTTAACCCTCTTTTTGGCAAAAGCAGTAACGGATCAGATTAAAGCCCAAATGCGCAGCTAGATAAATCACGCTTCTTGAAGCCCGGTGGAAGCTTGGCCCGGAGTAATTACACTTGCCCAAGCCAAATCTCATCAACTGACAGCTCACTCCGGAAGAACATTTCTCCCAGTCGACCGAATATCATGCTCCCGCACAAAGTGCATCGCCCGAGTATCTTGAACCAGCCTAGAAGAATTCAACTGAGCCATTCTGATGCTTAGCCCGACTTTCAAAGAAGTAAAGGCGGTCAACCACGTCTAGATAAAACTCAACTTTTGATAAACCTTACTATGGGTGCCACGTCGGCCACAACTTCTAAGGATACTATTTATGAATAGTGGAAACAGTCTTCCAGCCGCATTTTCATCTAAAGAATGGATTCCACACGTCCAGGCTCTCTCGGAAAGGCCGGGCCATGTCACAACAGCTCAGGCCCCTTTATCCACCTATAAATACCCCAAAGCTCAATGGAAAAAAGGACCTTCTCCCTGATTTTTCTTGGGACATTTCTTTTTGATCTCTTGGGCAATCCAGAGGCTGGAGTACTTTAAGTTTTCTCCTCAAAAACTTCTCCATCGTTCACATTTCTTTAAACAGTGAAAAAGCATTGTACTTGTGATCAAAAAGCAGAAGTAATACATATAAAGTGGACATAGGAACAGTCTTTGCAGAACCACTATAAAAGCTCTGTGTGTGTTCCCCATTTTTTCTTTAATCTTTCTGCATCTTGTAATCATTGTTTGTGTGATTTCCACACGATTGGGGGTTGATTGTCAGTAGTGACCAACTTTTTCCATCAACACTTTATATACGAAAATATAACATCTTTGTACCCAAAAAGAAATCATATCCTTACATTAATACTAATATAGGTTATCAAAATTAGATAAGACCCGTACAGAATAAATTTTATAATCAAACATATCTTTAAATAAGTTAATTTTCAAAATTGTATTTATAAAACAAAATAAGACATTTATCAAACCATAATATAAAAGCTTATTATATTAATATTTGTAATTAAATCTTATAATTTTTTTAATTATATTTAGAAGACCCAAAATATATTATAGAAATCCAATTTAAGCGAAGTAAAATATTGGGTTGTTACACTGGTGTGAGTCAAAAACGGGATGAGGGCCTCATGGAGGAGGACATGTGATTCTTTCTAACTATGAGTGGTGTCATGTTATGGAGCCCGGAAATGTTTACTTATGTGGATGATGGATTGTGAGGCGCCTCGGATATGATTGGTCGCCAATAGCCAAGTGATAGGTCCGATAGGACTGGGAAACGTTAGGTGTGGACCGGCCCTGACGCAAACCAAGGGCTCACCAGAGTCTGAGTCCTAAGGCATTTGCTACAGTGTCTCGAGACCGGTGGGGAAGATCCCTTGCCTCGACTCATAGATGGAATCCAATTTCCAATACGCGAATTTTCAATTTTAGTTGTAAACCTATGTATGGCGACATAATATATGGCACCTATGTGGTCTACGATTGATACATTTGTATTTGAAGTTGGTTTTGACACAATGAACTTATAGTAATATCAAAATGATTTGTTTTAAAGCATATCAAGCATGTTTGGCTAATATAAGGTAAAACTCTATTCTTCGGCATGCGTTGCACTGTCTGATGGGACCTGAGTCTTATAATAGCTTCAATTTTCAAAAAGCATGGCGTTGTTTATAAACAATTTATTTCAGAGTGTTCATTGTAGTGAACCCGATCCATGACATACGGCGTGGTCCCGTGATGTACCCTATTTTAAAGTAAAAGTTTAATAACTATTTTGAGTTCTCATACCAGTCCCATGACTGACCTGGAGTTTATTGTTTTCGCCTAAACTCCGGGTGCCCATATTTTCGACACAGGCAGCTAGTAGTTTCGGTTTTGTAGATTTGTATTTAACAGGATCCTGGTTTATAGCTGGAGCTATATTCGGAAAGCTTTGTATCCGTGTATTTCTTTCTGTCGTGTTAGTTGATGTATTCGTGTTGTGCATTGTATTTATACATTTTATTTCCGCTGCTATGTAAATTATTAATCTCTGATATTTTATTTCCGTTGTGTAATATTTATTCGTACTCTGATATATTCTAGTACTCTGATGTGAGTTGTTGTAATAGCAATGAAATATTATGTCGTCTTGTGTTTCTGATGTGTCGTGTTCTCATGCAATCCGCGTTTTTCCGTCTCTTCGAAGATTGGGGGATTTCGGATTGCTTCATTTAGCTAACATAGTTGATAGGGATTTCTAAACACTTGAACAAGGCAAGTTAACATAATATTGGTTTAAGTGGGAAACTAAAATAATTTTACCTAAAATTATACTTTGATATAAAGGAATTATTTCTTTTGAATTATTATAATATATTGTGTGTTGGATGATTATAATCTAACAGGAATATGAATTTGAGATGGTTATATAGAACCTAATATAATTTGCATATGGGTAAAATATACAAATGAGAAGAACTAAGATTGAGATCGAACCAGAATATGAAATTAGAATCTCAGAAATTTAGAGAATATTTTCTGAAGTGTTTTGAAAATAATATGGAAGAATTTTGAAAGGATTGAATACAAATCATTTTGAATGGATTTTGAAAGTGATAAAGCACTGAAATCACTTCAATCGCTAGAAAATAATTCTAATAATGGATTGCATCATTATCGATGTTCATTTTCGAGTTTCTAAATGACGGATTGCTACCCTAATAAGATTGATGATGAAAAATTGTTTGAGAAAACAAGTTTCTTTGAATTCAAAAGTTTTGAATTGCTATGGTTATGCATAAATATATATGATTTCAAACTTATCTAAAATAAAAACGGGAATTTGAATTCTAAAATTTAAATTTAAATTATGAAGTTAAATAGATTGAAATGGTAAAAGTAAATAAAATGGATTGAAATTGAACTTAAGCTAAGTTAAATGAAATTGGATTGGATTAGAGATAATACAAAATTAAACTTATAATGTTTATAATGTTTCATTATTATCTCACACTAATGATATTTTGGGATGTACAATATATGCTCTATGTAATATGTCTATTTAGACTGGTTTTGGGACGTTCTTCTTCCTAAACTCTATGCCACTGGTTGGGCCTATCAACCAGACTATTATATATTAATATTAAGCTAATTGGCTGTGTAGCCCTGTGCTATACAACCATCTTCCACAAAAAAATGGTGAAAAAGGGGAAATGTTTGAGGTTCAAATTATTAAAATGGACACGACTTATGCATAAGTATGCTGAGTATATATTGGATGTTGTTACTTATTGGAATAAAATTTGAACTTATGAAAAATAAGTGGATTAATTTTTGAAATGGAAATCAAGTTTGAATTTTAGAATGGAAATGAATTAATAAGGAAGTTGATTAGTGAATTAAAAACTAAAAGTTTGGCTGATTTGAAATCATTTGGAATGGATGAATACATGTTAGACAAGTATGGAATAAAGTGAATAAAGGAAATAAATGGTATGCTCGACAAAAGGTACATATTTAATTGAGTATGAGATTTTTATGAGTCTTTTGGGCAAGACGCTTGGCTTTTTGATTTTCTTCTGGATTGGAAAGGGAGTATAGAAGCGAGTTGTAACTGTACCTATTGATCCGTGCAAAGGAGACGCTGGCGGATTTTTCCGAAAATTTAAGGAGTTAAATTTTTTTTTAATAAAATGTGATATTTAGGAATCCACTTGTCGATTGTATAAGAGGTTAGAAAACCGTATGGTCCATAATATTTAAAGTGGAATAATGAAGTGGATAAATTAATCAATTTTAATAGATGTGGAAATATGCTGGAAAGCATATGGATTGAAGATATGATGTGATAATGGATTGTCCAAAAATGGTGGACATGTCAATTGTGATGAACCATGGAAATTTGAGTATGGAACTGAAAATTAAAAATTCTGTAAAGAACTGAGTTGTGGAAATACTAAGTGTAAGGTTTCAACCAAGTGGGTTGCAAGAAGTTGGAAGAGTTACAGCATCTTTATTGCTTAGTAATTTCAGGGATGAAATTCTTTTAAGGGGAAAGGAATGTGACATCACAGATTTTTAGTGATCGTATAATTTATTTAATTAATTTTTTAAATATCGATTTGGCAATTTCAATAACTTGAATTCAATCATGTTGAATATTTTATTAATATAAATATGGAAAAATATATTTGATTCTGAATTAATTTGAATTTACAATATTGGGTGAATTAGATAATGTAAGAAATTTAATTGAGTTTAAATTCGAGTTATAATAACGTGTTTATTTATTAAAATGAAATTTGCACATATTTATTTATAATATTAATTTAAAACGAGCTTGCAGTGGCACGGTAGTTCGTAGTTTTACGTTTTGAACTTTAAATGAATATACCGGATTCACTATAAGTCAGAATTTGTTGAAACAAGAAACGTTCGAACCTATTGAACTATATTTTTCTAATGAAAGTGAAAATTTGAGATTTTACCTTGTGGATTTTTAGTTATGTCCAAATCAAATTTCTAGAAAGTCGTTATGGAATCGTTTATAAATCATAGCGATTTATCTAATAATATAAAAGGATTTTAACATCAATATAATGATGAAATTTTATAATATTGAGTTTAAATCCAAACTTGTTTATTTTGAAGCTATACGATATTCTATATGGATACAAATGATAATATTAATTTATTATTACTAAACCAACTTATTTTGGAATTTATTAATATTTTATTAGTTTTATTTAAGCCTTAATAATAGCATTTGCAAACGACCTCCGTTTTTGACGAAATGATTTTTATTAAATCCGTAATGATTAGTTATTGCTAGATAAAAAAATTCACGCCAATCAGAGTTGATTTGTGGCCGCACAAAATTATAATGTGAATCGCTCAATCATTTAAATTTAAAATAACGTTGTGTGTGCAAACAGACTCAGATTTCAATGATACAAGTTTCATTGGGTCCGTAATGTTAAATTATAGTTGCACGTCCATTTTCATCGAAATTGGATATTGTATGTGATCATATGAATTTTTAAACGACGAACAGAGATAATGATTAAATAAATTGAATATAAAAAAAATGTCTACCTTCCCTTTTAATACGTTGTTCCCTTATCCTAACGCTAATCTACTTCATTCCCTAGTCAAATTGTGAGCCATTACCAAAACAAAAGAAATGCGAGAAAAATCATCATTTAAAAAATAAAACAAATTGTATAAAAACTCTAAAATCACACAATGGATATTTTTGGATTCATGGAGGGACGCTCTTCATTTCTATCTATCTATATATATATATATATATATTAATAGGTTCAGTACCAATCTTCTTTGTTGGTCTCCCTACAGTGCCACCTAGGGTTAAAATTTGTCGCCAACTCAAGCAGTTTTGTGGAGTTTGGATGTTATCATTGAGTTCGTAGAGGGTTTTAGCACTAGTTTTTTTTTGAGGGAATTATTGAAATTATAAACTACCAAAGCTTTACTTTGTGCATGCGTATATGGGTAGAAGTCAATATTGGAATGGAGAGTTCGAAGATAATGACACTGGTATGGTGATGAAGAGAAATCAAAGAGGAGAATAAGTTGATTTTTGTTTGATTTTAAATGAACAAGTGAAGGTGAATGATGGGACCGAAGAATCGGTAATGGCTATGTAAGTGCAGCGTGTTCTTCGTTGGGAGAGTAGAAGATTAAGAGGGAGTGATTGAGGTATTGAGTAGTGATTAAGTTTAATTTATTAGTTATATTACTAATTCCTTTAAATTGTATACAAACATATAAAATCAATACGTTTTCCATACATTATCAGAATATGATGAAACAAGATCCTCAGGATCGAATGGATGTAGGCTACATAACGGAATGGGTTTGGAGCGATTTGGAGCTCGTTGGAATTTATGGCAGAATAAAATGCCTGATTTAATCAATCAACATTTATATTTATTCAATGATAAACAACCAATGTAAGTAAACTCAATAACTCTGTCTAGTTTATAAACTTTATAAATGTAATTTTGAAAGGCAATTGAACTTTATTAACACACCAGACTATTACAAATATCCGAAAAAACATATAACAGAACACCTATAACATGCAAAAACAGAGAAGGGAAAAAACCTACAATATGACACTAAAACTCAGAAAAAACTCTTCACTAAAAGCACACTAACTAATCAATATACAAAACAGACAAACAATTACCAATCCAAATGAATATTCCTCGATATCTTCTTATGCATCGCAACTAACAGCTGATTCAAATTCAAAGAGATTTGTCCAAAAATCCTCCTATTCCTCTCCACCCATGCCTGATAAGTAAAAGTTTTCAAAATCCTCAACAATAGCTTGCTTCTAGGTGATTTCCATCTTATTGCTTTAAACACCTTATGCCATTCAATTTTGGAAATTCTTGAAGGCCTGTAAAAATTCCCCATTGCCAACATCCTACTCCATAAATAAAAGACAAAAGCACACTCAAAAAACAAGTGTATGTTACTTTTCGGCTCTACCCTGCATAAGACACGTTTGTCATCAGGAGTAATGCCCAATTTAAACAACTTGTCCTTAATATTTAGAGCATTCAACATAATTTTCCACAAAAGTAAATTGACTTTAGCCGAACTCTTCATGCTCCAAATCATATACATGCCTAATAGAGTGTCCTTGTCCACTCCAAGCAATTTTCAAGTTTGTCCCTAACTGAAAACTGCTAGAAACCTCACACCAAAAGCTCCTCAAATTGGATGAGCTGGAATGTGGTAATGTAGCATTCCATCATGCACAAAGTCATCAATAATAGTTGTACCAGGGATGCCACTATTTCTTCTCAAATTATAATCAACAATATTGCAAAGAATCAAACCTTTAGCAGCCCAAGGTGTATGCCAAAAAGATAATCCCCGAATAACACTAGAATTGCACTGAATATAAATTAAGAAGGTGCTTCTAAGTTTCAAAATATTTCTCCAACTCCATGAAAAATTCTGCGAAATTGCCATTGTCCAAAACTGCCTATTACCAATTAGGTTCTTTTTGACAAACTTAGCCCATAAGCATTCATCATCAGTTAAAAGCCTATTAATATACACAAAAATAGCTGCCTTGTTCCACTGCTTTAAATTAATTATTCCCAAACCTCCATATTTCTTATCAGAACACAACTTGGAGAAGGAAATCAGAATCATCTTTTTCACAAAAGGATCACCATGCCATAAAAATTTACTAACATCATTGATTACCATTTTAATGAGCTTAACTGGTAGAATATAGTGACGTAAGTAATAAGTAGTCATGGCCATAATAACAGACTGAACAAAAGTTAACCTACCAGCCTGCGACAACCTGCATGATGGCCATTGCTTCATCTTATCAATAATTTTTTCAAACAAAGGAAACCAATTAACAGTAGACATTTTGGAAGTTAATAAAGGAAGGCCCAAATATAAGGAATTATTTGGCAATTCTTTTAAACCAGCGTTTGTAATAATCTCCGTCCTACTATGTACTGGCAATCCTGCTATTTTAATCTGTGATTTATCCACATTTAATTGCAGACTAGTGATTTCATGAAAAACTCTTAGAGTTTTCATAATACAATGAGTATTACTACTAGTAGGCTTCGTAAAAATTATTAAATCATATGCAAAGAGTAAATGAGTAATCATAGGATCCTTACAACTGGGGTGCAATTCAAGCTTCCTTCTTCTAACTTGATCAACAATTAAAGAATTAGGCAATTCAATAACAATGATGAATAGATAAGATGAAATGAGGTCTCCCCGCCATACACCACGCTTCCCTTTGACATATCCATGTAATCTACCATTCCTGGAAATTGAAAAAGAAGGAGAAGAGATGCAAGTGTAAACCAATGCAAGGAAAGGTTTAAGGAAGTTCATCCTATCCATTATAGACAAAATGGATGACCAAGAAACTGAATCAAAGGCTTTCCTTAAATCTAACTTCAGCATACACCTTGGTGAAATATGTTTCCTATCATATCCATGCAATAATTCCTGTGTAATTAAGATATTATCACTTATATTCCTACAAGATAAAAAAGCTGATTGATTGCCTGAAATCACAGTAGGAAGTACCATCTGAAGTCTGTTTTCCATAATCTTTGAAATGATTTTATAAAAGACACTAAAGCAAGAAATCGGCCTGAAGTCTGAAACTGATAGTGGGTTTTCTATTTTGGGAACAAGTGCTAAAGCAGTAGCAGAAAATGAAGGAGGCTGACTATTATGCAAGAAAAAGAATTAAACTGATTCAGTAACATCTTGTCCTGTTAATGACCAACATTTTTGAAGAAAAAAGGCATTAAAGCCATCTGGACCACCACAACTAGTAGAGTCAAGATTAAACACAGCATATTTAACCTCCTTGTAACTAACCAGAGAAATCAGAGACCTCGATTGATGACTTGAAATAGTCGGAATATCAATATGAAACATAGCTTGAACATTTGATAATGGTAAAACTAAAGGAGCTAATACTGAAGTGAAGTACCTTACAAAAGCTTCACTAATACCCTCTTCTATGGACTAATAGTTACCATCTAAATCTTTTATCAAGTTGAAAGCCTGATGTACCTTGTTAGCTCTCAAAGAATTATGAAAAAAATTTGAATTCCTATCATACTCCAAATCTCTCCTTAAACTTGAACTCTGCTTAGATGCTTGTAACTCCATATCCAAAACACTTTTTAATTTGATTTGCAACTCCATTTCTAAATGTAGAAGCTACAGGTCCCAAGGATTCCCTTTCAAAGTCTCCTAAACTTGAAAAAGCTCTATTCTCACTAATGAAGATTGTTTCGACCCTTTACCAAAATGGAAATCAGACCATGCTTTCAAATGAATTTTCAACAACCTCAGCTTGCACACCAATTTTTCTAAAGGATTTTTACCAAAGCTAGTAGTCCAAACCTGCATTAACACAGTAGAGAAATCTTTATGTGAATACCAAAAATTAAAAAATTAAAAGTCATCAATCCCCCAGTTTAGAAGCAAAGGATTATGATCAGAAATTGAGGGTGGAAGGATCTAAACAAAATTTCTAGGCCATTTGTTGAGGGATGAATTAGCAAAAACATGACCAAGTTTGAATAACGTGGGCAAACCAAAGTGATTTTTATTGGACCAAGTATAATCAAAACCAAAACTATTCAAGGGAAAAATATTCGACTTAATAATGGCTTGATTCAAAGGAGCTATATTTTTGAGAGAGCGGGCACAACCACCAAATTTTTTATGTGAAGAGAACATGCAATTAAAATCCCCTCCAATTAACCAATGATCCAAGGAAGAATGAATATGACTTAATTCATTCAGAAAATTATGTCTCATAGAAACAACAATATGAGCATATACTAAAGTGAGAAAAGAAGAGAATTTGAAGGCAAATGTATACATTTGTAATGGAGAAACTGATCTGAGGAAGATAATTTGGATAAGTTGATGATCGAAGGTTCCAAATGGTTAACAAACGACCAAAACTAGCTTCAGCTAAATTAATATCAAAATGCCAACCAGAAGAAATAAAATGAAAAACTTTAGGAGTAGAAATAATATCCAGCTTAGTTTCAACCAGGCATAGCAACTGATTCTTGTTATCTCTCATGAATACTTTAATTTCACTTAGTTTAGAGTGTAAGTTTAACCCTCTAATATTCCAAAAGGAAATATTATGCATCATAATTTGAATTTAAGAGGATCAACTAGTGGAGCAGGATGCTTCCTTATATGACGCTTTGAAGGATATTTCAAATTTCTAGAGGGCAAGACATCATCAGGCCCATAATCTACACCTTCATCGAGATCATCCATATCAGAAGTATTCAACTTAGCTTTCTTCTTCTTTTTCCCTTCTTTAGATTTAGCTGACTTGGAAGAAGTTGTCAAATCACTACTTTGAATGGTTAAAGGCATGGCATTTTTAACAATATCAGATGCTAATTGAGACTTCTCTATTTCAAATACTAAATAAGAACTATTACTTGGAGGTGGAAGAATGATCTTAGAAGGAGGAGCAAGATGGGAATATGGAGAAGTTGAAGAGACAACGGGATTATTCAACCTGCAACTAATAGATGAGTTAGATGGAATTTGAAAGCTAAATGAAGAATTGCAAGCTGAAGTTTGAAGGGACGATGAGGAGGATGAAATATGAGTGCAATATGAGGCATTATAAGAAAATGAAGGACCAGTAGAAGTAGATGCCATGTTAGCTTGATCATCCAAAATATCAAATGGATTACTCACTTGAAATTCACTTTGAATTGCATCATTAATCATAGCACGAAAAACTTGCTTGCCTTTTAGTCTACTATCTTGCATGTCACTACCTTTTCCTGTAATAATCTCTTTATTTTTACAACACAATTACCAATCTCATCGGCTATTGTAATGTCTTGAGACGCTCTACCAGTTACATTTGAATGAATATCCATTTCCTCATCATAATTTAGCCCATTTGTCTGATCTATATTACCATTACCCTTAATTTCAACAACCTTTTCCATTGCCACATTAATTTCCTTTTCCACATCAGTGCCAAATTTACTTGCCTTCCTCTGCCATACTTGCTTCTTTTTTTTTAACCAATTTAGTCCAACCATTACCAGGCAGCTGCACAGAAGACTTATTATGAACTTGTCTCTCCCTTTCATTAACAAAAAACTATTTATTCCTGAATGAATCAGAGCCTTGATTAGGATTCACATGAAGCTCCTTATTCAAAATCTCACACTGATTAGTTTCGTAATGTCTCGACTTTTTCTGACTTTTAACATTTGATTTTAATGAAGGAATTAAAATGAATATGTGTATATTTAAACTAAAATGATTATAAACATATGTGTAAACATATGTATGGATAAATATACGAATAATGTACATACTTAAGTTACATTTAAAATTGATTAAAATAATATGAGTATGAAACATTATAACATAAATCATATTGAAAATGTAACAACATATATATATATATATATATATATATATTTATAAGTATAATTGAACATGTAAACAAAGCAAGTACTTTGCAACTAAAAATGATAACTTAAATACATATAAAAGGGCACATTTGTTCACCTTAAAAATATAAAGGACCTTGCAACAAAACAAAGACAAATAAGTGTACATATGCAGGTATAACAATTCGGCTAGCACATACATTAACATATAAAATAGTAGTGCACATAACATGTTTGACCCATTGAATCAATGGTAAATATCCATATAAATTAAAGTAAAGATAAACATATGCAAGTCATATGAAGTCAAAGTCCATAATGTGATTTAACCAAAAATAGTATGACTAAGGATAGGAGAAACTAGTATCTAAGACACAACACTACAAGTAGCAAATAATATAATTCTTCTTAGCAAAGTATCCAAAGACTTAGAGGAGAATAAGAATCATTTTAAATTGGCTGAAAAGAAGTGAGTATGAGGAGCATTAAATGAAAGTATGGTAGGAGTTTTTGTGCTTCTAGAAGCAAAAACATAGGACAAATTCATTGGCTAAAATACCTAGTAAACAAATGTTTCTTTCATGAGATTTTTCCTTGAAACATGCCGTAGGAACTAAAACAAAGGGGTGAGGCTAAACACATGTTTACTGTAGTGAATGGGGAGGAAAATAGTTTTAAACACATGAGGCTTGGCTATAAATACCACCCAAAAACCTGCATTTTTCTTTCACAACAAAACACTAAAGTTCACAAAAAATACTGAAGTTCTTTCTAGCAGGAATTTGGAAGGCATTCAAGTGAGTAAATCATATTCTTGTTTAATGTTGATTACTGCTATGTATGCATCTATTATAGACTGTTAAGTATATTAGTTCGAACACATCCTGCATATACCCTTTAACATTTGTATTTACCTGTGTAAAGTCTGTTATGAACACCACAAATATATGTATACCCTGCTGTCAATGTATACACCCTGATTAACAAAACTGATGATCCATTTATCAGTAATACTTATGTTAGATGATTCAAATGTGTTACCATGTTAATTTTAAAGCACCACATAACAACCAAGTCTGTCTGAATGCAAGAAGAACATTTCGAATAAACATATATAAAAGAAAACAAAAAACTGGATTGTTCTCGGTAAACCAACTGTTAACATGAAAATTCAAATAATGCAGAACCATGATTTGAATATATAAATGGAAACATAGCACCAAATGATGATTTTTAGTGGTAGTTTCATAATTTTTAACGTTATGATGACCGAGAAATACTGGGGATATCGGAAAATGGACTTAGATCAAATTCCGGTGATCCTTTTGGTGAAATGGCATGGTGCGAAGCAGAGAGGAGCGTGAGAGATCCTAGATCATAGGAAAAATATAAAAATATTTTTCAAATACATAGATTTTGTAACACCCCACGTCCATTAATGTCACTCACAAAGGGAATGCATTAACTTCCATGGAGCGTATTTAGTGTATAGAACAGAATATAAAAAGACAGATATAAATAATAGTACTTGAAATTTTTTAAACAACTTTATTGCAGCGGAGAAATAGTTTGATTACAACAACTTCATAAACAAAGTACACTTAATATCCATCTTGATAAATTGTTTCGGAGTACATAAAATAAAAAGCATAAACCCCAAGAGATCCGAGATCAAGCTCCACTAGTACTATTCCCACCCTAAGAACCTTGGGGGGGGAGGAAGGAAGAAAAGAGGCGAAAACAAGGGGTTCAGACATAAAGTCTGGCGAGCATAACAACTTTAACAATATAATTATTAAAGTAACTAGGTTAAGGCATAAAGTGGTAAGATAAGATATGACCGTGAAACAAGTGGGCATGACAAAGCAAATAAGAGGAATATTCTGGCGTTAATCTCGTTCCTAATCACTATAGGATAATTACTATACTGCACCACCACTGGTCATCCTTAAAGTTAAACCTGCCTACAGAACTTAATAATGATAATGGTAGTTTCGTGTACTCCTAGCTGCCTTCATAGGTGTCGTCTGCCCCTATCTCCATTAGTTGTACCCACTACCACCATTCGATCGGCTCCCTAACTCGTAAATACCCGTGTTGGTCCCAAAGTGGGGTGTATCACTCCCCCAAAGTGGCAACCCGATACCACCAAAGATGCACGGCTTATATCTACATAATGCAACAACGTCTTACCTACCAGCCTGGGCCCACGCACGCACATGACCCCGTTGGACTTGTGTTGCCACCGCTAACCCGTTTTGACCTCTTACAATCAAATCCAGTAAGCGTGTCCCATCCTCGACTTGGGTCTAGATCACAAAGATGCTTAATGGGTTACTAGTTTGAAAAGGCCCCCCATGCTTGACACAAGCCTTCAACCTATGCTTGGTCCCCACTAAGGTTTCCCCACTTAACACCATTCTTATTCATGTCTTCTTACATGTTTCAATCTTGGTTAAGTGCATCTAATCGTATTAATCCCCCATGTCCCACCACATGTTTATCTGGTTAAGTGTTACCTAATTCATTAGAACCGTAACCTTCTAAAGACCTCCCACATTAGGCTGACATTTGCAGTTGCTGGATTTACCGGGCGAGTCCGGGCAGTCTTGAGCCTAACCTCGTGTATTTACAATTGTTACGCATTTAATTCGTGCCTTTGACCTCTCACATTAGACTGGCATTTGTGGCTGCTGGATTTGCTGGGTGGGTCCGGGCAGTCTTACACCACAAAAGAGTCTAACCTCGTGTCTTAGGCAGTTAATTATTACACATCTTTATTTAACCCCAAATTGGATTAATATCCCTATTCAAATTTGTCAATAAATTCCAAATTTATTTATGTCCATAATTGTCTCTTAAAATTATGTCCATAAATACCAATTATGCCAATTAATGTCTCAAATTAATTATATGCCTTTTAAGGCCATTTTATGCCAATTCACAATTTATGTATATATATTCAGTATTATCCCATCATCCCCATGCTATTCGTACGTTTTCATATGACATATGTTAGACTCGCAAATAGTCTAACTTATGAAAAGAAAAACAACATCACATACCACATAAAATAGACCTAAGGATCATGACATAAGATTACATAGCCAATAACTTGCATATGAATTTCATTCAAACTAGCATATGATACAAAACTAGCATAGGTAACGGGCATAAACTTGCATAACTTATGTACTGCTATAGATCCAAACATAAAGGCGTGAACTTGCATATGGATCTAAACATAAAGATGTAAACTTGCATATAGATCTAAACATAAAGATGTAAACTTGCATATGGATCTAAACATAAAAATGAAAACTTGCATATGGATCTAGACATAAAGGTTAATGTCACATAAACTAGCATATGCATATACATGTCACACATATATTTTAACCACCCAATCTTGCATAAGATTCATACATGAATATATGATCCAATCATCACAAACTTTCATAAGATATACGATTCCACTTGCATAAGATTCACAAAAGAACTAACATATGATCCAACTTGCATAAGACTAACATATGATTCAACACCACAAACATACATATAATTTACATCACATGATTCAAAATTATATTCTCGTAATCCTAATTATATCTTATCATAATTAAATTAATTATTTTGTGAAAGCTATCATACTCACAATTAAAAAGAATAGTCTTGTCTTTCTGGGATCTGTATTCTAAAACTGAATTGCTTGCCTTTGATGTAGACTAATCGTTATTTAGATTTGATTTGATTTTGATTCAAGCTTCTATCTTGCTTTAGGGTTGAAAGTGTATGGCGGCTACTCTAGGTTCTCCATTGACAACATGGCGGCTCTTGTTATGAATTAATGTGATTAGGGTTAGGGTTTAGGAGTTTTTTTTATAGAATTTTAATTTAATAAGAGCCGTCGGATTAACCTAGGGATAACCAGAACCATCAGGACCACTCAGATGCCACATCAGCCCTTAGGGCAAATCGGGCCATGGGTTGACAGCCAAACACCCTGGATTGACCCCTAGTCGACCCAACAGGGCTCGGATCAACTCCAAAAATGGTGCGGTTCGGCTTTTCCCCCTCCCGGTTCGCTGTTTTGAACTTTTCTCGAATATTATATATATATATATATATATATATATTTCTCTCATATGCATATAAACTTCAAGGCTTAATAACTTCTTCATAAGTTATCAGTTTTATGCAAACCAGACGTCTATCTTGACCCAAAATTTTGAGACGAACATAATAGCGCAAACCATTCACTTAATTCCTCTTCTAAAAATTAAGTATACTTTAATTTGTGAATTTTAATGTTATAAAATTATGGGGTGTTACATTCTCCCCTCCTTAAAGGTTTTCGTCCCCGAAATCTCTAAGTTAAGAAGAATGTATCCTACCAACCAATCATCCATCTACTCAACCATCATCCACAAGCATCCATTGTCCTTAAAGAAATTTCTAATACTATATGAACTTATGCAAAAATGTGTGTATATTTTCCTTATCTAATGCAAAGATCAGGCGGTCCACTGATTCAGTTGACCTCCTTAATGCAAATCATGATAGTGCCATGCGTCCATTATGTATGCGAAAGAATCCTATCGATACATATTATTTCTACATGTGTGCACAACCATTCATCAAAATGCAGCATCCATATGATAACACAACCATTATACATCCATTAATTTAGATATGCACACACATTTATATGCAACATGAAGGTGATTGAGCCGATCTAGTGCCTAATGTGTGTGTACATGCATCCACGAGCAACCATTAGCAACCACTTGCATCCACCAAACATAACATGTCTCAAAAACATGCTTGCAACCATAGGGTTCTTCCTAACTAAAGATCGAAGATGTCATCACAAAGATGATACTAAAAGATAGGACAAGTGTCAACAAAGCGGTAGAAAAAGGAGAAATTAAAACATACCCTCAAAAAGAAAATGGTACAGCATATGCGTTTTGTCTTCCGTCTCCCAAGTCGTTTCTCTTTGATCATATCCCCATTGCACTTTGACCAACTTGACCTCTTTGTTGCGAAGCTTTTTGACCTCAGATCTGAGAATGCGTGTAGGAGCTCGTCTGATCGTGGCATTGCGCTCTACTTCCACTTCTTCGAGCGTGCTCGGCTCTACCACTTCCGCCGTATCATGTAAACACTTACGCAAATGCGAAATGTGAAACACGTCATGAACTCCGCTGAGCTTCTCTGGTAACTTTACTCTATACGCCATCTGTCCAATCCTCTCCGTAATTGGAAAGGGTCCAACGAACCTCAGCGCCAACTTCCCTACTGATCCAAAACGGACTACGTTTCTTAACAGTGACACCTTAACAAAAACCATGTCCCGAATATTGAATTCAAGATCGGTTCGTCTCCTATCAGCATATGACTTCTATCGGTCCTGCGCCGTCTTCATTCGCCGTCGAATCAGGTCTATCTTCTCCGAAGTCTCCCTAATCATGTCGAGTCCAAGCAAAACCTTATCAGTGGATTCCCACCAACATGTAAGTGATCGGCACGGTCGTCCATAAAGAGCCTCAAAAGGTGCCATGCCAATGCTAGCCTGAAAACTATTATTATAGGCGAACTCCACTAGTGGAAGGTGTTCTTCCCATGTTCCTCCAAAGTCTAGGATGCATAGTCTCAGAAGGTCTTCTAGAACCCAATTTACTCTCTCGTCTGACCGTCTGTCTGAGGGTGATAAGCGGTACTTAAGCATAATTGCATTCCAATCGCCTCTTGTAAGCTTTTCCAAAATTCGCTTGTGAAAATGGGATCTCTATCGCTCACAATGCTAGAGGGTATGCCATGCAAAAGAACTATCTCACGAAGGTAAACAGATGCCAACCACGTGGCGGTCCTTCTACTTTTAACCGAAATAAAATGGGCACTTTTGGTTTGTCTGTCTACAATTACCTAAATCCCCGTATTACCCTTCCTTGATCTTGGTAACCCATCTACAAAATCCATGGAAACGCTTTCCCATTTCCAACGCGGAATCTCTAAGGGATGGAGCAAACCTCTAGGCTTCTTTAGCTCCGCCTTGACTTGTTAGCACACTAAGCATCTAGCAATGAACTCGGCCACGTCCTTCTTCATCCCGGCCCAAAAGAAAACTCGCTTCATATCCGTATACATCTTATCACCACCGGGATGTATGGTCATCTTAGAGCGACGGGAGTCTTCAAGAATTTCCTTCTTCAAACTCTCGTCTTGTGGTACACAAGGTCTTCCATCTCTACGTAGCCAACCTCTCTTATCTATAGCACATCTATCAAGATGACTCGAGGACTCCCCTCTTATAAGCTTGCCTACTATCTCAATCAAATGTGGGTCATTTCGCTGTGCCTCTCCAACTCGACCCAAAAGTGTAGGTTGCACCTCTAACGATGCCAATAATCCGGTTACATAATCCACAAAGGGTCTGAAGTCAAAGGAAGATATATACTCTAAACTCTGCCGCTCTACAAAAAAAGGACTTAAAGTTAACTTCTTTCTACTTAAGGCGTCGGCTACAACGTTACTCTTTCCTGGGGTATATGCGATCTCAAAATCGTAGGATGCCAAAAACTCCATCCATCTCTGTTGCCTCAAGTTTAGGTCCTTCTGAGAGAATAAGTACTTTAGCGACTTTTGGTCTGTATACAACTCAAACCTCTCGCCAAGCAAATAATGACGCCATGAATTAAGCGCAAAAATTATTGCCGCCAACTCTAAGTCGTAGGTAGGTAATTTTTCTCGTGGGCTTTCAACTGTCTTCCACCATAGCATATCACCCTTCCCTCTTGCATTAAAACTGCGCCAAGCCCTGTTCTGCAAGCATCGATATGTACAGTGAATGTCTTACTCCCGTATTGCAAAACTAAAATTGGAGCTGTCGTCAAAGCCCTCTTTAGACGTTGGAAAGCATCGTCACAGTCAATATCCCAAGTAAAAGTCAAATTCTTCTTCGTTAATCGAGTGAGAGGGGCTGATATCTTCGCGAAGTCCTTAATGAACTTCCTATAATAGCCAGCCAGCCATAAAAAGCTTCTTACTTCTGTTGTGTTCTTAGGAGTTTTCCAATCTTGGATTGCCACCACCTTGGCGGGATCCTTAGCTATCCCTTCCTTAGAGACTACGTGTCCTAAGAACCTCACTTCTTTTCTCCAAAAATGGCACTTGGAGAACTTAGCTTTTAGCAGATGCGCTCGTAGGGTCTCTAAGACTTCCTTAAGATGTAGGGCATGCTCTTCTTCATTTTTAGATAAAACCAGAATATCGCCTACAAAGACTACCACAAACTTGTTTAGAAACTCCCTAAACACCCTGCTCATTAAGTCAACAAAGTATTCGGGTGCATTCGTCAAACCAAAAGGCATGACGAGCCACTCAAAGAAACCGTCAGGAGTTCTAAAGGCAGTCTTATCGTTGCTATTTTCAGCCACTCTTAGCTGATGAAACCCTGTAGCTAAATCCAGTTGCAAGAAAACTGAAGCACCCACCAACTGATCGAGTAAATCGTCTATCCTCAGCAATGGGTGCCTGTTCTTCTTTGTTAGCTTATTCATCTCTCTATAGTCCACGCACAATCTAAGTGAACCATCAGCTTTTGTATCAAAAAACGACTGGAGCACCCCACTCCGAAATACTTCTTCTTATGAACCCCTTCTGAAGCAATTCTTTCACTTGCTTACTGAGTTCTCTTCTCTCTCGGAGCCATGTGGCGCACTGGTAATGCAACTGGCTTTGCATTATCTACTAGATATATTCGAAAGTCTATCTCGCGCCTCGGGGGTAAAACTCGAACTTCATCGAAGACGTAACAATATTCACGGACCACACGAACAGATTTCAAATCATCATTGGATGCGTCTAGGGATTCTAGGTAGCTAAGCATTACCGGACCTCTAGTGTCACAAGAAATATCAAGGGTCTTTCCACAACGAGTCAACAATCTAACTACCCTTCTTTCACAATCTAGGATGGAACCGTATCTAGTTAGCCAATCCATACCTAGAATCAAGGCCATAGCCCATGAAGCCAAGAACAAAGGCATTGCATTCAAACCCAACGCCCAAGATAGACACTCTCAAATCCCGACAAATCATAGAAAGATGAGCCGAACCACCAATAGGATTTGAGACTACTATGGGATCGGTAACTAGACTAGTATTTAGGTGCAGTGTTTCAACTAACGAAGCAGATACAAATGAGTGTAAAGCGCCAGAGTCAAACAAAGTACGAACAGGATGATCAAACAGAAAAACTAAACTTTCAACGGAAATGTTTCAACCTCTCTCCTGTCCTGGTGCCATGAGAGCCTGAATCTTCCCTCTCGCCTGCCCTGGTGCCATGAGAGCCTGAAGCTGCCCTCCAGAAGTTCTTTGCCCTTGCCCTGTTTCCTTAGGCAGTCCTTAACTAAATGACCTGCCTCTCCAAAGTGGAAACAACCAGTCTTCTTCTTTTTCCTACAATCTTTGCTCAGTTGGCCTGGTGTCCCACAATTAAAGCACTTATTCTTTCCTTTGCCATTATTGTTCTTCCCGCCTTTCTTGTTTTGCTATTGTGGCTTCTTCTGGTCTCCTTTCTTCTGCGGTGCCTTATTAGCATTCGCGCCTTTCTCTTCCTCATGCATAAGCGCCATGTCAACCAGTTTCTCAAAGGTAGCCCCATCGGAATGTGGGTCATCGCCAACCCATGTAGCGGCTCATTCAAACCTTTAATGAACCTCAAGATCTTCTTCTCAGGTGTGTTTACCAATTCCAAGCTATATCTCGCCAACTGATTGAACTTGTTGATGTACTCCTTTACTGATAAATCCCTTGCTTCAACGCCAAGAATCTTTCCATATATAAATTCTCTTCTGCTCGTGAGAAAAACTTCATTTCGAACCTACGCTTGAAATCCATCCATGTCTCCACCGGACGCTCTCCGTTCGTGACCACCCACCAAAACGAGGCTTCGTCTTTCATTAAACAAGAAGCCAATTGGACCTTCCTTCCATCTTCTACTTCAAAAATACCAAATAGATCTTCCACCTCCTTAAGCCAATTTCGAGCTTCAACAAACGTCTCTGATCCATTAAAAGGTTTCCCGCCCATTGCCCTAAAATCTTTGCATATCTTTGCAAAAGTATCAACATAGGGAGGAGGAGGGGGAGAAGGAGGAGCATTTGCTGGGCCTGCGACATTGGCCCTAGCTTCCAGATGCCTTCTAAACCATCCTGGTATCGGTATCCCCTCGGGTATCTCGGGAATTCCAGACATGCTGAAAAGAAAATGAAGAGATTCAAAACAGATAATTCGAAAGAAAGATATATGGCTCTTGGGGTTATGTTTTTAAAACAAACTTTTCTCTTGAAAATACTTTCCTTAAAACATACTTCTGAAATATTTCTTTATAAAACACTTTTTGAAAAATAGTTTTTCAAAATTCATATCTGGTCTGGTAACCTTCAGCTCTGATACTACGTGTAACACCCCACGTTCATCAATGTCACTCACAAAGGGAATGCATTAACTTCCATGGAGCGTATTTAGTGTATAGAACAGAATATAACAAGACAGATATAAATAATGGTACTTGAAAATTTTAAAACAACTTTTATTGCAGTGGAGAAATAGTTTGATTACAACAACTTCATAAACCAAGTATACTTAATATCCATCTTGATAAATTGTTTCAGAGTACATAAAATAAAAAGCATAAAACCCAACACAAGTAGCCATAAAAGAGATGAGTTGAACTTTACTTTCAGCAATCCAAGCACTTCCAAAAGAGAGAGAAAGAGATCCAAGATCAAGCTCCACTAGTACTAGTCCCACCCTGAGAATCTGGGGGAGGGGGGGAAGGAAGAAAAGAGGCGAAAACAAGGGGGTCAGACATAAAGTATAGCGAGTATAATAACTTTAACAATATAATAATTAAAGTAACTGGGATAAGGCATAAACTGGTAAGATAAGATATGACCATGAAATAAGTGGGCATGACAAAGCAAATAAGAGGAATATTCTGGCCTTAATCTCGTTCCTAATCATTATAGGATAATTACTATACTGCACCACCACTAATCACCCTAAAAGTTGATCATGCCTACAGAACTTAATAATGATAATGGTAGTTACGTGTACCCCTAGCTGCCTTCATAGGTGTCGTCTGCCCCTATCTCTACTAGTTGTCCCCACTACCACCAATCGATCGACTCCCTAACTTGTAGATACACATGCTGGTCCCACAGTGGGGTGTATCACTCCCCAAAGTGGCAACCCGATACCACCAAAGATGCATGGCTTATATCTACACGATGCAACAAAGTCTTACCTACCGGCCCGGGCCCATGCATGCACATGACCCCGTTGGACTTGCGTTGCCACCGCTAACCCATTTTGACCTCTTACAATCAAATCTAGTAACTATGTCCCGTCCTCGGCTTGGGTCAAGCTCACAAAGATACTTAATGGGTTACTGGTTTGAAAAGGGCCCTCATGCTTGACACAAGCCTTCCACCTATGCTTGGTCCCCACTAAGGTTTCCCCACTTAACCCAATTCTTATTCATGTCATCTTACATGTTTCAATCTTGGTTAAGTGCAGCTAATCGTATTTCACATGCCACCCAAGGCACCCACTTAATTTCACATGCCATCCAAGGCACCCACTAAACCCCCCAAGTCCCACCACATGTTTATCTGGTTAAATGTTACTTAATTCATTAGAACCGTAACCTTGTAAAGACCTCCCACATTAGGCTGACATTTGCAGTTGCTGGATTTGTCGGGCGGGTCCGGGCAGTCTTATACCGCAACAAGCCTAACCTCGTGTATTTACAATTGTTACGCATTTAATTCGTGCCTTTGACCTCTCACATTAGACTGGCATTTGTGGCTGCTGGATTTGCCGGGTGTGTCCGGGCAGTCTTACACCATAAAAGAGTCTAACCTCGTGTCTTAGGAGGTTAATTATTACACATCTTTATTTAACCCCAAATTGGATTAATATCCCTATTCAAATTTGTCAATAAATTCCAAATTTATTTATGTCCATAATTGTCTCTTAAAATTATGTCCATAAATACCAATTGTGCTAATTAATGTCTCAAGTTAATTATATTACTTTTAAGACCATTTTATGCCAATTCACAATTTATGTATATTCAATATTATCCTATCATCCCCACGCTATTCGTACGTTTTCATATGACATATGTTGGACTCGCAAATAGTCCAACTTATAAAAAGAAAAACAACATCACATAACACATACAATAGATCTAAGGATCATGACATAAGATTACATAGCCATTAACTTGCATATGAATTTCATTCAAACTAGCATATGATACAAAACTAGCATAAGTAATGGGCATAAACTTGCATAACTTATGTACTGCTATAGATCCAAACATAAAGGTGTGAACTTGCATATGGATCTAAACATAAAGATGCAAACTTGCGTATAGATCTAAACATAAAGATGTAAACTTGCATATAGATCTAAAAATAAAGATGTAAACTTGCATATGGATCTAAACATAAAGATGTAAACTTGCATATGGATCTAGACATAAAGGTTAATGTCACATAAACTAGCATATGCATATACATGTCTCACATATTTTTTTACAACCCAAACTTGCATAAGATTCATACATGAATATATGATCCAATCATCACCAACTTGCATAAGACATATGATTCAACTTGCATAAGATTCACATAAGAACTAACATATGATCCAACTTGCATAAGACTAACATATGAATCAACACCACAAATATACATATAATTTACATCACATGATTCAAAATCATATTCTCATAATTCCAATTATATCTTATCATAATTAAATTATTTAATTATTTTGTGAAAGCTATCATGCTCACAATTAAAAAGAATTGTCTTATCTTTATGGGATCTGTATTCTGAAACTGAATTGCTCGCCTTTGATGTAGACTAATTGTTATATAGATTTGATTTGATTTTGATTCAAGCTTCTATCTTGCTTTAGGGTTGAAAGTGTATGGCGGCTACTCTAGGTTCTCCATTGACGGCATGGCGGCTCTTATTATGAATTAATGTGATTAGGGTTAGGGGTTTAGGAGTGTTTTTATAGAAGTTTAATTTAATAAGAGCCCTCGAATTAACCTAGGGGTAACCAGAACCATCAGGACCACTCATATGCCACATCAGCCCTTAGGGCGAATCGGGCCACGGGCTGACAGCCAAACACCCTGGATCGACCCCTAGTCGACCCAGTGGGACTCGGGTCGACTCCAAAAATGGTGCGGTTCGGATATCCCCCCTCCCGATTCGTTGTTATGAACTTTTTTTGAATATTATATATATATATATTTCTCTTATATGCATAAAAATTTCAAGGCATAATAACTTCTTCATAAGTTATCCGTTTTATGCAAATCAAATGTCTATCTTGACCCAAAATTTTGAGACGAACATAATAGTGCAACCCATTTCACTTAATTCTTCTTCTAAAAATTAAGTATACTTTAATTTGTGAATTTTAATGTTATAAAATTACAGGGTGTTACAGATTTTTCAAACAAACTAAAATTAGGGTAAATGGGTTCATTTTTGTTGACCGTGGTTCATGGGTGAACTGCGCCATCACGGCGGCATTGGAAGGGTGTCGTCCAGGGGGAATAGACGCATGGGAATGTCACGGTGACATGGAAGGAGTTGGAGGAGCTCAGATGGTTGGAGGACGTGGCAGTCATCAGTTTCTCCGATGAAACCCATTGTGACGAGAAGTAAGTCATACAGTGCAAACACTGTAGCAACGCTGATGGCCGAAGTGGAGGACGGTGGCATGACCAGGAGGTGATGTATGACATGTCTGGATGGTCGGAGGTGGATAACGGCGGCTTGATGGCGTGTGCACGTGTACATTTGTGTGTGCATTATGGTGGTACTAATGTGAGCATGGGGTTTTGGCAGTGAACGAACATGATCCTGGGGGTTGGCACTTGGCACTTTAGTATTTGGTGTTGGAGAAGTGGTACTGGGTGGAGCGTGTGATTTCAGGGTGAATGTGCGGTTGTGGCAGGAGATCTGGAGGGGTGGTACTTGGTACTTTGGTAGTACCAATTGGTACTTCGGCGGAGCAGAAAATCGTGAGTGCGACATCAGATTTTGAAGAGAAAACATGGGCGCGCGAGTTGGTACTTGGTACTTTGGTAGCGGAGAAAAAAATATGGGTGTTTATGCAAGAATATGGTGTTTTATGCAAAAAAATGGGTGGAAAAATAATACAAAACACAACTTAAAGAAATAAACGGATACCGACCTTTCCGAATATCACTTCAGCTATAAACCAGGATCCTTTGAATATAATATCTGCAAAAACCCAACTGCTAGCTGCCCATGTGGACATATGGGCACTCAGAGTTTAGGATAAAATAATAAACTCCAGGTCAGCCATGTGACTGGTGTGAGAAATAAAATGGTTATTAATTTGATTTTAAAGTTAGGTAAATCAAGGGACCATGTCGTACAACACGGAACGGGTTTACCCCCAAGAATACCAGTGCATAAAACAAACAACGCAATGCTAAATAAAGAACAATAAAGCTATTATAAGACTCAAGTCCCATCACACAATGCAAGCCGAAGGATAGAGTTTCTACCTTATAATAGCCAAAAATGCCCGGTACATGAAATTTCATATTTTATTATTACTATAAGTGCATAGTGTCAAAAACAACTTCAAATATAAATGTATCAATGATAAACGGCATGAGCGCCCCATCCCACTATGCCGCCATACTAGGCTCTACAATCAAAACTGAAATTTCGTATTGGAAGTTGGATTTCCATCATGAACCAAGGAAAGGGATCCTCCTTACCGAATTCGAGACACTCTAGCCAGTGCCTCAGGACAAGTACTCTGTCAAGCCCTTAGGAGCGCCAGGGTGTAACGACCCAGAAAATCTGAATCAATTTAAATTTTTTAAATTGGCTAAAATAATGGATTTTAAATATTTAAAATAAATATTTTAAATAACAGCAATAAAAAGTGAGTTTGAATCAACGTTTGAAAACGAATATAATTAATTATAATTATAAACAAGGCCTGAAATGGCACTGCAGTTTCAAAAATTGAATTCAAACTTTGTCGGACTGTACCGGGTGCAAAACAAAACGGATTTGAGTGAAACCAAAAATATTTAAATCTGTTAGTGAATACCTTTCTAACGAATCTGAAAAATCGAATTTTCATAGCGAAAAGCAAAAGTTATGGCCAAATGAATTTTCAGAAAGGTCGCTATGGAATTTATATAGCCCGTGAAATTGGCCATTTTGCATACGACCTCGGAATTCGACGAAACCACTTTTGTTGGATCCGGGATGTGAAGTTATTACTAGGTTTCAAATTTCATAATTTTTGAAGCTAGTATGTGAGTGTGGCAAAGGAAAACGTGTTTTGTTCAATTACAGTTAAATTGGATCGACCAGAAATGGGCCTTTTTGCAAACGGTCTCAGAATTCGATGAAACTAGTTTTGTTGGGACCGTATCGTAAAAACATAGCTAGATTTATTTTTTTGGAATTTTTCGAATCAGTTTGTGGCCCTGGCAAATTGAAATGCACGTTCAAATCGAATATTGAGTGTTTTATATTTTAATTTGAAGGAAAACTGATTGAAACAGTCGAATGGGCCTACGAAACATATCCCATTTTGTTTGGAATGGGGGTAAAACGCTAGGGACGACAGTCGTTGGGTTTAGATTGGTGGTCGTGTCAGAAAACCCCTTTAAAACCCATCGGCCAATCAGAATTAAAAAAAAGAAGAGAAAACCAATTTTCTCTCTCCTCGTAACAGCCGATCGACGGCGAAAAGCAATTCAAACCTTCTCTCCTCCTTTTCTTTTGATCCGCTCAATGAAATCCAACACCACAGCTATGGTTTTTGTAGTGCTTCGCAAGATCTTCAAATCCATATAGGGTTTGAAATTTTTCATTCTGAATCAAGGGAGATATCATGCTCGAAAATCGAGCGTTTCAAATCACCGCCACCGCCGCCTCCGATCACCGGAGTTCGCCGCTCCACCGCGCGCAGGCGCGCCCCACTTCCTCCTTCGATGCTGTACCCTCCGATCCTCGCATCGCTTCACGGATTTCGAGAAAAATCCAAACCTAGTTTTGAACGAAACAGTTGAGGTACGACCTTGTTTATTTTCAACTGTTTTAACACCTTTAAACCATTGCAAACTTTGAAAAATCATATCTTTTTCGTTTCTTGACGAAATTCAATGAAATAGGAAACATCCTGACCGTGTGGACGTCTTCTACATTTTAGAAGAGATCGCATATTTTTCTGAGCCTTCTGCTATTTTTGGTGGAGTGGAACCCAATATGAGATTTCTAATTTATAAACGATATGGAAAATGACGATGTATAAATTATATAGTCGATGTATGAGTTATATAATCGTTGTACACCTCATGTATAAGCGTTGTATAAGTTGTACGTTCGATGTATAAGTTATATATGCATTGTAGAAATTATATATGTGTTGAAATAGAAGTGAATTGCTATATATAAATATATATATACGCCCCTCGTCCACAAACCATGGACGATATTTATTGGTTGTGATTGGTGTGAAAATTGATAGATAGCGAATGGTTGATTTGGATTGTTTGTGGTTGATATTGATTGATTGTGGTTGAAAAATACCCGTTTGTGGTTGAGAAATATTTGGTTGAAACCACATAGGATTAGTTTGTGGAAATGAAATAAATATACATGCCGCCTGCGTGCGAACTAGATGCATGATCCCCATTGTCAAAAACCGCGAGGTTTTAAGGTAGAGCGAGGAGCCGTACTAGGGACAGTCCCGGTTTTAACTACCCTGCCCTTATGCTGCCGAAATTTTGAATAATATTCATGTGTTTGAATTATTTTCATTTGTTGAAACTATATTTATTCGTTGAATAGAAAACCTTCATGTGTTGAATTGAAACTCATTCGTTGAATAGAAGTTCATGTGTTGAATGGTATTCGTGTTTTAAATAAAAAAAATCACATTTTTATCTATATATATTAACTATAGAAAACCTTCATGTGTTGAATCGATATTCATTCGTTGAATATAAATTCATGTGTTGAATGGTATTCGTGTTTTAAATATAAAAATCACATTTTTATCTATATATAAACTATAGAAAATCTTCATGTGTTGAATCGATATTCATTCGTTGAATTGAAATTCATGTGTTGAATGGTATTCATATTTTTGAAATAAATTGTTTTATAATAAAAATCACATTTTTATCATCTATATGAACTGTATAAATTAATCTTGTTTTGAAAGAAATTGTTTTATAATAAAAATCACATTTTTATTACCTATATGAACTATATAAAATAATAGTGTTTTGAAATGAATTGTTTTACAATAAAAATCACATTTTTATTATATACATGAATTGGTAAAAATAGTGAAATGTTGAAATAGAAGCCAGTTAGATAAAAATATCATTTTTATCAAATGTATGAAAAGAATATAGCTTTGAAATCGAAGAATCGATATATTTATATAAATAGAATTAAAATATATCGAATGATGACGCGGCAGTTCGTATTTTGAAACCGTGATTTCAAACGATTATACCGGGAGATTCGACCATCGGATTTTCCTGAAATCGCAACCGTTGGGTTCGTTTTGGAAATATCTTTCCAACGGCACCAACTTTGTAAAAATCCAACGGTTGGATTGTCTGGAATGTTTAATTCAAATCTAAAGAAAAACAGCGCCATAATCGATTATATTTATATATATATATATATATATAAATATAATTATATTTAATCGAATAACGACGCTGCAGTTCGTATTTTGAAATCGAAACTTCAAACGATTATACCGGGAGATCCGACCGTCGGATTTTCCCGAAACTGGAACCGTTGGATTCATTTTGAAATGATCTTTCTAATGACGTAAATTTTGTGAAGATCCAACGGTTAGATTTTCAG
This sequence comes from Allium sativum, assembly GCA_030737875.1. Taxonomy (NCBI): domain Eukaryota; kingdom Viridiplantae; phylum Streptophyta; class Magnoliopsida; order Asparagales; family Amaryllidaceae; genus Allium; species Allium sativum. The sequence continues at coordinate 377,142,228 of CM060922.1, forward strand.
ATATATGTAAATCAAATCTGAAGAAAAACAGCGCCACGGTCGCGTTATGGCCCGAAGCGTCGTTTTAAATAAATTGGCTATTTTGAAATAAATAAAAATAGCGATAAATCATTATAAAATATTATAAATGATATGGATGTGATTTAGAAATTAACTGAAGGTTGGCTAAGTCAAATGGTTTCCTGGGTGTTGATCTGATGTTGGTTTCGGCCTTCGGGGTTAATATTTGGGAAATCGTTCTCTTATTGATTGACGGTTAGTGACTAATGAATTGAAATGATGCGTGTGTATGTTAGTGTTGCACTTATTTATTATATACGCGAGTTGCTCAGAAAGACCAGGTTTATCCCATTCTGAATAACTGAATCGACGATAAGAAATCGAAGATAAAGACGGTGGTCGAAGACCGGAGATCTTCACCTCGTTTGGATGGTAACCGAGGTCCTGATTGGGAGGCATCCTGAAATATGGATAATGAGTGGTGATCGTCCAGATGTACGTGGTGATCGATGGGTTTGCGAGGTATTTAGTGCCTCCGGTTTCGTTCAGACCCAGAACGGACTTGCTAATGGACAGTGTGTCTGACATTGGAATTTATTCAGTGTGATTGATAACCATCAGTTGCACGGTGTGAATTGCCTGTGTGGAATGCTAAGATGCAGTGATCAGGGCTTCTGTTGAAAAGCAAAGTCTTGTGGTGATGATCAAAGCACCGCCTGTGTGGCGTAGCTTTGTGTATAACGTGAAATCGCGAGCCTCACACCCCGGTATGAACCAGAAACGGGAGAGGACATCTGGGAGGACCTGCGTTTCTTTCTAGCTAGAAGTGGCGTCAGTGGTTTTACACGCCCTGACGAGTTTGACTTATGTGGTTGTTACTGTTGCGAGGCGCCTCGGTTAGATCGGACGATCCGGGTCCGATGGAGCCATTCGTTGGCTCATTTACACCCCAAAGGGTGGGGAAACGCAGTGTTCAGGAATTTTAATCCACATCGGTGGACCGGCCCTGACGATCCAAGGGTCACTCGAGCTCTGACCCTGAGGGCCGAGCTAGAGCGTCTCGAAGTTGGTAAGGACTATCTTTTGCCTTGGTTCATGACGGAAATCCAATTTCCAAATACGTGGCTGTACGGTTTTGATTGTATACCTATATATGGCGACATAGTGGTATGGGGCATTAATGCCGTCTATGATTGATAGTTATGATTTGAAATTGTTTTAAAAACATATAAACACTAGCAATAATATCAAATGCTTTTGTTTTATTCGTATCAAGCATACTTTGGCCGTTATAAGGTAAAAACTCTATCCTTCGGTTTGCGTTGCATTGTGTGATGGGAACTGAGTCTTATAATGGCTTCATTTTTATAAAAAGCATTGCGATGTTTAAAAGAAAGATTTGTTTTTAAAGCACTGGCAATCCAATGGAGTAAACCCGTTCCATGAAAGTGGCGTGGTTCTGTGATTAGCCATATTATAAACGTGTTGAGTAGATTTCTCATACCAGTCCCATGACTGACTCGTAGTTTGTTTCACTTTCAAACTCGGGTGCCCCTTTTTCTACATGGGAATCCTTGTATTCAGGTTTAGCTGGCTTTCTCTGGATAGCTGGAGCTGAAGATGGATTCTATCATATATCTCTTTTTATGTTGTTCAGCTTCTATTGTACATTATGTTTGTTTTCCGCTGTAGACATATATGTATAGTTGAACTGTAATTGTACTAAGTAAGATCCTGTATACTGTGTAACTCTGATGATTACTTTTATCCAGTATATTCTATTGTTCATTATCTGGTGTATTTATTTAATTTTGTTTTGCTATTATCTTTTTCTTTGTTATATTCCAAAGATTACCCTTGTCTCCGTCTGTACGGGAAATGGGGTCGTCACAACGTGGTATCATAGCTTTGGTTAAGCTTAGTTCTGGAATATAACATATTAACGAACTCGTCAGAAATAGAACCAGTATTGTTCTAGGACGGGTAACTCTATACAGATAGGATCAGTAATATCCTAGTATGAGTAAAGCAGAATGAGATTACACCTCGATAGACACATTTACATTGAAGTATGTGTTTCTATATTTTAAATTATCTTTTCTGTGACCTGACACTCGATCTGCTATTTGCAGAAGTACTAGAAAAGATGAGTGTCAGAAACAGGAGAAATGCAGAACCCGATCTAGAGGCTTTATTAAAGAGATATCGAAATCTGAACGGAGCACAGTTCTCGGGCAATGAATCTATTATTCAAACCCAAGCTTGGGTGAGCTCTGTAGAAAGAATATTTGAGCGTATCCAATTGAGAGATGATCAGAAAAGATTAGTAGCCTCTTGGGCGCTCAAAGAAGAAGCTATAATCTGGTGGGAAACAATCATCAAAGATAATCCAGAAGGTGATATCACCTAGGACAGATTCAAAGAGATTTTCCTAGAAAGATTTACTCCTCTTGAAGCGACGAAGCGATTATGTGATGAATTTTCTTATCTGATACAAGGTTATATGACCATCCCAGAATATCACAAGAAATTCAACGAACTTGCTCACTTTGCTCCTCATCTGATTCAAGATCCAAAGAGGAAGAATCTGAGATTTATTCATAGCCTGCAAAGAAAATATTAGAACAGTGTAATGAGGAATGTGAAACTTCCTTTCTCTGAAATGATAAACATGGCTTATCAGTATGAAGATCTCCATAAGAAAGGAGTGTTACGCGACGAAGAAGAAGTCTGTTCTAGTGACAAAGAAGAGTCGGAAACTGATATTCCTGAAGCCAGTACGAGGTCTGAGGTTAATAAGAAGCCCAGTACCAAGAGAAAAAAGGGCTGAATCTGGGAACAAACCTGTAACGACCGCCACGTGCTCAAGCTGCAATAGACGAGGTCATTTGGCGATAAGTTGCAAATCTTGGAACCAACAAAGAAAGAATAAGTTCAAACCCAGGAAGGGATTTCAAGAGAATAGAAAGTGCAGTCAATGCCATCAAGCTGGTCATCTTTCCAAGGCCTGCTCGCTATCTCAGAAATCCGAAGCAGTACAAGTGAATGAAGTGGCAGAAGTGCCTGCATCTTCATCTGCTCAAGAAAGGTCTGATGTTTTAGAAGGCACGCTCAATGTCAAGAACATTCCAGTTAAAGTACTGTTTGATACTGGCGCGTCACGAAGCTTTATTGCAAAGAGTGCAGTCAAGAAGTTGGATTTGAAATTGAAGAAGCTCAAAGAACCAATGACTGTCCAAAATCCAGTTGGGGGTTCCATCGGTCTCAGTTGGGTTTGTGGGGTGCCTGTCTCTTTTTCCTGCTACAAATTCCCTACTATCTCTGTCATCATGAATTTTAATGAATTCGATCTTATTCTGGGATTGGATTGGCTAACCAAATATGAAGCAGAGGTTAGATGCGCCGAGAGAGTTGTTAGGGCTAAGATTAAATCAGGGAATTATATAACCATACCGTGTGAAGGTCAGAAATCTAATAGAAAAGACTTCTGGGCAGCTTTGGATGTTTCTCCAACCCAAATAGAAAATGTCCCTGAAGTCACAGAGAATATTCCCGACCTGGTGAAAGATATTCCTGTCGTCAAGAACTATGTGGATGTTTTCGAAGAAGTTGTTTGCTTACCACCGTAGAGGGAAATTGATTTCAAAATTGCTTTGATTCCGAATGTAAGGCCGGTAGTTCACGCTATTCGAAGAATTTCCTTGAAAGAGAAAGAGGAATTAGAAAATTCAAACATGACAGCTAGTATGGAAGGGTCTGATCAGGCCCAGTTTCTCTGATTGGGGAGCAGCAGTGGTGTTTGTCCCAAAATCTGACGGTACTCTACGTCTATGTGTGGATTATCGTGATCTGAACAAACAGACAATAAAGAATAAATATCCATTGCCGCGGATTGATGATTTGTTGGATCGATTAAATGGCGCACAAGTATTTTCACGAATGGACCTAGCTACAGGTTTCCATCAGCTTCGTATCGCCGAGGAGTGTGTTCCTTTGACAGCATTCAAAGGTCCAGATTTATTCTACGAGTGGTTAGTAATGTCGTTCGGCTTATGTAACGCTCCAGCCTATTTCGTCGATCTAATGAACAGCGTATTCAGAGGAGTTTTGAATAAATTTGTTCTGGTTTTTATTGATGATATTTTAATCTTCTCTAAATCCAAGGCCGAACATGAAAGGCATTTGGAACAGGTTCTAGAAATTCTGAGAAGGAATGTATTGAAAGCAAAGTTTTCCAAATGTATATTATAGCAAGAAGAAGTCAAATTTCTGGGCCACGTTGTATCGAAAGAAGGAATTGCTGTGGATCCAAGTAAAATCACGGCTATTCAAAACTGGAAACAGCCTAGTACTCCTATAGAAGTCCGCAGTTTTCTCGGATTGGCTAGCTATTACCGGAAGTTCGTTAAAAACTTTTCGAAGATATCTGGTCACTTAACGAAGCTTACAAAGAAGCACTCTAAATTCAAATGGACTCCAGAAAGCGAGGAGGCTTTTGAAGAGTTAAAGTTAAGATTAACTACTGCTCCAGTGTTAACCATTATCGACGGCAATCAAGATTTAAAAGTCTGGACTGATGCTTCTAGAGAAGGCCTTGGCGCAGTGTTAATGCAAAGGGGCCAAGTGATTGCTTATGCTAGCCGTCAGCTGAAGCCGCACGAGAAAAACTACGTAACTCATGATCTTGAGTTATTGGCTATAGTATTCGCCTTGAAAATCTGGAGACACTATCTTCTGGGTGAGAGATTTGAACTGTTTACAGATCACCAGTCGTTAAAGTATCTGTTCACCCAGAAAGACCTGAATCTGAGGCAACAACGTTGGCTGGAGTTTCTTGCAGCATATGACTTTGAGATTATATACACTCCAGGGAAAGCCAATGTCGTGGCCGATGCACTGAGCCGAAAGAATGTAATGATCACCAGCTTTATTATTACGACTTCCCTGATTGAAAAAATATCTCTTCTTCAGAAGGATGATAACTTTATTAAGGATATGATCAAAAGGATTCAGAAAGGCGAACCCTCGTGTTTTCAAATAGATAATGACGGAACCCTGTGATTGAAAGGTAGGATTTGTGTTCCCGACGTCCCAGAGTTAAAAAGGGAAGTGTTAGACGAGTGTCACAAGTCCAACCTGGGTATCCATCCTGGGGTAGCCAAAATGTATAACGATCTCAAGCGAACATTCTGGTGGAAGGCTATGAAAAGGGACGTTTCAATATATGTTAGCCGATGCCCAACTTGCCAGCTAGTCAAGAGCGACCAACAGAAACTGGCTGGATTGTTACAACCGCTAGACGTTCCTGGCTGGAAGTGGGAACATATTTCTATGGATTTCATTGATGGTCTGCCCAGAACCAGAAAAGGGAATGACAGTATTTGGGTGATCGTAGATCGCTTCACGAAGACCGCCCATTTCATACCTGTCAGATCAAACAGAACTGCTCAGAGTCTGGCGCAAATATATTTCAAGGAAATAGTTAGACTACATGGAGTGCAGCTCAGTATATTCAGTGATAGAGATACAATATTCACTAGCAAATTCTGGGAGGCATTTCAAGTAGAACCGGGAACAAAGCTGAATCTAAGCACCGCTTATCATCCTCAGACAGACGGTCAGACTGAGAGGGTGAATCGTATACTAGAAGATCTATTGCGGGCTTGTGTTCTAGATTTCGGTGGATCATGGGAAGACCATCTGCATTTGGCTGAATTCTCATATAATAACAGCTACCAGGCGAGCCTGACAATGTCGCCATTCGAAGCATTGTATGGTAGACCGTGCCGATCTCCTACTTGTTGGGTCGAACCTGGAAATAGACTTGTGTTAGGGCCCGATATGATCCGAGAAGCTGCCGACAATGTCGATTTTATCAAGAAACGATTACTTGCCGCTCAAAGCCGACAAAAGAGCCATGCCGATAGGAGAAGAAGAGATATATCCTTTGCAGTTGGCGACTATGTATATTTGAAAGTATTGCCGATGAGAGGAGTAATCCGGTTCGGTAAAACTGGAAAGTTGGCGCCCAAATTCATTGGTCCGTTTCCTATTCTGGAACGGATTGGAACTCTCGCTTATAGGGTCAAACTGCCTGATTGGTTGCCTGGAGTTCATGATGTATTTCACATATCTCAACTTCGAAAGCACGTTCATGATCCAGACTTGATCGTGGAAGAAGCAGCTCAACAGGATATTGAAATTACCCCTGAATTAGCTGTGAGAAGAGAGCCGCTAAAGATCATCGGCAAAGAAACCAAAGAGCTGAGGAACAAGAAGGTTCACTTAGTCAAAGTGCAATGGAGTGGAGATCCATGATATTATACTTGGGAAACTGAGGAGAGCATTCAAAAAGCTTATCCTAGGTGCCGAGTAGATATCTCTGATTGACTCCAGTGCAAGGTACATTTACCATACTTTGCATTACCAATTAGTTCTCTATTCTGTTGTTATTTTCTTTCCATGGATGTGCACTTTTAATTCTATAGTCTGAATGATTTTAAAAGAATATAGGAATTGATTTGTATGATTTTGAAAAGTTAAAAACAATTTGATTGTTGTTTGTGTTGTGTGATAGTAAATTTGATTAATTGAATTATTGAAACAATTGTTAATTTAATCAACAATAGAATAATGGTAGAATTTATTCATTTAAATCACACATTGAACTGATTTAAAAATAGATAGAAATATATATACTTGTGCATTATATATGTTTGAACAGGTAAAGGGATTAGCTGTTGAGTAAAGATTTTATTTGTGTGCCCGACAAATGGGTAAACCTTAATGAGTTGGATGCGAAATATTATTGTATCAACTCCTGTGAATGCCATTGGATGCGGAGTGCTGGTTATTCTAAGTGTAAAAAAATAAAATAATAAACATCGCCATAGGATAGTAACAATTAATTTTGAACTACACTACATGGCATACTTCTGAAGATAGGCATACTTCATCATATACCACATAAGCATTTGGTGCTTGTGTGACGAGGTGGAAGATTTACCATACGAGCGAGAGGCTTGTATGGCGATGACTATATTTTACAGGTTGAACTGATGACTGATATGGACTATTTAAATTATAATGATTAAATTGCCAGATTAATAAAACCCCACACGGGTCTGGAGTTGACAATAATCACGTCTCTCTAGTTATTAGATACGGCATATGGACTATTTATTTCCCATACGGGACGAGGTGACGAGGATTTATCCTCTGGAGCATTTAAAATACACACTCCCTCAGGCTTTGACAGGGTGACGAGAATTTATTCTCTGGAGTTATTATCTATACACGCTCCCCTGTAAACACCATAATATATCACTATAAATATGTGTATGCTTATTAGGATATATTGGGTACCTAATACGGCCCAATAAATTTCCAAACCCCTCCCCGTACAAAGGAGGTTATGGCGAAAATTTTCGAAAATTCCGGGTGTTAGCCAAATTTTTGAAGAATTTGAAAATTCTCAGAAACTGAAAAGTTGGAGAATGGAAGCCGGATTGAACGTAGAGTTGATTAATCAAACCACTTTCGACTTTGTTCCTTTTTGGGGACGAAAAGTTTTAAGTGGGGGAGATTGTAATGACCCAGAAAATCTGAACCAATTTAAATTTTTTAAATTGGCTAAAATAATGGATTTTAAATATTTAAAATAAATATTTTAAATAATAGCAATGAAAAATGAGTTTGAATCGACGTTTGAAAACGAATATAATTAATTATAATTATATACATGGCCTGAAATGGCGCTGCAGTTTCAAAAATTGAATTCAAACTTTGTCGGACTGTACCGGGTGCAAAACAAAACGGATTTGAGTGAAACCAAAAATATTTAAATCTGTTGTGAATACCTTTCTAACGAATCTGAAAAATCGAATTTTCATAGCGGAAAGCAAAAGTTATGGCCAAATAAATTTTCAGAAAGGTCGCTATGGACTTTATATAGCCCGTGAAATTGGCCATTTTGCATACGACCTCGGAATTCGACGAAACCACTTTTGTTGGATCCGGGATGTGAAGTTATTGCTAGGTTTCAAATTTCATAATTTTTGAAGCTAGTATGTGAGCGTGGCAAAGGAAAACGTGTTTTGGTCAATTATATTTAAATTGGATCGACCAGAAATGGGCCTTTTTGAAAACGGTCTCAGAATTCGACGAAACTAGTTTTGTTGGGACCGTATCGTCAAAACATAACTAGATTTATTTTTCTGGAATTTTTCGAATTAGTTTGTGGCCCTGGCAAATTGAAATGCATGTTCAAATCAAATATTGAATGTTTTATATTTTAATTTGAAGGAAAACTGACTGAACAGTCGAATGGGCCTACGAAACATATCCCATTGTGTTCGGAATGGGGGTAAAACGCTGGGGACGACAGTCATTAGGTTTAGATTGGTGGTCGTGTCAGAAAACCCCTTTAAAACCCACCGGCCAATCAGAATTAAAAAAAAGAGAGAACCTTCTCTCCTCCTTTTCTTTTGATCTGCTCAATGAAATCCAACACCATAGTTATGGTTTTTGTAGTGCTTCGCAAGATCTTCAAATCCATATAGGGTTTGAAATTTTTCGTTCTGAATCAAGGGAGATATCGTGCTCGAAAGTCGAGCATTTCAAATCGCCGTCGCCGACGCCGCCTCCGATCACCGGAGTTCGCCGCTCCACCGCGCGCAGGCGCGCCCCACTTCCCCCTTCGATGTTGTACCCTCCGATCCTCGCATCGCTTCATGGATTTCGCGAAAAATCCAAACCTAGTTTTGAACGAAAGAGTTGAGGTACGGCCTTGTTTATTTTCAACTGTTTTAACACCTTTAAACCGTTGCAAACTTTGAAAAATCATATCTTTTTCATTTCTTGACGAAATTATGAAACATGAAACATCATGACCGTGTGGACGTCTTCTACATTTTAGAAGAGACCGCATATTTTTCTGAGCTTTCTGCTATTTTTGGTGGAGTGGAACCCAATGTGAGATTTCTAATTTATAAATGATATGGAAAACGACGATGTATAAATTATATACTCGATGTATGAGTTATATAAGCGTTGTACACCTCATGTATAAGCGTTGTATAAGTTGTACGTTCGATGTATAAGTTATATATGCGTTGTAGAAATTATATATGTGTTGAAATAGAAGTGAATTGCTACATATAAATAAATATATATATATACGCCCCTCGTCCACAAACCATGGACGATATTTATTGGTTGTGATTGGTGTGAAAATTGATTGATAGCGAATGGTTGATTTGGATTGTTTGTGGTTGATATTGATTGATTATGGTTGAAAAATACCCGTTAGTGGTTGAGAAATATTTGGTTGAAATCACATAGGATTAGTTTGTGGAAATGAAATAAATATACATGCCGCCTGCGTGCGAACTAGATGCATGATCCCCATTGTCAAAAACCGCGAGGTTTTAAGGTAGAGCGAGGAGCCGTACTAGGGACGGTCCCGGTTTTAACTACCCTGCCGTTATGCTGCCGAAATTTTGAATAATATTCATGTGTTTGAATTATTTTCATTTGTTGAAACTATATTTATTCGTTGAATAGAAAACCTTCATGTGTTGAATTGAAACTCATTCGTTGAATAGAAATTCATGTGTTGAATGGTATTCGTGTTTTAAATATAAAAATCACATTTTTATCCATATATATAAACTATAGAAAACATTCATGTGTTGAATCGATATTCATTCGTTGAATAGAAATTCATGTGTTGAATGGTATTCGTGTTTTAAATATAAAAATCACATTTTTATCTATACATATAAACTATAGAAAATCTTCATGTGTTGAATCGATATTCATTCGTTGAATTGAAATTCATGTGTTGAATGGTATTCATATTTTTGAAATAAATTGTTTTATAATAAAAATCACATTTTTATCATCTATATGAACTGTATAAATTAATCTTGTTTTGAAAGAAATTGTTTTATAAAAAAAATCACATTTTTATTACCTATATGATCTATATAAAATAATAGTGTTTTGAAATGAATTGTTTTACAATAAAAATCACATTTTTATTATATACATGAATTGGTAAAAATAGTGAAGTGTTGAAATAGAAGCCAGTTAGATAAAAATATCATTTTTATCAAATGTATGAAAAGAATATAGCTTTGAAATCGAAGAATCGATATATTTATATAAATAGAATTAAAATATATCGAATGACGACGCTGCAGTTCGTATTTTGAAACCGTGATTTCAAACGATTATACCGGGAGATCCGACCATCGGATTTCCCTGAAATCGCAACCGTTGGGTTCGCTTTGGAAATATCTTTCCAACGGCACCAACTTTGTAAAAATCCAACGGTTGGATTGTCTGGAATGTTTAATTCAAATCTGAAAAAAAACAGCGCCAGAATCGATTATATATATATAATATAACTATATTTAATCGAATAACGACGCTGCAGTTCGTATCTTGAAATCGAAACTTCAAACGATTATACCGGGAGATCCGACCGTCGGATTTTCCCGAAACTGGAACCGTTGGATTCGTTTTGAAAAGATCTTTCTAATGATGTAAATTTTGTGAAGATCCAACGGTTAGATTTTCAGATATGTGTAAATCAGATCTGAAGAAAAACAGCGCCACGGTCGCGTTATGGCCCGAAGCGCCGTTTTAAATAAATTGGCTATTTTAAAATAAATAAAAATAGCGATAAATCATTATAAAATATTATATATGATATGGATGTGATTTAGAAATTAACTGAACGTTGGCTTAGTCGAATGGTTTCCTGGGTGTTGATCTGATGTAGGTTTCGGCCTTCGGGGTTAATATTTGGGAAATCGTTCTCTTACTGATTGACGGTTAGTGACTAATGAATTGAAATGATGCGTGTGTATGTTAGTGTTGCACTTGTTTATTATATACGCGAGTTGCTCAGAAATACCGGGTTTATCCATTCTGAATAACTGAATCGACGATAAGAAATCGAAGATAAAGACGGTGGTCAAAGACCGGAGATCTTCACCTCGTTTGGATGGTAACCGAGGTCCTGATTGGGAGGCATCCCGAAATATGGATAATGAGTGGTGATCGTCCAAACGTACGTGGTGATCGATGGGTTTGCGAGGTATTTAGTGCCTCCGGTTTCGTTCAGACCAAGAACGGACTTGCAAATGGACAGTGTGTCTGACATTGGAATTTATTCAGTGTTATTGATAACCATCAGTTGCACGGTGTGAATTTCCTGTGTGGCGTGCTTAGATGCAGTGATCAGGGCTTCTGTTGAAAAGCAAAGTCTTGTGGTGATGATCAAAGCACCGCCTGTGTGGCGTAGCTTTGTGTATAACGTGAAATCGTGAGCCTCACCCCCCGGTATGAACCAGAAACGGGAGAGGACATCAGGGAGGACCTGCGTTTCTTTCTAGCTAGAAGTGGCATCAGTGGTTTTACACGCCCTGACGAGTTTGACTTATGTGGTTGTTACTGTTGCGAGGCGCCTCGGTTAGATCGGACGATCCGGGTCCGATTGAGCCATTCGTTGGCTCATTTACACCCCAAAGGGTGGGGAAACGCAATGTTCAGGAATTTTAATCCACATCAGTGGACCGGCCCTGACGATCCAAGGGCCACTCGAGCTCTGATCCTGAGTGGCGGGCTAGAGCGTCTCGAAGTCGGTAAGGACTATCTTTTGCCTTGGTTCATGACGGAAATCCAATTTCCAAATACGTGACTGTACGGTTTTGATTGTATACCTATATATGGCGACATAGTGGTATGGGGCATTAATGCCGTCTATGATTGATATTTATGATTTGAAATTGTTTTTAAAACATATAAACACTAGCAATAATATCAAATGCTTTTGTTTTATTCGTATCAAGCATACTTTGGCCGTTATAAGGTAAAAACTCTAACCTCCGGTTTGCGTTGCATTGTGTGATGGGAACTGAGTCTTATAATGGCTTCATTTTTATAAAAAGCATTGCGATGTTTAAAAGAATGATTTATTTTTAAAGCACTGGCAATCCAATGGAGTAAACCCGTTCCACGAAAGTGGCGTGGTCCTGTGATTAGCCATATTATAAATGTGTTGAGTAGATTTCTCATACCAGTCCCATGACTGACTCGTAGTTTGTTTCACTTTCAAACTCGGGTGCCCCTTTTTCTACATGGGCAGCCTTGTATTTAGGTTTAGCTGGCTTTCTCTGGATAGCTGGAGCGGAAGATGGATTCTACCATATATCTCTTTTTATGCTGTTCAGCTCCTATTGTACATTATGTTTGTTTTCCGCTGTAGACATATATGTATAGTTGAACTGTAATTGTACTAAGTAAGATCCTGTATACTGTGTAACTCTGATGATTACTTTTATCCAGTATATTCTATTGTTCATTATCTGTTGTATTTATTTAATTCTGTTATGCTATTATCTGTTTCTGTGTTATATTCCAAAGATTACCCTTGTCTCCGTCTGTACGGGAAATGGGGTCGTCACACAGGGTCGGTCCACACATACGTTAGTGGATTGGTTATTCCTGAACAATATGTTTCCCCGCCCTATGTGGCATAAATCCATTCATTGGCCCCGTAGTGACCAATATATCCGAGGTACCTCGCTTTCCATCAGCCACATAAGTAAAAATGCTAGATCTTGTAAATCCCTGACACCACTTCTAGCTAGAAAGAAACGCATGTCCTCGATGCTGTCTGTCTCCCGTTTCTGGTTCACATCGGGGTGTAAGGCTCGCGAATTAACGCTATACAAAAAGCGGCGCTATATTAAAGCTATGCTTTGATCATCAACCATAAGACTCTGCTTTTCAATAGAATCCTTGATCATTTGCCACTCAGGCATGCCACCTAGGCAATTCATGCCATGCGACTAATGTCTATCGATATATAACCTCTAAGCTCATACGTCTCAGAGAAGGGTGTTAAGCAAGAGAATAAATTCTCCGCCACCAAACAGATATATATTTAACAGAGATCAATCAACACAGATTAAAATCCAATGTCAGACACACAGTCCATTTACAAGTTCGTTCTGGGTCTGAATGAGACCGGAGGCACCTTATTCCTCGTTCTATATGTCCAATACGGAAGAGAAGCCCTCGCATATCCGTCGATCTCCAAGTACGTCTGGACGATCACCACTTATTACCTCGTCTTAGGTGTACAGCCCAATCAAGACATCAGTAATCATCCAAATGATGTGAAGACCTCCGTTCTTCAACCATCGTCTTCATCATCGAATTATCGTCATATCAGTTATTCAGAATGGTATAAACCCGGCCTTTCCAAATAACTCGCGTATATAATAAACAAGTGCTAAAAAACACAACGTATGCCTCATTCCAATCCAGAATATTCTTTAATTCAAATATTCTTATACTTTGGGAAAGGTTCCCATTAATTTTATCAAAAAAAAATCCTTTTAAATTTATTCTTTAATCTTCCTTTGGATTTCAATTCTAAACCAAATTAAGGTTTACAACTAGTCGGGATTAACGAGCCATACCGATGTAATCATTTGTTTAATTTCCTAATCCCAACCTATTCATCCCATGGAGCAAAACTGGTAGTAATATGTATCTAACACCACGGTGTTATCGGTAAATTTAATTACCATTTCACATTAAAATCTAATTAAAGATTTAACTATCGCTTGGAGCAAAACTGGTGATACTCCATTCTCGATCATTTCTCAGATTTGATTATTTAAATTATCATATCCTCATTTCAATCTAATTAAAGATTCATTAAAACTCTAATACAGTTTTAATCTCAAAAATCATTTCTTAATTATTATTTGTTCAACTCCTAGGAAAATCAATCATGTCATTAACTGGGTTAAAGAACGAATGTCATTTAAAACACAGTTCACGATAAACCCAAAAGCACATTCCATTAATTATGGAATCTTAACAGAAAACAGATCAATATATATAATCGATATAAACTTCCGTATCCAACCAATAATATAAATAAAATAATGGCAAAACCTTTTAAATTCCATATATAGTAATGGTCTTCCTCCACAGAAGCTCACTCTGATTTTTACCAAATCAAATTCCATTCCATTCCAATTTATTTTATTAAATTGGAAAACTTTACTTTGGAAATTCCTAATAAATCTTAATAAAAGATTTATAAATTCCAAATCATATTTCACTGCAAATCGGGTTAAAGAACGAATATCGTTAAAAACACAGTTCATAATAAATCCAATTCACATTTCATTTCAATTCCAATTAAATGTTAATTAATTGGTATTCTTCTCTAAATCTTAATTAAAAGATTTATTCTTTTCTTATCTGGGTTTAAGAATAGTGTTATATAAGACACCTGCTCACGGCAAACCCAAAATCATATTCAGTTAATAATCGGGTCAAAGAACAAGTGTTATTTAAAACACCGTTCACGGTAAACCCAAAAATCCAATTTCAGTTTAATTCCAATTAAATATTAATTAATTGGTAAACTTCATTAAATCTTAATAAAAAGATTTAATTTTTTTCTCAACTAGGTTTAAGAACAGTGTTATTTAAGACACCTGTTCACGACAAACCCAAAATCCAATAAAATATTAAATACAAGGCTTTGAATAGAAATTATGTCGGCTTATATTCAATATCAAATCCTGAAATCAACAAATATCGTATTGGGAATAACGATATATATATCTTCCAAGTTCCTCCACAATATTCGTATAATCATGGAAACCAATATCGAAATATTCCGTAGACAATTTCGATTCAAATCCATTCCAATTCATTTATTGGAAAAATTCTGGTTATATTAAAACCATTTTCTCAATCCAATTTATTTATTTAAAAATTATTGGATTCTAATTTTAGTTAATAACTAGTTCATTTCAACAAAAATATTTTTTTATCTTTTCAAATATGGAATTTTTCATCATAATTCTTTCCAAATCATTTATTGTGATTTTACACAAATTATTAATACTTTTAATAATTTTATCAAGGCCCGTACAGTCGATTTCCATAAACGGTCATCGAACTGCACTTATAACTACCTTTTCCAAATTTGATTTGGATATAATTCCAAATCCGACCGTTAGATTTCAAATCTCTTATATTCATTGGAAATCTCTTTTAGATACGAACCCAATGGTTCCAGTTTTAGGAGAATTCGACGGTCGGATCTCCCATAACGTCAATTCGAAGTCAATGGTCGAAATTCGCGAACGGTCGCTGCACGGCGCGTTCTACTCAGGCCATTAATTATATATATACATATATATATATATTATATTGCCGATTTCTATTTAAAGCGTATTTTAAAAATCGTTTTAAATTCTTTTGAAAAACAATTTCAACTTCATATTCAATTTTAAATCAAAACTGAATATTCCATATTATTAATATATAAATGATAATATTTTCAAAACATTAAATTTTGAAATAACTTCCTTTTTCGATATTCATTATAAAAATGAATAAAATCGATATAAATATCGTTCACGTCAAAATGACGCATATCTAATCAACCACGACTATATATATTTAAATATTTTTGTGTCCATCCAAAATCAGACATCAAAATCAAATTTTGATCTTTTACTGAATATTATTTTAAAATATTCGTTATTTTACATTATTCAACACATGAATATTTTTAATCCTCTTTCTGAATATTATTTTAAAATATCCATTATTTTCCAAATTCGAATGGGACCCAATCAATTACCATATAATGTTATTTATATGGATTCCATACAACACATGTATATCATAACATGATAAACAATCAACCATCATCCAAAGTGCATCACACTACTGCATAAGCATTAAATATAAATAATTAACGCTTACAACATCCTGTCAACCAGTCGATCGACATATAACTAAATAATTGTGATTAGTGTACGTCAAATATCATCCCAATACCCGTGTGGGTTTCAATCAACAAACACTGAATATTATTTGTGCAATTGGGCGATGTGTAAAATATATCGTCCCAATCCATATCAGTAAAATAGGTGTACATAAACAAATCATCTGATTTGTAAATGAATATTTATTTTATTCATATACACGTTAAAAATTATATTTTTAATGATAAAACATTTTATTCACCACATGAATATTTTATTTTCCATTACACATCACATTAAATTTCCAAAACACAATACAATCAAATAAGTTGTGACGACCCAAACTTCCCAGTAAAGGAAAGGCTAGATTGCCTTGAGAACAACACACATCAGAATACAAACTGAAGAACATTTTATTGCTGATTACAACAATTACATCAGAGTACAAGAATGTAACAAAGAATGAATACTTATTATTTAATAGAAATACAATAATATCAGAGTTTTAAATTACATTTAAATAGCAGCGGAAAGTTAATAGAAATATACAACTGAAAGGAATACACGGATACAGTGCTTTCCGAATACCACTTCAGCTGTAAGCTAGGATCCTGTAAACATATCTGCAAAAAGCTACTCGACTGCCCGTGTGGAAAATATGGGCACCCGAGTTTGCCAGTGAAACAAACTACAGGTCAGTCATGGGACTGGTATTAGAAATCTAACTTAACTTATCTAATAAATATGGCTAATCATAGGACCACGCCGCTAACGCGGAACAGGTTTACTCCATTGGATTGCCAGTGCATAAAATAAAGTAAATCGTTAAACAGCGCAATGCTTTTTAGAAAAATGAAACCATTATAAGACCCAAGTCCCATCACATAATGCAACGCAAACCGGAGGATAGGGTTTTACCTTATAATGGTCAAAAGATGCTTGATACGGTAAAACGGATTTAGTATTAGTGTGTATATATGGGTATATATATTTCAAAAACAATTTCAATCATAATGTATCAATCATAGACGACATAGTACCCCATCCTACTATGTCGCCATACTAGTTCTACAATCAAAACCGCAAGGTCGTATTGGAAATTGGGTTTCCATCATGAGTCGAGACTAGAGGCAAGCTCCTCTCCGATTCGAGACACTCTAGCAAATGCCTGAGGATCCCCCGCAGCGAACCCTTGGAGCGGTAGGGCCGGTCCCCGCCTATCGGCAGTGGATTAGTTATGCCTGAACACACGTTTCCCGGTTCCTTTGAACCTATAGTATAACCAATAACGGCCTATAAAAATCTGAGGCGCCTCAAAATCCATCATCTACATAAGTAAAATGTCAGCGTTGGTAGGTCCCTGACATCACTCTAGCTAGAAAGAAACGTGTGCACTCCCTACGGTCCGTATCCCGTTTTTGACTCATACCGGGGTGTGAGGCTCGCGAAGTCACGATATACACAAAGTTATGCTGTAATAGGCTATACTTTGATCATCCCACAAGGCCCTGCTTTTCAACAAAAGCCTTGATCATTTGCATCTTGGCGTGCCACATTGACAATTCACGCCATGCGATCAATTACTATTAATATATACCAGGGTGTTAAGTAGAGAATAAATCATCCACCACCAAACAGACATACATTAATAACAATCAATTTAATTCACATGGAACGAAGTCCAATGTCAGACACGCATCCATTTACAAGCTTATGCTCTGGGTCTGAGCGAAAACCAAATCCGAACAATCAACAATAGTCCGGACGGCCACCACTGAAGCCCCTTCAACGTAGCTACTCCCATCAAGGGTCTCTGTAGCAACACGTCCATTCTATGTGAAGATCGTCGGTCTTCAACCACCGTCTTCATCTTCGACTCTTCATCGTCGTAGTGATTATCCGGAATGGGTTAAACCCGGTCTTTCCGAATAACTTGCGTATTTTTATAATCAAGTACTATAAAAACACATCCAACGCCTCATTCCAATTCAAAATATTCTTTTAAATAAAATATTCAAATTATTCTATCAAAGATAAATTCTTCAACTTTATTCTTAAATCTTCCATTTAAAGATTTATTAAGAACCCAATTTGGTTTTAAATATCACAAATCATTATTCAATGATTAATTAAATTTAAGAAATTTATCTTATCTTTAACTGGGTTAAAGAACTAATGTCATTTAAAACATAGTTCACGGTAAACCCAAAATCATCTTCCATAAAATATGGAATCTTCGCAGAAATCAAATCAATATATAATCGTAATAAATTTCTGTATCCGACCAATAATATAAATGGAATAACGGCAAAGCCTCTTAAATTCCATATGTAGTATCGGTCTTCCTTTACAGAAACTTATCTCGATTATTATTAATTCGAATTCCATTCAATTCCAATTTAATATATTAAATTGGAAAACTTGGCTTTAGGAAAATTCCCATTTAAATCTAAATAAAAGATTTCCAAATCATATTTTTACTGTCAGTTGGGTTAAAGAACACATGTCACTTAAAAATATGGTTCACAATAAACCCAACTCACGTTTCATCTTATTTCAATTACCCTAAATATAATCGAAAACTTTAATAATCTAAATTAAAAGATTATTCTTTTCATATGGGGTTTAAGAACAGTGTTATTTAAGACACTATTCACGACAAACCCAAAATCACATTTATTTAATTTAATTTCAATTAAATTTATTGACAAATTGGAAAACTACATTAAATCTAAATTTAATGATCTATTCTAGTTAATAATTAGTTCATTTAATAAAAAAAAATATTTTTCTAAAATATATTCTTTTATTGGAATGTGACTCAAACAACAACCATATTTGGCATGTTATCAACAATTATGATAAATAATTATCAGACACCCAAATGACGACCAAAGTGGAATTTTTAACTGTGTGAGCATTAAAGTAAATAACTAATGCTCATCACAGACTGCCAATCCATCGATTGACAGATAATTAAATATTGGGATTAGTGTGTGTCCAATATCATCCCAATAACCGTGTGGGGTTTCATCCATCAAACAAATAATAAATTATTTGTGCACTTGGGCGATGTGTAAAAATAGTCATCCCAATCACATAAACAAGTCGGGTAACTTGTAAATGGTAGTGTAATATTAAATTAAATATACAAAAATTTATCTCTAATACATTTAACATTTCCATATAACAAACATATATTTCAAACCATCGCTAACATCATATTTTTAATATATGATCTTTTTATTATAGCTAATCGACAATAAAAATATTAACTTCTATTTCTAATCTTTTGTGTAATCCTTTTCAATGACCAAAAATGTATATTTTGGTGTAAACCTTTTTAAATGGCCAAAAATGTATATTTTGGTTCCATTCTTTTTTAAATGACAAAAATGAATATCTTGGTCTTTTACCTTTTAAATGAATAATGACTATATTCTAATCTCATTCTTCTTAAATGATAAAATGAATGTTTCTATTCCCATTCTATTACATTTAATAAAAATGAATGTTTTTATTTCATTCTTTTACATTTGAAAAAAATGAATGTTTTTATTCCATTCTTTTACCTTTGACCAAAAATGCAAAATTTTATCACTCTTACAGTTGATAAAAATGCATATTTTTCTCATTCTTTTACATTTGATGAAAATGTTTATTTTCTTATTCTTTTACATTTGGTAGAAATGTATATTTTTCTTATTCCTTTACATTTGATAAAAATGTATATTTTTTTCTTTTCAATAATCATGTTTCATAAAAATGTGATTTTTATTTCTATGATCATTTCTAAACAAAAGGTCCTTCTTGTCTTTCTAATGTACAAAAATGTTCTTTTTAATCCTATTTAACATTTTTAAACAAAATGTTATCCTATTTAACATTTTTAAACAAAATGTTCATTACTAACTCATTCTCTTTTTAATGTATAAAAATATACATTTTCAATTCATAACTTTTTAATGTATAGAACTATACATTTTCATTTCATAACTTGTTAATGTATGAAAATAAACATTTTTAACTTCCTCTTTTTAATGTTAACAAAAATGTTAATTCTTATCAAATCCTTTTAATGTTAACAAAATGTAGATTTTTAACTAATCAAATTCTAATAAAAAGGTTGACCTTTTTCACTACTCAAATTCTGACAAAAAATGTAATTCTTTTCACTGCTCAAATTCTGACAAATAATGTAATCCTTTTGTTTGGTCTATTCTTATTCAACAAAAATGTGGATTTTTGTTTGCTAATCAAGTTTTGGCAAAAATGTTGTTTTTGTTCACTAATCAAATTTTGGCAAAAGTGTTTATTTTAATTCTTTATAATCTAATTAACAAAAATATTAAATTTGTCCTTTTTATTTTAATTTACATTTTCTAACAGAAATGTACTTTATATTCTAATATTCATTTTCTCATAAAAATGTACTTTTTAATCTAATTCACATTTTCTAACAAAAATGTACTTTTGAATCTAATTTACATTTTCTAACAAAGGTATACTTTTTAATCTAATATTTTATATGTAAACAATATTACCTAGAAATGATGTCTTGCAATTCTAATATTTTATATGTCAATAGTATTACATAAAAATTTAACTTGAAATTCTAATCTTTTAAATATAAACAATATTACGCAAAAATGTAATAATGAAAATCAAATCTTTTAAATGAAAATATAACTACATTAAAAATGCAATCTTTTAATTTGAAAACAGATTACATAAAAAAATGCAACTTTGAAATTAGTTCCTTTTTCTTTTTCTATTGTCTCTAATTTGAAAATAAAAATAAAAAGGCGTCTATAAAAATCTATTCTTTTTTTTATGTAGACAGTACTGCATCAAAATGTGTATTCTATTTTGTTGAAAATCTAGTTCAGCAAAATAACATAAAAATGTTAATTCTATTTTTGTTGAAAAACTAGTTCAACAAAGTAACACAAAAATATGTATTCATGTTTTATTGCAAAATTTGACTCAACAAAAATGAATATTAGGTTTGATTCATTTTTATGTTAAAATGGTTGTTTTAACAAATTAACGAAATCCTGTGTTCCATGTATGTTGAAAAGTCAAATTCAACAAATTTACGAAATTTGTTGTTCTATACATTTGACCTATTTATATAAACAAAAACTATATATATATATATTTCTTTTATAATCAAATTCTAACTGATAGAAATGTTTTCAACAGTGAAATAAATATCACCACATACATCATCAAGCACACAGATGGATATTGTACATTTAACACAGAATAATAACAGTATGAATTTACTGTAAATTAATAACAATAATTTCCAAAAAAAAATTATTATAGAGGAAAGAAATAAATAAATTTATCACATTGCTATTTAGATCTGAATTTTCCTCAATTTTCAACATGCTCGGTTTCAACTCTAGTCAGCTTCATAACGTAGATCTAATCCATACGAGTCCAACACTTTTTGTTTCGTTCGATTTCATTGCTGCATAAGGAAGTTATGGTTTTATGAAGGTTATAAACAATTTTATATTAAATTATATTAATAAAATAAGGTTAACACCCTTCTTCTTCCCTACCAGAAAATCGGCCGCACCCTTTTCCTTTACTGTTCAAAACTAGGGCTTCAAATTTCGACCAGCACAGTCAGCGAGAGGGTGATCGGAGGGCGAGGTCTGGTCGGCCTTGGAGAGGCGCGTGCTCGGCCGGAACTGGGGCCCACTCGACGGCGCTCAGGAGGCACGACGGCGGTTCGTTTGGAGTGACTTCACGGTGGCGGCTTGGGCGGTATACTCCACTTTGAAGGGCCAAATCCGTATGGATGTGAAGGTGTTTCGATCTTCTATGAAATTGTCAAAAGGGTGGATGGGTTTTAGCAAGTGGATGAGGAGATTTTGGGGGAAGAATATGGGAGTGTATCGGCCATCGAAGAAGGAGAAAGCGGCGACTGCAGAATTGTGTACGGGAGAATTAGGTTTAGAGTATTTTAACCATATTTCTCATGGTATTTATACTAGTATTTTATATTATTTATTTATTTTAATTCAAGAAAATGGTTGTTCGTTGATACCAACACCGAATCAAACCCAACGAATGTCGCCCCCAGCTAATAACCCCCGTCCCGGACACAATGGAATATGTTTCGTAACCCAGTTCGACTGTTACGATATGTTTTTCTTTAAATTGAATTATAAATCATTTAATTATTAAATTCAAACGTACATTTTAAATTACCGAGGCCACATACGGACTCTAAAAATTACAGAAAAATTATTTCTAGTTATGTTTTGACGATACGGTTCTAACAAGACTAATTTCGTCGAATTCTGAGACTGTTTGAAAAATGGCCATTTTCGAGTCGATTAAATTTGACTGAAACTGACAAAACACGTTTTCCTTTTCCACGCTCACATATTAATTCGAAAAATTATGAAAATTGAAACCTAGCAATAATTTGACATTCTGGTTCCAACAAAAGTGGTTTCATCGAAAACCGAGGTCGTTTGAAAAATGACTATTTTCAAGGCCAATATATTTAATTAAAATATATATAAATTCTACAGCGACTTTTCTAAATTTTAAACTGGGCATAACTTTTGATTTTTAAAGGTAAATTTCAATTTCTTACATTCGTTTGAAAGATATGATTAAACAGATTAAAATATTTTTGGTTTCGCTCAATTCTGATTTAAAATGAATCCTGTACAGTCAGTTAAAGTTCAAATTCAAAATTTCAAACTACGGCGCTGTTTTAAACTCCTATAAATAGTTAAATTAAATTTATTCATTTTAAACTAAATTTTTAGTCGTTATTATTTAAAAATAGATTATTTATACATTAAAATCACTAAAATTTCTAAAATAAAAATTTTAAATTGGCCCCAAATTCTAGGTCGTTACACAAGTCGTCCATGGTCTACAGACGATGGGTGTCGGGTGCTGCTAAGCATCGGCTGCATCCTAGAATATATTTTAACTAGAAAGTATTAAGGTGAGAAGTTCTCACCTTGGGTTTCCACTACGCCATGCTTTGTTATCGCTCAGATTCGCTGTTCTGATTCCAACGCAATCTGTTTCACGAAATTTATTTTAAAAATCATATATTTAGTCAACGATATTTATATTTAAAAATCTCATTTTTATTCCACTATCTTTATAATAAAAATCATATTTTTATTTCGCTTTCACATATATAAAAATCTCAACTTTATCTCGCTTTCATATATATAAAAATCTAATTGTTACCGTATCTCTACACATATAAAAATCAGATTTTTTTCAATGCTATTTATATATAAAATCTCTGTTTTTTTATACTGCTAATTACATATAAAATACTAAATTAACTAAAATAAAAAAACTCACTGTTATTCATCAGGGGAGGGAAGAGGGGGGTTTCAGAGGGGCGGCGCGTTCTGATCATCGGCGGTGCGGTTGTGGGCGCAGAGGGCGGACCAGTGGTGGTGTGGGGGTTGTCTTCCTCGATTTGGGCTAGGATTCTAATGGAGAAAAGGGCGGTCTAGCGATCGGCGTAGTAGTGGGGAGGGGCAACGCGGCGAACGATGGTCGGAGGCGCATTGGAGGGGAGCAGCGGTTTTTTTTAGATCTAGAGTTATGGGGAGAGAATGTGAGGGAGGTGGTGTGTTATTATATATATAATTATATTATCTTAGTTTTATTTTTAATTCTAAAAAGTAACTTTCCATACGAACCCCAAATCCAAACGATCGACTGTCATCCCTAGCTGATTACCCCCATTCCGAACACAATGGGATATGTCCCATAAGCTAATTCGGCTGTTACGATCATTTTTCATCAAAATTAATATATAATCGTTTAATATTCAATTTGAACGTACATTTTACTTTATCGGGGCCACACACTGATTCCAAAAATTACCAAAAAATAAATCTAGCTATGTTTAGACGATACGGTCCTAACAAAACTAATTTCATCAAATTTTGAGAGCATGCGGAAAATGGTCATTTTCTGGTCGATCCAATTCAATTGAAATTGACAAAACACGATTTCTTTTGCCACGCTCACATATTAATTCCAAAAATTATGAAAATTGGAATCTAACAATAATTTGACATTATGGATCCAACAAATGTGGTTTCATCGAAAACGCAGGTCGTTTGCAAAATGGCTATTTTTAAGGGATTTATATATATTAAAATATATATAAATTCCGCATCGACTTTTCTGAATTTTAAACTGGACATATCTTATGATTTATAAAGTGAAATTTCAGTTTCATACATTCGTTAGAAAGATATTATTAAACAGATTCTAATATTTCTTGTTTCGTCCAATTCTGACTTATATTGAATTCTGTATATTCAATCGAAATTTAACATCGAATTTTCAAACTACCACGCTATTTCAGGCTCGTTATATAATTAAAATAAATTTACTCATTCTCACTTCGTTTTAAATAATTTTTTAGTAGTTATTATTTAAAATATTTCATTTTAAATAATCAAAATCCATTAGAATTGCTAAAATAAAATTTTTAAATTGGTTCCGATTTTCCGGGTTGTTACAACACCCTCACTTAAAAAAAATTCGTCCTCGAAAAGGAACGAAGCTGAAATTTGTTTTATTAATCAACTCAACTTTTATTCTTGCTTTCATTCTTCAACTTTTCAGTCTCTAAGAATTTCTGTTTTTTCAAAAATTTGGCTAACACCATAATTTTTCGAAAAAAATCGCCATAACCTCCTTTGTACGGGGAGACATTTAAAACAACCACTTGCCTCACAGGGTGCTCACCAATCTAAAGGAAAAAGAAAATGCCAAGCGGCCAGCCTTAGGCTAATAAAATCTTTAAAAGAAAAAGAAAATGCCAAGCGGCAAACCTTAGGCTCATGAAATCTTTAAAAGAAAAAGAAAATGCCAAGCGCCCAGCCTTAGGCTCATAAAATCTTTAAAAGAAAAAGCAAATGCCAAGCGGCCAGGCTTAGGCTCATAAATCTTTAAAAGAAAAAGGAAATGCCAAGCGACCAGCCTTAGGCTCATAAAATCACCAAAACCCAAGAAAATAGTAAACATGTACCTATTTGTCAAGCATACAATTTTATTCCTTTGCTAAGCTTCCCTGCTATGACTTGTTCAATATATATGCATGTACATGTATGCAATTTCAACCAATTTCAATTTGGCTAATTAACCTTACATTCTCTTATTGGTCTTATCAATTGAATATTTTTATTAATCAAATTAATAATCAAACAACACAACCAGCAATCAATTAGTTGGTTAACGTTTCAAATTCATAATTTTTTATATACCCAAAAATCATGTTTTTGGTGCCAAATCACAACAAAAACCCTATCTAAATTTTGGTTCTCACACCACTCAATTGGAAATTTATAGATATCCCACTTTCAAAACTCGAACACAAGCACTGATGATTCTATATCAATCTTCAGGATTATCTCCGGGCGAGTAGAGTGTGATTCTATATCTATCCAGTATATTTAAGACTTCGAATACACGTTAATTACGTGTATATTCAAAATCTTCATATACTCGATTGTCCAAATCAATCTAAAATAAATATTCAAATACAAATAATAAGGCGTAATCTTCGAAAATTAAAATTGTTTTCATATTTATTTAAAAAATAACACTCTTCAGACTCATTCTAGGATACTATTGATCCTATCTATGACGAGTCATTCTCATTGGATATTACTAATCCAATATCTCATGAATTCTTTCGTTTGGTTCTAATGTGTCTTGTTCTCGAGCTTTGTGAACCAAAGCTCTAGTACCAACTGAGACAACCCAAACTTCCGCGAGAAGGAAAGCCCGGATTGAACTGAGAACACGACAAATCAGAACACAAACAAAAGAACATTTCATTGCTTATTACAACAAATTCCATCAGAATACAAGAATGTAACATAGTATGAATAAATAATATACATTTGATAAATATCAGAGATTTAAATTACATTTAAATACATAGCAGCAGAAAAAGAATACAAAACACATCTGAAAGAAATACACAGATATAGTGCTTTCCGAATATCACTTCAGCAATAAACCAGGATCCTGTGAATATAATATCTGCAAAAACCCAACTACTAGCTGCCCATGTGGAAAATGGGAGCACCGAGAGTTTAGGTTAAAACAATAAACTCTAGGTCAATCATGTGGCTGGTGTGAGAACTAAAACGGTTATTAATTTGATTTTAAAGTTAGGTAAATCAAGGGACCACGCCGTATAACACGGAACGTGTTTACCCCAAGAATATCAGTGCATAAAACAAACAATGCAATGCTAAATAAAGAACGATGAAGCTATTATAAGACTCAGGTCCCATCACACAATGCAACATAAGCCGGAGGATAGGGTTTTCACCTTATAACAGCCAAAAATGATTGGTACGTGAAATTTCATATTTTATTATTACTATAAGTGCATAGTGTCAAGACAACTTCAAATATAAATGTATCAATCATATACGGCATGAGTGCCCCATCCCACTATGTCGTCATACTAGGCTCTACAATCAAAACCGATATGTCGTATTGGAAGTTGGATTTCCATCATGAACCAAGGCAAGGGATCGTCCTTACCAAATTCGATACACTCTATCCCGTGCCTCAGGACAAGTACTCTGTCAAGTCCTTAGGAGCGCCAGGGCCGGTCCACACATACATTAGTGGATTGGTTAATCTTGAACAATATGTTTCCCCGCCCTATGGGGCATAAATCCGTCAATTGGCGCAGTAGTGACCAATATATCCGAGGAACCTCGCTTTCCATCATCTACATAACTAAAAAAGTCTGAGCTTGTAAAACCCTAACACAACTTCTAGCTAGAAAGAAACACATGTCCTCTCTGCTGTCCTTCTCCTGTTTCTGGTTCACATCGGGTGTGAGGCTCGCTAATTAACGCTATACACAAAGCTGCGCTATATTAAAGCTATGCTTTGATCATCAACCACAAGACTCTTCTTTTCAACCGAAGCCTTGATTATTTGCCACTCAGGCATACCACATAGGCAATTCATGCCATTGCACTGATGTCTATCGATATATAACCTCTGAGCTCGTACGTCTCAGACAAGGGTGTTAAGCAAGAGAATAAGTTCTCCGTCACTAAACAGATATATATTTAATAGAGATCAATCAAAACAGAGTAAAATCCAATGGCAGACACACAGTCCATTTACAAGTTCATTCTGGGTCTGAATGAAACCGGAGGCACCTTATTCCTCATTCCATATGTCTAATATGGAAGAGAGGCACTCGCATATTCATCGATCTCCAAGTATGTCTGGACGATCACCACTTATTACCTCGTCTTGGGTGTACAGCCCAATCAAGAAATCAGTAATCATCCAAACGATGTGAAGACCTCTTGTCTTTAACCAACGTCTTCATCGTCGGCTTATTGTCGTATCAGTTATTCAGAATGGGTATAAACCCGGCCTTTCCGAATAACTCGTGTATATAATAAACAAGTGCTATAAAAACACAACATACACCTCATTCCAATCTAGAATATTCTTTTATTCAAATGCTCTTATACTTTGGGAAAGGTTCCCATTAATTTTATTAAAGTTAAATCCTTTTAAATCTATTCTTTAATCTTCCTTTGGATTTCTATTCTAAACCAAATTAAGGTTTATCAACTAGTCCGAATTAACAAGTCATACCGATGTAATCATTTGTTTAATTTCCCAATCCCATCCTATTCATCCTATGGAGCAAAACTGGTTGTACCCCATATCTAACACCATGGTGTTATCGGTAAATTTAATTACCATTTCACGTTCAAACCTAATTAAAGATTTAACTATCGCTTGGAGCAAAACTGGTGATGCTCCATTCTCGATCATTTCTCAGATTTGATAATTTAAATTATCAAATCCTCATTTCAATCTAATTAAAGATTCATTAAAACTCTAGTTTAATTTTAATCTCAAAAATCATTTCTTAACGAATATTTATTCAACTCCTAAGAAAATTAATCCCGTCATTAACTGGGTTAAAGAACGAATGTCATTTAAAACACAGTTCACGATAAACCCAAAATCACATTCCACTAATTACGGAATCTTCACGGAAAATAGATCAATATATATATATATAATCGATATAAACTTCCATATCCAACCAATAATATAAACGAAATAACGGCAAAGCCTTTTAAATTCCACATATAGTAATGGTCTTCCTCCACAGAAGCTCACTCCGATTATTACCAAATCGAATTCCATTCCATTCCAATTTATTTTATTAAATTGGAAAAAAATTATTTGGAAATTCCCAATAAATCTTAATAAATGATTTATAAATTCCAAATCACATTTCACTGCAGATCAGGTTAGAGAACGAATGTCATTAAAAATACAGTTCACAATAAATCCAATTCACACACCATTTCAATTTCAATTAAATGTTAATTAATTGGTATTCTTCTCTAAATCTTAATTAAAAGATTTATTCTTTTCTTATCTGGTTTAAGAATAATGTTATTTAAGACCTGCTCACGACAAACCCGAAATCATATTCCATTAATAATCGGGATAAAGAACAAGTGTTATTTAAAACACCATTCCAGATAAACAAAATCCAATTTTAGTTTAATTCCATTTAAATATTAACTAATTGGTAAACTTCATTAAATCTTAATAAAAAGATTTAATTTTTTTCTCAACTGGGTCTAAGAATGGTTTATTTGAGACATCTATTCATGACAAACCCAAAATCCCATTCAATATTAAATACAAGGCTTTGAACAGAAATTATATCGGCTTATATTCAATATCAAATTCTGAAATCATCAAATATCGTATTGGGAATAAGGATATATATATCTTTCAAATTCCTTCGCAATATCCATATAATCATGGAAACTAATATCGAAATATTATGATGATAATTTTAATTCAAATCCATTACAATTCATTTATTGGAAAAATTCTATTTATATTAAAACCATTTTCTCAATCCAATTTATTTATTTAAAAATTATTGGATTCTAATTCTAGCTAATAACTAGTTCATTTCAATTAAAATATATTTCTATCTTTTCAAATATGGAATTTTTCATCCCAATTCTTTCCAAATCATTTATTGTGATTTTACACAAATTATAAATATTTTTAATAATTTTATCAAGGCCCGTACAATTGATTTCCATAAACGATCATCGAACTGCACTTACAGCGATCTTTTCCAAATTTATTTGGATATAATTCCAAATCCAACCGTTAGATTTCAAGTCTCTTATATTCATTGGTAAGCGCTTTTCGATACGAACCCAACGGTTCTAGTTTTTGGAGAATACGACGATCGGATCTCCCGTAACGTCAATTCGAAGTCAATGGTCGAAATTCGCGAACGGTCGCTGCGCGGCGTGTTCTATTCAGGCCATTAAATATATATTATATATATCGTCGATTTCCATTTAAAACTTATTTTATAAATCGTTTTTAAATTCTCTTTAAAAATGATTTCAACTTCATATTCAATTTTAAACAAAAATTGAATATTCCATATCATTAATATATAAATGATAATATTTTCAAAACATTAGATTTTGAAATCACTTCCTTTTTCGATATTCATTATAAAAATGAATAAAATCGATATAAATATTGTTAGCGTTAAAATGGTACATATCTAATCAATCACGGCTATATGTATTTAAATATTTTCGTGTCCATCCAAAATCGGACATCAAAATCATATTTTGATCTTTTACTGAATATTATTTTAAAATATTCGTTGTTTTACATTATTCAACACGTGAATATTTTTAATCCTCTTTCTGAATATTATTTTAAAATATCCATTATTTTCCAAATTGGAGTGAGAACAAATCAATTACCATATAATGTTATTTATATGGATTCAATACAACACATGTATATCATAACATGATAAACAACCAACCATCATCCAAAATGCATCACTCTACTGCATAGGCATTAAATACAAATAAGTAACGCTTACAACAGCCTGTCAACCAGTTGATCGACTGAAACACCCCACCTCCGTTAGGGTCACTCTCAAAGGGAATGCCCTAATTTTGGTGGAGGTTTATAAGTACAAGTCACAGATATACAAGACAGATATAAGAACACATATTTGTAAACAGCGGAAGAACAACAAAACTTTTATTTCATAAAAGTCAAATACGTGTTACAACAACATCCTTTCCAAAAACATAACACAACACTTTCATAATCTGTCTTGAGTACATCATTTAAAGAAGCATAAATAAAACATAGATAAACTGCAAAAGCCCCATAGTGGATTGTCCAAAGCCATAGTTTAAAACAGGAAAGTCCAAGCAATACATTTCTCTTCTTCAAGCTGGATGCTAAGGTTGGTCAAGCTGCTGTGTTCCCTCCCTGAGGACCTGGGGGGGGGGGGGGGAAACGGAAGAAAGAAGACGAAAGAAAAATAGAGTCAGACATAAAGCCTGAGTAAGTCTAGTACTATTTTGTCTATGAATAAAGAACTGGGTATGATAAGTATAAACAAGAAGTGGGCATGCACTATAAACTTGGTTAAGTTGTCTAGGATCGAATATACTATCGTACCCCATGTTAATCTCTGAACCCATATAAACTAGTTTCCAACTGGCACCCATAATCAGGGTGATGTGATCCATTCAATGATGATCGGCTCCTACTCGCATAGTTACATGTGTCTTACGGCCCCCGATGTCTGTAGTTACCTATGCTGGTACCACCATGGGGTGTATCAAGTCCCATAGTGGCAACCCGACACAACCTTAGGGTGCACAGGTATGCTACTGGTGTCCAGTGCCTTATTTTTCTACGCCGGAGTGTGTGCACGCCCGCACCCCGTTAGAACCTACACTGCTACACCACCGCCGTCGATTTGACCTCTTACAATCAGCCCAGTAATCGTGCCCCACCCTGCCTAGTTTCAGGTATCCTGATACACCTTTTAGGGTTACTGCTGAAAAGGGTCCCCCGTTACTAGGTTTTCTATCTCTAGCCAACATGCTAAGTTGGTTAAGTGTTTCCTAACCTAACCCCACCAGTCCGTTTAGTTTAGCATGTTCCATTTTGATTAAGTCTTTAGTTCACTTAATCCTAACAATCCTGACTCAGCCTTAATTGTCTTATTAAGGCCCTGACCTCTCACATTAGACAGGTATTGTTGTGGCTGCCTGTTGCCGGTTGGTTCCGGGCAGTCTTACGCCACAACTCAGTCTAACCTCGGGTCCTTATTGGGCTCCATGTTTAACCTCCCACATTGGATAGGTATTGTTGTGACTACTGGACAGCCGGGCGGTTCCGGGAAGGTTTACATCACAACTCAATCCAACCTCGGGTTAAACACATCGTATGTTCTACATTTACATATCTTGTCATTCCTCTTTATTTCTTATATGTCAATATTTGCGGCCCATTATTAAGTTAATGGTGTAAAGGTTACACCAATCACGGGCCCAACCCATACTTGAATTTGGGCCCTTCTATTTTATATTTTCATTCATTAATTAATTTTAACCCAACGTTATTTTCCCCCGTTTTACATGTCCGTTTATATATATTGGGCTTAGCCTTTTAAAGCCCAATTTAGCCATGCGAGAAGGGGAGGCTTAAAGCGTGATTACATACACAAAGAGGGGAAGGTGAGCGCATGAACTTGCATATGACGTTGGAAATACATAATAGAAACTGGTGTACTTGCATATATATACTTTGGTCATAAAGCATAGGTGACATGAACCAAACCATGTAAACTTAAGATAAGAATCTAAATTAGGTGTCACATAGTCTTAACTACAACATAGACCTATGTTCTCAATTAGGCATAAACATAAACAAGTCATGTTCATAAGGTTTCTACATGTTTACAAAGGGGATACTTTGTTACTAACACAAAAGCATAGATCAACTTAATTATGGTTTAAGTCTAATCACATAACAATAGTATAAATATACTTATGCATAAATATTCCTAATCATGGTGTTTGCTTTAAGCTTGCAAAAAGGGGATTTTTTTGAGTCTAACCTAGCCATGTCTCACATATGTCATCATATAATTCTTGTAAACAAGATAGACTTAGTCATGGATTTCAATTATGCCAAATATCATTCATAGCCTAGCCATATTCATAAGTTTGCAAAAGCATGACTTGATACATGGATTATGGTGTCAAAATTCCAACATAGTTTCTTATGAACTATAACAACCAAACTTGTTTCAATTACTTGCAAAATGATTTATGCACAAAGAATATACATCATGATGACATAATAACAAAGCCCCAAACTTGTATGAATTTCAATCAACTACATACATGTAGCTTCAACATAGATTACATAATTTGCGCAATATTCCAAACGTATACTTGCATAGAACTACCGCATGTAGTTCTTTATAATTGAATGACATAATTCAGAATATCCAAACGTATATAAATTGATAAGACCGCACAAATATGAATTTTATTGCCACAATTCAAGCATACATATCTACACAATTGTTTATTCATACCAAAGTAATACTCTACTTACAATGGTTGCGGCGAATCCTCTAATTAAGAGATATGATTCCTTTGTTGAATTGATTGGCTTTAGGTTGCTTGAATTGCTTTAGGCTTTAGAACTTTCTTCCTAATTCTCTCTCTAGTTGGCGGCTACTCTTAGTCGTTCCTCAACAACATGGCGGCTATGTTCTTAATTTGAATGAATAGATTAGGGTTTAGTCTATGGTTGTTTATATAGAGGTTAGGAACTGATTAGGACCCTTGATGTTGCTTGGATTGATCATAGCCATTCATTAGGAAGAGAGACCAATTAGAACCCGCCACCTAGCCCTAATGACAAAGCAGACCACAGAAATTCGACCAAACTCAGACCTGGCCAGCCAGGTTGACTGGGCTCGACCAGGTCGATACCCCTGTCGACAGGGCTGTCGACAGCCCTGTCGACATGGGTAGCCCAGGTCGACAGCCCAGTCGACCTGGGTGGCCTAGGCGGGTGTTTATCCACCCTGGCCCATTGGGCCCCATTTTTAATTATTTTATTCTGTTTGAATTTTAAACTTAATTCAAAACTTCCGAAGGCCATATCTTCTTCGTACGGACTCCGTTTTTCGAAAACTCGGACTCTATTTTGCGTATTTTTCCGAGACGAACGCAATGGCGTATCCCGTTTCCCTTAGTTCTTTGATTTCAGATTAATTATGCTTTAATTTGTTAATCTCACAGTCATAGAATTTTCGGGGTGTTACATCGACATACAACTAAATAATTGGGATTAGTGTACGTCAAATATCATCCTAATACCCGTTTCAATCAACAAACACTGAATATTATTTGTGCAGTTGGGCGATGTGTAAAATATATCGTCCCAATCCATATCAGTAAAACGGGTGTACATAAACAAATCGTCTGATTTGTAAATGAATATTTATTTTATTCATATACACATTAAAAATTATATTTTTAACGATAAAACATTTTTATTCAACACATGAATATTTTATTTTCCATTACACATCACAATCAATTTCCACAACACATATAATCAAATAATTCGTCCATGGTCTGTGGACGATGGGTGTCGGGTGCTGCTAAGCATCGTCTGTATCTCAGTATATGTTTTAACTAGAAAATAAAATTAAAGTGAGAAGTTCTCACCTTGGGTTTCCACTCCGTGGTGCTTTGTTATCGCTCAGATTCGCTGTTCTGATTCCAAAGTAATTCGTTTCACGAAATTTATATTAAAAATCATATTTTTAATCAATAATATTTATATTTAAAAGTCTCATTTTTTCCACTATCTTTATAATAAAAATCATATTTTTATTTCGCTTTCACATATATAAAAATCTCAACTCACTACAACAAAAACAACATATTACAACTCTAATTTTACAACGGTGGTAAAAGCACCATTGTAATAAATGTTTTTTTACAACTTTTTTCCAGAAAAGTTGTAATAAACTTATTTTTAACAACTGTGTTATTTTCACAGTTGTAATAAAAGCCTATCACAACTTTTATCTTTTGACTGTTGTAATATATGACTGTATTTTAATATAATTAACAACTAATAATTAATATTTAATACATATATGCCAGTTACAACCTTTATTTTAATAGATGCCTATTACAACCTTTATTTTATGCCAGTTGTAATAAATGGCTTCTTTTAATATAAATTAATGATTATTAATTATAACTTATAATATTTAGGGTACTTATTATTTCTAACTTGTAAATTTGAACCTAAAATTTCAAAAAAGATCAAAATTTTGAATATTTTTTAGTTAAAATTCAATATATTCGTAAAATTTTCATATTTTCATAAATTCAAGAAATAAGAAATAAAGATTTAAATTAATTTTGAAACTTTATAAAACACTGAAAATTCCGAAAAACATGTAAGTTCTCTCTTTTAGAGAATTGATTTAATTGTGGAGAGAGGTTAACCGATCACTACAAGAAATTAAATTATAATTAGAAAGTAACAAGAAATGATTAATAATAATAAATAAGAAATACTAATTAATAAGTATCATCTATTATACGGTCGAAAATATTACCCTGCTCGAAAGTTGCTTTTTCATTTACTGTGGTTGTGCCGTAAACCGTCGAGTGCCATTTAAATTATCGAATGTACTGCAAACCACCTTGATTTTCACTGTTAAAGTTCAGATTTGTTTTTTCTTACTCAATACTTTAAAATATCACAACTGCTTCAGTTATATGGTATTTTTGAATGGTTAGCATAATAATTTCTTTTTTTTTTGGCATCAGTTCTTGATAATCTGTATGTCTCACTTATTTAAATTTTTCTTTGACCATGAATACCGATACATTTGGCTCTACAATGGAATTTTTGGCTCCAAACGCTAAAATTTCCCTCCAAAACAAAAATTTTGGCTTCAAAATCAAACTTTTCTCTTCCTTCGGAAATAAAGATATTTACGCTCCCCCAAATCCCTACTACAACACGCTAAATCCCTTCACTATTATTTCGATTCATTCCCGAAATCGCCTCACATCGTAACTCTGGTGCGGGTTTCATGACTTCAACTATTGCGATTTGGGGTATCGATTTCGATTTCGGGTATTGGTAAAAATGGTTATCCTCTGTAAAATGGATTTGAGGATTTGGTTTCGGTAGGATTCTAGGATTTGATTTTTTCGATGATTGATGGAGTTCTGAGTTTAACTCTTTCTCCGACCTCCGTGCTTCAGGATTTCATGACTCATAGCAGTTAATGGGCATCGCTGGAAACTAGGGTTTCTCTCCGCCGCCGCTCTTTTTCCCTTTTCCGTTCACGTTCTGCTCCTCCCTCCCCCTTTTCTTCTACTTTCCTTACCTACCCTAGCTTTTTCTAGTGCTGTACTTATCACAACAACAACCCATAGCCCTCTTCCTCAAGTTTTCCATTCCAGATCTATTTGTGTACATCGCCTTTGGCAGTGGGGCTTGTGAGCTTTGGCAATCGTTTCGTCACAGTCTTTAATAAGATGGGCTCTGAAGTAGATCTGTGTGCAGCTGACCTCTTTTTTTTTTTCATTTGACTCCGCTCCTTTTACCCTTGCCTTCCCTTTCAGCCAGTTCTTTTCCCTGTCACTTGCGCACATTAGTGTTTCCAAACTCTCCGGTCAGTTTGTGGTTCGAGCTTTGCTCGACAGCTTGGTGACAATTGTGGCATTTAGGTAGTTCTTGGCTTTTTTGAAGTGATTTGTTCTTAGGAGTGGATGTTTTTCTTGGGTGGGAGGTATTGATGCTGCAGGTAGCATTTTATGTTTTTTAGTGTTTATCTTGTTTTTTTTCTTTTCTGCTACTGCTTATTGGCTGTAGCATGGTGGATTGCATCTTCACCATCTTGGCTCCATCTTGTGGTTGCTACCCTTTTATTCTCTGCACCCTGCAATTACTTGCAACGAGGTATAAGTTGCTTGGTTGAGGTTGCTTTTGTTTGGGGAGTCCATTGCTGTATGGAGGCGTGTAATGATGGATTTAGTAATCGTTTGCTGGTAAGTGTTTCTGGTCACCACTCTGGTCTTGCTTCAGTTTGTTGATTTGTTTATGAAGCTTTTATGGTAATTGTTTTAGTGGTAGCTTGCAAGAGTTCTTGTGTTTAGGATCTGTCTTTTTTACAACCTGTGTAGTTTAATCTTGAGAATGTCTGTAGTTATATCTACTAGTTTTTAGTGGTGTAATTGTATACGTTAGGATATCATGTGTGACTGCCTCGGCATCGTGTAATGTAAGTGTTTTTTTTTGCTTTTCTAGTTTGATTATCGCCCTGCTAGTTCATTATTTTTATAATGTCTCTGTCATTTGTTTTAACGAATTTTGATGTGTTTTACCAAAACATTAGCAACAGAAAGTAGCATACAGCATATACGATTTTGCTTGTTGCTGCTATTCTTGTTGCTAGATATAATGATGTTTACTTGGGTATAACATTGGATTATTTGATGGTAATCATTTGTTCTTACATACCAACATATCATTCATTATATTTGCTTGTTCAATTTGAATAAGTAGCACATATTATATCTAATCAGTATATTTCTTTATTTGTACTTATGCTATGCTTTTGTGATTTTTGATCTCATTTCCTTTTTTTATGCTTTTGTACTAATGTTAGTATGGTCAACATAGAGGTTGATTCTCCTCTTAAGAAGGTGATAGCACAAATGAGAGACTGTAAACCAAATTAGTTTGATGATTTGGAGTTGTGGCAGTGAACGTTTGAGTTTAAAAAAGGTAAAGACAAGACTGTATCTTTTTTTCATTATTAATCATATAATTATATATTTCCGATCATTATTGTTTATATCCAGGTCAAGCTTCATATACTATGCTGATACTTTAAAAAAGGTACTATTTTTTTATTTTGAAACATGTATTTACATAAACATTATATATGTAAATGTAAAATGCATGTGCAGCCATATACATTTAATACTGAGAACCAGTTCTTGCATTTATCTATACAATGCAGGTGTAGCCATATATAATTGAACATTAGAGCAGGTGTACCTACAAACTACTTGCATGCTGTGATTAGTCAAGATACCATAAGTATTTTCTTTGAATCTCGATTTATAAACTCAAGTAACCTGGCAAGACTCAAATGTCTACAACAGCAAAAAAAATAGCCATTTGGCCAGTGTGTTTTTAAGGGTGTGTTCAGTTGTCTTGTTTGTACATTGAATTTATTGCTACTGACATAATTTATGTTATTTAATTTTGGTTATTTATGTTATTTAATTTTGGTGCACACATAATTTTCTTGTCAACGTAGATTCCTCTCAAGGCCACACACCACATAAGAGATTTCAATACTTGCAGGTATTGAGCCTCATGTTACATTGTATCACTTTGATCTTCCACAAGCATTACAAGTTGAGTATGAAGGTCTCACAAGCCAAAGGATCATGTAAATTTCCGGTTTTTATAAAAATCGTAGCACTTGTTGAAGATTTTGAATTATTGTTTGTAATACAACGATGTTGTCTAAAACTTATTGTTTGTAATACTGAATATTTTAGTATTTGAGTATTTTAATAAATTAGTTTGCAAATAACTGTAATATCGGATTGGCTTATGGAGTATTGCTATATTTAGCATATTGTTCTTTTCAGTTGCAAAAGATTTTTTTTTTTAAATCCAAACGTCAATCACAATGGTGCATAACAGTTGTAGTAGATTTTATTACAACGGTGCATAACTGATGTAATAAAGTTTATTACAACAGTGAAAAAAAGTCGTAAAATATACATATTACAACGGTGTTGCAACAGTGCAAAAAAGTTGTAAAAGATATTAGTCTATTACAACTTCTTAATACACGACGGTTTGCCCACCGTTGTAAAATATATATTACAACGGTGTTCCACCGTTGTAATAGGGTCATTTTGTTGTAGTGACTTTATCTCGCTTTCATATATATTAAAATCTAATTTTTACCGTATCTCAACACATATAAAAATCAGATTTTTTTTCAATGCTA
Source organism: Allium sativum (assembly GCA_030737875.1). Taxonomy (NCBI): domain Eukaryota; kingdom Viridiplantae; phylum Streptophyta; class Magnoliopsida; order Asparagales; family Amaryllidaceae; genus Allium; species Allium sativum. Next base: position 377,180,043 of record CM060922.1, read on the forward strand.
ATTATATATAAAAACTCATATTTTTTTATACTGCTAATTATATATAAAAAACTAAATTAACTAAAAAAACTCACGGTTATTCATCCGGGGAGGGAGGCGGGTTTAAGAGGGGCGACGCGTTTTGATCATCGGCAGTGCGGTTGTGGGCGCGGTGTGCGGACCTGCGGTGGTGCGGGCGTTCTCTTCCTCGACTTGGGCTAGGGCTTTAATGGAGAAAAGGGGGGTCTGGTGATCGGCGCAACAGTGGGGAGGGGCGGAGCGACGAACGATGGTCGGAGGCACGGTGGAGTGGAGCGACGGTTTTTTTTCCAGATCTAAAGTTATGGGGAGAGAGAATGTGAGGGAGGGGGCGTGTTATCATATATATAATTATATTATTTTAATTTTATTTTTAATTCTAAAAAGTAACTTTTCCATACGAACCCCAAATTGAACCCACCGACTGTCGTCCCTACCTAATTACCCCCATTCCGAACACAACGGGATATGTTATGTAAGCCAATTTGGCTGTTTCGATCAGTTTTCGTCAAAATTAATATATAATCATTTAATATTCATTTTGAACGTACATTTTAATTTATCGGGGCCACATACTGATTCCAAAAATTACCAAAAAATAAATCTAGCTATGTTTCGACGATACAGTCCTAACAAAACTAATTTCATCGAATTTAGAGACCGTTTGAAAAATGGCATTTTTTTGGTCGATCCAATTTAATTGAAATTGACAAAACACAATTTCTTTTGCCACGCTCACATATTAATTCCAAAAATTATGAAAATAGGAATCTGACAATAATTTGACATTCCGGATCCAACAAAAGTGGTTTCGTCAAAAACAGAGGTCGTTTGCAAAATTACTATGTTTAAGGGCTTTATATATACTAAAATATATATAAATTCCACAGCGACTTTTCTGAATTTTAAACTAGACATATCTTACAATTTATAGAGTGAAATTTCAGTTTCTTACATTCGTTAGAAAGATATTATTAAACAGATTCTAATATTTCTTGTTTCGTCCAATTCTGATTTATATTGAATTCTGTATATTCAATCAAAATTTGAAATCGAATTTTCAAACTGCAGCACCATTCCAGGCTCGTTATATAATTAAAATAAATTTATTCGTTATAACTTTGTTTTAAATAAATTTTTAGTCATTATTATTCAAAATAATTCATTTTAAATCATCAAAATCCATTAGAATTCTAAAATAAAAATTTTAAATTGGTTCCGATTTTCTGGGTTGTTACACATTACGTACATCGTTTCAAAGAGACCAGAATAAATAATCCACTTCGACTCGAATTATACGATGCGTGTTAGAAATATTGAAGACGGAGATATGCAAGGGCTAATTTTTAATAGTACCTTCGATCTGTTCAATCCCAGGACAAACCAGAATGGACGGGTGTCTGACAACGTATATCTATTAGATTCTACACATCGAATTTACATAAGTATATTACGTTGGTGGCAGAGAAATTCGTTTCTCTTAGCTTTATTGCCCGCAATATATTTGGGAAATTGAATGAGTGTTCTTACAAATATGACGATGTGGCATTCAAAGTAATTGAAGATAAAATCTGTCAAAAATGATAAACGTGACCTCTAGCCTCATAACCAGGAAATGACAAATATCGGGCAAGGCATCATGGCTAGGTGGGTCATACCTAAGCAGTGTGTATTATCACCATCTAGAAAAAATCCATATTTAAATTCTTAATCTCTTTTCGCTGCTACACCTTTCGGAATCAGTGGGTCGTTCCCAACCGTGGAGGTGATAATATATTCGTTACACTCAAGCTAAATGAGTGGACGGTCATGTGTGATCGGGTTGCAAGATGTTCTTGTTGAAGCCCAATGTATCCTCTCTAGAGTACACTGATTCGATAGGTGATCCCATACCTTGTCTGTTGGAATCCAATCTCCAATAAGCGCTCTCCGGTTTTAGATTTTTACTATATACGTGAACATGAGATGCAAGCGTTTCACAAGATGATTATTTATTTGATAAAAACTGTTGTAATATCAAATGTTTTGATATCAAAGATACTTGGGTCATCATTCATATTATTTATGAATTGGTCTAAAGATTCTAAAGTAATATGAATCTATCCAATTTAAAAGAAAAACCTTATTCTTTTATTTCTTATTTACAACCTATTTAACTGTGTTTACTAACACCAGTCCCCTTGCTGACCCAGAGTTTATTTTCTGTGCTTCCTAAACTCTTGGGTACTCATAATACTTGTTATGAGTAGACAAGTAATTCAGGTAAGCAAGTGAAACCTTACGAAGTTCAATTTTAAGACCAGTCTAGTAGTATAACTATTTCCTATGTATCTAGTTTAAATATCTGTATTATCCTAGTGATCATGTATAATTATGCTGTTGTACTATGATGATGTAATATGATGTTGTACGACGATGTATCAGACCTTGTTATGTAACATATTATGTATTTTGTGAAATTCTGATGTTTTCTTATTCTTCTATTCTATTAGTTCTATCTTTTCTATCTCATCCTCTAATTTCATTTATAATGACACGACTTTCGAGGGCTTCAAAATTCGCGCTGTTACAGTTGGTATCAGAGCTTAGATTTTCCGAATACCTATGCTTTGGGTTAGTGTTGAGAGAGCGTATTTAAAAAAAAACTATTATAGTATAGGACAACCCTAATTATTGACTTAAGTTATACCTAAGGACATCTTCCGATTGAGTATTAACTATCAAACCGTATACTTAGAAAGTTGAAAATGAGTTCTCACGGAAGACGAGGCCGAGGATCAAGCAGGACAACTACGACCAATGGGCACACTGTTACTCAAACCCAAATGGATACTACTGAAGTGGTCCCAGCTCCAACGCAGCCAAACTTTGCTATGATCTGCAAGAATTACACTACTCTGGGAGGAAAAGTTTTTAAGGGTACTGAATCATTGGCTGAAGTCCAAGCATGGATAAGATCATGTGAGAAGATTTTTAAGGGACTGAAGTTGGACGATGAGTATAAACCTCTCTTAGCCTCACGGTATCTGGAAGTAGCCGCAGCAATTTGGCGGTCCGCTCATACTGCTAATACTCCTGAGGAAATTTTTACTTGGGCCATGTTCAAAGAAGCTTTTGAAGCCCAGTATCTGCCAGCCACTGGGAAGACAAGGATGTACCGAGATTTCATTCACTTGAAGTAAGAAAGCATGACTATTACTGAATACGAAAACAAGTTAAATTCACTCTCAAGCATTGGACTGGAGTTGGTCAATACTTCATTGAAGAAGAACGAGAAGGTTGTAGCTAGATTGAAGGATAGTCTTCAAGGTAGGTTGATGGGACATCTGAAAGGCCTATTTGTTGAATTAGTATACTTAGCACTCAGATATGAAGCCTTGGATGCTAAGAAACCAACAGCAAAGACTCAGACTGGAGAGGCTAGTGGAGGAAATTCTTTGAAGATGAAATTTAACCTAGACTGGAAGGATAACGAAGGCCAAGGGAAGGCAGGGCAGCGGAAAACTAAAAATCGTTAAGAATGTTTAGTGTCACAACTGCAAGCAGAAGGGACAAATTGCACGATTCTGTAAGCAGAAGGGGAACAAGAAACCTCAACAACCGCAACAGCAAAAACCTCAGCAGCAGCAACAGAATCAAAGGAATGAGATGGTGGCAAAGAATCTATGTTTCAACTGTCATCATCCTGGACACATGGTGAAGGATTGCCCACTGATGAAGAGGGAACCACAGGCAAAGGTTTATACAATCAAGAATGAACTGTCTGCTTCCCCGAATGTGAAAGGGAAGGAAGTGTTGGAAGGTACTTTACAATTTAATGGAATTTATCTTTGTGTTTTATTCGACCCTGGTACTTCACACAGTTTTATTTCATCTGAAATCGTAGATCAATTTCACCTTAAACCAATTATTTCTCCAAACCCAGTCTGCGTATATAATCCCATTGGTGGGAAAACCGAGATGAAAATGTGTTATGACAATATAGCACTTTTGTATCTCTCACCTTCCTTTCGTTTTGATTTCTATGTTTTGCATTTCAAAAGTTCTAATTGTATCCTTGTTTTGGACTTGTTAAGCGAGTTCCAAGCTAAGATAAAATGTGATAAAAGAACCATAACCTTAGTAACTAGCATAGGACAAAAAGCTAGGATACCTTGTGGAAAGCCCAGTATTCATACCTGTTGTTTCTTGTATGCCTTAGAAGCACCACAAGAAAATCTTGAGACATTGGATGTTGTTGGAGAATTCAATGATATATTCGAGGAAGTTGGAAGTTTACATCGGCATCGGGAGATAGAATTTCGAACGATTTAATTCCCGGAGTGAGACGAATAGTTCAACCAAAGAGAAGAATGGCTCCAAAAGAAGTTTTGGAATTAGAGAAACAAACTCGAGATTTTCCAGATAAAGGCTTAATCCGACCTAGTTTTTCTAGTTGGGGCTTGATGATAATTTTTGTAGTAAAGTCTGATGGGTCATTAAGATTATATGTAGACTATTGAGAGTAAAATAAAGTGACTATCAGAAATAAATATCCGTTACCATGAATTGATGGTCTTTTCGACCAATTGCATGGAGCGACGGTGTTCTCCCAAATGGATTTAGCAACGGGATTTCACCAATTAAGAATTGCTGAATATAGTATTCCTTCAACAGCATTTAGGAGCCCAGATTTTTTTATGAGCTGTTGGTAATGCCTTTCGGACTAACCAACGCACCAACATTTTTCGTCGATCTAATGAACAAAGTTTTCAAGAAAATTTTGAATAAATTCGTTCTAATTTTCATCGATGATATTCTGATTTATTCAAAGCCTGAAGAGGGGCACCGTTATCATCTTAGAGTAGTACTAGAAACTCTAAGGAAAAATGTGTTGAAGGAAAAGTTTTCTAAATGTCATTTTTGGAAATCTGAAGTGAGATTTTTGGGGCACATCGTAAATGGAGATGGAATATCAGTAGATCCAGTTAAAGTTGAAGCAGTACAACAATGGAAATAACCCAGTACACCAACAGATGTTTGTAGTTTCATACGGTTGGCGGGATACTACCGAAGATTTATCCAAGATTATTCCAAGATATCGTCTAATCAGACGAAGTTAACGAAGAAAGGTCAAAAGTTTATTTGGACCCCAAAGTGTGAAGAAACTTTTTAGGTGTTAAAGAAGAGATTAACATAAGCACCAATATTAGCTGTTCCCGATGGAACAAGTGGATTTGCAGTTTACACTGACGCTTGTGGAGTTGGATTGGGAGCTGTTTTGATGCAGAATGGTCGGGTGATTGCATATGCATGTAGACAATTAAAGTTGCATGAGAAAAATTATGCAACTCACGATCCGGAGTTATTGGCAGTTGTCTTTATGTTAAAAATGTGGAGACATTACCTTCAGGGTGGAAAATTCGAGCTTTTTACAGACCATAAACCATAAAGGTATTTATTTTCTCAAAAATATTTAAATTTGAGACAACAAAGATGGTTGGAATTCCTTGCATCGTATGAATTGGACATTCTTTATACGCCAAGAAAAGCGAATGTAGTAGCTGTCTCCTTGAGTAGAAATGCGACTTTATCCCTATTGGAAGTCACACCGACTCTCCAAGAAAGGATTATGAGTAATCAGAAAAGAGATGCCAAACTAGGGAAATAAATTCAAGGAATAATGAATGGAAAGGAGTCTGATTTTGAGTTGGATAACCAAGGAGTGTTGAGGATAAACAACAGATTATGTGTTCCAGACATGGATGGGTTGAGGCAAGAAGTTTTAAAAGAAAGCCACACATCAAAGTTGAGCATCCATCCAGGAATTCATAAGATGAATAATGACATGAAGCGAGTATTCTGGTGGCCAGGAATGAAGAAGGATATTACAACCTTTGTGAATGAATGTTTGTGTTGTCAACAAGTCAAAGGAGATCATCAAAGGACTGCTGGATTACTACGACCATTGGAAATACCCAACTAGAAATGAGAGATGATATCAATGGACTTCATCGATGGATTGCCAGAGACGAAGAGAGGTTTTGAAGGAATTTCGGTAATAGTAGATCGGCTAACGAAATGTGCGCATTTTATTCTAGTAAAACCGACATGCACTACCGCATCATTAGCTAAAGTTTTCATGAGAGAAATTGTATGACTGCATAGTGTCCCATCAAGCATTGTAAGTGACAGAGACCCTATCTTTACGAGTAAATTTTGGGAAGCATTGCAAAAGACTTTGGGAATGAAACTAAATTTCAGTACAGCTTACCATCCTCAAACGGATAGTTAGACTAAAAGAGGTGAATCGGATATTGGAAGATTTAATAAGTTCTTGTATTCTAGATTTTGGAGGATCATGGGAAGATCATTTACACCTGGTGGAATTTGTTTATAATAATAGTTACCAGGCAAGCATAAAGATTGCACCGTATGAAGCACTATGTGGAAGGCCTTGCTGTAACGGCCCAAAAACCCATACCAATTTGAGCTGGCTAATATCCTACATATTCATCTCAAAGTGAACGAAAATTCAGATCATTAATAGAAAGAAATTAGAGTATGAGATAGAAAAGATAGAACTAATAGAATAAAAGAAGAATAAGAAGAACACAGCTGAACATAATCAGAGTAAACACGAATCTCACAGCAGAACGAATAAATTTTATTATAACATAACTTTGAAATACAAAATCTGAATTTGTACTTGCGTAACATATCAGAGTGTAACTCATATACATCATAGAGGAAATAATCTATAAATAACTAATAGTGAAGTCTCCTGCTTCGAGCTCCTCCAAATGTATCTGTAAAAGCCTGAAACACTTGACTGCCCATTCAAATTTGGACACCTAAGAGTTTAGGGAAAACACAAACAAAATAAACTTTGGGTCAGTCATGGGACTGGTGTGAGTAAATTCCAACCATACTGTTTAACTTTGAAAGTCCTTTTGAAACAAAAGGATAATTTTAAGACTAGCCCACACATAAACGTGGACGGTTTTTACCTTACTATAAATCAAACCATTTTGATATAAAAATCCAGTGATATTATGAAAATGTCTAATCATATAAATAACCAAGTAGCAGAACGCTTGCATCTCCACATATATATAGTATAAAATAATAAACCATAGGGCTCTTATTCGAGAATGGATTCCAACAGACAAGGTATGGGATCACCTCCCGATCAGTGTACTCTAAAGGGTATACACTGGGGTTCAACAAGAACGTCTTGCAACCCGACCTCACATGACCGCCCACTAATTTAGCCTGAGTGTAGCGAATATATTGCCACCCACAGTTGTTGGCCATCCCACCGTAATCCAAAGATACAGAATCGAAAAAGAAGAACAAATATGAATTTTCTCTAGATCAGTGACAATACACCCTGCTTGGAGATGACCCAACTAGCCATGCTGCCCTACCCGATTTCTGTCATTCCTGGTTGTGAGGCTAGAAGCTACGTCTATCTTCAGAACATCTGATCACCATTCACTTTGAATGCCACATCGTCAAACCCGTCAATTCACTAATCGATTTCCAAAAATATCACGGGTATAAAAAGCTAAGAGGAACAAATTCCTCTACCACCAGACGTATTACATTTAAGAGATCAATCATACATGATTTATTAGGTATACTCTGTCAGACACTCGTTCATACAAGTTGTCCTGGGATTGGACAAACAGAAAGCAATTCTAAAACAGAATGACCCTTGCATTTCACTCTATCTTCAATTATCTTCAGCATAATCTAACTCGCAACGCTTAGGCCTATATGGAGTGGTTTTTGGATAATATATTCAACCGGCCTCTCCGTATTGACAACGATTGTCAAAACACTTCGATAGTTGGTTATTTAACTATCGAAATAAAAACAAACATCCATTCACTTTGTACAACACACAATCACTGGCCCTATTTATTTTAACATTATTTTCCAGTTTCCTATGTCTTCCTAGATATTTTCCAAAACCCGTTTAACCTTTCACATTTCTTGGAAAACATTTCCAGATATTATAAACTCTTATCTTTCCTAGATTCCGGAAATATATGTTATTAATGCTTGAAAACATTTCCATCCTTTCCACATTTCTTATTTCATGTACTCTAGAAAATATACATTATTAGCAATTGAAAGCATTTCCTGTTTCCATTTTGACCATTTTAATTAGCATAACATTATTCACCTTAAACATGAATATTATTTCATTACAGAAACTAGACTTGTTTATCAATTAAAATCCTGATTCTTATTTATCGAGACCATTACAGATTAATACCCATCTAGTTATAAATTCATAATCCAATTTCACTTTATAAACTCTATTCAAGTAAACTCCTTGTTGAATAATTACAAGGTCTTATTCTAAATCTTGATTACCGATTTTATTATAATTTATCAAATATTAACTATCTTATCAAATTCTATATTATAAGGTATATAATTTCTGAAATGAATTATTTAAAAACACTCGACCTAGTCGAATTTTAATTACAGACCCTTTTGGATTTCCTTCCATCCTATTTACATTTCGAATATCAAAATAAATTTCATCGCTTTCCCTTTGAAACGATTCTCCAATTTTCCCTCTCCAAATTTATTCTTGTCTTTCCAGATTATTTAATAATAACTATTTCACTTTATTTCTAGATATCGTTTTATAATCACTACTCGTTTTAATTTAATTAAAATAAGTTATTGTATTCTAGCCCAATCAAGATTAAATTTCTATTATTTAAAATATATAAATAATAGATTTGCCTTTTGAAACTCGAATTCTTTCCTACCATATTTTACGGTATTTAAATACCGGTTACTTCAGGGCCAATGTTATACAACAATCACAACAGATTATTTATAATGTCATATACGGAAAACAACAATATAATTGTTGAGGAATCTAGTTTGATTCCCCCAACCTGTTTCCTACATCCACAGATTTTAGTCACATAAATAACACCACTTTGATATTGGTATGAAATATAATGGCAGGCGGCATTAGTTTCAATCGACCGTTATATATACATATATATACACGACGGTAGATATTATTTCAGCCAAATAATTTAGTAAATCATCCAATCTTTCATCGCATATAACATTCAACCAATCATTAAAATCTAACTATATTATTTTAAAATAGAACAGAGTTAGTGAGTTTACTCACCTTGCGCGTTAACCGTTAAATAACGATTTATGTCGGTCGATTTTATCATGAAATTCCAGTGGCTCTGTTCTCCCCGAAATATACTTCCATACTATAGATCCGGTCATTTCGATTCCAGCGGACTCGATTGCATCATGTTCGCTAATCCCGTTTCGCAGCGTCTTCTATCTATATCTGAAACAAAGCTAAAGCGCTTCTTCTATCTCATTCTTAAAGAAATGAACTTGTAACGACCTGGGGTTTTTGAGATCCTGGATATCGGCATACGACACTATGTCGATTATTCAAACATCGAAAACACCAGATAGTCCATAAAAGAAATTAGAGGGTGAGGATAGATAAGATAGAAACTTAGAATAGAAGAAGAAGAACATACAACATTAGAGTAAACACGAATCTCACAGCGGAACGAATAAATATATTACATAACATAACTTTGAAATACAAATCTGTACTTGAATATACATATCATTTCCAAAGTACAACACTTACAACACAGCGGAAATAGCCATAGCTATATAATTATGAACCCTCCTGCTCCAGCTCTTCAAGTATCTGTAAATCCCGACTACTTGACTGCCCATACAAAATTGGGCACCCAAGAGTTTAGGGAAAACAAAACAAAATAAACTATGGGTCAGTCATGTGACTGGTGTGAGTAAAAGTAAACTCAAATCATATCAATTTAACTTTCAAAATCCCTTCAAAGAAAGAATACTCGTAAGACCGGTCAACACATAAACACGGATGGTTTTTACCTTACGATAACCTAAATCATTTGTAAAACAATATTATTCTGATATTATAATAATTTCTAACACAAGTAATATCAATCTAGTAGAATGCTTGCATCTAACGTTCTACATATATAATGTACAATCAAAACTGCGGGCTCTTATTTGGGGAATGGATTCCGACTATGATAAGGTATGGATCCACCTTCCACTCAGTGTACTCTAGAAGCGATACACTGGAGTTCAACAAGAACATCTTGCAACTCGGCCACACATGACCGACCACTCATTTCACTTGAGTGTATCGAATATATTGTCACCTTACTATTGGTAAACCAACATAACCATTCCCGGGAGATGCATAAATTGAAAGAAGTAACAAATATGAATATTCTCTAGATGGTGACAATATATGCTACTTGTTTGCGAACCACTTAGCCATGCTGCCTGCCCGATTTCTGTCATTTCCCAGTTGATGAGGCTCGAGGTCAAAACGTATCTTTTAACAGATCACTCCTCCATTTACTTCGAATGCCACATGTCATACCCGTCAAATCACAAATTGATTTCCCCAAAAATACCATGGGTATAAGCTAAGAGAAACAAATTCCTCTGCCACCAATGCAAATACGTTTGAAACGATCAACTTATGTGATCTACCAGATATACTCTGTCAAACATTTGTCCATTCAAGTTGTCCTGGGACTGGACTATGACGGCCCGCCCCGCACCAGTCGACATTTCCAATGAAAGTGCGTTGTGCCAATGCCCGACTAGCACGGGACGGTCCCCAAAGAAAGAAAAAGAAAGGAATTTGAACAAGCAAGGAACATGTAGAATGTCTCACAGCGCATGGGATAAAATATAATAATAACATAGTTTGACATAAACAGGCGAGATAGTGTATAAGCTGAAAACTAAACATCATAGCAGTGGAAAATCCAAATACAGCTTATGTTCCACATCATCATTATTACAACTTTTGAAAATTGTATCTAAAGAAAAGTAAAGGAAAGGTACACTACTGATGCCCAAAGTAGTGACCAGCAGCGACACAGGGAGAATATCCATATATATCGTACGTAGGAGCCTCCTGCTCGTCTCCGGTACAACTACTCGTGTATACCACCTAACCTGTCTCTAGTATGCCCGTTTAAGGGCACCCAGAGTAATAAGAAGAGACATAAAACTCTGGGTCAGACAAAAGTCTGGTGTGAGCGATAAGCAGCAAAATAGAACAATAACAGGTATACTAAACCATACCTGAACCTGGACCTGCAACCAAAGAGTTAGCACAACATACTGATCAATACTCTAAGGTGCCGCTAGACATAAGGTATAAAGATATGGGGGAAGGGGTGTGCATGTCATAGTGATAGCAAATAATCAAGCATAGCAACCATCCTCACATCTCTCACTCGGTGCGTAAAGCATACGATATCCATCGCTTTGATCACCCAAAACCTTGCTATGATCACTCTGCCCCATGGAGTCATGGTGACTCCACTGCACTGATCCATAGCCACTAGTCCTTGCTATGTCCACTTTGCCCCATGAAGTCATGAAAACTTCACTGCACTGGCTCATAGCCTTGCTACAATCACTCTACTCCATGGAGTAATGACTACCCCACTGCACTGACTCGTAGCCTAATAATCAAGTCTCGGTGGCGAATCGAAGCTGTGGACGTCGACAGCTCCTTAGCACACGTCCCGTAGCAAAGCCCAACCATGAAGTTAACTCGTTGTTTCCCGTCTGGATCCTGAGTACAAACTTCCTACTTGGACTACCTTTGCATCTCAGGTTTTGGTCATCGTCATCTCAGTTCGATCTCCATTCAGCTCGTAGCTCCAAGCTTCCATTCATGTCCATACTTCAGTTCAGATGTGCACGGTTCGTGATTCGCCAGCGGTTCGCGGATCCTGGTCATGCACATCTCATGGGTCTCCTATTCAGGTTATGATCCATGGACGGCTCGTGGTCCTCTTCTGCATTAGCTCGTGGTCCTCTTCCTTACGATCTCCCTCCTAGGGTTCGCCATATTCCTCCCCGTCATGGTGTGAGGATTCGTCATCTTCCACACGTCAAGGTGTACGGATCGTGATCTTCCCTCGTGGTCGCTGTGTGCAAATCGTGGTCTTCCCTCACGGTGGAGGTGTGCGGATCGTGGTCTTCCCTCATGGTCGAGGTGTGCGGATCGTGGTCATTCCCCACGATCGGGGTGTGGGGGGCGATCCGATCCGGTCCAAATTCCTACAACTCTTCTAGCGAGCTATTTACGCCATACGACGGCGTTTTTGACCAGTCTAACTTTTCTAAACAATCATAAATCATTTCAAATAGTCATAGCAACATGTATAATCAACCATAAACACAAAAACAACAATATGACAAGTTTAAACGGATCAAACATACCAAAAATCCATATTTTCCCCTTAATCATGTTTAGGCATAACTAATGATAGGATTCACAAAAATCATCCAAATTAACCCAAATTTCTAATAGAGGCCTAAAATAATATTTAGGAATTCTTACAAATTTTTCCAGATTTTTACAACACTTAATTTCGCTAATTAACGCTAATTACCCTAATTAGCCATAATTAGTGGAAAAAAAGCTAACCACTCACCTTAGCCCCAAAAAAAAAATTTGGAATGATTCTCTGTTTGGCGCTGTTCCCAAGGCTATACAGCAGTTCTACCATGATTTTTGTGCTAATCCGCTTTGATTTGATGTAGATTCTGCTTAATTAGCTATAAGAAGGTGATTTGGGGTCTTTTAGCAAGTGGAGGCCATTACTAGGGTTCCTAGAATGAAAGTGGTGGCTAGAAAACTGAAATGAAATGAAAACCTAGCTCATTTCAGCCTCCCCATAACCCTACTCCAGAAATGGGTTATAGGCCCATTCACTAATCACCTCATTTGGCACGGTTAAGCAGTTTTTCATCTTCCAAACGTTATTTCTGCCATATCTCCCAAACGGTAAGTCCATTTTCACATATGACCACTCTATGGAAAGGTAAACCATCATCCGGATCTAATGGCAGTGGTTTCAGGTCAAAACTCTTTTCCAATCAAAAGTTATGGCCAAAACAAGATCAGCTAGGGGCAAAATGGTCATTTAAAAATCATCAAAAATCATGAATATGGGAAATGACCCCAATAGTCGTCTCCCAAAGTTACATGACCATACGACTTCGTATGTGAAAGAAATAAATATTCTACGATCCTTCGATACGTAGAATGCGGGTCGTTACATTCTCCCCCCTTAAGAAATTTCGTCCCCGAAATTCCTTAACCCAAAACATACAAAGGATCCCGCATGCCAACCAGCCATATACACCAATCAAACATGCAAAACAAACAAAACAAACCTATCCTACCATGCGGAAAGACTAAATCGAAACAGAAATCTTACTAGCCGAAGAGCTCTGGATACGTCTTCCTAATGCTCTCCTTTGTCTCCTAAGTACAGTCATTCTCATTCTCGCCCCATTGAACTTTGACTAATTTCACCGCCTTCCTTCAAAGTTGCTTCGTATCGTTCCCTACAATACGCATAGGCTTGCGGTTCCCAACCGCCTCGGGTTCAACCTCGATATCTTCCAACTGCTCAGGTGAAATAGTCACATCGGGGTCGTGCACAAACTTCCTTGGCTGGGAAACATGAAATACATTTTGAACTCCCACCATCTTGTCTGGTAGTTCAACTTTATATGCCAAATTCCCAATTTGCTCGAGAACTGGGAATGGTCCAACAAATCTTAGTGTTAACTTGCCTCTTCTGCCAAATCGTATCACGCTCTTTAACAGAGAAATCTTGACAAACACCAAGTCGCCAATGGAGAACTTTAAATCTCTTCTCCTCTTATCAGCATAACTCTTCTGCCTGTCTTGGGCATCCTTCATTCGATGTTGGATAATTTTAATCTTAGCTGAAGTTTCTCTTATCACATCTGGTCCAAGCACAATCTTCTCACCAGTTTCTAACCAACATGATGGTGAGTTGCATGGTCTTCCATACAAAGCTTCAAATGGAGCCATACCAATACTTGATTGATAACTGTTATTATAGGCAAAATCTACTAGATGTAAATGGTCATCCCATGATCCACCAAAATCCAATACACAAGCTTGCAAAAGATCTTCTAACTCTCGATTCACCCTCTCTGTCTGTCCATCGGTTTGAGGATGATACGCGGTACTGAGATGTAATTCAGATCCTAACGCCTCTTGTAAGCTCTTCCAAAACCCACTAGTAAACAACATATCTCAATCATTCACAATGCTTTTAGGTACTCCATGAAATCTCACTACCCATTTCATATATAGCTCAGCTAACTTAGCTACCGTTCTATTCGACTTGCGGGTATAAATCCTGCACTCTTGGTCAATCGGTCCACAACCACCCACATGCTATCATGGCCCGATCTAGTTCTTGGTAACCCGTCGATGAAATCCATCGAGACTTGTTCCCATTTCCATTCTGGAATTTCTAATGGTTGCAACAAACCACTAGGATTATTTTGCTCAGCTTTAACCAGTTGGCAATTCATGCATTTGGATATAAACTTCCCAACGTCTCTTTTCATCCCTTCCCAGTAGTAGGTCTGCTTCATGTCTCAATACATCTTGTTAACCATCGGGGTGTATAGTTAGTTTTGAGTGATGACATTCTCTAAGCACTTCATCTCTCAATCCATTGACATTGGGTACAACCAGTCTTCCATTCTTTCTAAGCCATCCGTCTCGATCAAGCCCATACTTGTTCATCTCCTCATCGATGCCCATCTCTAACTTGGAGATGATTTTCAATAAGTTAGGATCGTCCCTCTGACTGGAACCAATCCGCTCAATCAAAGTGGGTCTGACCGTCAAACTTGCTAATCTTTCTTGTTCCAATTCGCACTTTGGTCTGAAATCATACCCAGCAATGTACTCTAGTTGCTTCCATTCCAGAAACATAGCCCCTAAACTGGAATGTCTTCTACTCAATGCATCAGCTACAGTATTGCCCTTTTCGGGTGTGTATGCGATATCGAAATCGTAGGAAGCCAAGAATTCTAACCATCTTTGCTGTCGGAGATTTTGATCCTTCTGAGAGAAAAGATACTTTAGAGACTTATGATCGGTAAACAACTCGAATCTTTCTCCCGAGAGATAGTGTCTCCACATCTTCAACGCGAATATGATCGCTGCTAATTCCAAATCGTGGGTAGGGTATCTTCTCTCGTGCGGTTTCAATTGTCGACTTTCATAAGCTACAACCCTACCTCCTTGCATCAGTACAACACCTAGTTCGGTACCACATGCATCTGTATATACCGTCATCTCTTCATTCCCTTTAGTGATGACTAACACTGGTGCACATGTCAACTTGTCCTTTAGACTCTTGAATGCATTCTCACACTTTTCGTCTCAGACGAAAGCTTGATTCTTCTTGGTCAACTGAGTCAACGGTGCCGCTATCTTGGAGAATTTTTGGATAAACTTACGGTAATATCCAGCTAATCCCAAGAAACATCTTGTGTCCGTTGCATTCTTGGGCATATATCAATCTTGTATCGTAGCCACCTTCGTAGGGTCCACGGCGATACCATTCAATGAAACAACATGGCCCAAGAATCTCACTTCCCTCCTCCAGAAGTGACACCTAGAAAACTTTGCTTTCAATTGGTGATTTCTTAACACCTCCATCACTATCCTTAAGTGTTCCTTTTGTTCTTCCTCTGTCCTCGAATAAACAAGGATATTGTCCACGAACACAAGAACAAACTTATTCAACCGATCTCTGAATACCCTATTCATAAGATCCACAAAATATGTTGGTGCATTGGTCAACCCAAATGGCATGACCAGCCACTCATAAAATCCAGACGGTGTCCGAAAGGCCGTTTTAGCTATACTCTCAGCTTCCACTCTAAGCTGACGAAAACTTGACGTGAGATCCAACTAGGAGAACACTCTCGTGCCAGTTGACTGGTCAAACAAATCATCTATCCGTGGAAGAGGATACTTATTCTTCCTCATCACTTTATTCAATTCGTGGTAGTCCACACACAATCGAGGGGAACCATCTACCTTGGTAGCAAACACAACTGATGCTCCCCACTCAAAAACATTTCTTCAGATAAACCCCTTCTTCAACAGATCGCTTACTTGCACCCCGAGCTCTCGCTACTCCCTTGGCGCCATACGACGAAGTGGAATCACTATAGGTCTAGCATCTTTCACTAAGCCAATACGAAACTCAATCCCTCGGTGTGGTGGAAGTTCGGTCACTTCCTCGAAGACGTTCGGATACTGGCCAGCATCGGGCACATCTGACAACTCATCATGCGGGATGTTGAGGGAGTCTAGAAAACTAGCCATTACCCCATCATTAGGTAGACCACCAAACACTACACTCTGCCCATCATCCGCTCTAACTATCACCAAAAAGCCCTCACAGTCTACCACCACCCCATTCTTTGGAGCTAATCGACTCCCAAAATAATGCCAAACCCAGTAAAGCCCAAAACAAAGCAATCGCAAACAAACATGCATCCATGACTCGATAAGACCACATTACGACAAATCATACAAAGGCTAGTTGAACCACCAATCGGGTTCGTCACTGCTAAAGGTCTATCGACTATCTCGGGTTCCAATCCCAACCTATCTACCAGGTCACTAGATATGAAGGAACTGGAAGCTCCAGTATCAAACAATGCTTGAACAGGAACATCATAAACAAAAAGCATACTTCGAATAACAACATTCTTTCCTTTCACGGCCGCGGTTGGGGCATTCGAAGAAGAAGGAACAACATTGATAGCATATGCTTTCACAATCTGCTTTTCTTTAGGGGGTTGCAGACACTTGTCCTTGTGATATCCCAGTTGTCCACAGTTGAAGCACTTCCTGTCTGCTGGCTTGGCCCGAAATTCTTTGGCATAGTTGCCCTTCTTACCACAGCTGAAGCACTCAACATCTTTCTTATTCTTTTTCTTCTGGCCATCCTTGGTCTGATTCTGCTTTCGCTTACTCTGAGAACCATTCTTGCCTCCACCGCTTGCTTGCAGCTTTGGCTCCTCTGCAGATGGAACCTCAGTCTTCGACTTAGGGTATAGACTCTCCGATCTCAAAGCTTTCCCCACAATCGACTCAAATGTCTCATCGATGTGGTTAATAAGCCTTCCCCCTAAGTATTGATCCAAGCCTGTTATGAACTTCTCAATTTTCTTCTCGGGAGTGTCAATGAGGGATAATGCATACTTTGATAAAGTATCGAACTCTGCAATGTACTCCGAGACTGCCCTACCATTCTGCTTAAGCTCCGAAAATTTCCTAAACAACTCTGACTTCTGGGCAGTTGGGATGAACTTATCACTGAATCGGGCCTGAAACCGAACCCAAGTAACCTGATCCTCAGAGGTAGCTGCCTTAATAATGTTCCACCAATTCATCGCCCGTCCTTGCAGCTGACGGGATGTTAGCTTTCTCTTCATCGCATCCTCGATACCTAAGTCTTCGAAGATATGCTCACAGCTATCCAACCAATCTTGAACATCCGTGGCTGATTCCATTTCGTGGAACGACTTTCCACCAAGACTAGTGTAATCCTTGCATAGCTTAGCGAAATCGGCCCTAGGCGCTTGCACCACTACACCACCACCATTAGCAACATTGGGAACTGCCCTCTGAACGTCCCTAAGCATCTCTCTCGTGAAGTCAGTGAACATAGTCCTCATGTCAAGAGCATTCCCATTATTGGCTCCTCTACCAGCACCCCTCGTATATCGGCTCATCGTTCAATCTGTAAAGAGAAACGGTTAACCATCCTCTTTGTGGTGTCAGTGCAGTGCGACTTCATCCTTAGCTATATTAGTAGTGTATATATATATACAGCTTTTTAAAAACAAAATAATCACAAATACCCGCTCTCATATACGTATTATCTCTCCCTGGTGTCTTTCCCTAGGTTAACTACGCAACCTAGAGCTCTGATACCAATTGTGATAGCCCGCCCCGCACCAGTCGACATTTCCAATGAAAGTGCGCTGTGCCAATGCCCGACCAGCACAGGATGGTCACCAAAGAAAGAAAAAGAAAGGAATTTGAACTAGTAAGGAACCTGTAGAATGTCTCACAACGCATGGGATAAAATATAATAATAACATACTTTGACATAAACGGGCAAGACAGTGTATAAGCTGAAAACTAAACCTCATTGCAGCGGAAAATCTAAATACAGTTTATGTTTCACATCATCGTTATTACAACTTTTGAAAACTATCTCTAAAGCGAAGTAAAGGAAAGGTACACTACTAATGCCCAAAGTAGTGACCCGCAGCGACATAGGGAGAATATCTATATATATCATACATGGGAGCCTCCCGCTCGTCTCCGGTACAGCTACTCGTGCATACCACCTAACCTGTCTCTAATCTACCCGTTTAAGAGCACCCAGAGTAATAAGAAGAGACATAAAACTCTAGTCAGACAAAAGTCTGGTATGAGCGATAAGCAGCAAATAGAACAATAACAGGTATACTAAACCATACTTGAACCTGGACCTGCAACCAAAGAGTTAGCACAACATACCGCTCAATATTCTTAGGTGCCGCTAGACATAAGGTATAAAGATTTGGAGGAGGGGGTGTGCATGTCATAGTGATAGCAAACAATCAAGCATAGCAACCATCCTCACATCTCTCACTCAGTGCGTAAAGCATACGATATCCACCGCTTTGATCACCCAAATCCTTGCTATGATCACTCTGCCCCATGGAGTCATGGTGACTCAACTGCACTGATCCATAGCCACTAGTCCTTGCTATGACCACTCTGCCCCATGATGTCATGACAACTGTAACACCCCACCTCCGTTAAGGTCACTCACAAAGGGAATGCCTTAACTTTGATGGAGCGTTTTAGTAGACAGAACAGAATATTACAAGACAGACAAGTAGTACTTGAAAAATTATAACTTTATTACATTAGAAGCAGAAATAAGTTAGGTTACATCTTTATAAATCACAATACTAAAACTCAAGTACACAATTATCAGTCTTATACAAAATCCTTCAGAATGTAAAGTTTCAAAGCCATAATCCCCAACATAAACTGCCATGAAAAGATAGAGTGAAAGCCCAGCAATACTCCAAGCACTTCAAGCAGAGAGAATCAGAATCAAGCTCCTATGTTTCCACCCTGAGCACCTGGGGGGGAAACAGAAAGAAAAGGGGCGTAAACAAACGAGGTCAGACATAAAGTTTGGCGAGTCCAGTGACTTCTAGTATATAAACAGATAATATTATCATGATATGTAAATAAAGCTAGATGAGAGATAACATAAATAGGAATAACAGGTATACCTTAAGCTAACAGAAGAAACAGAATGATGTAAACCAAGTTATGTTCCTTACTTACATCTTACTTCTCTGCACTAATACTAGTATAACAGGGTTAGGTGTTACCCTAATGTCTAAACTGAAACAGAATCGAAACAGAATAATCTATATAGAAACAGAATGCTAGTAGTGGGCCTTCACCACCCCAACAGACAGAAGGTACAGAAGCAGAATACTAATAATGGGCCTTTACCACCCCAACAGACAGAAGGTACGAAAACAAAATGGGGAACGGAATCAGAGACGGAAATAGAATAATCCCTACGGAAACAGAATGTTAGAATTAGGTGTACACTAGTAATGGGCCTTTACTACCCCCAACAGACGGTACGATGCAGAAACAGACAGATGTTACCACCCAACAGAAACAAATGATACCAACAGAAATAGAGAGAACTAAGTGTACCCTAAGTCCTACCCCAAGCGATCGGCTCCCTAATACGTAAATACCCTGTGTCGGGCCCATAATAGGGTGTATCACTCCCTAAAGTGGCAACCTATTGGCACAGACCTATTTACAGATGTCACAGTGTCTTACATCCTCAAAGCTGACTGGATCCATGCAGGCACATGACCCAGTTGGAACGCACCATCAACACTCCTCGCCATTATCAGAATGAACTGCTTATAATTAGTTCAGCAAGCATGCCCAGACCCCTACATAGCATGGGGTCAAAGTTTTTGATACCAGAAAGTGTTAGTGACTAATATGGGTCCCAAACAACAAATGACACAAGTATTTCCCCTCCTAACCTTGTGTCCCCAGGCTAACAGATTTCAGATTAACTTGTTTACAAGTTTCAGACATGTAGAGTTCAGATTTACTAGTTCATAGATCAGATAATCAAGTTAACAAGTTTTCAGACTAACGGATCAGATGTATGGATTTAACAGACTTACAGATTGTCTAACTTTGTATTGGGCCTACAGATTCACGAAACGGGTTTATTAGATTCATCAATCCAGTTGGTTTAACCCTATTCACCCAACACGTTTTTAGGCACCACATTTCTCTTAAATTTGCATTAATTAAATATTTATGCATAGAACTCTCACATTAGGTCGGTAGCTTGTGGCCGCTGGATGTGCCGGGCGGTTCCGGGCAGACTTATGCCACAAGCCAGACCTAACCTAATGTCTAAGCATATTTTAGTTATGCCTACGACCTCTCACATTAGACTGACAGTTTACGGTTGCTGGTTAAGCCGGTTGGTTCCAGACAGGCTTCTATCGCAAACAGAGTCTGACCTCGGGTCATAGCCAATTCATTCCAATACAGATTATACAGATATCAGATAATTATGTTCATTTAACAGATTACAGGTTTCAGCAAATTAATCAAATTTCCATGTTTTACTCAATTTTAGATTGAGCCACGGGTTTTCATACCCAAATTACAATTATTTAGCTTTCAACAGATTAGGCAATTCAACAGATAACAGACCTAGGAGATTAGGCGATTCAAAAGATTTAGCAGATTAGACAATTCAACAGATTTAGCAGATAACAGATTTAGCAGATTAGGCAATTCAACAGATTTAGCAGATAACAGATTTAGCAGATTAGTTCTAAAATTCTATTTACATATCTTGCCTAATCATAAAATAAGCCTAAACTTACATGCCTAAATCATGGTCATAATTCATAATACAACATACGCCCAAATTTTTAGTAAAATTTTGCACAGTACAAAATATTCTCTAAAAGCCCAAATCATGATATCCTATATGAATTATTCCAATTTATAGCCTTTAATGCCAAATATCCAAAAATCTACTTTTAGGAGTATTCACATTGATAGTTATCCTATTATAATTTAGATCTCAACGCCTAAGTCACATATTCCTTTTTGAAGTCATGAATCATTACATAAAATTTACCCAAAGGTCTAGATCTTTAAATTATAACATCTCAAAATCAGATCTTAATTTTAAACATGCGTTATGTTCCCCAAGTTTCAAGTCATATGTTATCAAACAATGATTTCTCATCTTCCAAATTACAGATTATACACAGATCTAGATCTAATTTTTCAACATATGTCCATTTCTCAAACCAGTCACAGATCAGTCATGTCCAATTATGCATCATTCATTATTTTCCCCAAAATTTAGCGTTCGTGCGTTAATCTCTTATGAGATTTGGCGTAGGCTCGTGGTAGGCTGGCTATAAACAAAAAGGAAGAAAAGAGATAACAGATACAGAATAATCACAATAATATTAACAAGATAGATCCACAGAAAATTATGCATAACCTCAGATCCAGATTCACAAAAATGTCAAGATAATTATTAAATTTCATATCTGAAAATAACTGTACTCACGATTGAAAAGGTAAATCTTGATTTCTGGGATCTGTATTCTGACATTGAATAGCGCTCCTTTGGCGTAGACTATCTATTAGATTAGAAAACAGTTGTCCTCTTTTAATTCTATTCAGATTGGAAGAAGATGCACTAGTTTTAGTTTTGATTCTAGTAGAGTAGCGACGCCATTTTTATTTTTAATTAGAATAGAGGCAGAGTATAGGCAGAATGAAATTGTGTGGAGAGAAAGCTAGGTTTGAGGGTGTTTAAATAGCATAAGGGTCACGAATCCGGTCAGAAAGGCGTCCAGGTACAGAAAAATGGATCTATCCACTGATCTGGAAATAGTGGGGAGGTCGACCCTAGTGTCGACCTGTTTACCTAGGTCGACCCTAGTGTCGACCTAGGTCCTGGGCCAGAATTTTTCCGCCTAGCTCGGATGTCTGTTTTGAATTTCGAAATCTGAATTTTGAATTCCGGGGCTGGTTTTTACTGGAACTTCCGAAGGCTATATCTTCTTCATACGGGAGTCCGATTTACGTAAACTTGGACTCTATTCCAAGCAGAATTTTGAGATGAACGCAGTGGCGTAACCTGTTTCCCTTAATTATTCTGTTACAATTTAATTATTCTCTGATTTGTCATTCTTATGTTCACCGAAAATACGGGGTGTAACATTCTCCCCTCCTAAAGGATTTCGTCCCCGAAATCTTCAAGTTAAGAAGAATGTGTCCTACCATCCAATCACCCATCTACTCAACCATCATGCACTAGCATCCATTGTCCTTAGAAAACTTCTAATGTTGTATGAACATATGCAAAAGTGTGTGTATATTTTCCTTATCTAATGCAAAGATCAGGTGGCCCACTGATTCAGTTGACCCCCTTAATGCGAATTATGTCAGTGCCGTGAGTCCAACATGTATGCAATTTTCCTATTTGATACATATCATTTCTATATGAGTGCACAACCGTTCATTCATATGCAACATCCATGTGCTGAGTCAACCATTTGCATCCATAAAAATTTTACAAATGCACACACATCCATATGCAGCATGAGAGTGTTTTTTTTGAGCCGATCTAGTTCCTAGTGTATAGGCATCCACGAGCAACCACTAGCAACCACTTGCATCCACTTGCAACCATCAAACATAACATGTCTCAAACACATGTTTACACCACTTAGTTTCTACCTAAAGGTCGAAGATTCGGTCGATAGGATAAAGTCGAGTGATAGAAGCAAGTACAATTAAAACAAAAGCTTGGTTCCCATTAGACATCGGTTTAAGAGAATAACCCCCTAAGTATCAACCCCGAAGACCGAAATCAACATCAGATTGACACTTAGAGAACTACTCCCATTAAATAAATGTCCAACTAGAAATCTACTTCAGGATTCGAGTAAAAACCCTTATCCTTTTCAGAAATATTCAGATACCTACAGACTACTAGTACAGATCATATTACTGAATGATTCTTAGGAAACTATGCATGATAAAAACCCAAAATATATATATCATAGTCAACTTAACGCCCAACACAGATACACTCAAACCCCAACTTATCACAAACAGATGAGTCATAACCCTTATGGGTCTGAGTCTACAGCGGGATCAGAAACAAGACTAGTATTAAAGTGCAGAGTTTCAATTATAGAATCAAAATGCCAGAATCAGAAAGAGTTTTAACTCTACAAACAGATAAGGAAATTAAACCTTCTACAGAAAGTTTTTCTATTTCTATCCTATCCACCAGCCTCGAGTGTAACACCCCGTATTTTCTATAAACGTAAATGTAACAAATCAAAGTATATTTAATTTTTAAGAGAAGAATTAAGGGAAATGGGTTATGCCATTGCGTTCGTCTCGGAATTCTGCTTGAGATAGAGTCCGAGTTTGCGTGAATTGGACTCCGTATGAAGAAGTTATGGCCTTCGGAATTTTCAGCTCAAATTTAAAAACAGCTCAGTTCAAATTCAAAACACACAGCCGAGCTGGGCGGGAAATTTCCCACCCAGGACCCAGGTCGACCTGGGGGTCGACCTGGGTACCCAGGTGACCAGGGGGTCGGCCTAGGGGTCGACCACCCCTGGTTCGGCCAGACCAGATCTGCAACAAATTTTTGGCTTGTGTTGTGTCATTTGGGCTACGTTGTAACTCCTGATTGGTCTGATGACGATTTTTGATGTGTTGGACGGACCTGGTGTCTTCTATGATGATCTAAGGGCTCTAAAACACTCTCTACACCTATAAAAGAATGCCTATACCTAAGGTTTCTCCACATAAATTCTTTTAGGCGTCTACATGTTGTTTCTCTCTAGCCTCCACCATTAAAATAAATCTTATTCTCCATTAAAACAAGTTATATTTCTTCTTCAAATTGGAGATTCAAATCAAGTTAAAGCTTCAAGTTGGACCATAAGCATTCTGCTTCAAGCAACATCACTCAAATCATAGCAAATCGCCTTTTCTAAACCGATCACTATAAGTTCGGTTATTCCTTAGATTTGAACGTGTAATTGGAATTGTGAATGTAATGAATCAAAATATAGAACTATACCAATTTGCAAGTTAATTATCTTTGATTCGTGCTTATGTCAAATCGAAAGTTATCTATGCCTTTGGATCTGATTTACGACTATGACTATGAGACTTTTGCCTAAGACTATGACTATGAGACTTTTTCCTAAGACTATGACTATGAAATTGTTGCCTATGAAGCTATTGCCTGTGACTATGAGACCTTTGTCTAAGACTATGGCCATGAACTGTCTCCTATGAAATTATTGCCTACGACCATGAATCATAGATATAAGACTATTGCCTATGACATTGGTTAAGAAATTATTGTGATTAGTCGCCCATGACTATTATGGTTAGTTGCTTATGACTATTCCCATTGTTACAATTTACCGATCATGTTGTACCTTGAACTGACATTATGTTGGACCAAATCACCTATGCCTATTCCCTTGATTGTGTGGATCTCATAGTTAGTGTGTAACTTGGCTAGTTTATTCCTATTCACTATTACGTACATCGAACCTGTTGGAGCCATTATTTTTGCATACCTAATCTTTTATATCAATTCTTGTGCTCATCCCCTATTCCTTTTGATTAGTGCCATTTCATGAGTACATAGGAAACTTGTGAAATCATGTTATACGTATGATTAGGATGCGGGGATTGGGCGTAGCTTAATTAAGTTAATTTGGCATAATAAATATGTTAGCATAATCTAAATTTGCTATAATAGTGAATGATTTGCATGCATATTAGACTTGGGCATAAATTGATAAATTTAATCGGCCGCAAAGTGTGTAATTGGCATGTAAACCAAGTTTTGGACATAAACGGTAAACTAGAATATTAAATCTAGTTTTGACATGAACTGTAAATTGGAATATTAATCTAGATTGGGCATGAATTAAAAAGGGGGAATATTAAATCTAAATTGGTATAAACTGCAAGTTGGGTTAATTGATTGGTAAATCAAGTTTTGGCATAGAATATAAGTATGTTAATTTGCATGACAGTTGAATATGATCTAGGCTAAATTGGTTTACAGAAAAATTTACATAATTAGTAAATATGTAAATTTAGTAAAAGACGAATATGCCTAACCCAAGGTTCGACTGAGTTGTGGTGTAAAACTGCCCGGAACCGACCGGCACATCCAGTGGCCACAACAATACCTGTCTAATGTGGGTTGTTAGTGCATCTAGCCCAGAAAGACCCGAGGTTAGACTGAGTTGTGGTGTAAACCTACCCGGAACCGGCCGACACATCCAGTAACCACAACAATATATGTCTAATGTGAGTGGTTAGTGCTTTAATTAATTAATTAATTAATTAAGGCTCATCAATAAATCAAGCTAGAAATGGTGAGGTTAAGTAATTAGGGGAAACACTTAACCGTAATAGCATGTCAACAAATATAAGAAGGGAGCGGTTAAGTAATCGAGAAAACACTTAGCAAATTCAACATGTTAACTAGACAAGGTTGATAGGGGTCAAGTTAATTTGGACACTTAACCAACTTAGCATGTTAACAAGGCAAGACTTGTGGTGGTTAAGTAACTAAGGAACACTTAACCATAATAACATGTTAACTAGACAAGTGGGTAAGGTTAAGTAAGCGTTTAACATGCTAACTAGACTAGATGGTGAGGTTAAGTAAATTTAGAACACTTAACCGTCATAAAATGTTAACTAGGCAAGTGGGTGAGGTTAAGTAAAATTAGAACGCTTAACTGTCATAACATTTTAATTAGACAAGTGGGTGAGGTTAAGTTAATAGGACACACTTAACCAAAATATATATATATATATATATATATAACATGATGTGTGATTGGGTTAAGTAACACAAGCGGAACACTTAACCAAAATATATATATATATATATAACATGATATGTCATAGGGGTTAAGTAACACAAGGGGAGCACTTAACCAATATATATATATATATATAACATGATGTATAGGCAGGTTAAGTTAACTTGAATGAATGGATAACACTTAACCAAGAATATATATCAACTTGAATCAGTGGGAGGGTTAAGTACATATCGGGTTGGTGGGTAATATTAGTAATATAGGCCCACAAACTTAACCATTTAATAAACATGCTTGAACCAGTGGAAAGGTTAAGTACATATAGGGATCGGTGGGTAATATTAGTACATATAGGCCCTAAAACTTAACCATTAAATAGACATTCTTGAATCGGTGGGAGGGTTAAGTACATCACGTGTGGGTGGGTAATATTGTGTTTATATAGGCCCACAAACATAACCAGTAGGAAACCCTAGTAACGGGGACACATTTCAGCAGTTTCCCACAAAGATGTGTCACGGTACCATGAGTTAGGCAGGGTGGGGCACGATTACTGGGCTGATTATAAGTGGTCAAAATAGCGGCATGGGATACGTCAATGTAGGTTCCGACGGTTTACAGGCGTCCACGTACTCCGGAGTGGAAAAAGCAGACACTGGGTACCAGTAGTTATACACTGTGCATCTTGAATCATGTCGGTCGCTATCATAAGGCTTGATACACCTTACGGTGGGGCCAGCACAGAGTATCTACACACAAGAGAGGGTCGACTGACACATACACATGGAAAAATTAATACAAAGTAGGTAGCATAATCCCTAGTTGGACCTAGGTCGCGTAAACCCTGAATCCGAGAAGCGTTCTATAGGTAGCATAAACCCTGGTTGAATCTACGAACTGCTCGATAGTAAACCTAAGATTCGATCTAGGTAACAAATGGAATCCCCAGAATAGATGTACACCTCAAGGCAACCGCAAATACGGGGATTGGGAGCACGTTATCTTATGATAATAGATTACTAGTTTGGACACTAGTAGGTAGTGCAGAGATGTAGAAATCAGTATAACAGGGTAGTTGCGAAGCAGAGAAGGAGTAGAAGCGCATTTAGTTTATCAGTGCATTCAGTTTATCAGTACATTCAGTTTGTCGGTACATTCAGTTTATCTTGCCATATCCCATGCTTACCCCATGTTATCTTGTTACTATGGTTTAGTCTTATATTTAGTTTATTCATGTCATGACCCTTTTCCTCATTTAAATACTAAGAATCGCTGGACTTACCAGACTTTATGTTTGACCTAGTTTAATTTCGCCTCTTTTCTTCCGTCCCCCCCCCCCCCCAAGGTAGTCAGGGAGGGAAAAGCTCAGCTAATTTTGCGGCCATTACTCTTTCCGAGCTTGAAGATTCTTTGGCGCATTGCTTTGAACTCCATTTCCTACTGCTATGGCTGGCTCGTGCTTTATTGGGGAATATCATTGTCAGTTTGTGATTCTTATATATTAAACAAAACAGATGTTTTCTGGTAATAAGTGTTGGTGTTGTAAAACAATCTTTGTACAAGCTGTCTTAATTAATAAAGGTTATTTATTTTTCGCTGCTTTATTTGTCTGTCTTGTAATTTTTCTGCATCTTGTACTAAAAATGCTCCACCGAAGTTAAGGCATTCCCTGGTGAGTGACCTTACTGGAGGTGGGGTGTTTCACTTGGTATCAGAGCTGAAGGTTACTGGATCAGATAAAAGATTTGAAAAAATGCTCCACCGAAGTTAAGGCATTCCATTGGTGAGTGACCTTAATGGAGGTGGGGTGTTTCACTTGGTACCAGAGCTGAAGGTTACTAGATCAGATAAAAGATTTGAAAAATTATTTTCAAAATGGTTTTAAAAGAAGCATTTTCAAAAGAAAAGTTTTGTTTTAAAGGAATATTCCCCAAAGCTATATGCACTATCTTTTGATCCTCTGTTTGAATCCTTGTTTCCTTCTTTCTTGAGTCTCCGGGGCTCCTGGCTTTTTGGGTGGTAACCTCATCGCGGCATGGTTCCGTAGGCTCGACAAGACTATGACACTTGTCAAAGGGCAAATAAGTGCCCAACTTCCATCTGTAGCCGTAGCAGTTTCTCCTGCGGATTATTTTCTTTCGAGCTTTGTAGGATTCTCCGTGCGATGGAAGCAGCTTTCAAGAGATACGTCAACAAGTTACACATGGATGGCAAAGTTAAGAATGAGAGGGTCTGGCTATGGGGCACAACACAAGGATGAAGAGTCCATGGATATGGACTTGGTTCACAAAGGAGGGGAGGAAAAAAATAGTAAAACCTAAAACAAGAGAAAGTATCTTTATTTTAGTATAACGGGTCGTATAATTAAGGGCAAGGGCAAGAACAAGGGACAGGATTTTCCGGAAGGCGAGTGCATGCTCTCATCGCCGGCATACCTGAGAGAGAGAGGCAGTAAGATTTTGGTTGAAAGAGTTTTTCCTTTTTTGATTATCCTATTAGTACTCCTTCCAATTTTAGCGCTTTACATCCGTATATATATCTGCTTCCATAGTTGAGCCTCTGCATCTTAGATATTGTGTAGTATAGGTTCCCATTATAGTCTCATATCCAATCGCTGGTTTGACCCATTTATCTTTGACTTGTGAGGATTTGAGAATAGTTATATTTATGCTTATGTTTTGGGCTATGGGTTGATTCTAGGCATTGATTGGTTAGCTAGTAATTATGAAACAAGGGTAGTTAGACTTTCGACTTGCCTCGAGAATACCCTTGAGATTTCGTACGATCCTAAGGGATCAGTTTGTCTTAGCTACCTAGAATCACTTTACTTATCTATCGACAATTTTCGATCCGTTGGGGTAGTCCATGAGTACGCAAGATGTTTTGACTACGGTAGGGGTTTTCCCCCTAAGAACTCGAGATAGACTTCTGCATGTATCTAGATGACACTGCAAAGCTAGTTATGTGATCAACGACAATTCTGGAGCAAGATTGGAGAGGATAGCCAGAATCGGTAAAGTGCTCAATTGTTTGGTTGTTTTGTTAGTATCATCTCACATAAATCATCCAAATTCGGAGGAGGTATCCCTTGGGTGCTTTTCTGATATTGGTTTAGGCCTTTGGGGCTTGTGCTTGAGGGATGTCGAGTTCGACTAGGATGGTTTGCGTGAGAAATAAATGGTTGGGGCTGGCACCCTAAGTTAGACTGACCTTAAGAGAGGTAATAAGCACATAGTAACCATTAGCTTTAGAACCTCAGCTTTGCAGCATGATGGATAAGCTAAGTAGAGGAGAGACCTCTAATCATCTTAGGTATATACACTTGGTATCATGATTAACATATGTTTTCTCGGGAGGATAGTTCGACTACATTGGATACCCTCTAGCATAGTAAGTGAGCGAGGTCCTATCTTTACTAGTGGGTTTTGGAAATGGAGGCCAAGAAGCTTCGCGATAGTGAAGTTAAATTAGTTAAGGTACAGTGGAGTGAAGCTCAAGAAGATGCGACTTAAAAGACTGAAGACCAAATACCCGCATCATACCCTTTTTGAGGGTATATCCTTGATTCCACTTTCTCTGTAATGTTTATCTTTTAAATATATCCCCTAGGTCGTATGTTCGATCCTTAGGTAGGAACCCATTTGGATGTAAACATGTAATTGAAACATGTTATGATTGATGTTTGCAAGTGGTTGCCAGTGGTTGCTAGTGGTTGCTCGTGGATGCATATACACACATTAGGCACAAGATCGACTCAGTCACTTTCATGTTTGCATATGCATATATGTATTTGTATATGGATTAAAACATGATGTGTTATCATATGGATGTTGCATATGGATGAATGAATATGCACGCCTATATTACTTACATGACTAGGGATAATTGCATACATGACGGACTCATGGCACTGACATAATTCGCATTAAGGAGGTCAACAGAATCAGTAGACTGCCTGATTTTACATTAGATAAGGACATGTGCACACACTATGGATAGAATCATGAAAGCATTAGAAATCCTTTTAGGGACAATGGTTGCCTGTGATTGAATGGTTGAGTAGATGGATGCTGGATATTAGGATACATTCTTCTTAACTTGAAGAGTTCAGAGACGAAATCCTTTAAGGAGGGCAGAATGTAACACCCCGTATTTTCTATAAACGTTAATGTAACAAATCAAAGTATACTTAATTTTTAAGAGAAGAATTAAGGAAAATGGGTTATGCCATTGCATTCGTCTTGGAATTCTTATTGAGATAGAGTCCGAGTTTGCGTGAATCAGACTTCGTATGAAGAAGTTATGGCCTTCGGAAGTTTCAGCTCAAATTTAAAAACAGCTCAGTTCAAATTCAAAACACACAGCCGGGCTACGCGGGAAATTTCCCGCTCAGGACCCAGGTCGACCAGGGTGTCGACCTACCCTGGTTCGGCCAGACCAGATCTGCAACGAATTTTTGGCTTGTGTTATGTCATTAGGGCTACGTGGTAACTCCTGATTGGTCTAATGGCGATTTTTTATGTGTTGAACGGACCTGGTGGCTTCTACGATGATCTAAGGGCTCTAAAACACTCTCTACACCTATAAAAGAATGCCTAGACCTAAGGTTTCTCCACACAAATTCTTTTAGGCGTCTACATGCTATTTCTCTCTAGCCTCCACCATTAAAATAAATCTTATTCTCCATTAAAACAAGTTATAGTTCTTCTTCAAATTGGAGATTCAAATCAAGTTAAAGCTTCTAGTTGGACCATAAGCATTCCACTTCAAGCAACACCACTCGAATCATAGCAAATCGCCTTTTCTAAACTAATCACTGTAAGTTCGGTTATTCCTTAGATTTGAACGTGTAAATGGAATTGTGAATGTAATGAATCAAAATATATAACTATACCAATTTGCAAGTTAATTATTTTTGATTCGTGCTTATGTCAAATCGAAAGTTATCTATGCCTTTGGATCTGATTTACGACTATGACAATGAGACTTTTGCCTAAGACTATGACTACGAGACTTTTGCCTAAGACTATGACTATGAAACTATTGCCTATGAAGCTATTGCCTATGACTATGACTATGACTATGACTATGACTATGAGAACTTTGTCTAAGACTATGGCCATGAACTGTCGCCTATGAAATTATTGCCTATGACCATGAATCATAGCTATGAGACCATTGCCTATGACATTGGTTAAGAAATTATTGTGATTAGTCGCCCATGACTGTTGTGGTTAATTGCCTATGACTATTGTAGTTAGTTGCTTATGACTATTCCCATTGTTACAATTAATCGATCATGTTATACCTTGAACTGGCATTATGTTGGACCAAATCACCTATGCCTATTCCCTTGATTATGTAGATCTCATATTTAGTGTGTAACTTGGATAGTTTATTCCTATTCACTATTACGCACATCGAACCTGTTAGAGCCATTATTTTTGCATACTTAATCTTTTATATCAATTCTTGTGCTTATCCCCTATTCCTTTTGATTAGTGCCATTTCATGAATACATAGAAAACTTGTGAAATCATGTTATACGTACGATTATGATGCGGGGATTGGGCGTAGCTTAATTAAGTTAATTTGGCATAATAAATATGTTGGCATAATCTAAATTTGCTATAATAGTGAATGATTTACATGCATATTAGACTTGGGCATAAATTGATAAATATAATTCGCCGCAAAGTGTGTAATTGACATGTAAACCAAGTTTTGGACATAAACGGTAAACTAGAATATTAAGTCTAGTTTGGACATGAACCGTAAATTGGAATATTAATCTAGATTGGGCATGAACTGAAAAAGGGGAATATTAAATCTAAATTGGTATAAACTGCAAGTTGGGTTAATTGATTGGTAAATCAAGTTTTGGCATAGAATATAAGTATGTTAATTTGTATGACAGTTGAATATGATCTAGGCTAAATTGTTTTACAGAAAAATTTACATAAATAGTAAATATGAAAATTTAGTAAAAGATGAATATGCCTAACCCGAGGTTAGACTGAGTTATGGTGTAAAACTGCCCGGAACCGACCGGCACATCCAGTGACCACAACAATACCTGTCTAATGTGGGTGGTTAGTGCATCAAGCCCAGAAAGACCCGAGGTTAGACTGCGTTGTGGTGTAAACCTGCCCGGAACCGACCGGCAAATCCAGTAACCACAACAATATCATTCTAATGTGAGTGGTTGGTTCTTTAATTAATTAATTAATTCAAGCTCATAAATAAATCAAGCTAGAAATGGTGAGGTTAAGTAATTAGGAGAAACACTTAACCGTAATAACATGTTAACAAAGACAAGAAGGGTGGGGTTAAGTAATCGGGAAAACACTTAGCCATTTCAACATGTTAACTAGACAAGGTTGATAGGGGTAACTAACTTAACATGTTAACAAGGCAAGACTTGTGAGGGGTTAAGTAACTAAAGGAACACTTAACCATAATAACATGTTAACTAGACAAGTGGGTAAGGTTAAGTAAGCGTTTAACATGCTAACTAGACTAGATGGCGAGGTTAAGTAAATTTAGAACACTTAACCGTCATAACATGTTAACTAGGCAACTGGGTGAGGTTAAGTAAAATTAGAACACTTAACTGTTATAACATGTTTATTAAACAAGTGGGTGAGGTTAAGTTAATAGGACACACCTAACCTATATATATATATATAACATGATTTGTGACAGGGTTAAGTAACACAAGAGGAACACTTAACCATAATATATATATAACATGATATGTGATAGGGGTTAAGTAACACAAGGGGAACACTTAACCAATATATATATATATATATATATATATATATATAACATGATGTGTGGGCAGGTTAAGTCAACTTGAATGAATGGATAACACTTAACCAAGAATATATATCAACTTGAATCAGTGGGAGGAATAAGTACATATCGGGTTGGTGGGTAATATTAGTAATATAGGCCCACAAACTTAACCATTTAATAAACATGCCTGAACCAGTGGAAAGGTTAAGTACATATCGATATCGGTGGGTAATATTAGTACATATAGGCCCACAAACTTAACCATTACATAGACATGCTTGAATCGGTGGGAGGGTTAAGTACATCACGTGTGGGTGGGTAATATTGTGTATATATAGGCCCACAAACTTAACCAGTTGGAAACCCTAGTAACGGGGACCCATTTCACTAGTAACCCACATAGATGTATCACGGTACCCTGAGCTAGGCAGGGAGGGGCACGATTACTGGTCTGATCATATGCGGTCAAAATAGCGGCAGGGGGTACGTCAGTGTAGGTTCCGACGGTTTACGGGCATGCACGTACTCCGAAGTGGAAAAAGCAGGCATTGGGTACCAGTAGTTATACATTTGCATCTTGAATTGTGTCGGGTCGCTATCATAAGGCTTGATACACCTTATTATGGGGCTAGCACAGAGTATCTACACACAAGAGAGTGCCGACTGACACAGACACATGGAAAAATTAATACAAAGTATGTAGCATAATCCCTAGTTGGACCTAGGTCGCGTAAACCCTGAATCCGAGAAGCGTTCAGTAGGTAGCATAAACCCCAGTGGCCCTGAGTAGTGTAAACCCTGGTTGAATCTAGGAAGTGCTCGATAGTAAACCCTAGATTAGATCTAGGTAATAAATGGAATCCCCATAATAGATGTACATCTGAAGGCAACCGCAAATACGGGGATTGGTAACATGTTATCATATGATCATAGACTACTAGTCTGGAAACTACTAGGTAGTGCAGAGATGTAGAAATCAGTATAACATGGTACTTGCGAAGCAGAGAAGGAGTAGAAGCGCATTCTGTTTTTCAGTGCATTCAGTTTATCAGTGCATTCAGTTTATCGGCATATTCAGTTTATCTTGCCATATCCCATGCTTACCCCATGTTATCTTGTTACTATGGTTTATCTTATATTTAGTTTATTCATGTCACGACCCTTTTCCTTGTTTAAATACTAAGAATCACTGGACTTACCAGACTTTATGTCTGACCTAGTTTACTTTCGCCTCTTTTCTTCCGTTTCCCCCCAGGTAGTCAGGGAGGGAAAAGCTCATCTCATTTTGGGGCCGTTACTCTTTCAGAGCTTGAAGATTCTTTGGCGCATTGCTTCGAACTGCATTTCCTACTACTATGGCTGGCTCATGCTTAATTGGAGAATATCATTATCAGTTTGTGCTTCTTATATATTAAACAAGACAGATATTTTCTGCTAATATGTATTGGTGCTGTAAAATAATCTTTGTATAAGTTGTCTTAATCAATAAAGGTTATTTATTTTTTGCTGCTTTATTTGTCTGTCTTGTAATTTTACTGCATCTTGTACTAAAAATGCTCCACTGAAGTTAAGGCATTCCCTTGGTGAGTGACCTTAACGGAGGTGGGGTGTTTCATCGAGGGTATTCGCCTGCCCTCCAAAAGTTGGTCCTGCCCTCTGCCCTTGTCCTCGTTTCTTTGTGTAGTCCCTAGTTAAGTGCCCCATTTCTACACAGTTGAAGCAAGTGCCCTTCCTCTTTCTGCAATCCCTGTTCAGATGGGTCGAGCTTTCACAAGTAAAGCACTTCTTCTCCTTATTATCTTCAGACTTCTCATCCTTCTTTTGTGTTTCCTTTTTGGGCCCCGCCTTTTTGTTCTGTGGTCCATCAAGCTTTTCTTCTTTCTTCTCACTTTTGGTTCCTCTTCATGCATCAATGCCATGTCAACTAATTTCTCGAAGGTAGCCCCCATACGTATGTGGGACATTGCCAATCCGTGTAGCGGCTCGTTCAAACCTTTAGCAAACCTTAGTGCCTTCTTATGCAGTGTATTTACCAAATCTAAGCTGAATCTCGTCAACTGATTAAACTTGTTGACGTACCCTCTCACTGATAAATTCCCCTGCTTCAACGCCAAGAACCTCTCTATGTATAGACTCTCTTCCGCTCGTGAGAGAAATTTCATCTCGAACCTATGCCTGAAATCCATCCATCTCTCTACCGGACGCTCTCCATTTGTGACCTCCCACCAAAAAGAAGCTTCGTCTTTAAGCAACCATATCGCCAACTGTATATTCTGCCTATCATCCACCTCGAAGATAACGAACCAATCCTCAGTTTCTTTGAGCCAGTTCCTTGCCTCCACGAATGATTCGGTTCCATTAAAGTTCTTCCCACCCATGGCTCGAAAGTCTCTACATATCTTCGGGAAAGTATTCACGCGTGGAGGAGGAGGAACCGCTGCAGCTGGGGGAAGAGGGACGTCTGCTGGGCCCTCATTATTAGCCCTAGCTTCTAGGTACCTCCTGAACCAGCCAGGTATCTGTACGCCCTCCGGAAGGTTAAGATCCCCAGACATGCTGAAACGAAAGAAAAGGAAAGATTCAAAACAAAGGATAGAAAGATAGGCATATAGGTTTGGGGATTATGTTTTTCAGAATAAACTATACTTTTGAAAATACTTCCTTTTTAAAACCTTTTTGAAAATAGTTTTCAAAAACTTTTTATCAAATCTGGTAACTTTCAGCTCTGATACCAAGTGTAACACCCCACCTCCGTTAAGGTCACTCACAAAGGGAATGCCTTAACTTTGATGGAGCATTTTAGTAGATAGAATAGAATATTACAAGACAGATAAGTAGTACTTGAAAAATTATAACTTTATTACAACATAAGCAGAAATAACTTTGGTTACATCTTTCTAAATCACAATACTAAAACTCAAGTACATAATTATCAGTCTTATACAAAATCCTTCAGAATGTAAAGTTTCAAAGCCATAATCCCCAACATAAACTGCCATGAAAAGATAGAATCAAAGCCAAGCAATACTCCAAGCACTTCAAGCAGAGAGAATCAGAATCAAGCTCCTATGTTTCCACCCTGAGCACCTAGGGGGAAACAGAAAGAAAAGGGGCGAAAACAAACGAGGTCAGACATAAATTCTGGCGAGTCCAGTGACTTCCAGCATATAAACAGATAATATTATCATGACATGTAAATAAAGCTGGATGAGAGATTACATCAACAGGAATAACAGATATACTTTAAGCTAACAGAAGAAACAGAATAATGTAAACCAAGTTATGTTCCTTACTTACTTCTTTGCACTAATACTAGTATAATAGGGTTAGGTGTTACCCTAATGTCTAAACTGAAACAGAATCGAAACAGAATAATCTATACAGAAACAGAATGCTAGCAATGGGCCTTCACCACCCCAACAGACAGAAGATACAGAAGCAGAATACTAATAATGGGCCTTTACCACCCCAATAGACAGAAGGTACGGAAACTGAATACTAATAATGGACCTTTACCACCCAACTAATGGGCCTTTACCACCCCAACAGACAGAAGGTACAGAAACAGAATCGGAAACGGAATCAGAGACGAAAACAGAATAATCCCTACGGAAACAGAATGTTAGAATTAGGTGTACACTAGTAATGGGCCTTTACCACCCCCAACAGACGGTACCACGCAGAAACAGACAGGTGTTACCACCCAATAGAAACAGACGGTACCAACAGAAACAGACAGAACTAAGTGTACCCTAAGTCCTACCCCAAGCGATCGACTCCCTAATACTTAAATACACTGTGTTGGACCCACAGTAGGGTGTATCACTCCCTAAATGGCAACCTATTGGCATAGACCTATTTACAGATGTCACGGTGTCTTACATCCTCAGTGCAGACTGGATCCATGCACGCACATGACTTGGTTAGTACGCACCATCAACACCCTCTCCATTATCAGAATGAACCGATTATAATTAGTTGTAACAACCCGAATTTTAATAACATGTTAAAACTAGAAATCAGGTTATAATTAATTTTTAAAATAAGAATCAAGGGAAACGGGATACGCTGTTGCGTTCGTCTCGAAATTTTAAATGAAATAGAGTCCGAGTTTTCAAAAATCGGAGTTCGGATGAAGAAGTTATGGCATGTACAAGTTTCAGCAGTTTTCAGGCAGCACTGGACCAGGGGGTCGACCTACACCTCCCCCCCAGGTCGACCATGGTCGACCTACCCCCCAGGTCGACCATAGTGTCGACCTCCCCCCCCCCCTTACAGGTCGACCTGGTCGGCCTGTTTTGACCCAGAACTCATTTTTGAAGCCTGAGACATGTTTTGATGGTCCGGATTGATTCTAGGCTTAATCTAAGGGCCTAAACTAGTTGCTACACCTATTAAAACACCCTTAGACCTAACCTAATTCATATCAAATTATTCTTACACCAAAATGCTGCTGAGGTCCCCCTTGATCATGGCCGCCATCTCTAATCAATTTCTTAAGCTTTCATACACAATCCAATTCGAAGACTTAAGATTCTACAATGATTCAAGACAATAAATCAACAACGCCGCAACATTTTTACAAAAAATTCAGTTCCTAATTCACTAGCCATGCTCTGTAAGTTCTAGTTGTTTTTAGATTTAAACATTTAATTATAATATGGCCATGGAATAAAATGGAATTGGATTTAAGTATGTTTATTGATTCAGATCTATTGCTTCTTAAATCTTGAGTTTGGGGACTTTTCTATTCTCATTTTCATGTCAAGCCTATGATCTATTCAGCTTGTTGTAAATCAGTTTTCTCAATTCATGTTGATATTATTATCAAGTTGTAATCTTCATGCCTATGATGATGTTTTTCTCTCTGATCTTATTTTTATGCAAAATTCTACCTTCCCCTATTTATTTTCTTTTGATGAACTTTGGTCAATTTCGGACCTAGGCCTAAACTACGATATACGTGCGATTTGTATACGGGGAAATATTGGGATATTACCTATTTGGATATATGTGTGTGGTGGAATCGATGGCATAACATGAAATTTGAAATTTGGGTATTGTCAATATAATTGAAATTGCAAGTTTGGGCATACATGAGTTGGCATGTAAATAAAATCACGAGTTCGGGACTATGTAAATTAAATAAAAAGATTGGGCTTATGTTAATCAGGCATATGTAGAATTGGGAATTTGAACATAAAAGCAATTGTAAATTTGATAACTGGCATAAACATGTATTATGAACTTGGGCAACTGACATGTATTGTAATAAAAAGATTATAGTTTGGGATAACTACATCGTGAATCATGATTTGGGTTTGTTGGGTATGAAACTTGATACATGTAATTTTGGCTAGAACTTGATATGGTAAAATGGTATAAAATTGGCATACAAGTAAAACGGCATAAATTGAACATATGTAAATTTGGTATGAATTGGGCATATGTAAAATTTACATGTAATCTAGAATTTGGGCATATGTTAATTATGTGAAATTTGGAATAGAAATATATATATGAAAATTTATGACTTGGTAAAGGTTTAATATGAACGCGCCTAAATTGGGTTTTGGGTGGTTGTCATGTATTGTAAATAAAAGGCTATAACATGGCATAACCTTATAGTGAATTATGATAATAATTTGGGAATACATTTTAGGGCAAAAACATGAACCATGAACATTTCTATATGTCAAACACATGAACTAATATTGGGGTTTTGGGTGGAATACGACCATTAATGAACCTTTGACATGAGGTTAGACTCAGTTTGTGGTGTAAACCAGCCCGGAACCGCTCGGCAAATCCAGTAGCCACAAAGTGTCAGTCTAATGTGAGAGTTCGAAGGCCAAATTGTAGCCGTAACGGTTGACGACACGAGGTTAGACCGAGTTTGTGGTGTAAATCTGCCTGGAACCGCCCGGCAAATCCAGTGACCACAAAATGCACGGTCTAATGTGAGAGGTCATGATTCGTTCGTCATAATGAATGAATTAAGGAATACTAATCATAATAAGACGTGGGTATGGTTAGAGGATTAGGTGGGATGACATGGAAATTTGACATGTGAATGTGGACCTAACCGGTATGAGTTAAGAACATGTAAAACTTATAAATGTAGGCTCAACCAATATGATATGAATGGGTGGGTCAAGTACCGTGGCTAGGCTAATGACACTTAACCATTATAACATGACTAGCGGACGGGTTGGGCTAACTTGAATAGGTTGATAACACCCAATCAATAAAACCTGATGCGTGGTAGGGTTAAGTAAAACACACGAGGGTAACACTTAACCATTATAATATGACTGGTGGATGGGGTTAAGTTAACATGCACTTAACTAATATAACGTGATGCGTGGTAAGGTTAAGTAACAACAGAGGGTAATACTTAACCGTCACAACATGATAAGTAGGTGAGCTAAGTCAATATACACTTAACAAATATGACATGACATGCGGTGGGGTTAAGTTAACATAAGGGAGAGCACTTAGCCAGTATAACAAGGCTTGCGGTAGGGTTAAGTAACACAAGGAACAACACTTAACCGATATAACATGATGTGTGGTAGGGTTAAGTAAAACAAGAGAAAACACTTAACCAACTTAGCGTGATGGACGGAAATGGTTAAGTACATATCGGGTTGGTGGGTAATATTAGTAAATATAGGCCCACAAACTTAACCAGTAGGAAACCCTAGTAACGGGGACCCATTTCAGCAGTAACCCAATTAGGTATCATGGTACCCTGAAACTAGGCAGGGTGGGGCACGATTACTGGGCTGATTGTAAGCGGTCAAAGCGACGGCGGTAGGTGCAACAGTGTAGGTTCTAACGGAGTGCGGGTGTGCACACACTTCGGAGCAGACAAACAGTGCACTGGGGGCACCAGTAGTATAACCTATGTATTCTAGAATTGCATCGGGCCGCCACCATGGGTCTTGATACACCCCATGGTGGGACCAGCACAGGTATCTACAATCATTGGGGGCCGTATGACACACATAAGTAGCATAATCCCTATGTTGGACCTAGGTGGCATAAACCCTAAATCCGAGAAGTGTTCAATAGGTAGCATAATCCCTTGGTTGGACCTATGTGGCATAAATCCTGGTTGAATCTAGGAAGCGCTCGATAGAAAACCCTAGATTATATCTAGGTAATAAATAATAGATGTACACGTGAAAGCAACCTTAATTTCGGGGATTGGGACCACGTTATGATTTTATCATTTTATAGATTACTAATTGGGACACTAGTTTGGTGGTGCAGAGCAAATAGATATCATTTTAATGGTGAAGCAGAGAAATCTTGCGAAACTATACTTAGTTTATCTTGAATGGGAACCTTGCAATGTTATACATGACAGAAATCCTATGATGTTATTCTCAGTTATCGTGCCCGTAGCTTATCTTATCATCATGCTTATGTTTACTTTCAGTTTATTCATTCCATGTTATCTTTACCTGTTTTTATGCTAAAAGCCACTAGGACTTACTCAGTCTTTATGACTGACCCAGTTTGTTTCACCTCTTTTTCTTCCGTTCCCCCCCCCCAAGGTTCACAGGGTGGGAATACAGCTTAGTTCGGATCTTACCAAGCTCCAGGGCTCTTTCATATATGGCTTGAATTTCTCTTGGCTATGGCTTGCTTTGCTATATTGGGGAATGCTACAGTTTATTTTTATGCTTCTTTGTTTTTGAGCAAGACAGATATTTTAGCTATGTGATTGGGTATTGGAAGTTAATGGGCTTTTATTGTGAATAATTATATTTAATAAATGATTTGAAGTACTTCCACTTTACTTTCCGCTGTTTTATATATGTCTGTCTTGTAATATTTCTGTTCCAGTACCCATAATGCTCCACTGAAGTTAAGGCATTCCCTTTGTGAGTGACCTTAACGGATGTGGGGTGTCACATTTGGTATCAGAGCAGAAGGTTACCAGACTGAGCAAAAAGCTTTTAAAAACCTTCTGAAATTATTTTCAAAACGTTTACAAAGAAAGATTTTTCTAAAGAAAATTTTTGTTTTACGAAAGCCATATTCCCCAAAGCCATATGCACTATCTTTTGATTCTCTCTTTGAATCTCTTCTTTCTCTCTTTTCACCATAGTTTTGTAGGCGTACGACACAAGTCGGAGGGCAAAGGAGTGCCCAACCTCCATCTGTAACCGCAGTAGTTCCATCTGCGACTAATCTTATTTCAAGCTTTGTAGGGTTGCCATGCGATGGAGGTAGCTTCCGAGAAACTTGTCAACAAGCTATACAAGGATAGTAGGAATGAGGATCAAGAACACAAGCCTAAGGATGAGAAACTTGTTGATATGGCTTAATCCACGAAAGAGGAGAAAGGTGAAAGGAATGAGGCGAAGTGAAAGAATAATAAAACCCATGACAAGAGAGAATATCTTTGGTATGGTAAAAAGGGACATGTAATTAAGTATTATAGGACAAGGACAAGGGAAAATAACAAGATCGTTGAGAGGGAAATTGTATGCTCTCACTACTAGCGTACCTAAGAGAGGTGGTAACGTTTCTGTTAAAGGCTAAGCTTTTCTTTTCTATCATCCCGTTAGAACTTTGTTTTTGTACATCGCATCCTTTTAATTCTGCTTCGATAGTTGAGTCTCTGCACCTTAGTACTAGCATAGTAGAGGATCCCATTTTATCCTCAAATCCTGTTAGGGAATCGGCTCATTTATTCATGACTTGTTTGGATTTGGGAATGTCTATGCTAAGTGTTGAGTTTAGAAGTAATGCTTATGTTTTT
This sequence comes from Allium sativum, assembly GCA_030737875.1. Taxonomy (NCBI): domain Eukaryota; kingdom Viridiplantae; phylum Streptophyta; class Magnoliopsida; order Asparagales; family Amaryllidaceae; genus Allium; species Allium sativum. The sequence continues at coordinate 377,221,573 of CM060922.1, forward strand.
TTGGGCTATGGGTTGATTCTAGGGATGGAGTGGTTATCCAGTAATGGTGCCATTCTTGAGTATGAAAAGAGGGTAGTTAGATTCTTGACTTGCCTCGGTAATACCTTCGAAGTCTAGTGTAACCCTTAGGGTTCTGCCATGCTTAGTTACCTAGAATCTCTTGATACATTTATTGATCCGCTCGAGTAGTGTTCGCCACTAAGGCGAATGGTTCATTTCGCTTATGCATGAGTCATAGAAAATCACCTTAGTAAGTACATTTGGCAACATGGTTGGCATTTGTTTGTTTTCAAGAGATAGTTCTTCTACGTGGAATACCTTATAATAAGTAAACGAGATCCAGGATCCACTAGTGAATTTTGGAGAGCTTGCATGAAACCATGAGTACGCAGTTATGTTTGGGCCGAGTATACTAGAAAAAGAATAAGTGAAAGTGGAACGAGAGGCGACAGTGAAATGAGTTCCAACTCATATTTTGGAAATAGGAATTAAGAAGCTACGAAATTGTGAAGCTAAAGACGGTCAAAGCACAATGGAGTTAAGCTCAAGGAAATGCGACTTAGAAGATTGAAGACTAGACACGCGCATCATATCTCTTCTTAAGAGTATATCCTTGATCCCTCTTTTCCTGTAGAGCTTACATGTATGCTATCTTTTAAGTATAACCTCTCGGTCCTATTCCCCATCCTTTTTCTGTTGCAAACCCCATAGGGAGTATGACTCATCTGTTAGTAATACATGTTGGGGCTTGAGGGTGTCCGTTGGGTTGGCTAAACTTTTTAGGTTTTATAGGATATGGGTTGGTCTTAGGAAGGGATTTCTTATGACCAAAAAGGAGTCCATCATGCTTAGTTTCCTAGGAATATATATATTTGTTGGTTAATTCTTTGGGTGTCAGCCTGATGTTGATTTCGGTCTTTGGGGCTGGTGCTTAGGGAATTCTTCTGCAAATCAGTATATATGTGACATAGATTTCCAGTTTTGACATCGCCTAATGGGCACAAGGTTTTTACTTGCTTCTATCGTTCGACTATACCTTTAGGTAGGAACAATTGGGTGTAATCATGTGTTTGAGACATTTTATGATTGATGGTTGCAAGTGGTTGCAAGTGGCTGCTAGTGGTTGCTCGTGATTGCATAACACACATTAGGCACTAGATCGGCTCAGACACATTTCCATATTGCATATGCATGAGTGTTTATACTTGTTTATGGATGAAATTGGATGTGTTATCATATGGATGATGCATATGGATGGATGTTTGTGCACACATATAATGTTTATGTGACTAGGACTATTTGCATACATGTTGGACTCATTGCACTAAACATATTTTGCATTAAGAGGATCAATCAGGCCTGATCATTTGCATTAGATAAGGAACATATACACACACTTTCTGCATATGTTCATAGAGCATTAGAAATCTCTTAAGGACAATGGATGCCTGTGATTGATGATTGAGTAGATGGATGATTGGATGGTAGGACACATTCTTCTTAACTTGAAGATTTCGGGGACGAAATCCTTTAAGGAGGGGAGAATGTAACAATCTGAATTTTAATAACATGTTAAAACTAGAAATCAGGGTATAATTAATTTTTAAAATAATAATCAAGGGAAACGGGTTACGCCATTGCGTTCGTCACGAAATTTTACATGAAATAGAGTCCGAGTTTTCGAAAATTGGAGTCCGGATGAAGAAATTATGGCCTGTACAAGTTTTAGCAGTTTTCAGGCAGCACTGGACCAGGGGGTCGACCATAGGGTCGACCTACCCCCCCCCCCACCCCCGGTCGACCATAGGGTCGACCTACCCCCCAGGTCGACCATAGTGTCGACCTCCCCCCTTACAGGTCGACCTGGTCGGCCTGTTTTGACCCAGAACTCATTTTTGAAGCCTGAGACATGCTTCGATGGTCTGGATTGATTCTAAGGTTAATCTAAGGGCCTAAACTAATTGCTACACCTATAAAAACATCCTTAGACCTAACCTAATTCATATCAAATCATTCTTACACCAAAATGCTGTTGAGGTCCCCCTTGATCATGGCCGCCGTCTCTAATCAATTTCTTAAGCTTTCATACACAATCCAATTCGAAGACTCTAGCTTCTACAATGATTCAAGACAATAAATCAACAACGCTACAACATTTTTACAACAAATTCAGTTCCTAATTCATTAGCCATGCTCTGTAAGTTCTAGTTGTTTTTAGATTTAAACATTTAATTATAATATGGCCATGGAATAAAATGGAATTGGATTTAAGTATATTTATTGATTCAGATCTATTGCTTCTTGAATCTTGAGTTTTGGGACTTTTCTATTCTCATTTTCAAGTCAAGGCTATGATCTATTCAGCTTGTTGTAAATCAGTTTTCTCAATTCATGTTGATATTATTATCAAGTTGTAATCTACATGCATATAATGATGTTTTTCTCTCTGGTCTTATTTTTATGCAAAATTCTACCTTCCCCTATTTATTTATTTTGATGAACCTTGGTCAATTTCGGACCTAGGCCTAAACTACGATATGCTATTTGTATACAGGGAAATATTGGGATATTACCTATTTGGATATATGTGTGTGGTGGAATTGATGGCATAACATGAAATTTGAAATTTGGGTATTGTCAATATAATTGAAATTGCAAGTTTGGGCATACATGAATTGGCATGTAAATTAAATCACGACTTTGGGACTATGTAAATTAAATCAAAAGATTGGGCTTATGTTAATCAGGCATATGTAGAATTGGGAATTTGAACATGAAAGCAATTGTAAATTTGATAATTGGCATAAACATGTATTATGAGCTTGGGCAACTGACATATATTGTAATAAAAAGATTATAGTTTGGGATAACTACATCGTAAATCATGATTTGGGTTTATTGGGTATGAAACTTGATACATGTAATTTTGGCTAGAACTTGATATGGTAAAATGGTATAAAATTGGCATACATGTAAAACGACATAAATTGAACATATGTAAATTTGGTACGAATTGGGCATATGTAAAATTTACATGTAATCTAGAACTTGGGCATATGTTAATTATGTGAAATTTGGAATAGAAACATATATGAAAATTTATAACTTGGTAAAGGTTTAATATGAACGCGCCTAAGTTGGGTTTTGGGTGGTTGGCATGTATTGTAAATAAAAGGCTATAACTTGGCATAACCTTATAGTGAACTATGATAATAATTTGGGAATACGTTTTGGGGCAAAAACGTGAACCATGAACATTTCTATATGTTAAACACATGAACTGATATTGGGGTTTTGGGTGGAATACGACCATTAATGAACCTTTGACACGAGCTTAGACTCAGTTTGTGGTGTAAATCTGCCCGGAACCGCCCGGCAAATCCAGTAGCCACAAAGTGTCAATCTAATGTGAGAGGTCGAAGGCCAAATTGTAGGCGTAACGGTTGATGACACGAGGTTAGACCCAGTTTATGGTGTAAATCTGCCCGGAACCGCCCGGCAAATCCAGTGACCACAAAATGCACGGTCTAATGTGAGAAGTCATGATTCGTTCATCATAATGAATGAATTAAGGAATAGTAACCATAATAAGACGTGGGTATGGTTAGAGGGTTATGTGGGATGACATGGAAATTTGACATGTGAATGTGGATCTAACCGGTATGAGTTAAGAACATGTAAAACTTATAAATGTAGGCTCAACCAATATGATATGAATGGGTGGGTTAAGTAACGTGGCTAGGCTAATGACACTTAACTGTTATAACATGACTAGCGGATGGGTTGGGCTAACTTGAATAGGTTGATAACACCCAATCAATATAACCTGATGCGTGATAGGGTTAAGTAAAACACATGAGGGTAACACTTAACCATTATAATATGACTGGTGGATGGGGTTAAGTTAACATGCACTTAACCAATATAACGTGATGCGTGGTAAGGTTAAGTAACAACAGAGGGTAACACTTAACCATCACAACATGATAAGTAGGTGGGCTAAGTCAATATACACTTAACCAATATGACATGACATGCGGTGGGGTTAAGTTAACACATGGGAGAGCACTTAGCCAGTATAACAAGGCTTGCGGTAGGGTTAAGTAACACAAGGAACAACACTTAACCGATATAACATGATGTGCGGTAGGGTTAAGTAAAACAAGAGAAAACACTTAACCAACTTAGCGTGATGGACGGAAATGGTTAAGTACATATCGGGTTGGTGGGTAATATTAGTAAATATAGGCCCACAAACTTAACCAGTAGGAAACCCTAGTAACGGGGACCCATTTCAGCAGTAACCCAATTAGGTATCATGGTACCCTGAAACTAGGCAGGGTGAGGCACGATTACTGGGCTGATTGTAAGCGGTCAAAGCGGCGGTGGTGGGTGCAACAGTGCAGGTTCTAACGGAGTGCGGGCATGCACACACTTCTGAGCAGACAAACAGGGCACTGGGGGCGCCAGTAGTATAACCTATGTATTCTACAATTGCGTCGGGCCACCACCATGGGTCTTGATACACCCCATGGTGGGACCAGTATAGGTATCTACAATCATTGGGGGCCGTATGACACACATAGGTACCATAATCCCTAGGTTGGACCTAGGTGGCATGAACCCTAAATCCGAGAAGTGTTCAATAGGTAGCATAATCCCTAGGTTGGACCTAGGTGGCATAAATCCTGGTTGAATCTAGGAAGCGCTCAAACCCTAGATTAGATCTAGGAAATAAATAATAGATGTACACATAAAAGCAACCTTAATTTCGGGGATTGGGATCACGTTATGATTTTATCATTTTATAGATTACTAGTTGGGACACTAGTTAGGTGGTGCTGAGAAAATAGATATCATTTTAATGGTGAAGCAGAGAAATCTTGCGATGCTTGATAGAAATCGTGCGAAACTATACTTAGTTCATCTTGAATGGGAACCTTGCAATGTTATACATGACAGAAATCCTATGATGTTATTCTTAGTTATCGTGCCTGTAGCTTATCCTGTCATCATGCTTATGTTAACTTTCAGTTTATTCATGCCATGTTATCTTTACCTGTTTTTATGCTGAAAGCCACTAGGACTTACTCATTCTTTATGACTGACCCGGTTTGTTTCTCCTCTTTTTCTTCCGTCACCCCCTCCCCCCAAGGTTCACAGGGTGGGAATACAGCTTAGTTCAGATCTTACCAAGCTCCAAGGCTCTTTCGTGTATGGCTTGGATTTCTCTTGGCTATGGCTTGCTTTGCTTTATTGGGGAATGCTACAGTTTATTTTTATGCTTCTTTGTTTTTGAGCAAGACAAATATTTTAGCTATGTGATTGGGTATTGGAAGTTGATGGGCTTTTATTGTAAATAATTATATTTAATAAATGATTTGAAGTACTTCCACTTTACTTTCCACTGTTTTATATATGTCTGTCTTGTAATATTTCTGTTCCAGTACCCATAATGCTCCACTGAAGTTAAGGCATTCCCTTTGTGAGTGACCTTAACGGGTGTGGGGTGTTACATTAGTTCAGTAATCGTGCTCGAACCCCTACATAGCGTGGGGTCAAAGTTTTTGATACCAGAAAGGGTTACTGACTAATATGGGTCCCAAACAACAGATGACACAAGTATTTCCCCTCCTAACCTTGTGTCCCCAGTCTACCAAATTTCAGATTAACTTGTTTACAAGTTTCAGACATACATAGTTCAGACTTACTAGTTCACAGATCAGGCAATCAAATTAACAAGTTTTCAGACTAACGGATCAGATGTACGGATTTAAAAGACTTACAGATTGTCTAACTTTGTATTTGGCCTACAGATTCACGAAATGGGTTTATTAGATTCATCAATCTAGTTGGTTTAGCCCTATCCACCCAACACGTTTTTAGGCACCACATTTCTCTTAAATTTGTATTAATTAAATATTAATGCATAGACCTCTCACATTAAGTCGGTAGCTTGTGGCCGCTGGATGTGCCGGGCGGTTCCAGGCAGACTTCTGCCACAAGCCAGACCTGACCTCGTGTCTAAGCATATTTTAGTTATTCCTACGACCTCTCACATTAGACTGACAGTTTGCAGTTGCAGGTTAAACCTGTTGGTTCCAGGCAGGCTTCTACCCCAAACAGAGTCTAACCTCGTGTCATAGCCAATTCATTCCAATACAGATATCAGACTAATTATTTTCATTTAACAGATTATAGGTTTCGGCAGATTAATTAAATTTCCATGTTTTAATCAACCTTGGATTGAGCCACGGGTTTTCATACCCAAATTACAATTATTTAGCTTCCAACAGATTGGGCAATTCAACAGATAATAAACCTAGGAGATTAGGCGATTCAATAGATTTAGCAGATAACAGATTTAGCAGATTAGGCAATATAACAGATTTAGCAGATTAGTTCTAAAATTCTATTTACATATCTTGCCTAATCATAAATTAAGCCTAAACTTACATGCCTAAATCATGGTCATAATTCATAATACAACATATGCCCAAATTTTTAGTTAAATTTTGCATAGTACAAAATATTCTCTAAAAGCCCAAATCATGATATACCATATGAATTATACCAAATTATAGCCTTTAATGCCAAATATCCAAAAATCTTCTTTTAGGCGTATTCACATTGATAGTTATCCTATTATAATATAGGTCTCTACGCCTAAGTCACATATTCCTTTTTCAAGTCATGAATCGTTACATAAAATTTACCCAAAGGTCTAGATCTTTAAATTGTAACATCTCAAAATCATATCTTATTTTTAAACATGCATTATGACCCCCAAGTTTCAAGTCATATGTTATCATACAATGAATTCTCTTCTTCCAACTTACAGAGTATACACAGATCTAGATCTAATTTTTCAACATATGTCCATTTCTCAAATCAGTCACAGATCAGTCATGTCCAGTTATGCATCAGTCATTATTTTCCCAAAATTTAGCGTTCGCGCATTAATCTCTTATGAGATTTGGCGTAGGCTCGCGGTAGCCTGGCTATAAACAAAAAGGAAGAAAAGAGGGAACAGATACAGAACAGTCACAATAATATTAACAAGATAGATCCACAGAAAAGTATGCATAACCTCAGATCTAGGTTCACAAAAATGTCAAGATAATTGTTAAATTTCATATCTGAAAATAACTATACTCACGATTGAAAAGGTAAATCTTCATTTCTAGGATCTATATTCTGACACTGAATAGCGCTCCTTTGGCGTAGACTATCGATTAGATTAGAAAATATTTGTCCTCTTTTAATTCTATTCAGATTGGAAGAAGATGCACTAGTTCTAGTTTTGATTCTAGTAGAGTAGCGATGCCATTTTTATTTTTAATTAGAATAGAGGCATAGTATAGGCAGAATGAAATTGTATAGAGAGAAAGCTAGGTTTGGGGGTGTTTAAATAGCATAGGGATCACGAATCTGGTCAGAAAGGCGTCCAGGTACAGAAAAATGGATCTGTCCACGGATCTGGAAATAGGAGGGGAGGTCAACCCTAGTGTCGACCTGTTTACCCAGGTCGAACCCCAAGTCGACCCTAGTGTCGACCTGGGTTCTGGGCGGGAATTTTCCTGCCTAGCCCGGGTGTCTGTTTTTAATTTCGAAATCTGAATTTTGAATTTCGGGCTGGTTTTTTACTGAAACTTCCGAAGGCCATATCTTCTTCATACGGAGTCCGATTTACGCCAACTTGGACTCTTTTCCAAGCAGAATTTCGAGATGAACGCAATGGCGTAACCCGTTTCCCTTAATTATTCTGTTACAATTTAATTATTCACTGATTTGTCATTCTTATGTTCACAGAAAATACGGGGTGTTACAACAACTTCACTGCACTGGCTCATAGCCTTGCTACGATCACTCTGCCCCATGGATTAATGACTACCCCACTACACTGACTCGTAGCCTAACAACCGTCTCTCGGTGGTGAATCAAAGCTATGGATGTCGATAGCTCCTTAGCACACGTCCCGCAGCAAAGCCCAACCATGAAGTTAACTCGTTCGTTCCCGTCTTGATCCTAAGTACAAACTTCCTACTTGGACTACCTTTGCATCTCGGGTTTTGGTCATCATCATCTCGGTTCGATCACCATTCGTTTTGTAGCTCCAAGCTTCCATTCATGTCCATACTTTAGTTCATATGTGCATGGTTCGTGATTCGCCAGCTGTTTGCGGTTCCTGGTCATGCGCAACTCATGGGTCTCCTATTCAGGTCGTGATCCATGGACGGCGCGTGGTCTTCTTCTGCATCAGCTCGTGGTCCTCTTCCTCACGATCTCCCTCCTAGGTTTCGCCATATTCCTCACAGTCGTGGTGTGAGGATTCGTCATCTTCCACATGGTCGAGGTGTGCAGATCGTGATCTTCCCTCACAGTCGCAGTGTGCGGATTGTGGTCTTCCCTCGCGGTCGCGGTGTGCGGATCGTGGTCTTCCCTCACGTTCGAGGTGTGTGGATCGTGGTCTTCCCTCACGGTCGAGGTGCGCGGATCATGGTCATTCCCCATGATCGGGGTGTGGGGGCCGATCCGATCCGGTCTAAATTCCTGCAACTCTTCCAGCGAGCTATTTACGCCATATAACAGCGTTTTCGACCAATCTAACTTTTCTAAACAATCATAAATCATTTCAAATAGTCATAGCAACATGTATAATCAACCATAAACACAAAAACAACAATATGACAAGTTTAAACGGATCAAACATACCAAAAATCCATATTTTCCCCTTAATCATGTTTAGGCTCAACTAATGATAGGATTAACAAAAATCATCCAAATTAACCCAAATTTCTAACAGAGGCCTAAAATAATATTTAGGAATTCTTACAAATTTTTCCATATTTTTACAACCAATAATTTAGCTAATTAACGCTAATCAGCCATAACTAGTGAAAAACAAAGCTAACCACTCACCTTAGCCCAAAAAAAACAAAATCTGAAATGATTCTCTGTTTGGCTCTGTCCCCAAGGCTATACAGCAGTTCTACCTTGAATTTTGTTATAATCCACTTTGATTTGATGTAGATTTGGCTTAATTAGCGATTAGAAGGTGCTTTGGTGTGTTTTAGCAGGTGGAGGCCATTACTAGGGTTCCTAGAATGAAAGTGGCAGCTAGAAAACTGAAATGAAATGAAAACCTAGCTCATTTCAGCCTCCCCATAACCCTAATCCCGAAATGGGCTATGGGCCCATTCACTAATCACCTCATTTACCCTAGTTAAGCAGTTTTTCATCTTCCAAACCTTATTTCAGCCATATCTCCCAAACAGTAAGTCCGTTTTTCACATAACCACTCTACGAAAAGGTAAACCATCATCTGGATCTAATGGAAGTGGTCTCGGGTCAAAACTCCTTTCCAATCAAAAGTTATAGCCGAAACAAAATCAACTAGGTGCAAAATGGTCATTTAAAAATCGGCAAAAAACATGAATATGGGAAATGACCCCAATAGTTGTCTCCCAAAGTTACATGACCATTCAACTTCGTATGTGAAAGAAATAAATATTCTATGATCCTTCGATACGTAGAATGCGGGTCGTTACATGGACAAACCGAAGGCACTATTTCGTACATCCATCCTAGGCAATCACTACCTAGGACTTATACATCAGCCCTTGCACTTTACTCCGTCTTCAATTTGTCTTCGATCTATTTGATTCGAAACGCTAACGCCCATACGGAGTGGTTCTTTGGATAAGGATCCAATCGGTCTCTCCGTATTGACGACGAAAAAATGGTCAAAACTTTGATAGTCTGTGATTTAACTATCAAAGAAAAACATGTGTGCAAACAACGATATTATTTCCAGATGGAAATTTTATCAATCAATCATCATTTAACATTTATCTCTTTAGTTCATTAATTTACTTATCTCCTGTTTCCATATATTCTAAATTTTTATTTTCTATTTTCAGAAAACATTTCTAATTCTTATTTGGAAAACATTTCCAAAACTCCTTCACTGCATTTAAACTGATGTTTAAATAAAACATCACCATGCCAACTCAAACCATTTCACTCATTAACTAAATTCACTTAACCATCATTCATTATCAAACCTTACCATTCCTTAGTTAAGAAGAAAGTCAATCAAGTTGGGGTATAATTACCTATTAGACCTTAACTGAACAACGTTTTAACTTCGAAATAGTCAAAGTTTATCTTTTAAATCTTTAACAAACTTCCTTACGTAACTCTCTTTCGAATAAATCTCTATTCGATAACTCTTTCCTTCGAATAAACTATATTCGATAATCTCTCTTCTTCGAATAACCTATATTCGAAAAACTCTATTCAATTGACACAATTCGATTAACTCTAATCGATTTACTCTTACTAGTTAGCTCTTTTTGATTAACTTAATTCTATTAACTCTATTAGATTAACTCTATTGGATTAACTCTGTTTGATTTACCCTACCGGATTAACTCTATTCAATTAACTCTAACCAATTTACTCTTATCAATTATCTCCTTTTGAATAAACTGTATTCGATTAACTCCTTTCGAATAACTACTTTCGAATAACTAATACTCGATTAACTCCTTTCGAATAACTAATATTCGATAACTCCTTTCGAATAACTAATATTCGATAACTCCTTTCGAATAACTAATATTCGATAACTCCTCTTCGAATAACTAATATTCGATAACTCCTTTCGAATAACTAATATTCAATAACTCCTTTCGAATAACTAATATTCGGTAACTCCTTTCGAATAACTAATATTCGATAACTCCTTTCGAATAATTAATATTTGATTAACTCCTTTAGAATAACTCTAGTTCGATTCAACTCTAATCGATTAACTCTAATTGATTAACTCTAACTGGTTAAATCTAACTCTAATCGATTAACTCTAACTCTAATCGATTACCTTCTCTAAGTCATTTTGATTAACTCTTTGGTGAACTCTACGTCCATATTCAGTTTCAAATATCGATGTTGAAATCGATTCTTACTTCTCTATATAAGCCCTAACTTATATATTTTGTTTATCCAATGATAAATATTTTATTTAATTTATAAAATATTATTTATAAATTAATCTTCTCAGTCTATTGGTTACAACAGATTCTATTTATAATTTTTGCTTTAAATCCATATCATGTTATACCCGTGTGTGAAGCACGGGTCTAAACTTTCCTGATGTAAAATTCTATTCATTTGCGAAATATTTCCTTATATGACATTCTTTTCGTTTCCCAATAAATCCCTTTTATAACTCTATTTATTTTCTAAATAAACATTTCCTTTTTATAACTCTATTTATTTTCTAAATAAACATTTCCTTTTTATAACTCTGTTTATTTATGTTTTACCAATATTTCTCTTTCTATTTTATTTGTAAATGCTTTTACAAATATTTCTCTTTCTGTTTTATTTGTAAATGTTTTACAAATATTTCTCTTTCTGTTTGTTTTACAGATATTTCTCTTTCAGTTTGTTTTACAAATATTTCCCTTTATATTTGTTTTACAAATAATTTCCTTTATAAAATCCCTTGATTTTATAAATATTCCTTTATATAAAATCCTTTGATTTTATAATTATTCTATTCAAATATACAGTTTGAAATCTTCCTTCTATATAAAATCTTTCGATTTTATATAATATTTTATTTCAATATAGTTTTGAAATTTTCCTTTTTCATCCCAGGGTTTTCTTACGGTATTTAAAATACCAAACAACAGTGATCGATATCATTCAAACACACATAATCAACAACAGATTATATATCACATCATATATCATAATATATGAAATAAAACAGTATTTTATATACTGAGGAACCCAGTTGGGTCTCTCCAACCTGTTTCCCTGGATCACAGATGTTAAACAATATAATTAACATCGATTTCATTTCACTATGAAATATTCTGCTAAACAGAATCAATATTTGATTAACGATTTTTTTTTTATATATATATATATCATTATCTACAATTTTAACCAATACATAATCAATTCAACCAAATAGTTCACACACAGAAATCAACAGATAATTATCAGTTCTAAGAATACGTTATAGAAATATAACTGTTCAGAGTTGGTGAGCTTTACTCACATTGGGCGATCATCGTTAATAACGATAACCATCGGTTGATTCAGACCAACAATTTATTTTGCTATAATTATAACGAGCTCCAATTGACTCCTAGTCAGTTCCATTGCGTAGGCGTCGTCCGTATGATCCCAACGGATCTTGTTTCGTGGAATTCTGGTTACATGTGAATAAGATATGACTTATACAAGTTTTAATACCTCATTTTAAATAAAACACTTAGTTTATTTTTAAATATGGTCTTAAACTTCTTTGTTGGCCCAACATCCACCCATATAAACCCAGTCCATTCATTCATCTTCTCCAGTATTTTAAAACAGAAGCCACTACCCCCAATATTTTGAATCCAAATACTTCACGGTTGACCAAACTTTGATCATCCTCCACTCCTTCTCCGACCACCCAATTCCGGCGTCGCCTCCACCCTCCAGTTCACCATCAAAATCCGCACCCGACTGTGTCCACACTTTCAAACTCAACACCCCTACCCAAATCGCAATCTGTAGCTCGAACCATCTGCCTCCACCGTCGCTTTTGACTCGAGACCGCCGGAGCCCATATCGATGCCACTAACCGCTGCGCCTCACCTCCACGAACTCGACTATGCCACCAACACAACCTCCGGCCTCACAAATCAGATTCCGATTGGTTGCCTTATCAGCGCTGGAAAATTCCAACGCCCCAAAAATCAATCAAACCAGATGATGGCTACCCAAGAGATCCTCTCTAATACACGATCTCAACGGATCTAAAATCAGCTGAAACCATTGAGTAAAACTTGATATTTAATTGTTTGAAGTAATTGAAGAAGTGGCGGCTCCTACTTTTGGTTTCACAGAGAAAATGAATTAGGTCCTAATACTTAGAGTTAAGGTTATTTTATAGGATTTCTTTACTTTATTGAGAGGCCTTTATTCTTCCACGTTGCGTTTTACTATAGTGGTGGTTGATGAAAAGGAATGTGTGGCCTTTGTTTGATCCTGAGAATGAAGACTGGGGTTAGGATATTTGTTTTACATTTGAGAGTACCCCATTATGAAAAACTCTGTTTGTCCATGGACTAATATGAAAATATCATTAAATCGAGTAATGTGCCGTGATCCCAAAAATATAAAAATATCAGTAGGTTAACCCATATTGTGAAACCCCAAAATGTTGATTACAGGGTGCAAAATACTCCAAAAAAAGTTGCATATTTAATTAATTAAAAATTACAATAAAATTATAAAAATTAAATTATCACTACGTCTCAAAAGAATCTTGTCTAAACTCAAAACCGGTATCTAGTTATATCGAATAAACCATTATGGTCGATAAACGATTCTATAGCGACTATTTCAAAATTTGATTTGGACACAGCTCACAATCTACATGACGAAATCCTGATTTTTCTCTTCCATCAGAAAAATATACTTCACCAGCTCTGAATGTTTCTTGTTTCATAGAAATCCGATTTAAAACGGCTTCTGTATATTCGTTTAAAGTTCAAATCGCCAAATAGCGAATTGCCGCGCCATTTCGAGCTCGATTATAATTATATTATAATTCTACGTTCAAACTTCGTTTAAATAATATATTCGTTATTAAAATTCAATTCCAAGCTGAAATATATATTTTGAATTGCCCAATTCACACAATATTCTGAATTCTACTGTTTCCGACTATTTCAAAAATTAAATATATTATTCTATTATTTAATTTAATTTAATATTCACTATTATTTAATTCTATGACCATTCAAATCTCTAAATCACTATTTATATAATTAAATAAATTAATTATTATATGGTAAAAATACGGGTTGTTACATTCTTCCCCCTTAAAATAATTTCCTCGTCGAAATTGCTAAGGTAGAAAAAAAACCCTATTAACTAGTTTACTTCTTTTCTTCAGTTTCAGTTGAACCAATTAATTTCAATTAAAAAATTTATTTAATTCTACTAACGAAAATTTTCAAAAATCCTAAAATTTTCTAACATCCTAACTTTTCGAAATATTTCTCCAGCACCTCCTTTCTATTGGTCAATAGCTCAAACTCCAACTCGCCTCTCTGGGCCATCTCCAACCCAAAAGAAAATCAAATAGCTAAGCGGCTTGCCAATTCAGCTCATCAAAATCTCAAACACATATATAAATACAAACTGGTACCTTTTTGTTGGGCATATCATTACATCCTTTGCATCTGTTACCAATTCAGCATATACCAATGTCATCCAATCAAATTCTAATCTGTTTTTATCCACAAATCCAACCATTCACTTATACCTAAGTTGAATTTCATTTCAACTCGAGTTTCATTTCGATTCCAAACTCTTAACTCGATTATCCAATTACATTTCAAATTCAAATCTCACAAATCCAATTTGTCTCGATATCATTCTAATCCAAATCAATTTCAATTACCACTGAACTGGTTTTATTTTAGTTTTCAAATTTTATTTCTCAAGTATTATTTAACTTGTTTTTAATTCATCAATCTCTCCTTGGGAATTTTTAACAGCTTTGCCTTTCTCAAAAATCAAACAATCCTTTTCGAAATTCAAACAACTTGTTTTTGCAAAACATTTCCAAAAACAAAATCTTTGGTAGTAATCCGTCACTTAACAACTCAAAAATGAACCCCAATGATGTCCGGATCAACATCGGAATTTATTTTCCAACGACCGAAGTGAGTTCAATACTATATCACTTTCAAAACCATTTCTAAACACTTCCATTTTGAAATTCGTTTTCAAAATACTATTCCCAATGCTTGTAAAACAATTTAAAATTCCCCAGGATTTTAAAATTCTCATATATTTAATTCAAATCCATTTACAAACACTTTTCCGACATTTTGTAACGACCCAGAAAATCTGAACCAATTTAAAATTTTTAAATTGGCTAAAATAATGAATTTTAAACATTTAAAATAAATATTTTAGCTAATAGAGATGAAAAGTGAGTTCGGATCGACAATTGAAAACGAATATAATTAATTATAAACAAGGCTTGAAAAGGCGCTGCAGTTTCAAAAATTGAATTCAAACTTTGTCGGACTGTACAGGGTGCAAAACAATCCGGATTTTAGTGAAACCAAAAATATTTAAATCTGATAGTGAATACCTTTCTAACGAATCTGAAAAATCGAATTTTCATAGCGAAAAGCAAAAGTTATGGCCGAATGAATTTTCAGAAAGGTCGCTATGGAATTTTATATAGCCCGTGAAATTGACCATTTTGCATACGACCTCGGAATTCGACGAAACTAGTTTTGTTGGATCCGGGAAGTAAAGTTATTACTAGGTTTCAAATTTCATAATTTTTGAAGCTAGTATGTGAGCGTGGCGAAGGAAAACGTGTTTTGGCCAATTAATGTTAAATTGGATCGACCAGAAATGGGCCTTTTTGCAAACGGTCTCAGAATTCGACGAAACTAGTTTTGTTGGGAACGTATCGTCAAAACATAGCTAGATTTATTTTTCTGGAATTTTTCGAATCAGTTTGTGGCCCCGGCAAATTGAAATGCACGTTCAAATTAAATATTGAATGTTTTATATTTTAATTTGAATGGAAACTGACTGAAACAGTCGAATGGGCCTTCGAAACATATCCCATTGTGTTCGGAATAGGGGTAAAACGCTAGGGACGACAGTCGTTGGGTTTGGATTGGGGTTCGCAGGAGGCAAGGGGTATTTTCGGATTTTAAAACTTTATAAAAAAAAAAAAGAGAGAAAAACCCCATTCGCCCACGTCAGCCTCCCCGTCTTCTCTCTCCCCGACTTCAGAAATCGACGGCGACTGTTGTTCCTCGCTTCCCACCTCCTTTTCTCTCCAATCTCTCAATAAAATTGAGAGCTCCTGTTAAGGATTTTGAAGAGCATCCCAAGAGCTCTAAATCCATACCCCTCTTGGATTTTTTCGCTGAGTGATCGTGAAGAACCACCCTCCCAAAGTTGCGCCGAATCGAATCAGAATCCCCCCTCCTGCCGAGTTCGAGCTTGACCTCGTGGGTAGCGCCTGGTGCGCCTCTCGACGCTCTACGCGGTGGTGCTGGCCGATTGCTCCCTAGCTTCGCGGATTGAACGCAGAATCGAAACCTAGTTTCGAATCAAATAACGGAGGTGCGGTTTATATTTTATAAACTGTTTTCAACTTTTAAAAGTGTCGCAAATTCATGTTATCGAATAAAAATCGTATCTTTTTCGTTCGTTAACGAAATTCGATGAAACAGGAAGCATCGTGACCGTGTGGACGTCTTCTACATTCTAGAAGAGACCGCATATTTTTCTGAGCCTTCTGCTATTTTTGGTGGAGTGGAACCCAATGTGAGATTTCTAATTTATAAACGATATGGAAAACGACGATGTATAAATTATATAGTCGATGTATGAGTTATAAAAGCGTTGTACACCTCTTGTATAAGCGTTGTATAAGTTGTACGTTCGATGTATAAGTTATATATACGTTGTAAAAATTATATATGTGTTGAAATAGAAGTGAATTGCTATATATAAATATATATATATATATATATATATACGCCCCTCGTCCACAAACCATGGACGATATTTATTGATTGTGATTGGTGTGAAAATTGATTGATAGCGAATGGTTGTTTGGGATTGTTTGTGGTTGATATTGATTGATTGTGGTTGAAAAATACCCATCTGTGGTTGAGAAATATTTGGTTGAAACCGCATAGGATTAGTTTGTGGAAATGAGATAAATATATACATGCCGCCTGCGTGCGAACTAGATGCATGATCCCCATTGTCAAAAACCGCGAGGTTTTAAGGTAGAGCGAGGAGCCGTACTAGGGACGGTCCCGGTTTTAACTACCCTGCCGTTATGCTGCCGAAATTTTGAATAATATTCATGTGTTTGAATTATTTTCATTTGCTGAAACTATATTTATTCATTGAATAGAAAACCTTCATGTGTTGAATCGATATTCATTCGTTGATTAGAAATTCATGTGTTGAATGGTATTCATATTTTGAAATAAATTGTTTCATAATAAAAATCACCTTTTTACCATCTATATAAGCTATGTAAAATGACCTCGTTTTAAAAGAAATTGTTTTATAAGAAAAAAAATCCTATTTTTATCACTTATATAAACTATACAAAATAATAGTGTTTTGAAATGAATTGTTTTACAATAAAAATCACATTTTTATTATATACACGAATTGTTGAAATGTGAAGCGTCAAAAATAGCAACTCGTTCAAATAAATATGCATGAGTCGAAAAATTCATTAATTAGCTAATGAGGTGATTTTTACCTATGCATGCAACATTAGAGTGAATAGTGCTTTTAAACCAAATGGAATCAAATATGAAGTTGAATGGAAAATGATAAGTGATAAGAACTATATATATGTACATGCATATTTATTGAACAGGTTATAGCAAAGGGGCTAGAGAAGAGGAATAAAATTTTGTGCCCGACAAATAGGTACACATTTACTGTTTTGTTTGGGTGATGATTTTATGAGCCTGTTGGCTAGCCGCTTGGCTTTTTCTTTTTCTTTTTGACATGAGACGCCCATGTGGCTATTTGGGAATTTTCCCAGCCCCTCCCGTACAAAGGAGGTTATGGCGAAATTTTCCAAAATTTAAAGGCGTTAGTGAAATATTTGAAGTGAAAACGATATTGAAATTGTTGAATGAACTATATTTATATAAATATAAATAAAATTAAAACAAAACGTGGCCGTGTAGTTCGTGTTTTGAAACCTGATTCCAAACAACTAGTGCGGGAAATCCGACCATTGGATTTTCCCGAAACCGCAACCGTTGGGTTCGCTTTGGAAAAATCTTTCCAACGACACCAACTTTGTAAAAATCCAACGGTTGGATTGTCTGGAATGTTTAATTCAAATCTGAAGAAAAACAGCACCAGAAACTATTATATTTATATATACGAGCGTCACGGCACGCGCTTCGCGCGTGATCGTGGCACGCGCTTCGCGCGTGGATTATTGTTTCTTAAGCACTGCGTATTTTACATATGCAAAAAATATTTGTAGTAATGTTTGGTTTATTATTCCCATTAAACGTGCTTTATCTGCTGAGAACAAAACATTTTCTTATCCTTTACCTTCCTAACTTCTTCCAGACAACATTCACTTTTATTTACACATATACTGAGACATTCACTTTTATTTAAACATATACTGAGACATTCACTTCTCACGTTCATGGTCTCACGCAAGCAACAGGGGACAATGCTCCCCTTTACTTTACTATTTAAAAGGAACACAAAACATTATTTTTCATACAACTCACGAAGAAAAATCTTAGAAACAAAGTACAGAGGTTGAGGACAAAGAACGCTAGTTAAACTTAAACGTGATGTAGCCTTATTTATGCATTTACCTGAGAAAAAAAATCATGTTTTGAATGAGGCGAAGCTTCGAAAATTTAAACCCAATAGATAAAAAAGTAAAATTGTTGTGCGGTGTATTCAATTTTATGAGGCAGTGAATATTGGAAAGATAGGTATGAAAGAGAGGAGAATTATCTTGAAGAGAAAAGCGTAGAGGAAATGAGGAAAGATGCTGAAAATTAATTGGATGGTGTGCCATATTTAAAGAGGTGAATGGTTGTTTCTAGAATAGCGCATTTGCAGGATAGGCTGACTTTTCAAATGCACGTACATTGATGTCAGATTTGAATAAAAATAGGTAAGTTTTTTTTTTTGATTTGACCTACTATGTGGATGCCAATTTTCAAATGCACGTACTTTATACGTTGATGTCCCAGTAGCATGATCTACTATTTATTAATTGCTAATTTATATTGTAATGCGCAAAAATAAATGTTATTATTCAAATTTGAATGCCTATTCAAATTGTCGCTGAATATGGAAAGGGAAATTTAATTATATTAATTGCCTATTTATTAATTGTCTATTTATAAACATACAACACTTATTTATAAAAGCATATTTTTCTAAAATAATTTTAATTAGAGGGTAATAAGTGGCAGTGAATAATATTGGTAATGTTAATATAAAAAGTCATAGACCAACTATAGAAGGGATGAAAGATGAAAGAGTTTCATTGAATTAGTGAGTGAATCTTAAAGTGTAATAATTTATTTCCCTCATAAATTAATTGATAAAAATGAATAATATCAATCGTTAAGGTTTTATATTTATGGCTAATAGAATAAACAGTTAAACATTCAATGAAAAATGTTAAGAAAAATTTGCAATATCTCAATAAATAATTTGAATACTTTTTGCATTTTCTCCAAAATAATAACAATTTTTATTGGTTAGGTAATTAATGATGATGTAGTATCTTCCTTTTTATTGTTTGCTATTCCAATGAACATTGAATGCCAAAATGAACAAATTTATGCTGAATATAGATTTTGAACATAAACGTAACAATTCTAGAAAATGTTAAGGTAGTTAAATGACATTCATCGCCCCTTCCTTTTAATTGTGGAAGAATAATTAAGTAAAGGGCATTTTTGTCAGTTCAGGTGTACACCAAAAAAGTGTGACACCAAACCTATTCCGATTATTAGTAAAGATATATAAATATAATTATATTTTATCGAATAACGACGCTGCAGTTCATATTTTGGAATCGAAACTTCAAACGATTGTACCGGGAGATCCGACCGTCGGATTTTCCCGAAACTGGAACCGTTGGATTCGTTTTGAAAAGACCTTTCTAATGATGTAAATTTTGTGAAGATCCAACGGTTAGATTTTCAGATATGTGTAAATCAAATCTAAAGAAAAACAGCGCCACGGCCTCGTTATGGCCCGAAGCGTCGTTTTAAATAAATTGGCTATTTTAAAATAAATAAAAATAGCGATAAATCGTTATAAAATATCATAAACGATATGGAATGGAAATAAACTGAATTTGCTCGATTTATGTGGTATTTGATGGTTGAATGTGTTTGGTGTGAAAATTACATTAAAGAACAAAATTGGTGCTGCCGAATGATTTAACCATTGAAATAAACTGATTTGAAATTCTAAATATACGTGAATTATTTGAAAAGGCCGAGTTAATTCTCATTTCAAATAATTGACCGACGATTGAAAGTCCAAGATGAAGACGGTGGTCGAAGACCGAAGATCTTCACCTCGTTTGGATGGTAACCGAGGTCCTGATTGGGAGGCATCCCGAAATATGGATAATGATTGGTGATCGTCCAGACGGACGTGGTGGTCGATGGGTTTGCGAGGTATTTAGTGCCTCCGGTTTCGTTCAGACCCAGAACGGACTTGTAAACGGACTGTGTGTATGACATTGGAGTTTATTCTGTGTTGATTGATCTCTATTAAATATACATCTGTTTGGCGGCGGAGAATTTATTCTTTTGCTTAACGCCCTTCTCTGAAACGCACGAGCTCAGAGGTTGTGTATCGATGGACATCAGTGACATGGCATGAATTGCCTGTGTGGCATGCTAAGTGGCAAAATGATCAGGGCTTTTGTTGAAAAGCAAAGTCTTGTGTTGATGATCAAAGCCCCGCCTGGGTGGCATAGCTTTGTGTATAACGTGAATTCGCGAGCCTCACACCCCGGTATGAACCAGAAACGGGAGGAAGGACCTCAGGGAGGACATGCGTTTCTTTCTAGCTAGGGTGATGTCAGTGACCTACCAGCCCTGACATTTATATACTTTTCACTTGTGTGGTTGTTGCTGTTGCGAGGCGCCTCGGTTTGATCGGATGATCCAGGTCCGATGGAGTCATTCGTTGGCTCGTTTACGCCCCAATGGGCGGGGAAACGTATTGTTCAGGAATTTTAATCCACATCGGTGGACCGGCCCTGTCGCTCCTAGGTTCACTCGAGCTCTGATCCTGAGACATGGGCTAGATTGTCTCGAATTCGGTAAGGACTATCTTTTGCCTTGGTTCATGATGGAAATCCAATTTCCAAATACGACATCGTGCGGTTTTGATTGTGTATATATATGGCGACATGATATATGGTACCCATGCCGTCTATGATTGATAGTTATGATTGGAATTGTTTTTGAAACCTATAAACACTAGTCATAATATCAAATGCTTTTGTTTTATTCGTATCAATCATATTTTAGCCATTATAAGGTAAAACTCTATCCTCCGGTTTGCGTTGCATTGTGTGATGGGAACTGAGTCTTATAATGGCTTCATTTTTATAAAAAGCATAGCGATGTTTAAAAGAATGACTTGTTTTTTTAGCACTGGCAATTCAATGGAGTAAACCCGTTCCACGAAAGTGGCGTGGTCCTGTGATTAGCCAAATTATATATGTGTTGAGTAGATTTCTCATACCAGTCCCATGACTGACTCGTAGTTTGTTTCACTTTCAAACTCGGGTGCCCCTTTTTCTGCACGGGCAGCCTTGTATTCAGGTTTAGCTGGTTCTTTCTGGATAGCTGGAGCTGAAGATGGATTCTAATTTTTATCTCTTTTTATGCTGTTCAGCTCCTATTGTACATATTATGTTTGTTTTCCGCTGTAGACATTTATGTATAGCTGAACTGTATTTTTGCTAAGTATGATCCTGTATACTGTGTAACTCTGATGATTACTTTTATCCAGTATACTCTATTGTTCATTATCTGGTGTATTTATTTAATTTTGTTCTGCTATCATCTGTTTCTGTGTTATATTCCAAGGATTACCCTTGCCACCGTCAGTACGGGGTTTGGGGTCGTCTCATTTGGTATCAGAGCCAGGTTAAGCTTAAGTCTGGAATATAACATATGAACGAACTCGTCAGAAATAGAACCAGTAGTGTTATAGGACGGGTAACTCTATACAGATAGGATCAGTAATATCCTAGTATAAGTAAAGCAGAATGGAATACACCCTAGTAGACACATTTACATTCAAGTATTTGTCTCTATATTTTGAAATATCTTTTCTGTTGACCTGACGCTTTGTCTGCTAATTGCAGACACACTAGAAAATGAGTGACAGGAACAGAAGAAATAATCGCGTGACTCGACCAACTATTGAGCCAGTTACGCTCCCACAACCAGAATCAAATATAGAAGTTCTATTCAAGAGATTTCGAAACCTGGGTGGATCACCATTCTTAGGCAAAGAGTCCATTATGGAAACACAAGCTTGGATTCGTTCTGCAGAGAAAATCTTTGAGGGTTTAAAGCTGAGAGACGATCAGAAAAGATTACTGGCGTCTTGGGCACTCAAAGAAGGAGCTTTGTTTTGGTGGGATTTAGTTATTAAAGATAATCCAGAAGGTGATATCACCTGGGACAGATTCAAAGTGATTTTCTTGGAAAGATTTACTCCTCCCGAAGCAACCACGCGATTATGTGATGAATTTTCTTATTTGATACAAGGTGATATGACCATCCCAGAATATCATAAGAAATTCAACGAACTTTCTCACTATGCTCCCCATCTGATACAAGATCCAAAGAGGAAGAATCTGAGATTTATTCATGGCCTGCAAAGAAAATATCAGAATAGTGTGATGAGGAATGTGAAGCTTCCTTTCTCAGAAATGATTTATATGGCTTATCAGTACGAAGACCTAGACAAGAAAGGTATGTTACAGTACGAAGAGGAAGTCAGCTCTAGTAATAAAAATGAGTCTGAAACTGATCGTCCTGAGGCCAGTACAAAGTCTGAGGTCAGTAAGAAGCCCAGTGCCAAGAGAAAAAGGGCTAAATCTGAAAAGGAACCAGCAACGACTGCCATATGCAATAACTGCCATAAGCCAGGGCATTTTCAGGGAAATTGCAAACCCTCGGAGAAGCGAGTAAAGAGTGGATCTAAATCTGGTAATAAGTTTCAAGAGAATAGGAAGTGCAGTCAATGCCATCAGACCAGTCATCTTTCAAAGGCCTGCCCGCTATTCAGAAAACCCAAAGCAGTACATGTAAATGAACTGGTAGAAGTACCTGCATCCTCGTCTGCTCAGGAAAGGTCTGATGTTTTAGAAGGCACGCTCAATGTCAAAAACATTCCAGTTAAATACTATTTGACACAGGCGCGTCACGAAGCTTTATTGCAAAGAGTGCAGTCAAGAAGTTGGATTTGAGATTGAAGAAGCTCAAAGAACCAATGACAGTCCGAAATCCAGTTGGGGGTTCCATCGATCTCAGTTGGGTTTGTGGGGTGCCTGTCTCTTTTTCCTGCTATAAATTCCCTACTATCTCCATCGTCATGAATTTTAATGAATTCGATCTTATTCTGGGATTGGATTGGTTAACCAGATATGAGGCAGAGGTTAGATGCGCCGAGAGAGTTGTTAAGGCAAAGGCACAATCGAGGAATTATATAACCATACCATGCGAAGGCCCGACATCAAATAGAAAAGACTTCTGGGCAGCTTTGAATGTCTCTCCAGTCCAAATAGAAAATATCCCAGAAATCACAGAGAATATTCCTGACCTCATCAAAGATATTCCTGTCGTTAAAAACTATGCGGATGTGTTCGAAGAAGTTGTTCGCTTACCTCCGCAGAGAGAAATAGATTTCAAGATTGCTTTGATTCCCAATGCAAGGCCGGTAGTTCATGCTATTCGAAGAATGTCCTTGAAAGAGAAAGAAGAACTTGACAATCAAACATGATAGCTAGTATGGAAAGGTCTGATCGGGCCTAGTTTCTCTGATTGGGGTGCAGCAGTGGTGTTTGTCCCAAAATCTGACGGTACTCTACGACTATGTGTGGATTATCGTGATTTAAACAAACAGACAATAAAGAACAAATATCCATTACCGCGGATTGATGATTTGTTAGATCGATTAAATGGCGCACAAGTATTTTCACGAATGGACCTAGCTACAGGTTTCCATCAACTTCGAATTGCCGAAGAGTGTGTTCCAATAACAGCATTCAGAGGTCCTGACCTATTCTACGAGTGGTTAGTAATGTCGTTCGGCTTATGTAACGCTCGTGCTTACTTCGTCGATCTAATGAATAGGGTATTCAGAGGAGTATTGAATAAATTTGTTCTGGTTTTCATTGACGATATTCTAATCTTCTCTAAATCAAAGGCCGAAAATGAAAAGCATCTGGAACAGGTTCTAGAAATTCTGAGACGGAATGTATTAAAAGCCAAATTTTCCAAATGTATCTTCTGGCAAGATGAAGTAAAATTCCTAGGCTACGTCGTATCGAAGGAAGGAATCGCTGTGGATCCAAGCAAAATCACAGCTATTTAGAATTGGAAACAGCCCAGTACCCCCACTGAAGTCCGCAGTTTTCTCAGATTGGCTAGCTATTACCGGAAGTTCGTTAAAAACTTTTCGAAGATATCCGGTCATTTAACAAAGCTTACAAAGAAGCACTCTAAGTTCAAATGGACTCCAGAAAGTGAGGAGGCTTTTGAAGAGCTAAAGTTAAGATTAACGACAGCTCCAGTGTTAACCATCATCGATGGTAACCAAGATTTAAAAGTCTGGACTGATGCTTCTAGAGAGGGCCTTGGCGCAGTGTTAATGCAAAGGGGCCAAGTGATTGCTTATGCTAGCCGTCAACTGAAGCCACATGAGAAGAACTACATAACTCATGATCTTGAGTTATTGGCTATAGTATTCGCTTTGAAAATCTGGAGACACTATCTGTTGGGTGAGAGGTTTGAACTGTTTACAGATCACCAGTCGCTAAAGTATCTGTTCACCCAGAAAGACCTGAATCTGAGACAGCAACGTTGGCTGGAGTTTCTTGCAGCATATGACTTTGAAATTATATACACTCCAGGGAAAGCAAATGTCGTGGCCGATGCGTTAAGCCGAAAGAATGAAATGATCGCCAGTTTTATTATCACGACTTCATTGCTAGATAAAATATCTGCTCTTCAGGAGGATGATCACTTCATTCAGAAGATCAGAGAGATAATTCAACAAGGCGAACCCTCGAGTTTTCAAGTTGGTAAAGATGGAATTCTAAGGCTCAAAGGTCGAATCTGTGTCCCTAACATTCCTGAGCTTCGAAAGGAAGTACTGGATGAATGCCACAAGTCGAAACTCAGTATCCATCCGGGAGTAAGCAAAATGTATAATGACATCAAACGCACTTTCTGGTGGAAGTCGATGAAAAGGGACATTTCCTTATATGTTAGTCGATGCCCTACTTGCCAACTAGTCAAGAGCGACCAACAGAAATTGGCTGGATTGTTACAACCACTAGAAGTTCCTGGTTGGAAGTGGGAACATATTTCAATGGATTTCATTGATGGTCTGCCCAGAATCAGAAAAGGAAATGACAGTATTTGGGTGATCGTAGATCGCTTCACGAAGACCGCCCATTTCATACCTGTCAGATCAAACAGAACTGCTCAGAGTCTGGCGCAGATTTACTTCAGGGAAATAGTTAGACTACATGGGGTGCCACTCAGTATAGTCAGTGATAGAGATACAATATTCACTAGCAAATTCTGGGAAGCATTTCAAGTCGAGCTGGGAACGAAGTTGAACTTGAGCACCGCTTATCACCCTCAGACAGACGGTCAGACTGAGAGGGTGAATCGTATTTTAGAAGATCTA
The DNA here is from genome assembly GCA_030737875.1 of Allium sativum. Lineage (NCBI taxonomy): Eukaryota > Viridiplantae > Streptophyta > Magnoliopsida > Asparagales > Amaryllidaceae > Allium > Allium sativum. The sequence goes on from CM060922.1 coordinate 377,247,121, forward strand.
TTGCGGGCTTGTGTTATAGATTTCGGTGGATCATGGGAAGACCATCTACATTTGGCTGAATTCTCTTATAACAACAGCTACCAGGCGAGTCTGACAATGTCGCCATTCGAAGCATTGTATGGTAGGCTGTGCCGATCTCCTGCTTGTTGGGTCGAACCTGGTAATAGACTTGTGTTGGGTCCTGATATGATTCGAGAAGCCGCCGACAAAGTCGATTCGATTAAGAAGCGATTACTTGCCGCTCAAAGCCGACAAAAGAGCTATGTCGATAGAAGAAGAAGAGATATATCCTTTGCTGTTGGCGACTACGTATATTTGAAAGTATCGCCGATGAGAGGAGTAATCCGGTTCGGTAAAACTGGAAAGTTAGCGCCCAAATTCATTGGTCCGTTTCCTATTCTGGAACGGATTGGGACTCTAGCTTATAGGGTTAAATTGCCGGATTGGTTGTCTGGAGTTCATGATGTATTTCACATATCTCAACTTCGAAAGCACGTTCATGATCCAGACTTGATCGTGGAAGAAGCAGCTCAGCAGGATATTGAAATTACTCCAGAATTGGCTGTGAGAAGAGAGCCGCTAAAGATCATCGGCAAAGAAACCAAAGAGCTGAGGAACAAGAAGGTTCACTTAGTCAAAGTGCAATGGAGTGGAGATCCACGAGATTGTACTTGGGAAACTGAGGAGAGCATTCAGAAGGCTTATCCTAGATGCCGAGTGGATATCTCTGATTGACTCCGGTGCAAGGTACATTAGCCACACTTTGCATTACCATTTAATTCTCTACTATGTTGTCATTTTCTTTTCATGGATGTGCACTTTTAATTCTATAGTCTGAATGATTTTAATGGAATATAGGAATTGATTTGTATGATTTTGAAAAAAATGATTTGATTGTTGTTTGTGTTGTGTGATAATAAATTTGATTAATTAGATTATCGAAACGATAGTTAATTTAATTAATAGGAGATTGAATGGTAGAATTTATTCATTTAAATCACACATTGAACTGATCTAAAAATAAATAGAAATATATATACATGTGTATTATATATGTTTGAACAGGTAAATGGATTAGCTGTTGAGTAAAGATTTTATTTGCGTGCCCGACAATTAGGTAAACCTTAATGAGTTGGATGCGAAATATTATTATATCGACTCCTGTGAATGCCATTGGATGCGGAGTGCTGGTTTTTCTGTGTGAAATAACAAACGTCGCCATAGGATAGTAACAATTAATTTTGAACTACATCGCATGGCATACTTCTGGAAGATAGACATACTTCATCATATACCACATAAGCATTTGGAGCTTGTGTGACGAGGTGGAAGATTTACCATACGAGCGAGAGGCTTGTATGGCGATGACTATATTTTACAGGTTGAACTGATGACTGATATGGACTATTTAAATTGTAACGATTAAATTGCCAGAATAATAAAAAAAACCACACGGGTCTGAAGTTGACAATAATCGCGTCTCTCTAGTTATTAGATACGGCACATGGACTATTTATTTCCCACACGGGGGCAGGGTGATGAGAATTTATTCTCTAGAGTTATTATCAGTGCATGCTCCCCTGTAAACACCAGAATATATCACTATAAATATGTGTATGCTTATTAGGATTTATTGGGTACCTAATACGGCCCAATAAATTTCCAAACCCCTCCCCGTACAAAGAAGGTTATGGCGAAATTTTTCGAAAATTCCGGGTGTTAGCCAATTTTTTTTGAAGAATTCGAAATTTCTCAGAAACTGAAAAGTTGGAGAATTGAAGCCAGATCGAACGTAGAGTTGATTAATCAAACCACTTTCGACTTTGTTCCTTTTTGGGGACGAAAAGTTTTAAGTGGCGGAGATTGTAACGACCCAGAAAATCTGAACCAATTTAAAATCTTTAAATTGGCTAAAATAATGAATTTTAAATATTTAAAATAAATATTTTAGCTAATAGAGATGAAAAGTGAGTTTGGATCGACAATTGAAAACGAATATAATTAATTATAATTATAAACAAGGCTTGAAAAGGCGCTGCAGTTTCAAAAATTGAATTCAAACTTTGTCGGACTGTACCAGGTGCAAAACAATCCGGATTTTAGTGATACCAAAAATATTTAAATTTGTTAATGATTACCTTTCTAACAAATCTGAAAAATCGAATTTTCATAGCGGAAAGCAAAAGTTATGGCCGAATGAATTTTCAGAAAGGTCGCTATGGAATTTTATATAGCCCGTGAAATTGGCCATTTTGCATACGACCTCGGAATTCGACGAAACTAGTTTTGTTGGATCCGGGAAGTAAAGTTATTGCTAGATTTCAAATTTCATAATTTTTGAAGCTAGTATGTGAGCGTGGCGAAGGAAAACGTGTTTTGGCCAATTACAGTTAAATTGGATCGATCAGAAATGGGCCTTTTTGCAAACGGTCTCAGAATTCGACGAAACTAGTTTTGTTGGGACTGTATCGTCAATACATAGCTAGATTTATTTTTCTGGAATTTTTCGAATCAGTTTGTGGCCCTGGCAAATTGAAATGCACGTTCAAATTAAATATTGAATGTTTTATATTTTAATTTGAATGGAAACTGACTGAAACAGTCGAATGGGCCTTCGAAACATATCCCATTGTGTTCGGAATAGGGGTAAAACGCTAGGGACGACAGTCGTTGGGTTTGGATTGGGGTTCGCAGGAGGCAAGGGGTATTTTCGGATTTTAAAACTTTATAAAAAAAAGAGAAAAACCCCATTCGCCCACGTCAGCCCCCCCGTCTTCTCTCTCCCCGACTTCAGAAACCGACGGCGACTGTTGTTCCTCGCTTCCCACCTCCTTTTCTCCCAATCTCTCAATAAAATTGAGAGCTCCTGTTAAGGATTTTGAAGTGCATCCCAAGAGCTCTAAATCCATACCCCTCTTGGATTTTTTCGCTGAGTGATCGTGAAGAACCACCCTCCCGAAGTTGCGCCGAATCGAATCAGAATCCCCCCTCCTGCCGAGTTCGAGCTTGACCTCGTGGGTAGCGCCAGGTGCGCCTCTCGACGCTCTACGCGGTGGTGCTGGCCGATTGCTCCCTAGCTTCGCGGATTGAACGCAGAATCAAAACCTAGTTTCGAATCAAATAACTGAGGTGCGGTTTATATTTTATAAACTGTTTTCAACTTTTAAAAGTGTCGCAAATTCATGTTATCGAATAAAAATCGTATCTTTTTCGTTCGTTAACGAAATTCGATGAAACAGGAAGCATCGTGACCATGTGGACGTCTTCTACATTCTAGAAGAGACCGCATATTTTTCTGAGCCTTCTGCTATTTTTGGTGGAGTGGAACCCAATGTGAGATTTCTAATTTATAAACGATATGGAAAACGACGATGTATAAATTATATAGTCGATGTATGAGTTATATAAGCGTTGTACACCTCTTGTATAAGCATTGTATAAGTTGTATGTTCGATGTATAAGTTATATATACGTTGTAAAAATTATATATGTGTTGAAATAGAAGTGAATTGCTATATATAAATATAAATATATAAATATATATATATATATATACGCCCCTCGTCCACAAACCATGGACGATATTTATTGATTGTGATTGGTGTGAAAATTGATTGATAGCGAATGGTTGTTTGGGATTGTTTGTGTTTGAAAAATACCCATCTGTGGTTGAGAAATATTTGGTTGAAACCACATAGGATTAGTTTGTGGAAATGAAATAAATATATACATGCCGCCTGCGTGCGAACTAGATGCATGATCCCCATTGTCAAAAACCGCGAGGTTTTAAGGTAGAGCGAGGAGCCGTACTAGGGACGGTCCCGGTTTTAACTACCCTGCCGTTATGCTGCCGAAATTTTGAATAATATTCATGTGTTTGAATTATTTTCATTTGCTGAAACTATATTTATTCATTGAATAGAAAACCTTCATGTGTTGAATCGATATTCATTCGTTGATTAGAAATTCATGTGTTGAATGGTATTCATATTTTGAAATAAATTGTTTCATAATAAAAATCACCTTTTTACCATCTATATAAGCTATGTAAAATGACCTCGTTTTAAAAGAAATTGTTTTATAAGAAAAAAATCCTATTTTTATCACCTATATAAACTATATAAAATAATAGTGTTTTGAAATGAATTGTTTTACAATAAAAATCACATTTTTATTATATACACGAATTGTTGAAATGTGAAGCGTCAAAAATAGCAACTCGTTCAAATAAATATGCATGAGTCGAAAAATTCATTAATTAGCTAATGAGGTGATTTTTACCTATGCATGCAACATTAGAGTGAATAGTGCTTTTAAACCAAATGGAATCAAATATGAAGTTGAATGGAAAATGATAAGTGATAAGAACTATATATATGTACATGCATATTTATTGAACAGGTTATAGCAAAGGGGCTAGAGAAGAGGAATAAAATTTTGTGCCCGACAAATAGGTACACATTTACTGTTTTGTTTGGGTGATGATTTTATGAGCCTGTTGGCTAGCCGCTTGGCTTTTTCTTTTTCTTTTTGACATGAGACGCCCGTGTGGCTATTTGGGAATTTTCCCAGCCCCTCCCGTACAAAGGAGGTTATGGCGAAATTTTCCAAAATTTAAAGGCGTTAGTGAAATATTTGAAGTGAAAATGATATTGAAATTGTTGAATGAACTATATTTATATAAATATATAAATATAAATAAAATTAAAACGAAACGTGGCCGTGCAGTTCGTGTTTTGAAACCGTGATTCCAAACAGCTAGTGCGGGAAATCCGACCATTGGATTTTCTCGAAACCGCAACCGTTGGGTTCGCTTTGGAAAAATCTTTCCAACGGCACCAACTTTGTAAAAATCCAACGGTTGGATTGTCTGGAATGTTTAATTCAAATCTGAAGAAAAACAGCGCCAGAAACTATTATATTTATATATATACATATATATATAAATATAATTATATTTAATCGAATAACGACGCTGCAGTTCATATTTTGGAATCGAAACCTCAAACGATTGTACCGGGAGATCCGACCGTCGGATTTTCCCGAAACTGGAACCGTTGGATTCGTTTTGAAAAGACCTTTCTAATGATGTAAATTTTGTGAAGATCCAACGGTTAGATTTTCAGATATGTGTAAATCAAATCTAAAGAAAAACAGCGCCACGGCCGCGTTATGGCCCGAAGCGTCGTTTTAAATAAATTGGCTATTTTAAAATAAATAAAAATAGCGATAAATCGTTATAAAATATCATAAACGATATGGAATGGAAATAAACTGAATTTGCTCGATTTATGTGGTATTTGATGGTTGAATGTGTTTGGTGTGAAAATTACATTAAAGAACAAAATTGGTGCTGTCGAATGATTTAACCATTGAAATAAATTGATTTGAAATTCTAAATATACGTGAATTATTTGAAAAGGCCGAGTTAATTCTCATTTCAAATAATTGACCGACGATTGAAAGTCGAAGATGAAGACGGTGGTCGAAGACCGGAGATCTTCACCTCGTTTGGATGGTAACCGAGGTCCTGATTGGGAGGCATCCCGAAATATGGATAATGAGTGGTGATCGTCCAGACGTACGTGGTGGTCGATGGGTTTGCGAGGTATTTAGTGCCTCCGGTTTCGTTCAGACCCAGAACGGACTTGTAAACGGAATGTGTGTCTGACATTGGAGTTTATTCTGTGTTGATTGATCTCTATTAAATATACATCTGTTTGGCGGCGGAGAATTTATTCTTTTGCTTAACGCCCTTCTCTGAAACGCACGAGCTCAGAGGTTGTATATCGATGGACATCAGTCGCATGGCATGAATTGCCTGTGTGGCATGCTAAGTGGCAAAATGATCAGGGCTTTTGTTGAAAAGCAAAGTCTTGTGTTGATGATCAAAGCCCTGCCTGGGTGGCATAGCTTTGTGTATAACGTGAATTCGCGAGCCTCACACCCCGGTATGAACCAGAAACGGGAGGAAGGACCTCAGGGAGGACATGCGTTTCTTTCTAGCTAGGGTGATGTCAGTGACCTACCAGCCCTGACATTTATATACTTTTCACCTGTGTGGTTGTTGCTGTTGCGAGGCGCCTCGGTTTGATCGGACGATCCAGGTCCGATGGAGTCATTTGTTGGCTCGTTTACGCCCCAAAGGGCGGGGGAACGTATTGTTCAGGAATTTTAATCCACATCGGTGGACCGGCCCTGTCGCTCCTAGGGTCACTCGAGCTCTGATCCTGAGACATGGGCTAGATTGTCTCGAATTCGGTAAGGACTATCTTTTGCCTTGGTTCATGATGGAAATCCAATTTCCAAATACGACATCGTGCGGTTTTGATTGTGTATATATATGGCGACATGATATATGGTACCCATGTCGTCTATGATTGATAGTTATGATTGGAATTGTTTTTGAAACCTATAAACACTAGTCATAATATCAAATGCTTTTGTTTTATTCGTATCAATCATATTTTAGCCATTATAAGGTAAAACTCTATCCTCCGGTTTGCGTTGCATTGTGTGATGGGAACTGAGTCTTATAATGGCTTCATTTTTATAAAAAGCATAGCGATGTTTAAAAGAATGACTTGTTTTTTTAGCACTGGCAATTCAATGGAGTAAACCCGTTACACGAAAGTGGCGTGGTCCTGTGATTAGCCAAATTATATATGTGTTGAGTAGATTTCTCATACCAGTCCCATAACTGGCTCGTAGTTTGTTTCACTTTCAAACTCGGGTGCCCCTTTTTCTACACGAGCAGCCTTGTATTCAGGTTTAGCTAGTTCTTTCTGGATAGCTGGAGCTGAAGATGGATTCTAATTTTTATCTCTTTTTATGCTGTTCAGCTCCTATTGTACATATTATGTTTGTTTTCCGCTGTAGACATTTATGTATAGCTGAACTGTATTTTTGCTAAGTATGATCCTGTATACTGTGTAACTCTGATGATTACTTTTATCCAGTATATTCTATTTTTCATTATCTGGTGTATGTATTTAATTTTGTTCTGCTATCATCTGTTTCTGTGTTATATTCCAAGGATTACCCTTGCCACCGTCAGTACGGGGTTTGGGGTCGTCTCCCATTTCCAGGGTTGAATATTAATTCTGATTTAAATTCAGATTTAATTCATTTTGATTCCATATATTTCACTTATATGAATTCTGATTGGTTATTTACATAACCATTTAATTTATAATATTACTCGATTATAAGAACAACCAATATATCCAATGTATTATAATTCCAATATATGTATTTTCTCTATATCAAAATATACTTTGGGTAAAATTATTTTCATTTACCCTCTTTTCAAAACATATTGTGTCGACCCATCGTATTCAAGTGTTTATAAACCCCTACCGATACAGTGGATCAAACTGATCGATCAGAACCCATAAACAACTCAACCAATAAATCTCCACAATATAAAACAATTTTTATATCAAATAACAGATAAGTTCACTCGTATATATATACACTCAACTCAATCTAGGGTATTACTAACCCCATCTCTACCGAGTCACGCCACAAAGCCAAGGTAATTACTTAACCATAAGCTCTTATACCACTGTAACGACCCGGGGTTTTTGCGATCCTGGATATCGGCATACGACACTATGTCGACTATTCAAGCATCGAAAACATTGGATAGTCCATGAAAGAAATTAGAGGGTGAGGATAGATAAGATAGAAACTTAGAATAGAAGAAGAAGAATATACAACATCAGAGTAAACGCGAATCTCACAGCGGAACGAATAAATATATTTCATAACATAACTTTGAAATACAAATCTATACTTGAATATACATATTATTTCCAAAGTACAGCACTTACAAGACAACGGAAATAACCATAACTATATAATTCTGAAGCCTCCTGCTCCAGCTCTTCAAGTATCTGTAAATCTCGACGACTTAACTGCCTGTACAAAATTGGGCACCCAAGAGTTTAGGGAAAACAAAAAAAACTCTGGGTCAGTCATGTGACTGGTGTGAGTAAACTCAAATCATATCGATTTAACTTTCAAAATCCTTTCAAAGAAAGAATACTCGTAAGACCGATCCTCACATAAACACGAATGGTTTTTACCTTACGATAACCCAAATCATTTGTAAAACAATATTATTCTGATATTATAATAATGTCTAACATAAGTAATATCAGTCTAGTAGAACGCTTGCATCTAACGTTCTATATATAATATACAGTCAAAACCGCAGTGTAATAACCCGGAAATCTGAGCCAATTTAAAATTTTTATTTTGACAATTTTAACGAATTTTGATTATTTAAAATGAATTATTTTAAATAATAACGACGATAAATTTATTTTGAATGGAATTCGAACGAATATATTTATATAGATCGTCGTTAGAATATAAATAATTATTTATAATTATAAAAGGAATTGAAAATGGCGCGGTAGTTCGATAATTCGATTTCAAACTTCAATTGAACATACCGGGTGAAAAATAAACCGGATTTTAGTGAAACCAAAAATAATAGAATCTAATTGGGAATATCTTTCCAATGAATCCGAAAAATCGAAATTTCATAGCGGGAATCAAAAGATATGTCCAGTTGAAAATTCTGAATAGTCGCTATAGAATTCAGGCCCTTAAAAATGGAAATTTTGCAAATGACCTCGGATTTTGACGAAACCACTTTTGTTGGATCCGGGATGTAAAGTTATTGCTAGATTCCAAATTTCATAATTATTCGAATCAATATGTGAGCGTGGCAAAGGAAAACGCGTTTGACCAGTTTCAGTTGATTTTAATCGACTGAAAAATGGCCATTTTTCAAACGGTCTCAGAATTTGACGAAACTAGTTTTGTTAGGACTGTATCATTAATATGAAGCTAGAAATAATTTTTTGGGAATTTTTAGAGTTAATATGTGGCCCCGGTAAATTGAAATGTGCGTTTAAATCGAATATATAAAGATTTATATTTTAAATTCAACGGAAACTGATTGTAATGGTCGAATTGGCCTGCTATATATATCCCATTGTGTTCGAAATGGGGGTAAAACGCTAGGAATGACAGTCGGTGGGTCTCGTTTCGAGTTCGAAATTAAAAGTTATTTTTGGGGATAATAAAATAAAATATTAATTAAATATATTTCCCCCCTATATTCTCCTTCACCCGGTCAAACCCCCCTCCTTCTCTTCACAATTTCAGATTTCAAAATAAAAAAAACCTAATCGGCGACACAGCCCCCCCATCGATCGACGCCCCATCTGACGGCGTCGCGCACCACCGCCGTCGAAGCTCCCCCCTTTCCACCAGCCGCCACCCTCTCCACTCGAGAAACCCCCTCCGACGCGAACCCAGGACCCACGAGCACCATTGAAGATCATGCCCACTCCTGCAATCGTACACCCCAGCGCCACCCTAGCCTCGACAGCAACCCCGCCGCCTTGCAGCGCCTCACACCACCCCTCCGACGATCTCAGCGCTCCAGGCCCCCCCAACCACCTGCGAACACTCCCCTTCTGAAAAACGTAAGCTTTTCTACTTTCTTTTCATTTAATTTGCAAGTTAGTTTTTATTTTTATATAACAGCAGTTTAAATCAGTTTTAATCTACATAAAACATTGGCTAAAGATCAATTTTGTTTATAGAAAACATAGAAAAATTAGATTTTTAGATGTAGAAAGCGAGGGTAAAAATTTGATTTTTATATATTGAATAGCGAAGTAAAAATTCGATTTTTATATATTGAATAGCGAAGTAAAAATTCGATTTTTATATATTGAATAGCGAAGTAATTTTTCGATTTTTATATAATGAATAGCAAAGTAAAAATTCGATTTTTATATATTGAATAGCAAAGTAAAAATTCGATTTTTATATATTAAATAGCAAAGTAAAAATTCCATTTTTATATATTGAATAGCGAAGTAAAAATTCGATTTTTATATATTGAATAGCGAAGTAAAAATTCGATTTTTATATATTGAATAGCGAAGTAAAAATTCGATTTTTATATATTGAATAGCAAAGTAAAAATTCGATTTTTACATATGTAGGGAATACGGGCAAAGAAAGTGACAAGAGGCAAGAACGGCGAAGATTTCTACGTAAGAAGTGTCATGGAGTTGGGATAACTTTGGTGAGAACTTCTCACCTTTTAATTTAATTTAATTTTTCTAGTTATAAATATATACTAGGATGCAGACGGTGTTTAGTAGCACCCGACACCCGTCGTCCACAGACCATGGAAGGCTTGTATGCTTGTTTGTTTGATTTTGATGTGTAGTTGATTGTGTGATGTGATGTGAAACGAAATAAAATATTTTATAGTGGAAATTATTTTATAGTTAAAAATAGAATTTTTAACGTGTATATGAAATGAAATAAATTAATATAAACAAATCGAACGATTTGTTTATATAAACACATTTGCCTGATATTGATTCGGACGATAAATTTTACACATCGCCCAACTGCACAAATAAAATCTGTGTTTGATTGTTTGAAACCCCACACGGGTATTGGGATGATATATGACATACACTAATCCCAATAATTAGTTGTATGTCGATCGATTGATTGACAAACTGTTATAAGCGTTTAATATTTATATTTGATGCTTATACAGTGTAGAATGCACTTTGGATGATGGTTGATTATTCATCGTTGTAATAGTATACATGTGTCGTAGAAAATCCATAGAAATAAAATCTATGGTAATTGATTGGGCTTCATTCCAGTTTTGAATAGAATATTTGAAAAAGAAATATTTGAAATAGAAATATTTGAAAAAGAAATATTTGAATAGAATATTTGAAAAAGAAATATTTGAAATAGAATATTTGAAAATAGAAATATATAAAGCCGTGTTGATTATATTGACGCCATTTTGACGTGAACGATATTTATATCGATTTTATTCATTTTTTAATGAATATCGAAAGTGATTTCAAAATCTGATATTTTGAAAAGAATTAGAATTCGAATTGAAAGTGAATAGAAATGAATTCGATTTGAAAGTGAATAGAAATTAATTCGAATTGAAAGTGCATAGAAATGAATTCGAATTGAAATTGAATATAAATGAATTCGAATTGAAATTGAATTGAAAACGAACAGAAATTGAATTAGAAATCAATTTAAATTGAAATCGATTTGAAATGAATTTAAAACGAATTTATATTGGAATATTCAATTTTGATTCGAAATTGAATATGAAGTTGAAACCGTTTTGAAAATGAATTTTATAACGATTTATAAAGAACGTTTTGAATTGAAATCGATGAAGTATATATTATATATATTATATATATAATATAATGGCCTGAATAGAACGCGCCGCGCTGCGGCAGTTCGCGAATTTCGACCATTGACTTCAAATGGATAGTACGGGAGATCCGACCGTCGGATTCTCCTAAAACCGGAACCGTTGGGTTCGTATCGAAAAGAGCTTTCTAACGAATATTAGAAATTAGAAATTAGAAATCTAACGGTTGGATTTGGAATTATGTCCAAATCAAATTTGGAAAAGGTCGCTGTAAGTGCAGTTCGATGGCCGTTGATGGAAATCGACTGTACGGGCCTTGATAAAATTATTAAAAATAGTAATAATTTGTGTAAAATCATAAGAAATGATTTGAGAAGAATCGGGATGAAAAACTCCATATTTGAAAAGGTAAAAATAGATTTTTATCGAAATGAACTAGTTTTGAACTAGAATTATAATTCTATTTATTTTTAAATAAATAAATTGGGTTTGAAATGGTTTTGAAAATAACCAGAATTTCCAATAATTATATTGGAATGTATTTGAATCGAAATTGTCTTCGGAATATTTCGATATTGGATTTCGTGATGATACAGATATTGTTATGGGAATTTGGAAGATATAGATATATATATCGTTATTTCCAATACGATATTTTTGGTCGTAGAATTTGATATTGAATATAAGCCGATATATTTTCTATTCAGAGCCTTGTATTTAATATCAAATGTGATTTGAGTTTGTCGTGAGTGGTGTCTTCATTAACACTGTTCTTGAACCTAGTTGAGAAAAGATTAAATCTTTTTATTTAGATTTAATGAAGTATACCAATTAAATAATATTTAATTGGAATTGAATTTGAATTGATTCTTGGGTTTATCATGAATGGTGTTTTAAATAACACTCGTTCATTAACCCGAAAACTAATAGAATGTGATTTTGGGTTGTCGTGAACGATATCTTCAATAATACTGTTCTTAGACCCAAAGGAATTAAGAAAATCAGAAACTAACTGGAAATTAGTTAAGTTGAATGGTTTCTGAGATATTGATCTGATGTTGGTTTCGGCCTTCGGGGTTAATACTTAGGGAACTGCTCACTTGCTAATTTACGGTTAGGGACTGATTGAAATGTGATGTGATTTTGGGTTTATCGTGAACCGTGTTTTAAAAGACACTGATTCTTTACCCAGTTGAAGATCAAAACTAAGTGGAGTTTTAATGAATCTTTAATTAGATTGAAAAGATCGAGAATGGAGTATCACCAGTTTTGCTCCAGGCGATAGTTAAATCTTTAATTGGATTTGAACGTGAAATGGTAATTGAATTTACCAATAACACCATGGTGTTAGATATGAAGTATTACAAGTTTTACTTCATGGGATGAATAGGTTGGGATTGGGAAATTAAAACAAATGATTACTTCGGTAAGGTTCATTAATCCCAACTAGTTGAATCGAAATTCAAAAGAAGATTAAAGAATAAATTCAAGGAATTTATCTTTGATAAATTTATTGGGAACCTTTCCCTATGAATGTGAAATTTAGAAACTAACTGTCGGTTAGCTAAGCAGAATGGTTTTCTGGATATTGATCTGAGGTTGGTTTCGGCCTTCGGGGTTAATATTTGGGGAATTATTCTCTTGTTAATTTATGGTTAGTGACTGATGAATTGGAATGAGGCATATGTTGTGTTTGTGTAACACATGTTTATTATATACGCGAGTTATTCGGGAAGGTCAGGTTTATACCCATTCTGAATAACCGATTCGACGATAAGTCGAAGATGACGACGGTGGTCGAAGACCGAAAGTCTTCACATCGTTTGGGTGATTACTGATGATCTTGATTGGGCTGTACACCCAAGATGAGGGAATCAGTTGGTGGTTGTCCAGACGTACTTGAAGATCGACGGATATGCGAGGAAAGTGCCTCCGGTTTCGTTCAGACCTAGAACGGACTTGTAAATGTATGGTGTGTCTGACATTGTATTCCTTTATATTGTATTTGTTGATCTCTGCTAAATATATATCTATTTGGCAGCGGGAAATTTATTCTCTTGCTTAACGCCCTTCTCTGAGACATACGAGCTCAGAGGTTATATATTGGCATAAATCAGTGGTACGATATGGATTGATAGTGTGGCATGCTGAGATGCAGTGATCCAGACTTTTGTTGAAAAGCAAAGTTTGGTGGATGATGATCAAAGCGCAGCTTTAATATAGCATGGCTTTGTGTATAGCGTTGACTCGCGAGCCTCACACCTCGGTATGGTGGTAAACTGATGGTTTGATCAGTATGCTTTTTAGTGGATGGGCACCTTAGTGGTGTCGTGGATTCGGTCGACCGAGATGAGCTTAGTGCTCAGGGATAGAGTAAGCGGTGAATTCTCTCGCTGGGACGTAAGCCGCGGTGATACTCTGGTCCCAAAAGTGCGGATGTGCAGACGGTGTTTTCTCTTGTTGGGACGTAAGTCGTGGGGAATTGCATTACGCGATCGATCTTTCGAATCAGGAGCCACCATGACGGAAATCCAATTTCCAATACGCAATATTGCGGTTTTAATTGTAGAACTAGTATGGCGACATGATATATGGTACCCATGCCGTCTATGACTGATACTTATGATTTGAAGTTGTTTTACACGTTATGCACTTATAGTAGTATCAAATGATTTGTTTTAAACGTACTAAGCATGTTTGGCTATTATAAGGTAAAAACCCTATCCTCCGGCTTGCGTTGCATTGTGTGATGGGACCTGGGTCTTATAATAGCTTCATTTTTCCTTATTTAGCATTGCGCTATTTGTTTTATGCACTGGTGTTCTTGGGAGGAAACCCGTTCCGTGTTAGCGGCGTGGTCCCTTGATTTACCTAACTTTAAAATAAAGATTAATAACTGTTTTAGTTCTCACACCAGTCCCAAGACTGACCTGGAGTTTATTGTTTTAACCTAAACTCTGGGTGCCCTTATTTTGACACGGGCAGCTAGTAGTTTTGGTTTTGCAGATTTATATTCACAGGATCCTGGTTTACAGCTGGAATGATATCCGGAAAGCTTTGTATCCGTAAATCTCTTCTAGTTGTGTATTGTATTATTTTCCGCTGCTATGTATTTAAATGTAATTTAAATCTCTGATATTTCTGTGTAATACTTATTCACTTATACTCTGTATATTCTTCTATTCTGATGGAATTGTTGTAATAAACAATGAAATGTTCTCCCGTCTGCGTCCTGATGTGGCTTGTTCTCGACTCTATCCGCGCTTTCCTCGTCGGGGAAGTTCGGGTCGTTTCACGCAGGCTCTTATTTGGGGAATGGATTCCAACAATGACAAGGTATGGATCCACCTTCCGCTTAGTGTACTCTAGAAGCGATACATTGGAGTTCAACAATAACATCTTGCAACTCGGCCACACATGACCGACCACTCATTTCGCTTGAGTGTATCGAATATATTGTCACCTTACAATTGGTAAACCAACATAACCATTCCCGGGAGATATAGAATTTGAAAGAAGTAACAAATATGAATATTCTCTAGATGGTGACAGTATACCCTACTTGGTTGCGAACCACTTAGCCATGCTGCCTGCCTGATTTCTGTCATTTCCCAGTTGATGAGGCTCGATGTCAAAACGTATCTTTTAAAAGATCACTACTCCATCTACTTCGAATGCCACATCGTCATACCCGTCAAATCACAAATTGATTTCCCTAAAAATACCACAGGAATAAGCTAAGAGAAAAGAATTCCTCCACCACCAATGTAAATACGTTTGAAACGATCAACTTACGTGATCTACTAGATATACTCTATCAAACATTCGTCCATTCAAGTTGTCCTGGGACTGGACAAACCGAAGGCACTATTCCGTAGATCCATCCTAGGCAATCCCTACCTAGGACTTATACAACAGCCCTTGCACTTTACTCCATCTTCAATTTGTCTTCGAACTATTTGATTCGAAACGCTAACGCCCATACGGAGTGGTTCTTTGGATAAGGATCCAACCGGTCTCTCCGTATTGATGACGGAAAAATGGTCAAAACTTTGATAGTCTGTGATTTAACTATTAAAGAAAAACACGTGTGCAAACAATGATATTATTTCCAGATGGAAATTTTATCGATCAATCATCATTTAACATTTATCTCTTTAGTTCGTTAATTTACTTATCTCCTGTTTCCGTATATTCTAAATTCTTATTTTCTATTTTCAGAAAACATTTCTGGTTCTTATTTGGAAAACATTTCCAAAACTCCTTCACTGGCTTTAAACTGATGTTTAAATCAAACATCGCCATGCCAACTCAAACCATTTCACTCATTAACTAAATTCACTTAACCATCATTCACTATCAAACCTTACCATTCCTTAGTTAAGAAGGAAGTCAATCAAGTTGGGGTATAATTACCTCTCAGACCTTAACTGAACAACGTTTTAACTTCGATATAGTCAAAGTTTATCTTTTTAATCTTTAAAAAATTCCTTATGTAACTCTCTTTCGAATAAATTTCTATTCGATAACTCTTTCCTTCGAATAAACTATATTCGGTAATCTCTCTTCTTCGAATAACCTATATTCGAATAACTCTATTCAATTAACACTATTCGATTAACTTTAATCGATTTACTCTTATTAGTTAGCTCTATTTGATTAACTCAATTTTATTAACTCTATTTGATTAAGTCTATTGTATTAACTCTATTTGATTTACCCTACTGGATTAACTCTATTCAATTAACTCTAACTAATTTACTCTTATCAATTAACTCCTTTCGAATAAACTATATTCGATTAACTCCTTTCGAATAATTCGATTAACTCCTTTCGAATAACTATTATTCGATAACTCCTTTCGAATAACTAGTATTCGATAACTCCTTTCGAATAACTAGTATTCGATAACTCCTTTCGAATAACTAATATTCAATAACTCCTCTTCGAATAACCAATATTAGATAACTCCTTTCGAATAACTAATATTCGATTAACTCCTTTCGAATAACTAATATTCGATAACTCCTTTCGAATAACTAATATTCGATAACTCCTTTCGAATAACTAATATTCGATTAACTCCTTTCGAGTAACTCTAATCGATTAACTCTAACTGATTAGCTCTAACTGGTTAACTCTAACTCTAATCGATTAACTCTAACTCTAATCGATTAACTCTAACTCTAATCGATTAACTCCTCTAACTCATTTTGATTAACACATTTTGATTAACTATTTTGGTTAACTCTACGTCCATATTCAGTTTCAAATATTGATGTTCAAATCGATTCTTACTTCTCTATATAAGCCCTGACTTATATATTCTGTTTATCCAATGATAAATTTTTTATTTAATTTATAAAATATTTTTTATAAATTAATCTTCTTAATCTATTGGTTACAACAGATTCTATTTAAAATCTTTGCTTTAAATCCATATCATGTTATACACGTGTGTGAAGCACGGGTCTAAACTTTCCTGATGTAAAATTCTATTCATTTGCCAAATATTTCCTTACATGACATTCTTTTCATTTCCCAATAAATCCCTTTTATAACTCTATTTATTTTTCTAAATAAACATTTCCTTTTTATAACTCTATTTATTTCTGTTTTACCAATATTTCTCTTTCTGTTTTATTTGTAAATGTTTTACAAATATTTCTCTTTCTGTTTTATTTGTAAATGTTTTACAAATATTTTTCTTTCAGTTTGTTTTACAAATATTTCCCTTTATATTTATTTTACAAATAATTTCCTTTATAAAATCCATTGATTTTATAAATATTCCTTTATATAAAATCCTTTGATTTTGTAAATATTCTATTCCAATATACAGTTTGAAATCTTCCTTCTATATAAAATCTTTTGATTTTAAATAATACTTTATTTCAATATAGTTATTGAAATTTTCCTTTTCCATCCCAGGGTTTTCTTACGGTATTTAAAATACCAAACAATAGTGATCGATATCATTCAAACACACATAATCAACAACACATCATATATCACAATATATGAAACAAAACAGTATTTTATATATTGAGGAAACCAGTTGGGTCCCTCCAACCTGTTTCCCTGCATCACAGATGTTAAACAATATAATTAACATCGATATATATATATATATCATTATCTATAATTTCAACCAATACATAAGCAATTCAACCAAACAGTTCACACACAGAAATCAACAGATAATTATCAGTTCTAAGAATACGTTATAGAAATATAACTGTTCAGAGTTAGTGAGTTTTACTCACATTGGACGATCATCGTTAATAACGATAACTATCTGTTGATTCAGACCAACAATTTATTTTGCTATAAATTATAACGAGCTCCAATTGACTCCTAGTTAGTTCCATTCCATAGGCGTCGTCCGTACGATCCCAATGGATCTTGTTTCATGGAATTCTGGTTACTTATGAATAAGATATGACTTATAAAATTTTAATACCTCAATTTAAATAAAACACTTAGTGTAATAACCCAAAAATCTGGGCCAGTTTAAAATTTTTATTTTGGCAATTTTAGCGAATTTTGAATATTTAAAATGGATTATTTTAAATAATATTGATGAGAAATTTATTTTGAATATAATTCGAACATATATAATATATACGTCGTCGTTAGAATATAATAATTATATATAAGTATATAATAGAATTGAAAATGGCGCGGTAGTTCGATAATTCGATTTCAAACTTCAATTGAACATACCGGGTGCAAAACAATCCGGATTTTAGTGAAACAAAAAACATTAGGATCTAATTGGGAATACCTTTCCAACGAATCCGAAAAATCAAGATTTCATAGCGGGAATCAAAAGATATGTCCAGTTGAAAATTCTGAATAGTCGCAATGGAATTCAGGCCCTTAAAAATAGACATTTTGCAAACGACCTTGGATTTCGACGAAACCACTTTTGTTGGATCCGCGATGTCAAATTATTGCTAGATTCCAAATTTCATAATTTTTCGAATCAATATGTGAGTGTGGCAAAGGAAAACGTGTTTGACCAATTTCAGTTGATTTTAATCGACTGGAAAATGGCCATTTTTCTAACGGTCTCAGAATTCGACGAAACTAGTTTTGTTAGGACCGTATCGTCAATACGAAGCTAGAAAATATTTTTCTGGAATTTTTCTAGTTAGTATGTGACCCTGGTAATTTGAAATGTACGTTTAAAATTCAATATAATGATTTAAATGTAAATTCAGCGGAAACTGATCGAAACGACCAAATCAGCCTACGATACCTATCCCATTGTGTTCGGAATGAGGGTAAAACGCTATGGACCACAGGCGGTGGGCCTCGTTTCGAGGTCGTATGTAAAAGTCAACTTTTTGCAATATAAAATAATTAAATAAATTAAAAATTAATACCCTCCCTCTTCCTATACGCTCTGGCCCCCCCTTTTTTCTTCAGTTCGATCCATTCATTCACAAAATAAATAAATAAAAGAAGAAAAAGGAGAAAAAGAGGCGGAGGAGCCGGCGCTCCTCCGATGGTGCCGCCGCCGCCACTGGCTAGCCCCCCAGGCCGCCGCAACCCTCCTGCCTCACTCCACCTCGTCGACTGCGACGCACCACCTGACGAACCCCCTGATACCCATCGCGAGCCCCAACCCACGTCCTCCCCACGTCGACAGCAAACCGCACCCCCCTTGGCCCACAGTCCACCGCCGCAGGCGCCCCTTAGCCTCGCCAGCACCTCCGACCACCTCAGGCGCAGTGAAACCC
The DNA here is from genome assembly GCA_030737875.1 of Allium sativum. Classification (NCBI taxonomy): domain Eukaryota; kingdom Viridiplantae; phylum Streptophyta; class Magnoliopsida; order Asparagales; family Amaryllidaceae; genus Allium; species Allium sativum. The sequence continues at coordinate 377,266,114 of CM060922.1, forward strand.
CCCCCCCCCCCGATTGGAAAAGTAAGTTTTTTTATTTGTTTTAATTTTATTTATTTATTTCTTTTATATATGGTTAGCAAACAGAAAAAAATCAGTATTTTTATATATGAATTGACATTTAGAAAAGCTGAAAATAAAGTATATATAAAGATTTGATTTTTAGAATTGAAAGATTATATTTTTATTTATAAAAATATGATTTTTATATAAGGAAGAGGTAGAAAAGATTTTTATTCAATTAAAAATATGATTTTTATATTTTTAAAGTATTAAAAATATACTCTTTACTATATAGGAGATGTAAAAATATGATTTTTACTTCGAGAAAAATATAATTTTTATATTATAGAAAGGCAAATCTATATTTTTGAAAAGGCGAAATCTTTTTATATAGCAGCATAGTAAAAATAGGATTTTTACATATTGAATAACATAGTAAAAATTCGATTTTTACATATTGAATAACCTAGTAAAAATTCGATTTTTATATATTGAATAGCATAGTAAAAATTCGATTTTTATATATTGAATAGCATAATAAAAATTCGATTTTTATATATTGAATAACGAAGTAAAAATTCGATTTTTACATATGTAGTGGCTACAGCAACGAAGATGACAAAAATGCGATAACGATGAAGATTTCTCTCAAAGGAGAGTCAAGATGATTGGATAGCTTTCGGTGAGAATTTCTCACCTTTCAATTTCTTTTCTAGTTATATATATATACTAGGATGCAGACGGTGCTTAGTAGCACCCGACACAATCGTCCACAGACCATGGACTTGTTTGTTTGATTGCAAAAATTAGTTAGATTATTTGATTGAAATTTGAGTTGTTTGGTGAAATGGATTGGATTGATTGATGTGTGAATGGCGTGGGCCTTCACTAGACCGGGGATAAGGCTAGGCCTCGTCCCGTTTCTAGTATCGTGCCGTTATGCCGCCGAAATTTTCTAAAATAAGTTAGAAAAATAAAGATAGCATTTTATTTAATAAATGAACTGAATAGAAATTCATATGTTGAAATAAAATGTTTTTATCGTTAAAAATATAATTTTTAACGTGAAGTGAATAAAATAAAATATTCATTTACAAACCGGACGGTTTGTTTATGTTCACCTATTTGAATGACATTGATTGGGACGATAAATTTTACACATCGCCCAAGTGCACAAATAAAATATGTGTTTGATTGTTTGAAACCCCACACGGGTGTTGGGATGAAATTTGAAGTTCACTTATCCTGATTAATTAAATGTGTCGATCGATTGATTGACAGGCTGTTATAAGCGTTAGATATCTATATTTGATGCTTATACAGTGTAGTGCACTTTGGTTGATGGTTGATTATTTTTCAATGCTATTATATACGTGTGATGAATGAAAATCCATATAATTAATATTATATGGTGATTGATTGGGCCTCATTCCAATTTATAAAATAAAGGTTCATGTGTTGACTCTACTCATCCGTTGAGATTAGTCATGTGTTGAACGAAATATTTTAACAATAAAATTTACATCTTTATATTATAAAATAAAGGTTCATGTATTGACTGTACTCATCCATTGAGATTAGTCATGTGTTGAACGAAATATTTTAACAATAAAATTTACATCTTTATATTATGAAATAAAGGTTCATGTGTTGACTGTACTCATCCGTTGAGATTAGTCATGTGTTGAACGAAATATTTTAACAATAAAATTTACATCTTTATCATATATGAAATTAGAAACTAACTGGAAAATAGACGAGATGAATGGTCTCCTGAATATTGATCTGATGTTGATTTCGGCCTTCGGGGTTAATATTCAGGGAATCGTTCTCTTAATAACTTACAGTTGGAGTCTGATTTAATATCAAACGATAGATACCTTAATTTTTATAAAATATATTAAATAACAAAAATAGTCACACGTGGACAGTACTCATTCGTTGAGATTAGTCGTGTGTTGACAAAAATAAATATTCATTTGTTGAATAGAATATTTGAAAATAGAAATATATGAAGCCGTGTTGGTTAGATTGACGCCATTTTGATGTGAACGATTTTTATATCGATTTTATTCATTTTAAAATGAATATTGAAAAGTGATTTCGAAATCGCATATTTTGAAATGAAATTTGAATCAAATTGAATAGGAAACGAATTCGAATTGAATATATAACGAATTGAATTCGAATTGAATATAAAACGAATTTGATTTCAATTGAATATATAATGAATTTGATTCAAATAGAAAACGGAAATGAATTGAATATAAAGCGAATTTGATTTAAATTGATTAGAAAACGAATTTGAATTGAATCGAATCGAAAACCATAAATTGAATTGAAACGTGAATTGAATAGAAATCGACGAAATATATATTATATATATTATATATATAATATAATGGCCTGAATAGAACGCGCTGCGCCGCGGCAGTTCGTGAATTTCGACCATTTATTTCAAACGGACATTACGGGAGATCCGACCGTCGGATTCTCCTAAAACCAGAACCGTTGGTTTCGTATTGAAAAGTGCTTTCTAACGAATATTAGAAATTGAAAATCTAATGGTTGGATTTGGAGATACGTCCAAATCAAATTTGGAAAAGGTCGCTGTAAGTGCAGTTCGATGGCCGTTGATGGAAATCGACTGTACGGGCCTTGATAAAATTATTAAAAATAGTAATAATTTGTGTAAAATCAGAAGAAATGATTTGGGAAAGTTTGGGATGAAAAACTCCATATTTGAAAAGATAAAAATAGATTTTTATCGAAATGAACTAGATTGAACTAAATTTAAAACCCGATTTTTTTTTTAAATAAATAAATTAGATTTAAAAAGGGGTTTTAAATAATCAGAATTCCTAATATATTTGATTTGAATTGAACTAGAATTGATTTGTGGGTTTATCGTGAACTGTGTTTTAAACAACACTAGTTCTTTAACCCGACGATAAATAGAATGTGATTTGGGTTTGTCGTGAACTGTATTTTAAATGACATTAGTTCTTTAACCCAATAAAAGGAGTTTTAACGAATCTGCAATTAGATTGAAATGTAAATTTGTAATCTAAATTATCAAATTTAGAAAATGAGCGAGAATGGAGTATTACCAGTTTTGCTCCAAAGCGATAGTTAAATCTTTGATTAGATTTGAACGTGAAATGGTAATTAATTTTACTGATAACACCGTGGTGTTAAATATGGAGTATTACCAGTTTTGCTTCATGGGATGAATAGGTTGGGATTGGGAAATAAAATAAATAATTACTTCAATATGGTTCGCTAATCTCGACTAGTTTAGAAAACCATAATTTGGTTTGAAACGACACCCAAAGGAAGATTAAAGGATAAATTTTAAAGAATTTATCTTGGATAAAATTAATGGGAACCTTTCCCTGAGAATATGAATTGGAATGAGGCGTATGTTGTGTTTGTGTAACATTTGTTTTTAATATACGCGGGTTGTTCGGAAAGGCCGGGTTTATACCCATTCTGAATAACCGATTCGACGATATGTCGAAGATGAAGACGGCGGTCGAAGACCGGAAGTCTTCAGATCGTTTGGATAATTACTGACGATCCTGATTGGGCTGTACACCCAAGAGGATGGAAATAGTTGGTGGTCGTCCAGACGTACTTGGAGATGGATGGATATGCGAGGAAAGTGCCTCCGGTTTCGTTCAGACCCAGAACGGACTTGTAAATGGACTGTGTGTCTGACATTGGATTTTATTCTGTGTTGATTGATTTCTATTAAATATACATCTGTTTGGCGGCGGAGAATTTATTCTTTTGCTTAACGCCCTTCTCTGAGACGTACGAGCTCAGAGGTTGTATATCGATGGACATCAGTCGCATGGCATGAATTGCCTGTGTGGCACGCTAAGATGCAATGATCAAGGCTTTTGTTGAAAAGCAGAGCCTTGTGGTTGATGATCAAAGCACGACCTATGTGGCGTAGCTTTGTGTGTAGCGTGGATTCGCGAGCCTCACACCTCGGTATGAGTTAAAAACGGGATACGGACCGTTGGGAGAACACGACGTTTCTTTCTAGCTTTGGTGGTGTCAGTGACTTACCAGCCCTGACATTTATATACTTTTCACCTTTGTGGTTGTTGGAATGAGGCGCCTCGATTATAGGTCTGTAAGGACCGGGAAACGTGTGTTCAGGAATAAATAATCCTCTAACGTAAGTGAGGACCGACCCAACTGATCCAGTGGCTGCCCAGAGTGCATAGTCCTGAGCATTTGCTAGAGTGTCTCGAAGCGGAGAGGAGCTTGCCCCTTGCCTCGACTCCTGACGGAAATCCAATTTCCAATACGTGTATTTCGGCTTTATTTGTAGAGCCTGGTATGGCGACATAGTGGTATGGGGCACTTATGCCGTCTATGATTTATATTTATGATTGAAATTGTTTTGACACTATACACTTATTATAGTATCAAATGATTTGTTTTAAACGTACCAAGCATGTTTGGCTGTTATAAGGTAAAACCCTATCCTCCGGCTTGCGTTGCATTGTGTGATGGGACCTGGGTCTTATAATAGCTTCATTTTTCGAAAAAGCATTGCGTTGTTTATTCTATGCACTAGTATTCTTGGGAGGAAACCCGTTCCGTGTTGTACGGCGTGGTCCCTTGAATTACTATCTTTAAAGTAAAGTTTTGAATAACTGTTATAGTTCTCACACCAGTCACATGACTGACCTGGAGTTTATTGTTTTAACCTAAACTCTGGGTGCCCCTATTTTCCGCACGGGCAGCTAGTAGTTTTGGTTTTGCAGATTTATATTCACAGGATCCTGGTTTACAACTGGATTGATATCCGGAAAGCTCTGTATCCGTATATCACCTTCAGTTGTGCTTTGTATTATTTTCCGCTGCTATGTAATTTAATGTAATCTCTGATATTCATCGAATGTAATTTATTCATTTATACTCTGTATATTCTTGTATTCTGATGGAATTGTTGTAATAGCAATGAAATGTTCTTCCGTCTACGTTCTGTTTTGTCTTGTCCTCACAGTAATTCGTTCTTTCTCATCTCTTCGGAGACCGGGGAAGTTCGGGTCGTCACACTTAGTTTATTTCTAAATATGGGCTTAACCTTCTTTGTCGGCCCAACATCCACCTGTATAAACCCGGCCCATTCATCTTCTCCAGTGTTTTAATACAGAAGCCGCTACCCCCAATATTTCGTACCCAAATACTTCACGGTTGACCAAACTTTGACCACCCTCTACTCCTTCTCCGACCACCCAATTCCGGCGTCGCCTCCACTCTCTAGTTCACCATCAAAATCCGCACCCGACTGTGTCCACCCTTTCAAACTCGACGCCCCTACCCGAATCGCGATCTGTAGCTCGAACCATCTGCCTCCACCGTCGCTTTTGACTTAAGACCGCCGGAGCCCATATAATGCCACTAACCGATGCGCCTCACCTCCACGAACTCGACTACGCTACCAACACAACCTCCGGCCTCACAAATCAGATTCCGATTGGTTGCCTTATCAGCGTTGGAAAATTCCAACGCCCCAAAAATCAATCGAACGAAAGATGATGGCTACCCAAGCGATGCTCTCTAATACACGATCTCAACGGATCTAAAATCAGCTAAAACCATTGATTAAAACTTGCTATTTAATTGTTTGAAGTAATTAAAAAAGTGGAGGCTCTAACTTTTGGTTTGTTCGTCCCGAAATTGGGCAAATACCAAAAGTGGCTAAGAAGATTTCACAAAAAATGAAATAGTAGAGCCACAAAACAATCCAAATGCAAGTTGAATGTACAAAGTTTTATAGTGGTTCGATCCAATGAGGATCTACATCCACTCACACAAGGAATTTCATTATCAATATGGAAGATTACAATATCGAATTCTCTCTTACAATATTATCACTCTCTCATTTACAAATCACACGAATTACACCCAAATCCATTAGATGACAATGAGGAAAAACGCATCAATCCACTGGAATATGACGTGAATGTGGTAGAATTAGAAAGATTCTTCCTTGTTCGTGAACTTGTTTGATCAATCTTCAATTCTCCGATCGTTTGGATGTCTTTAATGGGGATTATGATCCATGGATTAATCTTTGATTTATGATGTTGGGTAGATGTTAGGATTGATCAAGAATATTTTTGACAGCACTTCGTGGCCATCAGATTCGATCCCCCCAAATGAAGAAGTGAGGGGGTACTTATAGGAGATCTTCAGACTAGGTGGCAATTCTATAAATATTCAGAAAGCGCCTTGACTCATATTGTCGCTGACATATTTTAGACCAACGGCATGATTCATGTCGTCCGGCGGGCTAACCCGCGGCGCATCACACTTGCTATACAACGTGACTCCCTTCAACAGGGTTCATATCGTTCTGGTGATCCGATACTTGATGGAAGCGACATGAGTGGGGCGCGGCATGGTTTGTCTCCAGTCTTTAAGTAGAGATTGACCTTTCATGTCGTAGATCGATATGGAGGCATTGAGGCATGACACAAGTCGTGTGATCTTGTGCTTCTTTGCGCCTTGAGGTTTATGGCATGTCGTGGTGCGATGTCGCATGACGACTTATCTTTGACGTTATGGATGGAACGTAGCACGGCTTGGGGCCATCATGGTTTAAGGCCGATATGAATTATTTGTAGACCATGTCGCTGAATGATATGGATAACAGTGATATAGCTTCATATCGTTAATCGACATGAATCTCAACCCTATCTTACGACATTTCGCCTTGACCTTGGGAACGACTTGATGAATTGCGATACGATTTTAGAAGAGTCTTAGTTGCGACATGGAGGCGCATGACTTAGCTTTATGATTTGGTACGCAGTATGACAACCTGACTGATATGCCACAATTGAAGACAGCATGGTTCGTTCCTTTCTCTATGACATGGCTTTAGAATGACCTGGTATTTACGTATAAGGCCCCACGACATATCGAATAACGGCATGATTTTGTTGGCATATTGAACACGCATTTTTTATGGGTTAACATTTGCCCCTCGAAGTTCGTGTCACTGAAAATGACATGGGCTTTGAACCGTGATATCCCCAACACCTTTTTCGTGCACTTTAGTTAAGTCGCTTGAAGCTCTGAAAAATTAATCCGTCTCCATTATCATGTCGTGAGTCGTGCGCCTCTGAATTGCCAGTGGGCTTTAGGCCGTGCTGGGTTTCTAATTGGTTTTAATTTGGCCCAATAACCCCCTGTGCCTTTATATTATTCCAAAGCCCGTATACTCATTCATATCTCTTTTCTCACTCTGAAGCTTCGACTTTGTTAATGGCGGATTGAATCGGAGAAACATCACCACCTTTCTCACAAGCGACTTATCCAATCAAGCCGACGCCTCCACCAAAGTCATCGCAACTTAATTCCGACTGACTTCGGCGATCTTTATCACCTCAATTCTCGACCTACACCTTCCTTCCTTCGTAAACCTTCCAAAAATTATTGTAAGCGATTTTCGGGTCTGAATTCTTCTTTGTTCCTCTAAATGCTAGGATTTGTATAGGATTTAGGGTTTTTACTTATTCCTGATAAAGTGGTGACCTTGTGAATCGTTTTTGGCTGTTTTGTGTTATTGAGATGCTTGCGAATTGAAATTGAGTTAAATTAGAATAGGTATACCGTGTGTAAGGGCTCTGAAATCCTTTGATTTTCTTGAAACCCTAATTTCCACATAATATGTACAACTTATGTCTCATGTCGTTCCTGCGGTTGTGAGTTTTAAACTATGCTTGAGCAACACAATTTTTGACGCCATAAAGCATTTCGTTTTGGTCTATGATGATTGTACGAACTGTTTTTGAAGAGATTGTTATAGTGCACCCCAGTTGTCTGCCGAAATGCTTGAAACATGAACCTTTTCATCGCTTTATTATAGTCATGTCGTGCAATGATATATGAGTCTTGTGTTCGTGGTACGACAAGGATCTCAAGCCGTGGATCGTTAAGAGTTTTAAGTCGTTGATGAGCACGAGCTTCAAGTCGTGGATTGACATGTGCTTCATGTCGTGAATTGACATGAGTTTTATGTCATAACGACCTAACTCCTATGTCCACACACGCCTTGCTCTAGTGTTTGTCATCTTTGTTTTAACTTATTGACATTGCTACTTGTACAAGATGTCTAAGTGAACCGAGGGAAGCTCAAGTGAAGATGTAGCTCGCAAGCACCGCAGATTGGAAAAACTCCCGATGTCATAGGCCGAGGTTGCTCATGTTTCTCCTAGTTTGGCTGAGCTAAAGGCCATCATAGACAAGCCTGGCTATGCCTCCAAACCACACACCTCTGAGCTTGTCGAACGCTTTGAAGGTTTGTGTCTTCATGGAGTTTGACCAGGTCGACTTGGACATACATCCATCTAATAATCGCTCAGTCACCGAGGATTTAGATGCCGTGCGGAATCATTTGCTGGAGCAGCTTGATGCGATTAGGACTTGGTCGGATGAACGCCTTGGTGAAATTGAAAAAATATTATGCACGCAAACTAGGGGCCTGGAACACCTTTGCTTGCGAGCTTCAAAGGCTGAATAGAGAAAACATTGAGCTCATTAGCACTTTAGAGAAGGACAAGGTCATGCTCATTAAGGCTCTTAGGTCTCAGGACGAGATCATTGCTGAACTATCGAGTCCCGAGGGCAAGACAACGATGACTGGTACTCCTCCCCCCACTGAAGGTGGGGACTGACCCATTGACAAAAGGAGGTAGATCTCTTGTTTATCTTTTGTTACTTTCCGTTGGCGTGTTTATGCTATAGACCAGTTGTATATGCGAGTGTCGGCCCTCGCTTAGTACATCTATGATATTTTGCGTCCAATGTCTATGTTCCGGACTTGTGATGTAGTGATGAACATGCTCGATCCCGCGTTTGACTTGCTTGGTGGACGATGTAATTCTGGTTGTGTATGTCATGCTTTGTTGCCAGGAACTTGTGTCCTGTTTTTCATGCCTTAAATTTTGCTTTAGGTTTTGCTGTGCTTTTATATTTTTTGCATTTCAGTACGCTTGATTTATATTTGCAATACAAATTCTGCATTATAAGTTATTCGTTATGACAGGCCAACTTTACTGGATTTTCCTGATCTTGGCTAAGATGATGTTCATTAGATTTCGTTAATCCAGTTTTGTTATTTATGTTGTATCTAATCTCAATTATTTCAAGAAATCTAGTTTTGTTGGTTGGAGTGACCTAATGCCGGGTTTTCATGAAATTATGACCGAATTGTAGTATGTTTAAGAGAGCGTCATTAGATTTCGTTAATGCGATAGCAATGTCACCATACCACAATTTGGTTTAAATATCTTGATCATCAGGCATGGTTTTTACAGTTAGATAAAGGAGCCTGTTGTCTCTAGTAACTGAGTGGGTCAACTACTGATGGTTTTTATCAGATAACTTTGAGGGAAGTTTTTTGGTTCTATTGTTAACTGAATTTGGAAGATTCGGCTTATAACCAGATGTCCCTGAAAGGATCTTTGATCCGTTGTTCGTGTGATCTGAATAATTCAGACACTTGTTGAACTTGTCGGATGCCTCCGAAGAGGTCTTTGGGTCCGTCAGTAACTGGGTCTGAAGGACCCAGAATCAATAGCTGGATTTGGAAGATCCAGCATCCGAGCGGATGCCTCTGAAGAGGTCTTTGAAAACCCTGTGTTTATATTGCTTTCTAGCCATGTATGAATGGCATCGGCGATGAACCGGGTGCCCCTCGGAGAGGTCTTGGGTTCAAAGCCCGGTGTTTGTGTCGCTATCCAGCCATATCTTAATGGCATCGGCGATGAACCGAGTGCCCCTCGGGGAGGTCTTTGGTTAAAGAGCCCGGCGTTTGTATTGCTATCCAGCCATATCTTAATGGCGTTGGCGATGAACCGGGTGCCCCTCGGGGAGGTCTTTGGTTTAAGAGCCCGGTGTTTGTATCGCTATCCGGCCATATCTTAATGGCGTCGGCGATGAACCGGGTGCCCCTCGGGAGGTCTTTGGTTTAAGAGCCCGGTGTTTGTATTGCTATCCGACCATATCTTAATGGTGTCGGCGATGAACCAGGTGCCCCTCGGGTCTTTGGTTAACTGTTACATTGTTCTTGAGGGCTGACTTTTAGTTTATTTGCTGAGTTCTTATTATGACTGGTTAGAATTAGAACTTCGAGCTTTGTTATTAAGAGCATGCCCCTATGGTGAAATTCAGAACTTGGTCCGTAGTCTGGATGTCACTTCGTTTAGGTTTAAAGTTCTTGGTGCCTTTCATTTATGGCTTCATATTTTACACCCTTTGTGACACGAAATGCAAGGATATTTGTGCTCCCTAGATTAGAGGTGTGCTGTAGCATTCATCGAGCTTTGTCTGGCTTAAAGTGTTCTTTTCTCTACTTGAAAAGGCCTGTAATCAAGATCGACGTTATCAGCTTGATATAGAAGCTTGCGAATGTACGATTTTGGACAGGTTAAGTAGTTTCTTTCATTAATTTGTACAAACTTTGCACGATATTCATAACGCACAATGTATTTACAATTCATGATGTATGTATAATGCGAAATATGTGAAAGAAATTTCAAACAAAATAACGACGAAGATGAATGCTATTCCATGCTCGAGGAAGTGCGATTCCATCTGTCGTTTTTAGCTCGAAAGTGCCATCTGCGAATTTCTAGCTGACCATGTATGGTCCCTCCCAATTAGGTCCAAATACCCCGGTTCCTATCACAATTCTCTTCAGGACGAAGTCTCCAATTTGAAAAGTTCTTTGCTTGACTTTTGTATTGAAATATCTAGCTATTTTCCGTTGATGGGTCGTTATTTTAAGCTCTGCTTCTTTTCGCTTTTCCTCAAGTAAATCAAGCGCCTCCAACTGCAGCTTTTCATTCTCCTCCTGATTAAAGTGGATTTTACGGTGAGTTAGCACTTCTAGTTCCACTGGGATCATAGCTTCTGACCTGAATGCAAGTGAGAATGGTGTGTGGCCCGTGGCAGTTTTATGTGTTGTCCGGTATGACCATAATGCAAAGGGAAGTACATCAACCCAGTTGCCTTTGGCTTTCTCGAGACGCTTCTTGATGGCTGACTTTAGTATTTTGTTGATGGCTTCCACTTGCCCGTTTGCTTGTGGATAGGCCACAGCTGCAAAACTCTTATTGATCTTATATTTAGCGCAGAAGTCTAAGAATTCATTGCTTTCAAACTGGGTTCCATTATCGGTAATGATCTTCTGCGGTACTCCAAACCTGCAAATGATGTTTTTTAAGACAAAATTGGTCACTTTCTTTGATGTGATAATAGCTAAAGGTTCTGCTTTAGCCCATTTGGTAAAGTAGTCGATGGCTACTATGGCGTATCTCATATTTGCTTTTGTGGTTGGTAACATCCCAATCAAATCTATGCCCCAGACGGCGAATGGTCATGGACTGACTATTTGAGTTAGTTCCGTGGGAGGTGCCCTTGGAATCTTAGAGAATCTTTGGCACTTGTCGCACTTCTTTACATAAGTCATGGCATCTAGGTTTACATCAGGCCAGAAATAGCAATACCGCGGAACCTTCTTGGCTAACGTTTGACCATTGGTGTGTCCTCTGCATTCTCCCTCGTGCAACTCTGCCAAATTGCTCTAGATTCCTTCTTGTTCACACATCGCAGCAGTGGCATGGAGAATCCTCTTTGGTATAGCCTTCCATCTTGAATGAGGTACAAAGGGGCCTTGCACAATATCCTCCTTTTCCTTTTTCGTTCTTCAGGAAGTGTCCCGTTGAGGATATATTCTTTGATTTGAGTCATCCATGACGTAGGTTCCTCTGTGGTTTCCATTATCCGATCAACATTTGCTTCCTTAATGGTGGGGGTAGAAAGGACCTCGACGGGGATTAAACCCAGCAGCTGAGCATCTAATGAACTGGCATACTTGGCAAGAGAATCCGCTTTTGCGTTCTGTTCTCTTGGGATGTGAGATATAACATAGTGATCAAGGTTGTTTAGAAGTTCCATAGCTTTGATTAGATAAGAGTGAAGATTCCCAGTTTTGGTTTTGAACTCTTCACGCACTTGACCCACCACCAACTGAGAGTCGCTAAGAATATGCAAAGTTTTTAGGTTTAGTTCTTTTGCCAATTTTAATCCTGTTATTAATGCTTAATATTCAGCCCCATTATTAGTTAATGGAAATTCTAATCTCAATGCATAGCATAATGAGTGACCCTCTGGGGTTTCCAAGACAATTCCATCCCCTGAGCAATAGTTGTTTCTGGATCCATCAAAGTATAGCTTCCAAGTAGCTTCTGTTTCCGCTAGTTCCTTAACCTTTTCCCCTCTGCTGGTGAACTCAGCGATAAAATCTACTAAGGCCTGGCCATTAATAGCTCTTCGAGGATGGTAGGTGATGTCACATTGACTTAACTTAATGTTCCATTTTAATAACCTTCCTGAAGTCTCTGGGCGAAAGAGGACTTGTCTTAATGGTTGATCGGTAAGGACCTTCATAGGGTGAGATTGGGAATACGGTCTCAACTTTTTTGAGGCAACGAGGAGGCAATATGCGAGCTTCTCCAGCTTAGGGTAATTTAATTCTGCCCCGGCAAGCCTCTTACTGATGTAATATACTGGCAATTGTACTCCTGCCTCTTTTCGGATTAGTGTTGCACTCAATGCATGTAATGAATCTGCTAGATATAAAAATAAATCCTCCCCATCTTTAGATTTCGATAACATTGGCGGTGACTCCATATGTCTTATCAACTCCTCGAAAGCTTCCTGGCATTCTGAGGTCCATTGGAAGTCCTTCTTTCCTTTTTTCAAAGCATTGAAAAGCGGAATACACCGATCTGTTGCTTTGGAAACGAAACGGTTCAATGCTGCTACCTTTCCATTTAAGCTTTGTAGCTCCTTTTTCGTCCTTGGGGCCCGCATTTCCCTTAAAGCCGCAATTTGAGAGGGATTCACTTCGATGCCCCTGGAATTGACGATAAACCCAAGAAATTTCACCGAAGAGTAACGGGTTTAATTTCATCCCGTATTTCCTGAGTATGTGAAACATTTCCGCCAAATCCTCGAGATGATTTTCGACCTTCTTTGATTTGACTAGCATAAACATGGAGTTTACAAGACATTGGTAGGTTGCCCCTGCGTTTTTTAGCCCAAACGGTACGACCCTATAGCAGTAAAGTCCTCTATCCATTGTAAAACTAGTGTTCTCCTCATCCGGCTTGTGCATCATAATTTGATTATATCCGGAATATGCGTCCATGAAAGATAGTAATCTATGACCTGTTGTAGCATCTACTAGCTGGTCAATTCGAGGCAAAGGAAAGATGTCTTTTGGGCATGCTTTAGTAAGGTCTGAATAGTCTATGCACACTCTCCATTTTCCATTGGACTTTTTAACTAGAACTTAGTTAGAAACCCAATCTGGATATGTAGCTTCTCGTATGAAATTATTCTTGAGTAGTCTATTTACTTCTTCTTTTAGAGCCTCAGACCTCTCAAATCCCTGCATTCGTCTTTTTTGTTTTACAGGAGTCAACTTTTGATTTATATTTAACTTGTGAACAATTACATTTGATGGGATCCCACACATATCTAAGTGTTCCCAGGCAAATACATCTAGCTTTGCTTTCAAGAACAAAATTAATTCCTTCCGCAGCTTCATGCCCAGCTGGGATCCTATCTTCAAGACTTGGTTAGGGTCTTTATCGGACATTGGGACAGGGATAGTATCTTCGGCTGGCGCTGCTCTATTTTCTCCCATACTGTTCTTCCGTGGATCAATTGCTTTTCGAGCGCCACTATGCTCACCAGTATGGGGGTTTTGCTTTAGTTGCTATAAGAGGGGTTTTTGGATGCAGAGCGGCGTCTCTAGACCCTTCTTCAATTCCTTCTTCCTTGCCTCTGCCAGCTCCATCAAATAACACTCCCTTGATGCTTGCTGATCACTTATGATTGTACCAACTCCGTTTTCTGTTGGGAATTTCAATGTAAGGCACCACGGAGCCATAGTTGCTCTGAATGCTGCAAGGGTAGGTCTTCCCAGGAAGGCATTGTAAGCTGAGGGTTCATCAATTATAACAAAGTCTTGTATCAGTGCGGCTTTCTTCTCCCCTTCTCCGAGCTCGACTAGTAGATTGGTAACACCAATTGGTTGGACAACTTGACCGATGAATTGGGAAACTTGACCGATGAATCCGTGGACCTTATTCTAACAAGCTTTTACATCGTCTATGGAAAGTTTCATTCTGCGGAATGCACTAAAGAAGAGATATTAACAGATGCTCCACTATCGATCTACACCCTCCTAACTATGGCTGGGCCCAGTCCAATGGTTATCATCATCGGATCCTCTGTAGGTGTTATGATCCCAGCTTGATCTTCATCTTTGAATGTGATATCATCTCGCATGATTCTTGGTATCTTTGTTGATAAAACCTCATTCATGATCGTGAGTTCACCTTTCTTCAAAAAGTCCTTTACCTCATGAGCATATTTCACCATGTCCCCCCAGCTTTTCCCCATTGGGTACGGGCCTCCTGAAATGGTGTTTATGATCATCCTTGGTATAGCAGCAACTGAAGCGCTCTCATTCTGCCTAGGTTGTCCTGTGGAGGTTCCTTTGTCTTGAGTTCCCTGAGTACTCTGGGAGTTCTTTATGTATTGTTGAAGCCTGTTTTTCCTTATTAGCTCTTCAATTAAGCTTTTCAAATGTCTACATTCGTTCGTGCTATGCCCCGGCTGGTTGTGAAATCGACAGAACCTGCCGGACTTTATTGTGTTATTAGTGACTCTGAGTTTCCTGGGCTCTGGGTACTCTTCAGTATCTTTGGTCTCCATAAAATGTTCTCTATGGTGTCATTAAGAGGAGTCATTTCGGAATTCTTGAAGAAACGAAGTTTTTTGTTGTTTCGACCATCCTACCCTTCATTCCCCCCTTTTGATTTCCTCCGGCGTTTTTCTGTCCTCCTTGCATGTTTACATCTCTCTTTTCTGATGGCTCCTTATTTTCTGTAGCTTCCATTATATAGGCCGGATCCTCATCCACGCCTATATACTCCTCTGCCTTGTCAAATAGATCTTCGGGAGTGGCTGGCTTCTTTTTTTTGATCCACCGCCCGAGTTTGGTCTTTTTACTTATGCCTCCCTTCAAAGCCAAACTGGCTCATAGTTTCCAACTTCGGCCGCGGTTGTGTTAAAACGAGAAAGGAAGGCCTTAGTGGACTCTCCCGGCCCTTGTTCCAGTTCATTCAATTCCATTACATCACGCACCTTGGTTGCTTGGAGCCTAAATTGCTGTCTGAACAACTTGGCCAAGGTAGCGAAGTCATCCACGGATTTTGGCGGGAGTTTTGTGAACCAGAGTGAGGCTACTCCCTCCAAATAGGTAGGGAGGTATAAACACTTGAGCTCCTCAGTGGCGCGTGCCCCATCCATGTGCTGATCGTATCTGAATAGGAACACGTTTGGATCGTCAGTTCCATTGTAGGCTTGTACAACTGGGGGTTTGAATTTATTTGGATATGGCGCCATCTTTATTCTTTCTGTAAGTAGGGTTTTTGTAGGAGCAAATCCCCATTCCTTTTCATCGTCCACCTTTTTCTGGCTCCCATTCATGATCTTTCATACCATTCCAAATATTCGCTCCTCCTCATTGGGTTGGTCCACGGGGCGGACGCCTTCCTCTTTACCGGATGCTTGCCTACGCAAGCAGCCGTGGCTCAGATTTCGGGGTCCTGGACCTCCCGCATGGGGAAGTGCCCCTTTGGTGGAACCAAACGCTTGTTGAGGAGTTGCTTTTCCGGAGTAGTTATGAGTAGGTGGCTTTATTCCCTTATGACTATGATTTGCGACCTCCTGGATAGAATTTCCTTTATTTGGGCTTGAGGACGAAGATCCAGTATCTTCCGTTCCAGTGGTTTTAGCGGTTTTGAGGCGGCTCACACTCATGGTAACTTTATCCATTGCGGCTTGCACAGCGAACATGGTGTCGAGCTTCTTCATCATGGCTTCATTTGCAATATCATTTCGACTTGTTAGTCCTGCTGCAACTTCATCCAACTCTCTTCTTGTTACGGCGGTCCCGGCTTTAGAACTTTCACCGACTTCAAACTGAGGGTATCTTCTGTGTTAGTGGCATTGTCGACATCTTCGAAGCTTTTACTTGTAACCTTCTTTGATGGTCTACCTGGTTTTCCCATGGCTCTTGAGATAAGTATTTTAATTCGGACAACTTAGATGACTGGAGTGTAATCAAAATTCCAATGAAAGGCCTTCTATCTTATGAGAGAGCGAGAAATGGATTGGCAATCCGGGCCCCACGGTGGGCGCCAAATGTTTGTCCCGAAATTGGGCAAACACCAAAAGTGTCTAAGAAGATTTCACAACAAATGAAATAGTAGAGCCACAAAACAATCCAAATGTGAGTTGAATGTACAAAGTTTTATAGTGGTTCGATCCAATGAGGATCTACGTCCACTCACACAAGGAATTTCATTATCAATATGGAAGATTACAAGATCGAATTCTCTCTTACAATATTATCACTCTCTCATTTACAAATCACACGAATTACACCCAAATCCGTTAGATGACAATGAGGAAAAATGCATCAATCCGCGGGAATATGACGTGAATGTGGTAGAATTAGAAAGATTCTTCCTTGTTCGTGAACTTGTTTGATCAATCTTCAATTTTCTGATCGTTTGGATGTCTTTGATGGAGATTATGATCCATGGATTAATCTTTGATTTACGATGTTAGGATTGATCAAGACTATTTTTGACAGCACTTTGTGGCCATCAGATTCGATCCCCCCAAATGAAGAAGTGAGGGGTATTTATAGGAGATCTTCAGACCAGGTGGCAGTTCTATAAATATTCAGAAAGCGCCTTGACTCATGTTGTCGCCGACATAATTTGGACCAACGGCATGATTCATGTCGCCCGACAGGTTAACCCGTGGCGCATCACACATGCGATACAACGCGACTCCCTTCAACAGGGTTCATATTGTTATAGTGATTCGATACTTGCTGGAAGCGACATGAGTGGGGTGCGGCATGGTTTGTCTCCAGACTTTAAATAGCGATTGACCTTTCATGATGTAGATCGATATGGAGGCATGGCGGCATAAATCATGTCGTGTGATCTTGTGCTTCTTTGCGCCTTGAGCTTTATGGCATGTCGTGGTGCGATGTCGCATGATGACTTATATTTGACGTTATGGATGGAATGCAGCACGGCTTGGGGCCATCATGGTTTAAGGCCGATATGAATTATTTGTAGACCATGCCGCTAAATGATATGGATAACAGTGATATAGCTTCATATCGTTGACCGACATGAAGCTTAACCCTATCTTACGACATTTCTCCTTGACCTTGGGAACGACTTGACGAATTGCGATACGATTTTAGAACAATCTTAGTTGCGACATGGAGGCACATGACTTAGCTTTATGATTTGGTATGCAGTATGACGACCTGACTAATACGCCACAGTTGAAGACAACATGGTTCGTTCCTTTCTCTTTGACATGGCTTTAGAACGACCTGGTATTTACGTATCAGGCCCTATGACATATCGAATAACGGCATGGTTCTGTCGACATATTGAACACGCATTTTTTATGGTTAACATGGTTTCACAAAGAAAATGAATTAGGTCCTAATACTTAGAGTTGAGGTTATTTTATAGGATTTCTTTACTTTGTTGAGAGGCCTTTATTCTTCCATGTTGCGTTTTACTATAGTGGTGGCTAAACAAAGGAATGCGTGGCCTTTGTTTGATCCTGAAAATGAAGACTGGGGTTAAGATATTTGTTTTACATTTGAGAGTACCCCATTATGCAAAACTCTGTTTGTCCACAGACTGATATGAAAATATCATTAAATCGAGTAATGTGTCGTGATCCCAAAAATATAAAAATATCGGTAGGTTAACTCATATTGTGAAACCCTAAAATGTTGATTACAGGGTGCAAAATAGTCCAAAAAAAAGTTGCTTATTTAATTAATTAAAAATTACAATAAAATTCTAAAAATTAAATTATCACTATGTCTCAAAAGAATCTTGTCTAAACTCAAAACCGGTATCTAGTTATGTCTAATAAACCGTTATGGTGAATAAACGATTCTATAGCGACTATTTTAAAATTTGATTTGGACACAACTCACAATCTACGCAACGAAATCCTGATTTTTCTTTTCCATTAGAAAAATACACTTCACCAGCTCTGAACGTTTCTTGTTTCATAGAAATCCGATTTAAAACGGCTTTTGTATATTCGTTTAAAGTTCAAATCGCCAAATAGCGAACTGTTGCGCCATTTCGAGCTCGATTATAATTATATTATAATTCTACGTTCAAACTTGGTTTAAATAATATATTCGTTATTCAAATTCAATTCCAAACTAAAATATATATTTTGAATAGTCCAATTCACAAAATATTGTGAATTCTACTATTTCCGACTATTTCAGAAATTAAATATATTATTCTGTTATTTAATTTAATTGAATATTCACTATTATTTAATTCTATGACCATTCAAATCTCTAAATAACTATTTATATAATTAAATTAATTAATTATTATATAGTAAAAATACGGGTCGTTACAGAACTGCTACGGAAGCCGTGTACTCCTCCCAACCATTCGGTCCGTATGCATCTTGCATCAAATAAACATTTCCACTTTTGTCTTCCCACAGTTCTCCTTCTCGTCAGCCACCCCACAAACCCCCCACTACCCTTATCGATGTCCCTTTTCATGGTTACTTTTCAGTACACCATACTCCCCTTACTACACTCATCCGCAAGCCCATGCCACCCCTTATCCCCAAGCTGAAGCTTGCATCTCCATTCGCATTCAAACGATGAAAACCCATGAACTGATGCACGCATGCACCCTTTCAGTTAAACGTCCACCACTTTAACGAAACCCCTTCCTCCTTCACGTTTTAATTGTAATGACCCGTATTTTTAGGTATAATAGTTAATTTATTTAATTATTTAAATAGTGATTTAGGGAATTAAATCGTTGTTGAATTAAATAAAGTGAATTATTTAATTAATTTAAATAATAGAATAATATATTTAATTCAGAAATAATAAAAAATAGTGGAATTCACAATATAGTGTGAATTGGATTATTTAAAATATATAGTTCAGTTTAGAGTTGAATTATATGAACAAATATATTCAATCGACGATAGTTGAACGTATAATTATATTATAATTAAAATTATAATTAAAATCGAGCTCGAAATGGCGCGACAGTTCGCTATTTGGCGATTTGAACTTCAACTGAATGTACAGGATTCCTTTTAAGCCGGATTTCTGTGAAATAAGAAACGTTAAGAGCTGGTGGAGTATATTTTCCTAGTGGAAAAGAAAATTCGGGATTTCGTTGTGTAGATTTTGAGATATGTCCAAATCAAATTTTAGAAAAGTCGCTGTGGAATTCGTTTATAATTTATAAAGGAATTATTTATATTTTAAAAGGGAATTTAAATATAAATTGAATATCGGGTTGACCCAGATTGAAATATCGAGCTAGAAATTCATATAGGAATATTCTAGAGTGGTATGGTATTCCACTGTGAATATAGACGAAAATATTTATTTTTAAATATTAAATTTAATTATATTTTAAATATATTTATATATTTAAATAGGTTATTTAGGGCTTTTAAAATAGTCGCTTTTGCAAACGAAGTCGGAATTCGACAAAACTAATTTTGTTGGATCCGCAATGTTAAATAGTTGTTAGATTTCCAATTTCGTGATTTTTAGAGTCACTGTGTGGTCATACGGATTTTTAATGTGAGAAACAGTCAGTATTTTGATGGTTAAAAATACGCTGTGTAAGCATACGGAGTCGGAATTCGACGAAACCAGTTTCGTTGGGACCGTAATGTCGAACTCTAGCTACACGTCCAGTTTGGTGAATTTTGGGTATCTTGTGTGATCACATAGATTTTTAGAAGGGTATAACGAGTAACAAATAATAAAATAAAATATCTAAACTTATTTAGATGGCCAAAACAAGACCACGTTCCTCTATTCACAGCCACAACCCTTACCTTTATAAACGCAGGAGGAAAAAGATGAGCCGCCACATAATTTTCTCCAGTAAAAGTTTTCGATCAAAAAGGAAATTCAAAAGAAAAGAAAATAAATTCCTAAAAATCTCCACACAAGTTTATTCAAGTTCCCTGAGTGATTCTCTTCCGCCGCATCTCAGTCTTAAGGTTTTCGACGTTTGTTTTCTTCGTTGGGTTCGAGACAGTGGGATTAGGGTTCAAATTATACGGGAATTTAGGCGTTGATTGAGGAAATGGAGGATGGATCTGAATTTAGCACAACGTTTGGCATGGGTTGTTGAATTTTTGGGTAAATCGAACACATTTTTGTTCGATACTTACTGTTGCAGCGGAGTCAGTGCCGTAGAACGGGATTTCCCACCATGAGTGCGAGCGCGAGGTGGTTTATATGAGGAGCTAGAGGATTGGATGAGAAGTATGATGGTAGTTTCCGTTGGGATTTTCATGGATGATTGGAGGTGCGGTTGGAGCTAGAAAACACGGCAATGGTGTTTGTTTGAGCTGGAGTCGGGTTTAGAAGATGAAGGAGTAGGTAATGAAGGCGGGTTTAGTATTTGAAGTGGGCCGGGTTCAAATTGATAAAGCCCAAGGGAAATTAGATTTAAGCTTTATTTAATTTAAATTCGTATGCATTAAACTGTATTTATAATATCTTGGCCATACGATATCAGAATTAAACAAAACAAGATCCGTTGGGATCGTATGGATGGACATTACGTAATGGAATTGACCGCGAGTCAATTGGAGCACGTCACAATTTATAGCGAAATAAATTGTCCGTTTAAATCAAGCGATGGTTATCGTTATTAACGATGATCGTCCAAAGTGAGTAAAACTCACCAACTCTGAACAGCTCTATTTTTGTAACGTATATTTAGAACTATTTAAAATTGTCTGATTGACTGTATGTTGACCATTTGATTGAACTGCTAGTCAGTTAGTTGAATTTCTGTATTGATTCTGTTTATCAGAATATATCATATGGAACTGAAAGTGATGTTGATTTTATTGTGCAACATCTGTGGATGCAGGGAAACAGGTTGGAGGAATCTGACTGGATTCCTCAACAGTTATTTAATTGTTTTTCATATATTTTTATATATGATGTGAATTATAACCTGTTGTTGATTGTGTGTGTATGGACGATATTGGACATCGAAATTTGATATGTTAAACACCATAACATACCGGGATTTGGAGAAAAGGGGAATTTGTCAAAGTGAATACTGAAAAGAGAATATTTATAAAATCAAAGGATTTTATAAAAGAGAATATTTATAAATAGAATATTTATAAGTAGGAATATTTATAAATAGGAAATACGTTTAAGTGGGAATTATAAATGAAGAAAATCTTTACAAATAGAATATTTATAAAGTGAATTGTTTATTTAGTAAATAAATAAGATAAGATAATGGATTATTTATTTGTAAAATAAATAGGATGAGATAAGGAGATATTTATTTGTATAAATAAATAAAATTAAAAGGAGATATTTATTTGTTAAATAAATAGAGTTAAAGGGGAGTTATTCAAATATAGTTTAATCAAATAGAGTTAAATCAGTTAGAGTTAATCAATTAGAGTAAATAAAAAAGAATTAATTGTATATTAGTTATTCGAATTTGAGTTAATCAAATAGAGTTAATCGAATAGAGGTAAAGAAATAGAGTTAAACAAGATTAGAAACTGACTAGAGATTAGTTAAGTTGAATAATTTTCTGAGTATCGATCTGATGTTGGTTTCGGCCTTCGGGGTTTATACTTAGAGAATTGTTCTCCTACTAGTTTACAGTCAGGGACTGATAGTTGTGAAATGATAGTGATATGTAAATAACAATGGAAATGTTTTCCAGTGTTAATAACGTATATTTTCTAAACATAGAAAATAAGGAGATATATATATATATGATTGATGATTGATTGATAGAATTTCCATTTGGAAATAATATCGTTGTTTGCACACCTGTTTTTCTTTGATGGTTAAATCACAGACTATCGAAGTTTTGACCAATTTAACGTTGTTAATATGGAGAGACCGGTTGGATTATTATCCAAAGAACCACTCTGCATTGGTATAAGCGTTGCGAATCATATATGCCAAAGAAAATTGAAGACAGGGTAAAGTGCAAGGGCTGTTGAATAAATTTTAGATAATAGTTCCTAAGGTGGATATACTGAATAGTGCCTTTGGTTCATCCTGTTCCTGGATGACTTGTATGGATGAATGTCTGACAAAGTATATCCCGAAAGGTCACGTACATTGATTTCTTCAACCGTACCAAGAGTGGAAGCGGAGAAGGAAGCTTCTTTAGCTAACACGTGATGTACTGTTGTAGACGTCAATTAGTGATTTTCGATGGATCTGACAATGTGGCATTCGAAGTGAAACTGATGTGATGATAAAGCGTAACCTCAAGCCTCATCAACCGGTAAATGACAGAAATCGGGCAGGTAGCATGGTGGTTCCATACCTTGTCATAGTTGAAAATCCATTACCCAATACGTGCTTGCGGTTTTGATTGTATACTATATATGTAGAGTGTGAGATGAAAGCGTTTCTGCTAGATGATTATTATATTGTGGTTGATGACATTATTATTATATCAAAAGGTTTTGATATAAAGAAAATTTGGATTCTCATAAGGAAAAACCCGCTCTGTTATACGGCATGGTCTTATGAGATATCATTTACCTGCTTGAACTGTTTTAAACTGTTTTACTCACACCAGTCCCATGATTGACCCAGAGTTTATTTTATTTTGTTTTCCCTAAACTCTTGGGTGCCCAATTTTGTACGAGCAGTCAAGTAGTCAGGATTTACAGATACTTGAAGAGCTGGAGTAGGAGGCTTCAGGATCATATAGCTATAGTTTATTTCCGCTGTGTTGTAAGTGTTGTACTTGATGATGATATGTATATTCAAGTACAATCTTTTATTTCAAAGATATGTTATCTATATATGTTATTCTTTCCGGTGTGAGGTTCGTGTTACTCTGATGTTGTGTTCTTCTTCTTCTTCTATTCTAAGTTTCTATCTTATCTTTCCTCACCCTCTAATTTCTTTCATTAACCATCTAGTATTTTTCGATGTTTGGTTAGTCGTCAGTGAGTTTATGGCGATAACCAAAGTCGACAAAATCCGGGTCGTTACAATTGGTATCAGAGCTTAAGGTTAAGTAATTACCTTAGCTATATGGCGTGACTCAGTAGAGATAGGGTTAGTAGTACCCTAGATTGAGTTGTGTGTATATATACGAGTGAATGTATTTGTTATTGATATAAAAAAAATTGTTTCATATTGTGGAGATTTATTGGTTGAGTTGTTTATGAGTTCTGGTCAATCAGTTTGATCCAATGTACTGATAGGAGTTGGTAAACACTTGAATACGATGAACCGTCATGGTATGTTTTGAAAAGAGAGGAAACGATATAATTTTACCCAAATTATATTTTGATATAAAGGATTTATATTGGTTGTTATTATAATCGAGTAAGATTATAAATTAAATGGTTATGTAAATAACTAATCAGAATTCATATAAATTAAATGGTTATGTAAATAACTAATCAGAATTTCTGTATTGATTCTGTTTATCAGAATATATCATATGGAACTGAAAGTGATGTTGATTTTATTGTGCAGCATCTGTGGATGCAGGGAAACAGGTTGGAGGAATCCGACTGGATCCCTCAACAGTTATTTTATTGTTTTTCATATATTTTTATATATGATGTGAATTATAACCTGTTGTTGATTGTGTGTATGGACGATATTGGACATCGAAATTTGATACGTTAAACACCATAACATACCAGGATTTGGAGAAAAGGGGAATTTGTCAAAGTGAATACTGAAAAGAGAATATTTATAAAATCAGAGGATTTTATAAAAGAGAATATTTATAAATAGAATATTTATAAATAGGAATATTTATAAATGGAATATTTATAAATAGGAAATACGTTTAAGTGGGAATTATAAATGAAGGAAATCTTTATAAATAGAATACTTATAAAGTGAATTATTTATTTACTAAATAAATAAGATAATATAATTGATTATTTATTTGTAAAATAAATAGGATGAGATAAGGAGATATGTATTTGTATAAATAAATAGAATTAAAAGGAAATATTTATTTGTTAAATAAATAGAGTTAAAGGGGAGTTATTCGAATATAGTTTAATCAAATAGAGTTAAAAGAGTTAAATCAGTTAGATTTAATCAGTTAGATTAAATCAATAAGAATTAATCGAATATTAGTTATTCGAATTTGAGTTAATCAAATAGAGTTAATCGAATAGAGGTAAAGAAATAGAGTTAAACATGATTAGAAACTGACTAGAGATTAGTTAAGTTGAATAGTTTTCTGAGTATCGATCTGATGTTGGTTTCGGCCTTCGGGGTTTAAACTTAGAGAATTGTTCTCCTGCTAGTTTACAGTCAGGGACTGATAGTTGTGAAATGATAGTGATATGTAAATAACAATGGAAATGTTTTCCAGTGTTAATAACGTATATTTTCTAAACACAGAAAATAAGGAAATATATATATATATATATATATGATTGATTGATAGAATTTCCATTTGGAAATAATATCGTTGTTTGCACACCTATTTTTCTTTGATGGTTAAATCACAGACTATCGAAGTTTTGACCATTTTAACGTTGTTAATATGGAGAGACCGGCTGGATTATTATCCAAAAAACCACTCTGTATTGGCATAAGAGTTGCGAATCATATATGCCAAAGAAAATTGAAGATGGGGTAAAGTGCAAGGGCTGTTGTATAAATCTTAGATAACAGTGCCTAAGATGGATATACTGAATAGTGCCTTCGGTTCATCTTGTTCCTGGATGACTTGTATGAATGAATGTCTGACAGAGTATTTCCAGAAAGGTCACGTACATTGATTTATTCAACCGTACCAAGAGTGGAAGCGGAGAAGGAAACTTCTTTAGCTAACACGTGATGTACTGTTGTAGACGTCAATTAGTGATTTTCGATGGATCTGACAATATGGCATTTGAAGTGAATCTGATGTGATGATGAAGCGCAACCTCAAGCCTTATCAACCGACAAATGACAGAAATCGGGCAGGCAGCATGGCTAAGTCGGTCGCTCCGAAGTAGGGTGTATAATCAACTGATCTAGAGTTTCATTTACTTCTAAAAATCTATTGTTGATGCTATCCCATTCGGGAAACGGTTGCTGATCCCAACCGTTGGTGATATACATTCGATACACTCAAGCAAAATGAGTGGTCGGTCATGTGTGGCCGAGTTGCAAGATGTTCTTGTTGAACCCAGTGTATTCCTTTCTAGAGGTACACTAGCGAAAGGTGGTTCCATACCTTGTCATAGTTGAAAATCCATTACCCAATACGTGCTTGCGGTTTTGATTGTATACTATATATGTAGAACGTGAGATGAAAGCGTTTTTGCTAGATGATTATTATATTGTGGTAGATAGACATTATTATAATATCAAAAGGTTTTGATATAAAGAAAATTCGGATTCTTATGAGGGAAAAACCCGTTCCGTTATACGGTGTGGTCTTATGAGATATCATTTACGTGCTTGAACTATTTTAAACTGTTTTGCTCACACCAGTCCTATGACTGACCCGGAGTTTATTTTGTTTTGTTTTCCCTAAACTCTTGGGTGCCCAATTTTGTACGGACAGTCAAGTAGTCGGGATTTACAGATACTTGAAGAGCTGGAGCAGGAGGCTTCAGGATCATACAGCTATAGTTTATTTCCGCTGTGTTATAAGTGCTGTACTAGATGATGATATGTATATTCAAGTACAATATTTTATTTCAAAGATATGTTATCTATATATGTTATTCGTTCCGTTGTGAGGTTCGTATTACTCTGATGTTGTGCTCTTCTTCTTCTTCTATTCTAAGTTTCTATCTTATCTTTCCTCACCCTCTAATTTCTTTCATTAACCATCTGGTATTTTTCGATGTTTGGTTAGTCGTTAGTGAGTTTATGGCGATAACCAAAGTTGACAAAATCCGGGTCGTTACATTAATGATCCAACACAACTCCACACGCTCACACATCCTCAACTGGTCATGCTGCTTTAGCATGTAATCCACCATTTTGAAATGCCTGTCCAAGTTTTCACCGAGCTCCACATCCTTTCACATTTTAAATTACTCTCAACGCATGCAATACTCCACGTAACCCCTCCACACGCCAACTGTCGCCTCACCGTGCCTCCAGTACATCACACCCTATTTCCTTGTATCCATTTCTAAACCATGCTCCAGCTATTTCCATACCTTGCTTTATATAAATGCATGCATCAATTATACACGTTCAGCAATGATAACTCCTCCATTCTTCAAACCAAAAATACAACATCATTCCCACCACATCTTTTCAAATATTATCACCTCCTCCAGCCATAAAAAGAACGTTTTCCTCCCTGACATGTTTTCCTTCACAGTGCCTTCACCGCTCCTTCTTTTCCTTGGCTTCTACTGATCCTTCACCCCATAAAACTTCCGTGTTCTCTTGTACAACAATATTTTTGCCTTGTCCCCATTACTACACGTCCGCTTCCATTTCATGCATGGTCTTCATACATGCCACCTTTCACGTTCCCATACAACTTACTCTTTTTCAATTGTTGCTCAGCAGTATGTGTACTCCAACATTGAACCCAGATCACCCCTTTCTACTCCATATAACTAAGCACAGTACGCTCCAGAGAAATAATCCGCAAATGCTCATCATTTTCTAAGTCAACAACGCACCTGCTATCTCCCTTATATATATTTCTCACAGTACCTACCCAGTTCAACGCCATCCATGCACGAACACAGCTAAACTTCACAAATACGCACCATTTAAACAATTTCAGATCTTTGAACCCAATCCAGATCCCATTTCACACCCAATTTCTCTGGATCGGACTTCCTAAAATAGATCTGAACTTCACCAATTGCTCCATTTTCGGACTCCGGTCCATCTCCGAAATAAAGGATCGAACCTCTCTGCAATTTCAGTGTGACGCCACCTCCTTATAGAAATCTTGAGCTTCAGAATTTTGGTTCAGTTTGACTCGCGATATGTTTTTAAATTTATCGCCTTTCTATTTTTGTTATGAAGGAAATGGATTTGCGATTCCCAGAACGCGGAAGAAAGAATTGAGTTTTGGTTTTTGTTGAAAGAACCCGGAGAAGAACGAAGACATAGGCACCATATTTATAGTGTTAAATCCCTTCACTGCGAAGGAAAAGGAACCATTAACAAATAGGTTTTCATCCTTTGTACTTGTTTATAATTTAAGTTTTTTATTTTATTTTAGATTTGTTATAGTATTACAGTATACGTCGGCATAAATCGTCATTTCCATATGTACACAGTAGGAAAAGATATTTTCAAAGCTAGCAACGTGTTTCCTCCTCAGCTAAGTACACGCCTTCATTGAATATGATTAGTCTAGAAGTAATAGGGTTTTATTTAATTATTGAAGATAGGGTGATAGGGTATGGGTTCAGTCATGCGTGCTTTGGAAATAGGTTAGATTTTTGTTTTGATGTGCACTGATGAAATTGTGAAGGTCAACTTTGTCTAGTAATTTTGATGGTTTATATAGGTTAAAGTATTGCCATTGCGTTCTTTCCTTACGAATTGAACTAGAAAGAACAAAGTAGTTGATAGTATATTGGAAACTTTGAATGCTAATGTGTTTGAAGATTGGTTTACCTCAGTTCCTAAAATTCCACTTACGTACAGATAGAAATAAAAGTATAGTCGTACCCAACGAGGTGTCACAATTCCAAAAATATAATAATTTCGGTAGGTTAACTTATATTGTGAAACCCTGAAATACTGATACACGGTGCAAAATGCTTCAAATAAAAAGCTGCATATTTAATTAATTAAAAATTACAGTAAAATTCTAAAAATTAAATTATAACTACGTCTCAAAAGAATCTTGTCCAGATTCGAATCCAGTATGCAGTTATATCAAATAAACTATTACAGATGATGAACGATTCTATAGCGACTATTTGAAAATTTCATTTGGATATAACTCGCAATCTATAATGTGAAATCTTGATTTTTCACTTTTGTTAGAAAGATATAGTTTAACGGATTCCAACGTTTCTTGTTTCGAAGAAATTCGACTAATAACGAGTCCTGTACACTCAGTTGAAGTTCAAAACGTCAAATTACGAACTATCGCGAAATTATAAGCTCGATTTTATTTATTATATATTTTTATACGTTCAATTTCGTTTTAATTAATATATAAATCCACTTATATTACGAATTCAATAATTAAACTGATTTAAATATTCAAATACAAATCGATAAAAATGCGGGACGTTACACTTGCAAAGCACCTGCATGTTGGATAGAATCTGGAAAAAAATAGTACTTGGATCGGATATGATCCGGGAAGCAACGAAGAAGGTGGAGTTAGTAAAGTTAAGAATGAAAGAAGCTCAAGATTGCCAAAAAAGTTATGCTGATTAAAGGCGAAGAGACCTAGTATATGATATAGGAGATCTGGTATTTGTAAAGATTTCACCGATGAAAGGAGTAGTAAGATTTGGAAAATCCGGAAAGTTAACTTCGCGATATGTTGGACATTTCCGTATTCTGGAGAAAATTGGTTTTCTAGCTTATAAAGTTGGATTTCCAGAGCATATGGCAGGAATTCATAATGTGTTCCACGTATCTCATTTAAGGAAGTGTATGCACGATCCATCCTTAATTTTGGAACCATTTGTTAAGCAAGAGATAAAGATCGAACCAGATTTGACTGTGATTCGACATCCATTCCGCATTGTGGATAGAGAGGAAAAACAACTTCGCAACAAAGTGGTAAGACTACTCAAAATTCAATGGAGCGAGAATCTGAAAGACTGTACGTGGGAAACCGAAAAGCATATCAAGAAATTATACCCAGATTTTTCTACAAATTAGGTATGGTTTACTATTTGTTTGATTGGATGAAATGAAACCTTGGATTTCTTCATTTCTGTGAGCATTGGTATGTGCATTTTATGGATTCAGTTTATTAGGACTTATGAACTCTCCTATTATGATTTCATCATTGATGAGTTCTATTTCCTTATTTACTTTCAAGATGGCACCTTTGTTCAAAACCACAGCTAAGAAGAGGTTAACACCACCACAGATCTTTAAGCTTCAGGCAAAAGAAAGCGGATCAAGGGTAGGAGATTCATAAGACATTCGAGAGAGATCACCAAGTGATGACGAAGGTACCAATATAGGATCAGAGGAGTCATATGTTAGAAGAGACGAACCTATGGATCAGGATGAAGACAGTTTCGGATGTAGAGACGAAGATGAAGAAATGGAAGAAGAAACAGGATTTGACGGTAATAACGGAGGAGACGATGGTGACCAAGATGGAGAAGATGCTGATGATATGGACATTGATGATGAAGAAGAGGACGAGGAAGAATATGAAGAAGAAGAAGAAGATATTGTTCCGAAAACACCAGTCATTCCATGGGTAATGACCAAGAGGAATATGTGGATCCAATGATGGTAGCATGGACCCAACTGGAACTAGCACTCATTGAGTTCAATGCAATAGGAGGGTATATAGAAATTTTTGGAGATTATTGATATCCTGCAGTGAGACTTTTTCTAATACCACCAATGGAAGTCATTGACATTCCAGACGATGATGAGGAGGCAGATACCAAGGGTGTGGTTGAGGTCTTTTATATATCAGATGATGACGATGAAGACGTAGAGGTGGTTAACATCTCGGACGACAAGGTAATTAAGATAGACAGCAGCGACTCTGAAGAGTAGAGTGGAGAGATGAGCTAGACTATATATATGTATATTATATGGTAGCCTACAACTTGAATTAGTCAAGTGTAGTGCTAAGTATCGTAGTATGTTATCTAAACTAATACTAGTATAGAACTAGTGGTTATGATTATGATGTACTAAGCAGCTATGGTATGAAATGTTATCTTTTGGGAATCTTTCTATCTTTCTTACTCTAATTTCGGGGACGAAATTCTTTTAAGGCGGGTGGACTGTAATGTCATAACTTTTTCTGACTTTTAACATTTGATTTTAATGAAGGAATTAAAATGAATATGTGTATATTTAAACTAAAATGATTATAAACATATGTGTAAACATACGTATGGATAAATATACAAATAATGTACGTACTTAAGTTATATTTTAACTTGATTAACATAATATAAGTAAGAAACATTACAACATAAATAAAATTGAAAATGTAACAACATATATATATATATATATAAGTATAATTGAACATGTAAACAAAGCAAGTACTTTGCAACTAAAAATGATAACTTAAGTACATATGAAAGGGGACATTTGTTCACCTTAAAAATATAAAGGACCTTGCAACAAAACAAAGACAAATATGTGGACATATGCAGGTATAACAATTCGGCTAGCACATAAATTAACATATAAAATAGTAGTGCATATAACGTGTTTGACCCATTGACTCAATGGTAAATATCCGTGTAAATTTATGTAAAGACAAACATATGCAAGTCATATGAAGTCAAAGTCCATCGTGTGATTTAACCAAAAATAGTATGACTAAGGATAGGAGAAACTAGTACCTAAGACACAACACTACAAGTAGCAAATAATATAATTCTTCTTAGCAAAATATCTAAAGACTTAGAGGAGAAGAAAATTCATTTTAAATCGGTTGAAAAGAAGTGAGTACGAGGAGCATTAAATGTAAGTATGGCAGAAGTTTGTGTGATTCTAGAAGCACAAACATAGGAAAAATTCATTGGCTAAAATATCTAGTAAACAAATATTTCTTGCATGAGATTTTTCCTTGAAACATGCCTTAGGAACTAAAACAAAGGGGTGAGGCTGAACACATATTTACTGTAGTGATTGGGAAGGAAAATAGTTTTAAACACATGAGTCTTGGATATAAATACCACACAAAAACATGCATTTTTCTTTCACAACAAAACACTAAAGTTCACATAAAATACTGAAGATCTTTCTGGAAGAAATTTGGAAAGCATTCAAGTGAGTAAATCCTGTTCTTGTTTAATATTTATTACTATTATGTATGCATCTGTTGTAGACTGTTAAGTATATTAGTTTGAACACATCCTGCATATACCATTT
Source organism: Allium sativum (assembly GCA_030737875.1). NCBI lineage: Eukaryota > Viridiplantae > Streptophyta > Magnoliopsida > Asparagales > Amaryllidaceae > Allium > Allium sativum. The sequence continues at coordinate 377,297,372 of CM060922.1, forward strand.
AACAACTGTATGTACCTGTGTAAAGTCTGTTGTGAACACCACAAATATATATATATATATACCCTGTTGTCAATGTATACACCCTATTTAACCAAAACTGGTGATCCATTTATCAGTTTACTTATGTTAGATGATTCAAATGTGTTACCATGTTAAGTTTTAAACCACCACATAACAACCAAGTCTGTCTGAATGCAAGAAGAACATTTCGAATGAACATATATACAATAAAACATAAAAGTGGATTGTTCTCTGTAAACCAATTATTAACATGAAAATTCAAATAATGCAGAACCATGATTTGAATATATAAATGGAAACGTAACACCAAATGATGGTTTTTAGTGGTAGTTTCATAATTTTTAACGCTGTGATGATCGAGAAATACTGGGATGATCGGAAAAATGACTTAGATCAAATTCCGGCAATCCTTTGGGTGAAATGACATGGCGCGAAGCAGAGAGGAGCATGAGAGATCCTAGATCATAGGAAAAATATAAAAAGATTTTTCAAACACATAGATTTTGCAAACGAACTGAAATTAGGGTAAATAGGTTCATTTTTTTTTGACTGTGGTTCATGGGCGAACTGCAACATCATGGCGGTGTTGGGAGGGTGCGGTCTAGGGGGAATAGACGCGTGGGGAGGTCACGGTAACGTGGTAGGAGTTGGAGGAGCTCAGATGGTCGGAGGACGTGCTAGTCATCGGTTTCTCTGATGAAACCCATTGCGATGAGAAGGAAGTCATACAGTGCAAACACTGTAGCAACGTTGACGGTCGGAGCGGAGCACGGTGGCTTGACCAGTAAGTGATGTGTGACATGTCTGGATGGTCGGAGGTGGACAACGGTGGCGTGTGCATGTGCACATGTACATGTGTGTGCATTAGGGTGGTACTAAGGTGAGCATGGGGTTTTGGCAGTGAACGGACATAATCCTGGGGGTTGGTACTTGGCACTTTAGTATTTGGTGTTGGAGAAGTGGTACTGGGTGGAGCATGTGATTTCAGGGTGAACGAGCGGATCTGGCATGAGATCCGAAGGGATGGTACTTGGTACTTTGGTAGTACCAAGTGGTACTTTGGCAGAGCAGAAAATCCTGAGTGCGGCATCAGATTTTGAAGGGAAAACATGGGCGCGGCGAGTTGGTATTTGGTACTTTGGTAGTACCAGGTGGTACTTTGGTAGAGGAGAAAAAAATATGGGTGCAGCCTTGGGTTTTTACGCTAGAATATGGTGTTTTGGAGAGCTGGTACTTGGTAAAGTGGCACTACCATTTAGAGAGGTGGTACTTTACCTGGCGCATGGCATTTTGGGCAGATTTGCAGGTGGAACGCAGAGATTTTGAAAAGTGGTACTTGCGAATCTGTCACTTTGGAAAATACACTAAAGAATGAGATTTTGGACGAAGTTTTAAATTAAACCAAGAAATCGGGCGCATGGCATATTCACAACTAGCCTCACAACCAGGAAATGACAAAAATCGGGCAAGGCAGCATGGCTAGGTGGGTCATACCCAAGTAGGGTGTATTATCACCATTTAGAGAAAATCCATATTTAATTTCTTAATCTCTTTTGCTGCTGCAACTTTTGGAATCAGTGGGTTATTCCCAATTTTGGAGGTGATAATATATTCGTTACACTCAAGCTAAATGAGTGGACGGTCATGTGTGTCCGGGTTGCAAGACGTTCTTGTTGAACCCCAGCGCATCCTCTCTAGAGTACATTGATTCCGTAGGTGATCCCATACCCTGTCTTTTAGAATCCAATCTCCAATAAGAGCTCTGCGATTGTAGATTTTTACTATATACGTGAACGTGAGATGCAAGCGTTTCACTAGATGATTATTTATTTGATAAAAACTATTGTAATATCAAATGTTTTAATATCAAAGATACTTGGGTCATCATTCATATTATTTATGAATTGGTCTAAAGATTCTAAAGTAAAATGATATGTCCAATATAAAAAAACCTTATTCTTTTATTTCCTGTTTCCAACCTATTTAACTGTGTTTACTCACACCAGTCCCCTGACTGACTGAGAGTTTATTTTCTATGTTTCCTAAACTCTTGGTTACTCATAATACTTGTTATGAGTAAATAAGTAATTCAGGTAAGCAAGTGGAACCTTATGAAGTTCAAATTCAAGACCAGTCTAGTAGTATAACTATTTCCTATGTATCCAGTTTAAATATCTGTACTATCTTAGTGATCATGTATAATTATGCTGTTTACTATGATGATGTAATATGATGTTGTACTATGATGTATCAGACCCTATTATTTAATATATTATGTATTTTGTGAAATTCAGCTGTGAGATTCTTATGTTTTCTTATTCTTCTATTCTATTAGTTCTATCTTTTCTATCTCATCCTCTAATTTCTTTTATAATGACAGGACTTTCGAGGGCATCGAAAATCGCGTCGTTACAAGTTTTGTGCCCAAAAATCTTACAATGAGTAAAAATACATGGAACCCAATCATAAGCAATCAATATTGTAGGGCATTTATCACCCAATCCACCCAAATCAATACATTGAGGTAATTCATATTCAGCATCTATCTCCACTAGCACTTTAGCATACCTGATCCTTTGCATCCTTTCTGTACTGGAATCAAAACAGATAAGCCTTCCCACATGGCATGCCAACCAGTTAATACCCATCAATGTCTAGAGCAACGATGGTATACGATGTAAGTGAATCCATATAGGGACCTTTCTAATCTGAGACTGTGCACTCCCTATAGGTGGATCCCACTTAGTGATTATGAACATACGACCACGACTGAAAATAAAATCCACAGTCAATACCTTCTCCCTATCAATATCATTTGAAAATTTGAAATAAAAATTGATGCCATCTGATTTTATATCTACCTCACCATGCAGCTTCCAAAAATTGCACAAGAAGCTAACCACTGTCATATAAGAAAGAGATCCATCAAGAAAAAACCCACAAGATGATTTTGCCAATATTTCAATCCTTCTGCTTTCAATACGTCAGACGGAATTTTCTTTTGACCATCTTTGACAATCTCAAAGTCTATAGGTTTGTAAGTACCAGCATTTCTTGGTAACGAATTGAACAAGGAAAGATAGTCAGATTTAATAGGAGGAGCTGAATTCAAAGAATTAGTCTGATGAAAAGAGTAACTAGGAGTAGATGAATATTGAACAAGACTAGATGAATTACCAGGGACATTATTATGTACAAGACTGGATTGCCCAGAAGTAACATTTGAAAAATTAATGATAGGTGCAGACACATTAGATGTATTTGATGAATTGCTAGAGACATAAAGCACATTAAAAGAGGATGAATTTGAATTTAAAGAATTCAAAAGAGGATCTACAACATTGTTATCCATCGAATTAATTGCCAAATTATTATTATTGACAGTAACAGAATTCACAGTAATAGGATCAGAATTAGCAAGATTAGAACTATCAACATTAACAGATTTATCAACAGTATGAACATCAAAAACATTCTTAGATAAAATAGAATCTGAGTTCTCAGAAATAAGATTGACCAGATCCGAATTGACATCAGCACCTAAAGAAGATGCATTAACAAAAATATGAGATATCAAGGGAGGAGGATCAAGAGGAACAGGAGGGCTGGATGAATTGGAAGAGGAGGAAAAGAGGACGAATCAAGAGTAGAAGAAGACGAGAAAATTGAGTCAAGGGAGGAGGAGGACTACACCATTTTCAAGATTTGTTTTTCAATGCTTTTGATCATAATTTAATGTCGACACACGATGTCTAAATGCTGTGTGATGATTGTTTAGATGAATTGATATATTATTATCAATTGGTTCTATTATTCATTACTTATATTTAAGGTTGGTAGTTGAATATTTCTCGCAGTACCATTAGCGGATGAGATCCTATGTAGCCCGCATAATAGCTGGTGACCATCTATATCGCGATATTCCGTCTTGAAGAAGAATTGGTATTATTTATGTTGTCTAACATCTGTGGATGCAAGAAAAACCGGTTTGAGGGATCCAACTGGATTTCTCAAAATTTATTATTGTTTGTTTTCATATATAGTGATATATGATGTGTTAGATGTTCTGTGATAGAATTGTTGTGTTTGGATGCTTGAATAACACTCGTCCTAAAATAATTGGTATTTAAATACCGTAAAAATATATTCGAATGAAATAGAAAAGTAACTTGGTTTTGAAAAGGAAAAAACTATTTTTATAATAAAAATCGAATTTCAAATGGGCTAAGATGTAATAACTTGTTTTTAATAAAAAAACAAGTAGCTTAATTTATAAACGATGTTTATAAATGAAGTGAATATAATTATCATTAGATAATTTGGAAATGTAAATTAAAGAATGAATTTAAAAGGGAAATCTGGAATCGTTTTAAAAAGTAAACGACGAAATTTATTCCCACGTTTGGAATGTGAATAGAATTAAAATAAATCCAAAAGGATTTATAACTTGAATTCGACTATGTCGAATTCTATATAAATAATCTGTTTTCAAGAAGATATGTATTATATAATTCAGAACTTGAGAAGATAATTAATATTAGGTTTGAAACTGATAGTTTATAATCATATGTAAAGTCGATACAAAATTATAAACTTATTAGATAAAATCAACTAGAAAGTTGACATGTAAATGAGATTGGATACTATAGTGGAATATGAATGAGAAATTATACAATGACTCGACAGATGGAATTTTAGCATGTAATGGTAGTTACAATTTAAATCAAGAATTGATTTGATATAATGAGTCCAAATCTTTAGAAAGGAATAATATTCACATTTTAAAGTGGACAATAGTTTAAAAGCAAACGTTTTGCAGATTGGAATAGTTATAAGGGAAATTGGTACGGAATTGGAAATGTTAAATTCAAAGATGAGTTTTTGAATGAAAGTGAAAAAATAGTTAACCTAAAACAATTAAATCATTCCAAAGTTTAAAACATTAATCGAATATAGAGTATTTGAAAAATAGTTATACATTGAAATTCGATTATATCAAATTTGGGAAAGTACTATATACTTTTCGTTTTAATCAAGATATATTTACTTATTAATTAATTAATTAATTATTATTTTGTTTATTCAAATTAATGAATAGAAGCTATATTTTCAAGTTAAATATTTCAGAAGCATGGATTATACCACTATCGTTATGATCAATGTTTTCCGAAAAAGAAATTGATTCTTAAATTGAATCCGAGGTGCGTAAGAGATTTTTTGTCGGTAATCGAAGTTGTGAGCTCTGTCTATTTCGAAGTTAAACATGTTGTTCAGTTAAGGTCTGAGAGGTAATTATACCCCAACTTGATTGATTTCATTATTGACTAAGAAATGGGTAAGGTTCGATAGGGAAGATTGGTTGGAGATATGCTTAGTTAATGAATGATTATAGGTTGAGTTGTCATAACGATGTTTTATACAACGTTCGTATAAATCCAAGTAAATGAAATTTTGGAACGTTTTCCAAATATAATCAGAGATGTTTTCTGAGCATAGAAAATGGATTGTTGTGGTTGATTAGAAAATAATAATTTCTGAATATATTGAATTGTTTTCCGATGTTAATAACATATATTTTCTGTAATATAGAAATAAATAGTTACGATAGATGAAAATGTTTTCCAAGAATCATGGGAGGCTATACGGGTTTGGAAGAATATCAGGGAAAAGATATTGGAAGGAATTTGTGAAATGAATAAACTAATAAGGAATAAATTTAAAAGGACTCAGTGTTGCTTCATGCTTAATCAATAGAATTTTCATTTGGAAATAGGACCGTTAGTTGTTTGGATGTTTCTTTGATAGTTAAATAAACGACTATCAAAGTTTTAGCCAATTTTATAATTCCGTGGTTAATACGGAGAGACCAGGATCAGGTTTATTATCTGAAAACCACTCTATATATGCATAAGCGTTGCAAATCAAATTCTGCTGAAGATAAATTGAAGATGGAGTAAAGTGCAAGGGTTGTTCTGTTAATTCTAGGTAGCAACTGCCTAAGATGGTTTTATGGGATAGTGCCTTCGGTTTGTCCAGTCCCAGGACAATTTGTATGGATGAATGTCTAATAAAGTATGCCTAATGTAACACCCCGTAATTTTGTAACATTAAGTTTTGCAAATTAAAGTATAATTAAATTTTAAAATAAGAACCAAGGGAAAAGGGTCGCACCATTGCGTTCGTCTCGAAATTCTTCTTGGAAAAAAGTCCGAGTTTTCGAGAAACGGAGTCCGTATGAGGGAGATATGACCTTCCGAAGTTTCATGGATTTTCAAAAGAGAAAAACAGCTCGAATTCGAATTTGAAATTTGAATTCAAACCCCAGGGCAGACTGGGCGGGAATTTTCCAGCCCAGGGCCAGGTCGACCTGGGGGTCGACACTATGGTTGACCTCCCAGGGACCAGGTCGACCCTATGGTCGACCTGGGGGTCGACCTGGTGCTGAAACCCAGTTTTGAGCCTGGGTTCATTCTGATGTTTATGGTCTCGTTTTCAGTCTAGATTCGTCCGCCTAATCCTATATAAACAGCCCCAAGCCCCATTCTCTTTACACCATTTTATTCTCTCCTTATGCTGCCTCTGGAATAATTGAAATAAATAAATTAAAATAAAACACGAAGACTATTCTTGAAGACTACAGCTAGGAATTACATATTGGAGATTCAAATAAAGTTAAAGCTTCAAGAAGGGAAGCAAAGGCTAATTCAATGGCTTCGAGCAACGTTGCGCGAATCATAGCGAATCACCTCAACGTTATCTTATTATCCTTTTCTAAAACCGATCAATGTAAGTCAGTTACTTTTTAGATTTGAATGTCTAGACCTATTTGTGGCATGAAATTAATGAATATAAGAATATGCCTGATCCTCTCATTTGAATCTGTGCTTGTATATGCCTTCGGATCTAATTAAGAACTATTGTGATTAATTACCGATGAGACTGTGCCTATGCCTATGACGTTGAAAACTATTGTTAATGGCCTAAGACTATGACTATGAACATAAGACTATGCCTATGCCTATGATTATGAACATAAGACTATGCCTATGCCTATGACTATGAACATAAGACTATTGCCTACGACCATGACTCATGACTATGAGATAATTGCCTATGATTATGAACATAAGACTATTGTCTATGACCATGACTTTGAAATTATTACAGTTAATTGCCTATGACTATTTAGGATAATTTCCTAGGATTATTTTGGTTAATTATCCATGACTATTGTGGTTAATCGCTTATGATTCATAACTATGAGATTTCTACCTATGACCATGACTATGACTATTGTGGTTACTCGCCTAAGACTATTATGGTTAATTGTTTATGCCCATAACACTATGTTACAAACCTTGTTGTACACCGAACTGGCATTTTGTTGGATCTCATACCTAGGGTGTGACTTGCTTAGTTTATTCCTATTCGCTATTATGTACACCAAAACCATTGGATCCATTATCCTTGTATTTGGCTCGCTTTTGCATGCCTATTCTTTTATGTCAATTCTCATGTTTATCCTCTATTCCCTTTTTAGTTTCATTTCATGAGTATTTAGAAAACTTGTGAAATCATGGTATACGTACGTTATGAATGCGGGTTTATTTGGGTCTAACATGAAATCTATATTATTTGGCATAATTTAGAGCATGTATTATAACATGACTATTGGACGCAAATTGGGGTAATTTGACGTGAATTATAGAAGATGTAATTTGATATACTGAATCTAGTATTGGCTAGTAACCTAAGCTTTAGGCATAAATTGTAAACTAGAGTGTCAAATCTAGTTTTGACATGAACTGTAAATGGGAATACTAGATCTAAATTGGCATAGAACTGTAGGTTGGGTTAAACGATAGGTAAATCAAGATTCGGGCCTAGAATATAGGTATGTTAGTGGGCATGACAAATGAATATGATATAGGCCAAATTTGTTTAAAAGAGTTGTTAGCAATTTACATATAGACAAAAAGGATAAATATGTAAATCTAGGAAAGACGAATATGCCTAACCCGAGGTTAGATTGAGTTACGGTATAACACTGCCCGGAACCGCCCGACAAATCCAGCAACCGTAACAATACCTATCTAATGTGGGTGGTTAGAGCATTGAGCCCAAAAATGACTCGAGGTTAGACTGAGTTGCAGTGTAAATCTGCTCGGAACCGACCGGCACATCCAGTGACCGCAACAATATCTGTCTAATGTGAGTGGTTGGTGCTTTAAATGAATAATTTAAAGCTAAGAAACAGTTACGCTAGAATGGGAGGGTTAAGTCCATAGGAATACTTAACTAACTTAACATGTTAACAAGACAAGACTTGTAGGGGCTAAATAACCGTTACAACATGTTGACTAGACAAGTGGGTGAGGTTAAGAAAAGGTTTAACCGTTATAACATGTTAACTAGACTAGAAGGTGGGGTTAAGTAAAATACACTTGGCCAATTTAACATGTTAACTAGAATAGAAGGTTGAGTTAAGTAAACTTAGAACACTTAGCCATCATAGCGTGACAAATGAACAAGTTTAAGTTAAAACATGGAGGGACAATACTTAACCATCAGGGCATGTGAATTAAACAGATGTTAGGGTTAAGTTAACTAAGAGAACACTTAACCGTTATAACGTGTTAGCTAAACAGATGGGCAGGGTATAGTAAAAGGGAACACTTAACCAATACAAGATGAAGGGGTGGGGTTAAGTAATAAGAAATACTTAACCAATATAACTTGATTTGTGGTAGGGTTAAGTCAACATGAACTACTGATAACACTTAACCAGTTTAAAATGACAAATGAATGGGTTAAGTTAACTTGAATTGACTAATGACACTTAACCAATCCTACTTGACGAAAAAGAGAACTAAGTAGTAAACCTTAGTTAAGAGGACTAAGTTGTAAACCTTAGTTAATAATACAACGATTCAGGAACTAAGTAGTAAACCTTAGTTAAGGGAACTAATTATTAAACCTTAGTAGAACACGAGAAGGAGCGAACGTCCATTTGATCTTAAAGAAGGCTCCAACAAACTGGGTTACGAAGCACGCGACTTCGAGGGGACGTGAGGGTACTCTTGGTATCCCTTTGTGAGGCTGCAGATGATCCGCCTGGGCTCACAGAGGTTAAGGTCTGCGTTAGAAGAACCAATGGTATGCCTTGGTTGCAATATAAGGCAACCTAAAGACTAGGATGGACCAACGTGATTCTGCGAGACCAGTAGCCCTATGATAGAAACTCGTCGTCTACCTACCATCTTGAGTTAGTCGAGGTACGTACAGCGGAGAGGCGAAGAACTCCAAAAGACCATATACTTGCTATCTAGTTATGGGTGCGGATGGCCATAGGTTAGTGGGGCATAGAGGGCCTGCGTATAGTTCTCATTTTTCAAGGTGTGCCTTTCATTAGTTGAGGGAGGGGTCAAGTGGGACCATAGCCACTGGAAAAACAGACCTTAGCATTTGCATCGACAGATATCTGAAAGCTCCTGATCGAGTTCCGTGTTTCTTGATTTGCCCTGTCACGAGACTCGGGTCGCACATATGGAGGACATGTGCATCTAGACAGCGATAACGATCCATGACACTTACGTGGGGAAAGTCTAGGAACATATACCACTCTGGGTAGTGTGTCCTAGATTAGGGGCGTCGTTCGGTAGGTAGCATAATCCCTAGTTGGACCTAGGTCGCGTAAACCCTAAAACCCGAGAAACTTTCAATAGGTAGCATAAATCCCTGTAGCCCCGGGGTAGCGTAAACCCAGGTTGGATCTAGAATGCGCTCGATAGAAAACCCTAGATTAGATCTAGGTAATAAATAATAGATGAACACCTGAAAGCAACCACAATTTCGAGGATTGGGATCACGTTATCATGTTATACAGATTACTAGTTGGGACACTAGTTAGGTGGTGCTGAGACCTAGAAATTAGAGTAACAAGGTACTAGCGAAGCAGAGAAAGTATAGAAGTGTATCCAGTTTATCTCACCTTATCATTATAACGACCCGGAAAAATGCGATCTTGGTTATGCGATATACAACACATATCGAACATCAAGAGTCAAAAATACCGGTAGTTAATGAAAGAAATTAGAGGGTGAGGAAAGATAAGATAGAAACTTAGAATAGAAGAAGAAGAAGAACACAACATTAGAGTAACACGAATCTCATAGCGGAACGAATAACATATAATATATATAACATAACTTTGAAATATAAACCTATACTTGAATATACATTATTATCAAAGTACAGCACTTACAACACAGCGGAAATAAACTATAGCTATATGATTCTAAAGCCTCCTGCTCCATCTCTTCAAGTATATGTAAATCCCGACTACTTGACTGCCCATACAAAATTGACCACCCAAGAGTTTAGGGAAAACAAAACAAAATAAACTCTGGGTCAGTCATGGGACTGGTGCGAGTAAAACAGTTTAAAACAGTTCGAACAAGTAAACGATATCTCATAAGACCACGCCGTATAACGTAACGGGTTTTTCCCCTATAAGAAATCCAAAATATCTTTATATCAAAAACCTTTTGATATTATAATAATGTCTACCAACCACAACTATAATCACCATCTAGCAGAAACGCTTTCATCTCACGTTCTGCATATATAGTATACAATCAAAACCGCAAGCACGTATTGGGTAATGGATTTCCAACTAAGACAAGGTATGGAACCACCTTTCGCTAGTGTACCTCTAGAGAGGAATACACTGGGTTCAACAAGAACATCTTGCAACCCGACCACACATGACCGACCACTCATTTCACTTGAGTGTATCGAATGTATATCACCAACGGTTGGGATCAGCAACCGTTTCCCGAATGGGACAGCATCAACAATAGATTTTTTGAAGTAAATGAAACTCTAGATCAGGTGATTATACACCCTAACAGGTGCGACCTACATAGCCATGCTACCTGCCCGATTTCTGTCATTTACCGGTTGATGAGGCTTGAGGTTACGCTTTATCATCACATCAGTTTCACTTCGAATGCCACACTGTCAGATCCATCGAAAATCACTAATTGACGTCTACAACAGTACATTACGTGTTAGCTAAAGAAGTTTCTTCTCCGCTTCCACTCTTGGTACAGTTGAAGAAATCAATGCACGTGACCTTTCTGGAAATACTCTGTTAGACATTCTTCCATACAAGTCATCTAGGAACAGGATGTACCAAAGGCACTATTCAATACATCCATCTTAGGCACTGTTATCTAAGACTTATACAATAGCCCTTGCACTTTACTCCGTCTTTAAATATCTTTGGCATATATGATTCGCAACGCTTATGCCAAAATAGAGTGGTTCTTTGGATAATAATCCAACCGGTCTCTCCATATTAACAACGTTAAAATGGTCAAAACTTCGATAGTCGGTGAGTTAACTATCAAAGAAAACATGTGTGCAAACAACGATATTATTTCCAGATGGAAATTATATCGATCAATCATCATTTAACAAATGTATATATATATATATTCACATCTCCTTATTTTCTTTGTTTAGAAAATATATGTTATTAATACTAGAAAACATTCCCGTTGTTTATTTACATATCACTATCATTTCACAACTATCAATCCCTGACTGTAAACTAGTAGGAGAACAATTCTTTAAGTATAAACCCTGAAGGCCGAAACCAACATCATATCGATACTTAGAAAACTATTCAATCAAACTAATCTCTAGCCAGTTTCTAATCTTGTTTAACTCTATTTCTTAATTTCTATGTTCGATTAACTCCTTTTTAATAAATATGTTCAATTGACTCCTTTCGAATAACTATATTCGATTTAACTCCATTTGCTTAACTCTAGATCGCAGCGATCACAATGGTTACGCCTGATTCCGTCAGGAAACATCCGACCGCCGTAGGCTATCTACAGCCCTGCGAATTACGCTAGTAGTCATGCTAAATGGTAACTTATGCTAAATAACTATGTCTGATTAACTCCTTTGATAAACTACGTTTGGTTAACTCCTTTTGAGAAACTACGTTTGATTAACTCCTTTTTACCTCGTCAATTTCCTTTTATAATCCTATTCCTTTTATAATTCTATTTATTTACTAAATAAATATTCCTTTATTCTGTTCTATTTGTTTTATCAACATTTTTCCCTTTTAAAAAAACTCTATTCGTTTTATAAACATTTTTCCTTTTATTTACTTTCGATATACTTCCTTTTATAAAATCTGTTGATTTTATAAAATCCCTTTATTTCAATATACATTGAAATAAATTCTTTTTACATCCCAGGGTCTTTTTAGGATATTTAAAATATCGAATAACAAGGATCACTATCATTCTAACACACATAATCCATAACAGATTATATAACACATCATATATCACAATATATGAAAAACAGTAAACTAAATGTTGAGGAATCCAGTCGGATTCCTCCAACCTGTTTCCCTGCATCACAGATGTTAACCAATACGAATATAAAATATTCTGATAAACAGAATCGATATTCGATTAACGATTTATATATATATCGTTATCTATGATTTCAACCAATACACAAACACTTCAACCAAATAGTTAACACACAGCAATCTGTCAATTTTTAACAGTTCTAAAAATACAACATGAAAATATAAACTATTCAGAGTTGGTGAGATTTACTCACATTGGCAGTTCATCGTTAAAGAACGATAAACTGTTTGTTTGATTTAAATCAAACAATTTATCTCGCCATAAATTCAAACGAGCCCTAATCCACTTCTAGTCAGTTCCATTGTGGAGCTCTCGTCCATACGATCATAAAGGATCTGACCATTCCCAAAACTGATAACGTATGAGGAAGATATTGTAATTAAAATTTTGTACAAACATTTTAAATTAAATTTAACCAACTATTTTAGTTATCGGGCCTTTACCCTTTTGTTTCCCCGGCCCATGCTCCATCTTACCCAAACCATTCATCTATTTCAGCTCCAGACATTTCAAAACCATCCTCTGGTATATTTCGAACCCAATAAATCCACGGTTGACCCTCCTTTGACCCACGTTTTCTCCCCTTCTGGCCATCGATCCCGAGCGCCACCACCATTACTGACCTCGCCTCCTCGTCTTCACCCGCCCAACCCCTCTACTTTGTACTCGATTCCCTTTCATGAAATCGGTCTGAAGCCCTAAAATGGTGATGACTGTCGTCGCACTTCATCAGGGAGCATCGGAGTCCCTTTTGATGCCTCCACCCACTGCATCTCGCCTCCCCAAGTTCGCCTGCGACGTTGATTCCTTCTCCAGCCTCACGAACTGGATGTTAACCCGAGACCTTACTCGCTACCTCAAATATTGACCTCCAGGAAATGAATTCGCACTACGTAAAAAGCATATGGTTGTGAAGCACTTGGGTTCGTGAGTTCAAAGGATTTGAAACGATCGAATTTCATGAACTATTTGAGTTGTTTTAATTTCTTGAATGATTCAGGAGTGTGGCGGCCTCTTTTTGGTGTTTGCTGTAGAAATGTTATAGGTCTTAAGGATTCAAGGGGGTTTACTTATAGGGTATTTATACCATTTAAGGTTGATTTCTCTTGTAGATGATTGCATGCCACAATTTGTTTTGAGGACCAAGGGAAACTGGTGGTTGAGAAGAAGAATTGTGGCTTGTTTAGGTTCATACATAAATTTGGATATTTTACTAATTATTTTATTGATTTTTTTCCATTACTTTATAACGTATTTGCCATCTAAAAATCGGTACGACCACATATGATACCTAAAAATCACGAAAATTGGCATGCAGCTACAGGTTGACATTGCGGTCTCAATGAAACTGGTTTCGTCGAATTTCGACTTCGTTTGCTCACACAGCGTATTTTTAACCGTCAGACTATCGACTGTTTTTCACTCTAAAATTCCGTACGGCTACACAGTGACCCCTAAAATCATGGAACTTAGAATCTAACAATAATTGATGTTGCGGATCCAATAAAATTAGTTTCGTCGAATTCCTGCAAAAGTGGCTATTTTTAAAGTCCTAAATAACCCTTTTAAATATATAAATATATTTAAAAACAATTAAGTTAAATATAAATAAATTTAGAGTATCGTATATATTCATAGTGGAATACCATACAGCTCCAGAATAATCCTGTATGGAATTCTAACTCGATATTTCATCATCAGAGTTATATCGATAATCGATTTATATTTAAAATCTATTTATTACGTAAATAAAGCATTGCAAATTATAAAGGAATTCCACAGCGACTTTTCTGAAATTTGATTTGGACGTAAATCAAAATCTACACGACGAAATCCTGGTTTTTCTCTTCCACTAGAAAGATATACTTCACCAGCTCCTAACGTTTCTTGTTTCACAGAAATCCGATTTAAACGACTTCTGTATATTCAGTTGAAGTTCGAATCGCCAATTCGCGAACTGCCGCGCCATTTCGAGCTCGATTATAATTATAATACAATTTATACGTTCAACTGTCGTCGATTGAATATATTTGTTAATATAATTCAACTCTAAGCTGAACTATATATTTTAAATAATCCAATTCACACTATAATGTGAATTCCACTATTTTTGATTATTTCTGAATTAAATATATTATTCTATTATTTAAATTAATTAAATAATTCACTTTATTTAATTCAACAAAAATTTAATTCCCTAAATCACTATTTTAAATAATTAAATAAATTAACTGTTATACCTAAAAATACGGGTCATTACATTCTTCCTTACTTAAAATAATTTCGTCCTCGAAATTGCTAAGGTAGAAAACAAACCCTATCGACTGGCTAAACTATATTGTTCACTTCTCAACTTTAGTTTCAACTGAGTTAATTTAATTTCAATTAAATTATTAATTTAATTCTATTAACGAATATTTTCAAAAATCCTGAAAATTTTCTAACTCCTTAAATTTCTGAAAAATTTCGCCAGTACCTCCTTTGTACTGGTTAATAGGTCAAACTCCAACTCGCCTTTTTGGGCCATCTCCAACCCAAAAGAAAATCAAACAGCCAAGTGGCTTGCCAAATCGGCTCATAAATCACCAAACTCATATGAAATATAAACTTGTACCTTTTTGTCGGGCATATCATTATACCATTCCCATTGGTTATCAACTCAACATATACCAATATCATTCCAATCAATCTCCTGTCAGTTTTTATACCCAAACCCAATCATTTTCTTATACTCAAGTCAAATTACATTTCAAACATAAGTACAATTCTTGATTCCAAATTCTTATATCATCAATCCACTTACTCGATATCATTCCAATATAATTCCATATTATATTTAACCTTGTCTAAGTTTAATTCAAATTTATTTATTCACTTTCAATATTTTAATCCATTTAACTTCATAAGTTAAATTTTAATTCCATAATTTTAAATTCTTGGGTTTATTTTAAATCAATTTTTTTAAACCATAACACCAATTCAAAACCTTTGAATTTCTATACAACTTGTTTCCTCAAAACAATTTGAAAACAAAACTTTTGGTAGTAATCTGCCACTTAGAAACTCGAAAATCACACCGACGATGTATCGATCCATCCTAGGAATTATTTTCCAGTCATCAAGGTGAGTTCAATATTATATCTATTTCAAATTGAAAAACATTTTCAAAATCTCCCAGGAACTTAAAATTCTCATATACTTAATCCACATCCATTAATCCACACTTATTCAAATTTCTAGAGTTTTAATTCCAATTCTAATTCAAATTCAAATTTAATTCATCTCGTAACACTTATACGAATTCTGATTGGTTATTTACATAACCGTTTTGATTATAATCTTATTCGATTATAATGACAACCAATATATCTAATATATTATAATCATTCCAATATAAATCCTTTATATCAAAATATAATTTAGGTAAAATTATTCCGTTTACCCTCTTTTCAAAACATACCATGACGGTTCATCATATTCGAGTGTTTACAAAATCCTACTGATACAGTGGATCAAACTGATCAACAAGAACTCATAAACAACTCAACCAATAAATCCCCACAATATAAAACAATTTTATATTGAATAACAAATACGCTCTCGTATATATACACTCAAACTCAATCTAGGGTATTACTAACCCAATCTCTAACGAGTCATGCCACAGAGCCAACGTAATTCGCTTAACTTAAGCTCTGATACCAACTGTAACGACCCGGAAAAATGCGATCTTGGTTATCCGATATACAACACATATCGAACATCAAGAGTCGAAAATACCGGTAGTTAATTAAAGAAATTAGAGGGTGAGGAAAGATAAGATAGAAACTTAGAATAGAAGAAGAAGAACACAACATTAGAGTAACACGAATCTCACAGCAGAACGAATAACATATAATATATATAACATAACTTTGAAATATAAATCTGTACTTGAATATACATCACTATCAAAGTACAACACTTACAACACAGCTGAAATAAACTATAGCTATATGATTCTGAAGCCTCCAGCTCCAACTCTTCAAGTATCTGTAAATCTTGACTACTTGATTGCCCGTACAAAATTGGCCACCCAAGAGTTTAGGGAAAACAAAACAAAATAAACTCCGGGTCAGTCATGGGACTGGTGTGAGTAAAACAGTTTAAAACAGTTCGAACAAGTAAACGATATCTCATAAGATCAAGCCGTATAACAGAACGGGTTTTTTCCTTATAAGAAATCCAAAATATCATTATATCAAAAACCTTTTGATATTATAATAATGTCTATCAACCACAACTATAATAATCATCTAGCAGAAACGCTTTCATCTCACGTTCTGCATATATAGTATACAATCAAAACCGCAAGCACGTATTGGGTAATGGATTTCCAACTATGACAAGGTATGGAACCACCTTTCGCTAGTGTACCTCTAGAGAGGAATACACTGGGTTCAACAAGAACATCTTGCAACCCGGCCACACATGATCGACCACTCATTTCGCTTGAGTGTATCAAATGTATATCACCAACGGTTGGGATCAGCAACCGTTTCCCGAATGGGACAGCATCAACAATAGATTTTTTTGAAGTAAACAAAACTCTAGATCAAGTGATTATACACCCTAATAGGTGCGACCTACATAGCCATGCTACCTGCCCGATTTTTGTCATTTACCGGTTGATGAGGCTTGAGGTTATGCTTTATCATCACATCAGATTCACATCGAATGCCACATTGTCAGATCCATCGAAAATCGCTAATTGACGTCTACAACAGTACATTATGTGTTAGTTAAAGAAGTTTCCTTCTCCGCTTCCACTCTTGGTACAGTTGAAGAAATCAATGTACGTGACCTCTCTGGAAATACTCTATCAGACATTCATCCATACAAGTCATCTAGGAACAGGATGAACCGAAGGCACTATTCAGCACATCCATCTTAGGCACTGTTATCTAAAACTTATACAATAGCCCTTGCGCTTTACTCCGTCTTTAATTATCTTTGGCGTATATGATTCGTAATGCTTATGCCAGTACAGAGTGGTTCTTTAGATAATAATCCAACCGGTCTCTCCATATTAACAACGTTAAAATAGTCAAAACTTCGATAGTCGGTGAGTTAACTATCAAAGAAAACACGTGTGCAAACAACGATATTATTTCCAGATGGAAATTATATCGATCAATCATCATTTAACATATATATATATATATGTTTATATATATTCACATTTCCTTATTGTCTATGTTTAGAAAATATATGTTATTAACACTGGAAAACATTCCCATTGTTTATTTACATATCACTATCATTTCACAACTATCAGTCCCTGACTGTAAACTAGTAGGAGAACAATTCTCTAAGTATAAACCCCGAAGGTCGAAACCAACATCAGATCGATACTCAGAAAACTATTCAACTTAACTAATCTCTAGTTAGTTTCTAATCTTGTTTAACTCTATTTCTTAATTTCTATGTTCGATTAACTCCTTTTGAATAACTATGTTCAATTGACTCCTTTCGAATAACTATATTTGATTTAACTCCATTTCCTTAACTCTAGATCGCAACGATCACAATGGTTACGCCTGATTCCCTCAGGAAACATCTGACCGCCGTAGGCTATCTACTGCCCTGCGAATTACGCTAGCAGTCGTGCTAAATGGTAAATTATCCTAAATAACTATGTCTGATTAACTCCTTTGATAAACTATGTTTGGTTAACTCCTTTTGATAAACTATATTTGATTAACTCCTTTTTATCTCGTCAATTTCCTTTTATAATCCTATTCCTTTTATAATTCTATTTATTTACTAAATAAATATTCCTTTATTCTGTTCTATTTGTTTTATCAACATTTTTCCCTTTTATAAAAACTCTATTCATTTTATAAACATTTTTCCTTTTATTTACTTTCGAATTACTTCCTTTTATAAAATCTGTTGATTTTATAAAATCCCTTTATTTCAATATACATTGAAATAAATTCTTTTTACATCCCAGGGTCTTTTTAGGATATTTAAAATATCGAATAACAAGGATCACTATCACTTTAACACACATAATCCATAACAGATTATATAACACATCAAATATCACAATAATTACTTGTTTAAACCACGAACTCCAAACCAAACCCAATGAGTGTCGCCGCAAGCTAATAACCCCCATCCCGGACACAATGGAATATGTTTCGTAACCCAA
This sequence comes from Allium sativum, assembly GCA_030737875.1. Taxonomy (NCBI): domain Eukaryota; kingdom Viridiplantae; phylum Streptophyta; class Magnoliopsida; order Asparagales; family Amaryllidaceae; genus Allium; species Allium sativum. Next base: position 377,316,053 of record CM060922.1, read on the forward strand.
TTCCGCTGTTACGATATGTTTTTCTTTAAATTAAAATTTAAATCAATTTATATTAAATTTGAACGTACATTTTAAATTACCTGGGCCACATATGAACTCAGAAAATTCCAGAAAAAATATTTTTGGCTATCTTTTGACGATACGGTTCTAACAAGACTAATTTCATCAAATTCTGAGACTGTTTGAAAAATGGCCATTTTCTAGTCGATTAAATTTGACTGGAACAGTCAAAACACATTTTCCTTTGCCACGCTCACATACTAATTCGAAAAATTATGAAAATTGAAACTTAGCAATAATTTTACATTCCGGTTCCAACAAAATGGGTTTCGTCGAAAACCGAGGTCGTTTGCAAAATGGCTATTTTCAAGGCCAATATATTTAATTAAAAAATATATAAATACTACAGTGACTTTTCTAAATTTTAAACTGGACATAACTTTTGATTTATAAAGTGAAATTTAGATTTTTCAAATTCATTAGAAAGATATGATTAAACAGATTTAAATATTTCTGGTTTCGCTAAATTCTGATTTAAAATGAATCCTGTACAGTCGGTCAAAGTTCAAATTCAAATTTTCAAACTGCAGCGTTGTTTCTAACTCCTTTTACAATTAAATTAAATTTGTTCGTTTTAAAATAAATTTTTAGCCGTTAATATTTAAAATAAATTATTTTAAATATTAAAGTCCATTAAAATTTCTAAAATAAAAATTTTAAATTGGCCCAAGATTCCGGGTTGTTACAATCGCCCCCACTTAAAATCTTTTCGTCCTCGAAAAGGAACATAGCTAAAAGTTGTTTAATTAACTAACTTAACTAAGTTTTTATTTATTGTTTCAATAATTTTGTTAGTTAAATTAGTTATCATTCTAATATTTTAATTGGTGAAACTAATTATCAAACATCACAACCAGCAATCAATTAGGTGATTAACTTTTTAAATATATATAACTTTTATATATAGCCAAAAATCATATTTTAGTGCAAATCACAGTAGTGTGTTCTAACTAAGTGTTGGTTCTCATACCAGTCAATGGAATTATATAGATATACCACTTTCGAGAATCGGACATAAATACTGATGATGCGGTCGCATCACCAGAATTACCCCCGGGCGACTAAAGTGTGATTCTATATCTATCCAGTATATTAAAACTTCGAATATCCGTTAATTACTCGTATATTTGAAATCTTTATATACTCGATTGTCCACATAAAAATAATAATATACTCAAATACGTATTTTAAGATAAAAATTTCAAAACTAAATTTGTTTTCATTTTTATTTTTAAAGAAAATAATACTCTCACGCTCATTCTAGGATACTACTGATCCCATCTCTAACGAGTTATTCTTATTGGATATTACTAATCCAATCTCTGATGAATTCTTTCATTCGGTTCTAATGTGTCTTGTTCTCGAGCTCTGTAAACCAAAGCTCTTATACCAAATGAAACGACCCGAACTTCCCAGTAAAGGAAAGCCTGGATTGCTTTGAGAACAACACACATCAGAACATAAACTGAAGAACGTTTTATCGCTGATTACAACAATTTACATCAGAGTACAAGAATGTAACAGAGTATGAATACTTATTACAAAATAGAAATACAATAATATCATAGTTTTAAATTACATTTAAATAACAGCGGAAAATAATAAAAATATACAATTGGAAGAAATACACGGATACAGAGCTTTCCGATACTGCTTCAGCTGTAAACCAGGATCCTGTAAATATATCTGCAAAAAGCTACTCGACTGCCCGTGTGGAAAATAAGGGCACCCGAGTTTGCCAGTGAAATAAACTACAGGTCAGTCATGGGACTGGTATGAGAAATCTTACTTAACTTATCTAATAATAAGGCAAATCACAGGACCACGCCGCTAACGCGGAACGGGTTTACTCCATTGGATTGCCAGTGCATAAAATAAAGTAAATTGTTAAACAACGCAATGCTTTTTAGGAAAATGAAACCATTATAAGACCCAAGTCCCATCACACAATGCAACGCAAACCGAAGGATACGGTTTTACCTTATAATGGTCAAGAGATGCTTGATACAAAGAAACGGATTTAGTATTAGTGTGTATATCTATGGGTATATATATATTTCAAAAACAATTTCAATCATAATGTATTAATCATAGACGGCATAGTACCCCATCCTACTATGTCGCCATACTAGTTCTACAATCAAAACCGCATGGGGTCGTATTGGAAATTTGGTTTCCATCATGAGTCAAGGCTAGGGAGGAGCTCCTTACCGATTCAAGACACTCTAGCAAATGCCCCACGATCACACCTATGGGCAACCCTTGGATAGCTCCAGGGTCGGTCCACTCCAAAGGGTCGTGGATTAGTTATGCCTAAACACACGTTTCCCGGTCCTTTTGGACCTATAATATGACCACTAATGGCCTATAAAACACGAGGTACCTCATAATCCATCAACCACATAAGTAAAATGTCAGCGCTGGTAGGTCCCTGACACTACTCTAGCTAGAAAGATAACGTGTGCACTCCCTGCGTTCCCTTCTCCCGTTTTCGACTCATACCGGGCTGTGAGGCTCGTGAGGTTACGCTATACACAAAGGTATGCCGTAATAGGCTATACTTTGATCATCCCAAAAGGCCCTGCTTTTCAACAAAAGCCTTGATCCATGTATCTTGGCATGCCACATTGTCAATCCATACCATACCATTGATTTCTGCCAATATATAACCTCTAAGCTCGTGCATCTTAAAGAAGGGTGTTGAACACCAAACAGATATATATTTAGCAGAGATCAACGAATACAGTATAAAGGAATACAACGTCAGAACATACGATCCATTTACAAGTCCGTTCTGGGTCTGAACGAAACCGGAGGCACCTTATACCTCGCATATCCGAACAATCAACACTACGTCCGGGCGGCTACCTCTGACTCCCCTTCAAGGTAGCTACTCCAATCATGGGCCTCGGTAGCAACACATCCGTTCGATATGAAGATCGTCGGTCTTCAATCACCGTCTTCAACTCTTCGACTTAGAACGATGTATAATCATTTGAAATGAGATTGAACTCGGACTTTTCAAATGATCCTCGCATACATACATATATATATATTGAAATCATTCCATATCATTAGTAGGATTTAATAACGATTTATCGCTATGAAAATAACTATTTCCATTTAACGACGCTTCGGGTCGATCAGCGGCCCTGGCGCTGTTTTTATCCAAATTTGATTTACACTTATCTCGAAATCTAAACATTGAATTTTAACAAAGCTTATATCGTCGGAAAGATCTCCCCAAAGCGGTCCTAACGGTTCCGGTTTGGGGAAAATCCGTCGGTTGGATCTTTCGGTATAATCATTTGAAGTTACGATTTCAAATCGCGAACTGTAGCAGCGTGATTCGTTATATTTTAATTTATTTCAACATCTATTTCCTTTATATATATGAAATCGTATATTACATCAAAATGTAATTTCCCTTTTCTTTTGTTATTACATTAAAATGTAATCTTTAATCATTTTTGTATTACAATTGAAACAAAAATGTAATTTCTTTATTTATTGCACCAAGTATATTCTTTTACTTCAATACAATACTACATTAAAAAAAATCTCTTATTTCAATATATATTTACATTGAAAATGTAACTTTCTATTTCAATGTTCATTTACATTGGAAATATAACCTTTCATTTCAATATATTATTTTATTGAAAATGTAACTTTTATTTCATCCTTTATTTACATATAAAATGTAAATTTCCATTTAATCTTTCATTTACATATAGAATGTAAATTTCTATCAAACCCTTTTATTTACATAGAAAATGTAAATTCCTTTATTTCCTTTATTTACATTGAAAAAAATGTAAATTCTTTAATTCCCTTGGTCTACATGGAAAAATGTAAATCCTTTTATTTCTACTCCTTTTATTGTCTCTAGAACGACAATAAAAATACTTCTTTTAATTCTAAGATTTTTATTGAATAAAGAATGTCAATAAAAATGTCGTTTAAAACTATTCTTTTTATTTACATCTAAAATGTAAATAAGAACATACTTTTTAATCTATTCATTTATTTACATCTAAAATGTAAATAAAAATATACTTTTTAATTCTATGTTTCTACTTACATCTACAATGTAAATAAAAATGCACTTTTTTTATTTCTATGTTTTTATTTCACATATAACCAGTAAGCAAAAATGTGACTTTTATTTCTCATGTCTTTTATTTACATGGATAATGTAAATAAAAATATTTCTTTCATTCATGTCTTTTATTTACATATACTATGTAAATAAAAATATTTCTTTCATTTCTATGTTTTAGTTTCCAACTAGAATGTGAACAAAAGTATAACTTCAAATGTATTCTTTTTATTCCTATGTTTTTATTTACATCTAAAATGTAAAAAAAATGCACCTTTTTAATTCAAGTTTATATTCACATCTAAAATGTGAATAAAAATGTACCATTTATTTTCATGTTTTTATTTATATCTAAAATATAAATAAAAATATCCTTTTTCAATTCATGTTTCCATTATTTCTAAAATATAAATAAAAATGTCAACCTCTATAATCATGTTTCTAATGTCATATAAATGAATATTTTCTGTGTTAACATTTTTTCTATAAACTCTAATATCATATAAATGAATATTTTATATGTTAACATTTTTCTATGTTTTCAAATATCATATAAAAGAGTATTTTATATGTAAACATTCCTAACCTTTCATATTAACATAAAAGGATATTTTAGAAATTAAATCAATTCTAACGTTTCAACAAGACAAATAAAAAGGATAACTTCGTTTTTGTTGACAATGCTATTTAAACAAAAACATATAAAAGTGAGATATTTGTTTTGTCGACAACTCTAACTCAACAAAACACATATAAAGTGATATATTTGTCAACTCCACATTTTATAACTAAAATGTTATTTTTAATTCACCTTAACATTTTATAACTAAAATGTTATCTTAATCCATCAACATTTTATACCTAAAATGCCATTCCTCTTCATCTTAACATTTTATAACTAAAATGTCATTCTTATTCACTTTAACATTTTATAACTAAAATGTTATTCTTATCTTATCTTTAACATCTTATACTAAAATGTTATTCTTATCTTATCTTTAACATCTTATACTAAAATGTTGTTTTTCTTTTATATTTTAAGATTTTATCACTAAAGGTTATCATTCTTTATTCTAACATTTTATAACTAAAATGTTCTCTTTCTTTATTTTAACATTTTATAACTAAAATGTTATCTTTCTTTAATATCACATTCCTAATGTATGCATATTTCTAATGTACATATTTCTAATGTAACATTATTTCTAATGTAACATTATTTCTAATGTATCATATTATAACAAAAATGTAATTTCTATTGTCTTCACTTTTCTAATGTTTTATATTACAATAAAGATAAATCTTTTTATTGTGTACTCTTTTCTAATCTTTTATTTGTACCTAAAATAACAAATAAAATGTAATGTCCTTTTCTATTCTTTTATTTGCATTTGAAATAACAAATAAAATGTAATGTCCTTTTCTATTCTTTTATTTGCATTTGAAATAACAAATAAAATGTAATGTCCTTTTCTATTCTTTTATTTGCATTTGAAATAAAAAATAAAATGTAATGTCCTTTTCTATTCTTTTATTTGCATTTGAAATAACAAATAAAATGTAATGTCCTTTTCTATTCTTTTATTTGCATTTGAAATAACAAATAAAATGTAATGTCCTTTCTATTCTTTTATTTCCTATATGTGATGCAACCAAACGGTTCCATCAAAATGTTTAAAACAAACAGTCATATTCTGATCATATGCGGATTTGAATTAACAGAATGAATGTAAATTAGAAGATCCAAATAAAACACCACAAATCAACAATTTCCAAATATCATAACATAGCAGATCTAGGTGGATAACATTCATACAATAAGTTTAAGCGGTAAGATATTTAATTTTATAATTAAATCATTAGATCAGAATTCTCACAGCAATAAATAAATATTCCTACTTTACCACATCGCAGATCGGAATGCATACAGTGATTAAAAGCAAGAAAATAATTAGGATTAAATTATTTTAAAAATAAGATTTCTCACCTTGGGGTTTGAATTTTCCAAAAAATTTAGACTGCTCTGTTTTCAGATCTGTCTGTTCTGTGCTGTAGTAATCTTCAATACGAACGCAACGCAACTCGTTTCGTTAAATTTCGTTGCTGTATGAGAAAGTTATGGAAATTTAAACATTTGAATAATCTAACGATATATTTTTTTTACTAAATAATTAGATTAGTTAATTATGTTTAGAAGAATGTTACGGTTCTTTCCTCCTTCTCCAGACCACGCTTCAACCAAAAGAACCCATCACTGTTGTCGAACTCTCGCCGTCGCACGTCAGGAGAGGAGGCCGGGGACTGATCGAAGGGTGCCACACGGAAGGGCACGGCGGCGCCTTCCCATGGCTGGCCACCATCGTCAGTGCGATGGGCCCCACCGCCCTGGAAATCGCTCCTAAACCCATCCCATTCTGCTCCAATTCCGGCCTCTCTGGTACACGAAACCCGATCATCACCTTACCAAAACGAAGACCTCACTCCCTTCTTTAATGTTTGCTTTGGATAGGATTCTAACTTGAAGTGGATTGAAAGATTTTAGTGTTTAAAAATTGGAAGATTCTGGCCATGGATAAGTATGTGCGGCGGCTGTACTGTTATTGGGATTTAGGGTTTTCCACGTTTTGTCCTTTTATAGTGATTATAAAATAATATTTTATTTTATTTAATTCAATAATTACTTGTTTAAACCACGAACTCCAAACCAAACCCAATGAGTGTCGCCCCTAGCTAATAACCCCCATCCCGGACACAATGGAATATGTTTCGTTACCCAATTCGGCTGTTACGATATGTTTTTCTTTAAATTAAAATTTAAATCAATTTATATTAAATTTGAAAGTACATTTTAAATTACCGGGGCCACATATGAACTCAGAAAATTCCAGAAAAATTATTTTTGGCTTTCTTTTGACGCTACGGTTCTATCAAGACTAATTTCGTCAAATTCTGAGACTGTTTGAAAAATGACCATTTTTTAGTCGATTAAATTTGACTGGAACAGTCAAAACACATTTTCCATTGCCACGCTCACATATTAATTCGAAAAATTATGAAAATCGAAACTTAGCAATAATTTGACATTCCGGTTCCAACAAAAGTGGTTTCGTCGAAAACCGAGGTCGTTTGCAAAATGGCTATTTTCAAGGCCAATATATTTAATTAAAATATATATAAATTCTACAGCGACTTTTCTAAATATTAAACTGGACATAACTTTTGATTTATAAAGTGAAATTTGGATTTTTCAAATTCGTTAGATTCTGATTTAAAATGAATCCTGTACAGTCGGTCAAAGTTCAAATTCAAATTTTCAAACTACAGCGCTGTTTCTAACTCCTTTTATAATTAAATTAAATTTATTCGTTTTAAAATAAATTTTTAGCCGTTATTATTTAAAATAAATTATTTTAAATATTAAAGTCCATTAAAATTTCTAAAATAAAATTTTTAAATTGGCCCCAAGATTCCGGGTTGTTACAATTGTCTATGACCATGACTTTGAAATTATTACAGTTAATTGCCTATGACTATTTAGGATAATTGCCTTAGACTATTTTGGTTAATTATCCATGACTATTGTGGTTAATCGCCTATGATTCATAACTATGAGATTTCTACCTATGACCATGACTATGACTATTGTGGTTAATCGCCTAAGACTATTATGGTTAATTGTTTATGCCCATAACACTATAGTTACAAACTTTGTTGTACACCGAGCTGGCATTTTGTTGGATCTCATACAAAGGGTGTGACTTGCTTAGTTTATTCCTATTCGCTATTATGTACACCCAAACCAATGGATCCATTATCCTTGTATTTGGCTCGCTTTTGCATGCCTATTCTTTTATGTCAATTCTCATGTTTATCCTCTATTCCCTTTTTAGTTTCATTTCATGAGTATTTAGAAAACTTGTGAAATCATGGTATACGTACGTTATGAATGCGGGTTTATTTGGGTATAACATGAAATATATATTATTTGGCATAATTTAGAGCATGTATTATAACATGACTATTGGATGCAAATTGAGGTAATTTGACATGAATTATAGAAGATGTAATTTGATATATTGAATCTAGTATTTGCTAGTAACCTAAGCTTTAGGCACAAATTGTAAACTAGAGTATCAAATCTAGTTTTGACATGAACTGTAAATGGGAATACTAGATCTAAATTGGCATAGAACTGCAGGTTGGGTTAAACGATAGGTAAATCAAAATTCGGGCCTAGAATATAGATATGTTAGTGGGCATGATAAATGAATACGATATAGGCCAAATTTGTTTAAAAGAGTTGTTAGCAATTTACATATAGACAAAAAGGATAAATATGTAAATCTAGGAAAGACGAATATGCCTAACCTGAGGTTGGATTGAGTTACGGTATAAGACTGCCCGGAACCGCCCGGCAAATCCAGCAACTGTAACAATACCTATCTAATGTGGGTGGTTAGAGCATTGAGCCCAAAAAGGACCCGAGGTTAGACTGAGTTGCTGTGTAAATCTGCCCGGAACCGACCGGCACATCTAGTGACCGCAACAATATCTGTCTAATGTGAGTGGTTGGTGCTTTAAATGAATAATTTAAATCTAAGAAACAGTTAAGCTAGAATGGGAGGGTTAAGTCCATAGGAATACTTAACTAACTTAACATGTTAACAAGACAAGACTTGTAGGGGCTAAATAACCGTTACAACATGTTGACTAGACAAGTGGGTGAGGTTAAGAAAAGGTTTAACCGTTATAACATGTTAACTAGACTAGAAGGTGGGGTTAAGTAAAATACACTTAGCCAATTTAACATGTTAACTAGAATAGAAGGTTGAGTTAAGTAAACTTAGAACACTTAGCCATCATAGCGTGACAAATGAACAAGTTTAAGTTAAAACATGGAGGGACAATACTTAACCATCAGGGCATGTGAATTAAACAGATGTTAGGGTTAAGTTAACTAAGAGAACACTTAACCGTTATAACGTGTTAGCTAAACAGATGGGCAGGGTTAAGTAAAAGGGAACACTTAACCAATACAAGATGAAGGGGTGGGGTTAAGTAATAAGAAATACTTAACCAATATAACTTGATTTGTGGTAGGTTTAAGTCAACATGAACTACCGATAACACATAACCAGTTTAACATGACAAATGAATGGGTTAAGTTAACTTGAATTGACTAATGACACTTAACCAATCCAACTTGACAAGAAAGAGAACTAAGTAGTAAACCTTAGTTAAAAGGACTAAGTTGTAAACCTTAGTTAAGAAAACGATGATTCAGGAACTAAGTAGTAAACCTTAGTTGAGATAACTAAGTAGTAAACCTTAGTAGAACACGAGAAGGAGCGAACGTCCATCTGGTCTTAAAGAAGGCTCCAACAAACTGGGTTACGAAGCACTCGGCTTCGAGGGGACGTGAGGGTACTCTTGGTATCCCTCTGTGAGGCTGCAGATGACCCGCCTGGGCTCACAGAGGGTAAGGTCTGCATTAGAAGAACCAAGGGTATGCCTTGGTTGCAATATAAGGCAACCTAAAGACTAGGATGGACCAGCGTGATTCGGCGAGACCAGTAGCCCTGTGATAGCAACTCGTCGTCTACCTACCATCTTGAGTCAGTCGAGATACGTACAGCGGAAAGGCGGAGAACTCCAAAAGACCATATACTTGCTATCTAGTTATGGGTGCGGATGGCCATAGGTTAGTGGGGCATAGAGGGCATGCGTATAGTTCTCATTTTTCAAGGTGTGCCTTTCATTAGTTGAGGGAGGGGTCAAGTGGGACCATATCCACTGGAAAAACAGACCTTAGCATCTACATCGGCAGATATCTGAAATCTCCCGACCGAGTTCCGTGTTTCTTGATTTGCCCTGCCACGAGACTCGGGTCGCACATATGGAGGACATGTGCATCTAGACAGCGATAACGATCCACGAGACTTACGTGGGGAAAGTCAAGGAACATATACCACTCTGGGTAGTGTATCCTAGATTAGGGGCGTCGTTCGGTAGGTAGCATAATCCCTAGTTGGACCTAGGTCGCGTAAACAAACCCTAGAATCCGAGAAACGTTCAATAGGTAGCATAAACCCCAGTAGCCCCGGGGTAGCGTAAACCCTGGTTGGATCTCTAATGCGCTCGATAGAAAACCCTAGATTAGATCTAGGTAATAAATAATAGATGGACACATGAAAGCAACCACAATTTCGAGGATTGGGATCACGTTATCATGTTATACAGATTACTAGTTGGGACACTAGTTAGGTGGTGCTGAGACCTAGAAATTAGAGTAACAAGGTAGTAGCAAAGCAGAGAAAGTATAAAAGTGTATCCAATTTATCTCACCTTATCATATCTTGTGCTAACCTTATGAAATCCGTCATCATGGTGTTGTCTTGTATTTAGTTAATTCATGTCATGTTTCTTTTACCTGTTCACATGCTGGAAGTTACTGAATTTACCATACTTTATGTCTGACTCTGTTTTCTTTCGCTTTCTTGTCTTCTGTCCCCCCCCCACCCCAGGTTCGCAGGGAGGGAATATTACTACTTAGCTCAATTTTCTTTCCAAGCTTGAAGATTAGTCGAAGTTTTGCTTGGATTCTCTTTTCCACTGTTATGGCTGGCTTAAGCTACATTGGGGGAATATAAATGATATTTTATGCTTCTTAATTTTGTAAGACAGCTATTCTGGTATTGGAAAACAATTGTTGTACAAACTATTTTATCAATAAAGTAAAGTTTTATTTTCCACTGTTTTAAATTTTGTTTTTCTTGTAGTTTATCTCCATCTTTTACCTATAATGCTTCACAGAACTTAGTGCATTCCCTTTATGAGTGACACTAACGGATGTGGGGTGTTACACCTAATAAACCATCTGCATTGATGTCTTCAAACGTATTTACGTTGGTGGCAGCGGAATTCATTTCTCTTAGCTTTATGCTTGTGATTTTTTTGGGTAAATCAATTTATGATTTAGTAGTTTTGACTATGTGGTATTCAAAGTGAATGATATTCTGGTATTAAAAAGGTAAGTATGGCGTCAGCCTCACAACTAGAAAATGACAAAAATCATGCAGGCATCATGGCTATGTGGGTCGCTACCATTAGGGTATATTATCACCTGATCTAAGAAAACTTCTTTCCTACTTTATTACATCTCTGTTGTATGTTCCAGTAACGGTTGATGATTCCAACCGTTGGTGATAATACATTCGGTACACTCAAATGAAATTAGTAGTCGTTCATGTGTGGCCTGAGTTACAAGATGTTCTTGTTGAACCCTATGCATTCCACTCTAGAGATATACTATAAGATAGTGGTTCCACGCCTTGTCATAGTTGGAAATCCATTACCCAATAAGCACTCGCGTTTTTGATTGTTGTAACGAACTGGTATTTTCGACCCCGAAAATCGACATAAAACTCATGTCAACTATTCAAGCATCGAACATAGAAGGTCATTAATAGAAAGAAGTTAGAAGGTGAGAAATAGAAAGAAAGAAAGGTAGAATAGAATAAGATGATCACAACAGAACAGAATCAGAGTAAACACGAACCTCATAGCGGAACGAATAAAATATATTTTATAACATAACTTTTGAAATCCTAAAGCCTCCTGCTCCGTGCTCTTCCATGTATATCTGTAAAATCCTAACTACTTGACTGCCCATACAAATTTGGGCACCTAAGAGTTTAGGGTAAAACAAAACAAAATAAACTCTGGGTCAGCCATGGGACAGGTGTGAGTAAATTCCAACCACTTGGTTTAACTTTTTAAATGCTTTTTAAAGAAAGGATAGTCGTAAGACCAATCCACACATAAACATGGATCGTTTTTACCTTACGATAACCCAAAACATTTCTTTAAAATCAATACTCATATGATATTATAATAATGTCTAAATCAAATAAATAGTAATCTAGCGGAATGCTTTCATCTCATGTTCCACATACATAATATATAATTAAAAACCTCGGGCGCTTACTAGGTAATGGATTCCAACTGGAAAGGTATAGGACCACTTTCTGATAGTGTATCTCTAGAGAGGATACACTGGGTTCAACAAGAACATCTTGCAACCCAGGCTAAACATGACAGGTCACTCAATTTGCTTGAGTGTACCAAATGTATTATCACCAATGGTAGGGATCAGCATCCGTTTTCTAAAAGGGACAACATCGAAATAGATTAAAGAAGTAAATGAATTTTCTCTAGATCAGGTGACAATACACCCGAATTGGGAGCTACCCACTTAGCCATGTGACCTACCTGATTTTATACCATTTCTTGGTTATGAGGCTTGAGGTGATAACATATCTTTTTGACAGATCACACCTTTATTTATTTTGAATGCCACATCGTCATACCCGCCAAATCACAAATTGATTTCTCCAAAAATAACATGGGTATAAAGCTAAGAGAAACGAATTCCTCTTCCACCAAACGTAAATACATTTGAAGAGATCAACTTATGTGATTTATTAGATATACTCTGCAAGACATTCTTCAATACAAGTTGTCCTGGGACTGGACAAACCGAAGGCACTATTCTGTAAACCCAACTTAGGCAGTTTCTACCTAGGATTTACCTAAACAGCCCTTGCATAAACTCTGTCTTCAATTATCTTCATCATATTTGATTCATAAAGCTAATGCCTATACGGAGTGATTTTCAGATAATAAATATGATCCCAGTCTCTCCGTATTGACGATGGAAAAATAGTCAAAACTTTGATGGTCGGTTACTTAACTATCAAAGAAAACATCCATACACACAACGATTTTATTTCCAAATGGAAATTTTATCGATCAATCATCAATCAAAATTTTTCCCTTTTAAATTAATTTATCATTAATTTATTCATTTCCCCATTTCGTGTTTCCATATATTCATTAATTCTTATTTTCCAAATTTAGAAAATATACATTATTAACATTGGAAAACATTTCCATTTCTTATTCACGCATCACTATCCTCCCACATCTATCAATCTCTAACTATAAATTAGTAAGAGAACAACTTCCTAAGTATCAACCTCGAGCGCCGAAACCAACATCAGATCGACACTCAGAAAGCCATTCAACTTAACTAATCTCCAGTCAGTTTCTAATCCCTTAACTCCATTTTAATTCCTATTTCAAAACCCAATTTCCTTAATAAAAAAATTTATTTGCAAATATTTACTTCCATCCATTATTCACTTCAAACGTGAATAATATTTATTTTTATAAAATCAATCAGTTTGATTTCGCATTTAAAATAATATCTCAAATCCAAGTTCTTTTTATATTTCTATTTATAGACTATTCATAAAAATTTTATTTTGTTTTCAACACTTATAATCTCATTGATAATTCCCTTTATAACTACTACGTTCTCATTTAATTTCAAATATCGGCATTAAAATCGATTCTTACTTCTCTATATAAATTCAGACTTATATTTTTATTTATCCAATGATAACTATTTTTCTTAATTTATAAACATCATTTATAAATTATACTTCTTAATTTATCTATTAAAAACATATTTCTATTTAATATCTACTTTAAATCAATCTTCTCATAATTCTTTTATAACTCGAAATTCCCTTTTATAATTCTGTTAATTTTAAAACCAATCATATCCGTTTCATATAACTACTAATAACTTCCTACAGAAGTTCCTTATTAAATTTCCAATTATTTCCATTTGACAAAATCTATTGATTTTATAAAATTCTTAAATTTAACACCCACTTCAACCATTCCTTTTTATAATCGAATATTACTTATGGTATTTAAAATACCACATAAAAAGGCCCAGTACCATCAAAACACACACAATCAATTACAGATAATATATCAAATCATGTATCATAATATATGAAAAAAGACAGTAATATAAAAGTTGAGGAATCCATTTGGATCCTTCTAACCCGTTTCCCTGCATCACAAATGTTAATCAACATAAATAACATAAATTTCATTTTAATATGAGATATCATAATAATTAGAATCAACCTTTAACCAACAATTTATATATATAATCTTACCTATAATTTTAACCAATTATTTAGCAATCCATCTAAACAGCTGTCACACAGCATTCAATCATCATATATAAATTTTAAAATACGTTTATAAAATTATAAAGCTGAACAGAGTTAGTGAGTTTACTCACATTGGCCATTCACCGTTAAATAACGATAAACTATCATCGATTCAGACAAACGTTTTATTCTACCATAATTTGTAACGAGCTCCAATTCATTCCAACCAGATTCGTTGTGTAGTCGTCGTCCATACGATCCCAATAGATCCTATTTTCTCCAATTATGATAATGTATGCAATAGTTATGATTTTTACAAGTTGGATACGATTTAAATAAGACCAATACGATTATTTAAGTAGATAATTATGTTTATATCCTTAATCACCTCTTTAACACTAATCCATGCGTTTAAATCCTTAATTGTTCTGCTCATCACCTTCCTCATTCACGTAACACGCAGCTGCAATGTGATGGCCCTAAATAAACTAATTTCGTCGAATTCTGAGACCATTTGAAAAATGGTCTTTTCTGGTCGATCCAAATTGACTAAAACTGCCAAAACACGTTTTCTTTTGCCACGCTCACATATTACTCCGAAAAATTAAGAATTTTGGAATCTAGAAATAATATGACATTCCGGATCCAACAAAAGTGGTTTCATCGAAAACGGAGGTCGTTTGCAAAATGGCTATTTTTAAGGGCAATATATATATATATTAAAATATATTTGAATTCCACGGTGAATTTTCTGAATTTTAAACTGGACATAACTTTTAATTTTAAAAACGAAGTCTCGGTTTCTTACATCCGTTAGAAAGATATCATTAAACAGATTCAAATATTTATTGTTTCGTCCAATTCTGACTTATAATGAATTCTGTATATTCAATTGAAATTAGAAATCGAATTTCGAACTGCCGCGCCATTTCAGGCTCGTTTTATAATTAAAATAAATTTATACGTTCTAATTTCATCGAAATTAAACATTTCGTCGTTATTATTTAAAATAAATCATTTTAAATATTTGAAATCCATTAAAATAACCAAAATAAAAAATTGTAATTGGTTCTGATTTTCTGGGTTGTTACAATCTCCCCCACTTAAAATCTTTTCTCCCTCGAAAAGGAACGGAGCTGAAAGTTGTTTTACTAATAAACTCAACTTTCTCTCTGGCTTTCATTCTTCAACTTTTCAGTTTCTAAGAATTTCTAGTTTTCCATAAATTTGGCTAACACCCTAAATTATCGAAAAATTTCGCCATAACCTCCATTGTATGGAGAGGGGTTTGGAAATTTATTTGGCCGTATTAGGCACCCAATTAATCCTAAAAAGCATACACATATTGTAACAGCCCCCACCTCCGTTCGTGCAAGATATTGTCCCCAACTTAGCCACCGTATAGGTGTGGGTTTTGTTCCTCAAAAGGCCTCGGCGTTAGTAAGAGATGGGCTCTACTATATAAGCACCCACTTCACACAGGCTTCCACGATGTGGGACTTAGGGGTGTTACATTCTCCCCTCCTACAGAGCCCAACGTCCTCGTTGGCTCACAAACACCTCACCCAGGCGTTGTGGTCCACATAGGAGCCATAATTCCGGCTGGGTATAGGCTCTGATACCACTGTAACAGCCCGCACCTCCGTTCGCGTAAGATATTGTCCCCAACTTAGCCACTGTATAGGTGTGGGGTTTTGTTCCTAAAAAGGCCTCGGCGTTAGTAAGAGATGGGCTCTACTATATAAGTACCTACTTCACATAGGCTTCCACGATGTAGGACTTATGAGTGTTACACAGAATTCGATTTAATAATAATCGAGATGAGCTTCTGTAAAAGAAGACCGTTACTATATATGGAATGTAAAAGGCTTTGTCGTTGTTCCATTTATATTATCAGTATGATATGGGAATTTATATCGATTATATATTAATCTGATTTCCATTCAATTCCAAATTAATATATTAAATTGGAAAACTTTATCTTGGAAAATTTTCATTAAATCTAAATAAAAAAATCATATTTTCACTGTAAATTGGGTTAAAGAACGAATGTCGTTAAAACATAGTTCACGATAAACCCAATTTACATTTCAATTTATTCCAATTACTAAATATAATTGGCAACTCTAATAATCTTGATTTAAAAGATTTTGAAATTCGCAAATGATAATCTATTTAATTCCAATTAAATATTAATTGGAAAACTTCATTAAATCTTATTTAAAAGATTTATTCTTTTCTAATCGGGGTTTAAGAACAATGTCATTAAAGACACCGTTCACAACAACCCAAAAATCCAATTTATTCCATTCAATTCCAATTCAAGATTAATTAATTGGATTTTTATTCTAGTTAAAACTAGTTCATTTCGATAAAAATACATTTTTTATCTTTTCAAAACTGGAAATTTTTCATCAAAATCTTTTCAAATCGTGTATTATGATTTTACATAATTTTCCCATTGAAGCGACCTGAACTTCCCCGGTCTTCGAAGAGATGAGAAAGAACGAATTACTGTGAGGACAAGACAAAATAGAACGCAGACGGAAGAACATTTCATTGTATATTACAACAATTCCATGAGATACAAGAATATACAGAGTATAATTGAATAGATTACATTCGATAAATATCAGAGATTACAATAAATTACATAGCAGCGGAAAATAATACAAAGCACAACTGAAGGTGATATACGGATACAGAGCTTTCCGGATATCATTCCAGCTGTAAACCAGGATCCTATGAATATAAATCTGCAAAACCAAAACTACTAGCTGCACGTGTCGAAAATAAGGACACCCAGAGTTTAGGTTAAAACAATAAACTCCAGGTCAGTCATGTGACTGGTGTGAGAACTAAAAATAGTTATTAAAACTTTATTTTAAAATAGAGTAATTCAAGGGACCACGCCGTATAACACGGAACGGATTTCCTCCCAAGAATACCAGTGCATAGAATAAACAGCGCAATGCTTTTTCGAAAAATGAAGCTATTATAAGACCCAGGTCCCATCACACAGTGCAACGCAAGCCGGAGGATAGGGTTTTCCCTTATAATAGCCAAACATGCTTGATACATTTAGAACAAATCATTTGATACTATAATAAGTGTATAGTGTCAAAACATTTCAATCATAAATGTCAATCCTAGGCGGCATGGGTACCATCTATCATGTCGCCATACTAGGCTCAACAAATAAAACCGAATTACACGTATTGGAAATTGGATTTCCGTCATGTGACGAGGCAAGGGGCAAGCTCCTCTCCGCGTTCAAGACACTCTAGCAAATGCCTCAGGACTACACACTCTGGGCAATCCTGGATCCTCCAAGGTCGGTCCTCTCTTACGTTTGAGGATTAGTTATTCCTGAACACACGTTTCCCGGTCCTTACAGACCTATAATCGAGGCGCCTCGCATTCCAACAACCACATAGGTGAAAAATAGATATAAATGTCAGGGCTGGTAAGTCACTGACACCACCATAGCTAGAAAGAAACGTCATGCACTCCTTGGGTCCTTATCCCGTTTTTGACTCATACTGAGGTGTGAGGCTCGCGAATCCACGCTATACACAAAGCTACGCCACGTAGGCCGTGCTTTGATCATCAACCACAAGACTTTGCTTTTCAACAGAAGCCTTGATCCATGCAACTCAGCGTGCCACACAGGCAATTCATGCCATGCGATTGATATCTATCGATATATAACCTCTAAGCTCGTACGTCTCAGAGAAGGGCGTTAAGCAAGAGAATAAATTCTCCGTCGCCAAACAGATATATATTTAACAGAAATCAATCAATACAGAATAAAATCCAATGTTAGACACACAATCCATTTACAAGTTCGTTCCGGGCCTGAACGAAACCGGAGGCACTTTCCTCGCATATCCATCCATCTCCAAGTACGTCTGGACGACCACCAACTATTTCCATCCTCTTGGGTGTACAGCCCAATCAGGATCGTCAGTAATTATCCAAACGATGTGAAGACTTCCGGTCTTCGACCACCGTCTTCATCTTCGACATATCGTCGAATCGGTTATTCAGAATGGGTATAAACCCGGACTTTCCGAACAACCCGCGTATATTGAAAACAAATGTTACACAAACACAACATACGCCTCATTCCAATTCTGAATATTCTATTATTTAAATATCCACATCTTTTGGGAAAAAGTTCCCATTAATTTTATCCAAGATAAATTCTTTAAAATTTATCCTTTAATCTTCCTTTGGATGTCGTTTCAAACCAAATTATGGTTTTCTAAAACTAGTCTAGATTAGCGAACCACACCGAAGTAATTATTTATTTTATTTCCCAATCCCAACCTATTCATCCCATGAAGCAAAACTGGTAATACTCCATATCTAATACCACGGTGTCATTGGTAAAATTAATTACCATTTCATGTTCAAATCTAATTAAAGATTTGACTATCGATTTGGAGCAAAACTGGCGATACTCCATCCTCGTTCACTTTCTAAATTTGATAATTTAAATTATCAATTCACAATTCAATCTAATTGCAGATTCATTAAAACTCCTTTTACAGGGTTAAAGAACTAATGTCATTTAAAACACAGTTCACGATAAACCCAAATCACCTTCTATTTATTATCGGGTTAAAGAACTAGTGTTATTTTAAAACACAGTTCACGATAAACCCATGAATCAATTCTATTTACAACCCATTTCAAATCCAATTTATTTATTTAAAAATAAATGGGTTTTAATTTTAGTTCAAAATTAGTTCATTTCGATAGAAAACTATTTTTATCTTTTCAAATATGGAGTTTTTCATCCCAATTTTTCCCAAATCATTTCTTATGATTTTACACAAATTATTACTATTTTTAATAATTTTATCAAGGCCCGTACAGTCGATTTCCATCAACGGCCATCGAACTGCACTTACAGCGACCTTTTTCGAATTTGATTTGGACGTATCTCCAAATCCAACTGTTAGATTTCAAATTTCTAATATTCGTTAGAAAGCTCTTTTCGATACGAACCCAACGGTTCTGGTTTTAGGAGAATCCGACGGTCGGATCTCCCATAATGTCCGTTTGAAATAAATGGTCGAAATTCACGAACTGTCGCGGCGCGTTCTATTCAGGCCATTATATTATATATATAATATATATAATATATATTTCATCGATTCCTATTTAAAACGAATTTTATAAATAGTTTTAAATTTGTTTCAAAAACAATTTCAACTTCCATTTCAATTCAAATCAAAATTGAATTCTTCCTTATAAATTCGTTTTAAAATTCATTTCTATTCAATTCAAATTTCACTTCAATATGAATTCATTTCAATTCGTTTTCAATTCAATTCGAATTCGTTTTCAATTCAATTCGAATTAGTTTTCTATTCGATTCAATTCAAATTCATTTTCTATTCAATTCAATTCAAATTCGTTTTCTATTCGATTCAATTCAAATTGGTTTTCGATTCGATTCGATTCAAATTCGTTTTCTTTTCAATTCAAATTCGTTTTCTATTCGATTCAATTCAAATTGGTTTTCTATTCGATTCGAATTCGTTTTATATTCAATTCATTTCGAAATCATTTTATATTCAATTCATTTCTGTTTTAAATTCAAAAACGAATATAATCGGTATAAATATCGTTCACGTCAAAATAGCGCATCACTAATCAACACGGCTTTATATTCAACAAATGGATCTATATTTCTTTCAATACACGACTCTATATCTTTGTCAACACACGACTAATCTCAACGAATGAGTACTGTCCACGTGTGACTATTTTTATTATTTAATATATTTTATGAAAATTAAGGTATCTATCGTTTGATATTGAATCAGACTCCAACCGTAAATTAGTAAGAGAACGATTTCGTGAATATTAACCCCGAAGGCCGAAACCAACATCAGATTAATATCCCAGAGACCACTCATCTCATCTATTTTCCAGCCGATTTCTAATTCTATATATGATAAAGATGTAAATTTTATTGTTAAAATATTTCGTTCAACACATGACTAATCTCAACGGATGAGTACAGTCAACACATGAACCTTTACGTTATAGTGATATAGATATAAATTTTATTGTTAAAATATTTCGTTCAACACATGACTAATCTCAATGGATGAGTACAGTCAACACATGAACCTTTATTTTATAATATTCTTTATCTTCTAAATTGGAATGAGGCCCAATCAATTACCATATAATATTAATTATATGGATTTTCATACATCACACGTATATAATAGCATCGATAAATAATTTACCATCATCCAAAGTGCACTACACTGTATAAGCATCAAATATAGATATCTAACGCTTATAACGGCCTATCGATCCATCGATCGACATACAACTAATTATTGGGATTAGTGTATATCATCTATTATCCCAATACCCGTGTGGGGTTTCAAATCAACAAACACAGATTTTATTTGAGCAGTTGGGCGATGTGTAAAATTTATCGTCCCAATCAATGTCCTTCAAATAGGTGTACATAAACAAACCGTCCGGTTTGTAAATGAATATTTATTTATTCACATTCACGTTAAAAATTATATTTTTAACGATAAATATTTTATTTTAACACATGAATTTTTATTCAGTTCATTTACAAAATAAAAATGATATTTTTATTTTTCTAACTTATTTTAGAAAATTTCGGCGGCATAACGGCACGATACTAGAAACGGGACAAGGCCTAGCCTTATCCCCGGTCTAGTGAAGGCCCATGCCATTCACACATCAATCAAATAAATTTAATTTCACCAAACAATTCGATTCAACCCAAATAATCTAACCAACTACACAGCCAAACAAACAAGTCCATGGTCTGTGGACGATTGTGTCGGTTGCTACTAAGCACCGTCTGCATCCTAGTATACATATATAACTAGAAAAGAAATTGAAGAGTGAGAAATTCTCACTTAAAGCTATCCCAACTTCATGACACTTCATTTATAGAAATCTTCATCGTTCTCGCATTTTGTCGCTCTCGTTGCTCGTAGACACTACATATATAAAAATCACATTTTCACTTCGCTATTCAATATATAAAAATCGAATTTTTACTTTGCTATTCGATATATAAAAATCGAATTTTTACTTAGCTATTCAATATATAAAAATCGAATTTTTACTTCGCTATTCAATATATAAAATCTAATTTTTACTTCGTTATTCAATATATAAAAATCGAATTTTTACTTTGCTATTCAATATATAAAAATCGAATTTTTACTTTGCTATTCAATATATAAAAATCGAATTTTTACTTTGCTATTCAATATATAAAAATCAAATTTTTACTTTGCTATTCAATATATAAAAATCGAATTTTTACTTCGCTAACAATATAATCTCTTTGTTATTAAAAATATAAACTTTCATGTTATAAAAATATAACTCTTCATCGTATAAAAATATCGCCTTTTCAATATGAAAAATATCGCCTTTTCAATATGAAAAATATCGCCTTTTCAATATGAAAAATATCGTCTTTTCAATATGAAAAATTCTAACTTTCTAATTTAAAACATATACAAAAACTGATTTTCTCTATTTGCTAATCATATATAAAAGAAATAAATAAATTAAATTAAAACAAATAAAAACTTACTGTGGTTGATCGAACGGGGAGGAGAGTGTTGCTGGGGGGGTCTTCGGTCAGCAGTAGGAGGAAGAGGGGGGGTGCCTCGCGCGACGGCAGGGGGGCTAGGGCATCGGGGTTCGGCTGCGTCGAGGTGGATAGAAGCGGGATCGGAGGGTGGAGTGGAGGTCGAGCTGGAGAGGGCGGCGATGGTGGTGGGGAGCTCCGAAGGGCGGTGGCGGCGTTGATCGCGCGAGGGGGGGGGGGGGGGTAAGCGAGAAAAGGGGATCGGGGTTTTTTCTTTTTTTTCCTTTCCTTCTGAAATGATTTCAACGGGGGGGGGCCTGGTTAAGGAGAAAAGGAAGGGGGGAAAATTTTCTTTTTATTTATTTAATTATTTTATTTACTAAAAGTTGACTTTTTATTTCGACCTCGAAACGAGGCCCACCGCCTGTCATCCATAGCTAATTACCCCCATTCCGAACACAATGGGATATGTATCGTAAGCTAATTCGATCGTTTCGATCAGTTTCCGTTTAAAATCAACATATAACTCTATATATTGAATTTGAACGCGCATTTCAATTTACTGGGGTCACATACTAACTCGAAAAATTCCAGAAAAATATTTTCTAGCTTCGTATTGACGATACGGTCCTAACAAAACTAGTTTCGTCGAATTCTGAGGCCGTTGGAAAAATGGCTATTTTCCAGTCGATTAAAATCAACTAAAACTGGTCAAACACGTTTTTCTTTGCCACGCTCACATATTGATTCGAAAAATTATGAAATTTGGAATCTAGCAATAATTTGACATCACGGATCCAACAAAAGTGGTTTCGTCGAAATCCGAGGTCGTTTGCAAAATTTCCATTTTTAAGGGCCTGAATTCCATAGCGACTATTCAGAATTTTCAACTGGACATATCTTTTGATTCCCGCTATGAAATTTCGATTAGTCGGATTCGTTGGAAAGATATTATCAATTAGATCCTATTATTTTTGGTTTCACTAAAATCCGGATTGTTTTGCACCCGGTACATTCAATTGAAGTTTGAAATCGAATTATCAAACTACCGCGCCATTTTCAATTTTGTTTATAATTATATATAATTATTTATATTCTAACGACGATGCGTATAAATATATACGTTCTAATTATATTCAAAATAAAATTTTCCGTCGATATTATTTAAAATAATCTATTTTAAATATTCAAATTTCGCTAAAATTGCCAAAATAAAAATTTTAAACTGGCTCAGATTTTCGGGTTGTTACACCCATATTTTTAATAAATTTATTATTGCTCGTACAGTCGGTTTCCAATAACGGCCACCGAACTGCACTTATAGCGACCTTTTCTGAAATTGATTTGGACATATCTCCAAATTTAGCCATTGGTTTCAAATGTCTTATATTAATTGTAAACCTCTTTTCGATATGAACTCAACGGTTCTAGTTTTAGGGGAATCCGACGATCGGATCTCATGTTACATCAATTTGAAGTTAATGGTCGAAATTCGCGAACAGTCGCTGCGCGACACGTTCTATTCAGGCCATTAAATATATAATATATATATTATATATATTTCATTGATTTCCATTTGAATCGTATTTTATAAATCGTTTATTAATTTATTTCGAAACGATATAAACTTCCATTAAAATGTATTTTTACATTAAAACGATCTTTCTCATTCTTTTACATTGAAATGTATATTTACATTAAAATGAATCTTTTTCATTCTTTGACATAAAATGTATATTTGCATAAAAATGAATCTTTTTCATTCTTTTACATAAAATGTATATTTACATTAAAATGAATCTTTTTCATTCTTTGACATAAAATGTATATTTATATTAAAATGAATCTTTTTCATTCTTTTACATAAAATGTATATTTACATTAAAATGAATCTTTTTCATACTTTTAAATGCAATCTTTTTTTTTATTGTAACTTATTGACAATAAAAATTCCATCTTTTTAAATGCAATCGTTTTATTGTAAATTATCGACAATAAAAATTCAATCTTTTTAAATGCCATCTTTTTATTGTAACTTATCGATAATAAAAATTCAGTCTTTTTAAATGCCATCTTTATATTCTGAATCGGAATGCGGCTTCAACAATTACCATGCAAATTTAATTATATGGATTTCAAACATTACATGTATCCTACAATAATGTTGAAACATCCAAATAACAACCAAAGTGCAATTTACGACTAATCCAAAGGGAGATGTGTAATTCAGAATATCATCCCAAGACCCGTGTGGGGTTTCAACCAACACATAACAAATAATTAAATAAATTATTTGTGCACTTGGGCGATGTGTAAAAATTATCGTCCCAATCAACATAAACAAGTCAGGAAACTTGTTAATGGCAGTGTAATCATGTTTTAAATATCATATAAGAAATAACATTGTTTTAACATGGTACATATTCCAAATTTCAATCATTTCACACCATGACATCCAAAATAACAATTTACTCAACAAACAATTATTCCCATCATAGATAATTAATTTATATTTGATTAATGTAAATAACTGTTTGAAAATTTGAGTGAGATAGAGTTCCCAATTTGGTTTACACTTTGCTAGACTTTAACTGATGATTTTGGTACCGTATGGATTTGAATTTAGCCTAAATTTCAACTTCCTCCAAATTGAACGTAGTTAGTATCATTGCAAAGCTCTCAACTCCACGTCTGCAACGGATCTGAAATCGTCAAATTTCGACCTCGCATGTAAAAGATATCGCGTTACGAACATTAAATTTATATTTAAAATAAATAAATAATTAAATTATAAACCCTAATTACTCTTCAAATTAGGTTCACCGTAGTTCACCTATGACCGCCACCTATTTCCGCCACCTGGGCCTACCTACATCTGACCGGACCCCACCACCGGAACCCCCTACGTGCCACGCCGCTCCAGCTCCAGCCGCCGACCTCTTAGCGCCGCTGTTGATGAGAAATCGGGTTTTTCCCCCAATTGGACGTCGGGCCCAATTCCTGCCGCCACAACCACCAACAGCATCGCTTACCCCTCTGGTTTTGACCGTCGCGCCTCCCAGAAGCTTCGACGTTTGGTGACCCCCTCCTGACAGTGCCTGACCTCACCGAAAAATGTCCTTCTTTGATTCGAGCTTCGCCAGAAAATAGGCCAACATTCATCTTTGATTTTCGACACCACGGCCAGTTTCAAGTCGAGCACCCAAAGGCAATATCGTTCATCTATATCTCCTCTACAATTTCCTCAATTGGGTCATCATCTAATTCTTCCTTGTTTGACCAGAAATCGCCAAAATCCGAAATCAGTTTTCTGACTTTGACTGTCGATTTCGACGAATCTGTGCGACGATAGGTTCTGGAATTTTTGTGGTCAGTAGAGATCAACAAGATCTACAATAACCAGAAACGGTTTGGTTTGATTTTGTATGGATTGAAGGATATAAACTATTTAAGATCCAGGGTCCTTTTTGCAGAATTACAAGAGAGAAAGAGGAAGATGGCTGTTGTCAATTTTTGAGGAAGAAGAGAAATGAGCGTTAGTGATATATTCTTACGTCCACAGGGGAGTGTGTATAGACCATAACTCCGGAGAATAAATTATCTTTACCCTATAAATAGTTTTTGTGCCTTACCAACTAGAGAGATGTGATTATTGTCAACTCCAGACCCATGTGGGGTTTTAATTAATCTGGCAATCTTACAGTTATAGTTTATATAGTCCATATTAGTCTTCGGTTCAACCTGAAATATATTCATCGCCATACAAACCTCTCGCTTGTATGGTAAATCTTCAACCTCGTCACATAAGCTCCAAATGCTTATGTGGTATATGATAGAGTACGCTATCTTCACGCAGTATGCCATGTAGTGTAGTTCAAAATTAATTGTTACTATCCTATGGCGACGTTTATAATCTCACATAGAACAACCAGCACTCCGCATCCAATGGCATTCACAGTAGTTTGTATAATAAATAAAATTGCGCATCTAACTCAATAAGGTTTACCTATTTGTCGGGCACGCAAATAAATTCTTTACTCAACAGAAAAACCATTTACCTGTTTAACAATGTGTATATATATGAACATCTAAGCTAGAAATAATATTTTTAGCGAACAAACATCTATTTCACCAAACAACTAATTTTACCACTTCATACACATGATAAAAAATGTTAATTTTATCATTTTAAGATTTTAATTCGATTTGGCTAATGGTTCAAAATT
This sequence comes from Allium sativum, assembly GCA_030737875.1. NCBI lineage: Eukaryota > Viridiplantae > Streptophyta > Magnoliopsida > Asparagales > Amaryllidaceae > Allium > Allium sativum. The sequence continues at coordinate 377,342,096 of CM060922.1, forward strand.
TTAATTAATAAAACCAATAATCATACAACACAACCAGCAATCAATTAGTTGGTTAATTTTTCAATCATATAACTTTGATATAAATATTCAAAAATCATATTTTTGATTCCAATTCACAACAATAAGCCCTGTCTAGTTTTGGTTCTCAGACCAGTCAATTGGAAATATATAGATACCCCACTATCGAAACTCGAACATAAACTCTGATGATGACATGCCATCATCAGAATCATCTCCGAGCGACTAGAGTGTGATCTATATCTATCCAGTATATTAAAACTTTGAATATACGTTCATGACGCGTATATGAATCTTCATATACTTGATTGTCCAAATCAATATAAAATAACTGAGATGACCCGAACTTCCCCGGTAAGGAAAGCCCGGATAGAATTTAGTACAAGACGAATCAGAACGCAGACAGAAGAACATTTCATTGTTATTACAACAGTTCCATCAGATGCAATAATATAGAGAGTAAAAATGAATATTATACATTCGATAAATATTAGAGATTACAATAAATTACAAAGCAGCGGAAAAATAATACAAAGCACAACTAAAAGTAATACACGGATACAGAGCTTTCCGAGCATCGTTCCAGCTGTAAATCAGGATCCTGTGAATATAAATCTGCAAAACCAAAATTACTAGCTGCTGGTGTGGAAAATAGGGGCACCCAGAGTTTAGGTTAAAACAATAAACTCCAGGTCAGTCATGTGACTGGTGTGAGAACTAAAACAGTTATTTAAAACTTTACTTTAAAAGAGAGTAAGTCAAGGGACCACGCCGTATTACACAGAACGGGTTTCCTCCCAAGAATACTAGTGCATATAACAAAACAGCGCAATGCTCTTTGGAAAAATAAAGCTATTATAAGACTCAGGTCCCATCACACAATGCAACGCAAGCCGGAGGATAGGGTTTTTACCTTATAACAGCCAAACATGCTTGGTATGTTTAAAACAAATCTTTTGATACTATTATAAATGTATAGCGTCAAAACAATTTCAATCATAAATATCAATCATAGACGGCATAAGTGCCCCATCCCACTATGTTGTCATACTAGGTTCTACAAATAAAACCGCAGTATCACGTATTGGAAATTGGATTTCCTTCATGAGTCGAGGCAAGGGGCAAGCTCCTCTCCGATTCGAGACACTCTAGCAAATGCCTTGGGACCGCACACAACAATCCCTGGATCATTCAAGGCCGGTCCTCTCTTACTTTTGAGGATTGGCAATTCATGAACACACGTTTCCCCGTCCTATAGGACCTATATCTAAGGCGCCTCGCATTCCAACAACCACATAGGTGAAAAGTAGATATAAATGTCAGGGCTGGTAGGTCACTGACACCACCATAGCTAGAAAGAAACGTCATGCACTCCTTGGGTCCTTCTCCCGTTTTTGACTCATACCGGGGTGTGAGGCTCGCGAATCCACGTTATACACAAAGCTACGTCACACAGACCATGCTTTGATCATCAACCACAAGACTTTGCTTTTCAATGGAAGCCTTGATCAATTGCCACTTACGCGTGCCACACTGGCAATTCACTCCATGCGACTGATGTCCATCGATGTACAACCTCTGAGCTCGTACGTCTCAGAGAAGGGCGTTAAGCAAGAGAATAAATTCTCCGCCGCCAAATAGATGTATATTTAATAGAGATCAATCAACACAGAATAAAATCCAATGTCAGACACACTATCCATTTACAAGTTCGTTCTGGGTCTGAACGAAACCGGAGGCACTTTCCTCGCATATCCATCGATCTCCAAGTACGTCTAGACGATCACGAACTGTTTCCCTCATCTTGGGTGTATAGCCCAATCGAGATCATCAGTAATCACCCAAACGATGTGAAGACTTCCGGTCTTCAACCACCGCCTTCATCTTCGACATCTCGTCGAATCGGTTATTCAGAATGGGTATAAACTCGGCCTTTCTGAATAACCCACGTATATGATAAACAAATGTTACACAAACACAACAACGCCTCATTCCAATTCAGAATATTCTTTTATTCACAAAATCACATTCTTAGGGAATAGGTTCCTATTAATTTTATCAAAGATAAATTCTTCTAAATTTATTCTTTAATCTTCCTTTGGATATCATTTCTAACCATATTATGGTTTTCCAAACTAGTCGGGATTAGCGAACCACATCGGAGTAATTATTTATTTTATTTCCCAATCCCAACCTATTCATTCCATGGAGCAAAACTGGTAATACTCCATATCTAACACCACGGTGTTATCGGTAAAGTTAATTACCATTTCACATTCAAATCTAATTAAGGATTTAACTATCGCTTTGGAGTAAAACTGGTGATACTCCATTCTCGATCACTTTTCAGATTTGATAATTTAAATTATCAATTCACTTTCAATCTAATTAAAGATTCATTAAAACTCCACTTAGTTTTAATCGTCTCAAAAATCAATAATCTGTCTTTAACTGGGTTAAAGAACCAATGTCACCTAAAACATGATCCACGATAAAACCCAAATCACATTTGATATTAAATACAAGGCTCTGAATAGAAAATATACCGGCTTATATTCAATATCAAATTCTGAAACCAACAAATATCGTACTGGAAATAACGATATAAACTATATCTTTCAAATTCCCATAACAATATCTGTAAAATCACGGAATCCAACATCGAAATATTCCAACGACAATTTCGATTCAGATCCATTCCAATTCACGTATTGGAAATTCTGGTTATTTTCAAAACCAATTCAAATTCAATTTATTTATTTCAAAAATAAATTAATTTTTAATTCTAGTTCAAAACTAGTTCATCTCGATAAAAATCTATTTTATCTTTTCAAATGTGGAGTTTTTCATCCCAGTTCTTTCCAATTCACATATTATGATTTTACACAAATTATGGATACTTTTAATAATTTTATCAAGGCCCGTACAGTCGATTTCCATCAACGACCATCGAACTGCACTTACAACGACCTATTCCAAATTTGATTTGGACATAATTCCAAATCCAACCGTTAGATTTCAAATTTCTAATATTCATTGGAAAGCTCTTTTCGATACGAACCCAACGGTTCCGGTTTTAGGAGAATCCGACGGTTGGATCTCCCGTAACGTCAATTCGAAGTCAATGGTCGAAATTCACGAACTGCCGCGGCGCGGCGCGTTCTATTCTGGCCAATATATATAAATATATATATTATATATTTCGTCGATTTCCTTTTAAAATGTATTTTATAAATCGTTTTAAATTCGTTTTCAAAACCATTTCAACTCTATGTTCAATTTCAAATCAAAATTGAATATTTCCTATCATTACTATATAAATGATAATATTTTCAAAATGTTATATTTTGAAATTACTACCCTTTTCTATATTCATTATAAACACGAATATAATCGATATAAATATCGTTCACGTCAAAATAGCGCAACTCTAATCAACACGGCTTTATATATTTCAATAAATTCGTTATTCTATTCAACAAATGAATATTTATTCTATTCAACACATGAATCTATATTTCTTTCAACACCTGACTAATCTCAACACATGAGTACTGTCAACACACGACTATTTTTGTTATGTAATATATTTTATAAAATTATGGTATCTATCGTTTGATTTTTAATCAAACTCCAACTGTAAAGTGGTTCTAATCTTAAATGTGATAAAGATGTAAATTTTATTGTTAATATATTTTACTCAACACATGAATATATTCTATTCTTTATTTTCCCGATTGGAATGAGGCCCAATCAACCACCATATAGTGTTAATTATATGGTTTCCATACAACACATGTATATAAATAGCAACGATAAATAATCAACCATCATCCAACGTGCACCACACAACTGCATAAGCATCAAATATAAATAATTAACGCTTACACAGCCTGTCGACCAATCGATCAACATACAATTAAATAATTGGGATTAGTGTACGCCAAATATCATCCCAACACCCGTGTGGGGTTTCAAATCAACAAACACAGATTTTTATTTGTGCAGTTGGGCGATGTGTAAAATTTATCATCCCAATCAATACCAGTCAAATTAGTGTATATAAACAAATCGGCCGATTTGTTTATAAATATTCATTTATTCACATTCACGTTAAAAATTATATTTTTAACGATAATTAATTTATTTCAACCATCTATAATTTATTATCGATTTCACATCAACATCACAAACAAATTTCACAACACATCAAACAAGCATACAAGCCGTCCATGGTCTGTGGACGACGGGTGTCGGGTGCTGCTAAGCACCGTTTGCATCCTAGTATATATATATATATATATAACTAGAAAAAGAAATTTAAAGTGAGAAGTTCTCACCGACTAGCTAAACCAACATCATGACTCTTCTTATGTAGAAGTCATCGCTGTTCTCGCCTTTTGCCACTTTCGTTGCCCGTAGACACTACATATATAAAAATCACATTTTTATATTGTTGTTATGTATAAAAATCAATTTTTTTTTATAATCACTCCATATGGATAAAAATTCTATTTTTACATCGCTACTATATAGATAAAAATTCTATTTTTACACCGCTACTATATAGATAAAAAATTCTATTTTTACACCGCTACTATATAGATAAAATTCTATTTTTACACCGCTACTATATAGATAATAATTCTATTTTTACACCGCTACTATATAGATAAAAAATTCTATTTTTACACCGCTACTATATAGATTAAAATTCTATTCTTACACCGCTGCTACATAGATAAAAATTCTATTTTTACACCGCTACTATATAGATAAAAAAATTCTATTTTTACACCGCTACTATATAGATAAAAAATTCTATTTTTACACCGCAACTATATAGATAAAAATTCTATTTTTTCGAAATAAATAAATCATGGCTATCCTCATATAAAAATCATGTTCTTAACATTTCATTCGTATAAAAAACCATATTTTTTATATCAATCTTTTCATTGTAAAAATCATTTCTTTTGAATGTTAAAAATCATTCCTTTAGAATGCCAATTGCAAATTTAAATCAAATTAAAATAATGAAAAATTTTCAATTAATTACCTCTTTCACTAATCACGTCACGAGGAGGGAATTAATCCCTGTTGTCTTCTCTTTTGCTACCAGGTGCCAAAACCCATCATCCGAACTTCACAGCGTCAATGCTTCCTTCACGAGTCGCCTGAACCTAATCGGCGGTGTCCCCTCTACGCGTCAGAGCGCCTCCTGCCTATGCCAGTCGCGGTGGCGCGCTCGAGGTTAACAGAAAAAGGGCTCACGGCTTCTTCGATTGGGATTGGGGTGCTGGCGATTTTTAGGTGGAGGAGGGGATCGATGGTCGTTGAGGGGGGGGAGGTGCTGGCGGTGGGGACGGTGACTAAGCGCGGCGGTTGAAGGGGGGTGGCTCGGTGGGGGTCTCATCGATGGGGTTAGGCGTGGGGCTTCTTCGATGTAGCGAAGGTGGGAGCGGCGGAGGAAGGTCGGAGTGGTCTGATGGGTGGAGGCGACGGAGCGGCGGCGGTGGCGTGAAGCTGGAGCGCGATCTCGTCGTTGTCAAGGTTTTTTTCTTTTCTCTAGATCCGCAATGAACGGGGGAGAAAGGAGTGGGAGGGGGTTTAATGTAAATTTATATATTTATTATATTATTTATTTTCTATTTAATTCCAAATAGTTGACTTTCCATTTGTGTTCAGAATCGAGTCCAACGACTGTCGTCCATAGCTAATTACCCCCATTTCGAACACAATGGGATATGTCCGGTAAGTTTATTCGACTGTTTCGATCAGTTTTGATTTAAATTAAAATATAAATCTTTATATATTAAATTTAAACGCACATTTCAAATTACCGGGGCCACACACTAACTCGAAAAATTCCAGAAAAATTATTTCTAGCTTCGTATTGACGATACGACCCTAATGAAACCAATTTCGTCAAATTCTGAGACCGTTTGAAAAATGGCCATTTTCCAGTCGATTAAAATCAACTGAAACTGGTCAAATGCATTTTCCTTTTCCACGCTCACATATTGATTCGAAAAATTATGAAAATTGAAATCTACCAATAACATGACATCCCGGATCCAACAAAAGTGGTCTCGTCGAAAACCGAGGTCGTTTGCCAAATTTCTATTTTTAAGGGCCTGAATTCCATAGCGACTATTCTGGAATTTCAACTGGACATATCTTTTGATCCCCGCTATGAAATTTTGATTTTTCAGGTTCGTTGGAAAGCTATTCGCAATTAGATTCCATTACTTTGGTTTCGCTAAAATCCAGTTTGTTTTGCACCCGGAACATTCAATTGAAATTTGAAATCGAATTATCGAACTACCGCGCCATTTTCAATTCCTTTTATAATTATATATAATTATTTATATTCTAACGATGATCTATATAACTATACACGTTCTATTCCTATTAAAAATAAATTTCTCGTCATATTATTTAAAATAATCCATTTTAAATGTTCAAAATTCGCTGAAATTGCCAAAATAAAAATTTTAAATTGGCTCGCATTTCCGGGTTGTTACAATAAATATACTCAAACACATGTAATTAGATTTCAATTTACAAAACAAGATTTGTTTTCAATTTTATTTTAAAAATAACACTCTTTGGACTCATTGTAGGATACTGCTAATCCAATCTCTAACAAGTCATTTTCATTGGATATTACTAATCCAATCTCTGATGAATTATTATTTTTGGTTCTAATATGCCTTGTTTTCGAGCTCTGTAAACCAAAGCTCTGATACCATATGTGACAACCTGAACTTCCCCGATCACCGAAGAGAAGAGAAAGAACAGATTGCTTTGAGAACACGACAAACCAGAACACAAACAGAAGAACATTTCATCGCTATTACAAAAATTCCATGAGAATACAAGAATATAAACGAGTACGAATAAATCATATACATTTGATAAATATCAGAGATTTAAATTACATCTAAATACATAGCATTGGAAAAATAATAGAAAACACAACTGAAAGAAATACACGGATACAGAGCTTTCCGAGTATCATTCCAGCTGTAAACCAGGATCCTATGAATATAAATCTGCAAAACCCAACTACTAGCTGCCCGTGCGGAAAATAAGGGCACCCAGAGTTTAGGTTAAAACAATAAATTCCAGGTCAGTCATGCGACTGGTGTGAGAACTAAAACAGTTATTAATTTGGTTTTTAAAGTTAGGTAATCAAGGGACCACGTCGTATATCATGGAACGGGTTTTTACCCCAAGAATACAATTGCATAAAAAACAGCACAATGCTAAACAAAGAACAATGAAGCTATTATACGACCCAGGACCCATCACATAATGCAACGCAAGCCGGAGGATGGGTTTTACCCTATAATAGCCAAATAATGCTTGGTACGTGAAATTTCATATTTTATTATTACTGTAAGTGAAGAAATCAACTTCAAATATAAATGTATCAATCATAGACGGCATGTGTACCATCTATTATGTCGCCGTACTAGTTCTACAATTAAAACCGAAATGTCACGTATTGGAAATTTGGATTCCATCATGAGTCTAGGCAAGGGATATACTCCTTTCCGCTTCGAGACACCCTAGAAAATGCCTTGGGACTACACACTCTGGGTAAACCCTAGATCCACCAAGGCCAGTCCACACTTACGTTAGTGAATTGGCAATTCCTGAACACACGTTTATCGGTCCTAACAGACCTATCCATTGGCTCCGTAGAGACCGATATGTCCAAGGCTCCTCGCAATCCAACAACCATATCGGTAAAAATAGTATAAATGTCAGGGTATGTAAACGCTGACACCACCCATAGCTAGAAAGAAACGTCATGTTCTCCCTGGGTCCCTTATCCCGTTTTTAACTCATACCGAGGTGCGAGGCTCGCGAATCAACGCTATACACAAAGCAATGCTATATTAAAGTTGTGCTTTGATCATCAACCACAAGACTCTTCTTTTCAATAAAAGCCTTGATCACTGCATCTCAGCATGCCACACAGGCAATTCATGCCATGCGATTGATATCTATCGATATATAACCTATGAGCTCGTACATCTCATAGAAGGGCGTTAAGAAAGAGAATAAATACTTCGCCGCCAAACAGATATATATTTAATAGAAATCATTCAACACAGAATAAAATCCAATGTCAGACCCACAGTCCATTTACAAGTTCTTTCTGGGTCTGAATGAAACCGGAAGCACCATATTCCTCGTCCTGTGTGCCCAATGCAGGAGAGAGGCCCTCGCATATCCGTCGATCTCCAAGTACGTCTGGACGATCACCACTTATTACCTTGTCTTGGGTGTACAGCCCAATCAAGACATCAGTAATCATCCAAACGATATGAAGACCTCCGGTCTTCAACCATCGTCTTCATCGTTGACTTAGCGTCGAATCAGTTATTCAGAATGGGTAAAAAGCAGGCCTTTCCGAATAACTCGCGTATATAGTATAATCAAGTGATATAAACACAACATACGCCTCATTCCAATCCAGAATATTCCTTATTCAAATATTCTCATCATTAGGGAAAGGTTCCCATTAATTTTATCAAAGATAAATTCTTTTAAATTTATTCTTTAATCTTCCTTTGGATATCATTTCAAACCATATTAAGGTTTATCCAAAATAGTCGGGATTAGAGAACCACACCGAAGTAATCATTTAATTTATTTCTCAATCCCAACCTATTCATCCCATGGAGCAAAACTGGTGCTACTCCATATCTAACACCATGGTGTTATCGGTAAATATTAATTACCATTTCACGTTCAAATCTAATTTAAGATTTAACTATCGCTCGGAGCAAAACTGGTGATACTCCGTTCTTGATCATTTCATTCTAATTAAAGATTCATTCGAACTCCATTTAGTTTTAATCTTCCCAAAAGTCAATATTAATGATTATATAACTTGGGAAATCATATCCTTTTAACTGGGTTAAAGAACCAATGTCATTTAAAACACGGTTCACGATAAACCCAAAATCACATTCCATTCCATCAGTCTCTAACCGTAAATTAATAAGAGAACAATTCCCTAAATATTAATTCCGAAGGTCGAAACCAACATCAGATCAATACCCAGGAAACCACTCAACTTAGCTAATCCCTAGTTGGTTTCTAATTTTCTTAACTCCATTGGGTTTAAGAACAGTACTATTAAAGATACCATTCACGACAAACCCAAAATTCAATTCAATTCAATTCCAACTAAATATTAATTAATTGGAAAACTTTACTTTGGAAAATTCCCATTCAATCTTAAATAAAGATTTATATATTCCAAATCACATTACACTGTAAATTGGGTTAAAGAACGAATGTCTTTAAAAACACAGTTTACGATAAACCTAATTCACATACCATTTCGATTCCAATTAAATGTTAATTAATTGGTAATTCTTCTTTAAATCTTAATTAAAAGATTTATTCTTTTCACAAGAGGTTTAAGAACAGTGTTAATGAAGACACCGATAACGACAAACCCAAAATCCCATTTGAAATTAAATACAAGGCTCTGAATAGAAAATATATCGGCTTATATTCAATATCAAATTCTAAAATCAACAAATATCGTATTGGAATAACGATATATATATCGTCCAAATTCCTCCACAATATCTGTATATTCACGAAATCCAATATCGAAATATTCCGAAGATAATTTCGATTCAAATCCATTCCAATTCATATATTGGAAATTCCGGTTATTTTTAAAACCATTTCAAATCCAATTTATTTATTTAAAAATATTGGATTATAATTCTCATTTATAACTATTTCATTTCGATAAAAATATATTTTTATCTTTTCAAATATGGAATTTTTCATCCCAATTCTTTCCAAATCATATTTTATGATTTCACACTAATTATTAATATTTTTAATATTTTTAATAATTTTATCATTGCCCATACAGTCGATTTCCATAAACGGTCATAGAACTTCACTTACAGCGACCTTTTCCAAATTAAATTTGGACATAATTCCAAATTCACCTGTTAGATTTCGAATTTCTCATATTCGTTGGAAAGCCCTTTCGGTATGAACCCAACGGTCCCGGTTTCAGGAGAATCCGACGGTCGGATCTCCCGTAACGTCAATTCGAAGTCAATGGTCGAAATTCACGAACTACCGCGTCGCGTTCTATTCAGGCCATTATATATATATATATATATATATATATATATATATTTCGTCGATTTCCATTCAAAACGTATTTTATAAATCATTTTAAATTCGTTTTAAAAACAATTTCAACTTCATATTCAATTTTAAATCAAAATTGAATATTCCATATCATTAATATATAAATGATAATATTTTCAAAATATCAGAATTTGAAATCGCTTCTTTTTCAATATTCATTATAAAAATGAATAAAATTGATATAAATATCGTTCGTGTCAAAATGGCGCATATCTAATCAACACGACTTTATATATATTTTAATATTTTCGTGTCCATCCCAAATCGGACATCAAAATCATATTTTGATCTTTGATTTAATATTATTTTAAAATATTCATTATTTTAAAATATTCATTATTTTTAAAATATTCATTCTTTTTGAACTGGAATCAGACACAGTTAATTACCATATAATGTTATTTATATGTATTTCATATACATGTGTATATAACAACAATGATAAACAATCAACCATCATCCAGAGTGCATTCTACACTGCATAAGCATTAAATATAAATATTTAACACTTACAACAGCCCGTCAACCAATTGATTGACATACAGCTAATTATTTGGACTAGCGTATGTCATGTATCATCCCAATACCCATGTGGGGTTTCAACCAACAAACGCTAAATATTATTTTTGCAGTTGGGCGATGTGTAAAATATATTGTCCCAATCAATATCAGTCAAATGAGTGTACATAAAAAAATCATCCGATTTGTAAATGAATATTTATTTTATTCGTTACATGTTATAAATTATATTTTTAATGATAAAATATTTATTTCAACACATGAATATTTTATATAGTTCATTTATACAATAAAAATGAAATTTTTATTGTTCTAATATATTTTAAAAAAAATTGGCGGCATAACGGCGCGATACTAGAACCGGGATAAGGTCTAGCCTTATCCATTGCCTAATAATGGCTCGCGCCATACACAAACCAAATCTAATCAATTCATTTCACACCCCAAACCAAATTCAAAAAAATATATCAACCAAATCAAACAAGTTGTCCATGGTTTGTGGACGACGGGGAGCAGTTCATATATGCAGTTATAAAATAAATAACTATATAAGAAAATATGGTGAGGAGTTTTCACCTTGGGGTTCCACTCTGCCAGTTCTTTATTTCTGAACTGTTTTGATTTAGTTCTGCTTCCAATCAGTTTCATCACCAACAGTTTCACACGATCTTCATATTGAAAACCACATTGTTATTATTGTCTATCCGTATAAAAATCACATTTTTAGCACGAAGATTCTCATATTTTTATATCGCTGAAAATCGCATCTTTATATTTTGTTTAAAATCGTATCTTTATATTTTGTTTAAAATCGTATCTTTTCATTTCTAAAAATTGAATCTTTCCTAATTAAAAATCAAATTTTTTTTCAAGCAATCCATATAAAAATCATATTTTGAACCGCTACTTCTATGAATAAAAATCATATTTTTAAACCGCTACTTCTATGAATTAAAATCATATTTTTATTCTAAAACCATTCAAATAAAAATGAAATCTTTATTCTAAAACCATTCAAATAAAAATGAAATGTTTATTCTAAAACCATTCAAATAAAAATGAAACTTTATTCCAAAGTTATACATAATAAAAAGAACATTTTTATTTAAATATTACTTTATAAATTAGAAATAAAATCTTTTAATAAATAAAAGAAATAAATAAATTAAAAGCTTACAACGTCTTCGATTGGAGGGGGTTTCACCGTCGACGGTCAAAGGTGGGGGAGGCTCGCCGGGGTGCGTGCAGGCGGCTGTGGATGGTTGGGCGTTGGACTTGGGTGGAATGGTGCCATGGTTTTAAATTTGAGAAGGGGAGGAGAGAGAAGAGGGGCGATGGCTTTGGGGATTGTCGGAGGCGGCGGCTTCGCTGGGGAGGTGCGGCGATCGGCTAACGGTGGTGGCGGTGGAGGGAAAAGGTGGCGACGGGTTGAAAGGATCGGGGTATTTTTTATTTTCATCTCGAATTGGATCTGAACGTGGAGAGAGAAGAAGGGCAAGGTTTTAAATATATAAATAATTTAATAATTTAATATTATTTTTCCATAAAAAGTTGACTATATATACGAACTCTAAATGAGACCCACCAACTATCCCCCTTAGCTAATTTCCCCAATTCCGAACACAATGGGATACGTTTTGTAACCCAATTCGGCTGTTACGATCATTTTTTATCAAATTCAAAATATCAATCAGTATATACTGAATTTGAACGTTCATTTTAATTTACCAGGGACACATACTGACTCTAAAAATTCCAGAAAAATTATTTCTAGCTTTGTTTTGACGATACGGTCCTAAAAAAACTAATTTCGTCGAATTCTGAGACCGTTTGAAAAATGGTCTTTTCTGGCCGATCCAAATTGACTGAAATTGTCAAAACACGTTTTCTTTTTCCACGCTGACATATTAAACCCAAAATTATGAATTTTGGAATCTAGCAATAATATGACATTCCAGATCCAACAAAAGTGGTTTCGTCGAAAACAGAGGTCGTTTGCAAAATGGCTATTTTTAAGGGCCATATATATATATATTAAAAAATATATATAAATTCCACAGCGACTTTTCTGAATTTTAAACTGGACATAACTTTTAATTTTTAAAATGAAGTCTCTGTTTCTTACATCTTTAGAAAGATTTCGTTAAACAAATTCAAATATTTCTTGTTTCGTCCAATTCTGACTTATAACGAATTCTGTATATTCAATTGAAATTAGAAATCGAATTTTCGAACTGCCGCGCCTTTTCAGGCTCGTTTTATTATTAAAATAAATTTATACATTCTAACTTTGTCAAAATTAAATATTTCGTCATTATTATTTAAAATAAATCATTTTAAATATTTTAAATCCATTAAAATAACCAAAATAAAAATTTTAAATTGGTTCTGATTTTCCGAGTTGTTACAATCTCCCGCACTTAAAATCTTTTCGTCCTCAAAAAGGAACGTAGCTGAAAGTTGTTTTACTAATCAACTCAACTTTCTTTCTGGCTTTCATTCTTCAAAATTTCAGTTTCCAAGAATTTTATAATTTTCCAAAAATTTGACAAACACACTAAATTTTCGAAAAATTTCGCCATAACCTCCTTTGTATGGAGAGGGGTTTGGAAATTTATTGGGCCGTATTAGGCACCCAATAAATCCTAAAAATCGTACACATATTTATAGTGATATATTCTTGTGTCCATAGGGGAGTTTGTATAGATCATAACTCCAGAGAATAAATTCTCTTTACCATATAAATAGTTTTTGTGCCTTACCAACTAGAGAGACGTGATTATTGTCAACTCCAGACCCGTGTGGGGTTTTTTTTAATCTGGCAATTTTACAGTTATAGTTTATATAGTCCATATCAGTCTTTGGTCCAACCTGAAATATAGTCATTGCCATACAAACCTCTCGCTTGTATGGTAAATCTTCAACCTCATCGCATAAGCTCGAAATGCATATATGGTATATGATAGAGTATGCTATCTTCACGTAGTATGCCATATAGTGTAGTTCAAAATTAATTGTTACTATCCTATGGCGACGTTTATAATCTCACACAGAACATCCAGCACTCATCATCCAATGGCATTTATAGTAGTTTGTATAATAAATAAAATTGCGCATCCAACTTATTAAGGTTTACCTATTTGTCGGGCACGCAAATAAATTCTTTACTCAACCGCAAATCCATTTACCTGTTTAACAATGTGTATATATATGAATATCTAAGCTAAAAATAATATTTTTCGCGAACAAACGTCTATTTCACCACACAACTACTTTTAGCACTTCATATACATGATAAAAATGTTAATTTTATCACTTTAAGATTTTAATTCGATTTGGATAATGGTTCAAAATTTTAATTGATCAAACCAATAATCATACAACACAACCAGCAATCATTTAGTTGGTTAATATTTCAATCATATAACTTTGATATAAATATTAAAAAATCATATTTTTGATGCCAATTAACAACAATAAGCCCTGTCTAGTTTTGGTTCTCACACCAGTCAATTGGAAATATATAGATATCCCACTTTCGAAACTCGAACATAAACTCTGATGATGACATGCCTTCATCAGAATCATCTCCGAGCGACTAGATTGTGATTCTATATATATCCAATATATTAAAACTTCGAATATACGTCCATGACGCGTATACGCAAAATCTTCATATACTAAATTGTCTAAATCAATATAAAATAAATATACCTAAATACGTGTAATTAGATTTCAATTTTCAAAAAAAGAATTGTTTTCAATTTTATTTTAAAAATAACACTCTTCGGACTCATTCTGGGATACTACTGATCCTATCTCTAACGAGTCATTCTCATTGGATATTACTAATCCAATCTCTGATGAATTCTTTTGTTTGGTTCTAGTATGCCCTATTTTTGAGCTCTGTAAACCAAAGCTCTGATACCAGATGTGACGAGCCGAATTTCCCCGATTACCGAAGAGAAGAGAAAGAACGTATTGCTTTGAGAACATGACAAATCAGAACACAAACAGAAGAACATTTCATTTCTATTACAACAATTCCATCAGAATACAAGAATATAACAGAGTATGAATAAATCATATACATTTGGTAAACATAAGAGATTTAAATTACATTTAAATACATAGCAGTGGAAAAATAATAGAAAACACAACTGAAAGAAATACACGGATACAGAGCTTTCCGAGTATCAATCCAGCTGTAAACCAAGATCCTATGAATATAACTCTGCAAAACCCAACTACTAGCTACCGATGCTGAAAATAAGGGCACCCAGAGTTTATGTTAAAACAATAAACCCAGGTCAGTCATATGACTGGTGTGAGAACTAAAACAATTATTAATTTGGTTTTTTAGAGTTAGGTAAATCAAGGGACCATGCCGTATATCACGGAACGAATTTTTACCCCAAGAATACTAGTGCATAAACAAACAGCGCAATGCTAAATAAAGAACAATGAAGCCATTATAAGACCCAGATCCCATCACACAATGCAACGCAAGCTGGAGGAAGGGGTTTTACCTTACAATAGCCAAATAATGCTTAGCACGTGAAATTTCATATTTTATTATCACTATAAGTGAAGAAATCAACTTCAAATATAAATGTATCAATCATAGACGGCATGGGTACCATCTATCATGTCGCCATACTACTTCTACAATATAAACCGAAATGTCACGTATTGGAAATTTGGATTCCATCATGAGTCTACGCAAGGGATGTACCCCTTTCCGCCATGAGACACTCTAGCAAATGCCTCGGGACTACGTACTCTGGGTAACACCTGGATCCTCCTAGGCCGGTCCATACTTATGTTAATGGATTGGCAATTCCTGAACACACGTTTCCCGGTCCTAACAGAACTATCCATCGGCTCCGTAGAGACCGATATATCCGAGGCGCCTCGCAATCTAACAACCACATAGGTAAAAATAATATAAATGTCAGGGCTTGTAAACGCGAGCACCACCCATAGCTAGAAAGAAACGTCATGTTCTCCTTAGGTCCCTTATCCCGTTTTTAACTCATACCAAGGTGTGAGGCTGGCGAATCAACGCTATACACAAAGCGGCGCTATATTAAAGTTGTGCTTTGATCATCAACCACAAGACTCTATTTTTCAACAAAAGCCTTGATCACTGCATCTCAGCATGCCACACAGGCAATTCATGCCATGCGACTAATATCTATCGATATATAACCTTTGAGCTTGTACATCTCAGAAAAGGGCGTTAAGCAAGAGAATAAATTCTCTACCGCCAAAAAGATATATATAATAGAAATCAATCAACATAGAATAAAATCCAATGTCAAACACACGGTCCATTTACAAGTTCGTTCTGGGTCTGAACGAAATCGGAGGCACCTTATTCCTCGTCCCGATACAAGAGAGAGGCCCTCGCATATCCGTCGGTCTCCAATTACGTCTGGACGATCACCACTTATTACCTCGTCTTGGGCGTACAACCCAATCAAGACATCAGTAGTCATCCAAACGATGTGAACACCTCCAGTCTTCAACCACTGTCTTCATCGTCGACTTATCGTCGAATCAGTTATTCAGAATGGGTATAATCCTGGCCTTTCTGAATAACTCGTGTATATAATATAATCCAGTGATATAAACACAACATATGCCTCATTCCAATCCAGAATATTCTTTATTCAAATATTCTCATCCTTAGGGAAAGGTTCCCATTAATTTTATCAAAGATAAATTCTTTTAAATTTATTATTTAATCTTCCTTTGGATATCATTTCAAACCATATTAAGGTTTATCCAAACTAGTCAGGATTAGAGAACCACACCGAAGTAATCATTTATTTTATTTCCCAGTCCCAACCTATTCATCCCATGGAGCAAAACTAGCGGTACTCCATATCTAACACTACAGTGTTATCGGTAAATATTAACTACCATTTCACGTTCAAATCTAATTAAAGATTTAACTATCGCTCGGAGCAAAACTGGTGATACTCCGTTCTCGATCATTTCAATCTAATTAAAGATTCATTCAAACTCCATTTAGTTTTAATCTTCCCAAAAATCAATATTAATGATTATATAACTTGGGAAATCATATCCTGTCTTTAACTGCGTTAAAGAATCAATGTCATTTAAAACACGGTTCACGATAAACCCAAAATCACACTCCATTCCATCAGTCTCTAACCGTAAATTAGTAAGATAACAATTCCCTAAATATTAATCCGTAGGCCGAAACCAACATCAGATCAATACCCAGGAAACCATTCAACTTAGCTAATCTCTAGTTGGTTTCTAATTTTCTTAACTCCATTGGGTTTAAGAATAGTATTATTAAAGATACCATTCACGACAAACCCAAAATTCAATTCAATTCAATTTGAATTAAATATTAATTAATTGAAAAACTTTACTTTGGAAAATTGCCATCCAATCTTAAATAAAGATTTATATATTCCAAATCACATTACGCTGTAAATTGGGTTAAAGAACGAATGTCGTTAAAAACACAGTTCACGATAAACCCAATTCACATCCTATTTCGATTTCAATTGAATGTTAATTAATTGGTAATTCTTCTTTAAATCTTAATTAAAGGATTTATTCTTTTCACATGGGGTTTAAGAACAGTGTTAGCGAAGACACCATTCACGACAAACCCAAAATCCCACTTGATATTAAATACAGGGCTCTGAATAGAAAATATATCGGCTTATATTCAATATCAAAATCTGAAATCAACAAATATCGTATTGGAATAACGATATATACACCTTCCAAATCCCTCCACAATATCCGTATAATCACGGAATCCAATATCGAAATATTCCGAAGATAATTTCGATTCAAATCCATTCCAATTCGTATATTGAAAATTCCGGTTAATTTTAAAACTATTTCAAATCCAATTTATTTATTTAAAAATATTGGATTATAAGTCTAGTTCATAACTAGT
Organism: Allium sativum; assembly: GCA_030737875.1. Lineage (NCBI taxonomy): Eukaryota > Viridiplantae > Streptophyta > Magnoliopsida > Asparagales > Amaryllidaceae > Allium > Allium sativum. Next base: position 377,359,794 of record CM060922.1, read on the forward strand.
TCATTTCGATAAAAATATTGTTTTATCTTTTCAAATACGGAATTTTTCATTCCAATTCTTTCCAAATCATATATTATGATTTTACACAAATTATTAATATTTTAATAATTTTATCAAGGCCCGTATAGTCCGTGTGAACATTCCTCTTTTAGACACAATTGAACAAATTCCTCAATATGCCAAATGTCTTAAGGAATTGTGCACACAAAAACGTGCGACTAATGTCCCAAAAACCGCCTTTCTAACTACGAATACAAGCTCTGTTCTTTCAAATCTTGCCCCAGTCAAGTACAAAGACCCTGGCTGCCCTACGATTGATTGCAAAATTGGAAACACCCATATCTCTCGTGCCCTACTCGACCTTGGTGCCAGTGTCAATCTTCTCCCTTATACTGTTTATTGTCAACTTGGGTTAGGGTAAATTAAACCAACAAACATCACTCTTCAGTTAGCCGATCGATCTGTCAAAAAGTCATTGGGAATTATCGAAGATGTCTTGATACAGATCGAACAGTTTTACTTCCCTGTCGATTTCATAGTTTTAGAAATAGAGCCTGTCTCAAATCCCAATGTTCAAATACCATTGATTTTAGGACGACCCTTCTTAGCAACCTCAAATGCTGTCATTAATTGTAGGAACGGTCAACTTCGACTTTCCTTCGGGCACCAAACCATTGAGCTAAACATCTTCAATCTCAACAAACAACCTAGGGATTTTGAGACCGATGAAATTGACATGATTCAAACCATAGTTGACGAAACCTCTAATGACACTTCTGAAGCCTTGAAAATGTGTTTGGAACATTTCGACTCCGATTTCAACGAACTTGAATACATTTCTGAACTGAATGAATTTCTTGAATTAAATCCTTCGTCTTCTGAATCTAACCAAGGAATGTTAACCAATTTTAACATTCAAGAACATCCTAAGTTAGATCTCAAACCCTTGCCACAAGACCTTAAGTATGCATACTTAGACTCCTCAGAAACTCTTCCCGTAATCTTGGCCTCTGATCTTACCGAGGACCAAGAAGAAAAACTCTTAGAAATTTTGCGGGAAAATAAAGACGCCTTGGGGTGGGAACTGAGCGATATAAAAGGAATTAGCCCGTCAATTATGGAACATCGTATACATTTAGTTGATGAGGCTAAACCCATCCGTGAGGCTCAAAGGCGATTAAACCCAAACATGAGAGAAGTGGTCAAGGAGGAGATAATCAAATGTCTAGACAATAACATCATCTATCCCATCTCTGATAGTACCTGGGTGAGTCCGGTACAAGTCGTACCAAAGAAATCGGGAGTCACAGTGATCAAAAATGAAAGTAATGAGCTCGTCCCAACAAAAATCAAAACAAAATGGCGTGTGTGTATCGACTATCGAAAGCTCAACTTAGCCACACGAAAAGACCATTTTCCCTTACCTTTTATTGACCAAATGCTCGAACACTTAGCGGGTCATGAGTACTATTGTTTTCTCGATGGATACTCTGGCTATAACCAAATCCCTGTTGCTTTAGAGGATCAACATAAGACCACCTTTACTTGTCCCTTTGGAACCTTTGCTTATCGTCGCATGCCTTTTGGTCTTTGTAATGCCCCCGTAACTTTCCAAAGGTGTATGATGAGTATTTTCTCTGATATGGTGGAAGAATTTCTGGAAATATTCATGGATGGTTTTTCAATCTATGGATCATCTTTTTCCCAATGCCTCACTCATTTAGAACTCGCCCTAAAACGTTGTAAGGAAAAATCACTCGTGCTTAATTGGGAAAAATGTCACTTCATGGTAAAAAGGGGGATAGTTCTAGGTCATGTCGTCTCCAAAGATGGCCTCGAAATCGATAAATCTAAAATTGATTTGATTGCTAATCTGCCTCCTCCTAAGTCTGTTAAAGATGTTCGTTCATTTCTTGGCCATGCGGGATTCTATAGAAGATTCATTAAGGATTTCTCGAAAATTTCAAAACCTCTCTCAAATTTACTTGCCAAAGACGTTAAGTTCGAATTCTCCAATGACTGCAAAACACCTTTTGAAACTCTTAAGTCAATCTTGACCACAGCTCCCATCATTCAACCTCCTGATTGGACTCAGTCCTTTGAACTTATGAGCGACGCTTCTGACTTTGCAATTGGAGCCATCTTAGGTCAGCGTATCGATAAACTCCCTCGAGTCATTTATTACGCTAGCAAAACCTTAAACGAGGCCCAATTGAATTACTCAACTATTGAAAAGGAGTTTTTGGCAGTTGTCTTCGCTCTTGAGAAATTCAGACCATATCTCATAGGATCCAAAGTCATAGTTTACACTGATCATGCTGCCCTACGATATTTGCTTTCTAAGAAGGATGCTAAGGCCCGCTTGATTCGTTGGATCCTTCTTCTTCAAGAATTTGATATAGAAATACGAGATAAAAAGGGTTCTGAAAATGTTGTAGCTGATCATCTCTCTCGAATTGTGCACGAAAATGTTGACGACACCCAAATCGATGACTATTTTCCTGACGAACAAATTCCTTCCATTTCCAACACCCCTTGGTACGCTGACATTGTGAATTATCTTGTCACACAGCAAACACCCGCTGAATGGCCGAAACAAGATAAACAAAAATTTCTCTCGAAAGTTCGAAACTTCTATTGGCACGACCCATATCTTTTCAAGTACTGTCCAGACCAAATCATTCGAAGGTGTGTGCCCGATCATGAACACCAAAGTATTCTCTCCTTCTCACATGACCATGCTTGTGGCGGTCATTTTGGAGCAAGAAAAACTGCTGCAAAAGTTTTGCAAAGTGGTTTTTATTGGCCCATACTCTTCCATGACGCGCATTCGAATTTTGCTCTAAATGTGATCGATGTCAAAGAACGGGTCGAATTACTAAGCGAAACATGATGCCTCTCAATCACATTTTAGTGATTGAGTTACTCGATGTTTGGGGCATCGATTTCATGGGACCTTTCCCTAACTCGTTTGGGAATCTGTACATCTTGCTTGCGGTAGATTATGTCTCAAAATGGGTTGAAGCCATTCCGACCAAAACCAACGACAACAAGGTTGTTGTTAAATTCCTCAAAGAAAACATCTTTTCGCGCTTTGGCACACCTCGAGCTATCATTAGCGATAATGGAACTCACTTCTGTAATCGTGCTTTTGAATCCTTGCTCAAGAAATACTCAACACACACAAGCTATCGACCCCTTACCATCCACAAACTAGTGGGCAAGTAGAAGTTTCCAATAGACAAATCAAACAAATTCTTGAGAAAACCGTGAATTCCAATAGAAAAGATTGGTCCTTAAAACTGATTGATGCACTTTGGGCTTTTCGCATTGCTTATAAAACCAATCTAGGGATGTCACCATATCGATTAGTCTTTGGAAAGGCCGGTCACTTACCTCTTGAATTAGAGCATCGTGCTCTTTGGGCCATAAAATTTTTGAATTTTGACTTAGAGAAAGCCGGCTCACATAGGAAGTTACAAATTTATGAATTAGAGGAATTAAGAAATGAGGCGTATGAAAATGCGAAAATCTACAAAGAAAGAACCAAAGCCCAACATGACAAAAACATACTTCGTAAGGAATTCAACGTAGGTCAAAAAGTTCTTTTATACGACTCTCAACTTCACTTGTTTCTAGGAAAACTCAGATCTCGATGGACTGGACCTTATGTTGTGAAAACAGCATATCCTCATGGAGCAGTTGAAATTGAAAATCCTAGGGATGGAAAAGTCTTCAAAGTAAACGGTCAACGACTGAAACCATTTTTAGAATTCGAGCAATATGACGAAGATGACCTTATCGATCTTCATGAGCCTGATCATCCTCCGTGAAATCAGGTGGTACACGTTCTTTTTCTTTTATTTTTCTTTTTCATTTTTTTTATTATTTTTGTTTTTCTGCCATTTTGGTCTGCATACCTTAGACAGTTGGGACACTATCTCAATCTAGTGTGGGGGAGTCAAGTCTGCATCACATCTTCTCCATTTTTGTTAAAAAACACACAATCACACCAATACGACTCATTTTAGAGTGATACCACGAGATAAGTTTACAACTTTTAGTCAGTTGATAGTATTTTTTTCTCTCAACTTAGATCAAATAAAGAAATATAATGAAAAGTTTAATTTTGAGGGATAATAGTGTAACCGGTACATAGGGAGATTCTTAGGTGATGGCCATGAAATCTATTCTATATTGTAGTCTTTGTTTAAATAAGTGGAGGACTTAAAATACTTATATTGGCTTTTCGAATCTTTAAAACTAAGTTGTGTTAAGTTGAATTCGCGTAACTCTCTTTTGTGCTTATATTTTCAATAATAATAATAATAGTAATCCAAGGGTATCCAACATTGCTTGTATATCAAGCGTTGGTGTGCAAACCCGCCAAGCTCTATCCGACATGTTGTTGATAAAGTCAGCATTGGAATATCTTGGTCTCATTTTATGAGATTGGACACCTAAGGATTACCGACACGTTGTTGACAAAGTCAAAGTCGGCCTGCACAATCCGCCAAGCTCTTTACCCACTCTCCGTTAGTCCGCGAGGCAGTGCATGGGTGGTAAACCTTGGTCTTCTAAGCTAGGTGTATGTACTTAATCATAAATTTTAAAATTTTATAGATAAAGAATAAGCGATGATGCCCAAACACTTCTTGACCTTATTGATTTGACTAGCCATACATGAGAAAATAATAATACCACTTTACAAACTGTGCCAAACAAACTAAGAATTTATTTCATGGCTGCACTATGTTATCGACCGAACTAACTGGCCAAACTGGAATTTAACATCTGAAAACTTGATTTATATTGAAAATTTGTGACAAGTTGAGGTATCTAAAATAAAATCAACTGACTAGAAATTGTTAACTTAATTTGTTGTACCACTTTCCTGAAGCAAGTCGTGTTGTCATTCTTGTTTTCTTTGTTTTCTGTATATAACCATTGCATTCATATAGTTACATTAGATCCACACATATGCATTTAGATTTTGTGGGTAGCATCCGCTGAAAACCCTCACGAGACACTACTCGTCCTACTAGGGACACCTAGAGGTTTAACGGCTTGTTGCATACGCTCAATGCAATCGTGTTTCCTACGAAAATGTGACCTATCTAGTTAGTTTTTCATTTTCTTTTTACTCGAGGACGAGTAAAAGATAAGTGTGGGGGTATTTGATTAACATAGAAATCTGTTTATTTTATGCTCTTATATTTTATCTTTTGTAAATAAATAAATGATACTTTGGGTACTTTTATGTGTTTTTACAGGTTGTCAAGAAATGCCTCCTTCGTTTCAAATTAAAGGCCAACTACAAATAAAAAGCTACTTCCCAGTATTAAAGCCATCTCAATTACAAAAGACGTTGTAGCTCACTGGTAAATGCATAGAGATTTGTACTGAGAGACCTGAGTTCGATCCCCGTCAAGCTCACTTTTTGCCAAAGAACGGAACTTTCACACTGCCCCTTGCTATGAAGAATATATTAATTAGTGTTATATTATATATATACATATTCATGTGTATGTATGATATTCACTAATAGACATTTCAGGAGTAGTCATGGAAATCAATTCAGAACATTCATTTTTCAATTTCCAATATTAGAAGAATTTCTGATTGATTTATTGCCAAGACAAGATCAATTTTGAAGATTTTATCCTTTGTTGCCTTTGGAGTCTAATGAGTTCCCTTATTTGGAAGAATTAATCACATGGAATCTGCTCATCAATCAATCAATCAATTTGCTACATGGAAGATAGGAAGATTTGGAAGATATTCACCATGTTTTGCTTTCCAATCAAGCTTGGGCAAGGAAGGCAAGAGATATAATGGATGATGAGGCCCAATTATTCATAGACTTAATTAGGGTTTCCAGTTCACCTATAAAAGCACATGTACATCCCATTGTAAAGATCTGCATTATTCTGTATTCTCTTCTCCATTAATAAAAGTTCTTCTTCTTTTTTAATATTTCTGCATTTTTCTTTCTTAGCAATCGGTGTTGTCTTCACAATTAGTTGTGGAAGAGCACCAATTGTATTTTACATTTTTTGTTAGTGATTAGTCGTTTGATTAGTTTCAACGACAATCCTAATTTACTTTTTGTTGTTCTTCTTTTCCTGCAATTTTATTTTCTGCATTTTATTTCTGTTTTGCATTTTAATTTCCAATTGATAGTTGTGATTTGATCGTCGGTTCAATTAGATTTGTTCTGAATCGGATCGCAGTTTCAATTTTTATTGTTTTCAAAAACCAACCTGGAAAATCGTCTAACTCGCCCAAGAGATAAAATAAATAATTTGATTTTAATCTACCTCCCTGTGTTCGACCTGTATGCTACACACCTGTACGCTTGCAGAATTTAATTTAAAATTTCGCGCTTTTCTGATTCATTAGAAAGTGTCGAACAATTTCCATAAATGGTCATCGAACTCCACTTACATCGACCTTTTCCAAATTTGATTTGGACATAATTCCAAATCCATCCGTTAGATTTCAAATTTCTCATATTCGTTGGAAAGTTCTTTTCAATACGAACCCAACGGTCACGGTTTCAGGAGAATCAGATGGTCGGATCTCCCATAACGTCAATTCGAAATCAATGGTCGAAATTCGCGAACTGCCGTAGCGTGGCGCATTCTATTCAGGCCATATTATATATATAATATATATTATACATATTTCGTCGATTTCCATTCAAAACGTATTTTATAAATTGTTTTAAAAACGATTTCAACTTCATATTCAATTTTAAATCAAAATTGAATATTCCATATCATTAATATATAAATGATAATATTTTCAAAATATCAGAATTTGAAATCACTTCTTTTTTTATATTCATTATAAAGATGAATAAAATCGATACAAATATCGTTCGCGTCAAAATGGTGCATATCTAATCAACACGGCTTTATATATTTAAATATTTTCATGTTCATTCCAAATCGGACATCAAAATCATATTTTGATCTTTGACTGAATATTATTTTAAAGTATTCATTATTTTAAAATATTCGTTATTTTTAAAATATTCATTCTTTCTGAACTGGAATCAGACACAGCCAATTACCATACAATGTTATTTATATGGATTTCATACACACGTGTTCATAACAACAATGATAAACAATCAACCATCATCCAGAGTGCATTCTACACTACATAAGCATTAAATATAAATATTTAACGCTTACAACAGCCCCTCAACCAATTGATTGACATACAGCTAATTATTGGGACTAGTGTAAGTCATATATCATCCCAATACCCGCGTGGGGTTTCAACCAACATACACTGAATATTATCTGTGCAGTTAGGCGATGTATAAAATATATTGTCCTAATCAATATCTGTCAAATGGGTGTATAAAAACAAATCGTCTGATTTGTAAGTAAGTATTTATTTTATTCATTACACATTAAAAATTATATTTTTAACGATAAAATATTTATTTCAACACATGAATATTTTATACAGTTCATTTATACAATAAAAATGATACTTTTATTGTTCTAATATATTTAAAAAAAAATTGGCGACATAACGGCGCGATACTTGAACCGGGATAAGGTCTAGCCTTATCGCTCGCCTAATAATGGCTAGCGCCATACAAAAACCAAATCTAATCAATTCATTTCACACCCCTAAACCAAATTCAAACAAGTATATCAACCAAATCAAACAATCAAACAAGTCATCCATGATTTGTCGACGACGGGGAGCAGTTCATATATGCAGTTATAAAATAAATAACTATATAAAAAAATATGGTGAGGAGTTCTCACCTTGGGGTTCCACTCCGCCAGTTCTTTATTTCTGAACTGTTTGGGTTTCGTTCTGCTTCCGATCAGTTTCATCACCATCTGTTTTACACGATCTTCATATTAAAAAACACAATTTTATTATTGTTCTATCCATATAAAATCTCATTTTTAGCACGAAGATTCTCATATTTTTATATCGTTAAAAATCGCAACTTTATATTTTTTAAAAAATCGTATCTTTTCTTATCTAAAAATTGAATCTAGTCTAATTAAAAATCAAATCTTTTTCAATATTCACTTCTTTTTCAATATTCATTATAAAAATGAATAAAATTGATATAAATATCGTTCGTGTCAAAATGGCGCATATCTAATCAACACGGCTTTATATATATTTAAATATTTTCGTGTGCATCCCAAATCGGGCATCAAAATCATATTTTGATCTTTGATTGAATATTATTTTAAAATATTCATTATTTTAAAATATTCGTTATTTTTAAAATATTCATTCTTTTTGAACTGGAATCAGACACAGTTAATTACCATATAATGTTATTTATATGTATTTCATATACATGTGTATATAACAACAATGATAAACAATCAACCATCATCCAGAGTGCATTCTACACTGCATAAGCATTAAATATAAATATTTAACACTTACAACAGCCCATCAACCAATTGATTGACATACATCTAATTATTTGGACTAGCGTATGTCATGTATCATCCCAATACCCATGTGGGGTTTCAACCAACAAACACTAAATATTATTTTGCAGTTGGGCGATGTGTAAAATATATTGTCCCAATCAATATCAGTCAAATGAGTGTACATAAAAAATCATCCGATTTGTAAATGAATATTTATTTTATTCGTTACATGTTAAAAATTATATTTTTAATGATAAAATATTTATTTCAACACATGAATATTTTATATAGTTCATTTATACAATAAAAATAAAATTTTTATTGTTCTAATATATTTTAAAAAAAATTGGCGGCATAACGGCGCGATACTAGAACCGGGATAAGGTCTAGCCTTATCCATTGCCTAATAATGGCTCGCGCCATACACAAACCAAATCTAATCAATTCATTTCACACCCCAAACCAAATTCAAAAAAAAATATCAACCAAATCAAACAAGTTGTCCATGGTTTGTGGACGACGGGGAGCAGTTCATATATGCAGTTATAAAATAAATAACTATATAAGAAAATATGGGGAGGAGTTTTCACCTTGGGTTCCACTCTGCCAGTTCTTTATTTCTGAACTGTTTTGATTTAGTTCTGCTTCCAATCAGTTTCATCACCATCAGTTTCACACGATCTTCATATTGAAAACCACATTTTTATTATTGTCTATCCGTATAAAAATCACATTTTTAGCACGAAGATTCTCATATTTTTATATCGCTGAAAATCGCATCTTTATATTTTGTTTAAAATCGTATCTTTATATTTTGTTTAAAATCATATCTTTTCATTTCTAAAAATTGAATCTTTCCTAATTAAAAATCAAATCTTTTTCAAGCAATCCATATAAAAATCATATTTTGAACCGCTACTTCTATGAATAAAAATCATATTTTTAAACCGCTACTTCTATGAATTAAAATCATATTTTTATTCTAAAACCATTCAAATAAAAATGAAATCTTTATTCTAAAACCATTCAAATAAAAATGAAATATTTATTCTAAAACCATTCAAATAAAAATGAAACTTTATTCCAAAGTTATACATAATAAAAAGAACATTTTTATTTAAATATTACTTTATAAATTAGAAATAAAATCTTTTAATAAATAAAAGAAATAAATAAATTAAAAGCTTACAACGTCTTCGATTGGAGGGGGTTTCACCGTCGGCGGTCAAAGGTGGGGGAGGCTCGCCGGGGTGCGTGCAGGCGACTGTGGATGGTTGGGCGTTGGACTTGGGTGGAATGGTGCCATGGTTTTAAATTTGAGAAGGGGAGGAGAGAGAAGAGGGGCGATGGCTTTGGGGATTGTCGGAGGCGGCGGCTTCGCTGGGGAGGGGCGGCGATCGGCTAACGGTGGTGGCGGTGGAGGGAAAAGGTGGCGACGGGTTGAAAGGATCGGGGTATTTTTTATTTTCATCTCGAATTGGATCTGAACGTGGAGAGAGAAGAAGGGCGAGATTTTAAATATATAAGTAATTTAATAATTTAATATTATTTTTCCATAAAAAGTTGACTTTATATACGAACTCTAAATGAGACCCACCAACTATCCCCCTTAGCTAATTACCCCAATTCCGAACACAATGGGATACGTTTTGTAACCCAATTCGGCTGTTACGATCATTTTTTATCAAATTCAAAATATCAATCAGTATATACTGAATTTGAACGTTCATTTTAATTTACCAAGGACGCATACTGACTCTAAAAATTCCAAAAAATATATTTCTAGCTTTGTTTTGATCATACGGTCCTAAAAAACTAATTTCGTCGAATTCTGAGACCGTTTGAAAAATGGTCTTTTCTGGCCGATCCAAATTGACTGAAATTGTCAAAACACGTTTTCTTTTTCCACGCTGACATATTAAACCCAAAATTATGAATTTTGGAATCTAGCAATAATATGACATTCCAGATCCAACAAAAGTGGTTTCGTCGAAAACAGAGGTCGTTTGCAAAATGGCTATTTTTAAGGGCCATATATATATATATTTTAAAATATATATATAAATTCCACAGTGACTTTTCTGAATTTTAAACTGGACATAACTTTTAATTTTTAAAATGAAGTCTCTGTTTCTTACATCTTTAGAAAGATTTCGTTAAACAGATTCAAATATTTCTTGTTTCGTCCAATTCTGACTTATAACGAATTCTGTATATTCAATTGAAATTAGAAATCGAATTTTCGAACTGCCGCGCCTTTTCAGACTCGTTTTATTATTAAAATAAATTTATACATTCTAACTTTGTCAAAATTAAATATTTCGTCATTATTATTTAAAATAAATCATTTTAAATATTTTAAATCCATTAAAATAACCAAAATAAAAATTTTAAATTGGTTCTGATTTTCCGAGTTGTTACAATCTCCCCCACTTAAAATCTTTTCGTCCTCGAAAAGGAACGGAGCTGAAAGTTGTTTTACTAATCAACTCAACTTTCTTTTTGGCTTTCATTCTTCAAATTTTCAGTTTCCAAGAATTTTCTAATTTTCCAAAAATTTGACTAACACACTAAATTTTCGAAAAATTTCGCCATAACCTCCTTTGTATGGAGAGGGGTTTGGAAATTTATTGGGCCGTATTAGGCACCCAATAAATCCTAAAAATCGTACACATATTTATAGTGATATATTCTTGTGTCCATAGGGGAGTTTGTATAGATCATAACTCCAGAGAATAAATTCTCTTTACCATATAAATAGTTTTTGTGCCTTACCAACTAGAGAGACGTGATTATTGTCAACTCCAGACCCGTGTGGGGTTTTTTTTAATCTGGCAATTTTACAGTTATAGTTTATATAGTCCATATCAGTCTTTGGTCCAACCTGAAATATAGTCATCGCCATACAAACCTCTCGCTTGTATGGTAAATCTTCAACCTCATCGCATAAGCTCGAAATGCATATGTGGTATATGATAGAGTATGCTATCTTCACGTAGTATGCCATATAGTGTAGTTCAAAATTAATTGTTACTATCCTATGGCGACGTTTATAATCTCACACAGAACATCCAGCACTCAGCATCCAATGGCATTTATAGTAGTTTGTATAATAAATAAAATTGCGCATCCAACTTATTAAGGTTTACCTATTTGTCGGGCACGCAAATAAATTCTTTACTCAACCGCAAATCCATTTACCTGTGTAACAATGTGTATATATATGAATATCTAAGCTAAAAATAATATTTTTCGCGAACAAACGTCTATTTCACCACGCAACTACTTTTAGCACTTCATATACATGATAAAAATGTTAATTTTATCACTTTAAGATTTTAATTCGATTTGGATAATGGTTCAAAATTTTAATTGATCAAACCAATAATCATACAACACAACCAGCAATCATTTAGTTGGTTAATATTTCAATCATATAACTTTGATATAAATATTAAAAATCATATTTTTGATGCCAATTAACAACAATAAGCCCTGTCTAGTTTTGGTTCTCACACCAGTCAATTGGAAATATATAGATATCCCACTTTCGAAACTCGAACATAAACTCTGATGATGACATGCCTTCATCAGAATCATCTCCGAGTGACTAGATTGTGATTCTATATATATCCAATATATTAAAACTTCGAATATACGTCCATGACGCGTATACGCAAAATCTTCATATACTAAATTGTCTAAATCAATATAAAATAAATAAACTTAAATACATGTAATTAGATTTCAATTTTCAAAAAAAGAATTGTTTTCAATTTTATTTTAAAAATAACACTCTTCGGACTCATTCTGGGATACTACTGATCCTATCTCTAACGAGTCATTCTCATTGGATATTACTAATCCAATCTCTGATGAATTCTTTTGTTTGGTTCTAGTATGCCCTATTTTCGAGCTCTGTAAACCAAAGCTCTGATACCAGATGTGACGAGCCGAATTTCCCCGATTACCGAAGAGAAAAGAAAGAACGGATTGCTTTGAGAACATGACAAATCAGAACACAAACAGAAGAACATTTGATTGCTATTACAACAATTCCATCGGAATACAAAAATATAACAGAGTATGAATAAATCATATACATTTGGTAAACATAAGAGATTTAAATTACATTTAAATACATAGCAGCGGAAAAATAATAGAAAACACAACTGAAAGAAATACACGGATACAGAGCTTTCAGAGTATCATTCCAGCTGTAAACCAAGATCCTATGAATATAACTCTGCAAAACCCAACTACTAGCTACCGATGCTGAAAATAAGGGCACCCAGAGTTTATGTTAAAACAATAAACCCAGGTCAGTCATATGACTGGTGTGAGAACTAAAACAATTATTAATTTGGTTTTTTAGAGTTAGGTAAATCAAGGGACCACGCCGTATATCATGGAACGAGTTTTTACCCCAAGAATACCAGTGCATAAACAAACAGCGCAATGCTAAATAAAGAACAATGAAGCCATTATAAGACCCAGATCCCATCACACAATGCAACGCAAGCTGGAGGAAGGGGTTTTACCTTACAATAGCCAAATAATGCTTGGCACGTGAAATTTCATATTTTATTATCACTATAAGTGAAGAAATCAACTTCAAATATAAATGTATCAATCATAGACGGCATGGGTACCATCTATCATGTCGCCATACTACTTCTACAATTAAAACCGAAATGTCACGTATTGGAAATTTGGATTCCATCATGAGTCTACGCAAGGGATGTACCCCTTTCCGCCATGAGACACTCTAGCAAATGCCTCGGGACTACATACTCTGGGTAACACCTGGATCCTCCTAGGCCGGTCCATACTTATGTTAATGGATTGGCAATTCCTGAACACACGTTTCCCGGTCCTAACAGAACTATCCATCGGCTCCGTAGAGACCGATATATCCGAGGCGCCTCGCAATCTAACAACCACATAGGTAAAAATAATATAAATGTCAGGGCTTGTAAACGCGAGCACCACCCATAGCTAGAAAGAAACGTCATGTTCTCCTTAGGTCCCTTATCCCGTTTTTAACTCATACCAAGGTGTGAGGCTGGCGAATCAACGCTATACACAAAGCGGCGCTATATTAAAGTTGTGCTTTGATCATCAACCACAAGACTCTATTTTTCAACAAAAGCCTTGATCACTGCATCTCAGCATGCCACACAGGCAATTCATGCCATGCGACTAATATCTATCGATATATAACCTTTGAGCTTGTACATCTCAGAAAAGGGCGTTAAGAAAGAGAATAAATTCTCTGCCGCCAAAAAGATATATATTTAATAGAAATCAATCAACATAGAATAAAATCCAATGTCAAACACATGGTCCATTTACAAGTTCGTTCTGGGTCTGAACGAAACCGGAGGCACCTTATTCCTCGTCCCGATACAAGAGAGAGGCCCTCGCATATCCGTCGGTCTCCAATTACGTCTGGACGATCACCACTTATTACCTCGTCTTGGGCGTACAACCCAATCAAGACATCAGTAGTCATCCAAACGATGTGAACACCTCCAGTCTTCAACCACTGTCTTCATCGTCGACTTATCGTCGAATCAGTTATTCAGAATGGGTATAATCCTGGCCTTTCTGAATAACTCGTGTATATAATATAATCCAGTGATATAAACACAACATATGCCTCATTCCAATCCAGAATATTCTTTATTCAAATATTCTCATCCTTAGGGAAAGGTTCCCATTAATTTTATCAAAGATAAATTCTTTTAAATTTATTATTTAATCTTCTTTTGGATATCATTTCAAACCATATTAAGGTTTATCCAAACTAGTCAGGATTAAAGAACCACACCGAAGTAATCATTTATTTTATTTCCCAGTCCCAACCTATTCATCCCATGGAGCAAAACTAGTGGTACTCCATATCTAACACTACAGTGTTATCAGTAAATATTAACTACCATTTCACGTTCAAATCTAATTAAAGATTTAACTATCGCTCGGAGCAAAACTGGTGATACTCCGTTCTCGATCATTTCAATCTAATTAAAGATTCATTCAAACTCCATTTAGTTTTAATCTTCCCAAAAATCAATATTAATGATTATATAACTTGGGAAATCATATCCTGTCTTTAACTGCGTTAAAGAACCAATGTCATTTAAAACACGGTTCACGATAAACCCAAAATCACATTCCATTCCATCAGTCTCTAACCGTAAATTAGTAAGAGAACAATTCCCTAAATATTAATCCGTAGGCCGAAACCAACATCAGATCAATACCCAGGAAACCATTCAACTTAGCTAATCTCTAGTTGGTTTCTAATTTTCTTAACTCCATTGGGTTTAAGAACAGTATTATTAAAGATACCATTCACGACAAACCCAAAATTCAATTCAATTCAATTCGAATTAAATATTAATTAATTGGAAAACTTTACTTTGGAAAATTCCCATCCAATCTTAAATAAAGATTTATATATTCCAAATCACATTACGCTGTAAATTGGGTTAAAGAACGAATGTCGTTAAAAACACAGTTCACGATAAACCCAATTCACATCCTATTTCGATTTCAATTGAATGTTAATTAATTGGTAATTCTTCTTTAAATCTTAATTAAAGGATTTATTCTTTTCACATGGGGTTTAAGAACAGTGTTAGCGAAGACACCATTCACGACAAACCCAAAATCCCACTTGATATTAAATACAGGGCTCTGAATAGAAAATATATCGGCTTATATTCAATATCAAAATCTGAAATCAACAAATATCGTATTGGAATAACGATATATACACCTTCCAAATCCCTCCACAATATCCGTATAATCACGGAATCCAATATCGAAATATTCCGAAGATAATTTCGATTCAAATCCATTCCAATTCGTATATTGAAAATTCCAGTTAATTTTAAAACTATTTCAAATCCAATTTATTTATTTAAAAATATTGGATTATAAGTCTAGTTCATAACTAGTTCATTTCGATAAAAATATTGTTTTATCTTTTCAAATACGGAATTTTTCATTCCAATTCTTTCCAAATCATATATTATGATTTTACACAAATTATTAATATTTTAATAATTTTATCAAGGCCCGTATAGTCCGTGTGAACATTCCTCTTTTAGACACAATTGAACAAATTCCTCAATATGCCAAATGTCTTAAGGAATTGTGCACACAAAAACGTACGACTAATGTCCCAAAAACCGCCTTTCTAACTACGAATACAAGCTCTGTTCTTTCAAATCTTGCCCCAGTCAAGTACAAAGACCCTGGCTGCCCTACGATTGATTGCAAAATAGGAAACACCCATATCTCTCGTGCCCTACTCGACCTTGGTGCCAGTGTCAATCTTCTCCCTTATACTGTTTATTGTCAACTTGGGTTAGGGGAAATTAAACCAACAAACATCACTCTTCAGTTAGCCGATCGATTTGTCAAAAAGTCATTGGGAATTATCGAAGACGTCTTGATACAGATCGAACAGTTTTACTTCCCTGTCGATTTCATAGTTTTAGAAACAGAGCCTGTCTCAAATCCCAATGTTCAAATACCATTGATTTTAGGACGACCCTTCTTAGCAACCTCAAATGCTGTCATTAATTGTAGGAACGGTCAACTTCGACTTTCCTTCGAGCACCAAACCATTGAGCTAAACATTTTCAATCTCAAATAACAACCTAGGGGTATTGAGACCGATGAAATTGACATGATTCAAACAATAGTTGACGAAACCTCTAATGACACTTCTGAAGCCTTGAAAATGTGTCTGGAACATTTCGACTCCGATTTCGACGAACTTGAATACATTTCTGATCTGAATGAATTTCTTGACTTAAATCCTTCGTCTTCTGAATCTAACCAAGGAATGTTAACCAATTTTAACATTCAAGAACATCCTAAGTTAGATCTCAAACCCTTGCCACAAGACCTTAAGTACGCATACTTAGACTCCTCAGAAACTCTTCCCGTAATCTTGGCCTCTGATCTTACCGAGGACCAAGAAGAAAAACTCTTAGAAATTTTGCGGGAAAATAAAGACGCCTTGGGGTGGGAACTGAGCGATATAAAAGGAATTAGCCCGTCAATTGTGGAACATCGTATACATTTAGTTGATGAGGCTAAACCCATTCGTGAGGCTCAAAGGCGATTAAACCCAAACATGAGAGAAGTGGTCAAGGAGGAGATAATCAAATGTCTAGACAATAACATCATTTATCCCATCTCTGATAGTACCTGGGTGAGTCCGGTACAAGTCGTACCAAAGAATTCGGGAGTCACAGTGATCAAAAATGAAAGTAATGAGCTCGTCCCAACAAAAATCAAAACAAAATGGCGTGTGTGTATCGACTATCGAAAGCTCAACTTAGCCACACGAAAAGACCATTTTCCCTTACCTTTTATTGACCAAATGCTCGAACACTTAGCGGGTCATGAGTACTATTGTTTTCTCGATGGATACTCTGGCTATAACCAAATCCTTGTTGCTTTAGAGGATCAACATAAGACCACCTTTACTTGTCCCTTTGGAACCTTTGCTTATCGTCGCATGCCTTTTGGTCTTTGTAATGCCCCCGCAACTTTCCAAAGGTGTATGATGAGTATTTTCTCTGATATGGTGGAAGAATTTCTGGAAATATTCATGGATGGTTTTTCAATCTATGGATCATCTTTTTCCCAATGCCTCACTCATTTAGAACTCGCCCTAAAACGTTGTAAGGAAAAATCACTCGTGCTTAATTGGGAGAAATGTCACTTCATGGTAAAAAGGGGGATAGTTCTAGATCATGTCGTCTCCAAAGATGGCCTCGAAATCGATAAATCTAAAATCGATTTGATTGCTAATCTGCCTCCTCCTAAGTCTGTTAAAGATGTTCGTTCATTTCTTGGCCATGCGGGATTCTATAGAAGATTCATTAAGGATTTCTCGAAAATTTCAAAACCTCTCTCAAATTTACTTGCCAAAGACGTTAAGTTCGAATTCTCCAATGACTGCAAAACATCTTTTGAAACTCTTAAGTCAATCTTGACCACAGCTCCCATCATTCAACCTCCTGATTGGACTCAGCCCTTTGAACTTATGAGCGACGCTTCTGACTTTGCAATTGGAGCCATCTTAGGTCAGCGTATCGATAAACTCCCTCGAGTCATTTATTACGCTAGCAAAACCTTAAACGAGGCCCAATAGAATTACTCAACTATTGAAAAGGAGTTTTTGGCAGTTGTCTTCGCTCTTGAGAAATTCAGACCATATCTCATAGGATCCAAAGTCATAGTTTACACTGATCATGCTGCCCTACGATATTTGCTTTCTAAGAAGGATGCTAAGGCCCGCTTGATTCGTTGGATCCTTCTTCTTCAAGAATTTGATATAGAAATACGAGATAAAAAGGGTTCTGAAAATGTTGTAGCTGATCATCTCTCTCGAATTGTGCACGAAAATGTTGACGACACCCAAATCGATGACTATTTTCCTGACGAAAAAATTCCTTCCATCTCCAACACCCCTTGGTACGCTGACATTGTGAATTATCTTGTCACACAGCAAACACCCGCTGAATGGCCGAAACAAGATAAACAAAAATTTCTCTCGAAAGTTCGAAACTTCTATTGGGACGACCCATATCTTTTCAAGTACTGTCCAGACCAAATCATTCGAAGGTGTGTGCCCGATCATGAACACCAAAGTATTCTCTCCTTCTCACATGACCATGCTTGTGGCGGTCATTTTGGAGCAAGAAAAACTGCTGCAAAAGTTTTGCAAAGCGGTTTTTATTGGCCCACACACTTCCATGACGCGCTTTCGAATTTTGCTCTAAATGTGATCGATGTCAAAGAACGGGTCGAATTACTAAGCGAAACATGATGCCTCTCAATCCCATTTTAGTGATTGAGTTACTCGATGTTTGGGGCATCGATTTCATGGAACCTTTCCCTAACTCGTTTGGGAATCTGTACATCTTGCTTGCGGTAGATTATGTCTCAAAATGGGTTGAAGCCATTCCGACCAAAACCAACGACAACAAGGTTGTTGTTAAATTCCTCAAAGAAAACATCTTTTCGCGCTTTGGCACACCTCGAGCTATCATTAGCGATAATGGCACTCACTTCTGTAATCGTGCTTTTGAATCCTTGCTCAAGAAATACTCAACACACACAAGCTATCGACCCCTTACCATCCACAAACTAGTGGGCAAGTAGAAGTTTCCAATAGACAAATCAAACAAATTCTTGAGAAAACCGTGAATTCCAATAGAAAAGATTGGTCCTTAAAACTGATTGATGCACTTTGGGCTTTTCGCATTGCTTATAAAACCAATCTTGGGATGTCACCATATTGATTAGTCTTTGGAAAGGCCTGTCACTTACCTCTCGAATTAGAGCATCGTGCTCTTTGGGCCATAAAATTTTTGAATTTTGACTTAGAGAAAGCCGGCTCACATAGGAAGTTACAAATTTCTGAATGAGAGGAATTAAGAAATGAGGCGTATGAAAATGCGAAAATCTACAAAGAAAGAACCAAAGCCCAACATGACAAAAACATACTTTGTAAGGAATTCAACGTAGGTCAAAAAGTTCTTTTATACGACTCTCGACTTCACTTGTTTCCAGGAAAACTCAGATCTCGATGGACTGGACCTTATGTTGTGAAAACAGCATATCCTCATGGAGCAGTTGAAATTGAAAATCCTAGGGATGGAAAAGTCTTCAAAGTAAACGGTCAACGACTGAAACCATTTTTAGAATTCGAGCAATATGACGAAGATGACCTTATCGATCTTCATGAGCCTGATCATCCTCCGTGAAATCAGGTGGTACACGTTCTTTTTCTTTTATTTTTCTTTTTCATTTTTTTTATTATTTTTGTTTTTCTGCCATTTTGGTCTGCATACCTTAGACAGTTGGGACACTATCTCAATCTAGTGTGGGGGAGTCAAGTCTGCATCACATCTTCTCCATTTTTGTTAAAAAACACATAATCACACCAATACGACTCATTTTAGAGTGATACCACGAGATAAGTTTACAACTTTTAGTCAGTTGATAGTATTTTTTTCTCTCAACTTAGATCAAATAAAGAAATATAATGAAAAGTTTAATTTTGAGGGATAATAGTGTAACCGGTACATAGGGAGATTCTTAGGTGATGGCCATGAAATCTATTCTATATTGTAGTCTTTGTTTAAATAAGTGGAGGACTTAAAATACTTATATTGGCTTTTCGAATCTTTAAAACTAAGTCGTGTTAAGTTGAATTCGCGTAACTCTCTTTTGTGCTTATATTTTCAATAATAATAATAGTAATCCAAGGGTATCCAACATTGCTTGTATATCAAGCGTTGGTGTGCAAACCCGCCAAGCTCTATCCGACATGTTGTTGACAAAGTCAGCATTGGAATATCTTGGTCTCATTTTATGAGATTGGACACCTAAGGATTACCGACACGTTGTTGACAAAGTCAAAGTCGGCCTGCACAATCCGCCAAGCTCTTTACCCACTCTCCGTTAGTCCGCGAGGCAGTGCATAGGTGGTAAACCTTGGTCTTCTAAGTTAGGTGTATGTACTTAATCATAAATTTTAAAATTTTATAGATAAAGAATAAGCGATGATGCCCAAACACTTCTTGACCTTATTGATTTGACTAGCCATACATGAGAAAATAATAATACCACTTTACAAACTGTGCCAAGCAAACTAAGAATTTATTTCATGGCTGCACTATGTTATCGACCGAACTAACTGGCCAAACTGGAATTAAACGTCTGAAAACTTGATTTATATTGAAAATTTGTGACAAGTTGAGGTATCTAAAATAAAATCAACTGACTAGAAATTGTTAACTTAATTTGTTGTACCACTTTCCTGAAACAAGTCGTGTTGTCATTCTTGTTTTCTTTGTTTTTTGTATATAACCATTGCATTCATATAGTTACATTAGATCCACACATATGCATTTAGATTTTGTGGGTAGTATCCGCTGAAAACCCTCACGAGACACTACTCATCCTACTAGGGACACCTAGAGGTTTAACGGCTTGTTGCATACGCTCAATGCAATCGTGTTTCCTACGAAAATGTGACCTATCTAGTTAGTTTTTCATTTTCTTTTTACTCGAGGACGAGTAAAAGATAAGTGTGGGGGTATTTGATTAACATAGAAATCTGTTTATTTTATGCTCTTATATTTTATCTTTTGTAAATAAATAAATGATACTTTGGGTACTTTTATGTGTTTTTACAGGTTGTCAAGAAATGCCTACTTCGTTTCAAATTAAAGGCCAACTACAAATAAAAAGCTACTTCCCAGTATTAAAGCCATCTCAATTACAAAAGACGTTGTAGCTCACTGGTAAATGCATAGAGATTTGTACTGAGAGACCTGAGTTCGATCCCCGTCAAGCTCATTTTTTGCCAAAGAACGGAACTTTCACACTGCCCCTTGCTATGAAGAATATATTAATTAGTGTTATATTATACATATACATATTCATGTGTATGTATGATATTCACTAATAGACATTTCAGGAGTAGTCATGGAAATCAATTCAGAACATTCATTTTTCAATTTCCAATATTAGAAGAATTTCTGATTGATTTATTGCCAAGACAAGATCAATTTTGAAGATTTTATCCTTTGTTGCCTTTGGAGTCTAATGAGTTCCCTTATTTGGAAGAATTAATCACATGGAATCTGCTCATCAATCAATCAATCAATTTGCTACATGGAAGATAGGAAGATTTGGAAGATATTCACCATGTTTTGCTTTCCAATCAAGCTTGGGCAAGGAAGGCAAGAGATATAATGGATGATGAGGCCCAATTATTCATAGACTTAATTAGGGTTTCCAGTTCACCTATAAAAGCACATGTACATCCCATTGTAAAGATCTCCATTATTCTGTATTCTCTTCTCCATTAATAAAAGTTCTTCTTCTTTTTTAATATTTCTGCATTTTTCTTTCTTAGCAATCGGTGTTGTCTTCACAATTAGTTTTGGAAGAGCACCAATTGTATTTTACATTTTTTGTTAGTGATTAGTCATTTGATTAGTTTCAACGACAATCCTAATTTACTTTTTGTTGTTCTTCTTTTCCTGCAATTTTATTTTCTGCATTTTATTTCTGTTTTGCATTTTAATTTCCAATTGATAGTTGTGATTTGATCGTCGGTTCAATTAGATTTGTTCTGAATCGGATCGCAGTTTCAATTTTTATTGTTTTCAAAAACCAACCTGGAAAATCGTCTAACTCGCCCAAGAGATAAAATAAATAATTTGATTTTAATCTACCTCCCTGTGTTCGACCTGTATGCTACACACCTGTACGCTTGCAGAATTTAATTTAAAATTTCGCGCTTTTCTGATTCATTAGAAAGCGTCGAACAATTTCCATAAATGGTCATCGAACTCCACTTACATCGACCTTTTCCAAATTTGATTTGGACATAATTCCAAATCCATCCGTTAGATTTCAAATTTCTCATATTCGTTGGAAAGTTCTTTTCGATACGAACCCAACGGTCACGGTTTCAGGAGAATCAGATGGTCGGATCTCCCATAACGTCAATTCGAAATCAATGGTCGAAATTCGCGAACTGCCGTAGCATGGCGCATTCTATTCAGGCCATATTATATATATAATATATATTAAACATATTTCGTCGATTTCCATTCAAAACGTATTTTATAAATTGTTTTAAAAACGATTTCAACTTCATATTCAATTTTAAATCAAAATTGAATATTCCATATCATTAATATATAAATGATAATATTTTCAAAATATCAGAATTTGAAATCACTTCTTTTTTGGTATTCATTATAAAGATGAATAAAATCGATACAAATATCGTTCGCGTCAAAATGGTGCATATCTAATCAACACGGCTTTATATATTTAAATATTTTCATGTTCATTCCAAATCGGACATCAAAATCATATTTTGATCTTTGACTGAATATTATTTTAAAGAATTCATTATTTTAAAATATTCGTTATTTTTAAAATATTCATTCTTTCTGAACTGGAATCAGACACAGCCAATTACCATATAATGTTATTTATATGGATTTCATACACACGTGTTCATAACAACAATGATAAACAATCAACCATCATCCAAAGTGCATTCTACACTACATAAGCATTAAATATAAATATTTAACGCTTACAACAGCCCCTCAACCAATTGATTGACATACAGCTAATTATTGGGACTAGTGTAAGTCATATATCATCCCAATACCCGCGTGGGGTTTCAACCAACAAACACTGAATATTATCTGTGCAGTTAGGCGATGTATAAAATATATTGTCCTAATCAATATCTGTCAAATGGGTGTACAAAAACAAATCGTCCGATTTGTAAGTAAGTATTTATTTTATTCATTACACATTAAAAATTATATTTTTAACGATAAAATATTTATTTCAACACATGAATATTTTATACAGTTCATTTATACAATAAAATGATACTTTTATTGTTCTAATATATTTTAAAAAAAATTAGCGACATAACGGCGCGATACTTGAACCGGGATAAGGTCTAGCCTTATCGCTCGCCTAATAATGGCTCGCGCCATACAAAAACCAAATCTAATCAATTCATTTCACACCCCTAAACCAAATTCAAACAAGTATATCAACCAAATCAAATAATCAAACAAGTCATCCATGATTTGTCGACGACGAGGAGCAGTTCATATATGCAGTTATAAAATAAATAACTATATAAAAAATATGGTGAGGAGTTCTCACCTTGGGGTTCCACTCCGCCAGTTCTTTATTTCTGAACTGTTTGGGTTTCGTTCTGCTTCCGATCAGTTTCATCACCATCTGTTTTACACGATCTTCATATTAAAAAACACATTTTTATTATTGTTCTATCCATATAAAAATCTCATTTTTAGCACGAAGATTCTCATATTTTTATATCGTTAAAAATCGCAACTTTGTATTTTTTTTAAAATCGTATCTTTTCTTATCTAAAAATTGAATCTTTTCTAATTAAAAATCAAATCTTTTTCAAGCAATCCATATAAAAATCATATTTTTAAACCGCTACTTCTATGAATAAATATCATATTTTTAAACCTCTACTTCTATGAATAAAAATCATATTTTTATTCTAAAACCATTCAAATAAAAATGAAATCTTTATTCTAAATCCATTCAAATAAAAATGAAATCTTTATTCTAAAACCATTCAAATAGAAATGAAATCTTTATTCTAAAACCATTCAAATAAAAATGAAATCTTTATTTCAAAGTTATACATAATAAAAAGAATTTTTTATTTAAATATAATCTTTATAAATTAGAATTCAAATCTTTTAATAAATAAAAGAAACAAATAAATTAAAAGCTTACAGCGTCTTCGATTGGAGGGGGTTTCACCGTCGGCGGTTAAAGGTGAGGTAGGTGCGCCGGGGTGCGTGCAGGCGGCTGTGGGTGGCTGGGCTTCGGACTTGGGTGGAATGGGGCCACGGTTTTAAATTAGAGAAGGGGATGAGAGAGAAGAGGGGTGGTGGCTTTGGGGATGGTCGGAGGGTGGACCGGAGGCGGCGGCTTCGCTGGGGAGGGGCGGGGATCAGCTAACGACGGTGGTGGAGGGAAAAGGGGGAGACGATCTAAATGGATCGGGGTATTTTTTTATTTTCATCTCGAATTAGATCTGAACGTGGAGAGAGAAGAGAGGTGTGGTTTTAAATATATAAATAATTTAATAATTTAATATTATTTTTCCATAAAAAATTGACTTTGTATACGAACTCCAAATAAGACTTAACGACTGTCGCCCTAGCTAATTACCCCCATTCCGAACACAATGGGATATGTTTCGTGATCCAATTTGGCAGTTACAATTAGTTTTTATCAAATTCAAAATATAAATCACTATATACTGAATTTGAACATTCATTTTAATTTACCAGTGCCACATACTAACTCTAAAAATTCCAGAAAAAATATTTCTAGCTTTGTTTTGACAATACGGTCCTAACAAAACTAATTTCGTCGAATTCTGAGACCGTTTGAAAAATGATCTTTTTTGGTCGATCCAAATTGGCTAAAACTATCAAAACACGTTTTTTTGCCACGCTCACATATTAATCCCAAAAATTACAAATTTTGGAATCTAGCAATAATATGACATTCCGGATCCAACAAAAGTTGTTTCATCGAAAACAGAGGTCGTTTGCAAAATGGCTATTTTTAAGGGCTATATATATATATTAAAATATATATAAATTCCATAGCGACTTTTCTGAATTTTAAACTGGAGATAACTTTTAATTTTTAAAACGAAGTCTCGGTTTCTTACATCCATTAGAAAGATATCGTTAAACGGCTTCAAATATTTCTTGTTTCGTCCAATTCTGACTTATAACGAATTTTGTATATTCAGTTGAAATTAGAAATCGAATTTTCGAACTACCGCGCCATTACAGGCTCGTTTTATAATTAAAATAAATTTATACGTTATAACTTCATCAAAATTAATTCTTTCGTCATTATTATTTAAAATAAATCATTTTAAATATTTGAAATCCATTAAAATATCCAAAATAAAAAAATTTAATTGGTTTTGATTTTCCGAGTTGTTACACGCAAGCTCCATTTACTCTATTCACGAATATTCCTCCTTCAATATTTCCTCCACCACTTTGCTGAAATCAAAACCAATAGCCCAGAGATCATCTCTTCCCTCACTCTATCTCCTCTCCCCCAAACAATCAACACCCATACGTAAGCAACAAATCTCGTCTTCTCCACAATACTGTTGCTGTTCAATGTAAGCTTCTGAAGCCATTTGCACATCATGGCTTCCACCATTCTCACTTTCAAAATTCGATTCAACCCATACCATAATCAATGTATTCAATCACCCCGTCTCAACCGCGTGTCCTTCATCTCAAACCCATGGTGACCGTGCAAACATCGATGTCAATCCCCATGAAAACACCTCAAAATTTTCCAATCGATGCTAGACCTTGTTCTGAACCCAAAAACACACTTCGATCAAGCTCGAAATCCATAAATTCGAAGAGGACCAAAAACCTAGCGTCGCTGTCTTGTTTACAGCAAACTAAAAGATGTTCGCACACTTAAGAATTGATATCAGATCGGAGAGAATCATGCTAGGAATCCGAATATATTAGTTTAGTGATTTATGGGTTTTTATCTCATTTGATTTTGAATTTTGAAGATCATTTCCCTCACGTTATTTTGCTTGAAGGTGGCGGCTCACAATTGCTTTGACCAGAAGAATGAAAAGCTTAGGGTTAGTGTACGGTGTTAGGGTATTTGTAGAATAGTTTAAATATTATTTTTTATTCGAATGTTATATTAATTTATAGCCTACTGCTATTTTTATTTGTCAATTAAAAATCCATGTAGTCGCATATGATACGCAATTTCAACGAAAATGGACACTCCTATAGTTTGAAATTACGGACCCAACAAAACTTGTTTCGTCGAATTCCGAGTCTGTTTTCTCACACAGTGATATTTTAAAGCCAAAATATTGATCGATTCAAATTTAAATCCCGTATGGTTACAAAACAACTCCGATTGATGCGAAAATTGAAATCTAGCAATAATTAATCATTACGGATCCAATAAGATTTGTTTCGTCGGAAACGGGGATTCTAAGGTCTAAATAAACCATTAATATATTAATATATTCAAAAAAAAAATCAATTTTAATAAAATAGTATTATCATATATATCCCGATGGAATATCATACAGCTCCAAAATAAACATATCTAGATTTATAACTTGTTACTTCAAAATCCGAGTTAAATCGGTATCCAATTTATATAAAATCCCTTTTATTATATAAATAAAACATTATGAATTATAAACGAATTCCATAGTGACTTTCTGGAAATTTAATTTGGACATAACTCAAAATTTATAAGACGAAATCTCGATTTTTCACTTCCATTAGAAAAGTATTGTTCAATAGATTCAAATGTTTCTTGTTTCAAAGAAATTCGACTCAAAACGGATTCTGTATATTCAGTTGAAGTTCAAAACTCAATATTACGAACTATCGCGATGTTACGGGTTCGTTCTATATTACATTATAATTAATACGTTCAACCATCATTTATTAAATATATTCGTTATTATAATTCAATTCTAAACTGAATTAAATCTTATAAATAATCCAATTCACACAATATTGCAAATTCAACTTATTTCAAACTATTTCGAAAATTATAATTTATTATCCCCTTATAAATATTAATTAAATATTCCAAATTATTTAATTAAACAACCATTTAAATCTCTAAATCACTATTTAAATAATTAAATAAATTAGTTATTAAATTGCTAAAAATCTGGGACGTTATAATTGTATACTATATGTGTAGAGTGTGAGATGTAATTGTTTAGTCAAATTGCTATTGATTTGATTATACCCAATAATAATATCAGAATAGTGTTGGGTTATCGTAAGGAAAAAAACCATCTGTATTTACGCGTGGATCGTTCTTACGATTATTCTTTCTTTTAAAAGGATTTATAAAATTTATACCAACTGGTTGGAGTTTACTCACAGGATTCATATGACTGACCCAGATTTTATTTTGTTTTATTTTACTCTAAACTCTTGGGTTCCCAAATTTTTGCGGGCAGTCAAGTAGTCGAGATTTTACAGATACACTTGGAAGATATTAGAGCAGGAGGCTTTAACATTAGATAACAACTGTTAATTTCCGCTGTGATGTATTGTGTTGTACATTGATGATAGTATGTATATACAGGCAAATTTTTATTTCAAAAGTTATGTTATATAATATATTTTATTCATTCTGCTGTGAGATTGTGTTTGCTCTGGGTTTTTCACATGTTATCTTCTTTTCTTTTATTTTAACTTTTTTTACTTTCAATTTCTCACCCTCTAATTTCTTTCTATTAATGATCTGATAAATTCCGGTGCTTGGTTATGGTATTTGTGTCATGATCAGGATCGGGAATTGGTCTGTTCGTTACAAATGCACCAGTGTTAATTATTCCATGTGGAAATAAGGAGATGATTCTTTACACTGATGCATGTGGTACCGATTTAGGAGCAGTAATGATGCTAAAAGGAAGAGTTGTTGCTTACACTAGTGGACAGCTAAAGCCGCATGAAAGGAATTACCTTACTCACGATTTGCAGTTAGCGGTAATAATATTAGCTTTGAAGATATAAAGGCATGATTTTTTGGGAGTGAGATTTAAGTTATTCATGGACAATAAATCATTAAAATGTTTTTTCTTTCAAAAGGATATTAATCTTCTATTGCAATGATGGTAGGAGTTTTTAGCTTCATATGACTTTGATATTTCCAACATTCCATAGAAAGGCAGTGTAGTTGCAAATGCATTGAGTAGTAGACATGTTATTTTTGGAGCTATTTTCTTAGAGTGGAAGAAAATGAATATTTCTATGGATTTGATTTTAAACCACATTGTAAGTTAGTGATAAAATCTTGACAAATTTATCCATTGGGCCTACCCAGAAGCAATATTCCATGCTAATGGAAATTATAGACGGTGTGGAGATTGGAGTTGAGTCCGAGAATATAAAGCAATACAAAATTGACCGTGATGGTTGGTTTTTAGAGATGGAACGTTGTATGTTCCTAATGTGGAGGGACTATGATATGACGTCTTGAAAGAATGCAATCATTGCAAAATTGACCGTTCATCCTAGGAAATCTAAATATATAGAGATATGAAGAGGACCTGCTACTGCGAAGGTATGATGAAGAATGTCAGGATATTCTTTTTGAGATGTATAATCTATCAATTAGTAAAAGCCCGAGCAAAAGAACTCCAGTGGATTATTACAACCATAGGAAGTTCCTATATGAAAATGAATGCAAGTGCCTATGGATTTCATTGATGGATTGCTTAGGACAAGGGCAAGATTTGGTAGTATATTAGTAGTTGTCGAATGCCTAACCAAAAATTCAAGATTCATTCATATCAAGTCAACCAAAATAGCATCTAAATTAGCTGAGTTGCATGTAAGATGGATAGTGCGATTTTATGGAGTTCCCCAAAACATTACGAGTGATAGAGATCGTCTATGTAATAGTGGATTTTGGAGAAGTGTGCAAGAGATATTAGGAATTGAGATACATTAGGGTGCATCTTACCATCCTTAAGCTAAGGGATAGACTAAAAAATACATTGAGTTTAGGAAGATCTTCTTAGAGCTTTGTTTTGGATTTTGGTTGATATTAGGAGGACTGTCTTCATTTAGTTGAGTTTGCCTATAATAGACGCTATCAATCTAGTATTGGCATGGCACTATATAAGGAACTATATGAAATACCTTATAACGTACCCTCTTGTAAGTTGGAGATAGAAGAGAAGCCGATGTTTGGGCAAGATATGATAAGAGAGACATCCGATAAGATAGAGATCGTTCGACAATGAACAAACACTGCCTAGGATCGTCAAAAGAGATATGCAGATAAGAGAAGAAATGACTTGGAATTTTCAATTGGAGACATGGCATTCGTAAAGGCTTCTCCTGCCAAGAATGCTGTTTGGTCTAGTAGGAAATGGAATTTGCGCAAATAATTGTTGGACCGCTTCCAATTGCGGAAAGAATTGGGAAGATAACTTATAGAGTGTATTTACCTCAAAGATGTCGGGTATGCACAACATTTTTCATATTCATATCTATGAAAGTATGTGCGTGACTTATGTATTATGATATTCCCGGATCAACTAGAGGGTATAGATGTACTATAGACAGAAGTCGCAAGGCCTTGTAAGCCGCTTTGTGACTTTGGGAAGACATGAAACACCTTTAGAGAAAGGAAGTTAAGTTAGTTAAGCTATAATGGAGCGAAGATGGAAGCAATTGTATATTTGAGACTTATGAGAGTGTGAGGGCGGCAAATCTAGGACACTTTAAGTGGTATGTCTCATTTATTGTATCTTCTGGCACAATTATGTCATATATTATTAGAATTCCGCAAATAAGAATAGTTATTTGGACGCTAGAATGGATGGAATGTTTTCCTCATGGATGAAAGGCATGCGAAGTTCGTTTTTTCTTGTGTTTATTTAAGAATTTCGAAAGCAAAATTTCTAAGTAGGGAGAATGTAATGAATCACATTTTACGTATCAGAGGATTATAAAATAATTCAATTTAATTAATATGTAGTTGTATCATTCTAACACTTTGTGATACGGTCCTTCGAGATGTTTTACATGTCCATGATTTTTGCTATACCTTTATGTGACTTTTTTGCACTTAGAAAGTCTTGTTTCAATCATAACTTTTGATAGGAACCAAATTAAATGCTCTTACCTTTCTCGTTGCTTTGGAATAGTGGTTTCTTATTCCATATAGAGGTCACAATAAGAAATTGGATAAGCATTTTAAGAGATATTGCAGTTAGATTTTTAAGACTGTTAGTTAGAATTAAAGTTGTACTAATGGGCAAAGATTAGCAAGATCATAAGTCTAATTGCTCTCATTTATAAATCTGGGCTAAAGGAAGACAGTTGAAGATTTCCTTCTCATTGCCTATCAGGTCTAAACCTAAACCTACTCTAATTCATCCTAGTATCTCAAATTAACTGTAACGTCCTGGATTTTTAGTGATCAAATAATTAATTAATTTAATTATTTAAATGATGGTGTGGTAATTTAATGAATTGAATTAAATAATATTTATATTTAATTAATATAAATAATGGAATAATAAATTATAAATTCTGAAATAATCGGAAATAGTGGAATTCGCTATGTTGCGTGAATCAGAAGATTTAACTAATTTAATTCAGTTTAAAATTGAACTATAATAACGATTCTATTTAATAAACGACGTTAGAACATATAATTTATATTATAATTTAAAACGAGCTCGTAATGTCGCAGTAGTTCATAATTTGGCGATTCGATCTTTTAATGAATATATAGAATCCGTTTTAAGCCGGATTTCTATGAAATAAGAAACGTTTGAATCTGTTGAACGGTATTTTTCTAATGAAAAAGATAAATTGGGATTTCTTCATGTAGATTTTGAGTTAGGATCAAATCAAATTTCCAAAAAGTCGCTATGAAATTCGTTTATAATTAATAACGATTTATTTATATTATAAAAGGATTTTAATACAAAATGGAATATCGATTAAACTTGTATTTTTAAATAACGAGTTATAAATCCAAATATGATTATTTTGGAGCTGTTTGATATTCTATGTGAATATATATATGATAATATTAATAAATTAAATTGTTTTTAAATATATTAATATTTAAATGGGTTTATTTAGACCTTAGAAAATAACGACCTCCGTTTTCAGGAAATTAATTTTGTTGGATCCGGAATATTATATTATTGTCAGATTTAAATTTTCGTGATTTCTAGAGTCAGTATGTGGGCATACGAGATTTTATTGTGAAGAACAATCAATAATTTGACTTTAAAAATACGGTGTGTGATCAAACGGGCTCGGAATTCAACAAAACAAGTTTCATTGGTTCATAATATCGAACCATAGTTGTACGTCCATTTTCGTCAAATTTGGATATTGTATGTGATCATAGGAATTTTTAAAATGATAAATTGATTTAATTATCGAATATAAATTAATATAAAAATATATATGAAGCTTCTTGAGCAAGCCAAACTTTTCCTATAAATACCACTGCATCCTTACTAACCCTAAAACTATTTTTCAGTGGTCAACAGAAAATCTTCCACTACCATTCCTCTTCTAAAACCAAACTGTGATCTTTGCAACTGTAATGCGAGTCAACGGAAAGTCAGATGAGGAAGAAGAGGAGGTTAAGTGATGGAATTTGGTGATTTTTGGTGATTTAATTGTGGAGAGATGAGGGAGCATGGACCTTGGGATGTTTGGCCGTTGAGTTGTGCTTGTGGGATAGTTCGTTTACCGGGAAGAGGAAGGCGAGTTGTACGAAATGGTGGTGGAAGGGAACAGGTCGATTTAAGAGGAAGGATGGTATATTTCCTTCGAGTTTTAATAAGAGAGAAGTGGGAGAAGGGGTGGTCAAATTATACGGTTATGGAAGGCTTCGGTTTGCAACGTCATTGAAGAAGATAATGAGCAAGGTAAAATCATGATTAGGTAGAGTAATTAAGTACAATTATTTAATTAATTAATTTATTAATAACCATTAATGTATATAACTTGTAATATTAATATCTTTGTCAAAGGTGATGCAAATTCAGCGAAACAAGATCCACTGGGATCGTATGAACGACGGCTACACAATGGAACTGATTTGAAGTGAATTGGAGCTTGTTACAATTTATAGAAAAATAAATAGCCTGATATGAATCAATGACAGTTTATCGTTACTTAACGATAAACGTCCAAAGTGAGTAAAACTCACTAACTCTGTCCAGTTTATTTTTTATAAATGTAATTTAGTATTGATAAATGATGATTGATTTCTGTGTGATGATTGTTTGAATGAATTGCTAGTCAATTGGTTGAAAATATAGATATAATTATATATATAAATCGTTAATCGAATATTGATTCTGTTTATCAGAATATTTCATATTCGTGTTATTTATGTTGATTAACACTGTGGACGCAGGGAAATAGGTTAGAGGGATCCAACTGGATTTCTCAACATTTATGTTACTGTTTTTCATATATTGTGATATATGATGTGATATACTATATGAAATTGATGGTGTGTGTTTGGATGGTACATGGCCTATTTATTGGGTATTTTAAATACCATAAGTAATATTGTAATATAAAAAAGGAATTTTTAAAGTCGATATTAAATTAAAAATTTATATAAAATCAGTGGAATTTATAAAAGAAAATATTTGGAAAATTAATATAATGAAAAAGGAAATGGCGAGATATAAACGAACTATGAAAGATGGATTTAAAGTAGATTTTAAATAGAATTTGTTTTAATAGATAGATTGAGAAGATTAATTTATAAGTAACGTTTTACAAATTAAATAAAACTATTATCATTTGAAAAATGGAATATTTAAATCAGAATTTATATAGAGGAGTGAAGAATAGGTTTTAACACCAATGTTTTAAAGGAATTTGAACTTAGCTTTTTTTTAATGGAAATTAAATTAGATTTTAGGGTTAGAAGTACAAAATAAGTTTTTATATGAAAATTCTATAAATAAAATTATAAATAGAATTTGGGTTTGAGATATTGTTTTTAAATGCGAAATCAAAACTGTTTTGATTGTATAGAAGAAATATTATTCACGTTTAATGAGAATAAGGGATTTAAGCAAATATTTTGTGAAATGAAAATATTAAAGGAATTTGGGTTTTGAAATAGGAATTAATGAAATTGGAAGCTGACTGGAAATTAGTTGAGTTGAATGGCTTTCTGAGTATCGGTCTGATGTTGGTTTCTGCCTTCTTCGTTTATACTTAGGAAGTTGTTCTCTTACAAGTTTACAGTTAGAGACTGATAGATGTGAGAGGATAGTGATGCATGAATAAGAAATGGAAATGTTTTCCAATGTTAATAACGAATATTTTCTATATTTAGAAAATAAGAATTTATGAATATATGGAAACGGGAAATGGGGAAATGAATAAATTAATGAAAAATTAATTTAAAAGGAAAAATGTTGATTGATGATTGATTGATTAAATTTCCATTTGGAAATAAGATCGTTGTGTGTATGGTTGTTTTCCTTAGATAGTTAAATAAGCAACTATCAAAGTTTTGACCATTTTTCCGTCGTCAATATGGTGAGACCGGGATTGGATTTATTATCTAAAACCACTCTATATGGGAATTAGCATTGCGAATCAAATATGATGAAGATAATTGAAGATGGAGTTAATGCAAGGGCTGTTCTGGAAAATCCTAGGTAAAAATTCTCTAAGATAGGTTTACAGAATAGTGCCTTCGGTTTGTCTAGTCCTAGGACAACCAGTATGGAAGAAATTCTGATAGAGTTTATTTAATAGATCGCGTAAGTTGATCTCTTCAAATGTATTTACGTTTGGTGGCGGAGGAATTCGTTTCTCGTAGCTGTTTACCCGTGGTATTTTTGTAGAAATCAATCTGTGATTTGGCACATATGACGATGTGACATTCAAAGTGAATAAAGATGTGAACTGAACGTTACGGCCTCTAGCCTCACAACCGAGAAATGGTATAAAATCGGTAAGGTCCCACGGCTTAGTGGGTAGCTGCCAATTAGGGTGTATTGTCACCTGATCTAGAGAAAATCCATTTGCTTCTTTAATCTATATTCGATGTTGTCCCTTTTGGGAAACGGTTGTTGATCCCAACCGTTGGTGATAATACATTCGGTACACTTGAGCGTAATGAGTGACTGGTCATGTTTAGCTTGGGTTACAAGATGTTCTTGTTGAAACCGGTGTATTCCTCTCTAGAGATACATCGTCGGAAGGTGGTCCCATACCTTGCTAGTTGGAATCCATTACCGGATAAGAGCCTGTAGTTTTTTATTATATATTATATATGTGGAACGTGAGATGAAAGTGTTCCACTAGATTGATATTTATTTGATTTAGACATTATTATAATATCAGAAGATTATTGGTTTCAAAGAAATGTTTTGGGTTATCGTAAGGTAAAAACCATCCTTGTTTATGTGTGGATTGGTATTATGATTATTCATTCTTTTAAAAGGATTTGAGAAGTTAAACAAATGGTTGGAGTTTACTCACACCAGTCATATGATTGACCCAGCGTTTATTTTGTTTTTTTTACCTAAATTCTTAGGTGCTCAATTTTTTACGGGCATTCAAGTAGTTGATATTTTACAGACATACTTGGAGAGCTTGGAGTAGGAGGCTTCAGGATTATATAGCTATTGTTTATTTCCGTTGTGTTGTATGTGTTGCACCCCGATAATGGTATTGTATACAGATATTGGTTTTATTTCAAAGTTGTGTTATATAATATATTTATTCGTTCCGCTATGAGATTCGTGTTACTCTGATTAATTTTATGTTCTTCTTGTCCTATTTTAATTTCCTATCTCATTTATTCTCACCCACTAACTTCTTTCTATTAATGATCTGGAATGTATCGATGCCTGAATAATTAACATGGGTTTTATGTTGATTTTCTGGGTCGAAAATTTCAGTTCGTTACATCAACACCCATAGTCATGCCAAATCATCTTTATTTTCTAATTAGATCTATATCAAAAAATTATATCTCTTCATTTGACTACATAGTTTTCATTTCTCTTGTTGTGTAGGATAAATCTCTATTCGATTTCATTGAGTTGTGAGATTTGATGAGTGGTTATGATCTCTCATATATCCATATTGGATTATATGGTGTAATTAGGAGATTTAACCTCTTATATGTTAGGTTAACCTTAAGAACTGATTAAATACAACAATTTCAGATCTTGAAACCCCTAGGATAACCTAATTATGGCATATGATGATTAATATGTTAAATCTTTTGTGGTTAGTGAGTAAGCAACCATATTTAATTCTAGATTTACGATTAGATTTGATTGATTAATGTCTACATGTAACAGAATGATTATGTATGTTTGAAATTGGATAGATTTGTTGTTTAAATGATTGAATTACTTGCTATCCAGATTTGTGTATTATTGTTATTCATATATTAAAATTTAGATGGATAGTTGGAGCATAAAAGAAGAAAAATTTAATGATCGCATCAAACTTGGTGGATAGGCTCTGAAGCATGGCGTTAAGGCACTTGAGAAATCAGACAACAATCGAAGATAAGTACATGGATCTGAACAAATCTATAGGACATGGATTAATACAAATCCATAAATATTTCTCTAATAATGGAGTAATCTATATGGGGATGACGATGACCTATTGAATCTACTGTGAAGAGAAGGTGGCTATTGGGTAAGCCATGTGTCAATAAGATGATGGATTGACCTGGATTGTTTAGAGATTGGTTGTGATGTGGATGAAGGGTTGGATCTGAGTCAAAATGAATATAGCATAATCTAAAGACATCGGAGAGGAGTATGTTGAAGACCTAAAGAAATTTACCAAGATTTTGATTAAGTGTGTGGGTCGATAGATCCGTAGGGTATGGAATGATACTAATCTTTGAGCGAAGAAGTTTTGATCCGTATGAGGGATAAAGGACTTCATCGAGAGAACGTGCCAAATTATGGTTCAAAGATAGCTTCTAAGTGCAGAGTTATGTCCTGTTGAAGTTATGACTCTTCAATTGAGAATTTGGATGGGGTTAGTCGAAGGAGTGTGATCAGAATCTCGTTGCGGAACTAGGATGCAAAATATTGTATTGATTTGAGTGGGACTCGAATCGAGGATGGAGTTGTGGGTAGGTCTTGTAATTGGGAGTGCCAAATAATCATTGATAGCTCGAAGTGTTCTAGTTGTATACTTGAAGAATGGGTATCGTGGGGATACCTACTTTTATTAGTAGCAACAGTCATGTACCCTAGATTGCCCAGACTGGGAGGGTCTACTTGTTGGACACTTGGGTCTAGAGGTCAAACATGTTAAACATATGGGTTCCAAAAATATGGTAGTTTAAATAGAACTAAGGTTTGGTAACGAGGTTGTTGATCGAAGACGGTCTTGAAGAGATAGTGCGTTACTTTATTTGTAGATATTTTATTTTCCACTATTTTGTTGTACTTTGATTGTTTGTAGTGAGGCATTAATGTATTCAGACATCTTGACATCTTGTACATAGTTCAGTGATTCTATATAGATGGGATGTTCCACTTTATCATGCTATAATACTATTATGTTATATATGTTCCCATTATATTTTATCCATGTACTTGGCTTCTTTTTCGATGATTACCACATGTCAGCCTAGTTTTCTATGCATTTATCTTGTTATTCAATACAAGTGGTATAGGGCAGTCGTCACAATATTTATTAGTTGTCCAGTGGGGGTTGCTAGTAAATACCATTTTCAAAAGTCGAGATAGGTAACCTAGATGAAATTAGTGTTAGAGGGAGGGTGAATAGGGTTTAACGAATTATATGAATCTTTTTGAAATCTTATGAAATTAAACACAAACATATGCAACTCACAAACACAAAAACAGTCACAGATTCAAACATAAATGCAAATAGCAAATAAAAAGAAGTAAAGGAAAGAACATACTGGGATTTTATACTAGTTCGAATTACCCTAAATCCAATCCCATACAATTTCTTATGCAAATTTCTTTTCAAATATAATGTCAAGATTGCAACCCTTGATTTCACAGGCCACGCGGTACATCTCACCTGTTTCTAGACTACATTGATTTATAGGGCTACAATCACACCCAATTGATTTTACTAGGCAACAGTCACACCTAACTAATTTACCGGCCATAGTCACGCTGTTTTGAGTTGCTTTGATGGATAATGAAATTTGGTATGATCATGTTGATTGCAAATGATCTTATAACTTCGAATAGCACTGATATCTTTAAGAAAGAACCAAACTAGAGATAATAGGGTTTGATTCTCTTAAGATTTTGGTATAATTTTGTGAAGACTATTTAGAAATTAAGAGTGGAGAAGAAGGAGTGAAGAAAGGATGAAAAACTGATAGAAAATTCATTGAAAACTTCTGGTATTTATAGGAAATAAACAGTCACGTCCATTCATTAAGAGAGACGACGAATATACACTTCTTTTGAAATTTGATTATTGAATTTAGCTGCCATCATGTCGACATAAGGGGATGGGGTATGTCGACATGCCCATGATTATTTTTAAAATTGATTTTATTTTTAAAATGATTTTTATTCTAAAACTTGTCGAAATAATTTTTGAGACTTGTAAATCATTTTGGATATAGATTTAAATAATAAAACTTATTAAAAACATTTAGTGTAATAACCGTGAATTTTGGCAATAATTAATTTAGTTAAAATCCAAGAAAAGAGTTTTTGAGAATGATAGAATTTGACCATGAGACTTGCACTATTACGTTGTGACGAAATTCTGGTCAACTTTCATGTTTGGAGCTTCACGAATGGAATCCGTGTGATAAAATTACGGATTAAACACGAGAACGAATAGAAAATAAATAAAATAGAATAAAATATAAATGATAATAAAACCCTTATTCTCTACCATAGCCAGGTCGATAGGGGTGACTGGCGGTTGGATTGACCTCTGGCCGATACAAGAAGCGGTAGATAGGGATTAATGTTATGTAAAAATTTATGTCGATGAACGGGATTTTCCAAAATTCAATCTAACAATTTTAGGTTCATTTCTAAGCCTATAATAAAGGGCTAGACCTCCACTATTTTCTTATATTTTCGGGAGACAGCAGCGAAGCTTTATCATTCTCAATCCTCCATCCTCTTCAAAAATTCAAAATATAAACCTATATAATTCAAATTAACAAGAATTGGATAAATTGGATTCAAATTCATGAAAAAGGGTTAGTTATTTGAATAGGTAATTCTTTTATGTTTAGGTTTCCTTCTACTTTTCCAATTCTTCTTTTAGATATACAAGTCTAAACAGTTATATGTATATCTCCTTTGTATGCACATTATAGACCTGTGAGATTTGGAAATTATAGGCATAAAAACTGCATTCAGATTCAGATTTGGATAACGCTTTCAGGTGAATGGTAAATATATTGATTGTTTCTAATGTCATATAAATTCGTTTGGGTCAAGTTTGGATTGTATGTCTAAAATTCATCAGATTTATTTTGTTATTATCAAATCTGAAATAATATGCATGAAATTTGTATATGGATTTATAGGCTTCTTAGTTTATTACTTTTATATTCATTACAATCATTCTTGGATTGTTTGTGGTTATTGTAAACATGATAAATTTGGA
Organism: Allium sativum; assembly: GCA_030737875.1. Classification (NCBI taxonomy): domain Eukaryota; kingdom Viridiplantae; phylum Streptophyta; class Magnoliopsida; order Asparagales; family Amaryllidaceae; genus Allium; species Allium sativum. Next base: position 377,398,039 of record CM060922.1, read on the forward strand.
AATTTGTCCTAAATATTGTTAGATATGTAGTGTTGTTATTCCAGATTCATAGGATTTGGGTGTAAATATAGGATTTGTACAGTATTGATTTTAGAATTATAAACTTGTCTGTGTTTGATATTATTTAGGGTTTTTACTTGATTGTTGTAAATTTTCCCTTTTTTGTCTTTTATATAAAAAGGCATTGTTTGAAGTCTAGCAGGAATACAAAGCAAATAATAAGAGATGCAAATTCACGTATTTTTGTATGTAGTTTGCAACAATTATTCTAAATAAAATAATAACCTATTTCCTTATAATTTGAAATATGAAAATTTAAGTAGTTTGGGGAAAAACTTACATAATTACAGAAAATAACTGTTTATCCATTAAAAGTGACGTACTCATTAATAGATTGGGCATTGGCATGGTCTGAACATCAATCAACCGTCCAGGGGTCATACCATAGGGTCGAGCAGGCACAAGGCTTTTGCTTTACTTTGCAACAGTCGGGCAAAGGAAGTTTGCACAAGGATATATAGGGCTCGAGCATCCCAGGTTGCACAACAGACAGGGTCAGTCAAACATAGGATCGATCAAGTGCTAGAGAAATCAGCCATCAGCAAACCAAGCCCAAAGGGTCGATCGCACGATCCAAGCTTAAAGGGACGGTCGCGCGAGCCAGATTTGGACAAGTACCATTTAACACTATCTGGTCAATTCCCGGGTCGCTCGCTCACCATATGGTTTGGTCACGAACATCCTTTGATCAAGAAAAATGAAACTCACACGTCACCTCAATCATTCGTATACTCCCTTGGTCGGTCGCTCAATGGACCGGTCAAGCTTATGGAGTGGTCGCTCATAAGGATGTTCGAGCACCTTACCTGTTGAGAATGGTTCACACAGGGTCGGTCGCTCGTGGGCCCAGTCTCGGGTCGGTCGCACCTTGATCTTTCAATAAGCTAATACTTTGGTCGCTCGCTTCAATCTTGGTCGCTCGCTCATTTGAGGGTCGGTCGTTCATAACAACTGGTGACAAGCTAGCTACAACTGGCAGTGGCATTTCCGTAATTACCTGCGCGAGCGACCCAAAACCTACACATAATTATTTCAGCTCGCCACTTCACTCCAACTTCTCCTACAAATAGGCCATGTCTTCCATACATTTAGGGATCGATTTCCACGACCCCAAAGGGCTGCCAAATTGCTTCCTCTCCCGTTTCAAGTGATTCTAACATCGTCTACCGTCTCAAAGCAAAGATCTAACATTGAATTCATCATGCAATCCACCAAAAGTGCTCAAGTATCTTATAGATTGAAGATCCTAAACCATTTTCCTTGCACTTAGTGAAATCAGCCTAATTCTTGGCTGATTTGCATAGATTAGAGTGAAATCTTTGTGTGAAGGAGAAGACGAATGTAATTATAAATGATTCTAAGCTTGTAACTCTTGAATTTCTTATGGAAATCCTTGCCCAAAATGGACATAGGTCTATTTTAGATCGAACCACTATAAAAATCTTTGTGTCTTTACCTTTTTATTGCGATTGTTGTCTCATTCCTTACCAATTGGTGAAGTGCCTTCGTGGCACCTTTGGTGTTTGAGATAATTTCGATTTAAACTTTTGGCGCCCACCGTAGGGCACATTCACACTTTCTTTTTCTAAGTCATTCGCGAAGGTAAAGGTTGGAGCTCGTTCCGCCTTTATATTTTGTGAATCTAGAGTCCAAATTATTCAACAAATTCTCTTACAAGTTTAAAGCCTTATCCAAGCTATGGATAGACCACCGAAGAGTAAAGCTAGTAAGAGTATCGAAGAGACCGACAACCTCACCAACAATGCTGCACTGCCCACCAACCACTTTGAAGTTGGTGAAACTTCTGGAGTTGGAGCGGCTATAACAAAAGAGTTGGATGAAGTTATTGCAGGTCTAACAAGTCAAATTGATATCGCAAACAATGTTATGCTGAAAATGTTGGAATCCATGTTCGCTACCAAATTCTTATAGGGATCAATAAATTTATAAATTATTAGTGAATTATTAATATAAAGTTCTAAAATGATTTTGATTTTTTTTTTGTTCTTAATTAGTTTATTATTCAAAATATAGGATTTGAAACAATTTTTGTTATACTGGAATAAATTCTTATACGGATCAATAAATTTATAAATTATTAATATAAAGTTCTAAAACAATTTTGATTAAAAAAAAATTTTGTTCTTAATTAGTTTATTATTCAGAATATAGGATTTGAAATAATTTTTGTTATACTGGAATTTTTCCAGATTTGTACTCTTTTTTTTTAATGCAAGGGTTTGAGACTAAGTTAAACTACCGTAAAAAGTTTCTAAATTATGAGAAATCAAAAACCGGCAATCTCTAATTGTTACCTGTTTGGGCCCAGCACGCTTTCAATCCTTACGATTCTCCTGTTCTTCTACGGCTTCATGACACACTCTGCCAAATGCCAATGAACACTGGATACTAATCAGGACTCCAGGAAATGGCTAAATGATTCCCAGCAGTAAACAAACTTAGAAGCTTTTGTTTATGATTTTCAGAACTCAGAAAATTTTTAAATAGCTAATTTCACTCAGAACAAACTTTTTATTTATGATTGAGGAAAATACAAACTTAGTACAACGCTCACAACCTCACACTAATTTACAAAATATAATTGCTTTTGTCTAACTTCTGATGCCTTCTCTGAATGCCTTCAGGTGCTTTTATATTTGTTTTCCACCGCCTTAGTCATTTTCAGAATGGCACATTACTCGATGCTTCTTTACTTTATTTAATGGTTTCTTCTTTTTAAGATGCCTTTTTTATCTTGTCTGGACAGGTCTTCAATATTCAGCAAAATCCGAGTCTCCTCCAGAATTCTCTTCAAACTTGTCATTTTCTTGCGAATCTCTTTTCTTTGAGGGCCCCACCATGTCTTGATCTTGATTGTATCCATACTGTTGTGTCTCCCATTTTATTCCATGTAACATTAACTTCTTTATCAACTCTTCTATTAAATTTTTGAGAAAATGCTTGTATGCATTTTTATGCGAGTTCCATTTTAAAATATTTTCTATAAACTGAATTATATTCTCTTTTGCCCCAGCCTTTGAAACTTTGCTTACTGTCAAAATTAGCTCATTAGGTTCAGATTCATATGTCCATATGTTATTTGACATGGCTTCAAGAGTTCTTGATACTAGACTTGCTAACTGCTTTGCTCTTGTTGCTGATATTACATCTTCTTCAACCAGAAACATATTTTGAAAGAATTTTGGGGTCAACTTTTTTGATCCCATCTTCATTTCCACCATGGATAGGCATTTTTTACCTTCTTCTGGAATAACTTGATTACATACTAAGTAGATATTACTATGCTTAATTGCCTTCGAGAAAGTATAAACTGCATTTCTTAATTTGGGTAGCCCCTTCAGATTATGAAGAGTACTATCTGTATAAATACAGTAGATTAATCCTGCCTTGTATAAATTTTTCACCATTAATGGATCAGCTTCAGGGTGAATATATACTTTGTTTAAATCATACCCATATCCTGAATATATCCCTTTATAAGGGTTTATTTCCAGTAATATTGGTTTTATCATTCTACTAAACCATGTGATAAATTCTTTGCTTTGTTGTTTCACCTCTCCGGGCATGTTAACTGATTTCTCAATAATTTCTATTTTTTGAGATATCTCCTTTTTTTCCAAGCATATCTCTTTGTATTTCTCTAAACATGTGCTCTGAATAAGATGCCATGTGATTAAAGAAGGATCTTATTTCCTCCTTTTTATCATCATCTGCTTTGATTAAGAATTGCTCAAAGGCTTCTTGTGATATTAATACTTCTTTGTATATTTCATCGAAGATGCTAAGATAATCAATTGTATCTTCATTACTTTGTGCCATCATGCAATTCTCTGCTTAAAGTATCTGCAAGAAAGTTAGTTTTTCCGAAAATATGTTCAATTTCAAAATCAAATTCAGAAAACCATGACTGCCACCTTATTAGTCTTCTATTAGGTCCTATGTCAGGAATTTTGTTTTTTATTCTAGATTTTGCAGTAATGGAGTCAGTACGAATTTTAAAGGGTTTGTTTAAATATAAATAAAAGGCTTTAATATTGTTTTTAATAGCTAAAAGTTCTTTATCATTGGAGTGATTGTTTAATCCACTCTGCTTAAATGTTCCAGATTTATATCTACATAATTTTTCTTGGTTATTTCTAATTGCTACTAAAGCTGCTTCCCAATATGAATCTGAAGCATCAGTATATATAATTAACTCATCTGTTTCTAATGGTAAAGATAATTTAGGCATATGTTCACATACCTTTTTAATATGCTTAATATATCTCGTGTCATCTTCCGTCCACTGCCATTTATAATTCTTTTTAAGTTTTTGCTGTAAAGGGGCTCTTAATTTTGCTAATTTGTTAATAAAGATATCAGCAAAATTAAGACATCCTAGAAATCTTTGTAATTGTTTCATATCTTCTATTTGATTAGGGAATTCTTTGATTTTTGTAAGTATATGCGGTTGTAATTCTATGTCTCCATTATCTATGGTTATGCCTAAAAAATCTATTTTTTGTACACCAATAATTGCTTTTTTAGCATAAAGGGTTATTCCTCTTTTTATACATGTATCTATGACTAAATTACAATTTTAATATTGTCTTCTAAATTGTCAGAGAATATCAAAATATCATCAACATATACAATACAATGATCGTCATGTTGTTTTAATACTTCATCCATTCTTCTTTGAAATATTTGTGGAGCATTTTTTAATCCAAAGGGCATAACTAACCATTCATATTGTCCTTGTGGGCAACTGAATGCAGTATATGGTATAGATTCTTCTGTTAATTTTATTTGCCAAAATCCACTTTTACAATCCATCTTTGTAAAACATTTCTTATTTTGTATTTTGTTCATTAATACTTCTTTATTCGGTAAATAGTATCCATCAAAGACTGTTGCATCATTTAAAGCTTTATAATTAAAAACTATTCTAGCTTTACCTCTAACAATTTCACTATGTTTTCTAACTATGAATGCAGGAGAACTATGTGGGCTGTTAGACGGTCTGATTACTTTTAGTTCTAAAAGTTCCTTATTTTGTACCTTAAATTCTTCTAAATCTTCTAAAGAATATTTCATAGGTCTTACTCTTATTATTTTATTGGGGTCTTTTAATTTTATTGTTGCTAATGTTTTATCTTTATCCCAAGCTGCCAAAGGATTTTCATTATATGTTTCTTTAAATCTTTCTTTGATATTTTCAAAAGTATCTATGCTTTCATGTTTTAATAATGGTATTTTCTCAATTTTAGGAATATCACCACGTTGTGCCGGTATAGGTTGATAACTTTGATCAATAGCATATGCTTGTTTAAGCCTTGGTGCTAAAATGGGTGTTCCGCATGGTGTAGTAAATATAACATGATTTGTTAACTGGGTCATGGGTTGATATTGTAGACAGAAATCATTTCCTAATAATATAAATGGGCCTTGGACATTGCTGGCCCATAATTTTGGTATTTTAATTTTAATATTTCCTATTGTGAAAGGAACATTAACTGCATAATCTTTAGAACTAATTTCTTTTTCTTGTATATCTAGAGCAATTATATAAGATCCATCTTGAATCCACCATTTCTGTGGTAAAATATATTTTTTACACAAAGATATTCCTGAACCCATATCAATATATGCATTTAATTTTATTGGTTGGTAATAAGGTATTACTATAGTTCCTTCAATATATGTGGAATATGGCGAAGTAACTACTGCCTTTTTCATATGTTGTTTTTCAATTCTTGGAAATTCCTATTGATCTAACTATGTAAATAAATCTTTTAATGTAAAAGTATATTTTGTAATGAAATTCATTCCTAATAATATTTCATTTTTTGCTAATTTATCATCTACTAACATTTCCATTTGTATTTGCAGGACCTTGCCACTTCTGTCTATGAGCGATAATCTAGCTTCTACACTTTTATTTAATACATGTATTTGTCCAAAATAGTCAATGTATCTATAAGGATTTTGTATATTATTGTATGTGTATGTTTGGACAAGAAAGGAATTAATATGAGAGGATGCTGCTCCTGTATCTAAGAGCACATTTACTTCTTTATTATCTAAAAATCCTTGTATATATAATTGTTTATTTGAGTCTATTAGATTTAATTTTTCTATTAATTTTAAATCTTTTCTCTGGGAAGATATATTTATATCTCTTAATTGATCAGAAGTCGATGCTTCATGGTCATAGCTTATTCTAAAAGAATTTCTGCTTTGTGGTTTTACAGTTGGTTGAGTTCTATATCTGTTTTGCCTTTGAAGAATTAATTCTTGTGGAAAATCTAACTCTTCATGTTTTAATTCTCTGGGAGGTATGACTTCACATATATCAGAAAATGGTTTAGCTATATTGATGTTTTCTTCTTTGAATTTCTTTGTAGTGATATGATGTCTAGTTGAGTAAGAATATACCATACAGGCTGTAATACTACATACATTACTTCCTGGAGGCATCTTAAGTCTTTCAATTTTATGATACATTGTAAGTCCAAGATCTATATTTTGATCTGATAATGAAATTGCAAAATCAGGAAATATTCTCATTTATATTGTTTGACATGCAAAATTTCCTCTAATTACTCCTAACAATGCATCTTTTGCATCATGGGGTATCCTATCATCAGATATCCAAAATGTACAGGGAACATTCATCCCTCTTCTGTATGCGCATTTTATTATAAGTTCTATCCCTCCTAAGTATAACCATTTTACTTTTTTATTAAATTCTTTTGAAAGGTTTTTCCTATCATCTTTTATTGCCTTTTGTGTGAGTAATTTTAAAGGAATTTCTCCTTCCATGGTAAAAACATCTATTGGTTGTTCAAAGGTTTTAATAACATATTTTTCTTTAGACATGTATCTTATTAATGGCATTTCATAGCATTCTTCTCTTGAAAGTGTATGTTTTATTTTTTCTATTTGATTATATTTTTCCTCTGACATTTGTATGGTTTGTTCATATCCAGTTTCATCATCTTTGGTCTCAAAGATTTCTGAAGATTCTGGTGTTGAAATTAGATTTGTTTCCATAAAAGGTTGTTGTTCAATATTAGATTATTCATTTATTAACTCTTGAAATTCTTTCTCAATTTCTTCTGAGTTATCAGACATAATGCTTTCACTATATGTAGATGAGATTTCAGAAATAATTTCTTTTGGTTCTCTTTCTTTTACTATGGTTATCTTTCTTAATGCATCCATATAAGTTTGGACACTATATTTTTCTCTGTCAAAGATCTGTATTTTTCCATTATTTTTCTTACTTACTTTTACATTTTGTCTAGTTTTTATAATACTGTATATTTTATGATAAAAAATGTGTTCACATGGAATGACTTTTTTATGTTTAGGTCTTTGTTTTATATTTTTCTTTTCCAGTGGTTCTTTAAATTCTAAAATATCATAAGGTACAGGTTTCTTGACTAGTTTTTCAAATTATTCATTATATTGTTGTACGAAGTTCTGAGAACTTGTTCTTAACATTTTAATATTCACCACGCTTAGTCTGTGTGGTTTATGATTGTATTCCTCTTCAGATTCTGTATCAGTATCTGATTTAGAGTCTGAAATTAACTCATATATTTCTTCATCAGAGTCATATTCAGTTTCTGATTCTATAGGCATCACTTGTTCAGAAAATAAGCGAAATGCCTTTACTGCTATTTTCTTATATTTTCCTTTTTCTGGACATTCATTAGCATAATGTCCTTCTTTATTGCACGCCCAACATCTACATATCTTTTTAGTTGCATCTTTTTTATTTTTAATGTTTTTCCTTTTAAAATATCTTTTCTTTCTAAAATTGGGTGGTTTATGTTTCTTAAATTTAGCTGGCCTAAAATATTTTTTTAATTTTTTTTTTATATTTTTTACTAATTGGATTACATCCCCATTGGGTTGGTACCTCAGAGTTTCCACAAAGCAAATCTTTATGTCTAGAATATTGTCTAGCACTCCCCATTATAGATTGTTTCATGCAATAGTAATCAATTCTATCTTTAGTAAACTTCATTTGTATTCCTAATGATGGAAATATATCTGGATTTTCTTTAAGATAATTTTCATAATCTTTTGGCAGTATGTTAGCCCAAGGTAGAGGTAATTTTAAGAAATATAAAGATGGTACACTTTCCATAGTACCTTCATCTGGTGCAGATGCATAATAATATTTAGCAAATTCACAATTACATTCATCTATGTATTTTAAATCACATATCGCAAGATTAGCAAGCTTTATTCTTGCTTTTTTCTTTTCTTCTCCATCTATTTTTTTGTCATCAAATGATAATCCTCCAAATTCTGTTTTTAATACTTTTCTAAATGATTCAATTAAATTTAAAGGATCCAATAGATTGACAGAATCTCTTGCTCTTGTGATAATTAATGATTTGGCTTCTTTAGTTAGGTTTTTATACCAATTTCTCACATTACCAACAAATGTATTTTCTATGATTCCTAACATATATATTGATGATTGTATACCTTTTGTAATTCTTAAAGTTTGTAAATCTCCAGCCCATGCGTCAACTAGTTGAATAACATTCTTAGGGCAATCAAGATCTAAGACTGATCTTGAATGTTCTTGTAATTTTTTTATTTTTGGTTTATATAATTCAGAGTATGTTTTATATGGTTTTTCCTTTTTTGGAAATACATATTCATTATATATTTCTTCTCCTTCATATTGTTTTATTGATTCTAGATTATCCGTGCGATTGTCTGTCTGATTATCTGTGCGTTGAGGATTATTTACAGTTACTATACTACCACTAGTGGCTTCCATTTTTATATGTTCTATGGATTTTTTAGCATGTTGCTATAATACTGATAGTCTAGACATGGCTACAGCTATGTCACCTAGTTGTGAACCATCAGCTGTTTCCCAAATAGCTTCTAGTTCCTCCATTGTTTTGTCGTCATACTGAGTATAATGCTCAACAATGTTATTCATTTTATTATTCTCTATCGGGGTTTTAGGGTTAATAGTAAATCCTTCCGTAGTTGGGGATTTTATACTTGTGGGTAACATCTCTTCCGATATGCCTAACCTTTTCATCATTCTATCAAGTTATTATTTATTTCTACTATCGTAACATAATCACTAGGGGCTTGTAAGAAAGCTAATCTCAGCTGATTATATGTAACAATATTAGCAAACAGATTATATTCTGGAGTACCAGTTTTAATAATGAATAACTTTTCTTCAGTCTCAACGATGGATTTAGCCATCAAGAAAACTGATAATTTACTTTTAAGACCTTCATATATCTTATCCAACAGCAAAAGTCACAATTAATGTTGCCCGTGCTAAATCTGCTCAAACTGCTCATATGGAAAATACGGGTTCCTCCTCTTCAAGTCCAAATCAGAAAAATTCTGTTCAAAAGTTTGTAGATCCTAATCATCCTCATCATAAGGAAGCCAAACCACCTACTCGCAACCATTCTGATAAAGCGACCTCTAAACAAGTGCTTGGTTCCACCAAAGGGGCACCTCCCTAAATGTGACACCCCACGTCCATTAAGGTCACTCACAAAGGGAATGCCTTAAATTTGGTGGAGCGTTTATTGTGTATAGAACAGAAAAGTAAACAAGACAGATAAATATATTGGTACTTGGAAAATAAAAACCACTTGTATTGCAGCGGAGAAATAGTTTGGTTACATCACATCAAAAACCTACTACAAAATCAAATACGGTTATTATCCATCTTGACAAATAAGTTCTGAGTACATAAAATAAAAGACATAACCCCAACATAAAATAGCCATAAATAAGATAGGCTGAACTTTACTTCAGCAATCAAAGCAACTTCCAAGAGAAAGAGATAAAGTTGTCCAAATCAAGCTCCACTAGTACTAGTCCCACCCTGAGCACCTGGGGGGGAAAAGGGAAGAAAAGAGGTGGAAACAAAGTGGTCAGACATAAAGTCTGGCGAGTGCAATAACTTTATCAATATAATCATTAAAGTAACTAGGATAAGGCATAAGCTGGAAGATAAGGAAACGACTGTGAACAATTGGGCATGACAGATCAAATAAAGGAAATAAGATGAACAAAGATAACATTAAAGGCGCACCTAATCACTATAAGATAATTACTATACTGCACCAATGCTAATTACACCGCACCCTTACTAGTCACCCTAAAAGTTGATCCCGCCCACCGAACAAAATAATATTAATGGTAGTTTTGTGTACTCTTAGCTGTCTTCATAGGTGTCGTCTGCCCCTATCTCCGCTAGTTGTACCCCTACCATCCCCATTCTAATTACAACGTTTATTCATAATATGGTAGTTATACTCCTAGCTGTCTTCATAGGTGCCGTCTGCTCCTATCTCCACTAGTCGTACCCACTACCTTCCCCATTCGATCGGCCCCCTAACTCGTAGATACCCGTGCTGGTCCCATAGTGGGGTGTATCACTCCCCAAAGTGGCAACCCGATACCACTAAAGATGCACGGCTTATATCCACACGATGCAACAACGTCTTACCTACCAGCCCGGGCCCACACACGCACATGACCCCTTTGGACTTGCTTTGCCACCGCTAACCCGTTTTGACCTCTTACAATCAAATCCAGTAAGCGTGTCCCGTCCTCGACTTGGGTCGAGCTCACAAAGATACTAAATGGGTTACTGGTTCGAAAAGGGTCCCCACACAAGCTTTCCACCTATGCTTGGTCCCCACTAAGATTCCCCACTTAACCCCTTCTTATTCATGTCTTCTTACATGTTTTCAACTTGGTTAAGTGTTTATAATTATATCTCACATTTCCCCCATGTTATCCACTCAACAAATCAACATGTGTTATTGGTTAAGCTTGTCTTAACCCTACCCGCTTATCAGATTGATATATTATTGATTAAGCTGGTTTTAACCCCATCCACTTATATCTTATTGGTTAAGTTAGTCTTAACCCTATCCGCTTATCCGATCAATATATTATTATTGGTTAAGTTTGTCTTAACCCTATCCACTTATCAGATTAATATATACATACATATATATATATATATACACACACACTATTGGTTAAGCTGGTCTTAACCCTTCCCACTTATCAAATTATTGGTTAAGCTGGTCTTAACCCTACCCACTTATATATTATTGGTTAAGCTGGTCTTAACCCAATCCACTTATCAAATTATTGGTTAAGCTGGTCTTAACCCTACCCACTTATATATTATTGGTTAAGCTGGTCTTAACCCTATCCACTTACCATGTTTTACTTAGTTTATGATTAAGCACATCTTAGTTCATAGATACATTGGTTAAGAGAATAACTTCCTAAGTACCAACCCCGAAGACTGAAATCAACATCAGATTGTTACTCAGAGAATCACTCACTCAACCAAACTTCTGTTTGTCATTCATATTTGTCTTTAATCAGCATTAATTAATTATTAAGGCACATAATCGTATTTCACATGCCACCCAAGGCACCCACTTAATTTCACATGCCACCCAAGGCACCCACTTAACCCCCCATGTCCCACCGCATGTTTATCTGGTTAAGTGTTACTTAATTCATTAGAACTGTAACCTTGTAAAGACCTCCCACATTAGACTGGCATTTGCGGTTGCTGGATTTGCCAGGCGGGTCCGGGCAGTCTTATACTGCAAACGAGCCTAACCTCGTGTCTTTATAATTGTTACGCACTTAATTTGTGCCTTTGACCTCTCACATTAGACTGGGATTTGTGGCTGCTCGATTTGTCTGGCGGGTCCGGGCAGTCTTACACCACAAAAGAGTCTAACCTCGTGTCTTAGGCGGTTTATTATTACACATCTTTATTTAACCCTAAAGTGTATTAATATCCCTTTCCAAACTTATAAATAATTTCAAAATATTCTTATGTCCATAATTGTCACCTAAATTATGTCCATTTATTTCAGGTATATAAATTATACCAATTACTGCCTCAAATTAATTGTATGCCTTTTAAGGCCATTACATGCCAATTCTCAATATGTGTATATCCAATATTACCCCCATTATCCCCACGTTGTTCATTCGCTTATCATGATATATATATATATATATATATATGACTAGCAATTAGTCTAATGACATAAAAGGGAAGAAACATCGCAAATTTGCATAACACACAAAATGGATCTAACTTACGAATAAGGGTTACAACATATCTTGCATAAACTTTGTATTGTCATGAATCTAAACATAGACCTTAAGGTGTGAACTTGCAGGGATGAACATAGTTTTCACCCAAAACTTGTATAGGCCATAGTCGCAAACTTGCATAAAACTATGTATGTCATAGATCTAAATCTAAAGGTGTAAACTTGCATATATATGACTCCAATTTCTACCTAAACTTGCATATAGTCACTTTATTTGGTTCACATGTAAAGTTGTGTACAATTCACATAGAAACTGGCATATAATCTACACCCAAACTTGCATATAAAATTATGTCAAACATGAATCAAGTTGAACATAGGTGATTGGGCATATACAAAGGATCCACAACAAAAACTGTCATTATGAACAACTAGCATATATTCACAAAATATCACATTTTTCCAATGTTTCACAAACATAACCATATAACCCAAATTATCACTCAACCCAATTACTTGTTAATTATCTTATTAAAGAAATCGAACTCACAACTCAAAGAAGATCTCGAGTTCTGGGATCTGTGTTCTAAAATTGATTTAGCTCGCCTTTGAAGTAGACAAATTTGTTGTTGTTGTTATAGACTTGAGTTGAATAGAGTTGATTAGCTTCTTTGCTCCTAGTTGGTGGCGGCTACTTTAGGTTGCAGGGTGTTAGCATGACAGCCATGGTTCTAATTTTTGTTAGGTTTTAGGGTTTGAGTCTACATGTGTTTATATAGAATTTCAATTCAATTAGAGCCATCGGATGAACCTAGAGTTAACCACAACCATTCAAACCAGATCAGAACTATCCAGAAACCCTAGTGACTTAGCAACAAGTCATAAGTCGTCAAAATTCAGATTCGGCCGGGGGGTAGGTCGACCCCCAGGTCGACCCGTAGGGGGGAGGTTACACTAAGAAGGAGGCCCAGGTCCCCGGGATCCAAACCGTGACCGTTTGCTTAGGCAGACATCTGGTAAGGAGGATGGCGTCCGCCCCATGGACCAGCACAATGAAGAGGAGCGCATATCAAAAATGGTCTGCAAGATCATGGAGAAAAGCTTGAAAAAAATAGGATGATGAGAAAGAGTGGGGTTTCGTTCCTACCAAAACCCCACTCACGGAGAGGATCAAGATGGCTCCGTACCCAAAGAAGTCCAAGCCTAAACTGATACATGCCTATAAGGGACCGGCGATCCAAAAGTGTTCCCCTTCAAGTGTGACCAACACATGGATGGGGCACGTGCCACAAACGAGCTAAAGTGTCTTTACTTCCCAACTTATCTCGAAGGGGTGGCTTCTCTCTGGTTCACGAAGTTGCCACCAAGTCTGTGGATGATTTAGCTACCTTAGCCAAGTTATTCAGAGAGCAGTTCAGGCTCCAAGCCACCAAGGTACGGGATGCCATGGAGTTAAACGAGCTTGAGCAAAGACTTGGAGAATCCATCATGGCTTTTTTCACTCGCTTCAATGTTGCTGCAGCCGAAGTTGGAAATCATGAACCCCGCCTGGTTATGATGGCTTTAAAGGGAGCTATATCCAAAAATACCAAGTTTGGGCAATGGATAAAAAAGAAGAAGCTGACTACACTCGAGGAACTATTCGATAAAGCTAAAGAGTACATGAGGGTTGATGAAGACCCATCCTATGCCTTAGACGTTCCCGAAAGTAAGGCACGGCCTGAACAGAAGGAAGCTAATGTGGAAGGTGGGAAAAAGAATCATAGTGGTCAAAAAAGGGGCAATGATGGAAAGGATAATCGAGCTAACAAGAAACTCTGCTTCTTTAAGAATTCTGAGTTGACTCCTCTCAATGACACCATAGAAAATGTCTTCATGGCGACTAGGGATACCAAGGAATATCCAACTCTTAGGCAGATAAAGGTTAATGATGCTATAATAAAATCAGGAAGGTTTTGTCGGTTCCACAACCAGGCCATAATACGAATGAATGCAGGCATCTGAAAAACCTGATTGAAGAGTTAATAAGGAAGAATAGACTCCAGCAATATACGAAAAACCCGCAGAATACTCAAGCCGTTCAAGGGCAAGGAACATCCGTGGGACAACCTAGATAGAGTGAAAGTACTCTAGTTGATGTTATTCCAAGAACAATCATCAACACAATTTCAGGAGGACCCCACCCAGTCGGAAGAAGATGGGGGGACATCTTGAGGTATACAGAAGAGATGAAAAGCCTTCCTAATGAAGAAGGAATTATGGTCGTGAACAATGCTTTTCCGGCAAAGATGTCAAAGATTTCATGGGATGATGTTGTGTTCAGAGATAGAGACTCAGACGGATTGCTAACACCAACGATTGATCCCATGGTTGTTATCATCGGCCTGGGTCCAGCCATATTGAGAAGGGTCTTGGTTCATAGTGGTGCATCTGTCAATGTTATTTCCATTAATGCATTCAACAAGATGAATCTTTCTATGGACGATGTGAAAGCTTGCCAGAATAAGATCCATGGTTTCACGAGGCAACCCACTCAACCGATCGGCACCATCAACTTGCTTGTTGAACTTGGAGAAGGAAAACAGAAAGTTTCCATGTAGCAGCCTTTGTTATAGTCGATGAGCTTTCGGCCCATAATGCCTTCCTCCGAAGACCAGCCCTTGTCGCATTCAGGATTGCAACGGCTCCATGGTGCATGACAATGAAATTCCCTATTGAAAACGGAGTGGTGTGATTAAAGGTGACTAGAAGGCTGCAACGGAATGCTACTTAGCAGAACTGGTTGAGGCAAGGAAGAAGGAGACAAAAAAGAATGTGGAGGCTCCGCTCCACATTCATGACTCCCCCTTATAGCAACTAGGGCGGGACCCTCACACTGGAGAGCATAGCGGAGCTCAGAATAAAATGGACCCTAGAAAAGCCAGTGTGGGGGAGAATACAACGGCACCAGCTGAAACCACTATCTCAATTCCAGTACATGACGAATATCCTGACAAAGTATTGAAAATAGGTTCTCAGTTGGGCTTGAAGTTGCAGAAGGAATTAACTTTGTATTTGAAATAAAATTTGGATGTTTTTGCTTGGACACATTCTGACATGTGTGGAATTTTATCTAATGTAATAGTGCATAAATGAAATGTTAATCCAATTTTAACTCCAATAAAACAAAAGAGATGAATTCAAGGAGCTGAAAGATCTATGGCATTAAAAGAAGAAGTGGACAGGTTGTTTAAGAATAACTTTATACTAGAATCCACATATCTTGATTGGGTTTCCAGTCCGGTCCTTGTTAAAAAGTCCAACGGCAAATAGAGGGTGTGCATAGACTATTCAGACCTTAACAAGGCATTTCCTAAAGACAGTTTCCCATTGCCCAGAATTGATCAACTTGTTGATGCAGCAGCGGGGCACGAAATATTATCTTTCATGGACGCGTACTCTGGATATAATCAGATTATGATGCATAAGACGGATGAGGAAAACATGAGTTTCATAATAGATAGAGGCGTGTATTTCTACAAAGTTATGCCGTTTGGACTGAAAAATGCAGGAGCAACATACCAGCGCCTTGTAAATTCCATGTTTAAATCCCAGATCAGGAATACAATGGAAGTTTATATAGATGATATGCTGGTGAAATCAAAGAAAGCTGAGGATCATCTTGAAAAATATGGCTGAAATGTTTCATATCCTCAGAAATTATGGGATGAAGCTAAATCTGCTTAAACGCTCATTCGGAGTCACATCGGGAAAGTTTCTTGGATTCATAGTCAATGCCAGATGCATTGAAGAAAATCCTTCTCAAGTCACAACCTTACGGTAGATGCGTTCTCCGAGGATAAAGAAAGAGCTTCAAAGCATAAATGGGAAAGTAGCTGCGCTTAACCGATTCATTTCAAAGGCTAAGGATCGGTGCATCCCACTCTTCGATGCTTTGAAGAAAGGAAGGAAGGATTTCCAATGGACTCCAGAATGCCAAATAGCATTCAAAGAGTTGATCAAGCACATGGAGTCGCCACCAATGCTATCAAAACCTAGAGATGGAGAGGAATTATTCCCATATCTGGTTGTCTCATCTCATGCATTAAGCGCTACACTTGCCCGGGATGATGCCAAGGTTCAATGGTCGGTCTACTATATTAGTAAAAAGCTTGCTGGGGCAGAGTTAAACTATCCTATGTTAGAGAAGCTTGCATATTGTCTTCTTTTTGCCTCAAAGAAGCTAAGGCCATACTTCCAAGCTCATCCTATAAAGGTTCTCACCGACCAACCGCTAAGACAAGTTCTCTTTCACCCAAAAACATCAAGGAGATTATTGAAGTGGAACATAGAGCTCAGCCAATATGACATCACATATCATCCTCGAAAAGCTATTAATGGGTAGGCCTTAGCGGATTTTATCGCCGAGTTCATGGATAGGGGGAAGAAACGGAAGAACCAGCAGAGACAGTGGCTTGTTGGAAGCTATTCATTGATGGATCTAGGAATGATTACTGCACAGGAGCAGGAATAGTCCTGGAAACTCCTGAAGGTCACTCCTTATGCTACGCCCTAAGGTTGGAATTCCCATCAACCAATAATGAAGCTGAATATGAAGCATTAATCACAGGGATAAAGTTGGCAAAAGAATTGAATCTAAAAACCTTACAAATTCTCAATGACTAGCAGCTGGTAGTATGTCAAGTCCGAAAGGGATTCCAGAGCAAACTCGGAAACCTTCCTGCTTATCTTATCAAAGCTTTGGAACTTCTCAACGATCTCGACTACTACACTATATATCATATTCCTAAGGAAGAAAATTCAGAGGCAAATTCTCTCGCCAAGTATGCCAGTTCTTCAGATGCACAGTTGTTGGGTTTGATACTCGTCGAAGTCCTTTCAACTCCCGCTGTTGAAGAAGCAGATGTTGACTGGGTTATGGAGGCTGTTGAAGAGCCTGTGTCCTGGATGACCCAATCAAGGAATATATCCATAATGGAACACTTCAAGAGGAACCCAAAAAGCAAAGAAAAGTATTGCGCAAAGTTGTACCTTATCCAGGATGGAAGGTCGTATAGGCGAGGTTTCTCCATGCCACTGATGCGATGTGTAACCAAAGAGGAGTCCAAAGCAATCTTGGTAGAATTACATGAGGGAGAATGCGGAGGTCACACGGGTGGTCAAACATTGGCTAAGAAAATTCTGTAATATGGCTACTTCTGGCCCGATGTGAACCTGGATGCAATGACCTACGCTAAGAAGTGTGATAGATGCCAAAGATTTGTAAAGATTCCAAGAGCACCTCCCACGGAATTGACCCAGATGGTCAGCCCATGGCCATTTTCTATCTGTGGCATAGATTTGATCGAAGCATTGCCTACAGCTAAATCAAGTATGAAGTATGCAATAGTAGTCATTATCTATTTCACTAAGTGGGCAGAAGCTAAGCCGTCAGCTACTATTACCTCGAAAAAGGTGATCAACTTTGTCTTAAAGAACATTATCTGTAGATTCGGGGTACTGCAAAAAATAATCACCAACAACGGAATTTAGTTTGAAAGCAGTGAATTCCTATGTGTCTGTGCTAAATACAATATTAAGAAGAGTTTTGCAGCTGTTACTCATCATCAGGCCAACGGGCAAGTTGAAGCAATCAATAAAATTTTGAAGTCAACCATTAAGAAGTGTCTCGAAAAAGCTAAAGGTGGTTGGGTAGACGAGCTTCCTCTTACACTATGGGCATATCGCACAACTCATAAAACTGCGACTGGGCACACTCCATTCTCGCTTGCATTTGGATCTGAGGCTATGATCCCAGTAGAACCGGAAGTTCCCACTCACCGAAGAATCCACTTCAGCTAAGAAGAGTGAGAAACTGCAGCTTGAAGCACTCGATTTGCTTGAAGAAAAAAGGAAAGAAGAAGAATTCAGAATTGCTGCACATCAAAGAAGGATAGCCATACATTTTAATGCTAAAGTCAAATGGAGAACCTTCAAAATTGGGGACCTTGTTCTGAAGTGAATCATGACAGGAAATAGAGTATTTGGACCCAACTGAGAAGGGCCGTATATGATAAGCCAAAAATTCTCAGATGACACCTTCGAGCTGAAAACAACGGACGGGGTCCAACTTCTGAGAGCTTGGAATAGCATACACCTCCGTCACACCTTTTCTTAATATTTCTTTCATATTTTGAAAAGTTTTAAACATCATGCATTGTAAATACGATGCACCATTGTTACAAGCTTTATACATATTGATGAATACTTGCCTAAATCTTACATTTGCAAATTCTTGTTTACAAGTTGCTGAAATTCGATTTGAATTGCAGGTCCCCTAAAAAGAACCTCGGCACATCTATAACCTAGCAAAGCCGGGTGACCGTTGCAACATGTCTCGATTGGGATAGCTCAAACGCCCGTTGCTCAATGCTTAGAACATCATTAGCAACAAATACGAAGGTGTGGAATACAACATTGCAAATAAGGGATACCAGGAACTGAACGGTTACATGATGTGACATTCAGATTACAAATAAAGTTGTTGGTTTCACCGTAGGGGCTCCTTCTTAATTATAAGGTCTAGGACCCTAGCTCTAACAAATTGTGGTAAAACCCGATAAATGAACTAGTGTCTGCCCCGTGAAACAATACAACTCTAAACCAAATACCTCCTCGATGGGCACCCTGTCGATCGTCCGTGATATTAATACATGGACGGATTGCGAAAAATAGTGGGGTTCTAAACCAACGACCTCCTTGAGGGGCACCCAGTCGATCGTCCGTGCCATTTATACATGGCCGGATTGAGACAAACATTGGGGTTCTAATCCAAAGACATCCCCAAGGGGCACCCAGTCGGTCGTTAGTGCCATTAATACATGGCCGGATTGTGACAAACACTGGGGTTCTAAACCAAAGACCTCCCCGAGGGGAAATCAGTCGATCGTCAGTGCCATTAATACATACGGATTGTGAAAAACACTAGGATTCTGGACCAAAGACCTCCCCGATGGGAAACCAGTGAATCATCAGTGCCATTAATACATGGCTCGATTATGATAAACCCTGAGCTGCTAAAGACCTCTTCAGAGGCATCCGATCAGATGCTGGGTCTTCCAAATCCAGTTGCGGATGCTAGATCTTTCAAATCCAATTACTGACGAACTTTAAAGACCCTTTCAGGGGCATCCGATCATAAGTGGGGTCTTCCGAATTCGTTTAGTGACGGACCCAAAGACCTTTTCAAAGGCGTCCGACGAATTCTACGAGTAAATGAATCATTCGGTCCTAACGAATAACGGATTTACCAAGACCTCTCCAGGGGCATATGTTCAAATCTGATCTCCGAAGGGCCTGGAATACTAGGTTAGCGAGAAACATGATTGAATATACTAAAAATATAAGACCTCTCAAGAAGGGACACAAAAAAATTTCTCTTCAACAAAAAGCATGAGCTCGATTGACTAGACCGGAAACCCTTGGATCATGAACAAGCTAGGAAATTTTAAATGTAACGGCAATGGAACATTACCAAGAGGTTCCAAATATAGTCGATCGTAAATGTCGTGCCTGACCTTTAAAGTCTGTGACGAATTTTGGTATGGGGCATTACCACCGCATTAAGGAAATTAAATAATGCCCACTTTAATATACCATAAACTCGTCACAATTTTGCATTAAAGACATGGTGTAACGACCCGCAAATCCGTGCTACCTGAGTTGACTAAATACATCACACGTCCAACCCAAATAACACAGAAATACGACTCATTATTAGAAAGAAGTTAGAGGATGAGAAATAGAAGGAAAGAAATATTAGAATAGAAGAAAACGAAGATCACAAACTCACAGCGGAACGAATAAAATATATTATATAACATAAGCTTTTAAATTACAAATGTGTTTTGTACATATACACATACCATCATCAGAGTACACATAACTTTTGATTCAGCGGAAGTAACTCGAAATAACTAACGTTGAAGCCTCCTGCTTCAAGCTCCTCCAAGTGTATCTGTAAAAGCCTGAAACACTTGACTGCCCGTACAAATTTGGGCACCCAAGAGTTTAGGGAAAACAAAACAAAACAAACTCTGGGTCAGTCATGGGACTGGTGTGAGTAAACTCCAACCACTTGCTTAACTTTAAAAAAATCCTTTCAAAAGAAAAGATAATAGTAAGACCAGCCCACACATAAACATGGACGGTTTTTACCTTACTATAACCCAAAAACACTTTGATATCAAATCCAGTGATATTATAATAATGTCTACCTCAAATAAATAACCAAATAGCAGAACGCTTGCATCTCACGCTCCACATATATAGTATAAAATCAAAAACCGCATGGCGCTTATTGGAGATTGGATTTCCAACATGACAAGGTATGGGACCACCTTCCGACAGTGCATCTCTAGAGGCGAATACACCTGGGTTCAACAAGAACATCTTGCAACCCGGCCCACACATGACCGACCACTCATTTCGCTTGAGTGTATCGAATGTATATCACCAACGGTTGGACTCAAACCACCGTTCCCGAATGGGCAGAATCGATAGATTTAGAAACAAAAGGAATTTCTCTAGATAGGTGATTATACACCCTAATGGGTGCGACCCACATAGCCATGCTGCCTGCCCGATTTTTGTCCTTTCCCGGTTGTTGAGGCCTGAGGCTACGCATACTTACCATTCATCGATAACACAATCACTTTGAATGCCACATCGTCAGATCCGTTAATCACTAGTTGAGTTTGCACAAATATTCTGGATATTATGCTAAGGGATAAATCCGTTGCAACCATATATATTCATACAGACCAACCCATTTGATCATTGGAAATATTCTGTCAGACATTCGTCCATTTACGTTCGTTCTGGGATTGAACGAAACCGAAGGCACTATTTCTATAAATAGAAAAGCCCTTGCACTTTACTCCGTCTTCAATATATTCAGCATACTTGGTTCGCAACGCTTATGCCGATACGGAGTGGTTCTTCGGATAATAATCCAACCGGTCTCTCCATATTGACAACGATGGTCAAAAACTTCGATAGTCTGTGATTTAACTATCGAATAAAACAAGTGTTCATCCAACATATCAAACAAATCACTGGGCTCTTTAATTAATATTTCATTAATTAAATCTCTTCTCTATTTTCTCTATCAATATTTGTTAACCAAATATTTTCAATAATCATCTTGGCCCTTTACGCTATTTTTGATTTCGTTTCCTTATCGAATTCTATATATATATCGATATATATATTTCTAATTGTCAAATTTCTTAAAAATATTCTAACTCCTTAAATTTCCGGACAAATTCGCCATAACCTCCCCTGTATCGGGAGCATCGGGAAATTTCAAATAGTATCCCGGTATCTTCCAATCTCAAAAAGAAAAAGGAAAAGCCAAGCGGCTTGCCGATACGGCGCATAAAACCCATATATGAATTTAAACATGTACCTTTTTGTCGAGCACATAAATTTAAATCTTCATATGCTTCATAACAAACCTGCTTACACATGTTCACCTGTTTTCAATTCAATTCAACTCAATCCATTCGTTTGAATTCAAATTTGAATCGTTGAATTCGGTTTCGCTTAATTATTCTTTAATTAGCCCTTTCGCCTATTTCACCTCTTTGTTTGAACATAACATGTTCAAATAAAATATTTAACTCGTTCATAACCAAATTGAATTTCAATTTCAATTCTAGTTCTCTTTTCTATTCGAATATAAATTTCAAATCGAATTCTCTTATTTAAAGTTCAATATCCATTCAACATTCCATTTACTAAATACTATTCGAGTTAGTTAATTCTATTCAATAATCAAAATCTGATTTCTGTTTCAAAAATCAATTCATTTACACAACTTGAATTCGCATATATTTCACAACCCAACTCTAAAATTTCTTAAATAAAAATGCGAATTCTATTTTCTTAAAATCCTTTTATAACATGAAATAAACCGTTATGGTTTTAAAATAGTTCTGGCGCTGTTTTTCTGAAAATTTGATTTTGACATAACTCAAAATCTATACGACGAAATTCAGATTTTTCTCTCTCATTAGAAAACTATTATCAAACCGGTCCTGACGTTTCTTGTTTCGAAGAATTCCGACTCCAATTGAGTTCTGTATATTCAATTGAAGTTCGAATTGCCAATTTACGAACTGCAGCGCTGCGGCGAGTTCGTTTTAATTATATTTATATATAAAAACTTTTAAAACTTCTTTAAAAATGAATTCAACTTTATTTAATTCTCTTTGAATTCCTTGATTCAAATTCCCATCTCACTTTGAATTCCATATTCAAATTTCAATTCCTTTTCTATTTGATATTCAAATTCAATATTTGAATTTCTATTCGAATTCCCTATATTCAAATTCGATACTTGAATTCATTTGAATTCTTTTATTCAAACTCTATATTTAAGTTCCATTTGAACTGCTATATTCCAATTTCTATATTTGAAATTTATTGAAATTCAAATATTCAAACTCCTTTTTAAATTCTATATTTGAAATTCCATAGTTTAAAACTCATTTGAATTTCTAATATTCAAATTCATTTGAGTTCCCTTGAATTCAAATTCCATTTCAAAACTATTTGGATTTCCTATTTTGAAATCCTATTTCAATCCTACTTTGAAATCCTACTTTCAAAGTTTATTTCAAATTCTATTTTGAAATCTCATATTCAAATCTCTATTTGAATTTACTAATTCAATTCCTTGTTCAAATTCAATACTTGAATTTTTATTCAAATCTCTATTCAAATTTCACATTTGAATTCTTCTTTGAAATTCTATATTTCAAATTCAATTCAACTCCTCTTTGAAATTCCATATTTCAAATTCAATTCAATTTTTCTTTGAAATTCTATATTCAAATTCTATTTCAAATCCTCCTTTGAAAATTCTATTTTGAAGTTCTATTTCAAATTCTATTTGGAAATTCTATTTCAAATTCTCTATATTCAAACACCATTTGAAAGTTCTATATCCAAATCCACTTTGGATTTTCTACTTGAATTCTAAATTCAAATTTCCATTTCCTTTTCTATTATTCAAATTCTATATTTAAATTTCCCCTTTTGAATCATATCTTCAAAATACTTGTATTTCTATTTCTGAATTATCAAATGATAATTCTTTCCACTTCATTTATAACTTCGATATAAAGAACTATTTATAAACTTTGTTTATAAAGAAACTACTTGTTTTATTTTTCAAAAACAAGGTTATATTTTTTTTTATTCCCATTAAAAATTCAAATTCTATTTAAAAATAGAATTTCCCCTTTTAAATTTCAAATATCCTTTTAATTGGCCCAGTGATATTTAAACACACAAAGCAACGAATTATTTATTTTTCTAACACATCATATATAACCATATATATGCAAACAAATAAACAAACAGATAATATATTTTTGAGGAATCCAGTTGGATTCCTCCAACCTGTTTTCCTGCATCCACAGATGTTAGCACATAAATAATACCAATTCTGCTTCGTGGCAGAATATCGCGGTATAGAAGGTCATCCACTAATCATAGCGTGGGGCGTATAGGGTAATCATCCGCTATGAAACTGCGGGCATCCGCTAATGAGACTGCGGGAATCCAACCAATCAATCAACCCAATATATATATATATATATATAGCCTAAATAACTAATATATATAAAACAACCAGAAAGCATTCACACAAGCAACAGACAATTATTTTTAATGAAATAAAAATAATTCTAAAGGTGAGTGAGATTTACTCACCTGATTTTTTTTCTTAGCAGAATATCCAATTTAATTTCCCATTGTCTCGGCTTCGAATCAAATCAAATCGGTTATCTTGAATCTACAATTATTTATTTAACTCATCGATTAAATACTTATTTGTTTAAATTGACAACTAAAAAAATAAAGTAAATTAGTCTATATATTTTAAATTTTATTAAAACGTATACCTTACTTCCTTGTAGAAACAAGATCAATTTCCGAATAACCCCAAACTGAAACTGCCGTAACCATCGCCATTGGACTATAATCCGATCACTTGCTCACCGCTGCACCGTTTCAATCTGCATCGCGATCTCCAGTCCAAGACGTTGACCCCAAACATCACCATCAGCTCGTCACCTGCACCCACAGTGTCGAAGCCGACCTCGAACTCCGCCTCCCCTGTACCCTTGCCAAAGGCGACGCCTTTATCCCTCAATCGCGTACCATGACCAAACCCAAAACCGAACTCCACTCTCGAACGTCACTAACCCATCATCGCACCCCATATATGAAATTGTAAGCGCTTCTGAACAAAACCGAACATCGCTCCAGTCCCCTTACATCGCAGCGCCTCAACCCTATTTCCCTCCCTCGAGTTCGTAGGTCGCAACTCCAAAGCCATCGCAGGTGGAAACTGAAATCGCGACTTGGCCTCCACTAGAGAAAATCGATCGCATCCCTCACAACACTATCGTACCCCAAACTCTGGGCGACGTCAAACTCCAGGAGGGACCACGGCTTCAACTCGAGATTCATTTTCCCCTTCTTCTATTTTTTTTTTTATACGGAGGAAATTGATTTTGATTGGGAGGAAAAGAACACAGTTTGATTTGAAGAGAATTGGGAAAATGGATGGGGCTTTGAAATTTTATCTCGTTGAACAAATGAAGGGGCCTTGCGGTTTAAATAGAAGGGGAGAGGAAACAATCCGTACTTGCCATGAAAATCTTGTCTCCTTCATTACGAAGTTGGGGAACAGAAAAATTTGGCTCGAGAAAAACACAGTAGTCTGCTTGATTTACAAAGTAGGTCGGCCTGATTTGATTTTGTTTAACTAAAATATCTGGCGGTCCTCTACTTTAAAACTCTGAACCGCTATTTCAACGTAGCGACCGACGTCCTCAGATTATGGTGTTATTTTAAAATTCACGGAACCGATTCTGTAATTTATTTCGACTATATAAAGGAAATAACAATCTAAATAAACGATTTAAATAAATTTTGATTTAAAATATAAATCGATTTTAAACAAATAAACCCATCGATAATAAATTGTTATTAACATTATAATTCAAGTAAGGTTTATATTAGCAGTTAGAATTGTTTTGATTCAGTTTTCAATTTTTGAATTCAATTGTATATTATTTTCGTATTAAGATAATTCCATATATTCAAAATTAATCATATATTAATTTGAATAATTCAATAAAAATCCATTAACTATTTCAGTTAAATATTTAAAATAAATTTAAATATTCATTATAAAACAGCCAAAATCCGGGACATTACATTCCTTCCCCCTTAAAAGAATTTCGTCCCCGAAATTACTAAGGCAGAAGAAATGTTACAGACCCGTTAACTTTTCAAAAACTCACATTGTTATAACTCAGTGTTCCAAATTTTATAACTCAAGTCCAATGCAATTTCACGTTTTTATGAGAATATTAAATTTTCAGTTCATTTAACTGGTTTCCATCATTTCGATTTATTTAACTTGCTTAAGTTAAATTTAGATTTCAGAATTCAAATTCCCGGGTTTTTATTTCAAATTCATTTTGAAATCATATAAATATACATACATATATTTATTTGCATCTCAAATTCAAAACATTTGATTTTTTTATCCATAACTTGTTTTCTTTCAAACAAATTTCCATCAAAACTTTTCTAAGGTAGCAATCCATCACTTAGAAACTCGAAAATGAATGTTGCAATCATCATCAGAATTATTTTCCAGCCACTGAAGTGAGTTCAGTGCTTTATCACTTCTAAAATCCATCTAAAACAATTTTCTTTCAAATCCTCCCAAAACAAAGTCACATTATTTTAATATACTTTGAAAAATATTTTTCAACTTCCCAGGATTTAAATTCCAAATTCTGGTTTTGAATTTAATTCTAATTCATCTCATTTGTATCTATTTCATTCATATACAAATTTTATTTGGTTATATTTAACCATTTCAATCTTTATACTCTCATTTGATTATAAGAACAACACATCCAAAATATAATAATTTCAGAAAATTATTCTTTCTATATCAAAATATAGTTTTGGGTAAAGTTATTTCATTTACCCACTTTAAAACAATATTATGTCAATTCTTCTGTTCAAGTGTTTAGAAACTCCTATCGATGTCGTGGCGTCCCACGATTCGACCAGAATTCATAAACTACCCAACAGACAAGCCAACACAATATAAAACAATTTTTATATCAATATACAAATACGCTCACTCATATATACACTCAACTCATTCTAGGGTACGACTGACCCTATCTCTAATGAGTAAACCCCCACCAAAGCCTAGGTGTTCGCTAAACCTAAGCTCTGATACCAACTGCAACGACCCGCAAATCCGTGCTACCTGAGTTGACTAAATACATCACACGTCCAACCCAAATAACACAGAAATACGACTCATTATTAGAAAGAAGTTAGAGGATGAGAAATAGAAGGAAAGAAATATTAGAATAGAAGAAAACGAAGATCACAAACTCACAGCGGAACGAATAAAATATATTATATAACATAAGCTTTTAAATTACAAATGTGTTTTGTACATATACACATACCATCATCAGAGTACACATAACTTTTGATTCAGCGGAAGTAACTCGAAATAACTAACGTTGAAGCCTCCTGCTTCAAGCTCCTCCAAGTGTATCTGTAAAAGCCTGAAACACTTGACTGCCCGTACAAATTTGGGCACCCAAGAGTTTAGGGAAAACAAAACAAAACAAACTCTGGGTCAGTCATGGGACTGGTGTGAGTAAACTCCAACCACTTGCTTAACTTTAAAAAAATCCTTTCAAAAGAAAAGATAATAGTAAGACCAGCCCACACATAAACATGGACGGTTTTTACCTTACTATAACCCAAAAACACTTTGATATCAAATCCAGTGATATTATAATAATGTCTACCTCAAATAAATAACCAAATAGCAGAACGCTTGCATCTCACGCTCCACATATATAGTATAAAATCAAAAACCGCATGGCGCTTATTGGAGATTGGATTTCCAACATGACAAGGTATGGGACCACCTTCCGACAGTGCATCTCTAGAGGCGAATACACCTGGGTTCAACAAGAACATCTTGCAACCCGGCCCACACATGACCGACCACTCATTTCGCTTGAGTGTATCGAATGTATATCACCAACGGTTGGACTCAAACCACCGTTCCCGAATGGGCAGAATCGATAGATTTAGAAACAAAAGGAATTTCTCTAGATAGGTGATTATACACCCTAATGGGTGCGACCCACATAGCCATGCTGCCTGCCCGATTTTTGTCCTTTCCCGGTTGTTGAGGCCTGAGGCTACGCATACTTACCATTCATCGATAACACAATCACTTTGAATGCCACATCGTCAGATCCGTTAATCACTAGTTGAGTTTGCACAAATATTCTGGATATTATGCTAAGGGATAAATCCGTTGCAACCATATATATTCATACAGACCAACCCATTTGATCATTGGAAATATTCTGTCAGACATTCGTCCATTTACGTTCGTTCTGGGATTGAACGAAACCGAAGGCACTATTTCTATAAATAGAAAAGCCCTTGCACTTTACTCCGTCTTCAATATATTCAGCATACTTGGTTCGCAACGCTTATGCCGATACGGAGTGGTTCTTCGGATAATAATCCAACCGGTCTCTCCATATTGACAACGATGGTCAAAAACTTCGATAGTCTGTGATTTAACTATCGAATAAAACAAGTGTTCATCCAACATATCAAACAAATCACTGGGCTCTTTAATTAATATTTCATTAATTAAATCTCTTCTCTATTTTCTCTATCAATATTTGTTAACCAAATATTTTCAATAATCATCTTGGCCCTTTACGCTATTTTTGATTTCGTTTCCTTATCGAATTCTATATATATATATCGATATATATATTTCTAATTGTCAAATTTCTTAAAAATATTCTAACTCCTTAAATTTCCGGACAAATTCGCCATAACCTCCCCTGTATCGGGAGCATCGGGAAATTTCAAATAGTATCCCGGTATCTTCCAATCTCAAAAAGAAAAAGGAAAAGCCAAGCGGCTTGCCGATACGGCGCATAAAACCCATATATGAATTTAAACATGTACCTTTTTGTCGAGCACATAAATTTAAATCTTCATATGCTTCATAACAAACCTGCTTACACATGTTCACCTGTTTTCAATTCAATTCAACTCAATCCATTCGTTTGAATTCAAATTTGAATCGTTGAATTCGGTTTCGCTTAATTATTCTTTAATTAGCCCTTTCGCCTATTTCACCTCTTTGTTTGAACATAACATGTTCAAATAAAATATTTAACTCGTTCATAACCAAATTGAATTTCAATTTCAATTCTAGTTCTCTTTTCTATTCGAATATAAATTTCAAATCGAATTCTCTTATTTAAAGTTCAATATCCATTCAACATTCCATTTACTAAATACTATTCGAGTTAGTTAATTCTATTCAATAATCAAAATCTGATTTCTGTTTCAAAAATCAATTCATTTACACAACTTGAATTCGCATATATTTCACAACCCAACTCTGAAATTTCTTAAATAAAAATGCGGATTCTATTTTCTTAAAATCCTTTTATAACATGAAATAAACCGTTATGGTTTTAAAATAGTTCTGGCGCTGTTTTTCTGAAAATTTGATTTTGACATAACTCAAAATCTATACGACGAAATTCAGATTTTTCTCTCTCATTAGAAAACTATTATCAAACCGGTCCTGACGTTTCTTGTTTCGAAGAATTCCGACTCCAATTGAGTTCTGTATATTCAATTGAAGTTCGAATTGCCAATTTACGAACTGCAGCGCTGCGGCGAGTTCGTTTTAATTATATTTATATATAAAAACTTTTAAAACTTCTTTAAAAATGAATTCAACTTTATTTAATTCTCTTTGAATTCCTTGATTCAAATTCCCATCTCACTTTGAATTCCATATTCAAATTTCAATTCCTTTTCTATTTGATATTCAAATTCAATATTTGAATTTCTATTCGAATTCCCTATATTCAAATTCGATACTTGAATTCATTTGAATTCTTTTATTCAAACTCTATATTTAAGTTCCATTTGAACTGCTATATTCCAATTTCTATATTTGAAATTTATTGAAATTCAAATATTCAAACTCCTTTTTAAATTCTATATTTGAAATTCCATAGTTTAAAACTCATTTGAATTTCTAATATTCAAATTCATTTGAGTTCCCTTGAATTCAAATTCCATTTCAAAACTATTTGGATTTCCTATTTTGAAATCCTATTTCAATCCTACTTTGAAATCCTACTTTCAAAGTTTATTTCAAATTCTATTTTGAAATCTCATATTCAAATCTCTATTTGAATTTACTAATTCAATTCCTTGTTCAAATTCAATACTTGAATTTTTATTCAAATCTCTATTCAAATTTCACATTTGAATTCTTCTTTGAAATTCTATATTTCAAATTCAATTCAACTCCTCTTTGAAATTCCATATTTCAAATTCAATTCAATTTTTCTTTGAAATTCTATATTCAAATTCTATTTCAAATCCTCCTTTGAAAATTCTATTTTGAAGTTCTATTTCAAATTCTATTTGGAAATTCTATTTCAAATTCTCTATATTCAAACACCATTTGAAAGTTCTATATCCAAATCCACTTTGGATTTTCTACTTGAATTCTAAATTCAAATTTCCATTTCCTTTTCTATTATTCAAATTCTATATTTAAATTTCCCCTTTTGAATCATATCTTCAAAATACTTGTATTTCTATTTCTGAATTATCAAATGATAATTCTTTCCACTTCATTTATAACTTCGATATAAAGAACTATTTATAAACTTTGTTTATAAAGAAACTACTTGTTTTATTTTTCAAAAACAAGGTTATATTTTTTTTTTATTCCCATTAAAAATTCAAATTCTATTTAAAAATAGAATTTCCCCTTTTAAATTTCAAATATCCTTTTAATTGGCCCAGTGATATTTAAACACACAAAGCAACGAATTATTTATTTTTCTAACACATCATATATAACCATATATATGCAAACAAATAAACAAACAGATAATATATTTTTGAGGAATCCAGTTGGATTCCTCCAACCTGTTTTCCTGCATCCACAGATGTTAGCACATAAATAATACCAATTCTGCTTCGTGGCAGAATATCGCGGTATAGAAGGTCATCCACTAATCATAGCGTGGGGCGTATAGGGTAATCATCCGCTATGAAACTGCGGGCATCCGCTAATGAGACTGCGGGAATCCAACCAATCAATCAACCCAATATATATATATATATATAGCCTAAATAACTAATATATATAAAACAACCAGAAAGCATTCACACAAGCAACAGACAATTATTTTTAATGAAATAAAAATAATTCTAAAGGTGAGTGAGATTTACTCACCTGATTTTTTTTCTTAGCAGAATATCCAATTTAATTTCCCATTGTCTCGGCTTCGAATCAAATCAAATCGGTTATCTTGAATCTACAATTATTTATTTAACTCATCGATTAAATACTTATTTGTTTAAATTGACAACTAAAAAAATAAAGTAAATTAGTCTATATATTTTAAATTTTATTAAAACGTATACCTTACTTCCTTGTAGAAACAAGATCAATTTCCGAATAACCCCAAACTGAAACTGCCGTCACCATCGCCATTGGACTATAATCCGATCACTTGCTCACCGCTGCACCGTTTCAATCTGCATCGCGATCTCCAGTCCAAGACGTTGACCCCAAACATCACCATCAGCTCGTCACCTGCACCCACAGTGTCGAAGCCGACCTCGAACTCCGCCTCCCCTGTACCCTTGCCAAAGGCGACGCCTTTATCCCTCAATCGCGTACCATGACCAAACCCAAAACCGAACTCCACTCTCGAACGTCACTAACCCATCATCGCACCCCATATATGAAATTGTAAGCGCTTCTGAACAAAACCGAACATCGCTCCAGTCCCCTTACATCGCAGCGCCTCAACCCTATTTCCCTCCCTCGAGTTCGTAGGTCGCAACTCCAAAGCCATCGCAGGTGGAAACTGAAATCGCGACTTGGCCTCCACTAGAGAAAATCGATCGCATCCCTCACAACACTATCGTACCCCAAACTCTGGGCGACGTCAAACTCCAGGAGGGACCACGGCTTCAACTCGAGATTCATTTTCCCCTTCTTCTATTTTTTTTTTTTTTTTATACGGAGGAAATTGATTTTGATTGGGAGGAAAAGAACACAGTTTGATTTGAAGAGAATTGGGAAAATGGATGGGGCTTTGAAATTTTATCTCGTTGAACAAATGAAGGGGCCTTGCGGTTTAAATAGAAGGGGAGAGGAAACAATCCGTACTTGCCATGAAAATCTTGTCTCCTTCATTACGAAGTTGGGGAACAGAAAAATTTGGCTCGAGAAAAACACAGTAGTCTGCTTGATTTACAAAGTAGGTCGGCCTGATTTGATTTTGTTTAACTAAAATATCTGGCGGTCCTCTACTTTAAAACTCTGAACCGCTATTTCAACGTAGCGACCGACGTCCTCAGATTATGGTGTTATTTTAAAATTCACGGAACCGATTCTGTAATTTATTTCGACTATATAAAGGAAATAACAATCTAAATAAACGATTTAAATAAATTTTGATTTAAAATATAAATCGATTTTAAACAAATAAACCCATCGATAATAAATTGTTATTAACATTATAATTCAAGTAAGGTTTATATTAGCAGTTAGAATTGTTTTGATTCAGTTTTCAATTTTTGAATTCAATTGTATATTATTTTCGTATTAAGATAATTCCATATATTCAAAATTAATCATATATTAATTTGAATAATTCAATAAAAATCCATTAACTATTTCAGTTAAATATTTAAAATAAATTTAAATATTCATTATAAAACAGCCAAAATCCGGGACATTACACATGGCACTTGCAAGGATTACTCTGACCAACAAAGTGGAATTCCTTAAAGTGGCTAAGGCAAACTCGAGAACTTCGATACAGTGATAAAGACAAGAAGAGGTTACTCACGGAAAAGAAGTCTCAAATACTACCCTAGTCAAAATCAAGAAAATTCAGCAAAATTGGTCAAGTGAATCCTATTAACAATGATCCGTGGGGTGGCTACAACTGAAAAAAATCATTATTTACAAAAAACGTGCCACAAGGTCATTATAATACCAAACATTGCAATAACAAGTAACTTATGATATAAAGAGTCTGTGTTGTGAAAAAGAAAACAGGTGTGGAATGCAAAACAAGAAAGTACGACAAAGCTAAAGTAAAAGCTTAAATACAACAAGCAGAATACAGTTTCATTGCAGCAACACAGAGCCAGATTACATAATCGCAAGTCAAGTACAAAAGTATCAAACGTAAATGTGTGAAAAGTAACAAGAATAGCATAGTAGGCGAGGATAAGCACTTGCATATACAACCGATGTAAATGTACCACAACTAAAGAAACATACCGAACTAAAAGCATGAAAGTCACAAATACTACTTCTTTTTCTTCCCACCGCTAGACCTTAAAGACTGCATAATAGAGTAAGAGGGAGATGTATCAACTGCTTGGCTTCCATCTTTCACTTCTTTGTCTACACAAGGACACTTGGGGGAGGATAGGTTAATGATTACCTGCTTACTCATGGCACTCTTCCTACTGCATTTCAAAGTAGATATAGCCTTAATATCCCAAGTCTCGTCCTCATCATTACTAAAATCATAGTCAATAACTTCCAGATCAGATGTAGTAAGTTATGATGTATCACCTGGTGGAGGATTAATATGCGGGCCAGTGCTACGTGACACTAAGATCGATTTGGTAGTAGCAGCTTGAATGGTGGTGGCACCAATAGGAAGAAGAGGTGACGAAGGAAGACCTAGTACAAGTGAATAGTGAGCATGGAATTCGGCAAAACCGGGTGAAGAAATAAGATAATTCAAATCTGGTATGATTTGATAAGTACCAGTTTTACCTGGGGTTTGCGGGTTTATGAGCTCAACTTCATAATCGTTAACATTCAAAGGAGAGTCATCATTTTCTTTGTCATTCCCTGCACGTTGCTTGACGATATCTTCCTGAACAATAGGCTCCTTAGCAATAGGAACTTCGGTAACATTTTTTTCAGTATGAGCAACAGGAGGATCCTCAGGAAGGGTTTGAGAACTTGAAGCCTCAACATCGATAGGGCTGGATGGAACATGGATAGCATTAGCATTCGGGGCTTTCTCCCAAGAAGATTGAGCTCACCCATCTATCAGTATCTTCCTGCCCTTGACATAAGCTTCACAGTCCTCTATTTCTATGAAACGACCCGAACTTCCCCGGTAAGGAAAGCCCGGATTGAGTCTGGGAAAAGCCACAAAAGAACGCAGATGGAAGAACATTTCATTGTATATTACAACAATTCATCAGAATATAAGAATATACAGAGTATAAACAAATAATATACATTCGATAAATATCAGAGATTACAATACATTACATAGCAGCAGAAAATAATACAATACACAACTGAAGGAGATATACGGATACAAAGCTTTCCAGATATCATTCCAGCTGTAAACCAGGATCCTGTGAATATAAATCTGCATAACCAAAACTACTAGCTGCCGTGTCAAAATAAGGGCACCCAGAGTTTAGGTTAAAACAATAAACTCTAGGTCAGTCATGGGACTGGTGTGAGAACTAAAAAAGTTGTAAAACTTTATTTTAAAGTTAGGTAAATCAAGGGACCACGCCGCTAATGCGGAATGGGTTTCCTCCCAAGAATACCAGTGCATAAAATAAACAGCGCAATGCTAAATAAAGAAAAATGAAGCTATTATAAGACCTAGGTCCTATCACACAATGCAATGCAAGCCGGGGGATAGGGTTTTACCTTATAATAGCCAAAGAATGCTTGATACGTGAAATTTTATCTTTTTATTCTTAATCAAACTCCAACCGCAAATTAGCAAGAGAACGATTCCCTAAGTATTAACCCCGAAGGCCGAAACCAACATCGGACCAATACCCAGGAAACCACCCATCTTAGCTCGTTTCCAGTTAGTTTCTGATTTTATACACAATCATAAATATCAATCATAGGCGGCATGGGTACCATATATCATGTCGCCATATATAGGTATACAATCAAAACCGCAAAGTCGTATTGGAAGTTGGGTTATCATTTATGGTATGAACCGAGGCTAGAGATCGTCCTCACCGATTCGAGACTGTCTAGTTCGAGTCTCAGGATCAGAGCTCGAGTGACCCTTGGATCGTCAGGGCCGGTCCACACGGAGTGGATTAAAATGCCTGAACATGCGTTTCCCCGCCCTATGAGGCGTAAATGAGCCAACGAATGACTCCATCGGCTTCACATAGTCACCGATATATCCGAGGCGCCTCCAATTCCAACAACCACATAAGTCAAACTCGTCAGGGCGTGTAAAACCACTGACGCCACTTCTAACTAGAAGGAAACGCATGCCCTCCCTGAGGTCCTTCTCCCGTTTCTGATTAATACCGGGTGTGAAACTCGCGAATTAAACGTTACACAAAGCTATGCCACAAAGGCCGTGCTTTGATCATCAACCACAAGACTTTGCTTTTCAACAGAAGCCTTGATCATTTGCCACTTAGGCATGCCACACAGGCAATTCACTCTATGCGTTTGATATCCATCGGTATATAACCCCTGAGCTCGTACGTCTCAGAGAAGGGCGTTAAGCAAGAGAATAAATTCTCCGCCGCCAAACAGATATATATTTAATAGAAATCAATCACACAGAATAAAATCTAATGTCAGACACACAGTCCATTTACAAGTCCGTTCTGGGTCTGAACGAAACCGGAGGCGCCTAGTACCTCGCATATCCATCGATCTCCAAGTACGTCTGGACGATCACTAACTAATTCCCTCCTCTTGGGTGTACAGCCCAATCAAGATCATCAGTAATTATCCAAATGACGTGAAGACCTGTGGTCTTCAACTACCGTCTTGATCTTCGACTTATCGTCGTATCAGTTATTCAGAATGGGATAAACCCGGCCTTTCTGAATAACTCGCGTATATAATAAATAAGTGTTACACAAACACAACATACGCCTCATTCCAATCCATCAGTCACTAACCGTAAATCAACAAGAGAATAATTCCCTAAATATTAACCCCGAAGGCCGAAACCAACATCAGATCAA
Source organism: Allium sativum (assembly GCA_030737875.1). NCBI lineage: Eukaryota > Viridiplantae > Streptophyta > Magnoliopsida > Asparagales > Amaryllidaceae > Allium > Allium sativum. The sequence continues at coordinate 377,433,417 of CM060922.1, forward strand.
TACCCAGGAAACCATTCTACTTAGCTAACCGACAGTTAGTTTCTAAATTTCACATTCTTAGGGAAAGGTTCCCATTAATTTTATCAAAGATAAATTCCTTGAATTTATTCTTTAATATTCTTTTGAATATCAATTCAAACCAATCGGGATTAACGAACCTTACCGAAGTAATCATTTGTTTTAATTTTTCAACCCCAACCTATTCATCCCATGAAGTAAAACTGGTAATACTTCATATCTAACACCACGGTGTTATCGGTAAATTCAATTACCATTTCACGTTCAAATTTAATTAAAGATTTAACTATCGCCTGGAGCAAAACTGGTGATACTCCCTTCTCGATCTTTTCAATCTAATTAAAGATTCATTAAAACTCCACTTAGTTTTAATCTTTGACTGGGTTAAAGAATCAGTGTCATTTAAAAACACGGTTCACGGTAAACCCCAAAATCACATCACATTTCAATCAGTCCCTAACCGTAAATTAGCAAGTGAGCAATTCCCTAAGTATTAACCCCGAAGGCCGAAACCAACATCAGATCAATACCCCAGAAACCATTCAACTTAACTAATCTCCAGTTAGTTTCTGATTTTCTTAACTCCTTTGGGTCTAAGAATAGTATTATTGAAGATACCGTTCACGACAACCCAAAATCACATTCCATTAATTATCGGGTAAAAGAACTAGTGTTATTTAAAACACTGTTCACGATAAACCCAAAAATCAATTCATTATTCAATTCCAACTAAATTCCATTTAATTGGTACACTTCATTAAATCTAAATAAAAAGATTTAATTTTTTTCTCAACTGGGCTTAAGAACAGTGTTAATGAAGACACCATTCACGACAAACCCAAATCAAATTTGATATTAAATACAAGGCTCTGAATAGAAAATATATCGGCTTATATTCAATTTCAAATTTTACGACCAGCAAATATCGTATTGGAAATAACGATATAAAAATATCTTTCAAATTCCCATCACAATACCTGTATCATCACGAAATCCAACATCGAAATATTCCAAAGATAATTTCGATTCAAATCCATTCCAATTCAATTATTGGAAATTCTGGTTACTTTTAAAACCCTTTTCAAATTCAATTTATTCATTTAAAAATAAATAGAATTATAATTCTAGTTCAAAACTAGTTCATTTCGATAAAAATCTATTTTTATCTTTTTAAATATGGATTTTTTTCATCCCAATTCTTCCCGAATCATTTCTTATGATTTTACACAAATTATTACTATTTTTAATAATTTTATCAAGGCCCGTACAGACAATTTCTTCCAACGGCCATCGAACTGCACTTACAACGACCTTTTCCAAATTTGATTTTGACATAATTCCAAATCCAACCGTTAGATTTCTAATTTCTAATATTCGTTAGAATGCTCTTTTCGATACGAACCCAACGGTTCTGGTTTTAGGAGAATCCGACGGTCAGATCTCCCGTAATATCCGTTCGAAGTCAATGGTCGAAATTCGCGAATTGCCGCGGCGCGGCGCTTTCTATTCAGGCCATTATATTATATATATAATATATATAATATATACTTCGTCGATTTCCTTTCGAAACAGATTTTATAAATCGTTTTAAATTCGTTTTCAAAACGATTTCAACTTCATTTCAAATTCAAATAAAAATTGAATTTTTCCTTATAAATTCGTTTTAAATTCATTTCAAATTGATTTCAATTCAAATCGATTTTTAATTCAATTTCAGTTCGTTTTCAATTCAATTCGAATTCATTTCTATTCAATTCGAATTCAATTCTATTCAATTTCAATTCGAATTCATTTTCAATTCGAATTCATTTCAAATTGATTTACATTCAATTTCAATTCGATTCGAATTCATTTTATTTTCAATTCAATTCGAATTCTAATTCATTTCAATTCAATTTAATTCGAATTTCTTTTCTATTCAATTCAAATTCATTTTCAAAAATATTCGATTATTGAAATCACTTTTCAATATTCATTAAAAACAAATAAAATCGATATAAATATCGTTCACGTCAAAATGGCGTCAATCTAATCAACACAGCTTCATATATTCTATTTCAAATATTTCTTTTTCAAATATTTCTATTCAAAAATTTCTTTTTCAAAACTGGAATGAGGCCAAATCAATTACCATATAATGTTAATTATATGGATTTTCTACAACACATGTATACAATAACAACGATGAATAATCAACCATCATCCAAAGTGCATTCTACACTGTATAAGCATCAAATATAAATATTTAACGCTCATAACAGTCTGTCCATCAATCGATCGACATACAGATAATTATTGGGACTAGTGTATGTCATATATCATCCCAATACCCGTGTGGGGTTTTCAAACAATCAAACACAGATTTTATTTGTGCAGTTAGGCGATGTGTAAAATTTATCATCCCAATCAATATCAATCAAATCAGTGTATATAAATAAATCTCCGATTTGTTTATAAATATTTATTTTAAATACACATTAAAAATTCTATTTTCAACTATAAAATATTTTTAACTATATAAGTATTTTATTTCATTTCACATCACATCACACAATCAACTACACATCAAAATCAAACAAACAAGCATACAAGCCGTCCATGGTCTGTGGACGACGGGTGTCGGGTGCTACTAAACACCGTCTGCATCCTAGTATATATTTCAACTAGAAATAAAATTAAAAGTGAGAAGTTCTCACCAATTAGCTAAACCAACGCCACGACTCTTCAAATGTAGAAGTCTTCGTCGTTCCTTCTTTCATCACTTTCATCATCCGTAATAACTACATATATAAAAATCGAATTTTTACTATGCTATTCAATATATAAAAATCGAATTTTTACTATGCTATTCAATATATAAAAATAGAATTTTTACTATGCTATTCAATATATAAAAATCGAATTTTTACTATGTTATTCAATATATAAAAATCGAATTTTTACAATCATCTCTATAAAAATCACTTTTCTATTTCAACGTATATATAATAAAAATCAGATTTTTATTTCGCTACATATACAAAGATCGTATTTTTATATTCTTACTTATATAAAAACTATATTTCTAACTTACTACTTGAATAAAAATAATATTTTTAGCCTTCCTATCATATAAAAATTATATTTTGAACCTTCCTATCTTATGAAAATTATATTTTGAACCTTCCTATCTTATAAAAATTATATTTTGAACCTTCCTATCTTATAATATTTTCAATGGTTTAAAATAATATCGGATCTATAGAAAATAAATAATAAAAATGAGTAAATAGGACTTATTGTATTTATTTTCCAGCGAGGAGGGGGGTTTTGGCGTCGGAATCGGTAAGTGGAGGGGGAAGCAGGGCTGACCGGCGGCTCTGACATAGGGGGGCGCGCTCGGTCTTCGATCCACGAGGAGGGGGGGTTTTGCGGTGGGTTCAGGGGAAGGGCGCGAGGTGGAGAAGAAGAGGGGGAGGAGGAAGGAAGAAGAAGGGCGGCAGAGGTGATGAACGGCGGTGGCGAAGGCGAGGTGGGTGGCGGGTGGTAGGCGACTCGATTTGGTTTTTTTTAATTTTTCACTTTGAAAACTGACGGGAAGATAAGGAGAAAAACGGGGAGAGAGAATAGAGGAGTTGACTAAGTTTATAAATATATATTTAATTTAATTAAACCCCATAAAGTTACTTTTTCATTTAAACTCGAAATCAAACCCACCGACTGTTGCCCCTAGCTAATTACCCTCATTCCGAACACAATGGGACATGTTTCGTAGGCCAATTCGATCGTTACGATTAGTTTTTGCCAAAATCAACATATAACTCTATATATTGAATTTGAGCGCGCATTTCAATTTACCGGGGTCACATACTAATAAGAAAAATTCCCAAAAAATATTTTCTATCTTCATATTGAAGATACGGTCCTAACAAAACTAATTTCGTCAAATTCCGAGACCGTTTGAAAAATGACCATTTTCCAGTCGATTGAATTCAACTAAAACTGGTCAAACGCGTTTTCCTTTGCCACGCTCACATATTGATTCGAAAAATTACGAAATTTGGAATCTAGCAATAACTTTACATCTCGGATCCAACAAAAGTGGTTTCGTCGAAATCCGAGGTCGTTTGCAAAATGGCTATTTTTAAGGGCCAGAATTCCATAGCGACTATTCTGAATTTTCAACTGGACGTAACTTTTGATTCCCGCTATGAAATTTTGATTTTTCAGATTTGTTGGAAAGATATTCTCAATTAGGTTCTAATATTTTTGACTTCGCTAAAATCCGGTTTATTTTGCACCCGGTACATTCATTTGAATTTTGAAATCGAATTATCGAACTACCGCGCCATTTTCAATTCCTTTTATAATTTAAAATAATTATTTATATTCTAACGACGATCTATATAAATATATTCGTTCTGTTTCTATTCAAAATAAATTTCTCGTCGTTATTATTTAAAATAATCTATTTTAAATATTCAAAATTCATTAAAATTGCCAAAATAAAAAATTTAAACTGGCTCAGATTTCCGGGTTGTTACAATCTCCCCCACTTAAAACTTTTCGTCCCCGAAAAGGAATGAAGCCGAAAGTTGTTTAACTAATTAACTCAACTTTCACTATTTCCATTACGGCTTAAGTTCTTCAACTTTTCTGTTTCTAAGAACTTTTCAAATTTTTCAAAAATTTGGCTAACACCCTAAATTTTCGAAAAATTTCACCATAACCTCCCCTGCTGTAACAACCCGGAAAATCTGGGCCAGTTTAAAAATTTTATTTTGGCAATTATAGCGAGTTTTGATTATTTAAAATGAATTATTTTAAATAATATCGGCGAGAAATTTATTTTGAATATAATTCGAACGTATATATTATATACGCGTCGTCGTTAGAATATAAATAATTATATATAAATATAAAAGGAATTGAAAATGGCGCGGTAGTTCGATAATTCGATTTCAAACTTCAATTGAATGTACCGGGTGCAAAACAATCCGGATTTTAGTGAAACCAAAAATAATGGGATCTAATTGATAATATCTTTCCAACGAATCCGAATAATCGAAATTTGATAGCGGGAATCAAAAGATAGGTCCAGTTGAAAATTCTGAATAGTCGCTATGGAATTCAGGCCCTTAAAAATGGACATTTTGCAAACGACCTCGGATTTCGACGAAACCAGTTTTGTTGGGTCCGTGGTGTCAAGTTATTGCTAGGTTTCAAATTTCATAATTTTTCGAATCAGTATGTGAGCGTGGCAAAGGAAAACGCGTTTGACCAGTTTCAGTTGATTTTAATCGACTGGAAAATGGCCATTTTTCAAACGGTCTCAGAATTCGACGAAACTAGTTTTGTTAGGACCGTATCGTCAATACGAAGCTAGAAAATATTTTTCTGGAATTTTTCTAGTCAGTATGTGACCCCGGTAATTTGAAATGTACGTTTAAAATTCAATATAGTGATTTAAATGAAAATTCAAAAGGAAACCGATTGTAACGATCAAACCAGCTTGCGATACATATCCCATTGTGTTCGGAATGGGGGTTAAACGCTATGGACGACAGGCGGTGGGCCTCGTTTCGAGGTCGTATGTAAAAGTCAACCCTTTTGCTAAATTAAATAATTAAAAAAAAAAAAAATCATTTCCCTCCCCCCCCCCTTTATCCTCGTTCTGGCCCCCCCCCTTTTTCATTTCGATCTATAAAGAAAGAAAAAAAAAAAAAAAAAAACCTAGCAATCGAATCGCTGCCGCCCCCCCCCCGACCTTGACGCCGACGAGCACCATCGCGAGCCCCCTGGAAGCCACCGCCCTCCTCCTCCTTCAATTCGCCAGCCCCCCCTCGAGACAACAATCGACCTGCCGCCCCCCCCCCTCGTCTCGACGCCTCCAGATCGAAGCTGCCACCTCGAAGCGAGCGCCGACGACATCTTCTTTCCCCCCCTTTTTTTTTCCGCAGCTTCGGTGAGCATTTCCCTTTTTTATTTTATTTTCTTTTTTTTATTTTATTTATTCAGTAAAAACTGTTTTGATTTTATATTTAAACTGTTTTGATTTTATATTTAAAACTGTTTTGATTTTATATTTAAAACTGATTTGATTTTATAAAATAAGTATTAAAAACTGTTTTGTTTTAAAAAGATAAAAACTGAAATTTTTAAAAAAAACAGAAATTAAAAACTGTGTTTTTAATTAGGAATTTAAAACTGATTTTTGTTTTTAATAAAAAGAAAACTGAATTTTTAAAAGTAGTTAAAAACTGAAATTTTTAAAAAGCATAAAACTGTTTTTTTTTAAGAAAGAAAAAAAAACAGATTTTATAAAAGAAAAAAAAACTGATTTGTTAAAACCTTTAAAGCTGAATTTTTAAAAGATTTTAAAAACAGATTTTTTTTAGAAAAAGAAACTAAAAACTGCATTTTTATGAAAGAATAAAACTGATTTATAAAAAGTATAAAAACTGTGATTTATAAAAATATAAAAACTGGTTTTCTTGAAAGGTTGAAAACTGATTTCTTTCAAAAGTAAAAATCATATTTTTATATGTTAAAAGCAAAGGTAAAAATCATATTTTTATATGTGGGAGGCAAAAGTAAAAAATCATATTTTTATATGTTGAAAGTCAAAGTAAAAATCATATTTTTATATATTGAATAACATAGTAAAAATTCTATTTTTACATATGTAGTGAAAGCGGGCAACGAAGGTGACAAGAAGGCGAAACGACGAAGACTTCTGCAAATGAAGTGCCGTGGAGCTAGGATAGCTATATGTGAGAATTTCTCACCTTTCAATTTATTTTTCTAGTTATATATATATATACTAGGATGCAGACGGTGCTTAGTAGCACCCGACACAATCGTCCACAGACCATGGACTTGTTTGTTTGGCTGTTTGGTTATTGATTGTGATATTGGTTTGAATGTGGTTTGTGGTGTGAAAAATCGAATCGATAAATTGGTTAGGATTAGACGTGCGCCGTTATAAGGCGAAGGAGTAAGGCTAGGTTAGACCCTTACTCCAAATTTTGTGGTTTGCATAATGAATTGATTTGATTGATGTGTGAATGGCGTGGGCCTTCACTAGACCGGGGATAAGGCTAGGCCTTGTCCCGTTTGTAGTATCGTGCCGTTATGCCGCCGAAATTTTCTAAAATATGTTAGAAAATAAAAATATCATTTTATTGTGTAAATGAATTGAATAGAAATTCATAGGTTGAAATAAAATGTTTTACCGTTAAAAATATAATTTTTAACGTGAATGTGAATAAATGAATAGTTATAAACAAATCGGCCGATTTGTTTGTATATACACTGATTTGACTGATATTGATTGGGTCGATAAATTTCACACATCGCCCAACTGCACAAATAAAATCTGTGTTTGATTGTTTGAAACCCCACACGGGTGTTGGGATGAAATTTGAAGTTCACTCATCCTGATTGATTAAATATGTCGATCGATTGATTGACAGGCTGTTATAAGCGTTAGATATCTATATTTGATGCTTATACAGTGTAGTGCACTTTGGTTGATGGTTGATTATTTTTCAATGCTATGATATACATGTGTTGTATGAAAATCCGTATAATTAATTTTATATGGTAATTGATTGGGCCTCATTCCAATCGTGAAAATAAAGAATATTTTGATAATAACAAATATTTTGATAATAGGAAATATTTGAAATAGAATATTTGAAAATAGAAATTTATGAAGCCGTGTTGATTAGATTGACGCCATTTTGACGTAAACGATATTTATATCGATTTTATTCATTTTAAAATGAATATTGAAAAGTAATCTCGAAATCGAATATTTCGAAATGAATTGAATTGAAAACGATTTCGAAATGAATTGAATTGAAAATGAATTCAAATTGAATTAAAAATGAATTCAAATTGAATTGAAAACGATTTCGAAATGAATTGAATTGAAAACGATTTCGAAATGAATTGAATTGAAAATGAATTCAAATTGAATTGAAAACGATTTCGAAATGAATTGAATTGAAACGATTTCGAAATGAATTGAATTGAAAATGAATTCAAATTGAATTGAAAACGATTTCGAAATGAATTGAATTGAAAACGATTTCGAAATGAATTGAATTGAAAACGATTTCGAAATGAATTGAATTGAAAACGATTTCGAAATGAATTGAATTGAAAACGATTTCGAAATGAATTGAATTGAAAACGATTTCGAAATGAATTGAATTGAAAACGATTTCGAAATGAATTGAATTGAAAACGATTTCGAAATGAATTGAATTGAAAACGATTTCGAAATGAATTGAATTGAAAACGATTTCGAAATGAATTGAATTGAAAACGATTTCGAAATGAATTGAATTGAAAACGATTTCGAAATGAATTGAATTGAAAACGATTTCGAAATGAATTGAATTGAAAACGAATTCGAATTGAATTGAAAGTGAATTGAAAGCGAATTCAAATTGAATTGAAATTTGAATTGAATAGAAATGAATTTTGAAACGAATTCAAAACTATTTATATAATTCGTTTTAAATAGAAATCGACGAAATATATATTATATATATTATATATATAATATAATGGCCTGAATAGAACGCGCCGCGCCGCGGCAGTTCGCGAATTTCGACCATTTATTTCAAACGGACATTACGGGAGATCCGACCGTCGGATTCTCCTAAAACCGGAACCGTTGGGTTCGTATCGAAAAGAGCTTTCTAATGAAGGTTAGAAATTTGAAATCTAACGGTTGGATTTGGAATTATGTCCAAATCAAATTCGAAAAAGGTCGCTGTAAGTGCAGTTCGATGGCCGTTGATGGAAATCGACTGTACGGGCCTTGATAAAATTATTAAAAATAGTAATAATTTGTGTAAAATCATAAGAAATGATTTGTGAAGATTTGGGATGAAAAACTCCGTATTTGAAAAGATAAAAATAGATTTTTATCGAAATGAACTAGTTTTGAACTAGAATTATAATTCTATTTATTTTTAAATAAATAAATTGAATTTGAAAAGGGTTTTGAAAATAACCAAAATTTCCAATGATTGCATTGGAGTGGATTTGAATCGAAATTGTCTTCGGAATATTTCGATGTTGGATTTCGGGATTATACGGATGTTGTTACGGAAATTTGAAAGATATATATTTATATCGTTATTTCCAATACGACATTTGTTAATCGTAGAATTTGATATTGAATATAAGCCGATATATTTTCTATTCAGAGCCTTATATTGAATATCAAATGGGATTTGGGTTTGTCGTGAATGGTGTCTTCACTAACACTGTTCTTGAACCCAGTTGAGAAAAGATTAAATCTTTTTATTTAGATTTAATGAAGTGTGCCAATTAAATAATATTTAATTGGAATTGAATTGACATTGATTTTTGGGTTTATCGTGAACAGTGTTTTAAATAACACTTGTTCTTTAACCCGATAATTAATGAATGTGATTTGGGTTTGTCGTGAATGGTGTCTTCACTAACACTGTTCTTGAACCCAGTGGAGAAAAGATTAAATCTTTTTATCTAGATTTAATGAAGTGTACCAATTAAATAATATTTAATTGGAATTGAATGGATATTGATTTTTGGGTTTATCGTGAACAGTGTTTTAAATAACACTTGTTCTTTAACCCGATAATTAATGGGATGTGACTTTGGGTTTATCGTGAACCGTGTTTTAAATGACACTGATTCTTTAACCCAGTCACAGATTAAAACTAAGTGGAGTTTTAATGAATCTTTAATTAGATTGAAAAGATCGAGAATGGAGTATCACCAGTTTTGCTCCAGGCGATAGTTAAATCTTTAATTAGATTGGAACGTGAAATTTAGAAACTAACTGTCGGTTAGCTAAGTAGAATGGTTTTCTGGATATTGATCTGATGTTGGTTTCGGCCTTCGGGGTTAATATTTGGGGAATTATTCTCTTGATTAATTTACGGTTAATGACTAATGAGTTGGAATGAGGCGTATGTTGTGTTTGTGTAACACTTTTATAATATATACGCGAGTTATTCGGAAAGACCGGGTTTATCCCATTCTGAATAACTGATACGACGATAAGTCGAAGATGAAGACGATGGTCGAAGACCGGAGGTCTTCACGTCGTTTGGGTGATAACTGATGATCTTGATTGGGCTGTACACCCAAGAAGATGGAAACAGTTAGTGATCGTCCAGACGTACTTGGAGATCGATGGATATGCGGGGTACTAGGTGCCTCCGGTTTCGTTCAGACCCAGAACGGACTTGTAAATGGACTGTGTGTCTGACATCGGATTTCATTCTGTGTGACTGATATCGGTTGCATAGGATGGCTTGCCTGTGTGGCATGCTAAGATGCAAATGATCAAGGCTTCTGTTGAAAAGCAAAGTCTTGTGGTTGATGATCAGAGCACGGCCTTTGTGGCGTAGCTTTGTGTAACGTTTGATTCGCGAGTTTCACACCCGGTATGAATCAAAAACGGGAGACGGACCTCAGGGAGGGCATGCGTTTCTTTCTAGTTAGAAGTGGCGTCAGTGGTTTTACACGCCCTGACGAGTTTGACTAATGTGGTTGTTGCTGTTGCGAGGCGCCTCGGATTGATCGGTCGTTCTCGAACCGATGGAGTCATTCGTTGGCTCATTGACACCCCAAAGGGTGGGGAAACGCAGTGTTCAGGCATTTTAATCCACATCGGTGGACCGGCCCTGACGATCCAAGGGTCACTCGAGCTCTGATCCTGAGACACGGGCTAGAGCGTCTCGAATCGGTTGAGGACTATCTTTTGCCTCGGTTCATAGACGGAAATCCAATTTCCAAATACGTGACTTTGCGGTTTTATTTGTAAACCTATATATGGCGACATAGTGGCATGGGACGCTCATGTCGCCTATGATTGATACTTATGATTCGAAGTTGTTTTATACACTATGCACTTATAATAGTATCAAATGATTTGTTTTAAACGTATCAAGCATTCTTTGGCTGTTATAAGGGAAAACCCTATCCTCGGCTGCGTTGCATTGTGTGATGGGACCTGGGTCTTATAACAGCTTCATTTTTCTTTATTTAGCATTGCGCTGTTTGTTTTATGCACTGGTATTCTTGGGAGGAAACCCGTTCCGTGTTATACGGCGTGGTCCCTTGATTTACCTAATGATTTAAAATAAAGATTAATAACTGTTTTAGTTCTCACACCAGTCACATGACTGACCTGGAGTTTATTGTTTTTAACCTAAACTCTGGGTGCCCTTATTTTCGACACGGGCAGCTAGTAGTTTTGGTTTTGCAGATTTATATTCACAGGATCCTGGTTTACAGCTGGAACGATATCCGGAAAGCTTTGTATCCGTATATCTACTTCTAGTTGTATATTGTATTATTTTCCGCTGCCATGTATTTAAATGTAATTTAAATCTCTGATATTTCTGTGTAATATTCATTTATACTCTGTATATTCTTGTAATCTGATGCATTGTTGTAATATACAATGAAAGGTTCTTCTGTATGCGTTCTGTTGTGGTTTGTTCTCGAACTATCCGACGCTTTCCTTTACGGGGAAGTTGCGGGTCTTCACACCTGCACCGGGAGCACCGGGAAAATCCCGAAATTGCCATACAGGCCCTCTGATCTCAAAAAGAAAAAGAAAACGCCAAGCGGCTAGCCAATCGGCTCATAAAATCATCATCACCCAAACAAAACAGTAAATTATGGTAAACATGTACCTATTTGTTGGGCATGCAATTTTATTCTTCTGCTCTAGCCTCTTTGCTATGACCTGTTCAGTGTAAGTACATGTATATGCATGCAAATGCGAAAAAATTTCAATACAATTGTAATAACCCGGAAATGCGAGCCAGTTTAAAAATTTTGTTTTGGCAACTTCGACGAATTTTGAATATTTAAAATAGATTATTTTAAATAATAACAACGAGAAATTTATTTTGAATATAATTCGAACGTATATATCTATATACGTCGTCGTTAGAATATAAATAATTATATATAATTATAAAAGGAATTGAAAATGGCGAGGTAGTTCGATAATTCGATTTCAAACTTCAATTGAATGTACCGGGTGCAAAACAATCCGGATTTTAGTGAAACCAAAAATATTAGAATCTATTCGTGAATATCTTTTCAACGAATCTGAAAAATCGAAATTTCATAGCGGGAATCAAAAGTTATGCCCAGTTGAAAATTCAGAATAGTCGCTATGTAAATTATACATGGCCCAAAAAGTCAAATTTTGCATATGAATAGATTTGGACTCGAAACCACTTCCATTGAGTTCAAAATGCCGTTTAGAACTCCGAAAAGTATAAGCTTCGATATATTCCGATATCCGGAATAGTGGCAATTGACAGGAGCTTTTCGGTTAACAAAACATAGCCATTAAAAAGTGAAATTTTGCATACGAGCTCAGAATTCGACGAGATAAATTTTTATGGATTCTTAATGACAAATCATTGTTGAGTTCCAAATGGCGCGTCGAACGGAGTTGGTATGTGGCCGTGCGAGCTAAAACAGTTCAGGGTAAAACAGGCAGTCACTTTACAAAGGAACATTATTGATACGACCTCAGAATTCGATTTCGTTTTTTTTTCTGGATTCGTATCGTCTAATAATGGTTAAATCCAAGAGGGCATGATTTTTAGGGTTAGTGTGTGAGCTTGCGAGAAGAAAAGGTGTGCCAAAATAGCATTTTTAGAGCTTATCTGAGCATTTTCGTGATTTTTTTTGAACGGTCAAATGAACTCGGAATTCGACGAAACTTGTTTGGTTGGACTCGTCTTCACGTCTACTATCTCGTGTCCGAAATCCGCGGCGATTGGAAATCGTTAGCGTTCAGGCGATACGCGAGAAACTAGCATATAAACACTTTTACTTCCTTTTCTTCTTCACTTTCTTCCTCTTCCTCTTTCTTCAAAAAAACTCATTAATGGCCTCCTCCTCCCACCGCCGCTGCCCTCCTCCACCAGCGCCACCACCGGGCTCCGGCGAGCCGCCGCACCCCCTCCTCCCCTCCTCCTCCTCTTCCTCCTCCTCTCTCTCCTCTCTCCATTTGCAAACCCTAAGCCCCAAATCACCACCACCCGCCACCGTGGACCCCACCGTCGCTCCTCAGCCCCTCCCCCACGTCAGTCAGGCCGGCGCCCCCCCTCAGCACCACCCAACTCCGGTCGTGGGCCCCGCTACACCCAAAAATCTATTTTCACCAAAAATCTCGTTTTGCAAATAACACCATGTCACCATTTCGCGAATAACTGCCAAACCGTGCGTTTCTGGCCAAAGTCCCTCTAGACCAAAGTTGTAGAGCACGAAATTCTCTTCGATTTGGCTATATGGAAGTCGTGTTTTGGAGTTTAGAGCTGCTCGGAAAACGCGTTCGAAGTCTGCTGTTCAAAAGCTGAAAAATTCGTGTACTTTCGCGAATTCTGGCGAATTGGAGCATTTTCGGCAAAAAGTCTCTTAGGCGGAAGTCGTCCGGAATGGTGCGTTTAAGCTAGAAAAAAGATGGTGTGAAGATTGAAGCTCGTTTGCAAATTCTAGGACCCGAACAGCGAATCCGGACGTTAGAAAAAAAAGTGAGTTTTCTCCATTTTAAAGCTTCTACAGTTTTTGACATATGAAGTAAATAAAAATATGATTTTTATATTATAGAGAGGATAAAAATCCGATTTTTAACTTATAGAAGATATAAGATAAGATTTTTATATAATGTAGATAATAAAATTGTGATTTTTATACATGTAGTGGCTACGGGTAACGAAAGTGACAAAAGGCGAGGACGACAAGATTTTCTACAAAAGAAGAGTCGAGATGATTGGATTAGCTAGTTGGTGAGAATTTCTCACTCTTCAATTTCTTTTCTAGTTATATATATACACTAGGATGCAGACGGTGCTTAGTAGCACCCGACACAATCGTCCACAGACCATGGACTTGTTTGTTTGGTTGTGTAGTTGGTTCGATTATTTGGTTTGAATTGAGTTGTTTGGTGAAATGGAATGGATTTGATTGATGTGTGAATGGCGTGGGCCTTCACTAGACCGGAGATAAGGCTAGGCCTTGTCCCGTTTCTAGTATCGTGCCGTTATGCCGCCGAAATTTTCTAAAATAAGTTAGAAAAATAAAGATATTATTTTATTTGTGAATAAACCGAATCATAGGTTGAATAAAATAGATTGGTCGCTAAAAATATAATTTTTAACGTGAATGTGAATAAACAAATAAATATTCATTTACAAACCGGACAGTTTGTTTATGTACACCTATTTGAAGGACGTTGATTGGGACGATAAATTTTACACATCGCCCAACTGCACAAATAAAATCTGTGTTTGATTGTTTGAAACCCCACACGGGTATTGGGATAAAATACGGCATACACTAATCCCAATAATTAGTTGTATGTCGATCGATTGATTGACAGGCTGTTATAAGCGTTAGATATCTATATTTGATGCTTATACAGTGTAGTGCACATTGGATGATGGTTGATTATGTATCGTTGCTATTATATACATGTGTTGTATGGATTCCATATAATTAACTTTATATGGTAATTGATTGGGCCTCATTCCAATTTAGAAGATAAAGAATATTACAAAATAAAGGTTCATGTGTTGACAGTACTCATCCGTTGAGATTAGTCATGTGTTGAACGAAATATTTTAACAATAAAATTTACATCTTTATCATATATGAAATTAGAAATTAACTGGAAAATAGATGAGATGAGTGGTCTCCTGGATATTGATCTGATGTTGGTTTCGGCCTTCGGGGTTAATATTCAGGGAATCGTTCTATTACTAATTAACGGTTGGAGTCTGATTTAATATCAAATGATAGATACCTTAATTTTCATAAAATATATTAAATAACAAAAATAGTCACACGTGGACAGTACTCATTCGTTGAGATTAGTCATGTGTTGACAAGAATAAATATTCATTTGTTGAATAGAATAACGGAATTATTGAAATATATAAAGCCGTGTTGATTAGAGATGCGCTATTTTGACGCGAACGATATTTATATCGATTATATTCGTTTTTATAAACTGAATAGAAAACCAATTCGAATTGAATTGAATAAAAAACCAATTTGAATTGAATCGAATAGAAAACCAATTTGAATTGAATCGAATAGAAAACCAATTTGAATTGAATCGAATAGGAAACCAATTTGAATTGAATCGAATAGAAAACCAATTTGAATTGAATTAAATATAAAACGAATTCGAATTGAATTGAATTGAAAACGAGTTCGAATTGAATTGAAAACGAATTGAAATGAATTCAAATTGAATTGAAATTTGAATTGAGTTTAAATGAATTTTAAAACGAATCTATAGGGAAAAAATCAATTTTGATTTGAATTGGAAATAGAAGTTGAAATGTTTTGTTTTAAATAGAAATCGACGAAATATATATTACATATATAATATAATGGCCTGAATAGAACGCGTCGCGCCGCGGCAGTTCGTGAATTTCGACCATTTATTTCAAACGGACATTACGGGAAATCCGACCGTCGGATTCTCCTAAAACTGGAACCGTTGGGTTCGTATCGAAAAGAGCTTTCTAACGAATATTAGAAATTTGAAATCTAACGGTTGGATTTGGAGATACATCCAAATCAAATTCAGAAAAGGTCGCTGTAAGTGCGGTTCGATGACCGTTGATGGAAATCGACTGTACGGGCCTTAATAAAATTATTAAAAATAGTAATAATTTGTGTAAAATCATAAGTAATGATTTGGGAAAAATTGAGATGAAAAACTCCATATTTGAAAAGATAAAAATAGATTTTTATCGAAATGAACTAGTTTTGAACTAAAATTAAAACCCATTTATTTTTAAATAAATAAATTGAATTTGAAATGGGTTTTAAATAGAATTGATTTGTGGGTTTATCGTGAAGGGTGTTTTAAATAACACTTGTTCTTTAACCCGATAATAAATAGAATGTGATTTGGGTTTATCGTGAACTGTGTTTATAATGACATTAGTTCTTTAACCCAGTAAAGGGAGTTTTAATGAATCTGCAATTAGATTGAAATGTGAATTGATAATCTAAATTATCAAATTTGAAAAATGAGCGAGAATGGAGTATCACCAGTTTTGCTCTAAAGCGGTAGTTAAATCTTTAATTAGATTTGAACGTGAAATGGTAATTAATTTTACCAATAACACTGTGGTGTTAGATATGGAGTATTACCAGTTTTGCTTCATGGGATGAATAAGTTGGGATTGGGAAATAAAATAAATAATTACTTCGGTGTGGTTCGCTAATCTCGACTAGTTGGGAAAACCATAATTTGGTTTGAACTGACATCCAAAGGAAGATTAAAGAATAAATTTTAAAGAATTTATCTTGGATAAAATTAATGGGAACCTTTCCCTAAGAATATGAAATCTAGAAACTAGCGGTAGGTTAGCTAAGAAGAATGGTTTCCTGGTATTGATCTGATGATGGTTTTGGCCTTCGGGGTTAATATTTGGGAAATTGTTCTCTTGTTGATTTACGGTTAGTAGCTGATGAATTGGAATGAGGCGTACGTTGTGTCTGTGTAACATTTGTTTTTAATATACACGGGTTGTTCGGAAAGGCCGGGGTTATACCCATTCTGAATAACCGATTCGACGATAAGTCGAAGATGAAGACGGTGGTTGAAGACCGGAAGTCTTCACATCGTTTGGGTGATTACTGATGATCTTGATTGGGCTGTACACCCAAGATGAGGGAATCAGTTGGTGGTCGTCCAGACGTACTTGGAGTTCGATGGATATGCGAGGAAAGTGCCTCCGGTTTCGTTCAGACCCAGAACGAACTTGTAAATGGATTGTGTGTCTGACATTGGATTTTATTCTGTGTTGATTGATTTCTGTTAAATATATATCTGTTTGGCGGCGGAGAATTTATTCTCTTGCTTAACGCCCTTCTCTGAGACGTACGAGCTTAGAGGTTATATATCGATAGATATCAATCGCATGGCATGAATTGCCTGTGTGGCATGCTGAGTTGCATGGATCAAGGCTTCTGTTGAAAAGCAAAGTCTTGTGGTTGATGATCAAAGCACGGCCTACGTGGCAGCTTTGTGTATAGCGTGGATTCGCGAGCCTCACACCTCGGTATGAGTTAAAAACGGGATACGGACCGTTGGGAGAACACGACGTTTCTTTCTAGCTTTGGTGGTGTCAGTGACTTACCAGCCCTGACATTTATATACTTTTCACCTTTGTGGTTGTTGGAATGAGGCGCCTCGATATTAGGTCTGTAAGGACCGGGAAACGTGTGTTCAGGAATTGCCAATCCTCAAACGTAAGAGAGGACCGGCCCAACCGATCCAGGGTTACCCAAAGTGCGTAGTCCTGAGCATTTGCTAGAGTGTCTCGAAGCGGAGAGGAGCTTGCCCCTTGCCTCGACTCATGATGGAAATCCAACTTCCAATACGAGATATTTCGGCTTTATTTGTAGAGCCTAGTATGGCGACATAGTAGCATGGGATGCTATGCCGTCTATGATTTATATTTATGATTGAAATTGTTTTGACACTATACACTTATTATAGTATCAAATGATTTGTTTTGAACGTACCAAGCATGTTTGGCTATTATAAGGGAAAACCCTATCCTCCGGCTTGCGTTGCATTGTGTGATGGGACCTGGGTCTTATAATAGCTTCATTTTTCGAAAAAGCATTGCGTTGTCTTTTCTATGCACTGGTATTCTTGGGAGGAAACCCGTTCCGTGTTATACGGCGTGGTCCCTTGAACTACTCTCTTTTAAAGTAAAGTTTTAAATAACTGTTTTAGTTCTCACACCAGTCACATGACTGGCCTGGAGTTTATTGTTTTAACCTAAACTCTGGGTGCCCCTATTTTCGACACGGGCAGCTAGTAGTTTTGGTTTTGCAGATTTATATTCACAGGATCCTGGTTTACAGCTGGAATGATATCCGGAAAGCTCTGTATCCGTATATCACCTTCAGTTGTGCTTTGTATTATTTTCCGCTGCTATGTAATTTATTGTAATCTCTGATATTTATCGAATGTAATAGTATTCATTTATACTCTGTATATTCTTGTATCTGATGGAATTGTTGTAATAACAATGAAATGTTCTTCCGTCTGCGTTCATTTGTGTGTTGTTCTCAAAGTATCCGCTCTTTCCTTCACGGGGGAGTTACGGGTTCTCACATTTGGTATTAGAGCTTTGGTTTACAGAGCTCGAGAACAAGACACATTAGAACCATACGAAAGAATTCATCAGATATTGGATTAGTAATATCCAATTAGAATGACTCGTTAGAGATAGGATCAGTAGTATCCTAGAACGAGTGTGAAGAGTATATTTTTCAAATGAAAACAATTTTGTTTTGAAATTTAAATCGTTTTATACGTATTTGAATATTTATTTATTTTGAATTTGGACAATCGAGTATATAAAGGTTTTGCATATATGCGTCATGAACGTATATCCGAAGTTTTAATATACTAGATAGATATAGAATCACACTCTAGTCGCTCGGAGATGATTTTGATGATGGAGCTCCATCATCAATATTTATGTTCGTGTTTCGAAGGTATGATATCTATATATTTCCATTAGACTGGTGTGAGAACCAAAACTAATATAGATAGGGTTATTGTTGTGAATTGGAATCAAAAACATGATTTTCAGTATACATATCAAAATTATGAATTTGAAACGTTAATTCACTAATTGATTGATGTTTGTGATGTTTGGTTATTTGTTTGATAATTTTGAACCATTATGCCTAATTGAACCAAACATTGAATCATATTGAAAATTGGTCGCATTTGCTTGCATATACATGTACTTACATTGAACAGGTCATAGCAAGGAGGCTAGAGCAGAGAATAAAATTTGTTTGCCCGACAAATAGGTACATGTTTACCATAATTTACTGTTTTGTTTGGGTGATGAAGATTTTATGAGCCTACTGGCTAGCCGCTTGGCTTTTTCTTTTTGAGATCAGAAGGCCTGTATGGCAATTTCGGGATTTTCCCGTGTTCCCCGTACAAAGGAGGTTATGGCGAAATTTTTCAAAAATTCCGGGTGTTAGCCAAATTTTTGAAGAATTTGGAAATTCTCAGAAACTGAAAAGTTAGAGAATGGAAGCCAGATCGAACGTAGAGTTGATTAATCAAACCACTTTCGACTTTGTTCCTTTTCGGGGACGAAAAGTTTTAAGTGGGGGAGATTGTAATAACCCGGAAATGCGAGCCAGTTTAAAATTTTTGTTTTGGCAACTTCGACGAATTTTGAATATTTAAAATAGATTATTTTAAATAATAACAACGAGAAATTTATTTTGAATATAATTCGAACGTATATATCTATATATGTCGTCGTTAGAATATAAATAATTATATATAATTATAAAAGGAATTGAAAATGGTGGGGTAGTTCGATAATTCGATTTCAAACTTCAATTGAATGTACCGGGTGCAAAACAATCAGGATTTTAGTGAAACCAAAAATATTAGAATCTATTCGTGAATATCTTTCCAACGAATCTGAAAAATCGAAATTTCATAGCGGGAATCAAAAGTTATGTCCAGTTGAAAATTCAGAATAGTCGCTATGTAAATTATACATGGCCCAAAAAGTCAAATTTTGCATATGAATAGATTTGGACTCGAAACCACTTCCATTGAGTTCAAAATGCCGTTTAGAACTCCGAAAAGTATAAGCTTCGATATATTCTGATATCCGGAATAGTGGCAATTGACAGGAGCTTTTCGGTTAACAAAACATAGCCCTTAAAAAGTGAAATTTTGCATACGAGCTCAAAATTCGACGAGATAAATTTTTATGGATTCTTAATGACAAATCATTGTTGAGTTCCAAATGGCGCGTCGAACGGAGTTGGTATGTGGCCGTGCGAGCTAAAACAGTTCAGGGTAAAACAGACAGTCACTTTACAAAGAAACATTATTGATACGACCTCAGAATTCGATTTCGTTTTTTTTTCTGGATTCGTATCGTCTAATAATGGTTAAATCCAAGAGGGCATGATTTTTAGGGTTAGTGTGTGAGCGTGCGAGAAGAAAAGGTGCGCCAAAATAGCATTTTTAGAGCTTATCTGAGCATTTTCGTGATTTTTTTTGAACGGTCAAACGAACTCGGAATTCGACGAAACTTGTTTGGTTGGACTCGTCTTCACGTCTACTATCTCGTGTCCGAAATCCGCGGCGATTGGAAATCGTTAGCATTCAGGCGATACGCGAGAAACTAGCATATAAACACTTTTACTTCCTTTTCTTCTTCACTTTCTTCCTCTTCCTCTTTCTTCAAAAAAACTCATTAATGGCCTCCTCCTCCCACCACCGCTGCCCTCCTCCGCCAGCGCCACCACCGGCCTCCGGCGAGCCGACGCACCCCCTCCTCCTCCTCCCCTCCTCCTCCTCTTCCTCCTCCTCTCTCTCCTCTCTCCATTTGCAAACCCTAAGCCCCAAATCACCACCACCCGCCACCGTGGACCCCACCGCCGCTCCTCAGCCCCTCCCCCACGTCAGTCAGGCCGGCGCCCCCCCTCAGCACCACCCAACTCCGGTCGTGGGCCCCGCTACACCCAAAAATCTATTTTCACCAAAAATCTCGTTTTGCAAATAACACCATGTCACCATTTCGCGAATAACTGCCAAACCGTGCGTTTCTGGCCAAAGTCCCTCTAGACCAAAGTTGTAGAGCACGAAATTCTCTTCGATTTGGCTATATGGAAGTCGTGTTTTGGAGTTCAGAGCTGCTCGGAAAACGCGTTCGAAGTCTGCTGTTCAAAAGCTGAAAAATTCGTGTACTTTCGCGAATTCTGGCGAATTGGAGCATTTTCGGCAAAAAGTCTCTTAGGCGGAAGTCGTCCGGAATGGTGCGTTTAAGCTAGAAAAAAGATGGTGTGAAGATTGAAGCTCGTTTGCAAATTCTAGGACCCGAACAGCGAATCCGGACGTTAGAAAAAAAAGTGAGTTTTCTCCATTTTAAAGCTTCTACAGTTTTTGACATATGAAGTAAATAAAAATATGATCTTTATATTATAGAGAGGATAAAAATCCGATTTTTAACTTATAGAAGATATAAGATAAGATTTTTATATAATGTAGATAATAAAATTGTGATTTTTATACATGTAGTGGCTACGGGTAACGAAAGTGACAAAAGGCGAGGACGACAATATTTTCTACAAAAGAAGAGTCGAGATGATTGGATTAGCTAGTTGGTGAGAATTTCTCACTCTTCAATTTCTTTTCTAGTTATATATATATACACTAGGATGCAGACGGTGCTTAGTAGCACCCGACACAATCGTCCACAGACCATGGACTTGTTTGTTTGGTTGTGTAGTTGGTTAGATTATTTGGTTTGAATTGAGTTATTTGGTGAAATGGAATGGATTTGATTGATGTGTGAATGGCGTGGGCCTTCACTAGACCGGGAATAAGGCTAGGCCTTGTCCCGTTTCTAGTATCGTGCCGTTATGCCGCCGAAATTTTCTAAAATAAGTTAGAAAAATAAAGATATTATTTTATTTGTGAATGAACCGAATCATAGGTTGAATAAAATAGTTTGGTCGCTAAAAATATAATTTTTAATGTGAATGTGAATAAATATTCATTTACAAACCGGACGGTTTGTTTATATACACCTATTTGAAGGACGTTGATTGGGACGATAAATTTTACACATCGCCCAACTGCACAAATAAAATCTGTGTTTGATTGTTTGAAACCCCACACGGGTATTGGGACAAAATACGGCATACACTAATCCCAATAATTAGTTGTATGTCGATCGATTGATTGACAAGCTGTTATAAGCGTTAGATATCTATATTTGATGCTTATACAGTGTAGTGCACTTTGGATGATGGTTGATTATGTATCGTTGCTATTATATACATGTGTTGTATGGATTCCATATAATTAACTTTATATGGTAATTGATTGGGCCTCATTCCAATTTAGAAGATAAAAAATATTACAAAATAAAGGTTCATGTGTTGACAGTACTCATCCGTTGAGATTAGTCATGTGTTGAACGAAATATTTTAACAATAAAATTTACATCTTTATCATATATGAAATTAGAAATTAACTGGAAAATAGATGAGATGAGTGGTCTCCTGGATATTGATCTGATGTTGGTTTCGGCCTTCGGGGTTAATATTCAGGGAATCGTTCTCTTACTAATTAACGGTTGGAGTCTGATTTAATATCAAATGATAGTTACCTTAATTTTCATAAAATATATTAAATAACAAAAATAGTCACACGTGGACAGTACTCATTCGTTGAGATTAGCCATGTGTTGACAAGAATATATATTCATTTGTTGAATAGAATAACAGAATTATCGAAATATATAAAGCCGTGTTGATTAGAGATGCGCTATTTTGACGCGAACGATATTTATATCGATTATATTCGTTTTTATAAACTGAATAGAAAACCAATTCGAATTGAATTGAATAGAAAACCAATTTGAATTGAATCGAATAGAAAACCAATTTGAATTGAATCGAATAGAAAACCAATTTGAATTGAATCGAATAGGAAACCAATTTGAATTGAATCGAATAGAAAACCAATTTGAATTGAATTAAATATAAAACGAATTCGAATTGAATTGAAAACGAGTTCGAATTGAATTGAAAACGAATTGAAATGAATTCAAATTGAATTGAAATTTGAACTGAATTTAAATGAATTTTAAAACGAATCTATAGGGAAAAAATCAATTTTGATTTTAATTGGAAATAGAAGTTGAAATGTTTTTGAAACGAATTTAAAACTATTTATAAAATTTGTTTTAAATAGAAATCGACGAAATATATATTATATATATAATATAATGGCCTGAATAGAACGCGCCACGCCGCGGCAATTCGTGAATTTCGACCATTTATTTCAAACGGACATTACGGGAAATCCGACCGTCGGATTCTCCTAAAACCGGAACCGTTGGGTTCGTATCGAAAAGAGCTTTCTAACGAATACTAGAAATTTGAAATCTAACGGTTGGATTTGGAGATACATCCAAATCAAATTCAGAAAAGGTCGCTGTAAGTGCGGTTCGATGACCGTTGATGGAAATCGACTGTATGGGCCTTGATAAAATTATTAAAAATAGTAATAATTTGTGTAAAATCATAAGTAATGATTTGGGAAAAATTGAGATGAAAAACTCCATATTTGAAAAGATAAAAATAGATTTTTATCGAAATGAACTAGTTTTGAACTAAAATTAAAACCCATTTATTTTTAAATAAATAAATTGAATTTGAAATGGGTTTTAAATAGAATTGATTTGTGGGTTTATCGTGAAGGGTGTTTTAAATAACACTTGTTCTTTAACCCGATAATAAATAGAATGTGATTTAGGTTTATCGTGAACTGTGTTTTAAATGACATTAATTCTTTAACCCAGTAAAGGGAGTTTTAATGAATCTGCAATTAGATTGAAATGTGAATTGATAATCTAAATTATCAAATTTGGAAAATGAGCGAGAATGGAGTATCACCAGTTTTGCTCCAAAGCGGTAGTTAAATCTTTAATTAGATTTGAACGTGAAATGGTAATTAATTTTACCGATAACACTGTGGTGTTAGATATGGAGTATTACCAGTTTTGCTTCATGGATGAATAGGTTGGGATTGGGAAATAAAATAAATAATTACTTCGGTGTGGTTCGCTAATCTCGACTAGTTGGGAAAACCATAATTTGGTTTGAAATGACATCCAAAGGAAGATTAAAGAATAAATTTTAAAGAATTTATCTTGGATAAAATTAATGGGAACCTTTCCCTAAGAATATGAAATCTAGAAACTAGCGGTAGGTTAGCTAAGAAGAATGGTTTCCTGGTATTGATCTGATGATGGTTTCGGCCTTCGGGGTTAATATTTGGGAAATTGTTCTCTTGTTGATTTACGGTTAGTAGCTGATGAATTGGAATGAGGCGTATGTTGTGTCTGTGTAACATTTGTTTTTAATATACGCGGGTTGTTCGGAAAGGCCGGGTTTATACCCATTCTGAATAACCGATTCGACGATAAGTTGAAGATGAAGACGGTGGTTGAAGACCGGAAGTCTTCACATCGTTTGGGTGATTACTGATTATCTTGATTGGGCTGTACACCCAAGATGAGGGATTCAGTTGGTGGTCGTCCAGACGTACTTGGAGATCGATGGATATGCGAGGAAAGTGCCTCCGGTTTCGTTCAGACCCAGAATGAACTTGTAAATGGATTGTGTGTCTGACATTGGATTTTATTCTGTGTTGATTGATTTCTGTTAAATATATATCTGTTTGGCGGCGGAGAATTTATTCTCTTGCTTAACGCCCTTCTTTGAGACATACGAGCTTAGAGGTTATATATCGATAGATATCAATCGCATGGCATGAATTGCCTGTGTGGAACGCTGAGTTGCATGGATCAAGGCTTCTGTTGAAAAGCAAAGTCTTGTGGTTGATGATCAAAGCACGGCCTACGTGGCAGCTTTGTGTATAGCGTGGATTCGCGAGCCTCACACCTCGGTATGAGTTAAAAACGGGATACAGACCGTTGGGAGAACACGACGTTTCTTTCTAGCTTTGGTGGTGTCAGTGACTTACCAGCCCTGTCATTTATATACTTTTCACCTTTGTGGTTGTTGGAATGAGGCGCCTCGATATTAGGTCTGTAAGGACCGGGAAACGTGTGTTCAGGAATTGCCAATCCTCAAACGTAAGAGAGGACCGGCCCAACCGATCCAGGGTTACCCAGAGTGCGTAGTCCTGAGCATTTGCTAGAGTGTCTCGAAGCGGAGAGGAGCTTGCCCCTTGTCTCGACTCATGACGGAAATCCAACTTCCAATACGAGATATTTCGGCTTTATTTGTAGAGCCTAGTATGGCGACATAGTAGCATGGGATGCTATGCCGTCTATGATTTATATTTATGATTGAAATTGTTTTGACACTATACACTTATTATAGTATCAAATGATTTGTTTTGAACGTACCAAGCATGTTTGGCTATTATAAGGGAAAACCCTATCCTCCGGTTTGCGTTGCATTGTGTGATGGGACCTGGGTCTTATAATAGCTTCATTTTTCGAAAAAGCATTGCGTTGTCTTTTCTATGCACTGGTATTCTTGGGAGGAAACCCGTTCCGTGTTATACGGCGTGGTCCCTTGAACTACTCTCTTTTAAAGTAAAGTTTTAAATAACTGTTTTAGTTCTCACACCAGTCACATGACTGACCTGGAGTTTATTGTTTTAACCTAAACTCTGGGTGCCCCTATTTTGACACGGGCAGCTAGTAGTTTTGGTTTTGCAGATTTATATTCACAGGATTCTGGTTTACAGCTGGAATGATATCCGGAAATCTCTGTATCCGTATATCACCTTTAGTTGTGCTTTGTATTATTTTCCGCTGCTATGTAATTTATTGTAATCTCTGATATTTATCGAATGTAATAGTATTCATTTATACTCTGTATATTCTTGTATCTGATGGAATTGTTGTAATAACAATGAAATGTTCTTCCGTCTGCGTTCATTTGTGTGTTGTTCTCAAAGTATCCGCTCTTTCCTTCACGGGGAAGTTACGGGTTCTCACAACAATTCACTATTTGGTACAATTTGGTCAAATGGTTCAAATTTTTAATTAAACAAACAATAATCAAACAACACAACCAGCAATCGATTAGTTGATTAGCTTTTCAAATTCATAACTTTGATATATAGTCAAAAAATCAGATTTTTGATGCCAAATCACAACAATAAGCCCTATCTAGTTTCGGTTCTCACACCAGTCAGTTGGAAATATATAGAAATCTCACTTTCGTCACTCGAAAATAAATACTGGTGATGGTGCCCCGTCACCAGAATTATCCCCGGGCACTAGAGTGCGATTCTATAACTATCCAATACATTAAAACTTCGAATACACGTTTGCAAGACATATATGCAAAATCTTTATATATTGGATTGTCCAAATTCAATATAAAATAAATAATCAAATACAAATAAGTGATTTAACTTTCAAAACAAAAATTTGTTTCATTTTAAAAATATACTCTTCACACTCGTTCTAGGATGCTACTGATCCTATCTCTAACGAGTTATCCTAATTGGACATTACTAATCCAATATCTGATGAATTCTTTCGTACGGTTCTAATGTGTCTTGTTCTCTGAGCTTTGTAAACCAAAGCTCTGATACCAGGATGAAACGACCTGAACTTCCCTGGTAAGGAAAGACCGGATTGAGTCGAGGACAAGCCACAAAAGAACGCAGACGGAAGAACATTTCATTGTATATTACAACAATCCACCAGAATACAAGAATATACAGAGTATAAACAAATAATATACATTCGATAAATATCAGAGATTACAATACATTACATAGCAGCGGAAAATAATACAATACACAACTGAAGGAGATATACGAATACAAAGCTTTCCGGATATCATTCCAGCTGTAAACCAGGATCCTGTGAATATAAATCTGCAAAACCAAAACTACTAGCTGCCCGTGTCAAAATAAGGGCACCCAGAGTTTAGGTTAAAACAATAAACTCCAGGTCAGTCATGGGACTGGTGTGAGAACTAAAACAGTTGTAAATCTTTATTTTAAAGTTAGGTAAATCAAGGGACCTCGCCGCTAACGCGGAACGGGTTTCCTCCCAAGAATACCAGTGCATAAAACAAACAACGCAATGCTAAATAAAGAAAAATGAAGCTATTATAAGACCCAGGTCCTATCACACAATGCAACGCAAGCCGGGGGATAGGGTTTTACCTTATAATAGCCAAAGAATGCTTGATACGTGAAATTTTATCTTTTTATTCTTAATCAGACTCCAACCGCAAATTAGTAAGAGAACGATTCCCTAAGTATTAACCCCGAAGGCCGAAACCAACATCAGACCAATACCCAGGAAACCACTCATCTTAGCTCGTTTCCAGTTAGTTTCTGATTTTATACACAATCATAAATATCAATCATAGGCGGCATGGGTATCATATATCATGTCGCCATATATAGGTATACAATCAAAGCCGCAAAATCGTATTGGAAGTTGGGTTATCGTTTATGGTATGAACCGAGGCTAGGGATCGTCCTCACTGATTCGAGACTGTCTAGTCCGAGTCTCAGGATCAGAGCTCGAGTGACCCTTGGATCATCAGGGTCGGTCCACATGGAGTGGATTAAAATGCCTGAACATGCATTTCCCCGCCCTATGGGGCGTAAATGAGCCAACGAATGACTCCATCGGCTTCACATAGTCACCGATATATCCGAGGCGCCTCCAATTCCAACAACCACATAAGTCAAACTCGTCAGGGCGTGCAAAACCACTAACGCCACTTCTAACTAGAAGGAAACGCATGCCCTCCCTGAGGTCCTTCTCCCGTTTCTGATTCATACCGGGTGTGAAACTCGCGAATTAAACGTTACACAAAGCTATGCCACAAAGGCCGTGCTTTGATCATCAACCACAAGACTTTGCTTTTCAACAGAAGTCTTGATCATTTGCCACTTAGGCATGCCACATAGGCAATTCACTCTATGCATTTGATATCCGTCAGTATATAACCCCTGAGCTCGTACGTCTCAGAGAAGGGCGTTAAGCAAGAGAATAAATTCTCCATCGCCAAACATATATATATTTAATAGAAATCAATCACACAGAATAAAATCCAATGTCAGATACACAGTCCATTTACAAGTCCGTTCTGGGTCTGAACGAAACCGGAGGCACCTAGTACCTCGCATATCCATCGATCTCCAAGTATGTCTGGACGATCACTAACTGATTCCCTCCTTTTGGGTGTACGGCCCAATCAAAATCATCAGTAATTATCCAAACGACGTGAAGACCTCCGGTCTTCAACCACCGTCTTCATCTTCGACTTATCGTCATATCAGTTATTCAGAATGGGATAAACCCGGCCTTTCTGAATAACTCGCGTATATAATAAATAAGTGTTACACAAACACAACATACGCCTCATTCCAATTCATCAGTCACTAACCGTAAATCAACAAGAGAATAATTCCCCAGATATTAACCCCGAAGGCCGAAACCAACATCAGATTAATACCCAGGAAACCTTTCTGCTTAGCTTAACGACAGTTAGTTTCTAAATTTCACATTCTTAGGGAAAGGTTCCCATTAATTTTATCAAAGATAAATTCCTTGAATTTATTCTTTAATCTTCTTTTAAATATCAATTCAAACCAATCGGGATTAACGAACCTTACCGAAGTAATCATTTGTTTTAATTTTCCAACCCCAACTTATTCATCCCATGAAGTAAAACTGGTAATACTTCATATCTAACACCACAGTGTTATCGGTAAATTCAATTACCATTTCACGTTCAAATTTAATTAAGGATTTAACTATCGCCTGGACCAAAACTGGTGATACTCCCTTCTCGATCTTTTCAATCTAATTAAAGATTCATTAAAAACTCCACTTAGTTTTAATCTTTGACTGGGCTAAAGAATCAGTGTCATTTAAAAACACGGTTCACGATAAACCCCAAAATCACATCACATTTCAATCAGTCTCTAACCGTAAATTAGCAAGTGAGCAATTCCCTAAGTATTAACCCCGAAGGCCGAAACCAACATCAGATCAATACCCCAGAAACCATTCAACTTAACTAATCTCCACTTAGTTTCTGATTTTCTTAACTCCTTTGGGTCTAAGAACAGTATTATTGAAGATACCGTTCACGACAACCCAAAATCACATTCCATTAATTATCGGGTTAAAGAACAAGTGTTATTTAAAACACTGTTCACGATAAACCCCAAAATCAATTCATTCTTCAATTCCAATTAAATTCCATTTAATTGGTACACTTCATTAAATCTAAATAAAAAGATTTAATTTTTTTCTCAACTGGGCTTAAGAACAGTGTTAATGAAGACACCATTCACGACAAACCCAAATCACATTTGATATTAAATACAAGGCTCTGAATAGTAAATATATCGGCTTATATTCAATATCAAATTCTACGACCAACAAATATCGTATTGGAAGTAACGATATAAAAATATCTTTCAAATTCCCATCACAATACCTGTATCATCACGAAATCCAACATCGAAATATTCCAAAGATAATTTCAATTCAAATCCACTCTAATTCAATTATTGGAAATTCTGGTTACTTTTAAAACCCTTTTCAAATTGAATTTATTTATTTAAAAACAAATAGAATTATAATTCTAGTTCAAAACTAGTTCATTTCGATAAAAATCTATTTTTATCTTTTCAAATATGGAGTTTTTCATCCCAATTCTTCCCAAATCATTTCTTATGATTTTACACAAATTATTACTATTTTTAATAATTTTATCAAGGCCCGTACAGTCGATTTCCACCAACGGCCATCGAACTGCACTTACAGCGACCTTTTCCAAATTTGGTTTGGACATAATTCCAAATCCAACCATTAGATTTATAATTTCTAATATTCGTTAGAAAGCTCTTTTCGATATGAACCCAATGATTCTGGTTTTAGGAGAATCCGACGGTCGGATCTCCCGTAATATCCGTTCGAAGTCAATGGTCGAAATTCGCGAACTGCCGCGGCGCGGCGCATTCTATTCAGGCCATTATATTATATATAATATATACTTCGCGATTTCCTTTCAAAACGAATTTTATAAATCGTTTTAAATTCGTTTTCAAAACGATTTCAACTTCATTTCAAATTCAAATAAAAATTGAATTTTTCCTTATAAATTCGTTTTAAATTCATTTCAAATTGATTTCAATTCAAATCGATTTTTAATTCAATTTCAGTTCGTTTTCAATTCAATTCGAATTCATTTCTATTCAATTAGAATTCAATTCAATTCAATTTCAATTCGAATTCATTTTCAGTTCGAATTCATTTCAAATTGATTTACATTCAATTTCAATTCAATTCGAATTCATTTTATTTTCAATTCGAATTCTAATTCATTTCAATTCAATTTAGTTCAAATTTCTTTTCAATTCAATTCAATTCAAATTGATTTTCAAAAATATTCGATTATTGAAATCACTTTTCAATATTCATTAAAAACAAATAAAATCGATATAAATATCGTTCACGTCAAAATGGCGTCAATCTAATCAACACGGCTTCATATATTCTATTTTCAAATATTCTATTTCAAATATTTCTTTTTCAAATATTTCTATTCAAATATTTCTTTTTCAAAACTGGAATGAGGCCCAATCAATTACCATATAATGTTAATTATATGGATTTTCAACAACACATGTATACAATAACAACGATGAATAATCAACCATCATCCAAAGTGCATTCTACACTGTATAAGCATCAAATATAAATATTTAATGCTCAAAACAGTCTGTCCATCAATCGATCGACATACAGCTAATTATTGGGACTAGTGTATGTCATATATCATCCCAATACCCGTGTGGGGTTTTCAAACAATCAAACACAGATTTAATTTGTGTAGTTGGGCAATGTGTAAAATTTATCGTCCCAATCAATATCAATCAAATCAGTGTATATAAACAAATCTCCGATTTGTTTATAAATATTTATTTTAAATACACATTAAAAATTCTATTTTCAACTATAAAATATTTTTAACTATATAAATATTTTATTTCATTTCACATCACATCACAGAATCAACTACACATCAAAATCAAACAAACAAGCATACAAGCCGTCCATGGTCTGTGGACGACGGGTGTCGGGTGCTACTAAACACCGTCTGCATCCTAGTATATATTCCAACTAGAAATAAAATTAAAAGTGAGAAGTTCTCACCAATTAGCTAAACCAATGCCACGACTCTTCAAATGTAGAAGTCTTCGTCGTTCCTTCTTTCATCACTTTCATCATCCGTAATAACTACATATATAAAAATCGAATTTTTACTATGCTATTCAATATATAAAAAATCGAATTTTTACTATGCTATTCAATATATAAAAATAGAATTTTTACTATGCCATTCAATATATAAGAATCGAATTTTTACTATGCTATTCAATATATAAAAATCGAATTTTTACTATCATCTCTATAAAAATCACTTTTCTATTTCAATGTATATATAATAAAAATCAGATTTTTATTTCGCTACATATACAAAGATCGTATTTTTATATTCCTACTTATATAAAAACTATATTTCTAACTTACTACTTGAATAAAAATAATATTTTTAGCCTTCCTATCATATAAAAATTATATTTTGAACCTTCCTATCTTATAAAAATTATATTTTGAACCTTCCTATCTTATAAAAATTATATTTTGAACCTTCCTATTTTATAATATTTTCAATGGTTTAAAATAAAATCGGATCTATAGAAAATAAATAATAAAAATGAGTAAATAGGACTTATTGTATTTTTTTTCCAACGAGGAGGGGGGTTTTGGCGTCGGAATCGGTAAGTGGAGGGGGAAGCAGGGCTGACCGGCGGCTCTGACATGGGGGGGCGCGCTCGGTCTTCGATCCACGAGGAGGGGAGGTTTTGCGGTGGGTTCAGGGGAAGGGCGCAAGGTGGAGAAGAAGAGGGGGAGGAGGAAGGAAGAAGAAGGGCAGCGGCAGGGGTGATGAACGGTGGTGGCGAAGGCGAGGTGGGTGGCGGCTGGTAGGCGACGCGATTTGTTTTTTTTTTTATTTTTCACTTTGAAAACTGACGGGAAGATAAGGAGAAAAAAGGGTAGAGAGATTAGAGGAGTTGACTAAGTTTATAAATATATATTTAATTTAATTAAACCCCATAAAGTTACTTTTTCATTTAAACTCGAAATCAAACTCACCGACTGTCGCCCCTAGCTAATTACCCCCATTCCGAACACAAGGGATATGTTTCGTAGGCCAATTCGATCGTTACGATCAGTTTTTGCCAAAATCAACATATAACTCTATATATTGAATTTGAACGCGCATTTCAATTTACCGGGGTCACATACTAATAAGAAAAATTCCCGAAAAATATTTTCTAGCTTCGTATTGAAGATACGGTCCTAACAAAACTAATTTCGTCAAATTCCGAGACCGTTTGAAAAATG
Source organism: Allium sativum (assembly GCA_030737875.1). Taxonomy (NCBI): domain Eukaryota; kingdom Viridiplantae; phylum Streptophyta; class Magnoliopsida; order Asparagales; family Amaryllidaceae; genus Allium; species Allium sativum. Next base: position 377,465,501 of record CM060922.1, read on the forward strand.
ACCATTTTCCAGTCGATTAAATTCAACTAAAACTGGTCAAATGCGTTTTCCTTTGCCACGCTCACATATTGATTCGAAAAATTACGAAATTTGGAATCTAGCAATAACTTTACATCCTGGATCCAACAAAATTGGTTTCGTCGAAATCCGAGGTCGTTTGCAAAATGGCTATTTTTAAGGGCCAGAATTCCATAGCGACTATTCTGAATTTTCAACTGGACGTAACTTTTGATTCCCGCCATGAAATTTTGATTTTTCAGATTCGTTGGAAAGATATTCTCAATTAGGTTCTAATATTTTTTGTTTCGCTAAAATCCGGTTTATTTTGCACCCGGTGCATTCATTTGAATTTTGAAATCAAATTATCGAACTACCGCGCCATTTTCAATTCCTTTTATAATTTAAAATAATTATTTATATTCTAACGACGATCTATATAAATATATTCGTTCTGTTTCTATTCAAAATAAATTTCTCGTCATTATTATTTAAAATAATCTATTTTAAATATTCAAAATTCATTAAAATTGCCAAAATAAAAATTTTAAACTGGCTCAGATTTCTGGGTTGTTACATTCTAGGAGACTCTCCTGAAGAACTTCATCTTCTGCAGAATCAGAGTACATAAGCACTTTCTCCCAAACAAGAGCCAGAGTCCATGAAAAGTCATCCTACAAATAGCTTAAGCTTCCGCAATTTATGATGCTATAAACATAAAACTGAAACAAAGTATCATCAGCTTTAACCCTAGCTTGTTAAAGAGCACTAATCAGCTTGGCTTTATCTCCTTCCATAGATTTAAGAGCCTTGTTTTGAGAAGTAATCTTGTCTTCAAGGACTGCCTTTTCTTGTTGATAAGTATCTAAAGCTCACTTTTCCAAAGCCAATTGAGATTCAGCAAGTTCTTGGGTAAATTGAGCTTCTTGAACTTGTTTTTTTGTAGCTTCAAGCTCTTTTTTATGTTTCTCATTCTCGGCTTCCAAGCTATTTACCTTGGTATTTCCACCTTTTAAAGATGCAATTTTAGATTCTGGGGACCTAATCAACCAAACCAGTCCAGCCTTGTCATTTTCCAAAGTTTCAATATGCTCAAGGTGTTGGGTGTTTAACCTTTGAAACTCATAGTCAAATTTGTTCCACCTCTCTAATTGTTCGTCGGCTTTGCTTATGGCCATGTCTAACCGTGTTTCAAGTTGACTCTTAGTAGTATCGAACTCGGTAATCATACAACACTTTATACTGCTCAGATCCTCGGCAGCATCCCGCATATCATTCAGATGCAAATCCAAATTAAAGTACATTCCTCTTAAGTTCCAACCTCCAAAACGATTCCAAAGCTTCAAATTCCCAGGCGGAATTTTATAAGGAGGCCTGTCAAGAATCATCTGGATCTAAGTAGAAGTTGGAACGATGAATTGTTCAGGATGAACAGGGATATCAAGATCTTGAAAATAGGTTGATTTATAACGTTTTAGAATCTTTCCCTTGCCTCGTTCATCTCTGCCTCTCCTCTACTCTCCCATCTTCTAGTGCTTGCCCTTATCACTCGGTACCTCAACATGATCAGGCTTTCCCTTCTTCCGCTGATCAGTCAATGAAAGATCGGAAGTGTGCTGAAATTTGGGACACTAAGATGATTGAGAACTCTTTGAGTGACAAGAAAGCCGAGACTGTAAAAGACTTTACGGGTCAATAGAACTAGTCTGTCGAGATTAGATGTATGATAACGAGTGCTTCATTCCAGTATCTAGAAACGGTAACAATGAAAAGTTTTAGAATTAAAAGTTGAAAAAGGAGTACTAAAGCAGGCAAAAAGGACTTATGCAAAGTATTAGAAACGTGCGACATAAGTAAAAAGAATTCACTTATGGGCGTCTAATAACGAACCAATCTCAAGAGGCTCGCCTAAGAAAATTCCTATGTCTTCGAGTGTTTTTCCAGGAGAAGGATTATGAGATGAATATTTTTCAGTCCTAATCTTTGTAACTAGTACTACTGGTCCAAGGTCAAAGTTTCAACTGGGATGAGGTCTTTAGCCGAACTGAGGTCACCAAGATCTTTGAAAGTTTCTGAAACACCGTCTCCTTGACTATCTTTGATAACAAGATTCTCATCGCGTTTCTCGGTACTTAAGTTGCCCTTAGATGTTACTCCAGCCTCTTCAGTCCTGCAACAACCCGTATTTTGAATAACATGTTATAATGTAAATCAAGGCAGAATTAAATGTTAAAACCTGAATCAAGGGAAACGGTCTGTGCCATTGCGTTCGCCTCGGAAAAATACGCGAAATAGAGTCCGAATTTTCGAATATCGGAGTCCGTATGACCAAGTTATGGCCCGTCAAAGTTTCAGAAAATTTCAAGTTCAAAAACAGTTCAAATTTCAAATCTAGAGCCAAACAGGCTGTGCGGGAAAGTTTCCCGCCCAGCCCCCAAGTCGACTGGGGAGTCGACTTGGGAGTCGACACACCCCAGTTGGTGTCGACTGGGGAGTCGACACCCCTGTCGACCTGGGTGGTCGGGCCAAGTGGCCTGGTGCACCTGCTGAGTGTTTTGAGACATGTTTTTGGGCCTGTTTCGGGATTTGATGGTTCAGATCTAAACTAGGGTTAATCCTTTGGCCTAAACTAACCTAAACCTCTATAAAAACACCCTTAGACCTACCCTAATCCCTCATAAATCAATCCTACAACAAAGTTATGCCAAAATGCTTCCTAATCATGGCCTCCACCTTCATATCATGGCCTCCATCTTCTTCATGAAAGCTTGAGTGTTCTAAGCTAGTAAAAGAGCCATCTTTCTTCATACAAATCAAAGGAGCTTCTTATTTCTCAAGACAACTTGGAGCTTATATTCATTTGGGTATTTCTAGTGTGGCTTCGTCTCAATCTTGTTTTATTTTGTTCTAGTCTTCTTAGCCAAGCTTTGTAAGCCCTATTCTACTCTTAGATTTAAACTATGAACTTAATATGACATGTAGCAAGTTGAAATGGGATTTTTGTATAACACTTGCCTTGCATCTATCATTATATGCATAGATCTATACATGACTCTTTTGATCTATGGTTATGGGACTATCACCTTGACTTTTTGGGTATAAAGCTATGATCTTTATTTGGGATTTGTGCATAATGCAACATAGAACCCCTCATGATCTTTATGTTAACTTGCCTATGGTATTATGAACTATATGCTAATCACAAGTTATCACCCTATGTTAACTATGACCATGTTATCACCTATTTACTAAGTTGATGTCATACATGTTTTGAGTCCAATAATGCCATATGCTAGTTGTGATGAACACCTTTGCCTCATATATCACCATGTTAAACTTGTGATAGACTTTGCCACTTTATGCCCAACTTATCATTTCATTATGTTCCCCCTTTTGATCTATTTGTGTTGATGCGAACTTACGTGCGATGGGGTTACGTTATGGGTAAACTTAAATGACATGAAACATGACTTGAAAATATGACATGTGATTATGCTTGAAAACATGAACGTGGACATGACATGTAGAAAACATGAAAGTGGCCAACTCGAGGTTGGGTTGAGTTTGTAGCATAAATCTACCCGGAACCGACCGGCTTAACTAGTGGCTACAAACAATAGGACCCAATGTGAGTAGTTGGTCATATCGCACTTAAAACCCGAGGTTAGACTAGGTTGTGGTGTAAAGCTACCCGGACACGCCCGGCTTAACTAGTAACCACAACAAAGTCTAATGTGAGAGGTTGGGGTGCATTAAGTTAATTAATGCCACATGGTAGGGTCAAGTCATGGACCACTTGAATACTTAACCAATTAAACACGATAGATTGTTGGGGTTAAGTCATGAACCACTTGGATATACTTAACCAACTTGATACATGGTTTGGATAGGGTTAACCACACTTAACCCATTAGAAACCCTAGTTTGTGGGGCCCTTTTCAGCAGTAACCCACCAGGGAGTATCGGGATACCCTAGGGACTAGGCTAGGGGTGGGGCACGATTACTGGGCTGATTGTAAGTGACCAAAAGGGACGGCTAGGTAGGTATTCCATTTTAGATTCCGGCGGACTATGGTCGTGCACATAGTCCGGGGATGAAAGACAAACATGGGCACCGGTAGGCTTGGACTGTGCGTGCTTGTTTTGTGTCAGTGGTTGGAACCCTAGGGCCCGGATACACCCTAGGGTGGACCTTGCACAGTCGACTACATCTCGCGGTTGGGCCGTATGACACCGACACTTGACGAGTTAGGCTTATAGGGAGCCGATCGACTAGACCGTGTAGTTGGACCTTGATTTAGGTCATCTCATGATGTTGGGCCAATTTTGGGCCAAGGGATCATTTCTTGTTTATACTTGACATGGATTAGAATACTAGTACACTTGGTGCAACTTAACCTTGTATATGCGATGCCACACTTGATCTATCTTGTTAACTTTTCACCATGCCAGTTATCATCCTATGTTTCATCTCTGTTTTACATGTCCAGTTAACTTTATTAGTTTTTATACTAATAGTAGGTAGGACTTACCAGTCTTTTTGACTGACCGGTTTTCCTTTCGCCTCTTTTCTTCCGTTCCCCCCCCCCCCCCCCCCAGGTTCTCAGGGTGGGAACACTAGCACCTAGCTTGGATCTTTAGTTTGCTTTCTGGATAGCTCATGTACGGTTTGGACTTGAGCTCGCTATGGCTTTACCACGTCTACTTTGGGGATAGTTTATGTTATTTCCAGTTTTCAGTTTATGTTTCTAGACTTGTAGTAGTTGGAAAATAATGACTAAGTACTTTGATGTAACTTGACTATGGTTTTGAAATAGTAATTTTATCCGCTGCTTTATTTACTCTGTTTTACTCATATGTTCTGTCTTGTGATATCTTCATGCATGTTTACCTTGACAAACACCCCTCCAAAGCCAGTGTACTTGCAAGAGTGACCCTGGCGGAGGTGGGGTGTTACAAGTCTGCTCCTTCTCTTTCACTAGATCTGAAAAAATTCTTGAAGAAGTTTCATCTACATCACCCTGATTAGTTTCCTCCATGGAACCCAGAACGGTGCCCTCTTTCTCAATCTGATCAGGTAAAGTCATGAGACTTTTACCCTTACGCTGTTTGGACATTGTCTCCTTAGTAGGAACCAACTTGGATTCAGGAGGAGTTTTACTGCTCCCTACAGGAACGGAAATGTAATGGCCGGCAAATCCGTACTATCTGAGTTGACTAATAACACCACACGTCCAACTCAAATTGCACAGAAATACGAATCATTATTAGAAGGAAGTTAGAGGATGAGAAATAGAAAGAAAGAAATATTAGAATAGAAGAAAAACAAAGAAGACAAATCTCACAGCGGAACGAATAAAATATATTATATAACATAACTTTTGAAATACAAATCAGTAACTTTATATACATACCATCATTAGAGCACAACAGTTATTCCTGGAACAGTTATAAACACCTGTTTCCAAATACAAACATCGTTCACAGCGGAATATATGATAGACTATAGCTAACTGGTGAAGCCTTCTGCTTCCATCTCTTCCAAGCGAATCTGAAAAATCCCGACTACTTGACTGCCTGTACAAATTTGGGCACCCAAGAGTTTAGGGAAAACAAACAAAATAAACTCTGGGTCAGTCATGGGACTGGTGTGAGTAAACTCCAACCATTTGTTTAACTTTCAAAATCCTTTCGAAAGAAATGATAATCGTAAGACCAATCCACACATAAACACGGATGGCTTTTACCTTACGATAACCCAAAATATTTTTGATATCAAATCCAGTGATATTATACTAATGTCTAAATCAAATAAATAGAATCTAGCGGAATGCTTGCATCTCACGCTCCACATACATAGTATAAAATCGAAAACCGCATGGCGCTTATTGGAGATTGGATTTCTAACATGACAAGGTATGGAACCACCTTCCAATTAGTATATCTCTAAAGACGATACACTGGGGTTCAACAAGAACATCTTGCAACCCGACCCACACATGACCGACCGCTCATTCCGCTTGAGTGTATCGAATGTATATCACCAACGGTTGGGATCAGCAACCGTTTCCCGAATGGGACAACATCGAATAGAATAAGAAATTAAATGAATCTCTAGATAGGTGATTATACACCCTAATGGGAGCGAATAGAAAGCATGGCTATGTGGGTCGCTCCCATTAGGGTGTATAATCACCTATCTAGAGATTCATTTAATTTCTTATTCTATTCGATGTTGTCCCATTCGGGAAACGGTTGCTGATCCCAACCGTTTGTGATATACATTCGATACACTCAAGCGGAATGAGCGGTCGGTCATGTGTGGGTCGGGTTGCAAGATGTTCTTGTTGAACCCCAGTGTATCGTCTCTAGAGATACACTAATCGGAAGGTGGTTCCATACCCTGTCATGTTAGAAATCCAATCTCCAATAAGCGCCATGCGGTTTTTGATTTTATACTATGTATGTGGAGCATGAGATGAAAGCGTTCCGCTAGATTATATTTATTTGATTTAGACATTAGTATAATATCACTGGATTTGATATGAAAAATATTTTGGGTTATCGTATGGTAAAAACCATCCGTGTTTATGTGTGGATTGGTCTTACGATTATCATTTCTTTCGAAAGGATTTTGAAAGTTAAGCAAATGGTTGGAGTTTACTCACACCAGTCCCATGACTGACCCAGAGTTTATTTTGTTTGTTTTCCCTAAACTCTTGGGTGCCCAAATTTGTACGGGCAGTCAAGTAGTCGGGATTTTTCAGCTTTGCTTGGAAGAACTGGAAGCAGGATGGCTTCACCAGTTAGCTATAGAACATCATATATTCCGCTGTGAACCATGTTTGTATCTGGAAACAAGTGTTTATAACTGTTCCAGGAATAACTATTGTGCTCTGATGATGGCATGTATATAAAGTTACTAATTTGTATTTCAAAAGTTATGTTATATAACATATTTTATTCGTTCCGCTGTGAGATTTGTCTTCTTTGTTTTTCTTCTATTGTAATATTTCTTTCTTTCTATTTCTCATCCTCTAACTTCTTTCTAATAATGATTCGTATTTCTGTGCAATTTGAGTTGGACATGTGGTGTTATTAGTCAACTCAGATAGTACGGATTTGCGGGCCATTACAGGAAAACTACTTTATTTGAGCCTTCTTAGTTGGGGACTTGCTAGCAGCACCTTTCTTATCAGTTGGATCTACCGTGAGAGTTCGTGAGGGAGGAAGCATATCGAATCGATGAAGAAACTCTTCTGTAATCAAGAACTTTCTGCTTCTCTCACTCCCATTGACAGCAATCAAAGAACTGTAGAGAACTTGACCGAAAGCATTATCCTTCTCGAAAGGAATCTATGTAATGTAACTAAAGGTTTAAATAGTGGATTAAGGAGGAAATAAATAAAGTACTGTAAAGCAAGTATATTCACCTCCCTCCATCCAAAAACGGTAGAAGTTTCGAGGACACCGAACGAAGAAATATTGCTTCGGAAATCCCCGAACACTTTATACTAGGTCAGTAATAATTTTGGAGCCCCGGCTTTCAATAAAATAAATGAGGGACAGTCCTTATTCCTCCTTTTGAAAGAATATAAAGAACATATATCTTTAAATGTTGGCACGCGCTGTTTGACCCTCATAAAAAGAACATAAAGGCCCATTAAAACGACATAGCCATTTGGGTGTAGTTGGTATGGGGAAATAGCTAAATGCTGGAGGATCATTTCTAGATAAGGATTGAAAGGAGGAATCGCTCCACTCGTTAACATACCATGGTTAACTGCAACGTACCCAGCGGGGGATATCAAAAAATTCATCCTTTTTGGGAAATTTAGCTTCATTTTTTTCTGAAATCCTGAATTGCTTGCACAATTGCAAATATGAGCTATATGAGAGATGTTTCATTCCTTTCAAGAGGAATATTGGCAAGTGCCCAGGTTTTAGGAAAATTCTGACTAACATTTGCTCTGGGAACAATATCTGATGTAGTTCCAATAGCCTGCCCAGAACTCCCAACTTCTGCGGACATGGTTCCTTCCTTGGGATTCTAGCGTAACTGTCTACACGAACGGCTATATTTTAAAATAAATTGCAGGTGCGCGTTCCCTTGCTCAAAGAACGTATTATTTCAAGAATGAGGCTTGGAGTTTAAAATCAGCATATACAGATTAATGATTACCAAATATCATTGAAAATGAATGGTCATATTCGCGTAAAGAGTATTCCTAAGTGGTTGAATAAAAAACAACTTTGCGTGGATATGTCACTCAACTTAAGCTATAATGCATTTCCTAATTTTCTACACTAACCTGCTAACGGTGTGAGCATCCAATAGCAAAACTATAGCTCAAAAATGTAAAAGTATTTTGGTTGTGCAAGAGTAACAACAGGTTAACTTGGAAACCAGCAGAAACAAAGTCATCAAAATCACTCGAAATAAGAGAGGTCAGGAATGACCGAACCCGACCCCCAAGGTCGAGCACGGCCGATGCCTTGAGGGACAGGTCATCTCGAGCCCAAAGAGTCGAGCATGATCGACCCCATAAGGTTCAATCAGCTCGATCCCATGGAGTCGAGCATGACCGACCCCTTGAGGGTCAGAGCTGCTCAAACCTAACGGATCGAGCATGACCGACCTCAATGGGTTCGAGCACACCTGAACCCAAGGATCGAATTCAACTGATCTTGCAGGGTCGAACATATTTGAACCTTAGTTGGCTTGAGCATGACCACACGAGGTCGAACATAACTATCAAGTGAATTCGAGCGGGATCAGAAATTTTCAAAATAGTCAAACTTATTCAACCGTGTCCAAATTAAAATTCATGCACAACCAAGGAGGCTACTTACAGCTAGCTAATGTAACAAACATAGCAAACATGAACTCTAAAGATGATCAAGAAGCATACTTGACCTAATGAATGTGATCGACCCCGTAGGGTCGAGCATGCTCGAGCCCAGATTGGGTCGAGCATGCTCGAGTCTAGCCTGGTTCGATAACGTCAATACAGGTTAAGTATGCATGAGTTCAACAGGGCTCGAGCGTAATTAATTAATCCATTTCAAGCAGGCCGAGGATTTGCAAAATCATCTTCACAAAACAGACAATAGTTTTGAATTAAATACAGAAAACATGAATGCAAAAATGGACCAATACATGCAAGGTTTCAAATGCAAAATGTTCATGAATGTAAGGTACAAACTTCAAAATAAGTTGAAAATGCAAACCACTGGACAGTCGAATTCAAACATGCCAACATCAATCAGAGCATGGAATTATAACAACAACATCAAGTTCATACAAGGTTCTATGGTGCGGGCAATTCATCAAGCATCGTATGCACAAATAAATTTGTACTCATTCAAGGGCAAAGAGCTTAGTTCAAACCGGTCATGTACGATCGCAAGTTCAATGACTATGTTAGCAGAAACATGATTATACAAATATGAACTGAAATGTTGTTTAAGGCATTTCAGCAAAAAACTCATAGGCATGTTGTTGGCAATGAGATTCAAGGAGCACAGATCAGTTCGAATCACCCAATTACACATATTTAATCCTAAAACCCAATTCATTTACATTCAATCCAACCATGATCAAAATTTCAACCGTGTACGAGTCAAACCAAGCCAGTACGGATTAAAGGAAGAATTACCTTTGGAAAGCACTTTGGAATTGACGAGAAATAATCTGAGCCGATTTAGAGCCGCTCAAGTTCGATTGTAGGGATCGAGCACGGTTGATGGATTGAGGTCGATTAGAAATTGTTGGACTGATTCGATTAGAGCTTGAAAAGAAATCGATTGTCGAGATAAGATTTTTCAAAGGAATAAGAATGTCGTCGCCATTGATCTGTTCTTCCCATAGTTGAAAAATAAAGTGAGGAAAAAATGAAGTCCATGAGCATATATAAGGCGGGAAGACGAATAGACTCACTCAAACACATTCGCCCAAGTCCAGGTTGATCGCTCGAGCACCAGTAATCACATAGTCTCAAGTGAGCGACTAGGTTCAATCGTTCAAGTCATGGAGACGTGAATAGGCTCGACCACCCAACTTACCCTGGTCGGTCGAGTAATGAAACATGTGCAGGCTTGGTTGTTCAAACCAAAACCGGTCGCTCGAGGCATATGACTTGTTCGATCCACACTCGTATGATAACTCGATCTATTAGACGGTGTTATAATTATTCATTTTTAAGCTTGTAATTTTTACCAGCTAAGAATTACAAACTTCAAGGGGCAAATGTTTATCCATTAAAAATCAGGTACTCATTAATAAATCGGGCATTGGCATAGTTTGAACATCAATAAAGCTCGAGCGTCCAAGGGTCGTACCATAGGGTCGAGCAGGCACAAGGCTTTTGCTTCACTTTGGAACGGTCGGGCAAAGGAAGTTTGCACAAGGATAAGGCTCAAGCATCCCAGGTCGCACCACAGATAGGGTCAGTCAAACGTAGGATCGATCGAGTGCTAGAGAAATCAGCCATCAGCAAACCTAGCCCAAAGGGTCGGTCGCGCGAGCCAGGTTCAGACAAGTACCATTTAACACTATCTGGTCAATTCCTGGGCTGTTCGAGCACCTCACCTGTTGAGAATGGTTCATACAGGGTCGGTCGCTCGCGGGGCCATTCTCGGGTCGTTCGCACATTGATCTTTTAGTCCGCTAATACTTCGGTCGCTCGCTCGAATCTGGGTCGCTCGCTCATCTAAGGGTCGGTCGTTTATAACAATTGGCGACAGGCTGGCTACAACTATTGACAGCTGGCTACAACTGGCAATGGCATTTCCGTAATTACTTGCGCGAGCGACCCAAAACCTGCACGTACAAATTTCAGCTCACAACTTCACTCCAACTTCTCCTATAAATAGGCCGTGGCTTCCATACTTTTAGGGATCGATTTCCACGACCCCAAAGGGCTCCCAAATTGCTTTCTCTCCCATTTCAAATGATTCAAACATCATCTACCATCTCAGAGCAAAGATCTAGCATTGAATTCATCATGGAATCCGCCAAAAGTGCTTAAGTATCTTATAAATTAAAGATCCTCCATCATTTTCCTTGCACCTAGTGAAATCCGCCTAATTCTTTGCAGATTTGCATAGATTAGAGAGAAATATTTGTGCAAAGGAGAAGATGAATGTACTTATAAATGATTCTAAGCTTGTAACTATTGAATTGCTAATGGAAATCCTTGCCAAAGTGGACGTAGATCTATTTTAGATCGAACCACTATAAAAATCTTTGTGTCTTTACCTTTTCGTTGCAATTGTGGTCTCATTCCTAACCAATTGGTGAAGTGCCTTTGTGGCACCTTTGTTGTTTGAGCTCATTTCTGTTTAAACAATAACATTCTCATTAGATTTTTTAATCTTAAACGAGATTAAACACAACAAGGACTATTTGAGTCGCTAGTTAAGAATGGAATATAAAAGAATAATAGTGACAACAAGATATAATCAATAACTAAGTTAACGACATGCTTAAAATATGTATATATATATACTTATTATAATCTTATCCATCCAAACTGCGTAAATAACGCTACCATATTAAATTAATGTCTGTTGTCTTGTGCTTGAAATTGAACGATTTCCGTTTGATGGGAACATAAATGAAAAATATAACCCATATTAAATGGAAATAAATGTTTGTGGACGTTGTAGCAATAAACGTGGACTTAATTGTTATAATTTAAAAGGTCATGAATAAGATAATTAATAGTGTAACCATGTATGTTTTAGTGAATGAACTGAATAGGAAATAAAGGCTAAAATGGTTACAGTATAAATTATGATTAGGGATAGGAGTTGTAACTCCAACTGGGGAATTAAATAAATAATAAACATATTTATATACATTCACAAAACAATTAAATGGAATTAAATTAATATAGTAATGTTTGAGAGTTACAAAAGTTAGATTAGAATTCTAAGTGGGACTGATATAAATGACATTTAAAAGTCTTTCCGTTGCTTTAGAAAACATGATCATTATGGTCATTAATGAAAAGAGACAATTAGGGAAGTAAATTGATTGAGTATCCATTTCCTTAGGAAATACGTAAGTTATGGTCATTAATGGAATGAGACGCTATAATAATAAATGGAATTAAAGAGGATTTATTGGGAATTAGTTTCCATGGTAAATACTAAGTCCAACGAGAAAATAAATAATTAAATGTCCTAGGATAGGAAGCTATAAAAAATATCCTTAGCTTATTCTAGTTTAAATGTATAATTAACTAGAATTAAAATTTTAAACTTAGTAGGTTAATGATGCGAGTTCAATTTCCTTATTTAACAGAAGTTTACACTTTCGAGTAGTCAGATATAGGTACAACTGATGTGAGATATCATTAACCATAGGAACCCATGGCAATAAATAATTTTGTAGCGAGAATTATTCCTAAAAAAGGCTTACTTCAAGTGTGAGGTATTAAGTGCATGTAGGGTTGGCCTCCCATCCTAAGGAAGAAGCCAAAAAGGAAATAATGCATAGCATTGCCTACTTAGAGAATTATTAGTAAGGCTAATTGGGTGTGAGATCGGTAATCTCTGTAATGGTTAGCTTTCTCGATGTAGTAAGTGACTGGGTTAGAGTCCTCTTTGGAATAAGGTATTAAATGTACACTATAATGTCTATCCTACGGGAAGTATCAAGTGATTAGGGGATTTTCTAATATGGCTAACTAGATAGTAACACAAGGGTCCATAGAGGAAATGTCATAAATGACGTTAGTCGTCTACCTATCCTATAGGTCTTAAGTGTATGCTTACTATCTCTCACCTTATGTGTGGTTTGGGATTATACGTGAATGACGGGAGCCTTAAATTAGTAGAACTTATTATCTAATATCCTCTAAATTATATTAGGGTTAGTAAACCACCTAATGAGATATTAAGGGGTCAATGGATCCGCCTTAAGCCTTAAGTGATTGCAGGGATCCTCCTTTATGTTATATCATGAATGAGGCCGTAAGTGGATATATAGAATAACCTAACTCCTTTTTAAGGTATTGAGTTGTTAGAGCATGCCTCCTAGTTTTTATTTTTTTGTAAGTGGTGGTTTAAAGGCTTAATACTTGTACGTAAAAGTTCTATATTGGTATTGCGATAAATTCATCTTTGGGAAGTGCATCCTTGGGTATGGTAGTTAGTCGTCGTGCATAAATTCTTACAAGGTTAGGTTAATACTACTAGCCTTGTTAGACATATGATACTGGTGAAACCAAACGGGATACATTTGTGAATTGTGGACAGTGTTATATACTTTCTACTCACCAGGACTTGTTGTTCTGACCCCTCTCAAAACAACTCTCAGGTTTATCTTGGGGAAGACATGTCTTTGCGTGTCAAAGTTTGGTTTTACTATTCTTGTTCTCTTATGATCGGTATTGAGGTGGCGATCGTTTTTAAGGTAGTCGCCTAAGTTGATATTGGTTATCCTATTTTGTTTTCACTATTAGTTAGTTCTAAAGTACTCTGATTATTCTCATCTTTATTATTGCAGATACCATATTTATACTCTCTATGCTTGGATGAGTTCGGATTTCGACTTTTGTCGAAATTTGGGTTCAGAAAATTATGGGGTGTTACATTTGATATCAGAGCTTAGGTTTAGATGATCAGAGGAATTAATAAATTATGATTAGTAAGAGAACGTATTTGAATTTCTTCCAAATTTTCTTTGGTCTTTCTTACTTGACTCTAAATTATCTCAACGATGAGATAGTCGTGAGCCTATTCTTTTGCGGTAGGTTTGAAATGACTAGATGTTAGTAGTATTTTTAGTTCGAGTATTCGGCCAGGCCCCACTTATTCCATAATGCATTTGAAGATTTTTCTTGAAGAGCATGAGGATGACATATGGTGAATCCAATGAGGCTGAGCTTGGTGACTGGACAAAAGGCTAGCTACAACTAAGATAGTCGCAATTTCGGGTTTATGGTTTCGTTGGAGTTTCAGTCATTGACTTCTTCATGGTCTTGAATTTAACGGGAAATTCACATTAATATGTTGTAATAATCTCGAAATGTAATTACGAGGTACATCCATTAAATACTTTGTAACGAAATCTGGATATTCTTTTGTTAGAACTATTTCTTTGAATTTTTTGTCACATTCGGGAGGAATCTTAATTTAAAGCTGTTTAAAAAGGAAAAAGGGGTTTCGAAAATTTGAATCATATTTTTCAAGAAAACAGTTCAGTAAGAATAAGTTTTGTGAAAGTTAATAAATTTAAAATTTACAAACCTATCTATGTTTCATATAGTTTGAGTTTTGTGTAATTTTAATAAATATTCCATTTTAGCAAAGAGAAGGAATTTGAAAATGATAAATAATTACTCATTCCTTATGATTTTAATATTCCTTTATTTGGATATTTTGGATGATTTATAAAAATTATCCCAAATAACCTTTTAGAGATTTAAAAATATCAAAAATTCAGAGCAGGAAAAGGTTGTTCTAGTCAGTAATATGAAATAATTAAAATAAAAGATTTATAGTACGAGACCCTTAGTTTATAAATAAAATTGAATTTCGAGAAGTTTTCAAAAAAAATCTTGAAATAGACTAAAGAAAATCTCTATTCAACTTGGGGTATTTGATTTCTTATATCGTTTGATTCGCTTGTTAGCTAAGTATGTGGAAATCCATTTTCATTTTGTTTTAAATTTCTAACTAATTTTCTTTTCAAAAATTTATTCATTCCCTTGATGGTCGCAGCTGTTCTAAGGCGAAATAGTGTTGGGGAAATCATTTCTCTACTTGACAGTTGGTGGATGTCAGCACGAGATTGTCAAAGGAATCGGAAGGCGATGCAATTTATTCTAAATTTATTTTAATTTTTTGATGTCAAATCGAACCGTTTGGGTCCAGGTTCAAGTCGCGCCCCTAAATGGGTAGAAGGTCGACCACCCTCCTTCCCAGGGTCGAACGCTTCCCTAATTCGGGTGTGACACAATATTGGGAAGCGGTATATAATATCTCTTCCAGGTCAAGCAGCTCATTTTCTTTGTCTTCATCAAATTGCAACAACCGAAACTCAACTCCGCTACCTCTCCAAATTCGAGACTCCAACCTTTGTTTCTCCTTTAATTACTACCAAAATTCCTACATTGTAGATCTATCCCCTCGTATACTCCGGATCTGCATCTCCCTTCTCTGATTTAACTGATTTTTCATGGTGCCTCCTCGATCTTCCAATATTCTTGCGACCCCATTCTCATGCCTTAAAAGGCCGCATGTCTTGACCGCAATGAGAGGAAGATAGACGCCTACTTGGAAACGACGAATTATGAATTTCACTAGAAGCGTCCAATGAAATTTTCTGATTTTGCTCCTTTTTACCTTTAGGAACTATTTGTTGCTGTATTCCTAGCACCGATCCTACGTCACTACACTTTTGAGAACGAGTATTATCTGTGCTGCATTTGTCATTTTGGCTGTCATTTTTTATGAGAGCATTAGCTTGATTCGGTCCAAGGTGAATGGGACTCCCATCGAGTTAACTGATTAGGATTTGTATGAGATTTTGAGGATTTCCGTGGTCGGAGCGGATTTGGATTAGATAGAGATGAGGATCCTCAGATTTTTTTCTTACATCTTTCTTGGAGCTGCTGGTGTCTAGGAAACTGGTAATTTGCGACCTTTACTCGTCTTGTTTTGCACATCATTCAGCACATCATTTCCAAGACGAGCCACCTACGCTATCGTCGGCGAAGTAACTGCCAATTGGGCGAGCCCACTAATGATCCACTTCTCTGAGCCCTCAATCAAAACCCCGAGGACCCATTTCCCATACAGTCATCTTCTCACCTGCGTCTTTCGACACTTTCAGGTGAATCTTTGGGGGAACCTATGATTAATAAGACCCCTATTGTCATTGATCGTGTCTCTCTTAAGAGGATGGTAATTCAGCTGCCTGCATCTCCCGCTCCAGCTCCTGCTCCAACTCGAGCACCTCCCTCTCCAGTCCAGCAGTAGTAGCTGACCGCACCAAGCCAGGAGATCCCTGAGCTTGCCTCTCCCCGCCACATATAGACTGAGCTCCGTGAGGTTCACATGGAGTAGCATTGACAAGGGCACTAGATAGGATGCATTTCTTCTTTGCTACTGTTGACATCAAAAGTTGGTCATTAGTGACGATTACCCCCCAATCGTGTGAAGAGCACACGAATACTATAACACCCGTATTTTCTAAGAATATTAAAATAAAAAACTAAAGAATAATTAATTTGAAAAGGAAGAAATAGGTTAAATGGGTTGTTCCATTGCGTTCATCTCAGAATTCTTCTTGAGATAGAGTACGAGTTTGCGTAAATCGGATTCCGTATAAAGAAGATATCTTTAAATTAAATATTGCAGCAAAACATGAAAAAGGAAGAATGGGAAAAGAATAATGTTTAGCATTGTTCTAAGGTTTATAAGCAAAAGTCATAGTAGCTCATTTGGTTAGAATACGTGACTTGCATACAAGAGGTACAGAGTTCGATCCCCGCCAGCGCCATATTTTCTTTTTAGAGGAATGGCTAAAAAGTGACTCAGTGTGAACGCAGTTCAAAAAGTAGTTTAGTGTGAAAATGGTTAATTGGGAAGATAGATAAAAAGGAAATATATATATATATATAATATATATATACATATATATATGACGTGTACGCATCATGTGGCGCACGTGGTGCATTTTTTGTTGGTCAAGGATTGTCTTTTTTGCGTGGCCTTCTCTGATTTTCTTTGTGACAAATTCTGAGGTGTTAAGGCTTATTTGTCATGCTATGATTGGCTGAGTGACACATTTCTTTAGTTGGATTGGTCTGATTTCTCCTAGAACGATCTAATGGCTTACATAAGATCAAACTTCTATATAAGCAACCCTAATCCTCAAACCCTAAATAACACTAATTCATTCCAAGGAGCTACCATGCTGTCAATGAACATTCTAGCCTAGCCACCATTTCTTCTTCAATTAGAAAACAAGTTAAAGCTTTGAATCAAAACTAACTTAGAGAATTGATAGTCTTCTTCAAGGGATTGCTTTTCAAATTCAGAAAACAGATCCCAGAAAACAAGACTTTCTTTTCTTTGTAAGTACTGTTATTATTTAGATGTGAATGATTAAAAGTTGTGATTTGTAATAAAATGAAAACTAGAGTAATTCCTAGTTGTAAGATAATGACGTTGCTGATTTATGCCTATTCTTGTAACGATTCTATCGCATATGCTTGTGAGATTATTGTGGTTATTATGTTGATGTTAAACCAATCGTATATTATGTAAATTTGGTGACATTTTTCATTTTTTAACATGCAAGTTGTTTAGATCTATGTTTATTGAATCATGCAAGTTGTTAGGCTAAGACATGTATTATGTTTAGATCTACATTTAGATCTATGTTTATTGAATCATGCAAGTTGTTTAGATCTACATTTAGATCTATGTTTATTGAATCATGCAAGTTGTTTAGATCTATGTTTATTTAATCATGCAGGTTGTTTAGATCTAGATTTAGATCTATGTTTATTGAATTATGTAAGTTGTTTAGATCTACATTTAGATCTATGTTTATTTAATCATGCAAGTTGTTAGGCTAAGACATGTATTATGTTTAGATCTACATTTAGATCTATGTTTATTGAATCATGCAAGTTTTTTAGATCTACGTTTAGACCTATGTTTATTGAATCATGCAAGTTGTTTAGATCTGCATTTAGATCTATGTTTATTGAATCATGCAAGTTGTTAGGCTAAGACATGTATTATGTTTAGGTCTACATTTAGATCTGTGTTTATTGAATCATGCAAGTTGTTAGGCTAAGACATGTATTATGTTTAGATTTACATTTAGATCTATGAAAATTGGATACAAGATTAAAGTTCACACACACATGCCTTGTTAAACTTGTGTAAAACCATATGCTTAAGATTCATGTTCGTTGGATCCAAAATAAAAGTTCGTATTTACATGCTTTGTTAAACTTATGTAAATCCATATGTTTAAGATTCATGATTATTGGATCCAAATTAAAAGTTCACATTCACATGTCTAGTTGAACTTGTGTAATTCTATATGCTTAAGGTTTATGTTTAGTTGGACCTAAATTGCAAATTTACATTCACATGCCTAGTTGAACTTGTGAAATTCTATGTTCTTAAGATTTATATTTATTTGGGTCCAAATTGCAAGATTACATTTACAATCCTAGTTGGATTTGGGTAATTTCATATGCTTAGACCCATGTTAATTGGATCCAAAAATGCAAGTTCATTATTTTATGCCACATTTTCATGACACATGTTTAGTTAGATCCTTACTATTTTATGTTGTGTGAATGGTGCATGCTCCCATCTTTTCCCCTTTTTGTATATAAGTTAGGCTAAGTTACGAGCCTAACATCCTATGTGAATTTTGCGAATGTGTGACGGGGGTAACGTTGGGAAAACCTTAGAAATTATTTTTATTAGCATAATTTGGCCCATAAATAAATGAATGGTTAGTGCCATAAAATTGGTATAATTTATATACCAAAAATTGAAAATATGATTTAGAGTGTAAATGAGGCTTGACTTGAATGGCAACAATTGTGGATAATTTACATATAAATTTGAAAGATAAATATGTAAATTAAGAAAAAGACGAATATGTCTAACCCGAGGTTAGATTGAGTTGTGGTGTGAAACTGCCCGGAACCAACCAGCACATCAAGTAACCACAACAACACCTATCTAATGTGAGAGGTTAGTGCATCATGCCTAAAGAAAACCCGAGGTTAGATTGAGTTGTGGTGTAAAACTGCCCGGAACCGCTCGGCACATCTAGTAACTGCAACAACACATATCTAATGTGAGAGGTTGGTGCATTAATAAATCAATTAATGCTAATGAACAAGATGAATGACTAGGGTTAAGTTAATGAGAAACACTTCACCAATATAACTTGATTTGTGGTAAGGTTAAGTTAAAACAAGAGGATAACACTTAACCAATATAACTTGACTTGTGGTAGGGTTAAGTTAACACAAGAAGGCAACACTTAACCAAAGTAGCATGACAAGTAGGTGGGTTAAGTGACTTGAATTGATTGATGACACTTAACCACTACAACATGATGAATACATGCGGTTAAGTTAACAAGAAACACTTGACTAATACAACTAGATGGACGAGCGGGGTTAAGTTAATAGGAAACACTTAACCAATCCAACATGATAAGTGAGGAGGGTTAAGTTAATAAGAAACACTTAACCAACATGACATGATGAATGGGTGGGTTAAGTTAACATAAATGGACAACACTTAACCAATACGACATAATGTACGGGAGGGTTAAGTACATATCGGGCTGGTGGGTAATATTAGTAAATATAGGCCCACAAACTTAACCGTTAAAAAAACATGCTTGAATCGATGGGAGGGTTAAGTACATCTCGTGTAGGTGGGAAATATTAGTACATATAGGCCCACAAACTTAACCATTGAGTAAACATGCTAGAATCGATGGGAGGGTTAAGTACATCTCGTGTAGGTGGGTAATATTTTTATACATAGGCCCACAAACTTAACCAATAAGGAAACCCTAGTAACGGGGACCCATTTCAGCAGTAACCCACATAGATGTATCACGGTACCCTGAACTAGGAAGGGTGGGGCACGATTACTGGGCTGATTATAATCGGTTAAAACAGCGGCAGGGGGTACGTCAGTGTAGTTTCTGATGGTTTACGGGCGTGCACATACTCCGGAGCAGGAAAAAGCAGGCATTGGGTACCAGTAGTTATACATTGTGCATCTTGAATCGTGTCGGGTCGCTGTCATAAGGATTGATACACCTTATGGTGGGACCAACATAGGGTACCTACACGCAAGAGAGGGCTGATTGACACAGACACATGGAACGTTAATGCAAGTAAGGAGCCGATCGATAAGGTAGTAAGGGTACATCTAACACATTCATGGCAATTAGGCAGATTGAGGTGGAATCCTATTAATAGATGTACACCTGAAGGCTACCACAATTGCGGGGATTGGTATCATGTTATCATATGATCATTTTATATAGATTACTAGTTGGGACACTAGTTAGGTAGTGCAGAGAAGTAAAATGGGTGCGATAGCATATTCAGCCTTATTATCTTATTTCTAGGGTGATGCCCTAGATTCATTTTATTCATGTCATAAACCTTTTCTTGTTTACATGCAAAATAGTCACTGGACTTACCAAACTCATGTCTAACCCATTTTCTTTCATCTTCTTTTCTTCGCCCCCCCCCCCCCCCCGTCCGTAGGGAGGGAATACTTCAGCTTAGATTGGATCATTTCCAGCTTGAAGAAAGTAGATATATTACTTGAATCTTTTTCCTTGGGCTATAGCTTTGGATACTCTCTTATTGGGGATTTATGCTACCTTACTGTTGTTTTAATGCTTCTTTATGATTTAATTCAAGACAGAGATTTTGTTGTAATAATTTGGAAGTTGGTTTGAGACAGTTGTTATAATGTTTTAACTAAACCACGCATTTGTGAAATAAATTTAGTTTTTCCGCTGTTTATATGTCTGTCTTGTTAATTATCTGTACCTTTTACCTATAATGCTCCATCGGAGTTAAGGCATTCCCTTTGTGAGTGACCTTAACGAAGGCGGGTTGTTTCACTTGATATCAAAGTAGAAGGTTACCGGATCAGATAAAAGATTTGAAAAATTATTTTCAAACGGTTTTAAAAGAAGCATTTTCAAAAGAAAAGTTTTGTTTTAAAGGCATATTCCCCAAAGCCATATGCACTATCTTTTGATCCACCATTTGAATTCTTGTTTCCTTCTTTCCTGAGTCTCCGGGGCTCCTGTCTTTTTGGGAGGTACCCTCGTCGTGGCATGGTTACATAGGCTTGATAAGACTACAATATCTGTCAAAGGGCAAAGAAGTGCCCAACTTCCATCTATAGCCGCAGTATTTTTACCTACGGCTAATTTTCTTTCGAGATTTGTAGGATTTTCCGTGCGATGGAGACAGCTTTCAAGAAACCTATCAACAAGTTACACAAGAATGGCAAAGATGAGAATGAGGGAGTTTGGCTAAGGAGCACAACCCAAGGACGAGGAACTCATGGATGTAGATTTGGTTCACAGAGGAGGGGAGGAAAGAATAGTAAAACCTAAGACAAGAGGAAGTATCTTTATTATCGTATAACGGGTCGTATAATTAAGGACAAAGGTAAGAACAAATGACAGGATTTTCAGGAGGGCAAATACATGCTCTCACCGCCAGCGTACCTGAGAGAAAGATAGTAAGGCTTCTGTTGAGAGAGTTTAATTTTTCCTCTTGGATCATCCTGTTAGTACTCTTTTGATTTTAGCGCTTCACATTCGTTTATGTCTGCTTCCATAGTTGAGTCTCTGCCCCTAGAGCTTGAGTAGTAGAGGATCCCATTATTGTCTCAAGTCCAATTTTTGGTTCGGCTCATTTATCTTTGGTTTGTAAGGATTTGAGATACTTATGTCTTTGGTTTCATAGGCTATGGGTTGATTCTAGGCATGGATGGGTTAGCTAGTAATTGTGAAAGGAGGGTAGTTAGACTTCCGAGTTGCCTCGAGAATACCCTCGAAATTTCATGCGATCCTAAGGGATCAGTTTGTCTTAGCTACCTAGAATCATTTTATGTATTTATCGATGATTTTCGATCCGTTGGAGTAGTTCATGAGTATGCAGATGTTTTTGATTAAGGTTAGGAGTTTGGCCCCTAAAACGTGAAGTAGACTTCCAAATATATCTATTTTGCAATGCAAAGCCAGTTAGGCGATCAACGATAGTTTTGGAGCAAGATTGGCGAGGATTGCCAGAGTAAGTTAAGTGCTCAATTGTTTGGTTGTTTTGCTAGTATTATCTCACATAAATCGTTCAAATTCGGAGGAGGTATTCCTCGGGTGCTTGTCTGATATTGGGTTAGGCCTTTGGGGCTTGCACTTGAGGGATGTCGAGTTCGACTAAGATGGTTTGTGTGATAAATAAATGGTTGTGGCAGGCGCCCTAAGTAAGACTGACCTTAAGAGAGGTAAAAAGTACATAGCAACCTTTAGCTTTAGACCCTCAGAATTGTGACATGATGGAAAAGCTAAGTAGAGGAGAGACCTATAATCATCTTTGTATATACACTTGGTATCATGGTTAACATCTGTTTAGCTTGGAAAGATAGTTCGACTACATTGGACACCCTCTAGCATAGTAAGTGATCGAGGTCCTATCTTTACTAGCGGGTTTTAGAAATGGAGGTCAAGAAGCTTCGTAGCTGTGAAGATAAATTAGTTAAGGTACAGTGGAGTGAAGCTCAAGAAGACGCGACGTGGGAGACTGAAGAAAAGACACGCGCATCTTACCCATTTTCTTGAGGGTATATCCTTGATCTCTTTTTCTAGGAATTCTGTGCATGTTGGTTTCTATCTCTTTAGGTATATCCTCTAGGTCATATCTTTAATCCTTAGGTAGAAGCCAACAGATGTAAAAATGTGTTTGAAACATATTATGATTGGTGGTTGCAAGTGGTTGCTAGTGGTTGCTCGTGGATGCATATACACACATTAGGCACTAGATCGGCTCAGTCACTTTCATATTGCATATGCATGAGTGAATTTTTACATATGAACTGAAACTTGATGTGTTATCATATGGATGTTGCATTTGTATGAATGATTGTGCACTCATGTAGAGATTATAAAGTACGATTAGGAATAATTGCATACATGATGGACTCATGGCACAAACATAATTCGCATTAAGGTGGTCAATTGCATCAGTAGACCGCCTGATTTTGCATTAGATAAGGACATGTACACACACTATGCATATGATTATGAAGGCAATAGAAATCTTTTTAAGGACAATGGATGCCTGTGTTTGATGGTTGAGTAGATGGATGATTGGATGGTAGGATATACATTCTTCTTAACTTGAAGATTTCGAGGACAAAATCCTTTAAGGAGGGGAGAATTTAACACCCCGTATCTTCTGAGAATATTAAAATAACAAATTAAAGAATAATTAATTTGAAAAATATTAAATAGGTGAAACGGGTTGCGCCATTGCGTTCATCTGGGAATTCCGCTTGAGATAGAGTCCCAGTTTGCGTAAATCGGACTCTGTATGAAGAAGATATCTTTAAATTAAATATTGCAGCAAAACATGAAAAAAGAAGAATGAGAAAAGAGTAATATTTAACATTGTTCTAAGGTTTGTAAGTAAAAGACTTAGTAGCTCATTTGGTTAGAACATGTGACTTGCATACAAGAGGTACAGAGTTCGATCCCTGCCAACGCCATATTTTTGTTTTAGGGGAATGGCTAAAAAGTGGCTTAGTGTGAATGCAGTTCAAAAAGTGGTTTAGTGTGAAAATGGTTAATTGGGAAGATAGATAAAAAGAAAAAAAAATATAGAAAAAATATATATACACATATATATGACGTGTACGCATCATGTGGCGCACATGGTGCATTTTTTGTTGGTCAAGGATTGTCTTTTTGCGTGGTCTCCTCTGATTGGCTTTGTGACAAATTCTGAGGTGTTAAGGCTTATATGTCATGCTATAATTGGATGAGTGACACATTGCTTTAGTTGGATGGCTCTGATTGCTCCTAGAATGATCTAACGGCTCACATAAGACCAAACTTCTATATAAGCAACCCTAATCCTCAAACCCTAAATCACACTAATTCATTCCAAGGATCCACCATGATGTCAATGAACGTTCTAGCATAGCCACCATTTCTTCTTCAATTAGAAAACAAATTAAAGCTTTGAATCAAAACTAACTTATAGAATTGATAGTCTTCTTCAAGGGATTGCTTTTCAAATTCAGAAAACAGATCCCAGAAAACAAGACTTTCTTTTCTTTGTAAGTCCTGTTATTATTTAGATGTGAACGATTAAAAGTTGTGATTTGTAATAAAATGAAAACTAGAGTAATTACTAGTTGTAAGATAATGACGATGCTGATTTATGCCTATTCTTGTAATGATTCTATCATATATGCTTGTGAGATTATTGTGGTTATTATGTTGATGTTAAACCAATCGTATATTATGTAAATTTGGTGACTTTTTTCATGTTATGTAACATGCAAGTTGTTTAGATCTATGTTTATTGAATCATGCAAGTTGTTATGCTAAGACATGTATTATGTTTAGGTCAACATTTAGATCTATGTTTATTGAATCATGCAAGTTGTTAGATCTACATTTAGATCTATGTTTATTGAATCATGCAAGTTGTTTAGATCTACATTTAGATCTATGTTTATTGAATCATGCAAGTTGTTAGGCTAAGACATGTATTATGTTTAGATCTACATTTAGATCTATGTTTATTGAATCATGCAAGTTGTTTTGATCTACATTCAAATGTATGTTTATTGAATCATGCAAGTTTTTTAAATCTACATTTAGATCTATGTTTATTGAATCATGCAAGTTGTTAGGCTAAGACATGTATTATGCTTAGATCTACATTTAGATCTATATTTACTGAATCATGCAAGTTGTTAGGCTAAGACATGTATTATATTTAGATTCACATTTAGATCTATGAAAATTGGATCCAAGATTAAAGTTCACACTCACATGCCTTGTTAAACTTGTGTAAAACCATATGCTTAAGATTCATGTTTGTTGGATCCAAAATAAAAGTTCATATTTACATGCCTTGTTAAACTTATGTGAATCCATATGTTTAAGATTCATGATTATTGGATCCAAATTAAAAGTTCACATTCACATGTCTAGTTGAACTTGTGTAATTCTTTATGCTTAAGGTTTATGTTTAGTTGGACCCAAATTGCAAATTTACATTCACATGCCTAGTTGAACTTGTGAAATTCTATGTGCTTAAGATTTACATTTATTTGGATCCAAATTGCAAGATTACATTTACAAGCCTAGTTGGATTTGGGTAATTTCATATGCTTAGACCCATGTTAGTTGGATCCAGAAATGCAAGTTCATTATTTTATGCCACATTTTCATGACACATGTTTAGTTAGATCCTTACTATTTTATGTTGTGTGAATGGAGCGTGCTCCCATCTTTTCCCCTTTTTGTATATAAGTTAGGCTAAGTTACAAGCCTAACATCCTATGTGAATTTTGCGAACGTATGACGGGGGTAACGTTGGGAAAACCTTAGAAATTATTATTATTAGCATAATTTGGCCCATAAATAAATGAATGATTAATGCCATAAAATTGGTATAATTTATATACTAAAAATTGAAAATATGATTTAGAGGGTAAATTGGGCATGACTTGAATGGCAATAATTGTGGATAGTTTACATATAAATTTGAAAGATAAATATGTAAATTAAGAAAAAGACAAATATGCCTAACCCGAGATTAGATTGAGTTGTGGTGTAAAACTGCCCGGAATAGCCCAGCACATCCGGTAACCACATCAACACCTATCTAATGTGAGAGGTTAGTGCATCGTGCCCAAGGAAAACCCGAGGTTAGATTGAGTTGTGGTGTAAAACTGCCCGGAACCGCCCGGCACATCCAGTAACCACAACAACACATATCTAATGTGAGAGGTTGGTGCATTAATAAATCAATTAATGCTAATGAACAAGATGAATGACTAGGGTTAAGTTAATGAGAAACACTTAACCAATATAACTTGATTTGTGGTAAGGTTAAGTTAAAACAAAAGGACAACACTTAACCAATATAACTTGGTCTGTGGTAGGGTTAATTAACACAAGAAGGCAACACTTAACCAAAGTAGCATGACAAGCAGGTAGGTTAAGTTACTTGAATTGATTGATGACACTTAACCAATACAACATGATGAACACGTGGGGTTAAGTTAACAAGAAACACTTGACCAATACAACTTGATGGACGAAAGGGGTTAAGTTAATAGGAAACATTTAACCAATCCAACATGATAAGTGAGGAGGGTTAAGTTAATAAGAAACACTTAACCAACATGACATGATGAATGGGTGGGTTAAGTTAACATGAATGGACAACTCTTAACCAATACGACATAATGTATGGGAGGGTTAATGTAATGACCCGCATTTGCAGTGGTATAATAATTAATTTATTTAATTATTTATATAGTGATTAGAGAATTTAATGGTCATTTAATTAAATAGCTGGGAATATTTAATGAAAATAATAAATTTATATAATATATTTAATTCTGAAATAATCAGAATTGGCTAAAATGGCGATATGGTGTGAACTGGATCATCTGTGATATTTAATTCATTTTAGAATTGAATTAGAACAACGAATATATTTTTTGAATGACAGTTTGAACGTATAATTATATATAATTAAAATCGAGCTCGAAATGGCGCTGCAGTTCGTAAATTGGCGAATCAAACTTCAAATGAATGTACAGGATTCGTTTTAAGCTGGATTTCTATGAAACAAGAAACGTTCGGAACTGGTGAAGTATATCTTTCTGATGGAAGAGAAAAATCGGGATTTCATCGTGTAGATTTTGATTTATGTCCAAATCAAATTTTAGAAAAGTCGTTATGGAATTCCTTTATAATTTATAACGATTTATTTATATTTATTAAAGGAATTTCATTATAAATCGAATAACGATTTAATCGGGATTTGAAATATTGAGTTCGAAATTCATATAGGGATATTGGGGAGCTGTATGATATCGTATGTGAATATATACGATAATATTTATTTATAAATATTAAATTTAATTGTTTTTAAACATAATAATATTTATGGGTTTATTTAGAACCTTAGGAAATAACCTTTTTGCAGACGGTATCGAAATTCGTCGAAACTAGAATTTTCGGGTCTGGAATATTCTAATATAACAGGGTGTCGAATTTCATCGTATTCCGGTTTGAGGTAAGGCTATACGAGCTTATAATGCAAGACTAAAATATAGGGTACTTAAATAAATATCTAAATACAACCCTTATAAATACCTCCCTTTCCAATTCTTACGACCTAATTATTTTCTCCTCTAAGTCAATGCAGAAACCAAGCCACCACTAAATTCGTTCTCATAAAAATTTCCTGACTTCGAAATTCAATCAAAAATAGAAATAAAATCCAATAAAAATCAAAGTTAACTCCTTTGGATTCGCCTGGATTTCCTCTTCATCTTGACCTCGGATTTGGAGCATTCGAGCTATATAGGGGTTCACGAATTTAGGGGAAATTCGATTTGTGGGAGTTGCCGAACATTTGCGGGGAGGTCGTGGGTTGTCTGAAACAGTGATGAGGAAGGATTACTCGGGTTGGAGGAGGGGTACTCGAAGTCAAACAAGGTGGTTTTCCGGTTCTGTAAATCGAACCTGGGGAAAAGGGGCCAAGGTAGGAGTATTTACGAAAGAAGAAGAAAGGAGCGTGAGTTGAGGGATTGAGGAGGGCGCAGTGAGAGTTGGAAGTCTGGAAGGGTGCAAACGAGTTCTTCGTTGTTGGAGAGGGGAGCTCGTGAGAGGGAGCATGCGAGCTGATGTATGTTGATGGAGGGAAGTAGGGGTACAAAACATTTACAGCATGGGGAAACTTTTGTTGAATCAGTGGGTTTCGTACATACATGAAGGAGTTGGGTATTTGAGGAGCGGTTTGCAAGGAGAGAGGTGTTGTTGATTTGTGTTGGGATTATCGTGAACCATAAGGAAGTTGTGGATGGTGGAATTTTTGGCAATGGAAGAAGTGAGGGGAGCGGTCTGTTATTTTTGATCTGGAAGAAAGGGGTTTAACCGTAATAAGTGATTAGGAGTTAAAAGGAGGCTACCGGTTTAATTAAGTGGAGGAGGAAGGCTGTACAAGGGAGCAGTAGTGGGTTTTATAACGATATTGGGCCGATGATTTTTGGATGAAGCCCAGGTATTCCGAAACAATAAATCAAATGAAAGTAAGAAGGCTTGGCTTCCTTGTTCGAATGGATTGTCTTTGTTGAACTGTTTTGGTTTTCGGATGATGAAGAAGACACTCTAAAGTAGTATATGCGGATGTGGATTTAAAAGCACGATTTTTGGGCCGAGGAAAGAAAACAGGGAATTCAGCAAAACAAGATCCGTTGGGATTGTATGGACGGTGGCTACGCCATGGAACTGACTGGGAGTGAATTGGGGTTCGTTACAATTTATCGCAAAATAAATTGCCCGTCTGAATCAAGCGATGGTTATCGTTATTAACGATGATCGTCCAATGTGAGTAAATCTCACTAACTCTGAACAGTTTATAATTTCATGTTGTATTTTTAGAACTGTTAAATATTGGCTGATTGACTGTGTGTTGATTGTTTAATTGAACTGCTAGTCAGTTAGTTAAATTTCTATATTGATTTTGTTTAACAGAATATATCATATGGAACTGAAAGTGATGATGATTTTATATTATATAACATATGTGGATGCAGGGAAACAGGTTAGAGGAATCCAACTGGATTCCTCAACATTTATTTTACTGTGATTCATATATTGTGATATATGATGTGATATATAATCTGTTGTTGATTATGTGTGTTTGGACGATATTTATCGTTGTTATATGGTATGTTAAATACCATAAGAAATACTGGATGTGGGAAAGGGGATTTTCAAAGTGTATTTTGAAATGGATTATTTATATAAAATCGATGGATTTTATATAGAAAAGAAAAAGGGTTTTTATAAAAGAGAATAATTATAAAATCGAAGGATAAGTTATAATAAAGGAAATATTATTGGTTAGAATAAATAGAATTATTAAAAGGGAGTATTTATTCTGGGAATAAATTAATCAAATGAGTTAGTTAAACCAGATTTGTCAAATGAGTTAGTTAAACCACATTGTCCAATGAGTTTGTCAAACGAAGTTAAATGAGTTGATCAAACCAAGTTGATCGAGTTAGTTAAACTAGTTAACCCAAACGAGTTAGGCGAAGTGGGTTAAATCCAAAGGAGTTAGTCGGAGTTAGTTAAACCCAAAGGAGTTAGTTGGAGTTAGTTAACCCAAAGGAGTTAGTCGAAGTTAGTTAATCCAAAGGAGTTAGGCGAAGTGAGTTAAATCCAAAGGAGTTAGCCGGAGTTAGTTAAACCCAAAGGAGATAGTCGGAGTTAGTTAACCCAAAGGAGTTGGTCGAAGTTAGTTAATTCGAAGGTGTTATCGAATTTAGTTATTACATGGAGTTAATCGATTAGAGTTAAAGCAAATGAGTTAATCGAATATAGTTTATTCGAATAGAGTTAAAGGAGTTAATCGAATATAGTTTATTCGAATAGAATTAATTGAGTTAATCGAATACTAGTGATTCGAATAAAGTAAAAGGAGTTAATCGAATATAGTTTATTCGAATAGAGTAAAAGTAGTTATCGAATATAGTTTATTCGAAAGGAGTTAAGTGAAATGAGTAAATCAATAACGTTAGTCCAATAGAATTAATCCAATAGCGTTAGTCCAATAGAGTTAACCCAATAGCATTAGTCCAATAGAGTTAATTGATAAGGGTTAATCGAATAGAGTAAATTGAATAGAGTTATCGAATATACCTTATTCGAAGGAAAGAATTATCGAATAAGAGATAATTTGGAGGAGAGTTACGTAAGGAAGTGTTAAAGGGTTAAAAGATGAACTTACCCTATTTCGAGATTTGAAATCTTGTTCAGTTAAAGGTCTAAGAGGTAGTTATACCCCAACTTGATTGACTTCATTTTTTATTTAGAAATGGTTAAGGTTTGAGAGTGAAAGTGGTTAAGTAAATTTAGTAAATAAGTATAATGGTTTGGGTTGTCGTCGCGATGTTGACTTAAAACATCTGTTTAAATCCAAGTAAAGAAGATTTGGAAATGTTTTCCAAATAGAATCAGAAACGTAATCAAATATTGAAATAAGGAAATATGAATATATATATATAATTGATGATTGATCGATATAATTTCCTCTTGGAAATGATATCGTTGTTTGAAAACGTGTTTTTCTTTGATAGTTAAATCACAGACTATCGGAGTTTTGACCATTTTAACGTTGTTAATATGGAGAGACCGGTTGGATTATTATCCAAAGAACCACTCTGTATTGGCATAAGCGTTGCGAATCATATATGCCAAAGGAAAATGGGCTATTGTATGAGTCTTAGATAACAGTGCCTAAGATGGATGTACTGAATAGTGCCTTCGGTTCATCCTGTTCCTGGATGACTTGTATGGATGAATGTCTGACAGAGTATTTCCAGAAAGGTCACATACATTGGTTTCTTCAACTGTACCAAGAGTGGAAGCGGAGAAGGAAACTTCTTTAGCTAACACATAATGTACTATTGTAGACGTCTATTAGTGATTTTCGATGGATCTGACAATGTAGGATTCGAAGTGAATCTAATGTGATGATGAAGCGTAACCTCATGCCTCATCAACCGGTAAATGACAAAAATCGGGCAGGCAGCATGGCTAAGTCGGTCGCTCCGAAGTAGGGTGTATAATCACCTGATCTAGAGTTTCATTTATTTCTAAAAATCTATTGTCGATACTGTCCCATTCGGGAAACGGTTGCTGATCCCAACCGTTGGTGATATACATTCGATACACTCAAGCGAAATGAGTGGTCGGTCATGTGTGGCCGGGTTGCAAGATGTTCTTGTTGAACCCAATGTATTCCTTTCTAGAGGTTCACTAGCGAAAGGTGGTTCCATACCTTGTCATAGTTGGAAATCCATTACACAATACGTGCTTACGGTTTTGATTGTATACTATATATGTAGAACGTGAGATGAAAGCGTTTCTGCTAGATGATTATTATATTATGGTTGATAGACATTATTATAATATCAAAAGGTTTTTGATATAAAGATAATTTAGATTCTCATAAGGGAAAAACCCGTTCCGTTATACGGCATGGTCTTATGAGATATCGTTTACTTGTTCAAACTGTTTAAACTGTTTTACTCATACCAGTCCCATGACTGACCCGGATTTTATTTTGTTGTTTTCCCTAAACTCTTGGGTGCCTAATTTTGTACGGGCAGTCAAGTAGTCAGGATTTACAGATATACTGGATGAGCTTGGAGCAGGAGGCTTTAGGATTATATAGCTATAGTTATTTCCGTTGTTTTGTAAGTGTTGTACTTTGATAATGATGTATATTCAAGTACAGATGTATATTTCAAGTTATGTTATATATATTATATGTTATTCGTTCCGTCGTGAGGTTCGTGTTACTCTGACGTTGTGTTCTTCTTCTTCTTCTATTCTAAGTCTCTATCTTATCTTTCCTCACCCTCTGTTTTCTTTCCATTAATTTCCTAATTTTTAGTTTAATTTGGGTTTGGACATGTGTTTTTGGTCAGCTCAAATTGGACCGGATTTTCGGGTCATTACAGTTGGTATCAGAGCTTAAGTTAAGTGATTTACCTTGGCTCTGTGGCGTGACTCAGTAGAGATAGGGTTAGTAATACCCTAGATTGAGTTGAGTGTATATATACGAGTGAGCGTATTTGTTATTGATATAAAAATTGTTTTATATTGTGGTGATTTATTGGTTGAGTTGTTATGAGTTCTGGTCGATCAGTTTGATCCACTGTATCGGTAGGAGTTTATAAACACTCGAATACGATGGGTCGATACGACATGTTTTGAAAAGAGGGTAAATTAAAATAAGTTTACCCAAGGTATATCTTGATATAGAGAAGATATATATATATATATCAAAATTATAATATAATTGATATATTGGTTGTTATTATAATCGAGTAAGATTATAAATTAAATGGTTATGTAAAAAACCAATCAGAATTCATATAAGTGAAATACGTGGAATCAGATGTATTAAATCTGAATTTAAACCAGAAATTGAATTAAAATTCTAGAAAAATGGATAAGCGTTTGTAAATGGATTTGGATTAAAAATGAGGAAAATTAAGATCCTGGGGGATTTTAAATTGTTTTACAAGCCGTGTGAATTATATTTTGAAATGAATTTCAAAGTGGAAATGTTTAGAAATGGTTTTATATTATTGAACTCACTTCGATCGCTGGAAAATAGTTTTCGATGATGACAGCTGCATCATCAGTATTCATTTTCGAGTTGTAAGTGACGAATTACTATCAGAGATACTGTTTTCAATTTGTTTTGGGAAAGACAAGTTGTGTTGAATTTCAAAATGGAATTTATAATATAGAATTTGATATATAGAATTTGAATATATAGAATTTGAATATAGAAATTCAAATGGGATTTATAATATAAAATTTTAATAGAAATTGAATAGAATTAACTAAGTCGAAGAGGAATTAGTTAATCGAGTTTTGAATTTTGAAGTTGAACTTTGAAAGGTGAATTGGATTTGTAAATGGATATTCGAAATCGAATAAAGAACTTAAATTTGAAATTTGGATTCAAATTAGTTAATAAGCAAGTTAAAATATATTTAAACATGTCATGTTCAAATATAAAAGTGAAACAGACTAAAGAGTTAATTAACAAATTAATTAACGAATTGAGTTAAAACGATCAGGTATAGTTAAAATAGATTGGGCAGGTATAAATATACATGAGATAGGTATGGATAAGCTATGAAGGTATATAGATAGAATGCCCGACAAAAGGTATGTATTTAATTCATATATGAGATTTTATGCGCCGTATCGGCTAGCTGCTTGGCTTTTTTCTTTTTCTTTTAGATTGGTGAGGGCCATGGGAGGCTATTTGAAATATCCCGATGCTCCTGGCACAAAGGAGGTTATGGCGAATTTTTCCGGGAATTTAAGGAGTTAGAATATTTTTAAGATAATTTGATAGTTAGAAATCAACGTATCGATATATATATATATAAGTCGATAAGGAAACGAACTTAGAAATAGAATATTAAAATCAAAAAGGAAGACTAAGAATAAAATCTAGTAAGAATGGAAAGGGGAAGCGTATACGTGTTTAAAAGTGAATAAGTAGTTGTATGGTATTGATTATTCGAGTAAGTAGTCATATCTGTTTTGACGTTATAAATGTTATTCAGTCAAGGTCTGAGAGGTAGTTCACCCCAACTTGATTGATTGATTTCATTATTAACAAATAAATAGTAAGATTTCAGGATCGAAGATCAATGTTGAATAAGAGTTAGTTGAATATAGTATTTGGGTTGTCGTAACGATGTTTTACACAACATCCGTTTTAACCCAAATAAGTGTAAGCTTGGAAATATAATAAAGAATATTTCCTAAATATAGAAATAAACGAGATTGGAAAAGAGATAAGTAATTGGATTATTTTCCAATTATAAATAGCATATTTTTCTAAAGTTTAGAAAATAAAGGAAGGCGATATTCGGAAATGTTTTCCAATTAACATAAAAGGCCAATATGGTTATTGAAAATATTTGGTTAACAAATATTGATAAAGAAATAGAGAAGTGATTTAACTAATGGAATATTAATTACGGGCTCAGTGACATGTTCAAAAGGAAAATTTGATTTTTGAAAAGGGTAAACTGTTTAAAAACTCCCAGGGAAAGACTGTTTGAATTAAAAACAAATTTAATAGAAATTTGTGAAAGCAAAATTGAATTAAAGTAAAGCCAGTAAAGTGGTAACTGAGATTGAATTAGAATGATATCAAGACAAATTGGATTGCGAGATTCAAATTTGAAGTGTAATGTGACAATCAAGTTAAGAGTTGGGAATCCAGAAGAAACTGGAGTTGAAATGATATTTGGCTCGGATATAAACGAATGGTTGTGTTGTGGATAAAATCAGATTGGGATTTGATTGGGATGACCCTTGTATCCGCTGAATTGATAACATGTGGAAAGGATATAATGATACGTCAACAAAAGGTACAAGTTTATATTCCTATTGGATATAAGATTTATGAGCCGAATTGGCAAGCCACTTGGCTGTCTGATTTTCTTTTGGGTTGCAGATGGCCCAGAGAGGCAAGTTGGAGTTTGAGCTATTAACCAGTACAAAAGAAGGTGCTGGCAAAATTTTTCGAAAAGCTAAGGAGTTAGAAAATATTAAGGATTTTTGAAAATTTTCGTTGATAAGAATTAATTAATATTTAATTGAAATTAAATTGGTTCAGTTGAAACTGAAGTTAAGAAGTGAACAAATATGTTCTAACTAGTCGATAGTGTCGTTCTCTACCTTGACAATTTCGAGGACGAAATTATTTTCAGTGGGGAAGATTGTAATGACCCGCATTTTCAACGGTATAATAATTAATTTATTTAATTATTTATATAGTGATTAGAGAATTTAATGGTCATTTAATTAAATAGATGGGAATATTTAATGAAAATAATAAATTTAAATAATATATTTAATTCTGAAATAATCAGAATTGGCTAAAATGGCGATATGGTGTGAACTGGATCATCTGTGATATTTAATTCAGTTCAGAATTGAATTAGAATAATGAATATATTTTCTGAACGACAGTTTGAACGTATAATTATATATAATTAAAATCGAGCTCGAAATGGCGCTGTAGTTCGTAAATTGGCGATTCGAACTTCAACTGAATGTACAGGATTCGTTTTAAGCCGGATTTTTGTGAAACAAGAAACGTTCGGAACTGGTGAAGTATATCTTTCTGATGGAAGAGAAAAATCGGGATTTCGTCGTGTAGATTTCGATTTATGTCCAAATCAAATTTTAGAAAAGTCGCTATGGAATTCCTTTATAATTTATAACGATTTATTTATATTTATAAAAGGAATTTCATTATAAATCGAATATCGATTTAATCAGGATTTGAAATATTGAGTTCGAAATTCATATAGGGATATTAGGGAGCTGTATGATATCGTATGTGAATATATACGATAATATTTATTTATAAATATTAAATTTAATTGTTTTTAAACATATTAATATTTATGGGTTTATTAAGAACCCTAGGAAATAACCTTTTTGCAGACGATATCGAAATTCGTCGAAACTAGAATTTTCGGGTCTGGAATATTCTAACATAATAGGGTGCCGAATTTCATCGCATTCCGGTTTGAGATAAGGCTGTACGAGCTTATAACACAAGACTAAAATATAGGGTACTTGAATAAATATCTAAACCCAACCCTTATAAATACCTCCCTTTCCAATTCTTACGACCTAATTATTTTCTCCTCTAAGTCAATGCAGAAACCAAGCCGCCACTAAATTCGTTCTCACAAAAATTTCCCGACTTCGAAATTCAGTCAAAAATAGAAATAAAATCCAATAAAAATCAAAGTAAACTCCTTTGGATTCGCCTGGATTTCCTCTTCATCTTGACCTCGGATTTGGTGCATTCGAACTATAAAGGGGTTCACGGATTTAGGGGAAATTCGATTTGTGGGAGTTGTCGAACATTTGCGGGGAGGTCGTGGGTTGTCTGAAACAGTGATGAGGAAGGATTACTCGAGTTGGAGGAGGGGTACTCGAAGTCGAACAAGCTGGTTTTCCGGTTCTGTAAATCGAACCTAGGGAAAAGGGCCCGAGGTAGGAGTATTACGAATGAAGAAGAAAGGAGCGTGAGTTGAGGGTTGAGGAGGGCGCAGTGAGAGTTGGAAGTCTGTAAGGGTGCAAACGGGTTCTTCGTTGCTGGAGAGGGGAGCTCGTGAGATGGAGCATGTGAGCTGATGTATGTTGATGGAGGGAAGTAGGGGTACAAAACATTTACAGTGTGGGGAAACTTTTGTGGAATCAGTGGGTTTCGTACATACATGAAGGAGTTGGGTATTTGAGGAGCGGTTTGCAAGGAGAGAGGTGTTATTGATTTGTGTAGGGATTATCGTGAACCATAAGGAAGTTGTGGATTGTGGAATTTTCGGCAATGGAAGAAGTGAGGGGAGCGGTCTGTTATTTTTGATCTGGAAGAAAGGGGTTTAACCGTAATAAGCGATTAGGAGTTAAAAGGAGGCTACCGGTTTAATTAAGTGGAGGAGGAAGGCTGTACAAGGGAGTAGTAGTGGGTTTTATAACGATATTGGGCCGATGATTTTTGGGTGAAGCCCAGGTATTCCCAAACAATAAGTCAAATGAAAGTAAGAAGGCTTGGCTTCCTTGTTCGAATGGATTGTCTTTGTTGAACTGTTTTGGTTTTCGGATGATGAAGAAGACACACTAAAGTAGTATATGCGGATGTGAATTTAAAAGCATGATTTTTGGGCCAAGGAAAGAAAATAGTGAATTCAGCAAAACAAGATCCGTTGGGATCGTATGGACGGTGGCTACACCATGGAACTGACTGGGAGTGAATTGGGGTTCATTACAATTTATCGCAAAATAAATTGTCCGTCTGAATCAAGCGATGGTTATCGTTATTAACGATGATCGTCCAATGTGAGTAAATCTCACTAACTCTGAACAGTTTATAATTTTATGTTGTATTTTTAGAACTGTTAATTATTGGCTGATTGACTATGTGTTGATTGTTTGATTGAATTGCTAGTCAGTTAATTATTTTTCTATATTGATTCTGTTTAACAGAATATATCATATGGAACTGAAAGTGATGTTGATTTTATATTGTATAACATCTGTGGATGCAGGGAGACAGGTTGGAGGAATCCAACTGGATTCCTCAACATTTATTTTACTTTGATTCATATCTTGTGATATATGATCTGTTGTTGATTATGTGTGTTTGGATGATACTTATCGTTGTTATATGGTATGTTAAATACCATAAGAAATACTGGATGTGGGGAAGGGGATTTTCAAAGTGTATTTTGAAATGAATTATTTATATAAAATCGATGGATTTTATATAGAAAAGGAAAAGGATTTTTATAAAAGACAATAATTATAAAATCGAAGGATAAGTTATAATTAAGGAAATATTATTAGTTAGAATAAATAGAATTATTAAAAGGGAGTATTTATTCAGGGAATAAATTAATCAAATGAGTTAGTTAAACCAGATTTGTCAAATGAGTTAGTTAAACCAGTTTGTCCAATGAGTTAGTCAAACCAAGTTAAATGAGTTGATCAAACCAAGTTGATCGAGTTAGTTAAACTAGTTAACCCAAACGAGTTAGGAGAAGTGAGTTAAATCCAAAGGAGTTAGCCGGAGTTAGTTAAACCCAAAGGAGTTAGTCGGAGTTAGTTAACCCAAAGGAGTTAGTCGAAGTTAGTTAATCCAAAGGAGTTAGGCGGAGTGAGTTAAACCCAAAGGAGTTAGTCGGAGTTAGTTAAACCCAAAGGAGTTAGTCGGAGTTAGTTAACCCAAAGGAGTTAGTCGAAGTTAGTTAATTCGAAGG
The DNA here is from genome assembly GCA_030737875.1 of Allium sativum. Classification (NCBI taxonomy): domain Eukaryota; kingdom Viridiplantae; phylum Streptophyta; class Magnoliopsida; order Asparagales; family Amaryllidaceae; genus Allium; species Allium sativum. The sequence goes on from CM060922.1 coordinate 377,502,689, forward strand.
AGTTACCGAATTTAGTCATTCGATGGAGTTAATCGATTAGAGTTAAAGAAAATGAGTTAATCGAATATAGTTTATTCGAATAGAGTTAAAGGAGTTAATCGAATATAGTTTATTCGAATAGAATTAATTGAGTTAATCGAATATTAGTGATTCGAATAAAGTAAAAGAAGTTAATCGAATATAGTTTATTCGAATAGAGTAAAAGGAGTTATCGAATATAGTTTATTCGAAAGGATTTAAGTGAAACGAGTAAATCAATAGTGTTAGTCCAATAGAATTAATCCAATAGCGTAAGTCTAATAGAGTTAACCCAATAGCGTTATTCCAATAGAGTTAATTGGTAAGGATTAATCGAATAGAGTAAATTGAATAGAGTTATCGAACATACCTTATTCGAAGGAAAGAATTATCGAATAAGAGATAATTTGGAGGAGAGTTACGTAAGGAAGTGTTAAAGGGTTAAAAGTTGAACTTACCCTATTTCGAGATTTGAAATGTTGTTCAGTTAAAGGTCTGAGAGGTAGTTATACCCCAACTTGATTGACTTCATTTTTAATTTAGAAATGGTTAAGGTTCGAGAGTGAAAGTGGTTAAGTAAATTTAGTAAATAAGTATAGTGGTTTGAGTTGTCGTCGCGATGTTGATTTAAAACATCTGTTTAAATCCAAGTAAAGAAGATTTGGAAATGGTTTCGAAATAGAATCAGAAACGTAATCAAATATTGAAATAAGGAAATATGAATATATATATATAGATATTTATATGATTGATGATTGATCGATATAATTTCCTCTTGGAAATGATATCGTTGTTTGCACACGTGTTTTTCTTTGATAGTTAAATCACAGACTATTGAAGTTTTGACCATTTTAACGTTGTTAATATGGAGAGACCGGTTGGATTATTATCCAAAGAACCACTCTGTATTGGCATAAGCGTTGTGAATCATATATGCCAAAGGAAATTGAAGACGGAGTAAAGTGCAAGGGCTATTGTATGAGTCTTAGATAACAGTGCCTAAGATGGATGTCCTGAATAGTGCCTTCGGTTCATGCTGTTCCTGGATGACTTGTATGGATGAATGTCTGACAGAGTATATCCAGAAAGGTCACATACATTGATTTCTTCAACCGTACTAAGAGTGGAAGCGGAGAAGGAAACTTCTTTAACTAACACGTAATGTACCGTTGTAGACGTCAATTAGTGATTTTCGATGGATCTGACAATGTGGCATTCGAAGTGAATCTAATGTGATGATGAAGTGTAACCTCAAGCCTCATCAACCGGTAAATGACAGAAATCGGGCAGGCAACATGGCTAAGTCGGTCGCTCCGAAGTAGGGTGTATAATCACCTGATCTAGAGTTTCATTTATTTCTAAAAATCTATTGTCGATACTGTCCCATTCGGGAAACGGTTGCTGATCCCAACCGTTGGTGATATACATTCGATACACTCAAGCGAAATGAGTGGTCGGTCATGTGTGGCCGGGTTGCAAGATGTTCTTGTTGAACCCAATGTATTCCTTCCAGATGTACACTAGAAAAAGGTGGTTCCATACCTTGTCAAAGTTGGAAATCCATTACCCAATACGTGCTTGCGGTTTTGATTGTATACTATATATGTAGAACGTGAGATGAAAGCGTTTCTGCTAGATGATTATTATATTGTGGTTGATAGACATTATTATAATATCAAAAGGTTTTTGATATAAAGATAATTTAGATTCTCATAAGGGAAAAACCCGTTCCGTTATACGGCGTGGTCTTATGAGATATCGTTTACTTGTTCAAACTTTTTTAAATTGTTTTACTTATACCAGTCCCATGACTGACTTGGAGTTTATTTTGTTGTTTTTCCTAAACTCTTGGGTGCCCAATTTTGTACGGGCAGTCAAGTAGTCAGGATTTACAGATATACTGGAAGAGCTTGGAGCAGGAGGCTTCAGGATTATATAGCTATAGTTATTTCCGCTGTGTTGTAAGTGTTGTACTTTGATAATGATGTATATTCAAGTACAGATGTATATTTCAAGTTATGTTATATATATTATATGTTATTCGTTCCGCTGTGAGGTTCGTGCTACTCTGATGTTGTGTTCTTCTTCTTCTTCTATTCTAAGTTTCTATCTTATCTTTCCTCACCCCCTGTTTTCTTTCTATTAATTTCCTGATGTTCAGTTTAATTTGGGGTTGGACTTGTGTTTTTGGTCAGCTCAAATTGGACCGGACTTTCGGGTCATTACAGTTAAGTACATATCGGGCTAGTGGGTAATATTAGTAAATATAGGCCCACAAACTTAACTGTTAAATAAACATGCTTGAATCGATGGGAAGTTAAGTACATCTCGTGTAGGTGGGTAATATTAGTACATGTAGGCCCACAAACTTAACCATTGAGTAAACATGCTAGAATCGGTGGGAGGGTTAAGCACATCTCGTGTAGGTGGGTAATATTTGTATATATAGGCCCACAAACTTAACCAATAAGGAAACCCTAGTAACGGGGACCCATTTCAGCAGTAATCCACATAGATGTATCACGGTACCCTGAACTAGGCAGGGTGGGGCACGATTACTGGGATGATTATAAGCGGTCAAAACAACAGCAGGGGGTATGTCAGTGTAGGTTCCGATGGTTTACGGGCGTGCACGTACTCCGAAGTGGGTAAAACAGGCACTGGGTACCATTAGTTCTACACTGTGCATCTTGAATCATGTCGGGTCGCTGTCATAAGGATTGACACACTTAATGGTGGGGCCAACACAGGGTATCTACACGCAAGAGAGGGCCGATTGACACAGACACATGGAACATTAATGCAAGTAAGGAGCCAATCGATAGGGTAGTAAGGGTATATCTAACACATTCATGGCAATTAGGCAGATTGAGGTGGAATCCTCCTAATAGATGTACACCTGAAAGCTACCACAATAGCGAGGATTGGGATCACGTTATCATATGATCATTTTATATAGATTACTAGTTGGGACACTAGTTAGGTGGTGCAGAGAAGTAAAATAGGTGCGTTAGCATATTCAGCCTTATTATCTTATTTCTAGGGTGATGCCCTAGATTCAGTTTATTTATGTCATGACCCTTTTCTTGTTTACATGCTAAATAGTCACTGGACTTACCAGACTCATGTCTGACCCATTTTCTTTCGTCTTCTTTTCTTCCGTCCCCCCCCCCCAAGGTCCGCAGGGAGGGAATACTTCAGCTTAGATCGGATCATTTCTAGCTTGAAGAAAGTAGGTGTATTACTTGGATTCTTTTTCCTTGGGCTATAGCTTTGGATACTCTCTTATTGGGGATTTACGCTACTTTAATGTTATTTTAATGCTTCTTTCTGATTTAATTCAAGACAGAGATTTTGTTGTAATAATTTGGAAGTTGGTTTTAGGCAGTTGTGGTAATGTTTTAACTGATCCACGTATTTATGAAATAAATTTAGTTTTTCCGCTGTTTATATGTCTGTCTTGTTAATTATGTGTATCTTTTACCTATAATGCTCCACTGGAGTTAAGGCATTCCTCTTTGTGAGTGACCTTAACGAAGGCGGGGTGTTTCAAATACTTATTATAAAATGCAGAAAAAGAAATGGGAATGTGGAGAACATGCATAATTTTTATAGTGGTTCGGCAAAGACGGTGCCTACATCCACTTCATATATATTACTTTTGCTTTTTATTACAAGTACAATGCTTTTTCTGTTTGGAGAAAAGAGAGAAGGCAGCTATTTTCTCTTTCAGACAATGTTTTGCTGGGAAGAAGAAGAAGTATGAGCCGAAAAAAGAAAGGTCAGAGAAGTCTCTCCAAATCCCCCTTTTCCTCTTTAAGCTTTGAGGTATTTATAGGCGGGGATACCAGCTTGGGCTGTTGTGATGTGGCCCGGCCTTTTCAGAAAAGCTTGGACACGTGGAGTCCATCACTAGGTTAGAATAGTGGCTAAAGACTGATTCCACTATTCATAACTAGTATTCTCGGATGTTGTGGTCGACATGGAATCCATGGTGAGGTATATCAAAAGTAGAGCTTTGTCTGGATATGGTTGACCGCTTTTTCTTCCTTGAGAGTCGGGCCAAGTGTTTGAATAGCTCAGCTTGATAATTCATGTAGATCCGAAATACTCGGTCGATACGCCCTGTGCGAGAGAGGTTCTCTCGGTTAACTGGGAGAGCAAGTCTTCCGGGATGAGATATCGACTTGTTTGGCTCGATATGCGGCTACTTCGGGCCGAGCCTCTGCGGGGCTTCATGGAATGTGATCTCTCTAACTCGATTGGTTGCGTGTTTGAGCTTCGATTTGGCCCGCTGCGTCTTTTACTAACAAGAGGGTCCAAACTTTGCCCCTCATCGACTGAGGGAGGTGTGTTCTTAAATATGAATCGAAGCACAATTGCTTGAACAGCTATGGGCGCGCCGAACCATATTAAGGCCTGAAATCCAACGGTTCCGATGATGTATTAAGGCTGGAAAACCGACGATCGAACTGGGTCGTATTAAGGTCGAAAAAACGACAACTATCGTAAACCGTATTAAGGCCGAGATGATGATCGCCTTCATGAGAGTTAGTTCCTGCAAAAATAAACCGTTCTCGGATTGGAGAAGGCTGATGGGTCGAGCACTTTATTTCACTTGACTTTGAGAGGCGGCGAGTATTAACCATACTCGGCTTAGAGCGAGTGAGTATTAACCATACTCGGCTTAGAGGGGGCGAGTATTAACCATAATCGGCTTAGAGAGGGCGAGTATTAAACATACTCGGCTTAGAGGGGGCAAGTATTAACCATACTCGGCTTAGGGCAAGTGTTTTCTGTGCCCGACTGCTGTTAGATTAGTGTGTCCAGCGAGCGATAGAAGCTCGTGGTGTAGAGAAAGAAGGGGTGAGTATCATCCATACTCGTCTTAAAGAAGTATACCACACTCGGCTAGGGGAGTAGGTATTAAGATATAGTGGTAGGCTTTGCGCTGACCACATTAGAAGAGGGGGGAGAGCATTGTCCATGCTTGGCTTTAGAGTTTCCCGAACATTATCCATATTTGTAAATGAGCATTCATAGCAACTAAAGAATTATTATAGAAAAAAGAAATTATAAGGGGACATCGATTGATTACAGAGCATGCCTAGGAGCTAAATCCTAACCCCATACATGTGTACATCAAGGTGTCCTTTTTATTGAAAGAAATACATCAGAAAAATATAATTAATAATAATACCGCGAGTGCTAGTCTCAGGGTCCCTTCCGTTTCTAGGAGCTCTTGGATCGACCTGAGGAGCTTGGGCAGAAGATCGCGTCGGCAAGGCCGGGGCGCGATTCTTGACATATTCGGGAAGCTTCCCATTTCTGACTCGATCCTCGATGAAATCACCAAGATGGCGGCATTCATCGGTGCTATGTCCGGCTACGTTGTGGAACACACAATGTTTGCCAGAATCGAGCTCCATCTGGGTTGGTTCTCGTCGAGGTGGTCTTCGAGTGGGCATGGACACTTGTATGTCAAGGTAGATATCGAGCAGAGAGGAATTGAGTTTGGTGTACATGTCATACCTACTTTTTATCCAAGGTCGCACATGACACTCGCTCTTTTCCGGTGACTTTCCTCTTCCTTTATTCTGGTTGTTGTTGTTGAGTGGACCTTGCTGTTTGGTGGCTAAGACTTCAAGGCTCTCCATTTTAGTGCTGGAATCTTCTTGTCGAAGGAATCACTCGGCCTCGGAATAGAAGTCATATATATCCATGGGGGGATCTCTGGTAAAAGAGATTGAGAATTCAGATCGGTTCTGAACTCCTGCAATGGCGGCCATAAGTACCATCGATGGCTCGGGCCGATCGACTGACGCTACTACCGCGTTGAACCTTTTGAGGATGGATCGGAGCGTTTCTCCTGATCGCTGCTTGATGGTGGATAAGAACATAATGCCCTTTGGTCAAGAGATATGTACTTTGAATTGTTCGATGAAGCGGGTGACCCGAATGTTCCAGCTGCTGATCGACTCCGTTGTTAGCTGCCGAAACCACATGCCGGCTATATCTGTAAGGAAGAGCGGGAAGCACTTTTCCAAGACATTGGTCGATGCACCAAGTACATCCATATGTCGCATGTATCGCACAAGGTGGATGATCAGGTCAGTGCGACCGTTGTATTGTTCGATAGCTGGGAACTTGAAGTGCGGAGGGTTTTGGGAGTTTCTGATTTCCCTAGTGAAAGGGCTGCGATTGACGTTATCTATGTTTGCTGCGAGGAAGTGCCCCGAGTAAAGTATCAAAAGATGCTTGCAAGCTGGCTTCCATCTCCGAGGAGTCATTGCCATGAATTTAGCTCAGTATCCAGGGTAGCTTCAGTGCAAGGATCTGGAAAAAGCATGATCAGAACGGCAGCCGTTGGTTGGGCCCGTCTTCCGAGTGTTGAGTGAAGGTGTGAGGGAAAGTGAGCCACATTAGGTGGTTCTGGGGAGAATGGCCCCTCTGGAACCTGATGAGTAGTGGGTCGAGCCATACCCATAACAGAGGGCCTAGGCTGATCCAGCATAGCATGTGATGTTCGGAGCTCTGAGGTGCTCCTGGTAGGAGAGAGGTTAGAAGAGTCTACGGTAGCGTTTTATTCTGACGCTGTGAGGACCGGAATAGTGGGGTTGCTTCCCTAGTTCGAAGGGAAGGCTGCACCATCTCTTTGTTGAAGGTGAAGAGTGGTTAGACAGGTCTATGGTAAGATTTTGGGTTGTAATGGGAATGGCGTTGATTCTAAGGGACCCGGTGGCCGCTTGACTGGTTCGATAGGTCGAGCTGTTCCCAAGAGTGGAGGCAAAGTGTTCGTCCGATATAGATCTTGATCGCGAGCCTCCTGAGGTTCTGGTGCTACAGTTGCGCTGATCGCTGCAAGCGATAGTCCCGGCTGGGATCGATCGGTTGGTGGGACCAAACCAGGATGAAATAAAGGTGTAGCTTGGTCAGTGGCCTGATTCTGTGCAGACCGAAGATCAATTGTTGCCCCTGTCTCGGCCGGTGGAGGAATTGATGTTGAAGCATTTAATCCTATCTCCAGTCGACCGAGAAGGTGATCCATCAACTGCTGCTGTCATTCGAGGAGTTTATCCTGAGATGTCATATGGTCTCTGAACTCGACCATGATTTTACCTATGTTGCCCCGAGTAAGAAATCGAGATATATCTTCATGAGAAGAAACTTCGTGACTAGCTTCTGTAGCATTAGTATCGGCTGCATCTGTGTTTGCGAGACGAGAGGATGTTGTATCATTCTTTCGTTTGTTTGCCATGGATTAAGGCAAACCTCCCTACCTAGCGCACCAAAGTGTTGACATCAAAAGTTGGTCACTAGTGACGATCAACACCCAATCGTATGAAGAGCACACAAATACTGATTATAAAATGCTGAAAAAGTAAAGGAAACGGGGAGAACACACGGAATTTTTATAGTGGTTCGGCAAAGACGGTGCCTACATCCACTTTATATATATTACGTACTTTTGCTTTTGATTACAAGTACAATGCTTTTTCTGTTTGAAGAAAAGTGAGAGGGCGGCTATTTTCTCTTCCAGATAATGTTTATCTGGGAAGAAGAAAAAGTATGAGCTGAAAAAAGAAAGGTCAGAGAAGTCTCTCCAAATCCCCCTTTTCCTCTTTAAGCTTTGAAATATTTATAGGCGGGGATAGCAGCTTGGGCTGTTGTGACATGGCCCGACCTTTCCAGAAAAGCTCGGACACGTGGAGTCCATCACTTGGTTAGAATAGCGGTTGAAGACTGATTCCACTATTCATAAATAGTATCCTCAGAAGTTGTGGCCGACGTGGCATCCATGGTGAGGTATATCAAAAGTAGAGCTTTCTCCGGATATGGTTGACCGTTTTTTCTTCCTTGAGAGTCGGGCCAAGTATTTGAATAGCTCAGCTGGATATTTCATGTAGATCCGAAATACTCAGTCGATACGCCTTGTGCGAGAGCGGTTCTCTCGGTTGATTGGGAGAGCGAGTCTTCCGAGGTGAGATATCAACTTGATTGGCTCGATATGCGGTTACTTCGGGCCGAGTCTCTATGGGGCTTCCTGGAATGTGATCTATCTAACTCGATTGGTTGCGTGTTTGGGCTTCGATTTGGCCTGCTGCGTCTTTTACCAAAAAAAGGGTCGACAGCTACGTTCTTGACGTCGACGTGGCAATGGATCGAGCTCCCGCCGCGAAGTTCGACATTCTCATAGCATGTATGCGACGGCTTAGCTATTTGTGGGTCATGTGTACCTTTCCCTTTACAACATTTCCATCTTTATTGCTTTTATTAGTCGTGTCTGTGAATGTTAGTGTTAGTGTTTCTGAAAATCGCACGACAATGTATGAGATTTCAGTTGTTTGTTTGTCATTTGAATTAGAAATGAAATCCCATTTTCTTTATCTAAATAGCAGTAGTTTTAGAGCTGGAAAGAATAGAATTCTATGGTAGGTATATTTTAGCGAAGGGTAGGCTTTGCAATGTTTCATCATGGGTATATTTATTGTTTATCGCTGTTCCTTTTGAGCTAAAATTTAGTTTTGAGTTTTGTGTGTGATTTCGGTTTTCGTAATTTTTTTTGCCTAACCGTCTCCAGTTTACGCCAAAATGTGACCTGAGTCGCTTAAGTTTCCATAAAAATATATATGAAAACTTTTGCGAATATTGTTTGGTAAAAAAGTATTTACACAAGTAATGAAAATTTATTTTTATGGAAAATCTCAAATCTAGGGTCACATGTAAAGCACAACGAATATTTGGATGATTTGTTTGTGCATTTTAAAGGTGCATTAGGACGATAATGCATTAAAAACATTGACGGTAACAAGGAGAAAACTGTTTTAGCAGTGAAAACATTGTTTTCATAGCTTGTCGACGACACACGCGAGTTGTTATTTAACTCATTTTACATTTTAGAACTTGTTTAAGCCTCCTTTGCAGCCTACAGATGGATTTTTTTTTGGAGTATTTGAGGAAATTAAGGCAAAATTTCATTGTAGGACGGGAATCAGAAAGTTTGTAAGCGATAAAAACATTGAAATTCTCCGCCTTCATTTCCTTTTTTGTCATAGAAGAGAATAATATGAAGTTATTTAGATGTGTTAATATTTTGGATGGTAATGTTTGGATGCAAAATTGATTGCTCCACACTTCTGTTTGTAGTCATGTGAGGGTTCTGGATGAAAAATGTTTTCAAAAGCTGCATTCATATAGAACTGCCAGTATATTTGAGGGTGTCTACATCATGTTTTTAGTAAGTATTTTCAAAATGAAATGCATACATATAGGAGAATCCGATTTAGAATCATTATGTATACATATTTTGAGGTTCCAATTCATGATGTACGCATGTGCGCATGTTTGGTTGTAAAATGGGATTTAGACTAATTGCTTATGCAGTTTAGGACAATTAGGTGTGGGCATCATGACTCGGTCATTTGTAAAATTTTGGGACGAAATTTCTTTTAAGAAAGGAAGAATATAAAACCCAAAATTTTGTTAATAATTAAATTAGTAATTTGATTATAATACAATATTTGAATTTTTGCAAATGATGGAATTTGACCGTGAAACTTGCATTGTCACGTTCATGACGGAATTCCGATCAACTTTCATGTTTGGGATTTCTCGAACGAAATTCATATGAAAAGTTACGAACGAAATATGAAAACAAACGAAAAATAAATAAAATAGGATAAAATATAAATGGTAATAAATATCCTTGTTCCCTACCACTGCCATGTCAACCAAGATGGTCAACTATTGGATCGACCTTTGGTTGATCCAAGCAGTTGCAACAAGGGTTTAATGATATATTAAAAATTTATATTGACAAATGAGAATTTATGAAATTCGATCTAACAGTTCAGGGTCATTTCTACGCCTATAACCAAAGGGCTAGACCCCCTCTCTTTTGTCATATATTCTAAAGGCAGCAGGGAAACTCTGCCATTCTCAATCCTCCAACCTCTTCTAAAATTCAAAATAAACATATACAAATCAAATTAATAAGAATTGGAGAGATCTGATCCAGATTTATGAAAAAGAGTTGGTTCTTCGAATAGGTAATTATTTTTGTTTAATTTTCCTTCTTCTTTTTCAGTTCTTCTTTTAGATCTACAAATCTAAATAGGTATGTGTATACCCCTTTGTATACAAATTATAGATCTATGAGGTTTGGAAATTGTAAGCCAAAAAGCTGCGTTCAGATTGAGATTTGGATAGCGCTTTCAGGTGAGTGGGAAATATATTCATTGTTTGTAATATCGTATATAATTCGTTTGTGTCAAGTATAGATTATGTGCCTAGAATTCATTTGATTTGTTTTGTTATTGTCAAATCTGAAACAATACGTATGAAATTTAATATGGATTTCTAGGCCTCTTAGTTTAATATTCTTATATTGCATACAATCTATATTGGATTGTTTGTGGTTATAGTAAACTTCCGGAATTTGGAAATCAGTCTCAAACATTGTTAGATATGTAATGTAGTTTTATTATTCCAGATTCATAGGATTTGGGCGTAAATATAGGATTTGTGAAATATTAATTTTAGAATTATAAACCTGTATGTGTTTGACATTGTTTGGGTTTTTTACTTGATTGCTGTAAATTCTCCCTTTTAGCACTTTTAAATAAAAAGGCATTGATTGAGATAAAAAAGGAATATAAACAAAATAAGAAGAGATGTGAAAATTCATGTATTTTTATATGTAGTTTACAACATCTATTCTAAATAAAATATTAACCTATTTCCTTGTGATTTGAAATATGAAAATTTAAATGGTTTAGGGGCAAAACTTACATTAATTAAAGTAAATTACATTTTCATGAGATTTTGAATCTTAAACAAAATCAAACACAAAAAGGGTTATTCTAGCCACTAGTTTAGAGTGGAATATAGAGGAATAATAATGACAATAAGATATAATTAGTAACAACTTTAACGTGGTGCTTAAAATATGAATGTAATTATTATAATCTTATCCGTCCAAACCTACGTAAATAACGCTTTTATATTAAATAAATATTTGTTGTTGTATGTTTGAAATCGAATGGTTTCAATTTGATGGAAATATACATGGAAAATATAGCCCATATTAAATGGAAATAAATGTTTTTGACCGTTGTAACAATAAACATGGACTTAATTTCTATAATTAAAAAGGTCATGAATAAAATATTAAATAGTGTAACAATGTATGTTTTGGGTAAATGAATTGAATAGGAAACAAAATGCCAAAATGTTTACAATATAAATTGTGATTAGGAATAGGAGCCATAACTCCAATTAGGGAAATAAATAAATAATAAACTTATATATATTCAAATAAGAATTAAATGGAATTTAATTAATATATTAACGTTTGGGAGTTACAACAATTAGATTGACTTCTAAATGGGACTGATACGAATGACATTAAAGAGTTTGTCTGTTGCCTTAGGGAACATGACCATTAGTGTCATTAATGGCATGAAACAGTTAGGAAATTAAATTGAGTGAGTGTCCATTGCCTTAGGAAATACGACCGTTAAGATCATTAATGGCATAAGACTGTTATGATAATAAATGGAATTTAAGGGGATTTATTGGGAATTAATTGTCATACTAAATACTAAGTCCTATGAGGAAATAAATAATTAAATGCCCTAGGATAGGAAGTTATAGAAAATTTCCTTAGATTATTCTACTTTAAATCTAGAATTAATTAGAATTATGGATCTGGACTTAGTAATTTAATAATGCAAGGTTAGTTGTCTTATTCAACGGAATTCTGCACTTTCCAATAGCTGGATATAGTTACAACTGATGTGGAATACCATTAACCCTACGAATCCATAACAATAGCTAATTGTCTAGCAAGAATTATTCCTAAAAAAGGCATACTTCAAGTGTGAGGTATTAAGTGCACGTAGGGCAGACCTACCTTTCTAAGGAAGAAGCCAAAAAGGAAATAACACATAGAGTAGCCTACTTAGAGAATTATTAAAAAGGCTAATTGGGTGCGAGATTGGTAATTTCCGTAACGGTTCGCTTCCTCAAGGTAGTAAGCGACTGGGTTAGATTCCGCCTTGGAATATGATACTAAATTTCCATGAGACTGCCTATCCTGTGGGAAGCATTAAATGACTAGGAGATTATCTAATAAGACCAGCTAGATGGTAACACAAGGGTCCACCGGAGGAAGGTCATAAATAATGTTAGTCGTTTACCAATCCTTTTGGTCATAAGTGACTTCTTACTATCCCTCACCTTATGTGTAAATGGCAAAAGCCTTAAATTAATAGGACTTAATAGATAGTGTCATCTAATTTATATTAGGGTTAGTAAACCACCTAGTAAGTTATTAAGTGATCATGGATCAACCTTATGCCTTAAGTGATCGAAGGGATCCACCTTTATTTTATATCGTGAGTGAGGCTATATGCGGCTATATAAAATAACTCACCTCCTTTATGGGGTATTGAGTAGTTGGAGAGTCTGACTCTTAGTTTTTGTATTAGTTTGTGTGATGGTTTAAAGGCTTCATACTTGTGTGTAAAATTTCTGTATCAATATTGCGATAACGTTATCTTTAGGAAGTGCTACCTTCGGTATAGTAGTTAATCATCATGCATAAATTCTTACAAGGTTAGGTTAGAACTACTAGCCTTGTTATACATATGATTTTGGGTGAAACCAAACGCTGTATATTGTGGATATTGTTATAAATTTTCTACTCAATGGGACTTGTTGTTCTGACCCCCTCCTCATAACAACTTTTTAGTTTTTCTCGAGGAAGACAGATCTTTGCGTGTGTCCAAGTTTTTTTTTTTTGTTCTTGTTCTTTCATGCTTGGTATTGATGTGGCAATTTTCTTTTGAGGTAGTTGCCAAAGTCGATACTTGTTATGCTATTTTGTTTCCACTATGAGTTAGTTTATTGTACTCTGATTATGCTCATGCTCATTATTGCTGGTATTAGATTTATTCTCTCCATGCTTGGATGAGAACGGATTTCGATTTTTGTCAAAATTTGGGCTTATAAAAAGTGTAGGGTGTTACATTTAGATATAAAACTTTAAAATATTTTATGGATGAACTACTTGGAAGAATAACAGAAACAGGTCAAATTTTGTGAATTGGAACAAAGTTGTTTGGGATTGAGCTATTTGTCCTAAAATGGCTAAAACGCTATACAAAGTTGCCTTACAACGACTTCCTACAAGAGACATATTATCAAAATGGGGGATTACTAATGATACAGGCTGTGTATTTTGTAATTCTAATGTGGAGACCCATGACCATTTATTTTATGATTGTGATTACACTAAACATATTCTTCAACAATGTTACAATTGTTTCGGGTTCAGGATCGATAAAACAAAAGTAATTGATATCATTGAACACCTGGCCATCGATCATCATGTGGTGAACTTGAAAACCGAACTCTACAGATCCATCGTCGCAGGAAACTATTTGGGTAATTTGGAAAGAGCAAAACCGAAGGATATTTGATAAAAAGAGAGGAGATATGGCAGTAGTTAGTAGATTAATTGATGAGAAAAGGAGTGAAGGGAGTTACCGGTAGTTGGAGATGTATACGAGATGAGTATGGAGAGGTGGATCGCCGACCGAAAGCGGAAGGAATCGCCGAAACCAGCTACAAAAATGTGGAGAGTCTTCGGCCTCTATGATTGGTGTGTGGAAGCTTCATTTGGGGAGACAATGCTGGAATTGAAATGGGAATTAAATTGTATTTAATGGGCAACTATGTTTGTTTTCAGTTAACTTATAATGTATGCATGTAGCATGTTTGTTTTGATGAGTGGCTAAGAGCCAGTTTGTATATAAACTTGGCACAAGTTGCCCAATAAAATTATACCTAATTTCAAATATATATATATATATATTTACACACACACATATATATATATAAAGAAATGTAAATCAAAATATAACATATTATATCAAATCTTAATATATAATTTTGAGATTGAGGCTAAAACATTAAAATCACAAGATGTTGCTTTGAAACATGATTTTTAAATTTGAAAGTAGTATATTTAAATCAAGAAGTGCTTTGAAATCAAGGATGAATAATTTAAGGAATAGTTTTAAATTTGAGACTGAAATATTTAAACCTGAAGAGATGATTTAAAAGATAGTTTTAGAAATAAAGATTTTAGTGTTATTATGAAGTTATATATATAGATTTTTTTTTACTTATCTTGATGTCTTGAAATCTTGAAACTCATGAGTCTTCAGTCTTGACATATTCAATCTTGAATTCATTGGTCTTGAATTTTATATTGTACATTTTTTATTCTCTAGCAGCTGTGTGTGTGTGTATATATGTATGTATGTATGTATGTATGTATGTATAGAGAAAGTGAGAGGCAAGAATGTTGGTATTTATATTTCATAATATGTCTAAAGGTTGTTATCATCAAAACCATTAATATCTCAACAACTAACATATTTATGAATGTGAAAAAATCTATAATTTGCCAGGATTAGATGATAGTGATAAGATAGCTTGCCTTTTGGTTTTTAAGTGGAGAAGCACGTAATTAGTGGAAAATTTTGCGGTTGAGGTTAACGAGAAGGAAATTACATGGGTTGACTTTAAGAAAATATTTAAGGTAAATTCCAAATTAAGGGCTAAAGAGAAGTGATGCTCCAAAAGGTTTTTTGATCTTCTTTCAGAAAAATTGACTACAACTGAATATATAAATAAGTTTGATGAGCTAATAAGATTTCAATTTGAGTATATAAGTGAGCACCTAGGTTTTATTAAAATTATAAAATTAATGGAATAATAGAGAAATCTATTATTTTTATAAAGCAGAACTCCTATGAAATGGGAGCCTAGCATTAAGAGACCATTGAATGGATGCTTGGTTTCAGTTCAGCTTCTTGAACTACAACTGAAAGTTATACTAAATATTCCTTGTTAAATGACTAACTAGGAGGACAAAACTAAATAGGTAATTGAACTACAGACAATTGGATATGCTCATAAACCCAGGCTAAACTATCATGCAATTAAATTAAACTAAATTTCTTATCAATATTTTTTGTGTGTATGTGTGTAGTGAAAAATAGACACATGGACAAATTTCAAAAAAAATAGCCTAAAGGACATCAAGTTTGTTTTTTAGGCTGAAGGACAAACTTTGAAAAATATTAGGTTGAAGGACAGTGCTAAATACAACTATCATTTTGTATAGTGTAAAACTGAATATAATGCTAGTTGCAATTAGCATTTCGGTATGGTATAAAAGTCGAATATAATGCTAGTTATATTTTGTAACACCCCACCTCCGCTAGGGTCACTCACAAAGGGAATGCACTAGCTTTGGTGGAGCATTATCTAGGTAAACATACACAGAAATATAACAAGACAGAACATATAAAACAACGGAAGAAGAACCAAATTTCATTGCTTTAAAATCTAGAAAGGTCTAAAGCCTTTTTTACATCAAAATGCCATTAAATCCATTACATCAAAATCTGTCTTGCAATAGTAAAGAAGCATAAAACCATAGTCATAAATCATTCCCCAAGTAAAACAGTAAAGCAGCCATAGCCAAGAGCAATCCAAGCCTTCATGAAAGAGCCTTGGAGCTTGGTAAGATCCAAACTTAGCTGTATTCCCACCCTGTGAGCCTGGGGGGGGGGGGGACGGAAGAAAAAGGGGCGAAACAAAATGGGTCAGTCATAAAGACTGAGTAAGTCCTAGTGACTTTCAGCATAAAAACAGGTAAAGATAACATGGCATGAATAAACTGAAAGTAAACATAAGCATGTTGACAAGATAAGCTACAGGCACGATAACTAAGAATAACATCATAGGATTTCTGTCATGTATAACATTGCAAGGTTCCCATTCAAGATGAAATAAGTATAGTTTCGCAAGATTTCTATCAAGCATCGCAAGATTTCTCTGGTTCACCCTTGTTCTGGTTTCCTAAATTCTCTACACCAACTGTACTAGTACCCCAACCCGTATCATCCTTTCCATGTATATGTACAGTCCCTTACCGTATATCGTACGGGTTTCATCATGTATTTCTATACTACTTCAACGTAGTGCCACCATTCTTGAAATCGTTTGGACTGCCACCCTTGTTCTGGCTAGGTTTCCTTATCATGAACTATCGCGTGTTCAACTAGGATTTATGCCACCTAGGACCACTAGGGATTATGCTACCTATTGAACGTTTCCTAGATTTGATTAGGGTTTATGCCACCTAGGACCACTAGGGATTATGCTACCTAACGAACAACACCCTTTTTCCACGTAACGATCTATTAATCGATCGGCTCCCTACAAGTCCTAGCTCGTTCATGTGTCTATGTCATACGGCCCAATCACGAAATGTAGTCACTTGTGCTAGGTCCACCATAGGGTGTATCAAGCCCTAGGGTGCCAACCACCGACACGAATCAAGCACGCACAGTGTAAACCTACCGGTGCCCAATGCCTGCTTTTTCAACTCCGGACTACGTGCATGACCATAATCCTCCTGAACCTACAATGGCGCACCAACTCAGCCGTCGTTCTGGTCGCTTACAATCAGCCCAGTAATCGTGCCCCACCCTGCCTAGTTCCAGGGTACCGTGATACATCTAGTGGGTTACTGCTGGAAAGGACCGCGCAACTAGGGTTTCCATTCAGTAGGTTAAGTGTTGTCATTTAAATTCGAGACTTAACCCCATCAGTCTAGCATGTCAAGTTGGTTAAGTGGTGTCATTCAAGTTCGTGACTTAACCCGCCTATGTGTCATGTCAAATTGGCTAAGTGTTGTCGTTCAAGTTCATGACTTAGCCCTACGAATCATCTATCAAGTTGGTTAAGTATATTCAAGCGGTTCATGACTTAACCCTATCAAATCATCGTGTTAAATTGGTTAAGTATATTCAAGCGGTTCATGACTTAACCCTATCAAATCATCGTGTCCAATTGGTTAAGTATATTCAAGTGGTTCATGACTTAACCCTATCAAATCATCGTGTCCAATTGGTTAAGTTTATTCAAGCGGTTCATGACTTAACCCTATCAAATCATCGTGTACAATTTGTTAAGTATATTCAAATAATTCATGGCTTAACCCGCCCACGTATCATGCTAAGTTGGTTAAGTATTATCTATATATTCAAGTTGACTTAACCCTGCCACGTGTCAGATTATATCGATTGGGTGTTGTCAACCTATTCAAGTTAGCCCAACCCATCCGCTAGTCATGTTATAACGGTTAAGTGTCATTAGCCTAGCCACGTTACTTAACCCACCCATTCATATCATATTGGTTGAGCCTACATTTATAAGTTTTACGTGTTCTTAACTCATACTGGTTAGGTCCACATTTACATGTCAAATTTCCATGTCATCCCACCTAACCCTCTAACCATACCCACGTCTTATTATGGTTAGTATTCCTTAATTCATTCATTATGACGAACGAATCATGACCTCTCACATTAGACCGTGCATTTTGTGGCCACCGGATTTGTCGGGCGGTTCCGGGCAGATTTATACCACAAACTGGGTCTAACCTCGTGTCATAAATCGTTACGCCTACAATTTGGCCTTCGACCTCTCACATTAGACTGACACTTTGTGGCTACTGGATTTGCTGGGCGGTTCAGGGCAGATTTACACCACAAACTGAGTCTAACCTCGTGTCAAAGGTTCATTAATGGTCGTATTCCACCCAAAACCCCAATATCAGTTCATGCGTTTAACATACAGAAATGTTCATGATTCACGTTTTTGCCCCAAAACGTGTTCCCAAATTATTATCATAATTCACTGTAAGGTTATGCCAAGTTATAGCCTTTTATTTACAATACATGCCAATTACCCAAAACCCAACTTAGGCGCGTTCATATTAAACCTCTACTAAGTCATAAATTATCATATATGTTTCAACTCCAAATTTTACATAATTAACATATGCCCAAGTTCTAGATTACATGTAAATTTTACATATGCCCAATTCCTACCAAATTTACATATGTTCAATTCATGCAGTTTTACATGTATGCCATCTTTATGCCAATTTACACATATACCAAGTTTCATGCCGCTTTACATATGTCAAGATTCATGATTTACATGTTTACAAAGCTATGCCCAATTTACATAGATCAAGTTTTGTCCCCAAAATTACATGTATACTACGTTTACACCAATTTACTCATAACAAGTTCTAGCCAAATTACATATATCAAGATCCATGCCAAATTTTATATATATATATATATCAAGATCCATATCTAATTATATATATCAAGATCCATGTCAAATTATATATGTCAATCCCCATTCTTGCAATTACCATTATAATGACAATACCCAAATATCAAGTTTCATGTTAATGGTAAATTATCCTCAAACATCCAATTTTTATATTATGCCTTCGATTCCACCAAACACATATATTCCACTAGGCAATATTCCAATTTTTCCCCCATATACCCTCGCACGCATATCGTAGTTTAGGCCTAGGTCCGAAATTAACCTAGGTTCATCAAAAGAAAATAAATAGGGGAAGGTAGAATTTTGCATAAAAATAAGATCAGAGAAAAAAACATCATCACAGGCATGAAGATTACAACTTGGTAATGAATCAAGAAAACTAATTTACAACAGGCTGAATAGATCATAAACTAGACATGGGAATAAAGATAGACAAGTCTCAAAACTCAAGATCCAAGAAGCAACAGAAATAGATCGATAAACATACTTAAATCCAATTTCACTTCATCACATGCCCATATTATATTTAAATATTTTAATCTGAAAATAACTAGAACTTACAGGGCATGGCTAACGAATTAAGAACTGAAGTTGTCATAGAACGTTGTTGTAGTGTTGATTTATTATTTGAACCATTGTTAAAGCTTTGTTCTTCGAATTGATTTAAGTTTGAATGCTTGTACTTTGATTTGGAGGCGGCAACCATGGTTCAAGAGGGAGTTCAGCAGCATAATAGTGTAAGAATGATTTGATATGAATTAGGTTAGGTCTAAGGGTGTTTTTATAAGTGTAGCAACTAGTTTAGGCCCTTAGATTAACCCTAGAATCAATCCGGACCATCAAAACACGTCTCAGGCTTCAAAAATGAGTTCTGGGTCAAACCAGACCGACCAGGTCGACCTGTAAGGGGGGGAGGTCGACACTATGGTCAACCTAGGGGTAAGTCGACCCTATGGTCGACCTGGGGGGTGGGGGGGTAGGTCGACCCCCTGGTCCAGTGCTGCCTGAAAACTGCTGAAATTGTACAGGCCATAACTTCTTCATCCGGACTCCGATTTTTGAAAACTCGGACTCTATTTCATGTAAAATTTCGAGACGAATGAAATGGCGTAACCCATTTCCCCTGATTCTGACTTTAAAATTTAATTCTGCCTTGATTTCTTGTTTTAATATGTTATAAAAATACGGGTTGTTACATATTTACTATTTTCCTTCAACTTAATTTTTTTCTAAAGTTTGTCTTCCAACCAAAAAATTAATTCTAATTCTAATGTCCTTCAGCCCATTTTTTTGCTAAAGTTTGTTCTTCTCCCTAATTACCTCATATATATATATATACACATATATATATAACATTGTTATAAATTTATATAACATTGCTTATTTCTCAAATCAAATTCAAAATTTATAATAAATATTTCTTAAATACTAATAAATTTAAGGGGATTTTAAGCAACAGGACAAAATTTGAGAAAATTTTAGGCATAAGGATAAGAGGTCAAAAATTTAGCCACAAGGACACTTTTTAGTGTAAATCAAGGAACTCAAGGGTCCACCATCGTTTCTTATTTTACACTAAAAATGTCCTTCAGCCAAAAATTTTGGCCTCTAGTCCTTGTGCCTAAATTTTTCTCTAATTTTGTCTTCCACACTATATTCCTGTTAATTTAATTAATTTATACATTTGTAGATTAATTAAATCATTTGATCTTAAAAGGATTTATAGATTCAATTATTTAATATTTGGGTGTAAATTCGATCAGCGGTTAACATTGAGTTATTTGAATGTCAACCTTTATATGTCACTTAGCAGATGGTATGGCATTATGGTCAACTTTATGCTTATTCGGTTTTAATAAAATCTCATTTTAATTTAATAAGTGCTACCCATTTTCCGATATTTATATACACCAAATTCTTTCGTCTATGTTGTATCACTTTCGACTTATGAAATTTAGTAAGGGTCAAAATTCCAATACCGTTCACATTTAACTTATAATCCAAATACAAACTCTTTGGGTCAATGTAATGACTGGTTATTTTTAGCGTCTCGAATCAGTAATTAAATCGACTCAAGGCACTCAAAACAGAGAAATGTTATTAGCTTACAGGGTTTAAATAGAAATTACACACAGAATCACAAGAAAAAATAAACATACAACAGTATGTCTCACAGCGGAATTTTATATACAAAATCAGAACTTACAAAAATTTATTTATACAGCGGAAGAAATACAAAATGTATACATGAATTTTAAAACATAAAGTTTACACTTTTCATCGGCTTGTGCGCGCATGCGTCTTCTCGAATCTTCACCGTCGCCAGCTTCAAAACTAACTGTAAATACTCAGGTTTGACCACGACCCGAGCAAAACAAAAACTCGGGTCAGGTTTAACTTATTCAAATAATCAGCTTTAATAAAGACTATATAAAACAGTTACTTCTAGCTTAAACATAAAGTTTTTATATCCGGAACATGTGTCGTAATGTCTAACATTCATGGTCAAAAATTCATTTGGTATAAGCCTAAAACAACATATTTCATCCCAATTTTTTTGGCATATGTAACATATATTTCAGATTTTCAAATAAGACGAAAAATATTTCCATATTTATCCAACAAGATAGGGTGTAAACTAATATATATGTGCAGTCCATACTCCCAGTTATAGAAAATGTTTATAGTCCATACATGTGAAGTATGTACTTCAAGTTATAGAACAAACATTTATAGTCATACATCCACAAGCTGTCCATGCGAAACTGGAACAATGCACGTTTAAGCCAAATGACTAATCATGTATGCAGGCAGGTCCTATGTAAATGCAACTTGCAGTGTAGCAGTCCATAGTACTGCACTAGAATTTGTTCATGGTGCCAGCTAAAACTACACAGTATAATAATAATGATGGATGACATCTAAATTTATGAAGCAAGGAGGTACTGACACTCACAATATAATGTCGGATTTTTTTTCGATTCGGCCACCTTTTATAAACTTATAACACTTTTAGCCTAGTTTCAAAACTTATTACGGCCATAGCCTAGTTTATGTCAAATCAGCTCAAAACTGTTATTAACACTAGCGGCATTTAAGATGATGCGTGGAGCGTTATTTGAGATGACGCATATAACTCACGTCTGTGCGTTATTTAGGATGCCGCGGTTAGCGTTATCTCAAATGCCGCTTATGTTAATAACGGTTTTGAGCTGATGTGACATAACCCAGGCTATGGCCGTAATAAGTTTTGAAACTAGGCTAAAAATGTTATAAGTTCATAAAAGGTGGCCGAATCGAAAAAAAATCCTATAACGTCATGCTATAGGAGGGTTTTTACAAAACGACAAAGAAGCTTTCATTCAATTTTTTAAACAAGGTAGGCTAGTGGAATATATAAATCATACATTCCATTCATGTATATTTACAACTAAAAGGTGGCCTAGACATCAAAAATCTCAAGTAAACCATTGGTGGGTATGCAAATGGACAATAAACAACTGTAAATCATTAACAATCAGGAAGCACATAAAATAGCTAATAAATCATAAGCAAGGTAAACAACTCAACGAGGCAACAAATCAAGCCGAGGCAACAGGGCAACGGACAAGCATCAACCAAGCATCCTAACTAACATTACAGCTGAAAGTACTTGAATAAAGTTGAATGGTGAGCTAACACTCACCTGAAATAATGAAGAACGAAAACAGGCGATGGTTTTGACGAAGACTGGTAAGATTGCAATGACTTCTAGCTTCGAAGGGTTTGAGGTTGATGGCGCAAGATGCGGTCTTCACGATGGAGATGGATGCGCTTGCGGCGACTTAGATTTGGAGATGGTGGCACGAATATTTGGTGACGGCGGAACAACAATGATGTGGGTTTTGAAAGGGTCGAGGAGGGGCTGCAGGTATATGAAGGAATGTTGGGAAGGAGAGAGTCCCTTTTGAGATTGGCAAGATATTTATATATTATTTTTTTAGAAAGAAGATACGCTTCAGATCTTGAGTTGAAATGGTATACGGGAGCCTCAAATAGAACGTGGTGGGCAGAAGAAGTAAATGCAGTTGCGAGAATTTGAACAGGAAAACAAATATCAGTTCAAAGAAAGACCGAAAAGGAGGGAGTGTACGTTTACCAAGTTGCTCATTGCTCATTCCCCAGAATACTTTGCGATTCAAAAATTAGATATTTTACTTTGAATTATTTTGTAAAGGCTTGATTTTTTTTATATAAATGATAACGTAATTTTTTCTCTAGTCTACACGCATGGACAGGTCTAAACCAAGTCAAGCATGCATTTGCCATGCGTTCTTATATTTTTGTCCATGCTTTTGTTTTTGTCGTGGTAGTATATATCTCATTTCATTTTGCCTTTGCATGAGCCATGCGTTTTTCTATATATTAATAACATGGCTTTTGTGAGACAAAACTAGAGAAGATGAACGTACGCATGGAATGTGTTAAAGGAAAGAATGGCATATTTTGATGGCATGCATACACGCATGCTACTTCATGTATCTTCTTCTTCTTCTTTATATTTTTTTGGTATATATAAAGCAACGCATGGAATGGTAAAATTTTAACGCATGCATTTAAGGATGTAATTGTGTCCATAATAAGCTTTTGAAAAAAATTTAAAAAAATTAAATGGGTAGGTTAGTAAAATAAAATGACGGGTTTTGCAGATCCAAATTGTCTAGAAAAATATGTAGGACCTAAATAGGGACACGTCGAACTCAAGTGGTTTTGTTTCAAAAATGAATTGTGCAAGCATTTTCAAAATTTCAGCACGAATTGAACACCGAAACTGGCAAATGAATATATTGCAGAAATTATAGCGATGAGACGGACGCAACGGTATATAGTTTGCAGTGTCATGATGCTCCGTTCAAAACACGTTACATACCCCTATAAATGGAAAATACTGATGGTAAAACGGAGGTCAAAACGTTCGATTTTCGTAAAATGAATTTCATTGTTGGATTTGTGACAACAAATAGAATATTTTTCATGTTTTCCGAACTGGTCTCGAAGAGATTCTAAAATCGCTAAAATTTGAACTGTTATGCGCAGCTTTGCACTGAAAATTGCGCGACCGATAAACCTTCGAATATGTCAACGAAATTTTCACAACTGCTATGAAAGGACCCGTAATTTCCCCGGTACGGAAAGCTCGGATACTTTGATAACAACACACAAAAGAACGCAGACAGAAGAACATTTCATTGTTTATTACAACAATTCCATCAGAATACAATAATATACAGAGCAAGAATAAATATTACACAGAAAATATCAGAGATTTAAATTACATTTAAATACATAGCAGTGGAAAATAATACAATACACAACTAGAAGTAATACATGGATACAGAGCTTTCCGAGTATCGTTCCAGCTGTAAATCAGGATCTTGTGAATATAAATCTGCAAAACCAAAACTACTAGCTGCCCGTGTCGAAATAAGGGCACCCAGAGTTTAGGTTAAAACAATAAACTCCAGGTCAGTCATGGAACTAGTGTGAGAACTAAAATAGTTATTTAAAACTTTACTTTAAATCAGATATATCAAGGGACCACGTTGTATAACACGGAACGGGTTTCCTCCCAAGAATACCAGTGCATATAACAAAACAGCGCAATGCTTTTTGGAAAGATGAAGCTATTATAAGACCCAGGTCCTATCACACAATGCAACTCAAGCCGGTGGATAGGGTTTTCCCTTATAATGGCCAAACATGCTTAGTACATTTAAAACAAATCATTTGACACTATTAGAAGTGCATAGTGTATAGAACAACTTCAAATCATAAGTATCAATCATAGACGACATGGGTACCATATATCATGTCGCCATACTAGGCTCTACAA
This sequence comes from Allium sativum, assembly GCA_030737875.1. Lineage (NCBI taxonomy): Eukaryota > Viridiplantae > Streptophyta > Magnoliopsida > Asparagales > Amaryllidaceae > Allium > Allium sativum. The sequence goes on from CM060922.1 coordinate 377,526,813, forward strand.
TCAAAACCGCAAAGTCACGTATTTGGAAATTGGATTTCCGTCTGTGAACCGAGGCAAAAGATTGTCCTCTATCGATTCGAGACTGTCTAGCCCGAGCCTCAGGAACAGCCGCAACTGCCCCTTGGAGCGACAGGGTCGGTCCACCGATGCGGATTAAAATTCCTGAACACTGCGTTTCCCCGCCCTTTGGGGCGTAAGTGAGCCAACGAATGACTCCATCGGACCCGGATCGTCCAATCAAACCGAGGCGCCTCGTAACACTAACAACCACATAAGTCAAACTCGTCAGGGCATGTAAAACCACTGACGCCACTTCTAGCTAGAAAGAAACGCATGCCCTCCCTGAGGTCCTTCTCCTGTTTTTAGTTCACAACCGGGGTGTGAGGCTCGCGAATCAACGTTACACAAAGCTATGCCACACAGGCTGTGCTTTGATCATCAATCACAAGACTTTTCTTTTCAACAGAAGCCTTGATCAATTGCCACTTAGGCATGCCACACAGGCAGTTCACTCCATGCGATTGATATCCATCAATATATAACCCCTGAGCTCGTACGTCTCAAAGAAGGGCGTTAAGCAAGAGAATAAATTCTCCGCCGCCAAACAGATATATATTTAATTGAAATCAATCACACAGACTAAAATCCAATGTCAGACACACGGTCCATTTACAAGTTCGTTCTGGGTCTGAACGAAACCGGAGGCAAGTAGTACCCCGCATATCCATCGATCTCCAAGTACGTCTGGACGATCACTAACTGATTCCCTCCTCTTGGGTGTACGGCCCAATCAAGATCATCAGTAATCACCCAAACGACGTGAAGACCTCCGGTCTTCGACCACCATCTTCATCTTCGACACCACGTCGAATCAGTTATTCAGAATGGGATAAACCTAGTCTTTCCGAATAACTCGCGTATATAGTAAACAAGTGTTACACAAACACAACATAAGCCTCATTCCAATTCAGAAAATTCTTTTATTCAAATATTCTTACACTTTGGGAAAGGTTCCCATTAATTTTATCAAAGATAAATTCTTTAAATTTATTCTTTAATCTCCTTTGAATATCAATTCAAACTAGTCGGGATTTGCGAACCACACCGAAGTAATCATTTATTTTATTTCCTAATCCCAACCTATTCACCCCATGAAGTAAAACTAGTAATAATTCATATCTAACACCATGGTGTTATCGGTAAATTCAATTACCATTTCACGTTCAAATCTAATTAAAGATTTAACTATCGCTTGGAGTAAAACTGGTGATACTCCATTCTCGATCTTTTCAATCTAATTAAAGATTCATTAAAACTCCACTTAGTTTTAATCTTTAACTGGGTTAAAGAATCAGTGTCATTTAAAACACGATTCACGATAAACCCAAAATCACAATCCATTAATTATCGGGTTAAAGAACAAGTGTTATTTAAAACACTGTTCACGATAAACCCAAAAATCAATACCAATTCAATTCCAATTAAATATTATTTAATTGGTACACTTCATTAAATCTAAATAAAAAGATTTAATCTTTTTCTCAACTGGGCTTAAGAACAGTGTTAATGAAGACACCATTCACGGCAAACCCAAATCACATTTGATATTAAATACAAGGCTCTGAATAGAAAATATATCAGCTTATATTCAATATCAAATTCTACGATCAAAAAATATCATGTTGGAAATAACGATATAAATATATCTTTCAAATTCCCATAACAATATCTGTATAATCACGAAATCCAATATCAAAATATTCCAAAGACAATTTTGATTCACATCCCTTCCAATTCAATCATTGGAAATTCTGGTTACTTTTAAACCCATTTCAAATCCACTTTATTTATTTTTAAAAATAAATAAAATTATAATTCTAGTTCAAAACTAGTTCATTTCGATAAAAATCTATTTTTATCTTTTCAAATATGGAGTTTTTCACCCCAATTCTTCACGAATCATTTCTTATGATTTTACACAAATTATTATTATTTTTAATAATTTTATCAACGCCCGTACAGTCGATTTCCATCAACGGCCATCGAACTGCACTTACAGCGACCTTTTCCAAATTTGATTTGGACGTAATTCCAAATCCAACCGTTAGATTTCTAATTTCTAATATTCATTAGAAAGCTCTTTTCGATACGAACCCAACGGTTCCGGTTTTAGGAGAATCCGACGGTCGGATCTCCCGTAATATCCATTCGAAGTCAATGGTCGAAATTCACGAGCTACCGCGGCGCGGCGTGATCCATTTAGGCCATTATATTATATATATAGTATATATAATATATACTTCGTCGATTTCCTTTTAAAATGTATTATATAAATTGTTTTAAATTCGTTTTCAAAACGATTTCAACTTCTTTTCAAATTCAAATCAAAATTGAATTTTTCCTTATAAATTTGTTTTAAATTCTTTTCAAATTGATTTCAATTCAAATCGATTTTTAATTCAATTTCAGTTCGTTTTCAATTCAATTCACTTTAAATTCGAATTCATTTCGATTCAATTTCAATTTGAATTCATTTCTATTCAATTTCAATTCGAATTCCAATTCTTTTCAAAATATCAGATGTTGAAATCACTTTCGATATTCATTATAAAATGAATAAAATCGATATAAATATCGTTCACGTCAAAATGGCGTCAATTTAATCAGCACGGCTTCATATATTTCTATTTTCAAATATTCTATTTCAAATATTTGTATTCAAATATTTTATTCAAATAGTTCTCTTCAAATATTCTATTTCAAAACTGGAATGAGGCCCAATCAATTACCATAGATTTTATTTCTATGGACTTCCGTACAACGCATGTATATATCAACAACGACAAATAATCAACCATCATCCAAAGTGCATTCTACACTGTATAAGCATCAAATATAAATATTCAACGCTTATAACAGTCTGTCAATCAATCGATCGACATACAACTAATTATTGGGATTAGTGCATGTCATATATCATCCAATACCCGTATGGGGTTTCAAACCATCAAACACAAATTTTATTTGTGCAGCTGGGCGATGTGTAAAATTTATCGTCCCAATCCATATCAGTAAAATGCGTGTATATAAACAAATCGTTCGATTTGTTTATATTAATTTTTTTAAAATACACGTTAAAAATTCTATTTTCAGCTATAAAATATTTTCCACTATAAAATGTTTTATTTCATTTCACATCACATCACATAATCAACTACACATCAAAATCAAACAAACAAGCATACAAGCCGTCCATGGTCTGTGGACGACGGGTGTCGGTGCTACTAAACACCGTCTGCATCCTAGTATATATTTCAACTAGAAATAAAATTAAAAGTGAGAAGTTCTCGCCGACTAGCTAATCCAAACTCCACGACTCTTCTCATGTGGGAAATCTTCGCCGTGCTCGCCTTTTGTTAATTTTCACTGTCCGTAGCCACTACATATATAAAAATCACATTTTTGTATTGTTGCTATGTATATAAAAATTCTATTTTTATACCGCTACTATATAGATAAAAATTATATTTTTACACCGCTACTATATCGATAAAAATTCTATTTTTATATTGCTACTATATCGATAAAAATTCTATTTTTATATAGCTACTATATCGATAAAAATTCTATTTTCATTTTTCTCACTATATAAAAATCCGACCTTTTCACTTTGATTAACTATATAAAAATCCGACCTTTTCACTTTCTTTACATTGATAAAAATCACTCCTTTATATGCATAAAAATCATAGCTTTCCTAATATAAAGATCATTTTTTTTTAAAAAGTGTTATATATGTAAAATCAGGTTTTAAATTAATAAAACTAAATAAAATAATATAAAAACTCACATCGATCGGATTTGGGCGGAGGATAGCCTGTCGTGGTCGGAGGGGGGTTGCGGTGGGTTCTGGGGCGCGAGGTGGGTTCGGGGGGGGGGGGCGGGGGAGATGGAGAAGAAGAGGGGGAGGAGGAAGGAAGGCGGCGGCTCTGAAAGGGGGGGCGGCGCGATGCGGTGGTGGGGGGCGATCGAGGCTGCTAGGTTTTTTTTCTTTCTTTTTCGATTTTGAGAACTAACGGGGGGTTGACTTAGTGATAGAAGAAAGGGGGTGTTATATTAATATATTTATATTTTTTTATTCTAAAAAGCAAATTTTTATTTCGAACACTAAGAAGACCCACCGACTGTCGTCTTTAGCGTATTACCCTCATTCCGAACACAATGGGATATGTATCGTAGGCTGATTCGATCGTTTCGACCAGTTTTCGTCAAATTTAACATATAACTCTATATATTGAATTTGAACGCGCATTTCAATTTACCGAGGCCACATACTAACTAGAAAAATTCCCGAAAAATATTTTCTAGCTTCGTATTGACGATACGGTCCTAACAAAACTAATTTCATCAAATTCCAAGACCGTTTGAAAAATGGCCATTTTCCAGTCGATTAAAATCAACTGAAACTGGTCAAACGCGTTTTCCTTTGCCACGCTCACATATTGATTCGAAAAATTATGAAATTTGAAACCTAACAATAATTTGACATCGCGGATCCAACAAAAGAGGTTTCGTCGAAAACCGAGGTCGTTTGCAAAATGGCTATTTTTAAGGGCCAGAATTCCATAGCGACTATTCCGAATTTTCAACTGGGCATATCTTTTTATCCCTGCTATGAAATTTTGATTTTTTGGATTCGTTGGAAAGATATTCTCAATTAGATCCTATTATTTTTGGTTTCGCCCAAATCCGGTTTATTTTGCACCCAGTACATTCATTTGAACTTTGAAATCGAATTATCGAACTACCGCGCCATTTTCAATTCTTTTTATAATTTAAAATAAATATTTATATTCTAACGACGATCCATATAATATATACATTCGAATTCTATTAAAAATAAATTTCTCGTCGTTTTTATTTAAAATAATCATTTTAAATGATCAAAATTCATCAAAATTGCCAAAATAAAAAATTTAAATTGGCCCAGATTTCCAGGTTATTACATGCTACGCCTCACTGTACGTATTTCAAATTTAGATTCCCATTATAAGAAATTATAGAATATTTTCAAAATAAAATTTCGATTTAAATCGGAATTTAAATCATTAAAAATAGCGGGTTGCTACAAAAACTGATTTAAACGAAGTGACTAAAATTTGACATTTTCAATATAAAATTATTTAAATCACTTCTAGACGAAAATAACAAATTTCAAACATCAATATTTCATTATAAATTGATTTCATGATTTAAATCAGTAATTCTATGTTACATTTATCGTTTAATTCTTATTTTAAATCCATTTTAAATAAATAATTAAATTAAGTTCAATAACTCAAATGGTCAAAATTTACGGGATGTTACAATCTCCCCCACTTAGAATCTTTCGTCCTCGAAAAGAAGAGTTTATTAAAAAGAAAAATCTTATGTATATAACAAAATACTTACACTAATACAAATTTAGTTTATAACAAAACAACAATAGGTTATATAAAACTCAAAAATTTCATATAAATCTAAATTCATCAAAACTATATTATTTCTAAAAAAACCTTTATAAAATTTATTTACAAAAGTTAAATTTAAACACAAAACTCTTAGATTGGAAATTTAGTAAAAAATATTATATTTGAAAGTTGTGAACTTGAAAACCTTTAAACCCTCTTTCTTAGTTTATTCGTTCAGATTATACAATTATTAATTTTAGATTATTGTTTTGTTATTTAAAGTTTGAAAATACTGGATAACTCAAAGTTTAACAAGTTTACTGTCGTTCTTACAGAAATTAGGCATACGCTGGCCAGGCGCATGACTAAAATCTCTAAGTACTAAATATACTTGTTTCAACTCCTAGTAAAAATACTTAAAACAATTAAAATAGATATGGAAAATACATTCCCCTATGGATCGTGGTTACTCGGCGGTTACGCTACTATCCCATTAAAATTGCTTATAACCATAGTTATCACACCCCTCAAATTTCGCCATTATTGTTTCCATGGATCGCAGTTACGCGGTGGTAACGCCACTATCCCTGTGGAATCACTTGTAACTATACACATCGCGCCCCCATCGAATTTCGCTATGGCGTCTAGATTGCAATTACGCGGCGGTTGCGCCACTATCCCAATGGAATTGCTTGTAACTGTAGGCATCACGCCCCTCAAATTACGCTAGAACAGATAAGTAATAATAATCAATGTGATCTCACCGAGTGAGATTCCAATATCAATGGATACTCCAATCGACGGAGCACCAACATAGCTACGATTTTCAATTTTCAATGGACACTCTCGACGAGCGCCAACGCAACCCCTCTCATTAGGAATTTTGATTTTCAATGGAAGGTATTTCCCATATCTTCATTTCAAAAACATACATACTATAGTACTTCACTTCACGTTTCACGTGTATCGCACTTACATAAATATCAGTTTACATAAGATTTCCTTTTCAACATCATGTTTTCAAATATATCATTCTTACATTAATTCCATTATATAAGGTTTCATTTTAAATCAATTACCTTCCAAATCAATAGCTTTCGAATTTATCATATTTCTTATATAAATCTTCCATATATAAGGTTCGAAAACTTCATATCAAATATTCAATATCAAAGATTCTCGAAATCCTGTTTCATTAACAATTTAGTTTTGATTTTGCTATCAGTTTGAATATTAATATCATTCCAAATCAGGTTCATATCCACAATCAATTCATTATTAAACTACACATTCGATTTAGGTCACATATCACAATTTTCATTACTCAATTTGAATCTTTACATTCAATCATTTCGGATTTAAATTTCTCGGATCGGAAATATATTTTTATCTCAAAATAGCTAGATACTAAATAGTTCAAAATAGTAGGGTTGAAATAAGAAATGTTTTGGGAAAATAAGTTTGAGTAAATTAGATAGATTTTTGGTGAAAATAGTCTAAAATATATTAGATGGATTTGATGAAATAGGTTTGAAAACAAAATAGATAGATTCTGGTCTAAAATAGTTTAAATAAATTAGATAGGTTTTATAAAATATGTTTGAATAAAATAAATATATTTGGATACAAAATTTCTCAAAATCAAATAGATTTGGTATAGAATAATTAAATAAGACAGATAAATTTAATTCAAATAAAACAATGGTAAAACATATAATAAAATTAATAATACTAATTTCAAGAATTATTCCAATCCGATCCATTTTTCCGAACCATTCAAATTTTAGCTAACATCGATTCCGATATCGAAGTCAATCTGAAATTTTTAACTTAAGATTCAATTTAAAACTTTTCTGTTTCAACCAAGTGTTCGATTTAGATCACAACTCTTTTCATTCAATTTCTCATTTTCAGTTTTCTTTTTCAGTTTGAATTCTTCATTCATTCCATATTATTGGATTTTACCAACTTCCGAATTTCTAAATATCAGGTTCATCACTTAAATCAATTCTTTACAAGTTAAATTTTATCTTTCAATCAATTAAACTACTAAACCTAATATAATCCTTAAGTTAATCAATTTAAATTTTTAAACTTAAACACCATTCAAACTTGCATTTATCTTCACTTTCAAAACACTAACTAAATTTTAATAAATATATCTATTCATTGAACTCGTTAAATTCATTTATATCTTAAAATTGAATAAATTTGAACTTAAAATATAATTTGAACAAAACTTCAGATTTCTAAGATCAAGTTTGCACAAAATAAATTTCCTTCTAAGATACTATTTTATTAGAAATATTTTTATCAAAGACATTTCATACTTATATAATATAAGATTTTATTTAATTTAATTTAATAGTTAATCGTTATAATACAAATTCACACTTCTTAAATTCAACACTCAAACTTTACAACATTCATTTCATAAAATTCAAAATTTTCAATCCTTAAGTACTTTCCATACAAAACCTTGATGTTATTTTAAATATCTAAATAGGAGATTGAGGATGAAAAAAGGCAGCATTACAAAACAGATCTAACGATTAGGATTTAAAATCATTGAGGACTATCTGCTTCATGTCCGGTAATCCACATCTTCATCGAAATTCCTCCTCGGTACGCACTATATTGGGTTCAGGTCGCACTGCAGGAGAATTAGTGCATTCCAAATCAATATGTCCCCAATCTATACAATTCCAACAAAAGTAAGTGATGCTCCCATTGTCATTTACTTTCTTTACACCTTTAGCTCTAGCTAGACGTAACACAGCTTGCCTTCCACTCTGCCTCTCAGTACAATTTCGGATATATGCCCAGTTTGGCGACAATGATAACAAACTGTAAATCGGTCAACTGGTAAATCGAGTGCTTGTTTCTCTTTTTACCTCAAGGAAATGGTTAAGGAAAAGTCCTTCCTTTCGACACTTAAAACAAACAACCTCGAAGCGAGAAGAACGATCTTCCACATCCCTTCTCTTTCTCTTTCCACGACACATGGCAGCGTAATGTCCCTTCTTATGACATCGATAACATACAACGTTATCATATAGACCAGGCTCTTGTCTCTCCTTAATTCTCCTTTTAATTTCCTCAAATGCCTCGTTTGCCTCTCTACGTGAAATTTCTCTTCGTTCCCGACGTGCTGCCTTATGTGCTTCAGTTCTTGCCATTTCAATTAAAGCGATGACTTATCAAAATTTGGAGTCCTCATTAGTTTGCATTTAAACTTAAATAATTTGACCAAATATATTATTCCTCTTTGAATGGTTTAACAATTCCACTTATTAATCTATTTATTTGTTAACATCTTCAACTTATCAACTCATTTATCATACATAACTTTAGTTAATATTTCTTAAATTTCAACAACCAATTCTCTTAAAAATGGATATTTTCAAAATACCGTATTCACATAATTCACTTAACTTATACTCACATTCTCGACAAACCACGATAACTCAAAAATGGGTTTTAAATGGAATCAAGATTCAAATCTAAGAAGACCGTAACAAAGAAAGCAATCAAAGAGAACGGAATCGAAAAGTGGGGATTCGGAAAGGATTTAAATTTCAAAATACTTTATGTTTTAAAATAATTAATATTTTCAAGAATGCTCTATTTTTTAAAATATGCTCTCTCTAGAGTAATTCAGGTGATAATTCCACTCATTCTAGGGTATTGCTACCCTATCTTTAATGAGTTTTTAAAACCCGATAAGCTAAGCTTTGTATAAATCTGGCTCTGATACCAACTATAACGACTGGTTATTTTTAGCGTCCCAAATCAGTAATTAAATTGACTCAAGGTGCTCAAAACGACTAATCGTTATTAGCTTATAGGGTTTAAGTAGAAATTACACACAGAATCATGAGCAAAAATAAACATACAACAGTATGTCTCACAGCGTAATTTTATATACAAGATCAGAGCTTACAAAAATTTATTTATACAGTGGAAGAAATATAAAATGTATACATGAGTTTTAAAACATAAAGTTTACACTTTTAATTTGCTTGCACGCACATGCATCTTCTCGAATCTTCAACGTCGCCAGCTTCAAAACTAAGCTGTAAATACTCAAGTCTGACCCCGACCCGAGCAAAACAAAAACTCGAGTCAGGTTTAAACTTATTCAAATAATCAGCTTTAATAAACACTAGATAAAACAGTTAATTTTAGCTTAAACATAAAGTTTTTATATCCGGAACATGTGTTATAATGTCGAACATTCATGGTCAGAAATTCACTATGTATTGGATTGAAACAACATATTTCAGCCCAAAAATATTTGGCACATGCAACATATATTTCAGATTTTCAAATAAGACGAAAAATATTTCCACATTTATCTAACATGGCAGGGTGTAAACTAATACATATGTGCAGTCCATACTCCCAGTTATAGAAAATGTTTATAGTCCATACATGTGAAGTCCATACTTCAAGTTATAGAACAAACGTTTATAGTCAGCCATCCACAAGTTGTACATGCGAAACTGGAACAGTGCAGGTTTGAGGCAAGTGACTAATCATGTATGCAGGCAGGTCCTATGTAAATGCAACTTGCGGTGTAGCAGTCCATAGTACTGCACTAGAATTTGTTCGCGGTGCCAACTAAAAATACACAGTATAATATTAATGATGGATGACATCTAAATTTATGAAGCAAGGAGAACTAACACTCACAATACAATGTCATGCTATATGAGGGTTTTTACGAAACAACAAAGACGCATTCATTCAAGTTTTTAAATAAGGTAGGCTTTTGGAATATATAAATCATGCATTCCATTCATGTATATTTACAACTAAACGGTGGCCTAGACATCAAAAATCTCAAGTAACTCATTAGTGTGTGTGTGTGTAACATCCCAGATTTTTCGGCCATTTAAATTAGAATATGTAAATCTATTTTATACATTATATTGGAATTTTCATTAAATTTTTATATCGAATTTATTTATTTAAAATAGAGTTCGTGAATATCAGTACGAGTTTAGAACGTTCAACGTAAATTCTGCTATATACATATACACGGATAAGGCCCGTGCTTCGCACACGGCTAAATTATCATATTTACCCGTTGAAAATATTATTTCGAAAACTGAAGCAATTTTATATAGATTCGAATATCGGTGGACCGAAGGGCAGACGGTGACGGTATGAAAATTTAACGCTAATGTGAAAAGCGGTAGTTTAAAATTTAATAGCCGTATTTAAACCACATATATAAGCGAAACCAAAGGGCTAAAACAATTCATTTTAAATTTCAATTACAGCGTGCCCTTGTCCTTTTCAGCAACAGAAAAACCAAAATATAAAAATGTTCGAATCGTGCAGTATCGTTTCATACAGGTGGAGAGATGGTGAAACGAGAAATTGCGCTCACATCACCTAGCCTAGTCTAAAACACAGCTTATGGCATCCTTTCGAATTTATTTCCCCATGCCTAACCTTTGAAAAACTTCACCCCTATCTGTACATGTTGATTTAACATTTGATCTTGTCCCTTCTATTTCTTCTTTATATATGCGCCTCTTCCCTTTTTTTCAGCAAGCAAGGAAACGAAACTAAAATGCTTCTTTACAAAGTGAAGTGGTGAACTTCAATCCAGGAAAAGATTGGTATCTCCAAAACCGAACATCCCTCTTCTTTAAGTTGACAGTTGCACAGTAGCCGACCATTCCCCTCTGCACGTCCTACATTGAAATGACAACACTTAATACCACACCCATGCTTGAATTTAATGCACAGATTAACCTTATCTCGTTGCCTACCGCATGAGTTACCCTATCATACATAAATGAAAGGAGCATGACTAAACAAAGCTAAAATGTGACTACGTATGTAACACCCCACATCCATTAATGTCACTCACAAAGGGAATGCATTAACTTCTATAGAGCGTTTTAAGTGAGTATAGAACAAAAACTTAACAACAAGACAAATATAAACAATACTTGAAAAATTAAAAACTTTATTTCATTGCAGCGGAAAATACATATGTTTGATTACATCATCAAAACCAGAGCCAAGTACATAATATCCATCTTGACTAAATCAAAGTACATAAATTGAAAGACATAATCCCCAATACAAAATAGCCATAAATAAAAGAGAGGTTGAACTTTTCTTCAGCGATCTAAGCAATCTTCTAAAAGCAAGAAGCACAGCTGTCAAAAATCAAGCTCCACTGGTGTTAGTTCCAACCTAAGCACCGGGGGGGAGGGGGGGAAAGGAAGAAAAGAGGAGGAAACAAAGGGGGTCAGACATAAAGTCTGGCGAATGCGATAACTTTAACAATATAATCACCAAAGTAACTAGGCTAAGGCATAAGTTCGAAAATCAGGAAATGGCCATGAACCATTGAGTATGGCAGAGTAAACAAGGAAACATGATGAACAACGATATTGTTAAAGCGCGCCTAACCCACTATAAGATAATTACTAAACTACACCAACACTATGAGATAATTGCTATACTGCACCACCACTAGTATACTGCACCACCACTAGTCACCCTAAGATTGATCCTGCCTACAGAACTTAATAATGATATTGGTAGTTTCGTGCACCCCTAGCTGCCTTCATAGGTGCCGCCTGCCCCTATCTCCACTAGGTGTACCCACTACCCCCAAGCGATCGGCTCCCTAACTCGTAGATACCCGTGCTGGTCCCACAGTGGGGTGTATCACTCCCCAAAGTGGCAACCCAATACTACGATAGATGCACGGCTTATACCCACACGATGCAACAACGTCTTACCTACCAGCCCGGGCCCACACACGCACATGAACCCGTTGGACTTGCGTTGCCACCGCTAACCCGTTTTGGCCTCTTACAGTCAAGCCCAGTACGCGTGTCCCATCCTCGACTTGGGTCAAGCCCACAGAGATACTCATGGGTTACTGGTTGAAACGGGCCCCCATTACTTGACACAAGCTATCCACCTAAGCTTGGTCCCCTCTAGTATATCCCACTTAACCCTTTCCTTATTCATGTTCACTTACATGTTTCAAATTTTGGTTAAGTGTTTCTAATCGTATTTCAAATGCCACCCAAGGCACCCACTAGATTCCACATGCCACCCAAGGCACCCACTTAACCCCCTCATGTCCCACTACATGTTTATCTGGTTAAGTGTTTCTTAATTCATTAAGACCGTAACCTCATAAAGACCTCTCACATTAGACTGGCATTTGTGGCAGCTGGATTTGCCGGGCGGGTCCGGGCAGTCTTACACCACAAAAGAGCCTAACCTCGTGTCTTTACAATTGTTATGTATTTAATTTATGCCTAAGACTTCCCACATTAGACTAGCATTTGTGGCAGCTGGATTTGTCGGGCCGGTCCGGGCAGTCTTACACCACAAAAGAGCCTAACCTCGTGTCTTAGACGATTAATTACTCCTAATTAATCATTCCCCAATTTGAATTACTTTCCCTATTCAAATTATCAATTAATTCCAAATTTAACTATGGCCATAATTGACTCAATTATGTCCATCTATTTATGGTATGTAAAATCATACCAATTTTAATCACAAATTTATTTTATGCCTTTTAAGGCATTTATGCCAATTAAATCTTTTAATATTATCCCCTTTACCTCACGTTGTACGTTCGTTCGTTTAACGTAAAATATACGTTAGACTCGAATAGTCTAACTCATGGAATAAAGAGAAAACATCAGAACATACATATAATTAAAACAAGATCTAAACATAGGGGTGAACTTGCATGTGTGAATGATGTTCTACATCTAAAACTTGCATAGGAAAAAGTTACAACTTGCATAAAACTACATATGTCATAGACCCAAATCTAAAGGTGTGAACTTGTTGGGATAATGGTCACAAACTTGCATAAATCATGTATGTCATCTACATCTAAAGGTGTAATCTTGCGTAGGCAGTAACCACAAACTTGCATAACGTGATTCATATTCAAACACATGTATTCATATAAACTTGCATATGTGTTTCATGCAACATAACAATAGTATAAACTTACATCTAAACATGTAAACCAGCATGTAGAATTTGGCATATAACTCACACATGTCATAGCCTAACTTTAGATCTAAAATAGGTGTCATGAAGCATATAAGGTTATACATATAATTTTCCCCAACTTGCATATGATTCATGTCTACATACTTACGATTTATCATATGAATCAACATACCCAAACTAGCATATGAACAACATGGTGATTCGATTATACATAAGCCAATCATAAAATTACAACATAGACGATCACAACTTTACAAGATAGCATCATAGAATTTACAACATAAACATCGCAATTTTACTACATGAATAATAGCATGCGGTCAATAATTCACATCATATCCAAATAGTCCACATCATAACTCAATCCAATTAATTTGCTAATTATTTTATTAAAATTATCGAACTCACAATTCAGAGAAGGTCTTGAATTCTGAATTCTGAGTTCTGAAGTTGTAATAGCTTTCCCTTGAAGAAGATTCGTTGTTAAAGTTGAAAAGGATTGATTTAGACTAGCTTTCTTCCTCTTTAATTGGTGGCGGCTATGCTGAGTTGCTAGTTGACGGCATGGAGGCCATGAATCTAATTTTGTTTTAATTTTAGGGTTTGAGTCTAGAGGTGTTTTTATAGATTTTAGGATTAATTTAGGCCATCCGATCAACCTAGAAGCAACCTGAACCATCCAAACAAGATAGGTGACACCTCAGCCCTAATGACTCAGCACAGTCTATTAAATGTTCAATTTTTTCTATAATTTCATATTTCTTATTTATGACAAATTCCATATGTAAATTATTCCCATTTTAATTATGCCATAACTATATTTTTAATTATGCTCACAGTCAATGGTATACTAAATATACCATTTCATGAACCAATCTATGCCATGTAATTTTCATGTTTATCCTTCATATTTATATGTAAATTATAAATCTACTATAGTTAATTACATATTCTCCCTTTTACCGTATACATTAATTACCCATATACAAATATCCATTTATATATGCATAAATCTTTCTTACCTTTAATTTGTCATAAAAGCCAATCAAAGAAGGCCACATAAAAAAACAATCATGCTATGATACATGTTCCCAAATTATGCCTACTTAATATATTTTTTTCCTTTTAATTAATATCAATGACAAATTAACACTCATCTACAAATTAATTTCAATTTATTCATGTTTACATTAACTGCCCGTATATATATATATATATATATATATATATATATATATATATATATATATATATATATATATTTACACACACGCACCTATTCGTAAATTCTAATATTGACAAATAATGCAAATTGATTGCTTGCGTAAAAAAAAGGAAATCTAGTATATAATTTAATTTCCCCTTTTTTTCTACTTTCCTTGCAACATGCAAAATTAATGCACAATGAAGTTACCTGCATACATGCATACATATCTATTTATGCATAAAACTTTCCCTCCAAATAAATTGACTGTAATTATCTTCTCAATTATATATATATATATATATATATATATTCAATATATATATATATATATATATCTTCCCAATTAACCATTTTCACACTAAACTACTTTTTGAACCGCGTTCACACTAAGCCGCTTTTTAGCCATTCCCCTAAAACAAAAAATATGGCGTTGGCGGGGATCGAACTCTGTACCTCTTGTATGCAAGTCACATGTTCCAACCAAATGAGCTATTATTTCTTTTGCTTACAAACGTTAGAACAATGCTAAACATTTATTCTTTTCTCATTCTCTCTTTTTTTCCATGTTTTGCTGCAATATTTAATTTAAGGATATCTTTTTTCATACGGAGTCCAATTTACGCAAACTCGGACTCTATCTCAACCAGAATTCCGAGACGAACACAATGGCGCAACCCGTTTCTGTAACACCCCACCACCGCTAGGGTCACTCACAAAGGGAATGCACTAGTTTTGGAGGGGTATTATCGAGATAACATCACAGAATTATCACAAGACAGAACATTAATAAAAAAAATTTAAGTAAACAGCGGAAGAATTTATGAGCAAAACAGAACTTCATTTTATTCCAAAATAAACCATGTCTCTTACAAACATTTCAAATAACTTCATTACAACTGTCTTGTAATAATATCCAAAGAAGCAATAACTTAAAAACAGAAAAACAGCTTATTCCCCAAGTGCAGTAAAAAGAAGCAGCCATAGCAAACCGTACATGCTGAGCCAAAGCAAGTGATATCCAAGCTAAGAGCTAGTGTTTCCTCCCTGAGAACCTGGGGGGGGAACGAAAGAAAAAGAGGCGAAAGGAAAAGGGTCAGTCATAAAGACTGAGTAAGTCCTAGTGACTTTCAATGTAAAAACGGTTAAAACAACCTGTCATGTATGAACTGGAACTAAACTTAAGAATGGTGTCAAGGTGAACAAGATAGACTAAGGTGATCAGGATAAGTCAAGACAAGTCAAGTAAAGCATCACATGTTCGAGATTCGTTGCATCGACTGTACTAGTATACTAAGCCCATATCACAATTTAATCACGAAATAAATCCCACGGCCCAATATCATGAAATGACCCTAAAACGGGGTCTGACCCAAGTACGGGGTCCTACGGAGCGATTATCTAGTCGATCGGCTCCCTACAAGTTCTAGCTCGTCAAGTGTCCGTGTCATACGGCTAATCACGAATGTAGTCACCTGTGCTGGGTCCACCTTCGGGTGTATCAGCCCTAGGGTGTCAACCCCTGACACGATTCAAGATGCACAGATAAATCTACGGATACCCAGTGTCTGCCCCAGAATACGTGCACGACCGTAGCCCACCGAACCTACACTGGCATACCCCACTGCCGTCGTTCACCTCTTACAATCAGCCCAGTAATCGTGCCCCACCCGGCCTAGCCCCAGGGTACCTTGATACATCTAGAGGGTTACTGCTGAAAAGGGTCGTGTCTAGGGTTTCGCCTACAGATTAGGTCATGTAATTCGTGACCTAACCCGCCTAACCGATTAAGTCATGTAATTCGTGACTTAATCCTTTTCCAGTCTAGTCGTGTCAAGATGGTTAAGTATGTCATTTAAATTCGTGACTTAACCCACCTACGTGTCATGTCAAGTTGGCTAAGTGTTGTCGTTTCAAGTTCATGACTTAGCCCTACAAATCGTGTTCAAGTTGGTTAAGTTGTCTTTTCATGTTCATGACTTAACCCTAATTGGCATTAATTGATTCGTTAATGCACCGAACCACTCACATTGGATCCTGTTGTTCGTAGCCACTGGATTTGCCGGGTGGTTCCGGGCAGGTTTACGCTACGAACTCAACCCAACCTCGGGTTTCAAGCGCGATGTGACCAACTACCCACATTGGATCCTATTGTTTGTAGCAACTGGATTTGCCGGGCGGTTCCGGGCAGGTTTACACTACAAACTCAACCCAACCTCGAGTTGGCCACTTTCTTGTTTTCTAAAGTCATGCCCATGTTCTTATCAGATTCTTGCTATTTTCATAGCATGTTCATATGTCAATTTCGTGCCCAACTAAGGCATGTTTCAAGTCAAGTTATGGCATGTTCAAGTCGAGTTTTCGTGCCATATTTCATGTTCTACTTATGCCAAATTTCACGGTTTATGATTATAATCAATTCAAGTTTTTCCCATTCTACCCAATCGTATCCCCAATGTATATAAACGTACTTCGTTCACAAGCATAAACAATTCAAGAGATAAAGGGGAATAACACCAAACATGTGATAGGCATACGTGACAATTCCAACATCACTTGCATAATAAACAGGCTATGACATATCACATGGTTTCAATACTAGCATGATGATAACTTGGCATAGTAATGGTTCCAACTTAGTTCAACATGATGAATTCAACTTTACATCCTAGGCATAATAATCATTGCGGGCATAATAATAATTTTATTACAAACATGAAACATTAAAGGCATGGTAATTCTAATAGGCATAGTGGATTCCAATTTAGTATTTTTAACATAATGATTCTCATCTAGCATTATAAACATAATGATTCCAACTTTTCATCATGACCTAGCAATTCCCAATTTGTCCTTAACATGATAGGTATATTAACATCACAGGCATAGTTTCATTAATATCATAGACATGGTTTAATTAGCATCATAGGAATGGTTTAATCAACATGAGGATTTCAATGAACATAATGATTCCATGGACATGTATTTGTTCAACTTGCAATAAAATTAAGCCCAAGTGATTCATAACAACCTCAACATCATGATAAGTTTAACCTGCAACATTAACATAGCAATATTCCCAAATTTTGATTCAAAGTTAAACAATATAAACATGGATTAACAATAGTTCCTAAATCCGGTTTCAATTCATAGCATGTCCATGTTCTTTTAGCCTTTTTGCCTAAAAAGTGACATAGAACTTACAATATGAAGCAAGCAATCCAAATCAAAACTTTAAATCAAATAGCCCCAAATCCGTTGTCTAAAGCGTCGTAGTTGTTGTAGCTTCTAGTTGTAGCCTTCAAGAATCATCCTTCGTCTTCTTTAATTTTTGTTCTTTGTAATTTTAATTTAGAGTTCTAGGTTTAATGGCGGCTGCATGAGTGCTAAAATGAAATAGTATGATTTAGGCTAGGTCTTAGGGTCATTAAATAGTTGTAGACAACTCATTTAGGCCATTAGATCAACCCCAGAGTCAATCCGGACCATCAAAACACATACCGGGCTTCAAAAATGGGTTCTGGGCCAAACCAGGCCGACCAGGTCGACCTGTAGGGGGGGTCGACTCTGGGGTCGACCTGGCCTGGGGAGGTCGACTCTAGGGTCGACTCTAGGGTCGACTCGGTTCTGTCTGCCAGAAAGTCTGCTGAAACTTGTTTTGGCCATATCTTGGTCATACGGACTCCGATTTTCGAAAACTCGGACTCTATTTCGCGTATTTTTCGAGAGGAACGCAATGGTGAAGTCAATTTTACCTAATTCCTGATTCTTAAATTAATTATCCTTATTTTACTATCTTTTCCGTTACACACACCGTTACCGAACTAATTTTTCTTCTCTTCCAAATATTAATTCATTCTTCTTATGCATCACCATTATTTACCTATCTAAACATATTTTTATATATTTTATTTCATTTTTAATTATACCTTGATTTCTTGTTTTCACATGTTGTTAAAATTCGGGTTGTTACGTTCTCCCCTCCTTAAAGGATTTCGTCCCCGAAATCTTCAAGTTAAGAAGAATGTGTCCTACCATCCATCATTCATCTACTCAAAACATCATCCACAAGAAACCATGGTCCTTAAAAGACTTCTAATGTTTTATGAACACATGCAAAGAGTGTGTGTATATGTTCCTTATCTAATGCTAATGATCAGGCCTGATTGATTTTCTAAATGCAAAATATGTTTAGTGAAATGAATCCAATATGTATGCAAAATTTTCCTATTATGATTCATGATTTCTACATGAGTGCACAAACATTCAATCATATGCAACAACCAAATGATAGCACAACCAAGTTTCCAAAATAATCACTCATGCATATGCAAGTATGAAACTGTGACTGAGCCGATCTAGTGCCTAATGTGTATTCATGCATCCACGAGCAACCACTTGCGACCACTTGCAACCATTTTGCAATCATAACATGTTTCAATTACATGTTTACATCCAAAAAGATTCTACCTATGGTTCTCAAGATAGGATCGAGGAGATAACAAGATAAAACAAAGCATCTAGAAAAAGAAGTTAACGATGTACCCCTAGAAGGTCCGGTCTGCTTTTTAGGGCAGTCCTTGCTGATGTGTCCAGTCTCCCCACAATGAAAACATTCACCTTGCTTTCTCTTCCTCTTTCTACAATCCTTGGCTATGTGCCCTTCCGTACCACAGAAATTGCATTTCCTTTTATCACGTGAGTTGTCGTTCTTGTCTCCCTTCTCGGAGTCTACCTTCTTATTCTGAGAATCGTTGGGCTTGACCTCTTTCTTGCCCTTCTTATCTTCCTCATACAGTAGGGCCATATCCACCAAGCTTTCAAAGGTCGCCCCCATGGGTACATGAGTCATGGCCAAACCATGTAGTGGCTCGTTCAAGCCTCGTACAAAACGCAGCGCCTTTTTCTGAGGAGTGTTGACTAACTCCAATCCGAAGCGAGCAAGCTGATTGAAACGGTTCACGTATTCTTTAACTGTCATATTTCCTTGTTTAAGGGCCAGAAACCGTTCCATTTGGAGACTCTCCTCTGCCGATGACAAGAACTTAAGCCCAAATCTCCCTCTAAAGTCCGCCCAAGTCTCAATGGGCCTAGTAGCGTTGGTGACTTCCCACCAATAAGAAGCTTCCTCTTTCATGAGCCACGCTGCCAACTGTACTTTCCTATTGTCCTCTACCTCAAAGATAACAAACAAGTCTTCGGTTTCCTTCAACCAATTCCGTGCCTCAACAAAAGTTTCAGTTCCTAGGAAATCCTTTCCGCCCATGGCCTTAAAGTCCTTGCATATCTTTGAAAAAGCGGTTTCTCGCGGAGGTTGAGGAGGATGAGAAGGAGGATTGGCTGGGCCTGCCACATTAGCCCGAGCCTCGAGGAAACGACGGAACCAAGTGGGTATATTGACACCCTCGGGAGGATTAAGATCATCGGCCATGATAAGTTGAAAAAGAAAAAGGAAAAGATTCAAACGGGGAAACAAAGATTGTGCTAATGGCTTTTTGGGGAATAGCCTTTTAAAATAAACCAACTTTTCTTGAAAAGTGCTTCTTTGTAAATGGTTTTGAAAAAAAAAATCAAAAGGTTTTCAAAACTTTTGCCCAGTCTTGGTAACCTTCTGCTCTGATACCAAATGTAACACCCCACCTCCGCTAGGGTCACTCACAAAGGGAATGCACTAGTTTTGAAGGGGTATTATCGAGATAACATCACAGAATTATCACAAGACAGAACATTAATAAAAAAAAATTAAGTAAACAGCGGAAGAATTTATGAGCAAAACAGAACTTCATTTTATTCCAAAATAAACCATGTCTCTTACAAACATTTCAAATAACTTCATTACAACTGTCTTGTAATAATATCCAAAGAAGCAATAACTTAAAAACAGAAAAACAGATTATTCCCCAAGTGCAGTAAAAAGAAGCAGCCATAGCAAACCGTACATGCTGAGCCAAAGCAAGTGATATCCAAGCTAAGAGCTAGTGTTTCCTCCCTGAGAACCTTGGGGGGGGGGAAAACGAAAGAAAAAGAGGCGAAAGGAAAAGGGTCAGTCATAAAGACTGAGTAAGTCCTAGTGACTTTCAGTGTAAAAACGGTTAAAACAACCTGTCATGTATGAACTGGAACTAAACTTAAGAATGGTGTCAATGTGAACAAGATAGACTAAGGTGATCAGGATAAGACAAGACAAGTCAAGTAAAGCATCACATGTTCGAGATTCGTTGCATCGACTGTACTAGTATACTAAGCCCATATCACAAGTTAATCACGAAATAAATCCCACGGCCCAATATCATGAAATGACCCTAAAACGGGGTCTGACCCAAGTACGGGGTCCTACGGAGCGATTATCTAGTCGATCGGCTCCATACAAGTTCTAGCTCGTCAAGTGTCCGTGTCATACAGCTAATCACGAATGTAGTCACCTGTGTTGGGTCCACCTTCGGGTGTATCAGCCCTAGGGTGTCAACCCCTGACACGATTCAAGAGGCACAGATAAATCTACGGATACCCAGTGTCTGCCCCGAAATACGTGCACGACCGTAGCCCACCGAACCTACACTGGCATACCCCACTGCCGTCGTTCACCTCTTACAATCAGCCCAGTAATCGTGCCCCACCCGGCCTAGCCCCAGGGTACCTTGATACATCTAGAGGGTTACTGCTGAAAAGGGTCGTGTCTAGGGTTTCGCCTACAGATTAGGTCATGTAATTCGTGACCTAACCCGCCTAACCGATTAAGTCATGTAATTCGTGACTTAATCCTTTTCCAGTCTAGTCGTGTCAAGATGGTTAAGTATGTCATTTAAATTCGTGACTTAACCCGCCTACGTGTCATATCAAGTTGGCTAAGTGTTTTCGTTTCAAGTTCATGACTTAGCCCTATAAATCGTGTTCAAGTTGGTTAAGTTGTCTTTTCATGTTCATGACTTAACCCTAATTGGCATTAATTGATTCGTTAATGCACCGAACCACTCACATTGGATCCTATTGTTCGTAGCCACTGGATTTGTCGGGTGGTTCCGGGCAGGTTTACGCTACGAACTCAACCCAACCTCGGGTTTCAAGCGCGATGTGGCCAACTACCCACATTGGATCCTATTGTTTGTAGCAACTGGATTTGCCGGGCGGTTCCGGGCAGGTTTACACTACAAACTCAACCCAACCTCGAGTTGGCCACTTTCTTGTTTTCTAAAGTCATGCCCATGTTCTTATCAGATTCTTGCTATTTTCATAGCATGTTCATATGTCAATTTCGTGCCCAACTAAGGCATGTTTCAAGTCAAGTTATGGCATGTTCAAGTCGAGTTTTCGTGCCATATTTCATGTTCTACTTATGCCAAATTTCACGGTTTATGATTATAATCAATTCAAGTTTTTCCCATTCTACCCAATCGTATCCCCAACGTATATAAACGTACTTCGTTCACAAGCATAAACAATTCAAGAGATAAAGGGGAATAACACCAAACATGTGATAGGCATACGTGACAATTCCAACATCACTTGCATAATAAACAGGCTATGATATATCACATGGTTTCAATACTAGCATGATGATAACTTGGCATAGTAATGGTTCCAACTTAGTTCAACATGATGAATTCAACTTTACATCCTAGGCATAATAATCATTGCGGGCATAATAATAATTTTATTACAAACATGAAACATTAAAGGCATGGTAATTCTAATAGGCATAGTGGATTCCAATTTAGTATTTTTAACATAATGATTCTCATCTAGCATTATAAACATAATGATTCCAACTTTTCATCATGACCTAGCAATTCCCAATTTGTCCTTAACATGATAGGTATATTAACATCACAGGCATAGTTTCATTAATATCATAGACATGGTTTAATTAGCATCATAGGCATGGTTTAATCAACATGAGGATTTCAATGAACATAATGATTCCATGGACATGTATTTGTTCAACTTGCAATAAAATTAAGCCCAAGTGATTCATAACAACCTCAACATCATGATAAGTTTAACCTGCAACATTAACATAGCAATATTCCCAAATTTTGATACAAAGTTAAACAATATATACATGGATTAACAATAGTTCCTAAATCCGGTTTCAATTCATAGCATGTCCATGTTCTTTTAGCGTTTTTGCCTAAAAAGTGACATAGAACTTACAATATGAAGCAAGCAATCCAAATCAAAACTTTAAATCAAATAGCCCCAAATCCGTTGTCTAAAGCGTCGTAGTTGTTGTAGCTTCTAGTTGTAGCCTTCAAGAATCATCCTTCGTCTTCTTTAATTTTTGTTCTTTGTAATTTTAATTTTGAGTTCTAGGTTTAATGGCGGCTGCATGAGTGCTAAAATGAAATAGTATGATTTAGGCTAGGTCTTAGGGTCTTTAAATAGTTGTAGGCAACTCATTTAGGCCATTAGATCAACCCCAGAGTCAATCCGGACAATCAAAACACATACCGGGCTTCAAAAATGGGTTCTGGGCCAAACCAGGCCGACCAAGTCGACCTGTGGGGGGGGGGGGTCGACTCTAGGGTCGACTCTAGGGTCGACCTGGCCTGGGGAGGTCGACTCTAGGGTCGACTCGGTTCTGTCTGCCAGAAAGTCTGCTGAAACTTGTTTTGGCCATATCTTGGTCATACGGACTCCGATTTTCAAAAACTCGGACTCTATTTCGCGTAATTTTTCGAGAGGAACGCAATGGTGATGTCCATTTTACCTAATTCCTGATTCTTAAATTAATTATTCTTATTTTACTATCTTTTCCGTTACACACACCGTTACCGAACTAATTTTTCTTCTCTTCCAAATATTAATTCATTCTTCTTATGCATCACCATTATTTACCTATCTAAACATATTTTTATATATTTTATTTCATTTTTAATTATACCTTGATTTCTTGTTTTCACATGTTGTTAAAATTCGGGTTGTTACAGTTTCCCTTAATTCTCACATCTGAGATTTATTATTCTTTAATTTAGTTGATTCGATTATTCAAAAATTCAGGGTGTTACATTCTCGCCTACTTAAATGATTTCGTCCTCGAAATCTCTAAGTCAAGAAGAACGTATCCTACCATCCAAACAACCATCTACTCAACCATCAAACACAGGCATCCATTGTCCTTAAAATTTTCTAATGATGTATGAACATATGCAAGAAGTGTGTGTATATGTTCCTTATCTAATGCAAAATCAGGTAGTATACTGATTCAGTTGACCTTCTTAATGCAAACCATGATAGTGTCATGCGTCCATTATGTATGCGAAAGAATCCTATCGATACATATTATCTCTACATGCGTGCACAACCATTCACCAAAATGCAACATCCATATGATAGTACAACCATTATACATCCATTACTTAAATATGTACACACATTTATATGCAATATGCAGTATGAAGTGACTGAGCTGATCTAGTGCCTAAAGTGTGTGTATATGCATCCACGAGCAACCACTAGCAAACACTTGCATCCACATGTATACATCATACATAACAGGTCTTAAACACATGTTTCAACCATAGGACTATCCTACCTAAAGGTCAAAGATACTAGCGAGAGGATATACTAAAGATAAGATTCAATACAAAAGAACCGAAGGAAAGATATATGGCTCTTGGGGTTATGCTTTCTAAAATAAGGTTTTCTCTTGAAAATACTTTCCTTAAAACATACTTTTGATGGTACTTCTTTATAAAATTGTTTTTGAAAAACAACTTTTCAAAATTCATATCTATTCTGGTAACCTTCAGCTCTGATACCACGTGTAACACCCCACGTCCATTAATGTCACTCACAAAGGGAATGCATTAACTTCTATGGAGCGTTTTAAGTGAGTATAGAACAGAAACTTAACAACAAGATAGAAATAAATAGTACTTGAAAAATTAAAAACTTTATTTCATTGCAGCGGAAAATACATATGTTTGATTGCATCATCAAAACCAGAGCCAATTACATAATATTCATCTTGACTAAATCAAAGTACATAAATTGAAAGACATAATCCCCAATACAAAATAGCCATAACTTTACTTCAGCGATCCAAGCAATCTTCTAAAAGCAAAAAAGCACAGCTATCAAAAATCAAGCTCCACTGGTGCTAGTTCCAACCTGAGCACCTGGGGGGAAAGGAAGAAAAAAGGAGGAAACAAAGGGGGTCAGACATAAAGTCTGGCGAGTGCAATAACTTTAACAATATAATCACCAAAGTAACTAGACTAAGGCATAAGTTGGAAAATCAGGAAATGACCATGAACCATTGAGTATGGCAGAGTAAACAAGGAAACAGGATGAACAACGATATCGTTAAAGCGCACCTAACCCAGTGTAAGATAATTACTAAACTACACCAACACTCTGAGATAATTGCTATATTACCCCACCACTAGTATACTGCACCACCACTAGTCACCCTAAGTTTGATCCCGCCTACAGAACTTAATAATGATATTGGTAGTTTCGTGCACCCCTAGCTGCCTTCATAGGTGATGCCTGCCCCTATCTCTACTAGGTGTACCCACTACCCCCAAGCGATCGGCTCCCTAACTCATAGATACCCATGTTGGTCCCACAGTGGGGTGCATTACTCCCCAAAGTGGCAACCCAATACTACCAGAGATGCACGACTTATGCCTACACAATGCAACAACGTCTTACCTACCAGCTCGGGCCCACACATGCACATGAACCCGTTGGACTTGCATTGCCACCGCTAACCCGTTTTGGCCTCTTACAGTCAAGCCAGTACGCATGTCCCGTCCTCGACTTGGGTCGAGCCCACAGAGATACTCATGGGTTACTGGTTGAAACGGGCCCCCATTACTTGACACAAGCTATCCACCTAAGCTTGGTCCCCTCTAGTACATCCCACTTAACCCTTTCCTTATTCATGTTCACTTACATGTTTCAAATTTTGGTTAAGTGTTTCTAATCGTATTTCAAATGCCACCCAAGGCACCCACTAGATTCCACATGCCACCCAAGGCACCCACTTAACCCCCTCATGTCCCACTACATGTTTATCTGGTTAAGTGTTTCTTAATTCATTAAGACCGTAACCTCATAAAGACCTCTCACATTAGACTGGCATTTGTGGCAGCTGGATTTGCCGGGCGGGTCCGGGCAGTCTCACACCACAAAAGAGCCTAACCTCGTGTCTTTACAATTGTTACGTATTTAATTTATACCTAAGACCTCCCAAATTAGACTGGCATTTGTGGTAGCTGGATTTGCCGGGCGGGTCCGGGCAGTCTTACACCACAAAAGAGCCTAACCCCGTGTCTTAGACGATTAATTACTCCTAATTAATCATTCCCCAATTTGAATTACTTTCCCTATTCAAATTATCAATTAATTCCAAATTTAACTATGGCCATAATTGACTCAATTATGTCCATATATTTATGGTATGTAAAATCATACCAATTTTCATCAAAAATTTATTTTATGCCTTTTAAGGCATCTATGCCAATTAAATCTTTTAATATTATCCCCTTTACCCCCACATTGTACGTTCGTTCGTTTAACGTAAAATATACGTTAGACTCAAATAGTCTAACTCATGGAATAAAGAGAAAACATCACAACATACATATAATTAAAACTAGATCTAAACATAGGGGTGAACTTGCATGTGTGAATGATGTTCTACATCTAAAACTTGCAAAGGCCAAAGTTACAACTTGCATAAAACTACATATGTCATAGACCCAAATCTAAAGGTGTGAACTTGTTGGGATAATGGTCACAAACTTTCATAAATCATGTATGTCATAGATCTACATCTAAAGGTGTAATCTTGCATAGGCAGTAACCACAGACTTGCATAACGTGATTCATATTCAAACACATGTATTTATATAAACTTGCATATGTGATTTATGCAACATATCAATAGTATAAACTTACATCTAAACATGTAAACCAGCACGTAGAATTTGGCATATAACTCACACATGTCATAGCCTAACTTTAGATCTAAAATAGGTGTCATGAAGCATATAAGGTTATACATATAATTTTCCCCAACTTGCATATGATTCATGTCTTAATAAAAATCTAAACTTGCATACATACTTATGATTTATCATATGAATCAACATACCCAAACTAGCATATGAACAACATGGTGATTCGATTATACATAAGCCAATCATAAATTTACAACATAGATGATCACAACTTTATAAGATAGCATCATAGAATTTACAACATAAACATCGCAATTTTACTACATGAATAATAACATGCGGTCAATAATTCACATCATATCCAAATAGTCCATATCATAAATCAATCCAATTAATTTGCTAATTATTTTATTAAAATTATTGAACTCACAATTCAGAGAAGGTCTTGAATTCTAAATTCTGAGTTCTGAAGTTGTAATAGCTTTCCCTTGAAGAAGATTCGTTCTTAAAGTTGAAAAGGATTGATTTACACTAGCTTGCTTCCTCTTTAATTGGTGGCGGCTATGCTGAGTTGTTAGGTGACGGCATGTAGGCCATGAATCTAATTTTGTTTTGATTTTAGGGTTTGAGTCTAGAGGTGTTTTTATAGAGTTTAGGATTAATTTAGGCCATCCGATCAACCTAGAAGCAACCTGAACCATCCAAACAAGATAGGTGACACCTCAGCCCTAATGACTCAGCACAGTGTATTAAATGTTCATTTTTTTTCTATAATTTCATATTTCTTATTTATGAAAAATTCCATATGTAAATTATTCCCATTTTAATTATGCCATAACTATATTTTTAATTATGCTCACAATCAATGGTATACTAAATATACCATTTCATGAACCAATCTATGCCATGTAATTTTCATGTTTATCCTTCATATTTATATGTAAATTATAAATCTATTATTTTTAATTACATATTCTCCCTTTTACCGTATACATTAATTACCCATATACAAATATCCATTTATACATGCATAAATCTTTCTTACCTTTAATTTGTCATAAAAGCCAACCAAAGAAGGCCACATAAAAAAACAATCATGCCATGATACATGTTCCCAAATTATGCCTACTTAATATATATATATATATATTTCCTTTTAATTAATATCAATGACAAATTAACACTCATCTACAAATTAATTTCAATCTATTCATGTTTACATTAACTGCCCATATTTATATATATATATATATATATATATACACACGCACCTATTCATAAATTTTAATACTGACAAATAATGCAAATTTATTGCTTACGTAAAAAAAAAGGAAATCGAGTATATAATTTAATTTCCCTTTTTTTCTACTTTCCTGGCAACATGCAAAATTAATGCATAATGAAGTTACCTACATACATACATATCTATTTATGCATAAATCTTTCCCTCCAAATAAATTGACTGTATTTATCTTCTCAATTATATATATATATATGTATGTATATATATATATATCTTCCCAATTAACCATTTTCACACTAAACTACTTTTTGAACCATGTTCACACTAAGTCGCTTTTTAGCCACTCCACTAAAACAAAAATATGGCATTGGCTGGGATCGAGCTCTGTACCTCTTGTATGCAAGTCACATGTTCCAACCAAATGAGCTATTATTTCTTTTGCTTACAAATGTTAGAATAATGCTAAACATTTATTCTTTTCTCATTCTCTTTTTTTTTTCATGTTTTACTGCAATATTTAATTTAAGGATATCTTTTTTCATATAGAGTCCAATTTACGCAAACTCGCACTCTATCTCAATCAGAATTCCGAGACGAACACAATGGCGCAACCCGTTTCCCTTGATTCTCACATCTGAGATTAATTATTCTTTAATTAAGTTGATTCGATTATTCAAAAATTCAGGGTGTTACAACATACCACCTAAAGTGACACTATTCTCACCCATACATTAGTTCATCAATATATACATATATAAAGCTTTCCTTTCTTCCTTTTGATGTGTTTCCTTTCTCACTAAAGAATCATGCAACAGAAAAACAATCTAAAAATATTTATAAATACACAAAGCTTCCTCGATCGAACTGCTGGAAACCCTACAAAACAAAGGGTAGCTAATCCTCTTCTTCAACTAGCAAGGCATTGGTACAGCTGGACCCTGCGATGGTGGCAGTGGATGACGCGAGGTGGACTGGTGATCGGGAGGGGCGATGATGGCTTGGCAGCGCAGGAACTCACGTGTGGGTAGGGTGCTGGGATGAAGCGCTTACTGGTGGGTTGCACTAGGTACCAGTGATAAAGATAACAGTGTCCGTGTGAGTAGCTTTTGCCATAGTCGGGAATTGGCTCGTGTAACGGTGGTGCGGCATGGCGTGAGGGTGCGTAGGACGTGAACGGGAGAAGGTTTCGCTCATGATTACGATGATGATTCTATGCATGAATTTCTGAAAGCAAGAGGTGTAGTTTTGTGCATAGGAATAAGGGCGTGTCATAATTTATAAATGGAGCGGAGTGCTTAGTTTTGTGATGGAAAAACATTAGCAGGAAGTGAGGAGTTGTGCAGTGGAATGTGACGCATGATACGGTGTGCAGCAGAAATGGAGAGAAGTAAATGGTGTGCGAGGATTTACTATATGGAGAGATTAACAGAAGTGGCAAACTAGAACAGAACGTTGGTTGGCAAGTGTTGTCCTCATGGGAGAACATGCGTGAGTTTTGAAGGATGTTCCATTTTCTGGAAATGTAATGAATAAGCAGGAGTTGGTTTTCAAGAGGAGAGAAATAGGCAGAGGAGTAAATAAAAGATGGGATGAGAAGACCAATATGTGGTAGTTTTGGAACTAGACATGTTGAACTAAGTAAAGGCGTACACGATGGAATGATATACAAGCAGCAGACGGCTTCATTTCTTGGAGATGGATGGGTGCATGGACATTGGTTACAGGAAAGTTAACGTGAGGAGGTCTGTAAACCAGATGCAGTCTGTTTAGGAAGTAAGAAAAAATAAATATACAAGGAAAATAAGGCATGTGAGTGTGCATGGCTCGGCAGACGTTGATGGGATGAGTGCATGAGATTTGCAGGAACTGCCAACGGTTTAAAGGGAAGAAAACAGGTGTTTGTATGGAATAAGGAAGCTTTATATGGTGAGTGGAAACAATGTTAAAGCGTTGTGTGAGGTAGTGACAGCAGCAAGGTTGGGTCACGGTTTAAAACAAGCAAAAGGGGATCTGAAGTAACCAAACAGCAATCGAAAGTGAAGAAAGGCAGGAGAGAAGAATATTAACGTAGTAATTGGCAGGATGGATGGCGAAAATGAACTGGGTTTGGAGCAGACGGTGGCTTCTTTGAGGAACTGGCGGTTTCAATGAATCGGCTAAGAAAAAATCAAAACAAACAAGGAGCATCGATGGACGCATGATTTTGGATGGGACGGACGGAGCAAATGCAGCTGGAAGAGTGTAAACGAACCATCTGACGAAAAATGGAAGCTCAAGGTGAGTTCAACTCACTCAGTTTATCCCATTTATATTTTTATAAACCGGGTTTTTAATTTTGTGTGCATTGTTTGATAATGATTGATGGTTTGATAACTTCTTGAATGGATGCTGAATATTTTTAAAAATATTCATTGATTAAATTAAACGTTTGTTTAATTTAATCCAATATAATCGTTATTTTAACGATTAAATTACAAACGAGGAAACTTACCTTACTAGTTACGTTTATAATAATATAAATGTGTTCAATAAATAATTGGATGTTTGAATAGACGATATTAATTTATCGTTGACTGTTATTAGTTATACTATTTATTTTTGTATACCGTGATAAACATATTGTCATATTAAATTTTGATGCAGGGAAGGATAGGTTGGAGGAATCCAACCGGATTCCTCAAATACGTTGTTCATATTCATATTACATCAGTATGACTGAATGTTGGTTTATTATTAATCATTGAATTAAAATTCAACGTTTGTTGTTAATAACCAGTGGATGATATTGGTTCAGTAATTGGCAACAGTTGACCCAAAAATGTATTATGTTATGAACATTGATTTACGGTAAGGTAAATCGATGGAAATAGGGTTATAAGAATTTATTTATAACCAAAACGGGTTTTTAATCTATTTTATATAGAACTGAAAAATGGTTTATTAAGGGAAATAAATAGTTATTTTTATCTAGTAATTATAAATCAAGTATATAAAGCAAATGCTTAGGCTGATGAGTTATATAAACCAACGGGTAGAGATTAACCAAATGGTTAATGATTGAATTAATTGTTTTCAAATAAACAATTAAATGCGGTTATTTAATTTAATTAGATTGTAATTAAATTGAATTGAATTATTTAAAATAATTAAAGAAAGGACTAATGTAAGTAGTTAACGGATTGACCTTGTTTTGAAATGATTTAATCAATTGTTTAAACGAGAATTGATTATTAGAAACAAGTGTTCAATTTATAATTAGTATTAAAGTTAACTGACTATTTTAAATTAACCTTTAAGGGGAAATTAATAGTTAATGATAAAGTAAAATATTTAAATGCAAAGGAGTCGAAGTAAATTAATTAACCAAATTAAGGAAATGATTTAAGAACCAGAACTCGATTAATAGAGTCAAACATGGTATCAAGACCTTATTTATAATTGAAAATGGTTTCATTAAGGTTTACTCGTATCTATATGAGTTAGATTTTAGGTTTATTTCTTGAAATGGATTTTATAAAGGTTTTATATAAGATTAAATATGATTTGAAATCAAACAAAGCTAAGGTGGATCGAATTGATGATTTAAGTAAAGATCAATGATAATATCTAAAGGTAAGCAGTTTAGATATGAAATGGAGTTACTTAAAACGAAACAAAGATAAGTGGTAATAAAATGGATCCTAAATTTAATAAAAGTGTTGGGATCATTATATAACTGGGATAAGATTTCGTTAATAAACTTCTAATTGTTCCGAAGATAAGATTGTTGTCGTCTCAAGGTCTGAGAGGTAAATAAAATACCCCAACTTGTAACGACTTCATGATGATCCAAGGATAATATTAGTTTAGAAACAAGGGTAGTTGAGAGAGTTAATGTTAGCATTTCCAAGAAGGGTATTTTAAACCATAATTCAAAGAATCATAAGCTGAACAAATAAATTTGGAAATAAGAAGTGAAAGGGCGGTATTCCAAACGTTGAAAGATTTAGAGATTTAATTAACAACCGTTTTGATTAAAGAGGCCAAGTGATGTTGTGTACTGAACAGAAGAACCCATTTTATTTTCTATGGATGATGATTGTTTATTTTGGTAGTTAAATCACTGACTATCAAAATTAGGACAAGTCGATTGTTGGTACGGAAAGACTGGGATTGAAATTGTATTCGAAAACCATTCCGACCAGCAAATACGTAAACGTTGAAGATATTCAGAAGCTGATTGAGATGGAGAAATTGAAGACCATGGATCTTCGTAAGTGGAAGTGTTGTTGTCGATTATTCTCTGGATTGCAACCGGAGGGTATTCTGACGTGATTCGGTCATGATTGGGATTTTGCAGATTGCAAGGACTTCTCGCTACTGATCCATAGGGTAATTCAAGGATGCGGTAGGAGGGTACCTTCGGTTCATCCTATTCCTGGATGACTTGTATGGACAAGTGTCTGACAGAGTATTTCCAGATGGTCACGTACTTTGATTTCTTCAAACGTGCCCAGTGTATTTTTGAGGTTGTCAATCAGTGATTTGACGGATCTGACGACGTGACATTCAAAGTGAATGGTGGTCGGATGTGCTAAAGATAAACGTAGCCTCAAACCTCATCAACCGGGAAAAGATAGAAATTGGGTAGGCAACATGGCTAGGCGGGTCATACCCAAGCAGGGTGTATTATCACCATCTAGAGAAATTCCTTTTAATATTCTTAATCTATATTTCACTACTGCAGCTTTTGATAACGATTGCTGATCCCAACCGTGGGTGGTAATATATTTGATACACTCAAGCTAAATGAGTGGTCGATCAAGTGTGGCCGGGTTGCAAGACGTTCTTGTTGAACCCAAGTGTATCCCCTCTAGAGTACACTGATCGGAAGGTGATCCCATACCTTGTCTGTTGAAATCCAATATCCAATAAGCGCCCTGCGATTTTCGATTATAGACTATATACGCAGAGTGTGAGATGCAAGCGTGCTACTATTTGGTTATTTATTTGATAGACACTATTATAACATCACTGGATTTGATATCAAAGCTAGTTTGGGTTATAGTAAGGTAAAAACTATCCGTGTTTATGTGTGGGTTGGTCTTACTATTATCTTTTTCCTTCAAAAGTATTTTTGACTTTAAATTAGTATGGATGTTAAATAAACTTGGTGAGTTTTTCTCACGCTGGTTCTCCAGACTGATCCATGGCGCTTGTAATGTCTCGGGTCAGCCCGAGTACAGGTTCAGGTTATCGACGTGGTGAAGTTCAGAGACGCGCTAGAGGAGTCCAGATGTATTAACATTTATGCCGCTATGTATTATGTGAGGATAAGATATCATAACTGTCTAGATTGTCTGTTGTACTCTGATGTAAGTATATTTATTCAAGTTATTTCCAAAGATTTATTTCCATATCATATTTTGTTCTGCTACGATGTGGGATTCTGATTCTATGTTGTCTTCTTATTATTCTACTATAATAGTTCTATCTTATATTTCTCATCCTCTTATTTCTTTCTATTAATGATCTGTATTTTCATGCACTTTGAGTTGAATGTGTAGAATATTAGTCAGCTAAAATTGGTATGAATTTACGGGCCATTATAGGTGGTATCAGAGCGAGGTTGAGTAGTAACGTTGGTTGTGTGGTGTAACTCGATAGAGATTGGGTTAGTAATACCCCAGATCGAGATTGAGTGTATATAAACGAGAGAATGTATTTGTAAATTTTATATAAAATGTTTTATATTGCTTTGATTGATCGGTTCAAGTGTTGAGAAACCATATTAAACTGGTATTTGATGCAATATTGTTTTATAAAGAGGGTAAATGAAGTAATTTTTCCCAAAATATATTTTTATATAGAAAAAGGAAAGAATTTTTTATATTTTAGTACTGCTGTTTGCTTGGTCGTTTTGATTGGTCTGACTGGAATTCAAACTAGATTATGAAAAGAAATTGAATTGGTTAGAAGCTAATTGGTTAATTGGATATAGAAAATGAAACTTAACCTAGTTAAGTGAATTAAGAAGAAATTCAAATGGAATTGAATAACATAAATTTTGGATTTGGAAATCGAATGGATAAATAATGTAAATCAATTGGATATTAATCTATTGATATTAATACACATTAAACTAAAGAGAATGCAGATCGGTGGATATTAATATTGGATATAATTCCAATGATTTGGTTGTTTTCTTTTTGGATGTTGAGTTGGTTGGATAAAATTAATCAAACAGATCGATAAAAAATTTGAATCAATTGAAAATAAATTTCCAATATAATAAATTGGAAATAAAGTCGGTTATGAAATGAAACTAAGTTGTTTAACCATGGATTGATACTGGCATTATGAGTTGAGTTAAGTGCAGATTTCAGAAGGCTATGGAATTGTTTTGAGTATACAGATTGAAGTACCGATTGGAAAACGAAGAGGAGTTTGCTGATTGATTCGAAATTGGAATAGAATTGCCCGGCAAATAGGTAAACCTTAATATATTGATTGGAGTGATTGATTTTATACCCCTGAGTGGGATGGTCATTTGGCTTTTGTTTTTTTGGAGAAGTTGAGGCCCAGAATGGCAATTGTAGTTGTACCGATCGAGCCGTGTAGAGGTGGTGCTGGCGAAATTTTCGAAAATTTTAAAGAGTCCGAATTTATTTTGATGATAATTCAATAATAAAATAATTAAGTTCAGATCATTCTTCTTTGTGTATAATTTCGAGGACGAAATTCTTTAAAGGGAGGAAGAATGTAACGTCCCAGATTTTTCGGCCATTTAAATTAGAATATATAAATATGTTTTATACATTATTTTGGAATTTTAATTTAATTTTTATATCGAATTTATTTATTTAAAATATAGTTCGTGAATATCGGTACGAGTTTAGAATGTTCAACATAAATTCTGCTATATATACATATACACGGATAAGGCCCGTGCTCCGCACACCACTAAATTCTCATATTTACCAGTTGAAAATATTATTTCGAAAACTGAAGAAATTTTATATAGATTCGAATATCGGTGGACCAAAGGGCGGACGGTGACGGTGTGAAAATTTAACGTTAATGTGAAAAGCGGTAGATTAAAATTTAATAACCGTATAAAAACCACATATATAAGAGAAATCAAAGGCTAAAACAATTCATTTTAAACTTCAATTACAGCATGCCCTTGTCCTTTTCAACAACAGTAAAACCAAAATATAAAAATGTTCAAATCGTGTAGTATCTTTTCATACAGCTGGAGAGATGGTGAAACGGGAAATTGCGCTCACATCACCTAGCCTAGTCTAAAACACTGCTTATGGCATCCTTTCGAATTTATTTCCCCATGCCCAACCTTTGAAAACTTCACCCCTCTCTTTATATATGCGCCGCTTCCCTTTTTTTCAGCAAGCAAGGAAAGAAACTAAAATGCTTCTTTACAAAGTAAAGCGGTGAACTTCAATCCAAGAAAAGATTGATTTCTCCAAAATCAAACATCCCTCTTCTTTAAGTTGACAGTTGCACAGTAGCTGACCATTTCCCCCTACACGTCCTATATTGAAATGACAACACATAATACCACACCCATGCCTGAATTTAATGCACAGCTTAACCCTACCCCGTGGCCTACCGCATGAGTTAGCCTGTCATACATAAATGAAAGGAGCATGACTAAACAAAGCTAAAACGTGGGTATCTCACCCTACTACGTACCACCTGAAGCGACGCTGTTCTCACCCATACATTTGTTCATCAATAAATATATATAAAGCTTTCTTTTCTTCCTTTTGATGCGTTTCCTTTCTCACTAAAGAATCGTGAAACATAAAAACAATCTAAAAATATTTATAAATACACAAAGTAGCCTTGATTGAACTGCTAGAAACCCTGCAAAACAAAGCGTAGCCAACCCTCTTCTTCAAGTAGCAAGGCGTTGCTACAACTGGACCCTGTGATGGTGACAGTAGGTGACGCGAGGTGGACTGGTGATCGGGAGGGGTGGTGATGGCTGGGTGCTGGGATGAAGTGCTTACTGGTGGGTTGCATTAGGTACCGATGATGAAGATGACAGTGTCCGTGTGAGTAGCTTTTGCCGGAGTCAGGAATTGGCTCGTATAACGGTGGTGCGGAATGGCGTGAGGGTGCATAGGAGGGAACGGGTGAAGGTTTCGCACATGATTGCGATGATGATTTTATTCATGAATTTCTGAAAGCAAGAGATGCGGTTTTGCGCATAGGAATAAGGGTGTGTCATAATTTATAAAGGGAGCAGAGTGTTTAGTTTTGGGATGGAAAAACAGTAGCAGGAAGTGAGGAGCTGTGCACTGGAACATGATGCATGATACGGTGTGGAACTGAAATGGAGAGAAGTAAATGGCGTGCAAGGATTTACTATATGGAGAGATGAACAGAAGTGGCAAACAAGAGCAGAACGTTGGCTAGCAAGTGCTGTCCTCATGGGAGAACATGCGTGAGTTTTGAAGGATGTTCCATTTTCTGGAAATGTAATGAATAAGCAGGAGTTGATTTTCAAAAGGAGTGAAACAGGCAGAGGAGTAAATAAAAGATGGGATGAGAAGACCAACGTATGCTAGTTTTGGAACTAGACGTGTTGAACTAAGTAAAGGCGTACACGATAGAATGATATACAAGCAGCAGACGGCTTCATTCCTTGGAGATGGATGGGTGCATGGACATTGGTTACAGGGAAGTTAAGATGAGGTGGTCTGTAAAGCAGATGTAGTCTATTTAGGAAGTAAGAAAAAATAAATATACAAGGAAAATAAGGTGTGTGAGTATGCATGGCTCGGCAGACGTTGATGGAATGAGTGCATGAGATTTGCAGGAGCTGCCAACGGTTTAAAGGGAAGAAAACAGGTGTTTGTATGGAATAAGGAAGCTTTATATGGTGAGTGGAAACAATGGTAAAGCATTGTGTGAGGTAGTGACAACAGTAAGGTTGGGTTACAGTTTAAAACAAGCAAAAGGGGATCTGAAGTAACCAAATAGCAGTCGAAAGTAAAAAAAGGCAGGAGAGGAGAACATTAATGTAGTAATTGGCAGGATGGACTGGCGACAGT
Organism: Allium sativum; assembly: GCA_030737875.1. Lineage (NCBI taxonomy): Eukaryota > Viridiplantae > Streptophyta > Magnoliopsida > Asparagales > Amaryllidaceae > Allium > Allium sativum. Next base: position 377,563,700 of record CM060922.1, read on the forward strand.
GAATTGGGTTTGGAGCAGACGGTGGCTTCTTTGAGGAAATGGCGATTTTAATGAATTAGCGAAGACAAAATCAAAGCAAACAAGGAGCATCGACGGACGCATGATTTTGGATGGGATGGACGGAGCAAATGCAGCTGGAAGAGTGTAAACGAACCATTATGATGACAAATGGAAACTCAAGGTGAGTTCATGTGACGGCCCGCCCCGCACCAGCCGACATTTCTCATGAAAGTGCGTTGTGCCGATGTCCAACCGCACGGGACGGTCACCAGAGAAAGGAAAAAGAAGAGAACTTACTAGTGAACTAACAAAGAACCTATAGAATGTCTCACAGCGCATGGAATAAAATATAATAGTAACATACTTGACATAAAACAGGCGAAACAGTGCATAAGCTGAAAATTAAAACCTTCATCGTCATAGCAGCGGAATTCCGAAATACAGCTTATGATCCAACATCATTATTACAACTTTAAAACAGTCTCTAAAGCAAAAGAAAGTAAAAGAAGGAGGTACACTACTAATGCCCAAGCAGTGACCTTCAACAACACAGGAAGGATATCTATATATCATACGTGGGAGCCTCCTGCTCATCTCCGGTATAGCTACTCGTGCATACCACCTAACCTGTCTCTAGTCTGCTCGTTTAGGAGCACTCAGAGTAATAAGAAGAGACATAAAACTCTGGGTTAGACAAAAGTCTGGTATGAGCGATAAGCAACAAACGGAACAATAACAGGTATAATCCAATCATACCTGAACCTGGACCTACAACCAAAGAGTTAGCACTACACACCGTACAATACTCTAAGGTGCCACTAGCATATGGTGTAAAGATACAGAGGAGAGGGTGTGCATGTCATAGTGATGGCAAACGATCAAGCATAGCAACCATCCTCACATCTCTCACTTAGTGCGTAAAGCATACGATATCCACTATTTGGTCACTTAATCCTTTGGGCCCTGACGGAGTCCAACCCCGAGCAACTATCACTACAAGCCCAATATTCGTCTCTCAGTGGTGAACCAAAGTTATGAATACCGACAACCCCTTTGCACACGTCCCGCAGCAAAGTCCAACCATGAAGTTAAGTCGTTGGTTCCCAACTGGATCCTGAGTTCTACTTCCCATTTGGACTACCTTTGCATCTCGGGTTCTAGTTGTCTCTGGATCGGTTCGGTCTTCTCTCTTCACTTTGCTTCGGATCGGTTTGTCCATGTCAACTCCTCTGGTTCGGATCGTGGGCACCCATTGGGTTCGGGTCGGATCGTGGTGCTCACCCTCCATCGGATCAGTTCGTTCTTCCTCCGTCGGATCGGGTCGTGGCACATGACCGGCTCGTGGCTCCTCCTCTCAACCGGATCGGTTCCGATGAGTACACAGGTTTGGAGGCGGGTCGGATCGTGACTTCGTGGAGCACTCCAGGATAACGGGTCGGGTCGGAGTTGCATGGTGCTCCACGGTTCGTATTGTGCTCCCCTTCTCCGATCCGGTCCGGTTCGGCTAATTTCATGCACTTCTTTCCAGTGACTGTTTTACGCCACATGACGGCGTTTTCGACCATCCTAACTATTCTAAACAACCACAAAGCATATCATACAGCCATAGCAACATGTATAAACATCCACAAACAGCAAAACAACAATATGATATGTCAAAACGGATCAGACATACCTAAAAACCCTTATTTTCCCCTTAAGCATATTTAACAACAACTAATGATAAGATTAGTCAAACTTAACCAAATCAACCCAAATTTCTATCAGGCCCTGAAATAATATTTTAGAATTTTACAAATTTTTCCAGATTTTTATGATGCAAAATTTCGCTAATTATCACTAATCACTCCTTAATCCCCTAAATTCTGGGATTAGCAAAATCAGTCCAAATTAACCCAAATTCATATCAGAGACGTAAAATAATATTCTGGAATTTTACAAATTTTTCTAAATTTTTCTAAGTTATAATTTCGCTAATCTTTGCTAATTACCCTAATTAGCCATAATTAGTGAAAAACAATGCAAATCACTCACCTTTGCCAAAATTAAAATATAGATCTGAAATATCCTCTATTTTGGGTCGAATCTCAATGCTTAGTAGCAGCCCCAACTCTGATTTGATGCTATCTTGGCTTGGTTTGGTGTTGATTAGCTTAATCCTTGATAAGAAAGTGATTTATAGGTGTTTTGAAGAGATTTAGAAAGTGGAGGCCATGGCTAGGGTTCAAAGGAGGTTAGTGGCGGCTGAAAAATGCTGAAAAAGAATGTTTTCTAAACCTAACAGCCCTCATATACTCCTAATCCCGAAATCCCCCAATGGGCCTAACTACTAATCACCCGGTTAAGCCCAATTAAGTTGTTTTTCACCCTCTAAACTTTAATTCAGCCATATCTCCCAAACGGTAAATCCGTTTGACTAATGTGACTACTCTACGGAAAGGTAAACCATCAAATGGATCTAACGAAAGTGGTTTCAGGTCAAAACTCCTTACCAATCAAAAGTTATGAACAAAACAAGATCAGCTAGGGGCAAAATGGTCATTTAAAAATCGACAAAAATCATGAACAGGGAAATGACCCCACTAGTCATTCCCCAAAAGTACATGACCATACGACTTGCCAGGAAAAATAAAATAAATATTCTATGATCCTCTGATGCATAGAATGCGGGTCGTTACACTCCCCCTTAAGAAATTTCGTCCCCGAAATTCCTTAACCGAAACATACAAAGAATTCTGCATGCCTATCAATCTTTTTCAAACAATAAAACATACGAAACAACACAACAAGCCTATCCTAGCATGCGGTTTACTAACAAGGGAAGAACTATCACTACCAAAACCTTACCAAGCAAAGACAACTAGATAATTCTTCCTTATGTCCTCCTCTGTTTCCCAAGTGCAGCCTTTCTCATCATCAACCCATTGAACTTTGACTAGTTTCACTGCCTTCCTTCGAAGCTGCTTCGTATCGTTCCCAACAATACGCATAGGCTTGCGGTTCCCAACCGCCTCGGGTTCAACCTCGATATCGTCCAACTGATCTGGTGAAATAGCCACATTAGGGTCTTGCACAAACTTCCTTAACTGGGAAACATGAAATACGTTGTGAACTCCCGTCGTCTTGTCCAGTAACTCAACTTTATATACCAAATTCCCATCTTGCTCGAGAACTGAAAATGGACCAACAAACCTTGGTGCTATTTCCCACCAAAACGAATCACATTCATCAACGGAGGGACCTTGACGAACACCAAGTCGTTAACGAAGAATTCCAAATCTCTTCATCTCTTATCGACATAAGTTTTCTGCCTATCTTAGGTAGTCGTCATTCTTTGTTGGATAATCTTGATCTTGCCTGAAGTCCGTCTTATTATTTCTGGTCTAAGCTCAAATTTCTCACCATTCTCCAACTAACATGATGGTGCCTTGCAGGGTCTTCCGTACAAAGTTTCAATTGGAACCATACCAATACTGGGCTAATAACTATAACTCAACCAGATACAAATGGCTATCCCATGACCCTCCAAAATCCAATATATAAGTTCTTAAAAGATCCTCGAGTATACGATTCACTCAAATACCATCATGACCTGACCTAGTCCTTGGTAAACCATCAATATAATCCATTGAGACTTTTTCCCATTTCCATTTAAGAATTTCTAATGGTTGTAACAACCCACTAGGCTTCTTTTGCTCAGCTTTAACTAACTGGCAATTCATGCATTTGGACATAAACTTCCCAACGTCCTTATTTATCCTTTCCCAGTGGTTGGTCTGATCCATGTCTCAATACATTTTTTTTACCACCGGGATGTATAGTCAGTTTTGAGTGATGATATGCTCTAAGCACTTCATCTCTTAGTCCGTCTATGTTGGGTACAACTAGTCTCCCATTCTTTCGAAGCCATCCTTCTCGATCAAATCCTTGCTTGATCATTCTCTTTCCATCAATACCCATCTCTACCCTAGAGATGATTTCCAATAGGTTAGGATTGTCCTTTTAACTGGAACCAATCCACTCAATCAAAATCGATCTAATCATCAAGCTTACTAGCGTTTCTGAATCCAATTCACTCTTAGGTCTGAAATCATATCCTGTGATATACTCTAGTTGCTTCCAACCCAGAAACATAACCTCTAGACTGGCATGCCTCCTACTCAATGCAACTGTTACCGCACCTAAATCCTTTACTATGTCCACTCTGCCCCCATGAAGTCATGACAACTTCACTGCACTGGCTCATAGCCTTGCTACGATCACTCTGCCCCTTGGAGTAATGACTACCCCACTGCACTGATACGTAGCCTAATGTCTGCCTATACTACCATCCCTTTGTTCCCCATTGCTAGAACCCTACAAGTGATTGTCTACTCAAGAGAAGAAAGATATGGACAAACATAGCAACCATAACATCCATCAAACAAGTCCTACCTATCACCTGCTAAAGCCATGAGCACGTCGACACCTACATGACTGGTCTAACCAATCCCAATATGTTGATTCTTGTATGTCTGGTCCAACTAACATCAAGAACTAATGGAAGCCCAACCTCCAAACGGACCACCGTATGTCCAACGTACGTTTTATCCTCCAAGGATAACTAGATCACGTCCAACGGATCCAAGGTAACAGGCATCCCCAGATACCCCTGCTTTAAGTCCGCCTAAAATATTTGAGTCCAACCCAAGTCTATCCATTATCTTGCTGCCCTCTCAAGTCCAACTCGAGCCAAATCCAATTCCTTGCAGCCTTCTCGAGTCCAACTCGAGTCAATCTATAACTCAGACCCAGTCTTGAGTATCCATTACCGACAAACTCTAGTCCAACGTGAGTCGTCTCCCTATTCGTTGCATCTCCAAGATCAACGAACACCCATTTACTTTTATGAGTTCAAGTCCAACTTGAATCGTCCTAATCTTCGTTGCATCTTCCATGATCAACGAGCACATCCTATTTCTTCAAAGTTCTACTATCCAAAGAGAACATCAACATAGGGTCCTAAACAATCCATTACTTTGCATCTTTCTCAAGTCCCAGTTGAGCCATCTCATAACCCTATCGAGTCTAACTCGGGGCAGTCTATACCATTGAACAGTCTTATCATGTCACGGATGCCCATCGCTCCTCAAATAAACCAAGATATCATCCAATGAAGAATTGCAACAACTATTTATCTCTCATGCAAACCATCCTAGTCGAACTCAACATTCCCCAAGCACAAGCCCCAAATACCTAAACCAATATCTGACAAGCACCCAAGGAACATCTCCTCCGAATTCGGACAATCCACGTGAGGTGATACTAGCAAAACAATTAAGCACTAGAGCACTCATTTGCCTCCCAGAGACAACTAGAACTTATTACAACGATAACCTCTCAGCTTCCTTAACTCCAGTTACTATCGCCATCACTAGGTAAGTACTTAATACCACCCTATTCCTTTAGAGTAGATCGACTCCCAAAATAATGCTAAACCCAGTAAAGCCCAAAACAAAGCAATCACAAACATACATCCATGACTCGATAAGACCATGTTACGGAAAATCATACTAAGGCTAGTCGAACCACCAACCGGGTTCGTCACTATTAAAGGTCTATCGACTATCTCAGGTTTGTCAAACAATACTCGAACACAAACATCTTAAACAGAAAGCATACCTTTGATAACGACACCTTTTCCCTTCTGCGCCGCAGTTGGAGCATTCGATGAAGAAGGAACAGTGTTGATATCGTACGCTTTCACAATCTGTTCCTCCCTAGGAGGTTGTGGACAATCATCTTTGTGGTGTCCCGCCTGGCCGCAGTTAAAGACTTCCTTTCCCCATGCTTTTCTCGACAATCTCTGGCATAGTAGCCCTTCTTGCCACAACTAAGGCACTCGCCACCATTCTTATTCTTCTTATTCTGACCATCATTGGTCGGGTTCTTCTTCCTCTTGTTCTGATAATTCTTCTTGCCTTCACTACCTGCTTGCAGCTTTGGTTCCTCTGTAGATGCAATAGCAACTTCGGTCTTTGGCATAGGGAAAAGGCTCTCTGACCTTAATGCCTTTCCTACAATAGACTCGAACGTCTCATCGATATGGTTTATAAGTCTTTCCCCCAAGTACCCATCTAAACCAGTTATGAACTTTTCGTTCTTCTTTTCGACTGTATCGATAAGGGACAATCCATATTTCGATAAAGTGTCGAATTCAGCGATATACTCTGAAACTGCTCTACCATTCTTCTTAAGCTCCAAGAACTTCCTGAACAATTCTGATGTATGAGCAGATGGAATAAACTTATCACAAAAGCGAGTCTTAAACTGATTCCAAGTAACTTGATCCTTAGGAGTAGCTGCCTTAATAGCATTCCACCAATTCATAGCTCGTCTTTGTAGTTGACGCGATGCTAGCTTCCTCTTCATTGCGTCTTCGATTCCCAAATCTTCGATGATGCGCTCACAACTATCTAGCCAATCTTGAACTTCTGTAGCCTCCGTTCCGTGGAACGGCTTCCCACCAAGGCTAGTGTAATCCTTGTTTAGCTTGGCAAAATCGACCCTTGGCGCCTGCACTGCTGCACCACCACCATTAGCAGCATTAGGAACGGCTCCCCGAGCATCCCTAAGCATCTCTCTCATGAGGTTAGTAAACATTGTCCTCATCTCAGTAGCATTCCCATTATTGGCTCCTCTACCAGTACCCCTCGTATATCGGCTCATCGTTCAGTCTGTAAAGAGAAAACGATTAACCATCTCCATAGTGGGGCTAGTGCAATGCGACTTCGTTCTTAGCTATACTAATAGTATATATAGCTTTTTAAACCCAAAATAATCACAAATATGTGCTCTCTCATATACGTGTACTACTATCTCTCCATGATAACTTCCCTAGGTTAACTACGCAACCTAGAGCTCTGATACCAAGTGTTACGGCCCACCCTGCACCAGCCGACATTTCCCATGAAAGTGCGTTGTGCCGATGTCCAACCAGCACGGGACAATCTCCAGAGAAAGGGAAAAGAAGAGAACTTACTGGTCAACTAACAAAGAACCTGTAGAATGTCTCACAGCGCATGGAATAAAATATAATAGTAACATACTTGACATAAAACAGGCGAGATAATGCATAAGCTGAAAACTAAAACCATCATCGTCATAGCAGCGGAAATCCAAAATACAGCTTATGATCCAACATCATTATTACAACTTTAAAATTGTCTCTAAAGAAAAAGAAAGTAAAAGAAGGAGGTACACTACTAATGCCCAAGCAGTGACCTTCAACAACAAAGGGAGAATATCTATATATCATACGTGGGAGCCTCCAGCTCGTCTCCGGTACAGCTACTCGTGCATACCACCTAACCTGTCTCTAGTCTGTTCATTTAGAAGCACCCAGGGTAATAAGAAGAGACATAAAACTCTAGGTCAGACAAAAGTTTGGTATGAGCGATAAGCAACAAAACAGAACAATAACAGGTATAATCCAATCATACCTGAACCTGGACCTGCAACCAAAGAGTTAGCACTACACACCGTACAATACTCTAAGGTGCCACTAACATATGGTGTAAAGATACGGGGGAGGGGGTGTGCATGTCATAGTGATGGCAAACGATCAAGCATAGCAACCATCCTCACATCTCTCACTCGGTGCGTAAAGCATACGATATCCACTATTTGGTCACCTAATCCTTTGGGCCCTGATGGAGTCCAACCCCGTACAACTATCACTACAAGCCCACTATTCGTCTGTCAGTGGTGAACCAAAGTTATGAATACCGACAACCCCATTGCACACGTCCCGCAGCAAAGTCCAACCATGAAGTTAACTCGTTGGTTCCCAACTGGATCCTGAGTTCTACTTCCCATTTGGACTACCTTTGCATCTCAGGTTCTATTCATCTCCGGATCGGTTCGGTCCTTCTCTCTTCACTTTGCTTCGGATCGGTTCGTCCATGTCAACTCCTCTGGTTCGGACTGTGGGCACCCATTGGGTTCGGGTCGGATTATAACACCCCGTATTTTCTGTTAATTTTATAGTAACGAATCAAAGAATAATTAATTTCAAATATGAGAGTTAAGGGAAACAGGTTACGCCATTGCATTCGTCTCGGAATTCTGCTTGAGATAGAGTCCGAGTTTGCATAAAACGGACAACATATGAAGGAGATATTGACGAACGAAGTTAGGCAGAAAACCAGAAAGAGAAAAAAATAGAAATGCACTGGTGCACTTGGGAAGTATGCTAGTACAAAAATTGCACTAGCGCACCTGCCAAGTGCGCCCAGGTCGGGCTGAAAGCCTGCACAGCTTTCTGGTGTGTTCTGATCCGTACTGTGACTCATTGCTGAGACCTTTCTGACTCCTTGCTAAGTCATTAGGGCTGAGGTGTCACCCTGTCCTGACTGAATGCTCGTGGTTAACTCTAGGTTCATCTGACGGCTATAATTAAATTGAATTTCTATATAAACAACCCAATGCTCAACCTAAAATCACACAAAAATAATCCTGGAACTATCATGCCGTCAATAGAGAACTTGGAGTAGCCATCACCGCTTTCAATTCAAAGACAAGATAAAAACCTGAATCAAAATCAAATTAAAAGTAATCAAATTCAACGATCTATATCAAAGGCAAGCATACCAACTTCAGAATTCAGAAATCAAGAATTCCTTTTTAGTTTGTAAGTTGGTTATTATGTAGATTTAAACGTTCTTTTAAATGATCATGACATGTTGTAATTCGAATATAGAATGATGCTTATGTATAAGATAAATAAAGTTTGATTCTCATTATCTTAAACTACCATTGCGATATATCATGCCAATATGTTTGTGATGATGAATATACCATATTGTATGTTATTGGAATCTATTATGATTGGGTAATGAACTTATTATGCCAACTGAATGGTGGAACATGTCATGTTATAATTCGGTGGTTACTTGCAAGTTTTTGATCTAAATCACATGCTTACATGTTAGATCAACATTCATGTATATTTAGAATTATGTTAAGTTGAATCTATTTATGTTGTAAGATTGGATTTGTAGCTCTCTTATGTTTTGACACATAAGTTATCATGCTAAGTTGTGGTTCGAATATGTTTATAGTAGCTCTCTTATGTTTAACACACATAACTTATCATGCTAAGTTGTGATTCAAATATGTTTATAGTAGCTCTCTTATGTTTAACATGCATAAGTTATCATGCTAAGTTGTGATTTAAATATGTTTATAGTAGCTTTCTTATGTTTTGACATACATAAGTTAATATGCTAAGTTGTGGTTTAAAATTGTGTTTATATGTTAAACCTCCATGCTAGACCTATATCAAGTTCACATGACAATTAGATCCAACTTAGTCACAAGTTCACCTTTACCCGTTTAATTAAGTTAATGATACTTCTCCAAGTTCCACGTTATAAGTTAAATGTATGCCATTTTATGTTTATTTCATGTCCCTTGTTTATTACCCCTTTTTGTTTATGGGTTTGGGCTAATTTACTAGCCCAACATTTTATGTGATTCATGCGTACGTTCCACGGGGATAACGATGGGAAAATATGAAAATTTCATGGCATAGAATTGTTCATAAAATGGTATATTTGATATACCATTTATTGTGAGCATAATCAAAGGATAATTATGGCATGATTAAATTAAGATTAATTTACATATAGAATTAGACATATATAGAAAATATATGGATTTAGAAAAGACGAATATGCCTAACTCGAGGTTAGACTGAGTTGTGGTGTAAAACTGCCCAGAACCGACTGGCATACCCAGTGACCACAACAAGACCTGTCTAATGTGGGTGGATAGTGCATCAAGCCCAAAAAGAACCCGAGGTTAGACTTAGTTGTGGTGTAAAACTTCCCGGAACCGACCGGCATATCCAGTGACCACAACAAGACCTGTCTAATGTGAGTGGTTAGTGCTTTAATGAATAAATTAAAGCTAAGTCAAGATTGGTAGGGTTAAGCCAATTAGGGATACACTTAACCGATTCAACATGTTAACTAAACAAATGGGTGGGGTTAGGTAAACTTGGATACTTAACCAAATAAGCATGTTGATTAGAAAACCCTAGTAACGGGGACCCATTTCAGCAGTAACCCACATAGATGTATCATGGTACCCTGAACTAGGCAGGGTGGGGCACGATTACTGGGCTGATTATAAGCGGTCAAAACGTCGGCGGTTGGTGCGTCAGTGTAGGTTCCGAAGGAGTACGGGCATGCACGTACTCCGGAGTGGAAAAAGCAGGCATTGGGCATCAATAGTATACACTGTGCATCTTGAATCGTGTCGGGTTGCCACCAGAGGGACTGATACACCCCATGGTGGGACCAGCATAGGTATCTACAGTCAAGCGGGGACGAAGGACATAGGATATGGATGCATGCGAGTAGGAGCCAATCATTAAGGGGATCGTTCGTTATGAGCACGTTGCCTGGTCAAACCAATGGTTAGTAGGTGCAGAGACAATAGTAATGGGTGCGATCACATGTTCATTTTATCTTATATTAGGGTATTGTCCTATGTTCTGTTATTACTGTCATGATCCCTTTCCTTGTTTAAATACTAGTAATCACTGAACTTACCAGACTTATTGTCTGACCCGTTTCCTTTCATCCTCTTTTCTTCCGTTCCTTCTCCCCCAGGTCCGCAGGGAGGGAGTACTCCAGCTTAGTCAGACTCTTTGCAAGCTTCAAGAAAGTAGATGTATGATTGGGAGTCTCTCACCTTGGCTATGGCTTTTGGACACTACACTTGGGGATTTATGTTGTTTTATTTATGGTTTATGCTTCTTTATTAAATAATCAAGACAGAAATTATGGTGTAATGTTTTGGAAGTTATTTTGAGACAATTTGTTGTAATGCTTTCGTATTGAACAATGTATGCAATAAATATTTGAATTTCGCTGCTTATATTTATCTGTCTTGTAAATTTTTCTGTGTCTTGTGCCTATAACCCTCCACCAAAGTTAAGGCATTCCCTTTGTGAGTGACCTTAATGGAGGTGGGGTGTTTCACTTGGTATCAGACCAAAGGTTTACCAGATCAGATAAAAGTTTTTGAAAACTATTTTCAAAAAGAAATATAAAGAAGCATTTTACAAGAAAAAGTGTTGATTTAAATTTAAAAAGGCATAATCCCCAAAGCCATATGCACTATCTTTCTATCCTTCATTTTGAATCTTTTCTTTTTTGTTTCAGCATGTCTAGGAATCTTAACCTTCCAAAGGGTGTACTGATACCTAACTGGTTCAAGAGGTACTAAGAGGCTAGGGCCAACGACGTAGGCCTAGCGGATATTCCTCCTCCTCCAGCTGCAGTGGTTCCTCCTCCTCCTCGTGCAAATGCTTTCTCAAAGATTTGTAGAGACTTTAGGTCCATGGGTGGAACGGATTTCAAGGGAACTGAATCATTCGTAGAAGCAAGGAACTGGCTCAAAGAAAATGAGGATCTGTTCATTATCTTCGAGGTGGACGATAGACAGAAGATACAGTTGGCTGTATGGCTGCTCAAAGATGAAGCTTCCTATTGGTGGGAAGTCACTAACACTGAAAGACCAGTTGAAACATGGATGGATTTCAGAATGAGGTTTGAGATGAAATTTATGTGGCATTCCTGGACATCTGGTCAAAGACTGCAAGAAGAAGAAAAGGAAGATGGGTGGCTGTTTCCACTGTGGTGAGACAGGACACATGGCTAAGGGCTGCCCATGGAAGCAAGGACAGAGAGCTGGACCTTCTACTGGAGGACAAGTTCATGCTCTCACGGCACCTCCACAAGAACAAGGTAGAAATATTTCTGTTGGAAGTTTAGTCTATCTTTTTGATCATCCTGTTCGTACACTATTTGATTCTGGCGCATCGCACTTTTTTATATCTACTGCTTTAGTGGAATCTCTGCACCTAGACACCAGTATAGTAGAGGATCCCTTGGTTGTTTCAAATCCAAGTGGGGGCTCAGCTTATTTTTCAATGGTTTGTTTGGATTTGAAAATATCTATACTAAGCGTTGGGTTTAGATGTAATGCCTTTGTTTTGGGCTTCACGGGCTATGGGTTGATTCTAGGCATGGACTAGCTATCCCGTAATGGGACCGTCCTCGATTGTGAAAAGAGAGTGGTTAGACTCATGACTCGCCTCGATAACACTCTCGAAATTTCTTGTAATCCCATGAACTATGTTATGCTTAGTTATCTAGAATCTCTTGATGCATCTGTTGACAACTTGCAGTCTGTAAGGGTAGTCCGTGAATACTCGAATGTGTTTGAAGAGGTAAAGGGCTTACCTCCTAAGTGGGAGATAGACTTCCGCATATACCTCGTTGACAACACAAAACTCATTGCTTTACCCGTTAGACACATGGCTCCAAGGGAGAGAAAAGAACACAGCAAGCAAGTTAAAGAATTGCTTGAGAAGGGGTTTATAAGGCGGAGTATTTCTGAATGGGGTGCTCCATAGTGTTCGCAACTAAAGCGGACGGTTCGCTTCGCCTGTGCGTTGATTATAGGGAGCTAAACAAGCTTACCAAGAAGAATAGGCACTCACTCCCGAGAATAGATGATTTTTTCGATCAGCTTGTGGGTGCATCGGTTTTCTCCCAATTAGATTTAGCTACCGGGTTTCATCAGCTAAGAGTGGCTAAAGACAGCATTGATAAGACCGCGTTCAGAACTCCAGATGGTCTCTTCGAGTGGCTTGTCATGCCTTTTGGCTTGACAAATGCACCCACTTACTTCGTTGATTTAATGAGCAGGGTGTTCCGAGAGTTCCTCAATAAATTTGTGGTGATCTTCGCTGACGATATTTTGATCTTCTCAAAGAATGAGGAAGATCATGCTCAGCATCTAAAGGAAATCATGGATACTCTCCGTGCACATCAGTTGAAAGCTAAATTCTCCAATTGCCATTTCTGGAGAGAAGAAGTTAGGTTCCTTGGACATGTGGTGTCCAAAGAGGGGATAGATGTGGACCCGCGAAAGTAGTTGCTATGCAAGATTGGAAGGTTCCTCGAAACGCAACCGAAGTCCGAAGCTTTCTCGGGCTGGCGGGCTATTATCGAAAGTCCATTAAGGACTTTGCAAAGATCTCACTCCGCTGCTAAGATTGAAAAAGAAGAACTTGGCTTTTGCTTGGGATCTGGATTGCGACATTGCTTTCCAACGTTTAAAAAGGGCTCTGACAACAGCCTTGGTTCTGACATTGCCGGATGGGAATAAGATGTTTACAGTATACACAGACGCACGCGGAACGGGACTAGCCGCTGTTCTGATGCAAGAAGGGAAGGCAGTGGCTTATGGTGGAAGGCAGTTGAAAATACATGAGAAAAACTACCCAACTCATGACCTAGAGTTGGCAGCCATCTTTTTACATTAAGTCTTGGCACCATTATCTCCTAGGTGAGAAATTTGAATTGTATACTGACCATAAATCATTAAAATACCTTTTTTCTCAGAAAGATCTTAATTTGAGGCAGCAAAGGTGGATGGAATTTCTCGCCTCATTTGATTTTGAGATTGCTTGTACCCCTTGTAAGGGCAATGTAGTGGCAGACGCCTTGAGTAGAAAGAAACTGACCTTAAGCCCTCTCTTTGTTGAAAGGCAAAGCTTGGAGTTCATAGCAAGCTTTAACTTCAGACCCTCCTCTGACTTTGTACATGGCTTGCTAGCAACGTTAGAAGTGCGGCCAACTCTATTAGACTCAATCGGAGCCGCGCAAAGAGAAGACCCTCAGCTAGCCGATGTGATGGACAAGTTAATTAGGGGTGAGACTTCTAGTCACCTCAATAGATACTCCATTGATGCCAAGGGCTGGTTGAGACGAGATGGAAGACTATGTGCCACAAGCAAGGGGTTTGGTAAAGATGGTTCTAGAAGAGGCACACCATTCCAAGCTGACCATACACCCAGGCGGAGACAAAATGTATAAAGACATCAAAAGAGTTTTCTTTTGGAATGGCATAAAGCAAGACATAGCTGAATTTGTTTCTAAGTGTTTAATATGCCAACAAGTCAAGGCGGAGCAGAAGAAGCCTGGTGGTCTGCTCCATCCTCTAGAGGTCCCACAGTGGAAATGGTATAGCATCTCAATGGACTTTATAGATGGGTTGCTTAGGTCAAGAAGGGGCAATACCAGCATTTGGGTAATAGTGGACAGAGCTTACTAAAAGCGCTCACTTTATACCCGTCAAGAGTAGAAGGATTGCCTCATCCCTAACACCCATATATCTTAAAGAGATAGTTCGACTCCATGGGGTACCCTCCAGCATAGTGAGTGATCGATCCTATCTTCACGAGCGAGTTTTGGAAAAGTTTACAAGAGGCTGTTGGCACACAGTTATGCTTAAGCACGGCCTATCACCCTCAAACCGATGGCCAGACGGAATGAGTCAACAGAGTATTAGAAGTCCTCTTCAGAGTATGCATTCTTGACTTCGGAGGTACATGGGAGGATCATCTACCTTTGGTGGAATTCGCTTACAACAATAGCTACCAAGCCACCACAGGCATGGCGCCTTTCAAAGCCTTATATGGAAGACCGTGCAGGTCACCAACTTACTGGTGGGAGTCCACAGACAAGCTCATACTTGGACCAGACATGATTAGGGAAACTTCAGAGAAAGTAGACTTGATACGAAGAAGAATGAAGACTGCCTAAGATAGACAGAAGTCCTACGCAGACAAAAGAAGAACTGACCTTGAGTTCGAAGTTGGAGACAAGGTGTTCCTTAAAGTATCTCCTTTGAGGAACGTCGTTCGCTTTGGATCCATAGGAAAGTTAGCACCAAGATTTGTAGGGCCGTTCCCTATTATTGAGAAGATTGGGAAGATGGCTTATAGGGTACAGCTGCCCAAAAGATTGGCCGAGGTTCATAATGTCTTTCATGTCTCTCACCTGCGGAAGTGCTTACACGAGTCTGCGGAAGTGGTAGAGCCAAGCATGCTAGAGGAAGTAGAAGTTAAATGAGAAGCAACTGTGAGGAGAGTTCCAACCCGTATCTTGGGAACAGAAGTCCAAAAGCTACGCAACCATGAAGTTAAGCTCATCAAAGTTCAATGGAGCGACGCCGAGGAAGACGCGACTTGGGAAACTGAGGACAGAATATGCGCAGCCTAGCCTTTTCTTTTTGAGGGTACATCCTTGATATCTTTTTCCTTAGTTTTATGCTCGTATCTACCTTTTTAGGTATATCTCCTCGATCATATCCTTTATCCTTAGGTAGAAACCCATTTGGATGAAAACATGTAACTGAAACATGTTATGGTTGATGGTTGCAAGTGGTTGCTCGTGGATGCATATACACACATATTAGGTATTAGATTGGCTCAGTAACTTTCATATTGCATATGCATATATGTATTTGTATATGTATTGAAACTCGATGTGTTATCATATGGACGTTGCATTTGTATGAATTATTGTGCACTCATATATGAAATTTTGAGTAGGAAAAAAATTGCATTCATAATGGACTCATGGCACTGACATAATTTGCATTAAGGAGGTCAACTGAATCAGTAGACCGCCTGATTTTGCATTAGATAAGGACATGTACACACACTATGCATATGATCACGAAGCATTAGAAATATTTTAGTGAATATTAGGCTCACGTCCCTATTTTGAAACTTAATTAGGCTCACATCCGGTCATCACTACTAGAAAAGGTGTAGAGTTGCGACGACAGTTTCCAACAATTTGCGACACCATTCCGACGCCCTGCCTTTTTTAGCGTCGCAACGGCGTCAAAATGATTGGAAAATTTCGTCACTATTTTGCACCTTTTCTAGTTGTGCATAAACTTAATATAAATTAGGTCCCTATTTTCAAAACTTATAAAATAATAATTAAAAAAAATAAAAAAAAATCGTAAATTAGTAATAAAATAAATTATGCATTATACAAAAAATTCAGTTCAAAAAACAACAAAAATAATGTCAGAAAGAAGAAAACAGCAAAAAAACAGAAAAAACTGCAGTTAAATGCATAATATTATGCACCTTTTTTATTTTATTGCATGCATATATGCAATTAACTGTAGTTCTTCCAGCGGATAGATTTAACTTAATATTTCAGTTCATTTTTATTTGCATCCAAATGTGCAAATTTCTCAAAAAAATGCACACATGTGTGCAACATTTTTATACGATAAAAGTAGGGACCTAATTTATATATAAAAAAAAGATTTGAAAATTTTAAACCCGCCCCTTATTTTATTACTTCCGCCTTTTTTATTTTTATTTTAAAAAGTACGTTCCTTCATAAAAAATTCTAAAATATGGAAATAATTTCAGGATTCTACGGAAATAAAAAAAATAGTTGCATACATTTATGCAATTATTACTGATAATTGCATATATGTATGCAACTTTTCCGTAAGCTGTGTTCGGTTTGAAAATTTGAAACTAAACCTGCACAAATGTGTGCAAATATTGGGTATATTTGCACACATGTAAGCATGTTTTTGTATGAATAAAAATCAACGAAGATGTATGTAGTGAAAAATATGCACGGATGTATGCAGGAAAATGATATATGTGCATACTATTATGCATTTAACTGGAAATTTCGTTTTTTTTTTTTCTGTTTTTTTTTTATTTTTGACGCCTTCTTTGATGGTTTTTTATTCTGAATTTTTTAGTGTTTACATGTTTTATTTAAATACGAATTTACGTGATTTTTTTTATATATTTTTTATGACTTTTCAAAAAATAGGGACCTAATTTACAATAAGTTTATGACCGGGTTTTTTTTATATTTTGAAACTTAATAGGGACCTCTAAAAAACGCACCCAATATTTTAAGGACAATAGATGCTTGTGTTTGATGGTTGAGTAGATGGGTGATTGGATGGTAGGATATAAGTTCTTCTCGACTTGAAGACTTCGGAGACGAAATCTTAAAAGGAGGGGAGAATGTAACACCCCGTATTTTCTGTTAACGTTATAGTAACGAATCAAAGAATAATTAATTTCAAATGTGAGAGTTAAGGTAAACGGGATACGCCATTGCGTTTGTCTCGGAATTTTGCTTGAGATAGAGTCTGAGTTTGCGTAAAACGGACACCGTATGAAGGAGATATGGACAAACGAAGTTAGGCAGAAAACCAGAAAGAAAAAAAATAGAAATGCACTAGCGCACTTGGGAAGTGCGCCAATACAAAAATTGCACTGGCGCACCTGCCAAGTGCGCCCAGGTCGGGTTGGGAGCCTGCACTGCTTTCTGGTGTGTTCTGATCCGTACTATGACTCATTGTTGAGTCCTTTCTGACTCCTTGTTGAGTCATTAGGGCTGAGTTGTCACCCTATCCTGATTAAATGGTTGTGGTTAACTCTAGGTTCATCCGACGGCTATAATTAAATTGAAATTCTATATAAACAACCCAATGCTCAACCTAAAATCACACAAAATAATCCTGGAACTATCATGCCGTCAATAGAGAACTTGGAGTAGCCGTCACCGCTTTCAATTCAAAGACAAGATAAAAACCTGAATCAAAATAAAATTAAAAGTAAGCAAATTCAACGATCTACATCAAAGGCGAGCCCAACTTCAGAATTCAGATTTCAAAAATCAAGAATACCTTTTTAGTTTGTATGTTGGTTACTACGTAGATTTAAATGTTCTTTTAAATGAATCATGACATGTTGTAATTCGAATATAGAATGATGCTTATGTATAAGATAAATAAAGTTTGATTCTCATTTATCTTAAACTACCATTGCGATTGATCATGCCTATATGTTTGTGATGATGAACATACCATATTGTATGTTATTGGAATCTATTATGATTGGGTAATGAACTTATTGTGCCAACTGAATGGTGGACCATGTCATGTTATAATTTGGTGGTTACTTGCAAGTTTATGATCTAAATCACATGCTTACATGTTAGATCAACATTCATGAATATTTAGAATTATGTTAAGTTGAATCTATTTATGTTGTAAGATTGGATTTGTAGCTCTCTTATGTTTTAACACATAAGTTATCATGCTAAGTTGTGGTTCGAATATGTTTATAGTAGCTCTCTTATGTTTAACACACATAAGTTATCATGCTAAGTTGTGATTCGAATATGTTTATAGTAGCTCTCTTATGTTTAACACACATAAGTTATCATGCTAAGTTGTGATTTAAATATGTTTATAGTAGCTTTCTTATGTTTTGACATACATAAGTTAATATGCTAAGTTGTGGTTTAAAATTGTGTTTATATGTTAAACCTCCATGCTAGACCTATATCAAGTTTACATGACAATTAGATCCAACTTAGTCACAAGTTCACCTTTACCCGTTTAATTAAGTTAATGATACTTCTGTGCCAAGTTACACGTGATAAGTTAAATGTATGCTATTTTATGTTTATTTCATGTCCCTTGTTTATTACCCCTTTTTGTTTATGGGTTTGGGCTAATTTACTAGCCCAACATTTTATGTGATTCATGCGTACGTTCCACGGGGATAACGATGGGAAAATATGAAAATTTCATGGCATAGGTTTGTTCATAAAATGGTATATTTGATATACCATTTATTGTGAGCATAATCAAAGGATAATTATGGCATGATTGAATTAAGATTAATTTACATATAGAATTAGACATATATAGAAAAGATACAGATTTAGAAAAGACGAATATGCCTAACCCGAGGTTAGACTGAGTTGTAGTGTAAAACTGCCCGAAACCGACCGGTAAATCTGGTGACCACAAAAAGACCTATCTAATTTGGGTGGTTAGTGCATCAAGCTCAAAAAAAAACGAGGTTAGACTGAGTTGTGGTGTAAAACTGCCCGGAACCGACCGGCATATCCAGCGACCACAACAAGACATGTCTAATGTGAGTGGTTGGTGCTTTAATGAATAAATTAAAGCTAAGTCAGGATTGGTAGGGTTAAGTCAATTATGGAAACACTTAACCGATTCAACATGTTAACTAAACGGATGTGTGGGGTTAGGTAAACTTGGACACTTAACCAAATAAACATGTTGATTAGAAAACCCTAGTAACAGGGACTCATTTCAATAGTAACCCACATAGATGTATCATGACACTCTGAACTAGGCAGGGTGGGGCACAATTATTGGGCTGATTATAAGCGGTCAAAACATCGGCGGTTGGTGCGTCAGTGTAGGTTCCGAAGGAGTATGGGCGTGCACGTACTCCGGAGTGGAAAAAGCAGGCACTGGGCATCAGTATTATACACCGTGCATGTTGAATCGTGTCGGGCTGCCACCAGAGGGACTGATACACCCCATGGTGGGACCAGCACAGGTATCTACTGTCAAGCGGGGACGAAGGACACAGGATATGAATGCATGCGAGTAGGAGCCGATCATTAAGGGGATCGTTCGTTATGAATACGTGGGGCTGGTTGAACCAATGGTTAGTAGGTGCAGAGACTATAGTAATGGGTGCGATCACATGTTCATCTTATCTTATATTAGGGTATTGTCCTATGTTCTATTATTACTGTCATGATCCCTTTCCTTGTGTAAATACTAATAATCACTGAACTTACCAGAGTTATTGTCTGACCCGTTTCGTTTCGTCCTCTTTTCTTCCGTTCCCCCCTCCCCCCAGGTCCACAGGGAGGGAATTCTCTAGCTTGGGGATTTATGCATTTTTATTTATGGTTTATGCTTCTTTATTTAATAATCAAGACATAAATTATGGTGTAATGTTTTGGAAGTTATTTTGAGACAATTTGCTGTAATGCTTTTGTATTAAACCACGTATGCAATAAATAATTGAATTTCGCTGCTTATATTTATTTGTCTTGTAAATTTTTCGGTGTCTTGTACCTATAACCCTCCACCCAAGTTAAGGCATTCCCTTTATGAGTGACCTTAACGGAGGTGGGGTGTTTCACGGATCATGGTGCTCGCTCTCCATCGGGTCGGTTCGTGCTTCCTCCGTCGGATTGGGTCGTGGCACATGACCAGCTCGTGGCTCCTCCTCTCAAGCGGATCGGTTCAGATGAGTACACAGGTTCGGAGGCGGGTCGGATTGTGACTTCGTGGCGCATTCCAGGAGAACGGGTCGGATCGAAGCTGCATGGTGCTCCACGGCTTAGATCATGCTCCCCTTCTCCGATCTGATCCGGTTCGGCTAATTTCCTGCACTTCTTTCCAACGACTGTGTTACGCCACACGATGGCATTTTTGACCATTCTAACTATTCTAAACAATCACAAAGCATATCATACAGCCATAGCAACATGTATAAACATCCACAAACAGCAAAACAACAATATGATATGTCAAAATGGATCAAACGTACCCAAAAACCCTTATTTTCCCCTTAAGCATGTTTAACAACAACTAATGATAAGATTAGCAAAACTTAACCAAATCAACCCAAATTTCTATCAGAGCCCTAAAATAATATTTTAGAATTTTACAAAAAATTTCCAGATTTTTATGATGCAAAATTTTGCTAATTATCACTAATCACTCCTTAATCCCCTAAATTCTGGGATTAGCAAAATTAATCCAAATTAACCCAAATTCATATCAGAGGCATAAAATAATATTATGGAATTTTACAAATTTTTCTAGATTTTTCTGAGTTATAATTTCGCTAATTAGCCATAATTAGTGAAAAACAATGCAAATCACTCACCTTTGCCACAAATTAAACTATAGATCTGAAATATCCTCTGTTTTGGGTCGAATCCCAATGCTTAGTAGCAGCCCCAACTCTGATTTGATGCTATCTCAGCTTGGTTTGATGTTGATTAGCTTAATCCTTGGTAAGAAAGTGATTTAGAGGTGTTTTGAAGAGATTTAGAAAGTGGAGGTCATGGCTAGGGTTCAAATGAGGTTAGTGGCAGCTGAAAAATGCTGAAAATGAATGTTTTCTAAACTCTAGTAGCCCTCATATACTCCTAATCTCGAAATCCCCCAATGGGCCTAGTTACTAATCACCCGGTTAAGCACAATTAAGTTGTTTTTCACCCTCTAAACCTTGATTCAGCCATATCTCCCAAACGGTAAATCCGTTTGACTAATGTGACCACTCTACGGAAAGTTAAACCATCAAACGGATCTAATGGAAGTGGTTTCAGGTCAAAACTCCTTACCAATCAAAAGTTATGAACGAAACAAGATCAGCTAGGGGCAAAACGGTCATTTAAAAATCGACAAAAATCATGAACATGAAAAATGACCTCACTAGTCGTTCCCCAAAAGTACATGACCATACGACTTACCAGGAAAAATAAAATAAATATTCTATGATCCTCTGATGCATAGAATGCGGGTCCTTACAGTTCAACTCATTTAGTTTATCCCGTTTATATTTTTATAAACCGAGTTTTTAATTTTGTGTGCACTGTTTGCTAATGATTGATGGTTTGATAACTGCTTGAATGGATGCTGGATATTTAAAAATATTCATTGATTAAATTAAATGTTTGCTTAATTTAATCCAATTAAATCGTTATTTTAACGATTAAATTCCAAACGAGGTAACTTACCTTGTTGGTTACGTTTATAATAATATAAACGTATTAAATAAATAATTGAATGTTTGAATAGACTATATAAATTTATCGTTGACTGTTATTAGTTATAATGTTTATTTCTGTATACGGTGATAAACATATTGTCGTATTAAATTTTGATGTAGGGAAGGACAGGTTGGAGGAACCCAACCGGATTCCTCAAATACGTTGTTTATATTCATATTACATCAGTATGATTGAATGGTTGTTTATTATTAATCGTTGAATTAAAATTCAACGTTTGTTGTTAATAACTAGTGGATGATATTGGTTCAGTAATTGGCAACAGTTGACCCAAAAATGTATCATGTTATGAACATTGATTTACGATAAGGTAAATCGATAGAAATAGGGTTATAAGAATTTATTTATAACCAAAACGTGTTTTAAATCTATTTTATATAGAATTGAAAAATGGTTTATTAAGGGAAATAAATAGTTATTTTTATCTAGTAATTATAAATCAATTATATAAAGCAAATGCTTAGGATGATGAGTTATATAAAGCAACGAGTAGAGATTAACCAAATGGTTAATGATTGAATTAATTGTTTTCAAATAAACAATTAAATGTGGTTATTTAATTTAATTAGATTGTAATTAAATTAAATTGAATTATTTAAATTAATTAAAGAAAGGACTAATGTAAGTAGTTAATGGATTGACCTTGTTTTGAAATGATTTAATCAATTGTTTAAACGAGAATTGATTATTAGAAACAAGTATTGAATTTATAAATATTATTAAAGTTAACTGACTATTTTAAATTAACCTTTAAGGGGAAATTAACTATTTATTAATAGTTAATGGTAAAGTAAAATCTTTAAATGTAAAGGAGTTGAAGTAAATTAATTAACCAAATTAAGGAAATGATTTAAGAACCAAAACTCGATTAATAGAGTCAAAAATGGTATTAAGACCTTATTTATAATTGAAAAGGGTTTCATTAAGGTTTACTCATATCTATATGAGTTAGATTTTAGGTTTATTTCTTGAAAGGGATTTTATAAAGGTTTTATATAAGATTTAATATGATTTGAAATCAAACGAAAGCTAAGGTGGATCGAATTGATGATTTAAGTAAAGATCGACGATAATATCTAAAGGTAAGCAGTTTAGATATGAAATGGATTTATTTAAAACCAAACAAAGGTAAGTGGTTATAAAATGGATCCTAAATTTAATAGAAGTGTTGGGATCATTATATACTGTGATAAAATTTCGTTAATAAACTTCTAATTGTTCTAAAGATAAGATTGATGTCGTCTCAAGGTCTGAGAGGTAAATAAAATACCCCAACTTGTAATGACTTCATGATGATCCAAGTATAATATTAGTTTAGAAACAAGGGTAGTTGAGAGATTAATGTTAGCGTTTCCAAGAAGGGTATTTTAAACCATAATTCAAAGAATCATAAGCTGAACAAATAAATTTGGAAATAAGAAGTGAAAGGACGGTATTCCAAACGTTGAAAGATTTAGAGATTTAATTAACAACTGTTTTAACTAAAGAGGCCAAGTGATGTTGTATACTGAACCAAAGAACCCATTTTATTTTCTTTGGATGATGATTGTCTATTTTGATAGTTAAATCACCGATTATCAAAATCAGGCCAAGTCGATTGTTGGTACAGAAAGACCGGGATCAAAATTATATTCGAAAACCGTTCTGACCAGCAAATACGTAAACGTTGAAGATATTCAGAAGCCGATTGAGATGGAGAAATTGAAGACTGTGGATCTTCATAAGCGGAAGTGTTACTGTCGATTATTCTCTGGATTGCAACCAGAGGGTATTCTGACGTGATTTGGTCGTGATAGGGACTTTGCGGATTGCAAGGACTTCTCTCTACTGATCCATATGGTAATTCAAGGATGTGGTAGGAGGGTACCTTCGGTTCATCCTGTTCCTGGATGACTTGTATAGACGAGTGTCTGATAGAGTATTTCCAGATGGTCACGTACTGTGATTTCTTTAAACGTGCCCCGTGTATTTTTGAGGTCGTCAACCAGTTATTTGACGGATCTGACGATGTGACATTCAATGTGAATGGTGGTCGGATGTGCTAAAGATAAACGTAGCCTCAAACCTCATCAACCGGGAAAAGACAGAAATCAGGCAGGCAACATGGCTAGGTAGGTCATACCCAAGTAGGGTGTATTATCACCATCCAGAGAAATTCCTTTTAATCTTCTTAATCTATATTTCGCTGCTGCAGCTTTCGGTAATGGATACTGATCCCAACCGTGGGTGGTAATATATTTGATACACTCAAGCTAAATGAGTGGTCGGTCATGTGTGGTCGGGTTGCAAGGCGTTCTTGTTGAACCCCGGTGTATCATCTCTAGAGTACATTTATCAGAAGGTGAACCCATACCTTGTCTGTTGGAATCCAATCTCCAATAAGCGCCCCGCGATTTGCGATTATAGACTATATATGTAGAGCGTGAGATGCAAGCTTTTACTATTTGGTTATTTATTTGATAGACACTATTACAATATCACTGGATTTGATATCAAAGCTAGTTTGGGTTATAGTAAGGTAAAAACTATCCGTGTTTATGTGTGGGCTGGTCTTACTATTATCTTTTTCCTTCAAAAGGATTTTTGACTTTAAATCAGTATGGATGTTAAATAAACTTAGTGAGTTTTTCTCATGCTGGTTCTCCAGACTGGTCCGTGGCATTTGTAATGTCTCGGGTCAGCCCGAGTACAGGTTCAGGTTATCAGCGTGGTGAAGTTCAGAGATTAGCTGGAGGAGTCCAGATGTATTAACATTTATTCCATTGTATATTATGTTAGGACAAGATATCATAACTGTCCAGATTGTCTGTTGTACTCTGATGTAAGTACATTTATTCAAGTTATTTCCAAAGATTTATTTCCATATCATATTTTGTTCCGCTACGATGTGAAATTCTGATCCTATGTTGTCTTCTTATTCTTCTACTCTAATAGTTCTATCTTATCTTTCTCATCCTCTTATTTCTTTCTATTAATGATCTGTATTTTCGTGCACTTTGAGTTGAATGTGTAGAATATTAGTCAGCTCAAATTGGTATGGATTTACGGGCCATTACAGGGTGTGCAAATGGACAATAAACAACCGTAAATCATTAACAATCAGAAAGCAAATAAAACAGCTAATAAGTCATAAGCAAGGTAAACAACTCAATGAGGCAACAAATCAGGCCGAGGAAACATGGCAACGGACAAGCATCAACCAAGCATCCTAACTAACATTATGGTTGAAAGTATTTGATAAAGTTGAATGGTGAGCTAACACTCACCTGAAATAACGAAGAACGAAAACAGGCGATGGTTTTTACGAAGACTGGTGAGATTGCGGTGACTTCTAAAGGTTTGTGGTTGATGGCACAAGATGCGGTCTTCACGGTGGAGCTTGCGGCGGCTTGTATTTGGAGATGGCAGCACAAATATTTGGTGACAGCGGAACAACGATGATGTGGGTTTTGACAGGGCCGAGGAGCGGCTGCAGGTATATAAAGGAATGTTGGAAAGGAGAAAGTCCCTTTTGAGATTGGCAAGATATTTATATACTATTTTTTTAGAAATAAGATACGCTTCAGATCTTGAGTTGAAATAATATAAGAGCATTCCCAGCAGTGGACTCATTTTGGAGCGTGAATATGCATTTACAACATCGATTCCCCCCACCCTCCCCGTTCCATTAGTCGGTGGCGGGATGCTCTATGTTTTTTTACATAATTTTACCTTAAATGGTTTTTTGAAAACCATTTAGGGCTTAAACGGTTTTCAGAAAACCGTTTAACCCATAAAGGGTTTTCAGAAAATCATTTTTTAATATATGTTTTCCCTTCTCCCCATATGTTATTTATAAAATATTGGCGAAAAAAATTAGCCTGTACAATTATCGAGACGTTTTAATGAAAATTAAATTAAAATTAATTTATTTTCAGTGTTAACAGATATAAAAATAATAAGTTATAACTATATGGTCGTTATCGGATATAAAATTATACGTTATATATATTGAGCCGTTTTGGAATATTAAAATATAATATATATATATATATAAAGTCGTTGCCAAATATTAAAATTTAGTTTTAACTTATAACCGTTGCCGAATAGTAAAATACAGTTCAAATTTATAGTCGTTGCAGAATATTAAAATTTTGTTTGAATTTATAGCCGTTGACGAATATATTTGTATGAAATATTCTTATAGTCGTTGCAAATGTGGATTGAAGAAGATATAAAACCACTTCTGGTGTGCACATTTAGATTCACAATACAAAAATGTCTTATTATGTCTACAACGACGATGTTGTTTACGAATCAGATGTGCAAACCGACGATTCAAATTACTTGAGCCAAAATGGTCCGAAGGATACTGACTCCGATTTTGACGAAGGCGGTGATTTGTTTGGGCGTACAAAATATCTTCAGTTTTCTTCGGATAACATAACCGATAACGATGAGTTAGAGATTATGATGAAAGTTGTTGTCATTCAACAAATAAAGATTAACCAACAATTCCTAATGGAAGGATCGTCTAGCGGTACTCGAGGAGGAAGTATGTACGGTCGTGTAGACATACGGAAGATGTGGGATCATAAAGGAGGTACTGCAGGATTACTTAAAGACTATTTCAACACCCCTTGTACGTATGGTCCTGATGACTTTCGACGCCGTTTTCGTATGAGCAAGAATATGTTTATGCACCTTTTCAATGGAGTTGTTGAACATGATAATTATTTTGTTCAAAAACGTAATAGCGCTGGTATCTTAGGACGTTCACCATACCAAAAAATTATAGGCGCATTACGTGTAATAGCTTATGGAATAGCTCCAGGTGTGTTTGATGAGGTTGTCTGAATTGGTGAGAGTACTGTTACCTTAAGTCTTGAAAGGTTTTGTGTAGCCATAATTGAATTGTATAGTGAGGAGTATCTACATGCTCCAACGCAAAGCGATGTCAACAAATTGAAAAGGTCAGGAGCCAAAAGAGGATTTCCCGGCATGTTAGGCAGCCTAGACTGTATGCATTAGAAAGGGAAAAACTGTCCCATAGCATGGCACAGTCAATTTAGTGGACAAAACACCAAAGCTATTGATACTTGAAGTTGTTGCTTCACATGATCTATAGTTTTGGCAAGCATTTTTCGGATGTCCTGGTTCAATGAACGATATTAATGTACTTCACCAATCACATTTGTTTAAGAGCCTTACACATGGAAAAGCACCTGCATGTGATTTTAATATTGCAGAAAATATGTATGACATGGGGTATTATTTAGCAGATGACATCTATCCTTCTTGGGGTACTCTTGTCAAAACTATTTCAGCTCTTGAAACAGAAAAAGAAAAATATTATGCTAAAAGGCAAGAGGCAGCGAGAAAAGACATAACGGGTTCTCCAAGCAAGGTTTGCCATTGTTAAAAACCCTGTTAAATTGTTTAAGCCACAGGTTTTGAGCAACATTATGTGTGCTTGTATTATAATGCATAACATGATCACTAAAGAACAAAGAGGAACATTTCCATCTTATTTGGGATATAATCGAGATAACACCACAACTGTTGTTGCTGATAGAAATCCAGCGACTCTTGAGGTATTTCTTAGCCGCATGCATAAAATTAGATCTAGGGAGGTACATAGTAAACTGCAAGATGACCTCGTTGAACATTTATGGCATCTGAAAGGTAATGCTTAGATGTAGTCTATGCATTTGTTGAACTATTGTAACGTTGTAGTACTCGACGATTGTATTATTTTATGTATTTTAAATATATCGCATTTCATTTTTCTATTGTATCTAATATTCAAAATGCACTAGAGGATGACCCAAGCTTTATAACTCCTTACTTGAACTATTGTAACGGTGTAGTACTCCATGATTGTATTATGTTATGTCATTTAAGTATATTCCATTTATATTTTATGTTGTAGCCGATATTCACAATTCAGAAGAGGACAACCCAAAAATTTTAACTTCTTAACTCTTTTTTTCCAGCAAGATGCAGACACTTAGAGCACACTTTTTAATGTGATTGGAGCATGACTTTTAATTCACTGGAGCACGACTTTTAATGTTCATAAACTGGTCATTTCAGTTGAATACGACACATAATATAGCGATGAATTGAAGTTAAACTCTACGGATACATCCAAACTTTCCAAATACACAAACCTAAAGATACATATTGAATACGACACATAATATAACGATATACTACTCAAACTATACAATATGATTGTACCATAACCCGTACACTTCGTGACCGGCGATGTAACACCCCACCTCCGCTAGGGTCACTCACAAAGGGAATGCCCTAGTTTTGGAGGGGTATTATCTAGTAAACAGGCACAGAGAGAACACAAGACAGAACATAGATAAAATAGAGTATATAAAGCAGCGGATATAAACTTTAAAACCAAATCTCATTACTGAAAAATAGATTCAAAACCTCTTACATCAAAATGCCAAGTCATTATTTCATTACATCAAGTTCTAAAGAAGCAAAGTACTAAAAACAACATAAGTAAAATATTATTCCCCAAAAAGTGCATGAGTGCAGCCATAGCATAGCTCAAGACCAAACCGTACATGAGCTGTCAGAAAGCAAGCAAAGTCCAAGCTAAGAGCTAGAGTTTCCTCCCTGAGAACCTGGGGGGGAACGAAAGACAAAGAGGCGAAAGAAAACGGGTCAGTCAAAAAGACTGGTAAGCCCTAGTGACTATCAGCATAGAAACTAGTAAAGTTAACAAGACATGAATAAACTGGAATTAAACATAGGAATGATGATAAGTCTGACATGATAACTAAGCTAACAAGATAACTCAAGTCTAACATTGCGTATTCAAGGTTCGCCATACCAACTATACTGGTATACTAATCCCGCGTCAACTATAAATCATGAAATAATCCCTTGGCCCAATATCGTGAAGTGACCCGATTCGGGGTCCAACGGTATGATCTAATCGATCGGCTCCCTACAAGTCTAGCTCGTCGTGTGTCTGTGTCATACGGCCCTATCACGAATGTAGTCACCTGTGCTAGGTCCACCATAGGGTGTATCAAGCCCTAGGGTGCCAACCACCGACACGAATCAAGAATGCACAGATAATCCTACTGATGCCCAACGCCTGCTTTTTCAACTCCGGACTAAGTGCACGACCCTAGTCCGCCTGAACCTACAATGGCGCACCAACTCAGCCGTCGTTCTGGTCACTTACAATCAGCCCATCAATCGTGCCCCACCCTGCCTAGTCCCAGGGTACCGTGATACATCTAGTGGGTTACTGCTGAAAAGGACCGCGTAACTAGGGTTTCGTTCAGCAGGTTAAGTTATCATTTAAAATCGAGACTTAACCCCATCTACGTGTCATGTCAAATTGACTAAGTGTGTCGTTCTAGTTCAAGACTTAGTCCTACGAATCATGTGTCAGGTTGGTTAAGTGTGTTCAAGCGGTTCATGACTTAACCCTATCAAATCAACGTGTCAAATTGGTTAAGTATATTCAAGTGGTCCATGACTTAACCCTATCCAGTGGCATTAATTTACTTAATGCACCCCTAACCTCTCACATTAGACTTGGTTATGGTTACTAGATGTGCCGGGCGGGTCCGGGCAGTTTTACACCATAACCTAGTCTAACCTCGGGTTTCGAGTGCGATATGACCAACTACTCACATTGGGTCCTATTGTTTGCAGTTACTGGATTCGCCGGGCGGTTCCGGGCAGATTTATACTGCAAACTCAACCCAACCTCGAGTTGGCCACGTTCAAGTTATCTAAGTGTCATGTCCCAAATTCATATTTTCAAGTATAATTTCATGTCAAGTTCATGTTCCTATCCAAGCTCAAGTTATAACGATATTCATGTTTTCAAGTTCATACTAAATTCAGGTTTTCCTAAACTACCCAAATCGCATCCCCAACGCTCGTGAATTCGAATCAAGGCAATAGATGTAACTAGGGAATAACATAACAAGGATGGGTATAAAGTGGCAAAGGTGATTTCAAGGCAAGCATGGTGTAACTTGAGATATGATCATAACATCACTGGCATATGAAATAGGGTGATAAACATAGCAATAAATGACATAAGATGATAATCCTAAACTTGTGACTAGCAATAGTTTCAACATCACAGGCATGTTAAAATAATGATAGGGTTTAGGTTATGACATGAACAGGCCCCTAAATCAAGTTCTTATCGGTATTCCACAAATCAAGGTTCAATATGAACGGTACTAAGTTCAAGGTGAATAGATCTAGGGTGAACAAGAGTAGATCTAAAATAATAGATCAAAAAGGAATAGTCATAGATCAAAGATATACAAGAGTAGGTCTCAAGTTGTTATCAAGTTTATGTTCAACTTTAATTTACACATGTCCATATTAAGTTTAGAGTTTAGATCTAAGAGTAACCGGGGCTTACAGATCGTGGTTTTTGAGAACTATAAATAGAAATTGTCGTAGGATCGTTGTTGAGATGTTGATCTATTCCCTTGAATTGTTGTAGAAACGTTGGCCTTCGATTTGGATCTAGTTTGAATGTTTAAGCTTCAAGTTGGAGGCGGCGGCCATGGTTCAAGAGGAGACTTAGCAGCATAATGGTGTTAGAAAGATTTGTTGTGGATTAGCCTAGGTCTTAGGGTGTTTTTATAGTTGCAAAAACTAGTTTAGGCCATAGGATAAACCTTAGAATCGATCTGAACCGCCAAAAATCGACACAGGCCCTCAAACAAGCCAACAGGTTCAAGCAGGAGCAACCAGGCCCAAACCAGGTTCGGGGACCAGGTTGACACCCAAGTCGACTGCGCAGTCAACCTGGTCCTGGGGGTGCCGACTGCCCAACCGACTCCCCAGTCGACCTGGGGTGCTGGGCGGGAAATTTCCCGCCCAGTCTGTCAGGGTTTTGAAATTCGAATTTGAACTCGAATTCGAACTGTTTTGAACTCTGAAAATTTCTGAAACTTTGGGGAGCCATAACTTGGTCATACGGACTCCGATTTTCGAAAACACGGACTCGATTTCATGCAGAATTCCGAGACGAACGCAATGGCGCAACCCGTTTCCCTTGGTTCTTTTTTTAAAATTTAATTCTGCCTAGATTTATGGTTATAACACGTTATCAAAATACGGGTTGTTACAGGTGAAGTTTGAATGGTACTTGAAAAGATAGAGTAAGTCGTACATCGATCGTTTCTCTTAAAAAACATCATCCTTTTTTACCTCATCAATTACTTTGAGGTAATTCATACAATCAGTAGTAAATAAGCAGAATGCACTTTTGGTGGCTAAGTTGGTCCTCTGTATTCTACAACCAGTATGATTGTTGTATTTTTCATTGAGGGTTGCCCAAAAATCCTGATCTACCTCTTCTTCCATATGTTTTACATCTGCTTCAATGTACGCCTTTGTAAAAACAACGTAATCTGAAGCAGTCCAGTTTTCGTTTGCCATTTTGAAGTGTGTAGTCAAACAAAAATTCCAATGTTTAATATAGGCACAAAAGTTACATCTTAGGCATAACAACCAAGTAAAGTACAGTAAAGCATCATCCTATTCAGGCACAACTTCCAAATGATATAAACAGCATGCACACTTATACCAATAAAGCATGTCGCAGCTTTCGAGAGAATCATTAAAGTAAAGCATCTTACACCCTTCTAGGAATCATTAATGTAAACTTAAACAACTTTGTTATTTAGTAGGAGCACTCCCAATTCAGGCACAACAACCAGGAGGTAATAACCCATACCAATAAAGCATGTCACACCATTCATGGAAATCATTAAAGTTGATTTGATTAAACAACTTTACAAGGTCAGGGCAATTAAACTTACCCTAGTTTCTACAGTTGATTGGAAAACACATTGGAGAACATTGAATGGCTTATTGTAATGATCAAGTCTACTTGCATCCTTTATCTTCATAAATATGGGGTATGGGTTATAGTTTTCTTCATACTAACAAACAATTCCAATTCTAAACAAACAACAAGGCTGATTCCAACGACAACAATTTCTCTGACTATACCGATGATAACATTGATAATTTTACTAGTTTATTATATCATGCTGAAGGCCCGTCAATGATTTCACCCCCTTTCCTAACTCCCCAACAAAGTCATTATCTCCACCACTTAAACCTCGCTCAGCAGTACGGTAACTTGTACAGCCAACTTCCTCAAACCAACAACTACTTTGGGTCACAATCCAGTGATCCTAATCAAAACGTACACCAAGAGGTGGCTTCTCCAACCCTAGTACCTGACAAAGGAAAAAACCAAGGCCAAATGGTCTTACACCAAACGAAAAACAAAAGAAACTCACGTTCAAAGTGGCATGGAAAAAACTGTTGCTACTGGTAAAATATGGAAAGCAGCTGAGTATAAAGTGATAGCTAGTGCATGGGTAAATGCGTATGTCATTCCAGAAGGCCGTTCTGGTGGTAAGTTTTTCTACCTCCGAGTTAATGATTTGTACAATGGAGATCCTGAATGCGTAACACGAAGATCAATTGAGAGCACAAAGACTGCATGGTATAATTTGAATACTATGTGTACCAAGTACAAAGGGATAAAATCATTAAGAGGGGATTCACTTAGAAGCGGCCAAACATTCGTAGATTTAAAGGAGGATTACGATACCATCTATCATGACACTTGTAAAACTGAATTCATTGCTCATGAAGCATTAGAAATTCTTTTTTTGTGTCCACGTTGGGCCAATCTATGCGAAACAAATGTTGTAGATCTTGGAGACACCGAAGGTTCTAACTTAAGAAATGTAGTGTAACAACCCGAAAACCTGGGCCAGTTTAAATTTTTTATTTTGGAAATTTTAGCGAATTTTGATTATTTAAAATGAATAATTTTAAATAATAACGACGAGAAATTTATTTTGAATAGAATTCAAACGAATATATTTATATAGATCGTCGTTAGAATATAAATATTTATTTATATTTATCAAAGGAATTGAAAATGGCGCGGTAGTTCGATAATTCGATTTCAAACTTCAATTGAACATACCGGGTGCAAAATAATCCGGATTTTAGTGAAACCAAAAACAATAGAATCGATTCGTGAATATCTTCCCAACGAATCCGAAAAATTGAAATTTCATAGCGGGAATCAAAAGATATGTCCAGTTGAAATTTCAGAATAGTCGCTATGGAATTTCGGCCCTTAAAAATAGCCATTTTGCAAACGACCTCGGATTTCGACGAAACCACTTTTGTTGGATCCGTGATGTCAAGTTATTACTAGATTCCAAATTTCGTAATTTTTCGAATCAATATGTGAGCGTGGCGAAGGAAAACGCGTTTGACCAGTTTCAGTTGATTTTAATCGACTGAAAAATGGCCATTTTTCCAATGGTCTCAGAATTCGACGAAATTAGTTTTGTTAGGACCGTATCGTCAATACGAAGCTAGAAAATATTTTTTTGGGATTTATAGAGTTCGTACGTGACCCTGGTAAATTGAAATGCGCGTTCAAATTCAATATATAGAGTTATATTTTGATTTTGACGGAAACTGATCGAAACGATCGAATCAGCCTACGTGACATATCCCATTGTGTTCAGAATGGGGGTAATTAGCCTGAGACGATAGTCGTTGGGTCTCATTTCGAGTTCGAACGAAAATCCACCTTTATGGAACAAAAAAAAATTAAATAAATTATATATTACTCCTCCCTCCCTCCTTTCAGAAGAGTTGACCAAATCAAATAAAAAAAGGGAAAGGGGGCAGATCGCGATCGACGATCGCAGGGGGTGCTCGTCGCCGCCGCCACCGCTGATGGCAGGCGCACCACCGCCTCCCTCTCTCATGCACTCTCTTCCTCTTCTTCTCCCCTTCGATTTCAGCCCACCGCGCCGCCTCCCATCGCGCAGCCCCCCCCCCCCAGCCGTCAGTCGCCCCACCGTACCCCCCCTTCTCCCTCCAGTTCGAGAAAGCCGCCCCCCCCCCTTAAACCCTGAGCCACCAAAACCATCGCCTGCTGGAGGAGCCACCACCACCAGCGAGCAAGAAAACCCCCCCTCCGCTCCTCCTTGAAGCAATGTAAGCCCTTTCATTTATTTTGTTTTGTTTAATTAATTTTAGCAATTAAAAATCTGAAACTTTATATTGTAGGAGGATAAAAATATAATCTTTTATATTGTAGAGGTTAAAAATATAATTTTTTATCGTATGTAAAAGTTGAAAATATAATTTTTCATATTATATAGATAATAAAAATGTGATCTTCATACGGTAGGATATAAAAAGACGATATTTTTATGTAGTGAAAGACGACATTTTTAAAGTAGAAAAAGGCGAAATCTTTATATAGAGAATAGCGATGTAAGAATAGAATTTTTATCTATATAGTAGCAATGTAAAAATAGAATTTTTATCCATATAGCGTGATTGTAAAAATAGGATTTTTATATATTGAATAGCGAAGTAAAAATTCGATTTTTATATATTGAATAGCGAAGTAAAAATTCGATTTTTATATATTGAATAGCAAAGTAAAAATTCGATTTTTATATATTGAATAGCAAAGTAAAAATTCGATTTTTATATATTGAATAGCAAAGTAAAAATTCGATTTTTATATATTGAATAGCGAAGTAAAAATTCGATTTTTGTATATGTAGTGGCTACGGACGATGAAAGTGACAAGAGGCAAGAACAGCGAAGATTTCTACCTAAGAAGAGTCGTGGCGTTGGATTAGCTAATCTGTGAGAATTTCTCAACTTCTATTTTATTTTCTAGTTATAAATATATATTAGGATGCAGACGGTGTTTAGTAGCACCCGACACCCGTCGTCCACAGACCATGGACGGCTTGTATGCATGTTTGTTTGATTTTTGATGTGTAGTTGATTGTGTGATGTGATGTGAAATGAAATAAAATATTTATATAGATGAAATAAAATATTTTATAGTGGAAAATATTTTATAGTTAAAAACAGAATTTTTAACGTGTATATGAAATGAAATGAAAATAAACAGATCGGACGATTTGTCTATAACACACATTTGACTGATATTGATTGGGACGATAAATTTTACACATCGCCCAACTGCACAAATAAAATCTGTGTTTGATTGTTTGAAACCCCACACGGGTATTGGGATGATATTTGACGTACACTAATCCCGATTGTTTAGTTGTATGTCGATCGATTGATTGACAGACTGTCATAAGCGTTAGATATTTATATTTGATGCTTATACAGTGTATAATGCACTTTGGATGATGGTTGATTATTCATCGTTTTTATTGTATACATGTGATGTAGAAAATCCATATAATTGACATTATATGGTAATTGATTGGGCTTCATTCCAGATTTGAAAAGAAATATTTGAAATAGAATAATTGAAAAAAAAGAAATATTTGAAATAGAATATTTGAAAATCGAAATATATGAAGTCGCGTTGATAGATTGACGTCATTTTGACGTGAACGATATTTATATCGATTTTATTCAAATTGAAGTGAATATTAAAGTGAATTGAAATTCGAATTTAATTGAATTGATTTGAAATTCGAAATAAACTGAAATGGTTTGAAATTCGAATAGAATTGAAATTGAATTGAAATCGTTTTGAAATGAATTCGAATAGAATTGAAATCGTTTTGAAATGAATTCGAATTGAATTGAAATAGAATTGAAATCGTTTTGAAATGAATTTGAATTAAATTGAAATAGAAGTGAAATCGTTTTGAAATGAATTCGAATTAAATTGAAATAGAAGTGAAATCGTTTTGAAATGAATTCGAATTGAAATTGAATAGAAATGAATTTGAATTGAAATTGAGTTAATTTGAAATTCAAACTGAAATGAAAACGAATTGAAATTGAATTAAAAATCGTTTTGAATTGAAATCGACGAAGTATATATTATATATATATATATAATATAATGGCCTGAATAGAACGCGCCGCGCCGCGGCAGTTCGCGAATTTCGACCATTGACTTCGAATGGATATTACGGGAGATCCGACCGTCGGATTCTCATGAAACCGGAACCGTTGGGTTCGTATCGAAAAGAGCTTTCTAACGAATATTAGAAATTAGAAATCTAACGATTGGATTTGGAATTATGTCCAAATCAAATTTGAAAAAGGTCGCTGTAAGTGCAGTTCGATGGCCGTTGATGGAAATCGATTGTACAGGCCTTGATAAAATTATTAAAAATATCAATAATTTGTGTAAAATCATAAGAAATGATTTAGAAAGAATTGGGATGAAAAATCCATATTTGAAAAGATAAAAATAGATTTTTATCGAAATGAACTAGTTTTGAACTAGAATTATAATTCTATTTATTTTTAAAATAAATAAACTGGATTAGAAATGGTTTTGAAAATAACCAGAATTTCCAATAATTATATTGGAATGGATTTGAATCGAAATTGTCTTTGGATTATTTCGATGTTGGATTTCGTGATGATACAGATATTGTTATGGGAATTTGAAAGATATATATATATCGTTATTTCCAATACGATATTTGTTAGTCGTAGAATTTGATATTGAATATAAGCCGGTATATTTTCTATTTAGAGCCTTGTGTTTAATATCAAATGTGATTTGGGTTTGTCGTGAATGGTGTCTTCATTAACACTGTTCTTGAACCCAGTTGAGAAAAGATTAAATCTTTTTATTTAGATTTAATGAAGTGTACCAATTAAATGATATTTAATTGGAATTGAATTGATATTGATTTTTGGGTTTATCGTGAACAGTGTTTTTAAATAACACTTGTTCTTTAACCCGGTAATTAATGGAATGTGATCTTGGGGTTTATCGTGAACAGTGTTTTTAAATGACACTGATTCTTTAACCCTGTTAAAGATTAAAACTAAGTGGAGTTTTAATGAATCTTTAATTAGATTGAAATGATCGAGAATGGAGTATCACCAGTTTTGCTCCAGTCGATAGTTAAATCTTTAATTAGATTTGAACGTGAAATGGTAATTGAATTTACGGATAACACCGTAGTGTTAGATATGAAGTATTACCAGTTTTACTTCATGGGATGAATAGGTTGGGATTGGGAAATTAAAACAAATGATTACTTCAGTAAAGTTCGTTAATCCCGACTAGTTTGAATTGATATTCAAAAGTAGATTAAAGAATAAATTCAAGGAATTTATCTTGGATAAAATTAATGGGAACCTTTCCCTATGAATGTGAAATTTAGAAACTAACTGTAGGTTGGCTAAGCAGAGTGATTTCCTGGGTATTGATCTGATGTTGGTTTCGGCCTTCGGGGTTAATATTTGGGGGATTATTCTCTTGATTAATTTACGGTTAGTGACTGATAAATTGGAATGAGGCGTATGTTGTGTTTTTGTAACACTTATTTAAAATATACGCGAGTTATTCGGAAAGACCGGGTTTATCCCATTCTGAATAACTGATACGACGATAAGTCGAAGATGAAGACGGTGGTTGAAGACCGGAAGTCTTCACGTCGTTTGGGTGATTACTGATGATCTTGATTGGGCTGTACACCCAAGAAGATGGAAACAGTTGGTGATCGTCCAGGCGTACTTGGAGATCGATAGATATGCGGGGTACTAGGTGCCTCCGGTTTTGTTCAGACCCAGAACGGACTTGTAGTGGACTGTGTGTCTGACATTGGATTTTAGTCTGTGTTATTGATTTCTATTAAATATATATCTGTTTGGCGGCAGAGAATTTATTCTCTTGTTTAACGCCCTTCTCTGAGACGTACGAGCTCAGGGGTTATATACTGATGGATATCAAACGCATAGAGTGAATTGCCTGTGTGGCATGCCTAAG
Organism: Allium sativum; assembly: GCA_030737875.1. Taxonomy (NCBI): domain Eukaryota; kingdom Viridiplantae; phylum Streptophyta; class Magnoliopsida; order Asparagales; family Amaryllidaceae; genus Allium; species Allium sativum. The sequence continues at coordinate 377,601,035 of CM060922.1, forward strand.
TGGCGAATGATCAAGGCTTCTGTTGAAAAGCAAAGTCTTGTGGTTGATGATCGAAGCACGGCCTTCGTGGCGTAGCTTTGTGTAACGTTTACTTCGTGAGTTTCACACCCGGTATGAACCAAAAACGGGAGAGGACATCAGGGAGGGCATGCGTTTCTTTCTAGCTAGGGTGGTGTCAGTGACCTACCAGCCCTGACATTTATATACTTTTCACTTGTGTGGTTGTTGCTGTTGCGAGGCGCCTCGGTTTGATCGGACGATCTGGGTCCGATGGAGTCATTCGTTGGCTCATTTACGCCCCAAAGGGCGGGGAAACGTAGTGTTCAGGCATAATAATCCACATCGGTGGACCGGCCCTGACGATCTAAAGGGTTGATGCGTTCTGATCCTGAGGCTCGGGCTAGAGAGTCTCGAATCGGTTGAGGACTATCTTTTGCCTCGGTTCATAGATGGAAACCCAATTTCCAAATACGTGACTTTGCGATTTTGATTGTATAACCTATATATGGCGACATAGTGGTATGGGGCATTCATACCGCCTATGATTGATACTTATGATTTGAAGTTGTTTTATACACTATACACTTATAATAGTATCAAATGATTTCTTTTAAACGTATCAAGCATTCTTGGCTATTATAAAGTAAAAACCCTATCCCCCGGCTTGCGTTGCATTGTGTGCTAGGACCTGGGTCTTATAATAGCTTCATTTTTCTTTATTTAGCATTGCGCTGTTGTTTATGCACTGGTATTCTTGGGAGGAAACCCGTTCCGTGTTATACGGCGTGGTCCCTTGATTTACCTAACTTTAAAAATAAAGATTAATAACTGTTTTAGTTCTCACACCAGTCCCATGACTGACCTGGAGTTTATTGTTTTAACCTAAACTCTGGGTGCCCTCATTTTGACACGGGCAGCTAGTAGTTTTGGTTTTGCAGATTAATATCCACAGGATCCTGGTTTACAGCTGGAACGATATCCGAAAAGCTTTGTATCCGTATATCTCCTTCTAGTTGTGTATTGTATTATTTTCCGCTGCTATGTATTTAAATGTAATTTAAATCTCTGATATTTCTGTGTAATATTCATTTATACTCTGTATATTCTTGTAATCTGATGTATTGTTGTAATATACAATGAAATGTTCTTCCGTCTGCGTTTTGTTGTGGCTTGTTCTCAAACTATCCGCTCTTTCCTTTACGGGGAAGTTGCGGGTTTTCACATGTAGCTTCTAGGATTTCGGTGGATTCATCCCCGGAAAATTCATTTGAATGTCCTATGGCTACAAATGCAGATGAGAATAACAATAGTCTTGTGACTCCTAATTCAGGAATGTTGTATGGTGGGGTTGAAACAAGGCCAGAAGGAATAAAATCAAGCAAGAGAGCACTACTGAGAAATAAGGAAACAAAAGATTTGGCAGTGTCTAGTGATAGAATAACTTCGTTGTTGAGTGATATATCACTTGCATCTGTCTCCAACAAAGAAGACCGTGAGAAGCGTAAAGATAAGAAGCTGCAGATCATTGAGGTACAACTACAGCAAGATGTCGCTAGAACTACAGCGCTCAACAAAAGAACTAATTATAAAGAAAAACGTGAAGGATGTTTGAAGGAAGAAAAAGAGGAGTATCTAGCAAGAGATATATCTCATTTGACTAGAGAGGCCCTTGAGTATGCTATAGTAAAAAAGCGTAGTATTTTTGTAACGACCGTGGGATTTTCGATCCCGAAAATTGACATGAACACAATGTTGACTAATAAGACATCGAAAACACCGGATCATTAATACAAAGAAGTTAGAGGGTGAGAAATAAAAAGAAAGAAATTTAGAATAGAAGAAGAACGCAACTGAACAAGGTTAGAGTGAACACGAATCTCATAGCGGAACGAATAAAATATATTATATACAAAATCATATTTGTACTTACATATATCATCTGAGTACATCATATAAATATCACAGCAGAAACAACTCCATATATATCCAACACAAAAGCATCCTGCTCCAAGCCCCTTCAGTGATATCTGTAAATTCCTAACTACTTGACTGCTCGTACAAATTTGGGCACCCAAGAGTTTAGGGAAAACAAAACAAAATAAACTTTGGGTCAGTCATGGGACTGGTGTGAGCAAACTCCAATCATTTGGTTTAACTTTGAAAAATCCTTTTGAAAGAAAAAGATAATAGTAAGACCATCCCACACATAGACATGGACATTTTTTACCTTACTATGACCCAAAACATTTTCAAAATCAATATTTTTCTGATATTATAATAGTGTCTAATCACAAGTAAATAAAATCTAGTAGAACGCTTGCATCTCACGCTCCATATATATAATATACAATCAAAACGGCGGGCTCTTATTGGGGATTGGTTTCCAACTATGACAAGGCATGGAACCACCTACCGATAGTGAATCTCTAGAGAGGAATACACTGGGTTCAACAAGAAAGTCTTGCAACCCGGCCACACATGACCAAATGTGAATATGTTTGAAGAGATCAACTTACGTGATCTATCAGATATACTCTGTCAGACATCCGTCCATGCAAGTTATCCTGGGACTGGACAAACCGAAGGCTCTATCCTATAAAAAGAACAGCCTTTCATAACTCCGTCTTCAAATTTCTTCATCATATATGATTCGCAACGCTCATGCCCATACAAAGTGGTTTTCAGATAATAAATCTGATCCCGATTTCTCTGTATTGACAATGGAAAAATGGTCAAAAACTTTGGCCGGTGATTTAACTATCAAAGTAAAACATACAAACAAGCAACGGTAATATTCCCAAATGGAAATCCTACCGATCAATTATCAGTTAGCATTGAGCCACTTTAAATAGATTTATCATTTTATTTCCCAAATTCCCTGCTTCCTGTATTTTCGCAAGTATTTCTCAAAAACTGTTTCACCTCACCTGATCCTTGGAAAATGTTTCCATTTAATTTAAACTACTTATTTCCTATATTAAGAAAATAACTCCTTTTTAACATTGGGGATTAATCCCATATATTTACAACTCTTATTTATTATATATAGAATATATACGTTATTAACACTGGAAAATCATTTCCAATTATCATTTCTTAACTTCTCGTTATCCCAAATCATTTCAATTTCTATACTTAGAAAACATCTCCGATTTAACCAATCTCTCCACTGAACCTTAACCATTCCTCAGCTAATCATGAAATCAATCAAGTTAGGGTACAATTACCTATCAAACCTTGATTGAACATCGCTTTCAGCTTCAAAATAGTCAAGTTCACCATTCAAATCTTCTAACGGTCATTGCTCACGCAACTCTCGGATTCAATTTAAGAGTCCACTTTCTTTACGGAAAACATTGATTATAATTTCATTATAATTCTTGTTTCCGAAATGTTTAATTTCAAAACATAACTTAGATTAACTACTTTAAATAAATAAATAAATAAATAAATAAATAATAAACAGATCTTGATAAAACTGGAAAGTAAATAGTATTTTCCTTAATGCGATATAATCGAATTTCAACTTATAACTCTCCTGCTAATGGTCTATACCCGATTAACATTCCAAACTTCGGAACTGACTTACCGTTTCAGGTTAACACATTCTCTTTTGTATTTATTACTTCTAACATTTGACATTTCCCCTTTGACACTATTCCAGTATTCAAAGCGTTTGCTTTTAAAATCGTTATTCACTTTATAAAGTGAATATTGTTCCTTTACAGAAAACTAGATCGTTATACCAATCAAATCTTGAATTTTATTTATAAATATTATTGCAGGTTCAAATCCTGTTTATCGAGTTATTTTATAAAATTCATATTTATATCTCACTTTATAAATTCCATTTATAAATCAGTTTCTTGTTAATTATACATATATCACGTTTAAACTTCATCTCGCTTACATATTCTATTGTAAATTATTGGTTTTAAGCCAATATTTATTATTTTGTACATCTCCACTTTATATAATATATATTTTCTAAAATAAATTATCTTAATAACATTCGACATTTATCGAATTATAATTGCAAACCTTTATAGTTTTATTTAACCCATATTCACATTTTGAACCTTGAAATATATTCAACAATTCCCCTTTTCCTATTTAAGAAATTCATTTCTTAAAATTTATCATTTCGAACTATTTAATAATAGTCCTTTTGCCTTATTTATAAATACCATTTATAAATCAATTTACTTATTTTTATATAATTTAAACAAGTCATTTCATTCTAGCTAATCGAAATTCCATTTCTATTTTGAAATAGAAATTCCTTTTTAAACCCTCAAATTTCTTTTCTAATATATTCGAATATATTTCATTGTATTTTAATACCGATTATTTCAGGTCGATGTTATTCAAACACCCTAAACACACAATAATCAACCATAAATTATTCATCACATCATATAATGCAATATATGAAAAACAACAATATAATTGTTGAAGAATCCAGTTGCATTCCTCCAACCTGTTTCCCTACATCCACAGATGTTAATTGACATAATATAACATTAATTTGATATCAATATGAAACTATTATATCAATATTCAAACTACGATTTCATATATTATCAACCATATTATTGGTAAATCCAAACAATCATCACACCACATTCAACCATTATTTAGCAATATTAAATAACGATTATAAAATAGGACAGAGTTAGTGAGTTTACTCACCTTGCTCGCTAATCGTTAAATAACGATTAACGTTGGTTGATCCGATCATCATTTAAGTACGTCAAATTCCTAGCGAGCTCCAAATGGTTCCAAATCAGTTTCATAGCATAGCTTTTGTCCCCACGATCCCAACGTGACAACCGATTTGTAAAACTGATCACGTATGGATGGGATATTCAGATTACAAGCTAATACATGGTTTAAATTAAATTAAACTATTATTATTTTATATTTAATCATCTGGGATTTACCTTATTAAAATCCGTCCCAAACACGCCAGAACAGTGCGTTCTTTAAAATGCTACTCCAGCAATTTTAGTTCCATCATATAAACCTTCCATGATCCCACGTCTCATCAGCCCATGCTCCAAGACATAGAGAACCGCATTTTACATTGTTTGTGAACCCAAACAGCACGCATGTTTCCCCCATTCGCAGCTTTGCTTTTTCCTTTTTCTTTATTTTAAATTGTGTTTGGGCTTTAACCCTTAGCCCAGTATGCCTCAGACCCGCTAACTCCTCACCAAATCTATAGACCTTCTTTATCCATACAAAAATCTGTTGCTCATCATTATGTCTATTGCCGCACTTTCCATACTTCCAGTTTTGTCCAGCTCGATACACCCATGCAGTTTGCGTTGTAGAGGTTACCCTGAATACTATAGTAAGATCCGAAATTTCTTGTTACCGTTCTACTTCATTACTGTGAGACCATCGAAAACATTTTTTTTCTTTAATTCTTCCTGCACGGTGAACAGGGGACACCACTCCCCTATGCAAACGCACGCCATTTACTGTGTGACTTTACCATCTGTTCTTCCTTCACTAATTCGAACGCCCCTCTTTCTTTTTTTTCGTTGCTTTCCCGTCCATACTTCAGGCTTTAAGCATCCCATAATACACACGCTAACTGTGCGCCCCTTCACTTCATCATATAACTCTCACTCACTACCAGTACTCAACCCCATAAAAACACTGTAGCCTCATCTTTTCATCTTCTATAACCCCATCACCACACATCAGCACTCGACACCATCCGAGCATTCGCGCAACTACCAGGAAACCACCACGCAAAAGCGGATCCAACTGCTTGCGCCATTTGCCGAGGATCTCCTCCACCCTACACCTACTCTCCCATGCATTTCAGAAAAACAAATCGACCTGCGCTGATTTACGCTTCCGTGCCTCGACCTACTGCCGCCCACATCCTTATTTCTCACGTCGCCACAGTAGCCTACGGCTATGGCGAACTTGCTTGTATTATATATTTTTTTGTATTGTGGAGTGTTTATTCCATAAATTCCCCCCCCCCCATTAAAATGTTACAAACTTTGGAGTTTTGTTGTGAGAAAGCATGTCGAGGTCCGGGGTATTCATTGCTTTACAATTCCTTGATGGCCAAGGATTAGGTGCAGTAGGTGATAGCCTTTTTCTTTGGTAGCTTTCATTTTCAATGCATATGCTGTATTCTTAGATGTGAAAGTCCTTGATGGCCAAGGCCAAGGGTTAGGATTAGGTGAAGTATGGTTTAGGCATGTGCTAGTACATCGTGGGTTTGGACATCACGTGCAGACGATAGGTCTTTTTTCCATTTAGAGTACTTGTCTTTTTTCCATTTATACTCGAACTACTAGGACTTAGTCTACTATAATATCTCTCTTGCTCATTCACATATATGTAACTGCTTGAAATTAGTATACATAGTCTCCAAACTTTTGTTTAACCTAAACGTGGAGAGACCTTTACTTGGTGGTAAGAAATGTGGAGAAAGATATTTACATATAGGCTACGTAAGGTAGGTCTTTGCATCTAAGCATTTTCTTTATTAATTTGATTGGCAAGCCTAGTAGGGTAGGAAGAATATAAAACCTAGGTCTGCCCTTGTTTTCAGTTTGCTTGAATTAGCAAATTCAGGCTATTGCACGTCGCCAGTTTTCTTTAAGAGGCACGACATATTATTCTTTTTTTCATATTTTTAATTGGTGAACTTAGGAAAGTTCTTGTGAATGATAGTTAAAAAAAGCATTGGTCTTCCCATCCTAATGTTGAGAGTATCGGAGGAATCGAATTTAATGGATTTAATATTATTGGTAGGGGGAATTTATTTGAATATTCATTGCACTGCCATGTATTTTAATGAAAACAATTGTATTCATTTATATAATATATGAGGAGACAGCACAATAGGTTCAGATCTAACTGACAATACAACCGATGTTCCTTCTAAGAACCCAACTACGAAATCCTTTGCATTAGGTGTGAGCTCTTTTAGTTTTGAGAATTCCTGGTTATGAAAGTTTGGAACATGTAAATTGTACTTATCCTATTTCCCCGTGGCTACCTATTTAATTATATCAAGGTTAATTGCATTTTCCAAATGGAAGTCAATCATGAATTCCTCATCCTTTCGTCTGTTCCCAAATACTCTTGAAATGAATCTTGTTCAATTTCCATAATTAAGGCAATATTAATATGTTTGACAATTGTATTTTTCCTCAATACTTGTATAGAACGCCCATCTTGCCGTTTACCCTTCGATGGAATGTACTAGGTTGGATACGGTATGAAAATTTATATTTATAATTATCTTTATATGTATATTTTAGTTTTCCTTAAAAGTTTGCTAACGGTAAATGAAACACACCCATGCCACTTGGTCCTCATTTTGTCCATTTATATTATAATAAATAAATTATCAAAATGCTAAAATTCTGGAACGTCACATTCCTTTCCCCTTAAAATAATTTTGTCTTGGAAATTGCTAAACAGTACAGATATTAGAACTCTAACTTCTTACAACCTACTTAGTTGAGATCCTATACTCCATATTTTCAGAACTCAATTCTATACATAATACCTTTAATCCTCATATCGATACCTGTAACAACTCGTATTTCGATAACATGTTAAAACGAGAATCAAGTCAGAATTTAATTTTAAATTCTGAATCAAGTAAAACCGGCTATGCCATTGCGTTCGTCTCGGAAAAATACGCGAAATAGAGTCCGAGTTTTCGGGAATCGGAATCCGTATGACCAAGTTATGATCCGTCGAAGTTTTCAAGGTTTTCAAGTTTGAAAATCACCTAGGAAGTTCAAGTTTTGGGGTAGGCGGGAATTTTCCCGCCAAAGCCCATGTCGACAGGGGAGTCGACAGGGCTGTCGACACCCCTGGACCCCAAGTCGACAGGGCTGTCGACTTGGGTGTCGACTGGGTCCAAAAACACAACTCCGTGTTTTGTGGCCTGGTGCACCTGGATGCAGTCTTGGTCTGGTCTGATGGGCCTGTGACGATTTCTGTGGTCTAGATTAATCCTAGATCTAATCCTAGGGCCTAAAACTATCCTAATCTCTATAAAAAGACCCTAAACCTAACCTAAATCCCTAAAAATCAAACCTAGCAACTAAGTGCTGCCAAAATCAATTTTGATCATGGCCTCCATCTCAAATCCCTAGAGCCTATGCACTCAAATCAAGTTCAAATCAAAAGGTGCAAGCTTGTTACACCAAATCAAGGCCAAATCAACATTTCTATGCGAGTTTCATGATGGTTCTTCATCAAAGGAGCCACCTTTCTTCGTCATGATGATGCATGATCCCTTTCCTAAGCCTTGCCTATGTAAGTTCTAGCTACTTTTGGATCAAAACGGTATTTTTAATGTTGACATGGGATAAAATGAGATAAAGCATAAGTATGCATGTATGTGCACCTAACTTTGTCCCTTTTCTATGATCTATGACCTTAGACTAAGATGTAGCAACTTAATCATGTCACTCATGTTATGTTTAGCCTAGTTTATCTTGCAAGTTTGGATCTTTGTCTATGGAAGATTTGCATGAACCTTTGGGAACCATTTGACTTGTGAAACATAGGCAAATACTTGACCTTGGGGCTTATGCATGCATATGAACACAAACCCCTTATGTTTCATGCATGTTTGTGGCAAAACCTCCTTATGATATTATGCAAGTTTGTGGCCAAATTACCTTATGACACTATGCATGTTTATGGCCAATCTCTTTATGATGTTATGCATGTGGAAGCCAAGCCCTTTTTGGCATCATGCATGTTTTGAGACCAATATGTGACATAGTATCCTTACTATGTTGACTCGCTTTGCTTGTGTTGGGAAAACACGATTTTGGGTAGTTAGATAAGCATGAACATGTCGCAAAATCTTAACTTGAATATGACATGTGTTTATACTTGAAAATATGACTTGAAAGATAACATGGAAGATGACATGTAAGTATGCATAAAAACATGAGCTTGGGAATTTACCTATTAAGTTAGGTCTACCCTTTGGGAATTTACCTATTAAGTTAGGTCTACCCAAATGCTTGAAAACTTGTAACATGTTTTGGAAACATGATGAACTTAGATAATATAAGTGTGGCCAACTCGAGGTTGGGTTGAGTTTGCAACGTAAAACTACCCGGAACCGACCGGCCTAACTAGTAGTTGCAAACAATAGGACCCAATGTGAGAAGTTGGTCATGTCGCGCTTAAGACCCGAGGTTAGACTAGGTTGTGGTGTAAATCTACCCGGACCCGCCCGGCTTAACTAGTAACCACAACAAGGTCTAATGTGAGAGGTTGAGGGTGCATTAATTAAATTAATGCCACATAATAGGGTTAAGTTGATTTGATTAATAAGGCTTAACCAAATATGATATGGACAAATGGGTTAAGTAATTTGATTAGGCTAATGATACTTAACAAAACATGATAGGCTTGGGTAGGTTAAGTAACTTGATTTGCCTAATGACACTTGACCATTTTTATACGACTAGTGGACGGGATTAAGTTAACCAACACTTAATCAATCCAACACGATAACGTGATAAGGTTAAGTAAATTTTCTTAATGACACTTAACTGTATAATACAGTTAATGGATGGGATTAAGATTAGGCTTAACTAATCTAAACATGGTAATCGGATAGGGTTAAGTTAGCCTAGACTTAATTAATCCAACTTGGTAATTTAATGGGGTTAAACACTTAACTAATTTAACACGATGATTTGATGAGGTTAAGTGACCTATACTTAACCAATCTAACTCGTTAATTTGATGAGGTTAAGTTAATCTATACTTAACCAATCTAACGTGAAAACATGATAAGGCTAAGTCACGAATCACTTGAATACGCTTGACCGATTTGACTCGGTAATTTGACAAAGTCAAGTTAATTTATATAATTAGCCAATCTAAAATGATAATTAGACGAGGTTAAGTTATGGATTGCTTAATATACTTAGCCAACTTGACACATGGTTTGTAGGGTTAAGTCTTGGACTTGGATACTTAGCCAATTTTGACATGGTTTGTAGACGGGCTAAGTTGTGAACTTAAGTGACACTTAACCCATTAGATAAACCCTAATTCGGAGGATTGGGTAAATAACCATAGTTAACAAGGATTATGGAAATAAGGCTAAGTGGTAAACCTTAGTTGAGGGAAACTAAGTAATAATTCTTAGTCAAGGAAATTTGGACCATTTCTTAGATAGAGTAGTAACCTGATACGTTAGGTCAACGTTTAAGTATGCGTGTAGGAGCAGGCTATCTGATTTAGATAAAGGCTCCAACGAACTGGGTAACGAAGCAGCGGCTTCGGGGAACGTGAGGATATTCTTGGGATCCCTCTGTGAGCTGCCAGGTCATTATACTAGGCTCACGAGAGGTTGAGGTCTGCGGTAGAAGAACCAAGAATATGCCTTGGTTGCTATGCGAGCGACCTAAAGACTGGGGTGGATAGCAGTGACTCGACGAATACATAAGGTGCCCGAGATAGCAAGTTCGTCGATCATCTACCATCTTGAGTCAAGCGTGTACGTACGGAAAGGCAGGGAACACCCAACAGACCATAATTGCTATCTAATTATGGGTGAGGTAGGCCGTAGGATGTGGGCTGGCCGGAGTGTAGTTCTCATGCAAAATTTTCTCTTGTGTTGCCTTTCACTAGTTGAGGGAGGGGTCTCGTGATACCATAGCCACGTGTAGAAAAGCAGACCTTAGTATCTGCATCGCAGATAAACCTAAATCTCCCGACCGAGTCATGTACATCTTGTTTTGCCCTGTGACAGGACTCGGATGGCACGATGTGATACATGTGCATACAGTTATAGAAAAACGATTCACGATGAATGCGTGGGAAAAAGGGCGCGGTTGAGGGTTAGCGTAATCCCTAGTGGCCTAGGTGGTTTGACCCAGACCGAAATACGAAAGCGTGCAATAGGTAAGCGTAATCCCTAGTGGTGCTAGGTGGCGTAAGTCCTAGTAGTTCAAATGATGATTCATATGGAAGAGCCTAGCTAGAACAAGGGTGACAGTCCAAACGATTTCAAGGATAATACGACATGAGGAAGCCCGTACGAGGTACGGCAAAGGACTGAATTTATATACATGGAAAGAAACATATGATTTGAGTAACCTATGTATGCGATATATTAGGTTGACATGGACCATTACACGACTTTGAGTAAGGGACATTCATGGTTAACACATAACAAGGCTGGGATACTAGTACGGAGGGTGCAGAGCAAATATACATGTTGGAACTAATATACATAATAGATACCGTGGGATGTTAGACGGGGCAGATACCTTGGGATAATGTACTCGATAGAAATCTGACGATGTGATACCTTGACTTATCATAACACCGTAGTTTATCATGATACCTTAGTTTACCTTGCCGCAGTAGTTCAACCGGCTACCCTGGTTTATCTATCTTGTAGTTATCCTTATGTTTACTCTCAGTTTATGCATGTCATGTTACCTTTACCTGTTTTTATACTGGAAGTAGATAGGACTTACTCAGTCTTTTTTACTGACCCGTTTTGTTTTGCCACTTTTCTTCCGTTTCCCCCCCCCCCCCCCCAGGTTACAGGGAGGAAACAATGCAGTTTAGTTCGGACTTCTTCTGCTTGAAGGTCATCATGGATGGCTTGGACTTCTCTTGGCTATGGCTACTTTACTGCTTTTACTTGGGGAATTATTTATTAAAAAGTCTTTATGCTTCTTTACTATTGCAAGACAGGTTTTGTTGTACTCTGATGTAAAAGGCTTTAGACCTTATTTATTCATGTTATGAAAGTTTGATTTTACTTCCGCTATTTTATATGTTCTGTCTTGTGATATTTCTGTGCATGTTTACCAATAATGCCCCTCTAAAGCTAGTGCATTCCTTTGCGAGTGACCCTAGCGGAGGCGGGGTGTTACATTTGGTATCAGAGCAGAAGGTTACCAGACTGGGCAAAAGTTTTTAAAGACCTTCTGAAAACTATTTGAAAATCGTTTATAAAGAAGCATTTTTCAAGAAAATTTTCTTTTAAAAAGAAAAAGGCTATTCCCCAAAGGCCATTAGCACTATCCTGGTTTCCTTGATTGAATCTCTTTTCCTTTCTCTCCTCCATCTGTAGTCACAGTGGTTTTAACTGCGACTAGTCTTTTCTATCTTCGAAAGTGCTTTCCATGCGATGGAGGCTGTTCTCGGGAGACCAGTGGCCGCGTTATAAGAAAGGATAGTGAGAAAGAGGATGAAGGATACGAGTTAAGGATGAGCAACTTGTTGGTATGGCTCAACTCAGAATGAGAGAGAAAGATGAACAATGAAACCCATGACGAGAGAGTACCTTTGGCATGGTGAAACGGGATGGATAGTTAAGTATCATGGAACAGGGACAAAATCATTCGGAGGGCAATAGTATGCTCTCATCTCTAGGGTACCTCAGAAGGAGGGTAACGATCTTGTTAAAGGTTTAGCTTTTCTTCTCTATCATCCGGTCGGGACTTTGTTTTGATCACCGCATCTTTTAAGTCTGCTTCGATAGTTGAGTCTCTGCACCTTAGTACTAGCGTAGTAGAGGATCCCGTTTTTGTCTCAAGTCCTATTGGAAGATCGGTCCATTTACTCATGGCTTGTTTGGATTTGAGAATGTCTATATCAAGTGTTGAGCTTGGAAATAATGCTTATGTTTAGAAGTTGTGGATGGATTCTAGGGATGAAGTGGTTATCCAGTAAGGGGTGCCACTCTCGATTTTAGAAGGAGGGTAGTTAGACTCTTGGCTTGATTTGGTAATACCCTTGAAGTATCGCGTGACCTTTGGGTTCTGTCATGATTAGTTACTTAGAATCCCTAGATGCCTTTATTGGAAATTTGAAGCCCGATCGGATGGCGTTCGCCGATAAGACGGATGGTTTATTTCACTTATGCATGGGTTATGGAAATCACCCTAGTAAGTGCACTTGATAACCCGGTTGGCATCTGTTTACTTTCAAGAGAAAGTTCTACTACGTAGAATACCTTATGGTACGAGGTCCGAGATTCACTAGTGAATTTTGGAAAGCTTGCATGAGATCATGAGTACGCAGTCATGTTTGCGCTAAGTGTGCAAGTGGAACGAGAGGCGACGAAGAAATGAGTTCCAGCTCATGTTATGGAAACAGGAAATAAGAAGCCACGAAATCGCGAAGTTAAAGGACGGTCAAGGCACAATGGAATTGAGCTCAAGGAAATACGACTTTGATGGTCAAAGACTAGATACGCACATGATATCTCTTTTTGGGAGTATATCCTTGATCCCTGTTTTCTGTAGAGCTCACTTGTAGGCTATCTTTTGTGGACATCCTCTCGGTCCTATTTTCTGTTACAAACCCCATAAGGAGTTTGTCTTGTTTTCTCGACCCTGTTTCAGGGAATCCTAGGTAGAACCCTATGGATGTAAACATGTATTTGAAACATGTTATGGTTGATATGGTTGCAAATGGTTGCAAGTGGTTGCTCGTGGATGCGCGAATTTACATTAGATATTAGCTCGACTCGGTCACATTTCATATTGCATATGCACGAGTATTTATACTTATTTATGGATGAAATTGAATGTGTTATCATGCGGATGTTGCATATGGTTGAATGTTTGTGCACGCATGTAGTGTATATGACTAGGACTATTTGCATACATGATGGATTCATAGCACTAAACATATTTTTGCATTCAAAAGATTTTTCAGGCCTGATCATTAGCATTAGCTAAGGAACATATACACACACTCTTTGCATGTATTCATACAGCATTAGAAATCATCTAAGGACGATGGTTGCTTGTGGATGATGTTTTGAGTAGATGGATGATGGATGGTAGGATATGTTCTTCCTAACTTTGAGATTTCGGGGACGAAATCCTAAAAGGTGGGGAGAATGTAACAACTCGTATTTCGATAACATGTTAAAACGAGAATCAAGGCAGAATTTAATTTTTAATTCTGAATCAAGTAAAACGGGCTATGCCATTGCGTTCGTCTCGGAAAAATACGCGAAATAGAGTCCGAGTTTTCGGGAATCGGAATCCTTATGACCAAGTTATGATCCGTCGAAGTTTTCAGGGTTTTCAAGTTTGAAAATCACCTAGGAAGTTCAAGTTTTGGGGTAGGCGGGAATTTTCCCGCCAAAGCCCATGTCGACAGGGGAGTCGACAGGGCTGTCGACACCCCTGGACCCCAAGTCGACAGGGCTGTCGACTTGGGTGTCGACTGGGTCCAAAAACACAACTCCGTGTTTTGTGGCCTGGTGCACCTGGATGCAGTCTTGGTCTGGTCTGATGGGCCTGTGATGATTTCTGTGGTCTAGATTAATCCTAGATCTAATCCTAGGGCCTAAAACTATCCTAATCTCTATAAAAAAACCCTAAACCTAACCTAAATCCCTAAAAATCAAACCTAGCAACTAAGTGCTGCCAAAATCAATTTTGATCATGGCCTCCATCTCAAATCCCTAGAGCCTATGCACTCAAATCAAGTTCAAATCAAAAGGTGCAAGCTTGTTACACCAAATCAAGGCCAAATCAACATTTCTATGCGAGTTTCATGATGGTTCTTCATCAAAGGAGCCACCTTTCTTCGTCATGATGATGCATGATCCCTTTCCTAAGCCTTGCCTATGTAAGTTCTAGCTACTTTTGGATCAAAACGGTATTTTTAATGTTGACATGGGATAAAATGAGATAAAGCATAAGTATGCATGTATGTGCACCTAACTTTGTCCCTTTTCTATGATCTATGACCTTAGACTAAGATGTAGCAACTTAATCATGTCACTCATGTTATGTTTAGCCTAGTTTATCTTGCAAGTTTGGATCTTTGTCTATGGAAGATTTGCATGAACCTTTGGGAACCATTTGACTTGTGAAACATAGGCAAATACTTGACCTTGGGGCTTATGCATGCATATGAACACAAACCCCTTATGTTTCATGCATGTTTGTGGCAAAACCTCCTTATGATATTATGCAAGTTTGTGGCCAAATTACCTTATGACACTATGCATGTTTATGGCCAATCTCTTTATGATGTTATGCATGTGGAAGCCAAGCCCTTTTTGGCATCATGCATGTTTTGAGACCAATATGTGACATAGTATCCTTACTATGTTGACTCGCTTTGCTTGTGTTGGGAAAACACGATTTTGGGTAGTTAGATAAGCATGAACATGTCGCAAAATCTTAACTTGAATATGACATGTGTTTATACTTGAAAATATGACTTGAAAGATAACATGGAAGATGACATGTAAGTATGCATAAAAACATGAGCTTGGGAATTTACCTATTAAGTTAGGTCTACCCTTTGGGAATTTACCTATTAAGTTAGGTCTACCCTTTGGGAATTTACCTATTAAGTTAGGTCTACCCAAATGCTTGAAAACTTGTAACATGTTTTGGAAACATGATGAACTTAGATAATATAAGTGTGGCCAACTCGAGGTTGGGTTGAGTTTGCAACGTAAAACTACCCGGAACCGACCGGCCTAACTAGTAGTTGCAAACAATAGGACCCAATGTGAGAAGTTGGTCATGTCGCGCTTAAGACCCGAGGTTAGACTAGGTTGTGGTGTAAATCTACCCGGACCCGCCCGGCTTAACTAGTAACCACAACAAGGTCTAATGTGAGAGGTTGAGGGTGCATTAATTAAATTAATGCCACATAATAGGGTTAAGTTGATTTGATTAATAAGGCTTAACCAAATATGATATGGACAAATGGGTTAAGTAATTTGATTAGGCTAATGATACTTAACAAAACATGATAGGCTTAGGTAGGTTAAGTAACTTGATTTGCCTAATGACACTTGACCATTTTTATACGACTAGTGGACGGGATTAAGTTAACCAACACTTAATCAATCCAACACGATAACGTGATAAGGTTAAGTAAATTTTCTTAATGACACTTAACCGTATAATACAGTTAATGGATGGGATTAAGATTAGGCTTAACTAATCTAAACATGGTAATTGGATAGGGTTAAGTTAGCCTAGACTTAATTAATCCAACTTGGTAATTTAATGGGGTTAAACACTTAACTAATTTAACACGATGATTTGATGAGGTTAAGTGACCTATACTTAACCAATCTAACTCGTTAATTTGATGAGGTTAAGTTAATCTATACTTAACCAATCTAACGTGAAAACATGATAAGGCTAAGTCATGAATCACTTGAATACGCTTGACCGATTTGACTCGGTAATTTGACAAAGTCAAGTTAATTTATATAATTAGCCAATCTAAAATGATAATTAGACGAGGTTAAGTTATGGATTGCTTAATATACTTAGCCAACTTGACACATGGTTTGTAGGGTTAAGTCTTGGACTTGGATACTTAGCCAATTTTGACATGGTTTGTAGACGGGCTAAGTTGTGAACTTAAGTGACACTTAACCCATTAGATAAACCCTAATTCGGAGGATTGGGTAAATAACCATAGTTAACAAGGATTATGGAAATAAGGCTAAGTGGTAAACCTTAGTTGAGGGAAACTAAGTAATAATTCTTAGTCAAGGAAATTTGGACCATTTCTTAGATAGAGTAGTAACCTGATACGTTAGGTCAACGTTTAAGTATGCGTGTAGGAGCAGGCTATCTGATTTAGATAAAGGCTCCAACGAACTGGGTAACGAAGCAGCGGCTTCGGGGAACGTGAGGATATTCTTGGGATCCCTCTGTGAGCTGCCAGGTCATTATACTAGGCTCACGAGAGGTTGAGGTCTGCGGTAGAAGAACCAAGAATATGCCTTGGTTGCTATGCGAGCGACCTAAAGACTGGGGTGGATAGCAGTGACTCGACGAATACATAAGGTGCCCGAGATAGCAAGTTCGTCGATCATCTACCATCTTGAGTCAAGCGTGTACGTACGGAAAGGCAGGGAACACCCAACAGACCATAATTGCTATCTAATTATGGGTGAGGTAGGCCGTAGGATGTGGGCTGGCCGGAGTGTAGTTCTCATGCAAGATTTTCTCTTGTGTTGCCTTTCACTAGTTGAGGGAGGGGTCTCGTGGGACCATAGCCACGTGTAGAAAAGCAGACCTTAGTATCTGCATCGGCAGATAAACCTAAAGCTCCCGACCGAGTCCTGTACTTCTTGTTTTGCCCTGTGACATGACTCGGATGGCACGATGTGATACATGTGCATACAGTTATAGAAAAACGATTCACGATGAATGCGTGGGAAAAAGGGCGCGGTTGAGGGTTAGCGTAATCCCTAGTGGCCTAGGTGGTTTGACCCAAACCGAAATACGAAAGCGTGCAATAGGTAAGCGTAATCCCTAGTGGTGCTAGGTGGCGTAAGTCCTAGTAGTTCAAACGATGATTCATATGGAAGAGCCTAGCTAGAACAAGGGTGACAGTCCAAACGATTTCAAGGATAATACGACATGAGGAAGCCCGTACGAGGTACGGCAAAGGACTGAATTTATATACATGGAAAGAAACATATGATTTGAGTAACCTATGTATGCGATATATTAGGTTGACATGGACCATTACACGACTTTGAGTAAGGGACATTCATGGTTAACACATAACAAGGCTGGGATACTAGTACGGAGGGTGCAGAGCAAATATACATGTTGGAACTAATATACATAATAGATACCGTGGGATGTTAGACGGGGCAGATACCTTGGGATAATGTACTCGATAGAAATCTGACGATGTGATACCTTGACTTATCATAACACCGTAATTTATCATGATACCTTAGTTTACCTTGCCGCAGTAGTTCAACCGGCTACCCTGGTTTATCTATCTTGTAGTTATCCTTATGTTTACTCTCAGTTTATGCATGTCATGTTACCTTTACCTGTTTTTATACTGGAAGTAGATAGGACTTACTCAGTCTTTTTGACTGACCCGTTTTGTTTCGCCTCTTTTCTTCCGTTTCCCCCCCCCCCCAGGTTACAGGGAGGAAACAATGCAGTTTAGTTCGGACTTCTTCTGCTTGAAGGTCATCATGGATGGCTTGGACTTCTCTTGGCTATGGCTACTTTACTGCTTTTACTTGGGGAATAATTTATTAAAAAGTCTTTATGCTTCTTTACTATTGCAAGACAGGTTTTGTTGTACTCTGATGTAAAAGGCTTTAGACCTTATTTATTCATGTTATGAAAGTTTGATTTTACTTCCGCTATTTTATATGTTCTGTCTTGTGATATTTCTGTGCATGTTTACCAATAATGCCCCTCTAAAGCTAGTGCATTCCTTTGCGAGTGACCCTAGCGGAGGCGGGGTGTTACAATACCCGACCTTTTGTTCTTTTTTTTATTATTCTAAATGATATGTCCACCATTTTTGGACAATCTATTACTACATACTCGTCAATATGCTTTCTCGCATATTTACATACACTCAAATTGATTCTAAATCAGTTTATTATTTCGCTTGTCAATACAGGTTTTTATAATCTCTTATATAATCAATAAGTTGATTTTCAATTATCATAATTTCTTTAAAAAAATTCTAACTCTTTAAATTTCCAAAAAAAAATTTGCCAACATTTCCTTTGCACGACTCACTCGGTACTACTACAACTCGGCTCTCTAGGTCTTCTCTAATTCAAAAGAAAATCAAATAGCCAAGCGGCTTGCCAAACAGGCTCATAAATCCCATATCCAAACAAAATATAAACTTGTACCTTTTTGTCGAGCATCTCGATTCTATCACTTCTATCTGCCATCAATCTAGTATATACAAATGCGTTCCAAATTGGTCTTAACTTAATTTATCCTTAAACTATATCATTTTCTTATAACCAAGCCAAACTCCATTCAAATTCTAGTTCCAATCTCAATTTCTGATTCTTACTCGATAATCCAATTTCATTCCTGATTATTTCTAATCCAATTCAATTTTATTTCGATATCATTTTCAACTAATTCAATTTCCAACGAACTGGTATAGGTTAAATTTCCATTCTCTTTCACAATCTTTATTTAACTTCTTTAAGTTAAATTCTAATTTATTCACTTTTACTAGTTCAAACTGTTTAACTTCATAAGTAACAATTTAAATTTCAGAATTTAAATTCCTGGGTTTATTTCATATCAGTTTGAAATCATATACGCTTACGTATAATAGTAGTATTTCAAAACATTTGAATTTTCTGAACAATTTAGTTCCTTAAAATAATTCAAAACAAAATCTTTGGTAGTAATCCGTCACTTAGAAACTCGAAAATGGATGCGGCCGTCATCATAAGAGTTATTTTCCAGCTGTCGAAGTGAGTTCAATACTATATCATTTCAAAAATCATTCTTAAACACTTCCATTTTGATACTACTTCAGAATATCTTTACACTGTTTGGAAAACGTTTCCAAATTCACCCAGGATCTTAAAATTTCGATATAGTTAATCCAAATCCATTTCAACACCTTTCAAGTTCTCGGAATTTTAATCTCAAATTTGTTTTAAATGCACATTTAATCCATTTGATTTCATATATTACATTTGATTGGTTATTTATAATCATCTCGATTATAATCTGACTCGATTATAATTTCAACCAATGTATCCAATATATATTATAATTATTTCAATATGAATACTTCTTTTATATCCAAATATACTTTGGGTAAAATTATTTCATTTACCCTCATTTCAAAACTAACTGTGTCGAATTACTCTGTTTAAGAGTTTAGAAACACCTACCGACACAGTTTGCATTACTGTATCGACCAAAATCCATAAAATACTCGACAAATTAATCAACACAGTATAAAACCATCAATTTACAAATATGCGCTTATAGATGTACACTCAAAATCAATCTAGGATATTACTAATCCCATCTCTATTGAGTTACGCCACAGAGCCAAGGTAATCACTTAACCTTGCTCTGATACCACTGTAACGACCGCGGGATTTTCGACCCTGAAAATCGACATAAACACAATGTCGACTAATCAGACATCGAAAACACCGGATCATTAATAGAAAAGGTTAGAGGGTGAGAAATAGAATGAAATTTAGAATTGTAACGATATGGATTTCACTCGGACCTAATCGATCGCTAAACCGACCAAGACCGTTCGAATCCCGCATACGCTAACTTCGGGCATATAACACATCTAAACAAATAACAGAAGACTTTTATAAACATCGTAATAATGTTACATCAGAGTACAGAATATCAGAGTATATCAAAATATAATACAGTGGAAGATAATTTACAATAAATGTAATACAATGCACAGCGAAAAACAAATAAAGTAATACATCGAAAGACTAACAATGCTCTGGACACAGCTTTAAGCTTCGGTCCAGAATCCTGCTTATATACCTGCAAAATAAACTACTTGACTGCCCATGTGGAAAATAGGGGCACCGGAGTTTGCCAGGGAAAAAGAAACTACAGGTCAGTCATGGGACTGGTGTGAGAAACTCTACATTTAAAATTAACTTATATGAATGATAAGGCAAATCACGGCGCTAACGCGGAACTGGTTTACCCCCATGAATGCCAGTGTATAAACAACAATCAATATAGATATATTGATCTACTATGCATCAATCAACATACAATATCCCAGTCTACCCATTTAGATTAATCACCACACTTAGATTTTCCAAATCCAATTCAGTTTACAGAAATTATTCCTTTGGACTTTATTCCCGATTTCTATTTCAAATCATTTGAAATACATATCTAGCTTTTATATCAAAGTAGATTTCACTTCGGGATCTCAAATCAAATCGTTTGGAAATATGAATTCCAAAACATAACAATGCATACAAAGAAGTATGCAACCAAATATCGGGCTTCCCTCAGACAAGGCAAAGGGCACGTACCTAAGCAACTAGATATATATATATACATATATATATATATGCACCTCCCACACATGGAGAAAGCTACACACAGACCACTCACCCTAAGGCACTGGATCCCACCCATACATTTAATAGACCGGGTTACCAAATCTTTAGCCATATACCAAACCATTTCATATCCCGAAGTAGAGAAAATCATTTCACAACATAAAAATCCCAAGTACTTTCAAAATATAGTACTTCACATCAGCAGTTCACACATATGGTTAGTCACTATTAATCACATAACCTTTGAGCTCATATGTCTCAAAGAAAGGTGTTAAGCAAGAGAATAAATTCTTCACCACCAATCAGATACGTTATCAATAGCAACTAATCGGATACGCGATGAACTACAATGTAAAACCATAATACATTTCTAAATCATTTTAGAAATCATTGGGTTTTGGGCCTCGAAATCCTTTCTGTTTTATAAAACATTTTTATAGAACATTCCCAGTCCAAAATCAGGAATACATTCCTTTTCACTTAAGAAAAATATCATTTCAAAATCATTCATTAAATTTTGAAATAAACAACAACATCGCTAACACCCCATAGTCAAATCGTAAAGTGTTTCACAAGGCATTAGCCCACAGATATTTTTACCCAACCCAATACTAAATGTAAAAGCATATTCTGCTCATAAACTGGTTGAGCACCATCCAATCAATCAGTCACAATCAACATCAAGAACCAAGTATATTTGGTTTACACCACATCTCATGTTTTGGTAAATTTAATCACCATTCATTCATTCAAATCTAATTAAAGATTTATTCAAACTCCAATTGGTTTTATCTCTGGAATCACTTCATATTGATTGTTCTACTTTTTGGAAATTAATCCTGCTTTTACTTGGGTTCAAGAACTAATGTCATTTAAACACAGTTCACGACAAACCCAAAATCCAATTTCAATTCAATTCCAATTAAATATTAATTAACTGGTAAACTTCATTAAATCTTAATTAAAATATTTATTCTTTTCTCATCGGGGTTTAAGAATGGTGTTAACGAACACATCATTCACGACAAACCCAAAATCCAATTTGATATTAAATACAAGGCTCTGAATAAAAATTATATCGACTAATATTTTAACCAAATTCCGAAACCAACAAATATCGTACTGGAATAACGATATATATATATATCTTCCAAATACTTCTACAATATCCGTCTAATAACAGAATCCAATATCGAAATATTTCGAGGATTATTTCAGTTCAAATCCATTCCAAATCGTATATTGGAAAATTCTGGTTATCTTAAAACCATTTCAATCCAATTTATTTATTTAAAAATATTGGATTATCCTTCTAGTTAATAACTAGTTCATTTCGATAAAAATGTATTTTTATCTTTTCAAATATGGAATTTTTTGTCCTAGTTCTTTCCAAATCATTTATTATGATTTTACACAAATTTTTAATAATTTTAACAAGGCCCGTACAGTCGATTTCCATAAACGGTCATCGAACTGCACTTACAACGACCTTTTCCAAATTTGATTTGGACATAATTCCAAATCCAACCATTAGATTTTAAATTTCTTATATTCGTTGGAAATTTCTTTTCAATACGAACCCAACGGTTCCAGTTTTAGGAGAATCCGACGGTCGGATCTCCCGTAATATCAATTCGAAGTCAATGGTCAAAATTCGCGAACAGTCGCTGCGCGGCGCGTTCTATTCTGGCCATTTAATATATATATATATTATATATATTTCGTCGATTTCCATTTAAAACGTATTTTATAAATCGTTTTCACTTCGTTTTAAAAACGATTTCAACTTTATTTTCAATTTTAAATCAAAATTGAATATTCCATATTGATGACAACTTTATACAGTGTGTATATATATATGTTAAAAATTATATTTTTAACCAATCAATATTGATTTCATTTACACTTCATATATATATTATTTCCACACTTCATATTTTTGTTTGCACATTTCATATATATATATTATTCTTTATTTCATATATATATATACACACACATATATATATTATTTTTCATTTCATACATATGTTATTTTAACACTTCATTTTTTTTTCCACATTTCATATATATATATATATATATATATATTCTTCATTTCATATATATATATTATTTTTCATTTCATATATATATTATTTCCAAACTTTATATATATTTTTCACATTCCATATATATATATATATATTATTCACATTCCATATATATTATTCACATTCCATATACATAATTTTCATTTCAAATATATATTATTTTCACTTCATATATATTTCATTCAAATCGTATACATAGTATACATATAATTCATTCACATCGTATACATATATTTCATTCACATCGTGTACATATATATTTGATTCACATCGCATATATATATCATTCATTCACATCGTATACATATATTTCATCCACATCGTGTATATATATATTTCATTCACATCGTGTGTATATATATATATAATTCATTCTCATCGTATATATATAATTCATTTACATTTCTCATCACAATCACAACACAATACAATCAAATAAATCGTCCATGGTCTGTGACGACGGGGAGCAGTTCTTATATGCAGTTATAAAATAAATAACTGTACAGAAATTATTTAGTGAGAAGTTCTCACATTAGGATCCACTTCGTCCGTTTTTATCTGAATTTCTGAACAGTTCGGATTTGAATTTGTCCGAAATTCTGACATGCTCCGTTTTGGATGCGGTCAGTTTTGTTGTGAAGCTCTCGTCCCTACGATCGCAATGGATCCAGTTTCGCATGATTCCGACCTCGTGTGGAAAAGATACGATTATTAATGCGTTGGATAATTAAAAATATAATTAACGAAATTAATTAAACTAATTACCTTTTAACAACACTTTAATTATCGTTACCTTTTCCCTTATAATATATGGCCATCGTTAAAATCATTCAAACCCATCACTGATTTGCGAAAATCGCCCCCGCACCGTCGTCCGCGCCACCTGGGGCCGATAAAGACCCACCGCCGCCATCGTCGTCGTCAAAGCCCCCCACGCCTGAAGCGGCGTCAGACCCGAATCCCCCAAGCTCCTCAAAATATGCGTTAAACGTGGCGACTTCGTGGCTCAATTTCGAGCAAAATTGGTCACGAGAATTCATCAACCTAGTACAGATTCATAGATCGCGATTTGCTATTTCATTTTCATTCTGAATTCTTCTTCAAATTTGCAAGTATCAGGGAGAAAAATTGATGCAAAGATCCAACAGTTTCATCCGTGAATGACTGAGTGGCGGGTAGGGTTTTGGCCCCCCCTTTATAGAAGATTTATTTTATTTTAATATTATTTAATTTCCTTTTGATTTAAAAAATAGTATACAAACTTCAAATCGAACCCAACGACTGTCGCCCTAGCCAAATACCCCTATTCCGAACACAATGGGATATGTTTCGTAAGCCAATTCGACTGTTATGATCAGTTACTGCTAAATTTAAAATACAAATTAGTATGTATTCAATTTAAACGCACATTTTAAATTACCAGGGCCACATACTAACTCTAAAAATTCCCAAAAAATTATTTCTAGCTTTGTATTGACGATACGGTCCTAACAAAACTAATTTCGTCAAATTTCAAGACCGTTTGAAAAATGGCCTTTTTCTGGTCAATCCAAATCAACTGAAATAGACAAAACATGATTTCTTTTTCCACGCTCACATATTGATTTCAAAAATTGTGAAAATTGGAATCAAGTAATAACTTGACGTCCCGGATCCAACAAAAGTGGTTTCGTTGAAAACGGAGGTCGTTTGCAAAATGGCTATTTCTAAGGGCCATATATATATATATATTAAAATATACATAAATTCCACAACGACTTTTCTAAATTTTAAACTGGATGTAACTTTCAACTTCTAAAGTGAAATCTCAGTTTCTTGCATCCCTTAGAAAGATATTGTTCACCGTATTCAAATATTTCTTGTTTCGTCCAATTCTGACTTATATTGAATTCTGTATATTCAATTCAAATTTGAAATCGAATTTTCGAACTGTCGTGCCATTTCAGGCTCGTTATATAATTAAAATAAAATTATTCGTTTTAACTTTGTCGAAAATAAATTTTTTGGCGTTATTATTTAAAATAAATCATTTTAAATAATCAAAATCCATTAAAATAGCCAAAATAAAAAAATTTAATTGGTTCTGATTTTCCGGGTTG
Source organism: Allium sativum (assembly GCA_030737875.1). NCBI lineage: Eukaryota > Viridiplantae > Streptophyta > Magnoliopsida > Asparagales > Amaryllidaceae > Allium > Allium sativum. The sequence goes on from CM060922.1 coordinate 377,626,084, forward strand.
TTACAAGAATAGAAGAAGAAGAAGAAGAACATAACTGAACAAGATCAGAGTAAACACGAATCTCACAGCGGAACGAATAAAATATATAATATAACATACTTTGAAATACAAAATCATATTTGTACTTACATTTATCATCCGAGTGCATCATATAAATATCACAGCGGAAACAAGTCCATATATATCCAACACTAAAGCATCCTGCTTCAAGCTCCTTCGGTGATATCTATTAATTCCTAACTACTTGACTGCCTGTAATTTGATTCGCAACGCTCATGCCCATACGGAGTGGTTTTCAGGTAATAAATCTGATCTCGGTCTCTCTGTATTGACAACGGAAAAATGGTCAAAAACTTTGATAGCCGGTGATTTAACTATCAAAGGAAAACATACAAACAAGCAACGGTAATATTCCCAAATGGAAATCCTACCGATCAATCATCAATCAACATTGAGCCCCTTTAAAAAGATTTATCATTTTATTTCCCCAATTCCCTACTTCTCGTATATTCGCAAGTATTTCTCAAAACCCATTTCGCCTCACCTGATCCTTGGAAAATGTTTCCATTTATTTTAAACTATTTATTTCCTAAATTAAGAAAATATCTCCTTTTTAACATTGGGGATTAATTCCATATATTTACAACTCTTATTTTCTACATTTAGAAAACATACGTTATTAACACTGGAAAAGCATTTCCAATAATCATTTCTTAACTTCTCGTTATCCCAAATCATTTCAATTTCTATACTTAGAAAACATCTCCGATTTAACCAATCTCGCCACTGAACCTTAACCATTCCTCAGCTAATCATGAAGTCAATCAAGTTGGGCTACAATTTCCTCTCAGACCTTGACTGAACATCACTTTCAACTTCAAAATAGTCAAGTTCACCATTTCAAATCTTTTAACGGTCATTGGTCATGCAACTCTCGGATTCAATTTACGAGTCCACTTTCTTTACGGAAAACATTGATTATAACGATATCATTATAATTCTTGTTTCCGAAATGTTTAATTTCAAAATATAACTTAGATTAACTACTTTAAATAATTATTTAATTAATTAATAAACAGATCTTGATAATATGGGAAGTAAATAGTATTTTCCTTAATGTGATATAATCGAATTTCAACTTATAACTCTCCTGCTAATGGTTTATACCCGATTAACATTTCGAACTTCGGAATAGACTTACTATTTCAGGTTAACACATTTTCTTTTGAATTTATTACTTCTAACATTTACCATTTCCCCTTTGACACTATTCCAATTTTCAAAGCGTTTGCTTTTAAAATCGTTATTCACTTTATAAAGTGAATATTGTTCCTTTATAGAAAACTAGATCGTTATATCAATCAAATCTTGAATTTTATTTATAAATACCGTTGCAGGTTCAAATCCTGTTTATCGAGTTATTTTATAAAATTCATATTTATATCTCACTTTATCAATTCCATTTATAAATCAGTTTCTTGTTAATTATATATATCAAGTTTAAACTTCATCTCGCTTACATATTCTATTATAAATTATTGGTTTTAAGCCAATATTAATTATTTTTTACATCTCCACTTTATATAATATATATTTTCTAAAATATATTATATTAATAACATTCGACATTTATCGAATTATAATTACAAACCTTTATAGTTTTATTTAACCCATATTCACATTTTGAACCTTGAAATAAATTCAACAATTCCCCTTTTCCTATTTAAAAAATTCATTTCTTAAAATTTATCATTTCAAACTATTTAATAATAGTCCTTTCGCCTTATTTATAAATACCATTTATAAATCGATTTACTTGTTCATATATAATTAAAACAAGTCATTACATTCTAGCTAATCGAAATTCCATTTCTATTTTGAAATAGAAACTCCTTTTTAAACCCCCCCCCCCCCCCACCCAATTTATTTTCTAATATATTTGAATATATTTCACTGTATTTTAATACCGATTATTTCAGGTCGATGTTATTCAAACACCCCATACACACAATAATCAACCATATATTATTCATCATATCATATAATGCAATATATGAAAAACAACAATATAATCGTTTAGGAATCCAGTTGGATTCCTCCAACCTGTTTCCCTGCATCCACAGATGTTAATTGACATAATATAATATCAATTTCATATCAATATGAAATTATTAAATCAATATTCAAACAACGACTTCATAAATTATCAACCGAATTATTGGTAAATCTAAATAACCATCACACCACATTCAACCATTATTTAGCAATATTAAATAACGATTATAAAAAAGGATAGAGTTAGTGAGTTTATCACCTTGGTCGCTAATCGTTAAATAACGATTAATGTTGTTTGATCTGATCAGCATTTAAATACGTCATATTCCTAGCGAGCTCCAAATGGTTCCAAATCAGTTTCATAGCATAGCTTGTGTCCCCACGATCCCAACTTGACAACCGATTTGTAAAGCTAATCATATATGGATGGGATATTCAGATTACAAGCTAATACATGGCTTAAATTAAATTAAACTATTATTATTTTATGTTTAATCATCTGGGATTTACCTTATTAAAATCCGGCCCAAACCCTCCAGAACAGTGAGTTCTTTAAAATGCTGCTCCAGCAAGTTTAGTTCCATCATAAAAACCTTCCATGATCCCACGTCTCATCGGCTCATGCTCCAAGACATACGGAACCGCATTTTACATTGTTTGTGAACCCAAACAACACGCATGTTTCCCCCATTCACAGCTTTGCTTTTTTCTTTGTCTTTATTTAAATTGTGTTTGGGCCTTAACCCTTAGCCCAGTATGCCTTAGACCCACTAACTCCTCACTGAATCTACATACCTTCTTTATCCATACAAAAAGTTGCTGCTCATCATTATCCCCATTGCCGCACTTTCTATACTTCCAGTTTTGTCCAGCTCGATACACCCATGCAGTTTGCGTTGTAGAGGTTACCCCGAATACTATAGTAAGATCCAAAATTTCTTGTCACCGTTCTACTTCATTACTGTGAGACCATCGAAAACATATTTTTTTTATTTAATCCTTCATGCACGGTGAACAGGGGACACCCCTCTCCTATGCAAACGCATGCCATTTACTGTGTGACTTTACCATCTGTTCTTCCTTCACTAATTCGAATGCCCCTCTTTCTTTCTTTTTTCGTCGCTTTCCCACCCATACTTCAGGCTTTCAGCATCCCATAATACACACGCTAACTGTGCGCCCCTTCACTTCATCATATAACTCGCAAGCACTACCAGTACTCAACCCCATAAAAACACTGTAGCCTCATCTTGTCATCTTCTATAAACCCATCACCACATATCAGCACTCGACACCATCCGAGCATTACGCAACTACCAGGTAACCACCACGCAACAGCGGATCCAACTGCTTGCGCCATTTGCCGAGGATCTCCTCCACCCTACACCTACTCTCCCATGTATTGTAGAAAAACAAATCGACCTGCACTGATTTACGCTTCCATGCCTCGACCTACTGCCTCCACATCCGTATTTCCTTCGTCGCCACAGTAGCCTACGGTTATGGTGAACCTGCTTGTATATATATATATATATATATATTGTGGAGTGTTTATTCCATAAATTTTTCCCCCTATTAAAACGTTACAAACTTTGGAGTTTTTCTTTGAGCAAGCATGTCGAGGTCCGGGGTATTTATTGCTTACAATTCCTTGATGGCCAAGGATTATGTGCAGTAGGTGATAGCCTTTTTCTTTGGTAGCTTTCATTTTCAATACATAGGCTGTATTCTTAGGTGTGAAAGTCCTTGATGGCCAAGGCCAAGGGTTAGGATTAGGTGAAGTATGGTTTAGGCATGTGCTAGTACCTCGTGGGTTTGGACATCACGTTTGCAGAGGGTAGGTCCTTTTTCCATTTAGAGTACTTGTCTATTTTTCATTTATACTCGAACTACTAGGATTTAGTCTACTATAATATCTCTGTTATTCATTCACATATATGTAACTACTTGAAATTAGTATACACAGTCTCCAAACTTCTGTTTAACTTGAACGTGGAGAGACCTTTACTTGATGGTAAGAAATGTGGGGAATGATATTTACATATAGGCTATGTAAGGTAGGTCTATGCATCTAAGCATTTGCTTTATTAATTTGATTGGCAAGCCTAGTAGGGTAGGAAGAATATAAAACCTAGGTCTGCCCTTGTTTTCAGTTTGCGTTAATTAGAAAATTCAGGCTATTGCATGTGGCTAGTTTTCTTTAAGAGGTATGACATATTATACTTTTTTTTTCATATTTTTAATTATTGAACTCAGGAAAGTTCTTGTGAATGATAAGTTAAAACAAGCGTTGGTCTTCCCATCCTAACGTTGTGAGTATCGGAGGAATGGAATTAAATGGCTTTAATATTATTGGTAGGGAGAATTTATTTGAATATTCATTGCACTGCGATGTATTTTAATGAAAACAATTGTATTCATTTATATAATATATGAGGAGACAGCACAATAGGTTCAAATTTTACTGACAATACAACTGATGTTCCTTCTAAGAACCCAACTATGAAATCCTTTGCATTAGGTGTGAGCTCTTTTAGTTTTGAGAATTCCTGGTTATGAAAGTTTGGAACATGTAAATTGTACTACTTATCCCATTTCTCAGTGGCTACCTATTTAATTATATCAAGTTTAATTGCATTTGCCAAATGGAAGTCAATCATGAATTCCTCATCCTTTCGTCTGTTCCCAAATACTCTTGAAATGAATCTTGGTCAATTTCCATAATTAAGGCAATATTAATATGTATGACAATTGTATTTTCCTCAATACTTATATAGAACGCCCATCTTGTCGTTTACCCATTGATGGAATGTACTAGGTTGGTTACGGTATGAAAATTTATATTTATAATTATCTTTTTATATATATACATATATATATATTTTAAGTCTGCTAACGATAAATGAAACGCACCTATGCCACATGGTCCTCATTTTTGTCCATTTATAAAACCAAACCATTTATATTATAATAATTAAATTAATTAATTATCAAAACGCTAAAATTCTGGGACGTTACAATTTTGAGGGCTCAACAGAAACGATATCAGGAAGAAGAAGGAAGTTCTTAGTTCTAGGTGAATTCTATGTTGTTATTTCTAGCTTGTTGTATCCTAACTTTAGATTTCTATGTTGGCTATAATGTTGCTATTTTTATGTTGCTATTTATGGCTTGTTGTATCCTTGTTTTAGTTTTCTATGTTGGTTGTACTGTTTTATGGGTTATTAAAAAAAATAACTAGTTTTAAGTAATTAATATATTTTTTCCTAATGCATATATGAGATTCAAACTTCTTTTACATTGCTATCAAATATGCATACATATTTAAAACTATATTTAAAAGGTAAATAAAACTTTGCGATAAGTGTTTAATACATAAAAATAATCCAAACATTAAAAACCCAATTTGAAAACTTGAAAGCAGATAGGTTTTCATTCTTTAAAAAGTATTTATGCTCTTCTTTACAAATTAATTTAAATATATTAAATTAAAACATCAAAAATTGGATTTTTTTTAAATCCATGTTTTATATGGTTCTCATAAAACTGTATAAAACAAAAGGGTTTTATGAAAACCGTATATAGGTTAAACGGTTTTGATAAAACCATTTATACGTTAAACGGTTTTATGAAAACTGTTTAACCTGTATACGGTTTTCATAAAACCATTTATCTGTCGCCGCTCCAAATTGGAAATGGCGAGCGTCACCATTTCAATTCACTCCCCACACCCATCGCGCAACTGCTGGAGAGCGTGAATTTGCATTTCGTCCTCATTTCCCCTCTTCCTCACACTGTTGGGACTACTCTAAGGGAGCCTCAAATAGAATGTGGGGGGCAGAAGAAGTAAACGCAGTTGCGAGAATTTGAACAGAAAAACAAATATCGATTCAAAGAAAAACTGAAAAGGAGGGAGTTTACATTTACCAAGTTGCCCATTGCTCATTCCCCAGAATAATTAGCGATTCAAAAATTAGATATTTTTCTTTGAATTATTTTTTAAAGGCTTGCGTTTTTTTATATAACTGGTAACGTAATTTTTTCTCTAGTCTACACGCATGGACAGGTTGAAACCTAGTCAAGCATGCATTTGCCATGCGTTCTTATATTTTTGTCCATGCTTTTGTTCTTGTCATGGTAGTATTTCTCTCATTTCATTTTTCCTTGCATGTGCCATGCGCTTTTCTATATATTAATAACATGGCTTTTGTAGGGGATTGTTAAAGAGACTCCACTTTTGGTTAAGAGGAGTACCATTTTCAGTTTATTTTAAAATTGTTAAGGGAGGATTAAAATAAAGTGGAAAATAGTGAGAAGGCCAAACTTTGCAAAAAGTTTGGCCAAAAGTTTGCAAAGTTTGCAAATTGGCCAAAAGGCCAACTTTTAGTGCAAAGTGGGAAATGTGGTGGGACCCCCTGAAATCCACATTTGCACTAAAAGGTGGACTTTTGGCCAAAAACCATACTTTGCAAACTTTTGGCCAAAAAAATTGCAAAGTTTGGCCTTCTCCCTAAAATCCTCTAAAATAAATTAGCCTCCCCTTAAACATATTAATAAAATTTCCAACAATAACCCTATACTCTTCATTAATGCAATCTTAAAACATAAACTCCGATCTAATTCTGTACATAGAAAAATAATAATACATGAAACATAAACGTTCTGCACACATGAAAATAACATATTCAAGCATTGTTTACTTTAGTTTTCACTATCAAAGTAAGCATGAAACACAATAACAACAAATAAACACATACAAAAGACACTAGCCACAAATGGAAAAAAAGAGTAACAACATTCACATATGCTTAGCACAGCATGAACATAAGCATAAATTCACGTAACAAACATTTGTTTTAATGTTGGAATATGTACACTGTTTTAATGTAATTACTTTTGACAAATCATCTCACAACAAGGTTGTTTTTTTTTTATCAAACTATAAGATCTAAACCATAACACACTGTGTTCACCCTTGAACAAAGTACAAACATTTCATGATGACCTGTATTCATCATTCGCACAAATGAACGAAATTCATAGTCTTTTTGCAAATTGTATTCATCTTTTTCAACAAAATTCTAAAATTTTAGAAAGGGGATTTATCAACGTTTGAATTTTTTTTTTTTAAGCTCGCAGCTTATTTGGATTGAACTGAAATTGAATTTTGATCGATAGGGTTTAAGGGATGATGAGGCCGGGGTATTTTAGTCTATATTTTATTTTATTTTTAAAATTCCAAACCTCCCTTAACAAATAAAAACTAAGATGGAGTCCCCTTAAATTTATCCTCCCCTTAACAAAAAATGGAGTCTCTTTAACAATCCCCCTTTTGTAAGACAAAACTAGAGAAGATGAACGTATGCATGGAACATTTTAAAGGAAAGAATGGCATATTTTGAAGGCATGCATACATGCATGCTACTTCAATTGTCTCTTCCTCTTCTTTTTTTTTTTTTGGTATATATAAAGAAACGCATGGAATGGTAAAATATTAACGCATGCATTTAAGGATGTAATTGTGTCCATTATAAGCTTTTGAAAAAATAAATAAAATAAATGGGTAGCTTAGTAAAATAAAATGATGGGTTTTGCAGATCCAAAACATATAGAAAAATATGTAGGACCTGAATAGAGACACGTCGAACTCAAATGGTTTTGTTTCAAAAATGAATTGTGCAAGCATTTTCAAAATTTCAGCACGAATCGAACACCGAAACTGACAAATGAATATATTGCAGAAATTAGAGCGACGAGACGGACGCAACGGTATATAGTTTGCAGTGTCATGATGCTCCATTCAAAACAGTTACGGAACCCTTTAAACAGAAAATACGAATAGGAAAACGGAGGTCAAAACGTTCGATTTTCGCAAAATGAATTTCGTCATTGGATTCGTGACAAATAATAAAATATTTTTCATGTTTGTCCAAACTGGTCTCGAAGGGATTTTAAAATCGCTAAAATTTGAACTGTTATGCGCAGCTTTGTACTGAAAAACTGCACGACCAATAAACCTTTGAATTTTTCAACGAAATTTTCACAACTACTACGCCTCATTGTATGTATGTCAAATTTCAGATTCCCATTATGATAAATTATAGAATATTTTCAAAATAAAATTTCAATTTAAATCGTTAAAAATAGCGGGTTGCTACGAAAACTGATTCAAACGAAGTGACTAAAATTTGACATTTTCAATATACAATTATTTAAATCACTTCTAAATGAAAATAACAAATTTCAAACATAAATATTTCATTATAAATTGATTTCATGATCTAAACCAGTACATTCTATGTTACATTTATCGTTTTATTCTTATTTTAAATCCATTTTAAATCAATAATTAAGTTCAATAACTCAAATGGTTAAAATTTATGGGATGTTACAATCAACCATAACAAATATTATTAATTGAAATACTCTAGACAAGGCTTGTACTTTGAGATGTCTTGAATTGACTGTGATACCAACCTCATACAACTGAGAAGATGAGTTCTTTCTTGAATAATGCTTCACTTCAAATAGTAACAATCAACCAAACTATAGTCACTCGTCAAGTCAAGAGAATTGTGTAGATAATCACATCTTATTTTCAGTTTAACCTTAGTTATGTTAACCAACAAAAAACTATAGATTAAGTCATTCATAAATTAGCCTCCCCTTAAACATATTAATAAAATTTCCAACAATAACCCTATACTCTTCATTAATGCAATCTTAAAACATAAACTCTGATCTAACTCTGTACATAGAAAAATAATAATACATGAAACATAAACGTTCTGCACACATGAAAATAACATATTCAAGCATTGTTTACTTTAGTTTTCACTATCCAAGTAAGCATGAAACACAATAACAACAAATAAACACATACAAAAGACACTAGCCACAAATGGAAAAAAAGAGTAACAACATTCACATATGCTTAGCACAGCATGAACATAAGCATAAATTCACGTAACAAACATTTGTTTTAATGTTGGAATATGTACACTGTTTTAATGTAATTACTTTTGACAAATCATCTCACAACAAGGTTTTTTTTATCAAACTATAAGATCTAAACCGTAACACACTATGTTCACCCTTGAACAAAGTACAAACATTTCATGATGACCTGTATTCATCATTCGCACAAATGAACGAAATTCATAGTCTTTTTGCAAATTGTATTCATCTTTTTCAACAAAATTCTAAAATTTTAGAAAGGGGATTTATCAATGTTTGATTTATTTTTTTAAGCTCGCGGCTTATTTGGATTGAACTGAAATTGAATTTTGATCGATAGGGTTTAAGGGATGATGAGGCCGGGGTATTTTAGTCTATATTTTATTTTATTTTTAAAATTCCAAACCTCCTTAACAAATAAAAACTAAGATGGAGTCCCCTTAAATTTATCCTCCCCTTAACAAAAAATGGAGTCTCTTTAACAATCCCCCTTTTGTAAGACAAAACTAGAGAAGATGAACGTATGCATGGAACATTTTAAAGGAAAGAATGGCATATTTTGAAGGCATGCATACATGCATGCTACTTCAATTGTCTCTTCCTCTTCTTTTTTTTTTTGGTATATATAAAGAAACGCATGGAATGGTAAAATATTAACGTATGCATTTAAGGATGTAATTGTGTCCATTATAAGCTTTTGAAAAAATAAATAAAATAAATGGGTAGCTTAGTAAAATAAAATGATGGGTTTTGCAGATCCAAAACGTATAGAAAAATATGTAGGACCTGAATAGAGACACGTCGAACTCAAATGGTTTTGTTTCAAAAATGAATTGTGCAAGCATTTTCAAAATTTCAGCACGAATCGAACACCGAAACTGACAAATGAATATATTGCAGAAATTAGAGCGACGAGACGGACGCAACGGTATATAGTTTGCAGTGTCATGATGCTCCATTCAAAACAGTTATGGAACCCTTTAAACAGAAAATACGAATGGGAAAACGGAGGTCAAAACGTTCGATTTTCGCAAAATGAATTTCGTTATTGGATTCGTGACAAAGAATAAAATATTTTTCATATTTGTCCAAACTGGTCTCGAAGGGATTTTAAAATCGCTAAAATTTGAACTGTTATGCGCAGCTTTGCACTGAAAAACTGCACGACCAATAAACCTTCGAATTTTTCAACAAAATTTTCACAGCTACTACGCCTCATTGTATGTATGTCAAATTTCAGATTCCCATTATGATAAATTATAGAATATTTTCAAAATAAAATTTCAATTTAAATCGTTAAAAATAGCGGGTTGCTACGAAAATTGATTCAAACGAAGTGACTAAAATTTGACATTTTCAATATACAATTATTTAAATCACTTCTAAATGAAAATAACAAATTTCAAACATAAATATTTCATTATAAATTGATTTCATGATCTAAACCAGTACATTCTATGTTACATTTATCGTTTAATTCTTATTTTAAATCCATTTTAAATCAATAATTAAATTAAGTTCAATAACTCAAATGGTTAAAATTTACGGGATGTTACATTCAACCATAACAATTATTATTAATTGAAATACTCTAGACAAGGCTTGTACTTTGAGATGTCTTGACTTGACTGTGATACCAACCTCATACAACTGAGAAGATGAGTTCTTTCTTGAATAATGCTTCACTTCAAATAGTAACAGTCAACCAAACTATAGTCGCTCGTCAAGTCAAGAGAATTGTGTAGATAATCACATCTTATTTTCAGTTTAACCTTAGTTATGTTAACCAACAAAAAACTATAGAATAATTCATTCAACGGTTATCCAATAACTGTCAGCACGTAATTTTAGATGCCCTCAGCAGTCATGAGTAATACACTGGTCGTCATTTGGAGAGCATACTCTAGTCTCAATGGATGCACCAATATCTAATCTTGATGTATCTTAACTAGAGACATTTAAAATGATATATTTATATTCAATGCAGTATACTATTCGTTGTTTAAACACTTTGTAAATACTATCACAAAATATATCATTTATGGATTTTCTATAAAATGAACTCTTAATTTAATTAATTAATATAACACATTATGTCAATCATATTATAAAAGAAAATGTCATTTATTTTGAACAAAATTGTTTAATGAAGTAGATATATTTAACAAATTATACAATTACCCTTAAGAAATACTCCTAACTCTATCAATACACTCTATCTGCCAACTCATGCGTTAAGTACTTTCCATCACATCTCAAAAGGAAACACAAAAATCCATACACAAAACCCCACTACTTAACTTAAACGTAAGTAATTGTTTTTTAAGCACTTACAAGGCTTTGATTTGTTTAACCACGTTGATACTATTTGCAACTAATTGTGTACATAAATATGCAACAGCGTTACGAGATTTTCGTTTGATAAAAAGTCAGTAATCACCAAAGAACGATTTTCGATTAAATTTTCATCTTTTTATCGAAATATTTATTTATGTACAATTTCTTTTTAGAATAAGTCCATCGCTATTATTTATTAATTAAAGAGGGTTATTTGATCATTAAAAACAAGTAATTTAATATTTGAAATTAATTAAATATTCTTTAATCAAAGCAATAAAATTCTAAGTCGTTACATATATGGCATAAGCATGTTGTCGTGATATGCATATATTTGCGGCACTTTGTAGACCCACTGTGACTCATGTATTACATTTTATCGCTGCTTTCGTGACGCTGTATACTTTTTTTTGTTACGTGTTTTATATCATTCTATCATGGAGGCAAATACGTTCATTACTTTGTGTCGATATTCTATGCGTAATAGTGAATTATATATATGTGTGTGTGTACACACACACACACTAATAGAGAGAGATATTACGTATCGGTGTTAGCTCAAGGTAATATTCATTTGCGACAAACCAATACTGCTTCATTCTCGGTGTTATTAGACAGTATTACTTAGTGCTACTCTTTCGTAATATGGGTATAGAGATGAGATGTTAACATCCCTTGACCTGGCATCCTCGGCTTCCTTCAACTATTATGGTGTGAGCGTTGATGTTGTCAAAGGCGATAATGAGCAATAGTGTTGAACTCAACTAAAGAGATCAAGGTATTGGATACGCTCCGTCGGATTAAGAGGCTATGGTACTAAATAATGTTGCTAGTTGAGGGGGGTATGTTAGTTCTACGACACTTCTAGAGGCATATGGTGGTAGACTGATATGGTCAAAGTTCATGAAAGAGAAAGCTAAGGTTTTGCTTCTAAAGAATGATGAATTATTTCAATCCCCTTAATTTAAAGTGCTTTACATTTTACTCATTGATTTTCAGAAATCAAAATCTATCGCATACGACTTCGTTTTACACGCAACTTGTATTGTTGCGTTTGTAGTTCTATTTTAAAAACACTGACATTATCTAACAATAAACTCACAAGCACATGTATATGTAAACTCACAAACACATGTATATGTACGATGTTCATTTATTATGAATATTTGATGTTTGACTTAATATGAATTATAATCATTTAAATTTATAGATTCAAACCCCTAGATTTACCACGAAAATAAAACATTGTTTCCCTTGGATTAGCATGAGAACTCTTAAGTTCCCTTTTTGGAGTTTTGTGGTATCAATTGTGAGGGATTTTGAAAGTATCACATTTAACCTTCAAAGATTGCAGTAGTTTGATTAATTTTCATAAATTGTTGTTATATTTGATCAATACATGCTTAAGAATTTAATTTTTTACTATGTTAGCTACACACATTCATGTATTCTCCATTATTTTTTGTGAATGTTAATTTTCCACTATGTTAAGCAAGATTATAGGTTTAAAAAAATGTTAAAATCCTTTAAATCGCTTTGATTTGATGAGTTGAGAATTATCATCAAAATTATACTATTTATTTTTGTTGGTTGTATAATTAAAAATAACCAGCATAAAAAAATTGAAACATTCAAAATAAAATATTGCTCAAAATTAGTCAAAACTGACAGAAAAGAAACTCTCAATTTGAACGCAAGAGATTGCAAGTAAATCCAACTTTTCTTGCGAAACATTTTAGAGCGAGCTTTTTTAAACTATACTCAAATATCTTAACTTCTTAATCCCAAGTAAGCGACATGATATTGAGAGAGAAGACCTCCCCTAAAACATAACCAAGTCACCAATCAAGAAGATCCCAATATTCTCAACTTTTCACTATTTCATGGTACATGTTCTTTTTTAACCAGTGTAAGAATTTTTAGATGAACACAGATTAAACGAGACTTATGCATAGACAATTTTGGTATGGAACGAACGTTGAACGGGTGATACACGAAAATAAGAAAATTCCTCTAGTGTTCAATCCTTTAGTGTTACCTAGACACCAATACCCAATTATCCCAGAACCTGCATGACATACACGAAACACTATAAATAACTCTAGCATTTTATCATATCAGAAAAAAAAATCAACCTTCATTGTCATAGAATCACCAATTTTATCAAATCAAAAAAAAATCAAGCTTCAATGTCACTGAATCACCAATGCACCGTCTTTTCCAAAACCCAATTCAAATAATATTTTATGCTAAAACAAGAACAAGATAGTGAACATTTTAAATTAATAGGAGTATAGAAATCAATTTAGGGGAAATGGACATTATTCGCTTTAGTCGGGTTTGAACTGCTGAAGAACTCACATGGAAGAAAAAGATTATATTATGTACATCATAATAACTTGTTACACATGGACATTATGATCATATCCAGATCATATCTCCGGTTTGATGTTATGTTGATTAAAAATCCGGAGATACTGCAGAAGAACTCACATGGACATTATGAGGGATTCGCATGATTTTATGTTGATTAAAAATTATATTATGTACATCATAATAACTTGTTACGCGTGGTGTATAATATGACCTTCATGCGTAATTGTACTGCCTTCGTCAATATATCGAAGTAAAACATAGTCTATACGGATATTGATCAAATATAATACTGAAATAATTTTATTCACTTTTTATACATTATTTCATCATGTTTGTTTATTCATCACAAACCAACTCAAATTCTGCGTCTCTCTCCCCTGGATCAGCCCTAGGTACACGTGCAATTCTCCTTCAACAACCTGCAAATAAAATGCTTCCAGGTCCATTTCCCTCTGATTCCGGGCACGTAGCATTCCCATTGTTCAGTCTGTTGAAAAAGCAAAGAAGCCAGTAGAACTATGAGAAGAACAAAGGCAAATGAATTGAAATTTGCCATTTCGTTTTCTTAATACTACCTAAAGCTTGCTTGTTAGGTGCATATAAATATATACATTAGCACAAACTGATGAAACTGCTAATGTTAAACACCATTTAAGTGTTGTTCTTTAATGTTTCCAGATAAGTTTCCTTCAATTTATTGCCTTGCTTTAACTAATCTATTAATTCAAAATGAAATAACCTTTTTAATACAAAACAGCAGTCTAGTCCGACAGATAATACAACACATGTTAGAACACACTAAAAACATACAATGGAGTACACATATAACTCATCACTAAATATAGTACGTACAGCTGATTGTAACAACTTCGAATACAACAAGGAAAAATTAATTTACAGACAGACTGGCATACAGTAACCTTTTCTGAATACAGATAACACAGCAAGAATGATTTTTGAGTCCTGGACGATGTTCATTGAAAATCCATCTCATTTCATGTTAATTCACACCTACCTATATAAGCCAGTAGACAAGTCATAAATTTCTAAACAATTATATTCTGTAAACCATTTAAAATAAATAAAGGGAAGTCTATTTAGATATAAAATATAGACATAATTAATAACACAATGAATCTCAGATTTCCACCACTCAAATAAGGACAAAATGATCCAATAGCTGAAATTGTGTATTTCAAATTGTGTGGGCATCCCCGTAAATAAAACAACACCTAGCAGACTGGCTTAAACCAGTAATATGATTTAAAATTATATAAATTTCGGCTTCTTGTGTATATACTTACATTTTTAGTGGCATCATCTTATGAAAGGCAGACCTAAAGGAACCCACCGAGCATATTCTATATATCGAGGTCCAAAGAATTGCTTCAAGAAAAATTCTTCATATCTAATCATATTGAGTAATTTATAACCTTAAATAAATGAGTATCCACAATTATATAAGTTGAGATATTTACTCCATAAACAAAGAACACCGTAAATCAATCATATAACATAAATCATTGCAGAAGCAATAAATTATGGATATCTTCAGAGACATCTAATGCAGCACTTGGTACAACAGTTCACTGATTTTATACTGTACTTGTACAGTATAAATGAAACAAATTGGTATGAAAAAGAAAAAAATAATTTGATGCATATGAAAATCTATAACAGAAATAATTCATATATTATTTCTACAAAATAATAATAATAATAATAATAATAACAACAATAATAATAATATAATGGTTGTTATTCGTAATTAATACGTATAACATAACCAAAAATCTGGTAATATTAATTTGTAAATTTGTGTATCTTTCTGTTACCATCTTAATAACCCTTGGGCCATGGTTTACGGTCATCTTTGCCTAGTGCCAAAATGCTAAAGACCACTTAGATATGAAAACGAGTTTCATGTTTGTGTATTCAACATGTACTTCAAATAGGCGGGACAGAAAGAAGTTGGAAAATCCTAATCATTACGACAAAGTGAGGAGGTACATGATGGTACATAAAACCAAAATTGTGTTAATTGAGACTGAAACCAAAACTATAAACATACGAAATTTCCGAAATCGATCGAAACCATAAATATTTTAAGAGACTGAAACTGAGCATTCGAAACTTGAATGATACTTACAAAATCAATTAAATAATTAAATCAATTAATTTTCTTTCCTTTCTTCTTCCTTCTATATTTTAGTTAGTTAATTTAATGAATCTCCACCCTTTATTTGTTCAATGAATATTTGAATCACAGGAATTTGATAAAGATAAATGAATCAAAATTGTCAAAATATTAGTAACGTGCTGACAATATTTTAGCATTTACTTCCTCTTAGTATCAATTTATGTATTAATTGTAGAACACAACTACTAGTGAACAACATAAAGCTTAATACATCCAGATAATTCTTCTAACGTTAAATTTCAAAGCAAAGAGAAAAATAATTAATTTATTCACTTAATCCATCAACTGATTATTTATTTACACTGGAATTAGATTAAGGAATTTCAAAATGGTTTCAAGATAATTTCGCAATTAATTTTCTTAGTCTTTGAGTAATGCATTCATCTTTGAGCTTATATCAATGAAGGTGTTTCATCGTCCACCATTATCATCTTCTTTGGCAAAGCCTAATTTTGCAATTATATCGAATTAGAGGTTTTGTGTGTAATCTAAAGTATTCTAAGAATTCGATTATTGATTTGTACTTATAGACTCTCTTTCTCCCTCCCTCACCATCCAAAAAAATAAAGAATAGCTGTAGAATCCATGAACTTAAGAAGTGTAACCAAACCACGTTAAATTCCCATGCTCTCAACCTTCATGTCTTTTTCTGGTGATTATTGTTGATGAATTGGTTGTTGGACCCGTGTGTACAATATTTACAATTTCTCTTATTGGCTTTGGTAAATAGTCTGTTAACTGAAAATGGATCCAATTATTGAAAAGCAAACCTTTTGTCCCTGAATGACTATATGAACCAATTGTTAATGTGGTTATCTGATACTAACTTATGTAATAGGCCAATAATAAATTAAATATTAATCAGGAAAACATGCGACCTTAAATTTAAAATCTAGACTAAAGGATGGATTTAAACTAGAGGAAAAAAATGTATACTGGTAGAAAAAGGCCATGTTATGAAATAAGAATCACAATCTAGATATTCTACCCATCAGCAGGAGAAACATGATACAGTTTAATCAACCAACTGAAATTAAAATAAAAAAAATCCTTTTAACATGGAAGGATACGGTATCCGAGTAGAGAAGAATCGCCAAGTAACTGTTGCAAAAGAAATAATACAAACAGGGTTGCAAAGCATAGCTTGAGTACCGGTAGCCCATATGAAAAACCCACAATTACTTGGATGGCGCATGACCATGTTGCATAAGTAGATACTATGATTGTTACACACTTTAGTTTGATGTTGCATTTTCCAATTTATATTTTGGAGCTTGGTTAAAATTTAAGTCACTAAGCAAAAAACAACCCCTAAAATGCTTTATCTCTTGAAAGTTTCACACATGAGAAGTTGATGTTGTAAAATTTTCAAAACAATTGATTTGGGTTTGGGTATTATTTGAAGAGAATGAAGAATAAAAGGAAGAAGGAATGGGCAAATATGTTATGTCCCACATCATGGAAAATACAAAGGATTTCCACTATATATGTAAAGACATGATGTATAATAACAAAAGAAAGAAGAGAAGGAGAGATAAGGCAATGGGCCTTGAGCATTAACTTGGCATAATAATATTTAAAATGTCAAAAGATGGGCCTTGGGCCTTGGGGCTCTTGGGGTCTCGTGATCCATTAAGTCACGAAACAGACCGGTCGACCGGCCAAAACTCAACCAGTCGACCGTTTTAATCTCTGTTTGAAAACGGTCGACCGGTGATATTTTGGCGGTCGACCGGCCGTTTTAAAATTTCATCCCAAAGGGAAGAGATGCGACGCTGTACGGACGGAAATAACCGTTACAAACGGTGGTGACGCTTCGCTGAAAGGATGCCTCTTCAATTGTTATAAATAGCAACGCCCAGAAATGTTTGAAACAACTTCTAATAATATCTTCTTCTTCCTTTACAGTCTGCAACGCCATTAAAGCGTATCAAAACGCTGTTTCATTTGTAACGCCTCTGAGGTGTTGCAAATTGCAGAAATACGTTGCAGATTAATCCTCCTCTTCTTCTCTTCATTCTCTACAGTATTTGCATCATCAGAAACATTAAATCAGAGTGTTCTTGGTCGAATCAAAGTCGTACAAACTTTGAATTCGATTACGCTGTTTCAAGGCTTCATTGAATCCTGAAGTCAATAGTTCGATAACCCTTTTGTACCTGGTGGGTTGAACTATTGTCTGAAAGAATTTGCTCCGCAAATCCTTGAAGTCAGAAGTACGGCAGATTCTACTCCTCCAAAAGCGTCTCAAACCACAAAATCCCCAACAAATTTTCAGACAATAACTTCAACCATGGATAGTTTGAGCGCTTTGCAAGTAATGAATCAGCATTTGACGAAGTTGGAGCGGTTTGATGGAGAGAACTTCACTCGTTGGCAGGAGACTATGAAATTCTTTCTGATCACGGTTAAGTTATTTCATATTCTCGAAGACAGATTGGAGAAAATACCGGAGGAAACCGATAAGGATAGTGCAGAATTAAAAGCAAAAAGGGCAAAGCGAAAAGAGGAAGATTTTCTATGCAGAGGCCACATACTGAATGCACTGTCTACTCCGATATACAATGCTCACAAGACCTTGGACACGGCGAAGGCACTCTGGACTGCGCTAGAAAGCAAATATCGCATCTCTGAGGCAAGTAATAAGAAATTTCTTATATGCAATTTTATGGATTTCAAAATGGTCGCTAACAAGTCCATAATTGGACAAGTTAGTGAAATACTACTGTTAGTAAATCAACTTAAGGATGCCGGAATTGATCTCCCTGAATCATTTGTTGTTGGAGTTATTATTTCGAGACTCCCGAATTCTTGGAATGATTATAAGAAAAAATTAAAACATGCGGAAACCGATTATGATTTAGACGGTTTACAGCGTCATCTTCGTATTGAAGAGGATTCTCGTAAACGCGAACTAGATGATAATCCGCAAACTGAGTCTCAGTCTAAGGCTAATAATGTTGAAATTAACGATAAGTTGAAGCCTAAGAATGAGACACAGTTCAAAAAGAAAGGTACCAATTCCAAGAATAAGAAGAAGGGTGACTGTTACTATTGTCACAAACCCGGCCACTATGCCCGAGACTGTCGTCTTCGGAAGAAACAACAAAAAGCGAATGTGGTCGAAGAAAAGCTTGTGGCTGTCGTACAAGAGGCGAACTCCGTTAGTGGCATTGACAATGACTGGTGGCTCGATACTGGAGCAACTATTCATATTTGCAAAGACCGAAATCTGTTCAAGACTTACAATGAGAATAACGGAGAATCCAGCGAAGTAACTAGCGCAAACAAAGTTGCAAGCAAAGTTCTGGGAAAAGGCACTATTGAATTGACATTCACCTCTGGGAAAGTTCTTACTTTAGTCAATGTATTTTATGTACCTGATATGTGTAAGAATTTGATTTCTGGATACCTTCTTAACAAAGGAGGATTCAAGATGGTGTATGAGTCTGATAAGTTAGTGTTGTCCAAGAAAAGCAAATTTATTGGACAGGGATATTCTTGTAATGGCATGATTAAGTTGAATCTAATAAAGAAATCTTCTGCTTATATTGTTGACTCTGTTAATTTATGGCATAGTAGATTAGGACATGTTAATTATAAGTCACTTAGAAATATGCATAAATTAGGATTAATTTCTGATTGTGATTTCGAATCCATTTCTAAATGTGAGATATGTGTTCAAGCAAAAATACATCGAAAATCCTTTAAATCCGTTGAAAGGAAAACTGGTTTGCTTGATTTGGTATATAGTGATGTGGGTGACTTGAAAAGTCATATCACCTATGGTGGTAACCAATACTATATAACGTTTATTGATGATTATTCTAGATATGCTTATGTATATCTAATGAAATCAAAAGATGAAGCTTTTGATAAATTCAAAATTTACAAAGCAGAAGTCGAAACACAATTAGGAATTAAAATTAAAGTGTTACATTCAGATCGTGGTGGTGAATATTTTTCAAATGAGTTTACTTTGTTTTGCAAACAAAATGGTATCATTCACCAATGTACTGCCCCTTATACACCACAACAAAATGGTGTTGCTGAGAGAAAAAATAGAACTTTAGTAGAAATGGTTAATGCCATGCTCATAAGTTCTAATTTGCCATATAACCTATGGGGTGATGCTATGTTATCTGCATGTTACATTTTAAATAGAGTACCACTTAAGAAAAATAATATTTCTCCTTATGAATTATGGTTCAATAGAAAACCTAATCTTACTAGACTTAAAGTTTGGGGTTGCTTAGCATATGTTAGAAAACCAGACCCTAAACGACCAAAGTTAGGTAATAGGGCTTTTAAATGTGTTTTCATTGGATATTCCCTTAATAGTATAACTTATAGATTTATGATTCTTGATACCTTAGAAGTCATAGAATCTGTAGATGTAGAATTTTTTGAAAATCAAACTATTGAGAATCCATTGAGATCATCTAGTCCAGAACCAACTGAGACTAATGATACAAATGATGATGAATATGCTCCTGCTCAAAACAGCAAGGAAGTGTCAGTACCAGATGATAGTATTGAACACAGAAGAAGTAAAAGAGCGAGAATAGAGAAGGACTATGGTCCTGACTTCATAACATATCTTGTAGAAGGCAATAAGGACGAAGTCCTTAATGTGACAAGATATGTAATGAACGTCGATGATGATCCCAAAACTTATTCTGAGGCTATGAGTTCTAGAGATTCTAATTTCTGGAAAGAAGCTATCAATGACGAAATGAATTCCATAATGTTAAACCAAACTTGGGTATTAAGCGACTTACCTCCTGGTGCTAAACCTATAGGATGTAAATGGATATTCAAGAAAAAGTTGAATACAAATGGATCCATTGATAAATTTAAAGCCAGATTAGTTGCTAAGGGATATAAACAAAGACAAGGAGTAGATTATTTTGATACATATGCTCCGGTGGCTCGCATATCTTCGATACGCTGTTTAATAGCACTTGCATCAATTCATAACTTGGTCATACATCAAATGGATGTAAAGACAGCTTTTCTAAATGGAGATTTAGAAGAAGAGATATACATGGAACAACCTGAAGGTTTCATAACCCCAGGCCAAGAAAGGAAAGTTTGTAAATTAGTTAAATCTCTTTATGGCTTGAAGCAAGCTCCCATGCAATGGCATGAGAAGTTTGATAAAGTTGCACTGTCATTTGGATTCATTGTTAATGATGCAGATAAATGTATCTATAGCAAATCGGATAACAACGGTTATGTTATAATATGTTTATACGTTGATGACATGCTGATATTTGGTTCCAACATATCTTGTGTAAATGAAACTAAAAAGTTTCTATCTTCTAAATTTGATATGAAAGATCTGGGAGAGGCTGATGTAATTCTAGGAATTAAAATCATTAGGAAAACGGGGGAGTTATTATTAACTCAATCTCATTACATTGAAAAGTTCCTAAAGAAGTATAATCATTATGATGACAAACCAGCACCAACTCCTTTAGATCCAAGTATAAAATTAGAAAAGAACACTGGACGTACCATTTCTCAATTGGAATATTCCAGTATTATTGGGAGTCTTATGTATGCTATGCATTGCACTAGACCAGATATCGCACATGCTATAAGTGTATTGTGTCGATTTACGAGTAATCCAGGTTTCGAACACTGGAAAGCCATTTCCAGAGTCTTAGCTTATTTGAAGGGAACCATCAACTATGGTTTATCTTATAAAGGATATCCTGCTGTAATAGAAGGATATAGTGATGCAACCTGGAACAATGTAGAATCGAAATCCAAGTCTACGACTGGATGGATATTTACATTAGGAGGCGCTGCTGTGTCTTGGGCTTCTAAGAAGCAGACCTGTATATCTGATTCAACTATGTTATCAAAATTAATTGCATTAGCAGACGCATGTAAGGAAGCAGAATGGCTTAGAAATTTGTTAGTAGAAATCCCATTATGGAAGAAGCCATCTCCAGCAGTCTTGATTAATTGCGATAATCAAGCAACGATATATAATGTTTCTAATAAAACATATAATGGAAAGTCTAGACATGTGAGTCTAAGACATCAAATGGTGAGACAGTTACTCAAAAGTGGAGTTATAACTGTTGACTACATATAAACAAAGAAAAACTTGGCTGACCCACTTACGAAGAGTCTTCCAAAGGCTATGGTTTCTATAAAGTCAAAAGAAATGGGACTAAGGTCTGTGAATGAAGATTGATCATCCTTAACAGAAACCCAACTTGTGTCTTGAAAAGGATAGACAAAGTTCAATGGGTACCAACAAGTTAAGGAAATGATTATGGAACACTAAATCAATAAATGTTTAGTGTTGGATTCTGCATGAACAAAGGATGGATGAATATCCTTAATAAGTCTAGAAACCCTAAAAGGTGTCTCGCAGAAACACCTTAAGTGACTTACCTATATGAGTATGGAAATCAGGCCGTTTCCTAAGAAAGTAAGACCGCTTTCGAAGTAGACTCATGAACCAGGATTTAAGCACATGGCCATTAACGTGCTGAGCAATACGGAACACTCTAGCTAAGGAATACAACATGTGTGATTGTTCCGGTTTTACCATTAAGGGATACTTGGTTCAAGATTCGTTCACCATTGAATCTCAATAGAACTTTGAATGGTTTACACTAAGTAAAAGTTCAAATCCAAAAGATACTTTTATTTATGTGTTGTTTCCACGATGATGCAAAATTTGACCTTAGAACTACATAGGCTTGATCCCACTTGGGTATGTAGGAAGTCACACTAGTGACTCAGCCGTCCACTTTATTTATTTTCTTATTTTGAAAATTGGGGGAGATTGTTGTAAAATTTTCAAAACAATTGATTTGGGTTTGGGTATTATTTGAAGAGAATGAAGAATAAAAGGAAGAAGGAATGGGCAAATATGTTATGTCCCACATCATGGAAAATACAAAGGATTTCCACTATATATGTAAAGACATGATGTATAATAACAAAAGAAAGAAGAGAAGGAGAGATAAGGCAATGGGCCTTGAGCATTAACTTGGCATAATAATATTTAAAATGTCAAAAGATGGGCCTTGGGCCTTGGGGCTCTTGGGGTCTCGTGATCCATTAAGTCACGAAACAGACCGGTCGACCGGCCAAAACTCAACCAGTCGACCGTTTTAATCTCTGTTTGAAAACGGTCGACCGGTGATATTTTGGCGGTCGACCGGCCGTTTTAAAATTTCATCCCAAAGGGAAGAGATGCGACGATGTACGGACGGAAATAACCGTTACAAACGGTGGTGACGCTTCGCTGAAAGGATGCCTCTTCAATTGTTATAAATAGCAACGCCCAGAAATGTTTGAAACAACTTCTAATAATATCTTCTTCTTCCTTTACAGTCTGCAACGCCATTAAAGCGTATCAAAACGCTGTTTCATTTGTAACGCCTCTGAGGTGTTGCAAATTGCAGAAATACGTTGCAGATTAATCCTCCTCTTCTTCTCTTCATTCTCTACAGTATTTGCATCATCAGAAACATTAAATCAGAGTGTTCTTGGTCGAATCAAAGTCGTACAAACTTTGAAATCGATTACGCTGTTTCAAGGCTTCATTGAATCCTGAAGTCAATAGTTCGATAACCCTTTTGTACCTGGTGGGTTGAACTATTGTCTGAAAGAATTTGCTCCGCAAATCCTTGAAGTCAGAAGTACGGCAGATTCTACTCCTCCAAAAGCGTCTCAAACCACAAAATCCCCAACAAATTTTCAGACAATAACTTCAACCATGGATAGTTTGAGCGCTTTGCAAGTAATGAATCAGCATTTGACGAAGTTGGAGCGGTTTGATGGAGAGAACTTCACTCGTTGGTAGGAGACCATGAAATTCTTTCTGATCACGGTTAAGTTATTTCATATTCTCGAAGACGGATTGGAGAAAATACCGGAGGAAACCGATAAGGATAGTGCAGAATTAAAAGCAAAAAGGGCAAAGCGAAAAGAGGAAGATTTTCTATGCAGAGGCCACATACTGAATGCACTGTCTACTCCGATATACAATGCTCACAGGACCTTGGACACGGCGAAGGCACTCTGGACTGCGCTAGAAAGCAAATATCGCATCTCTGAGGCAAGTAATAAGAAATTTCTTATATGCAATTTTATGGATTTCAAAATGGTCGCTAACAAGTCCATAATTGGACAAGTTAGTGAAATACTACTGTTAGTAAATCAACTTAAGGATGCCGGAATTGATCTCCCTGAATCATTTGTTGTTGGAGTTATTATTTCGAGACTCCCGAATTCTTGGAATGATTATAAGAAAAAATTAAAACATGCGGAAACCGATTATGATTTAGACGGTTTACAGCGTCATCTTCGTATTGAAGAGGATTCTCGTAAACGCGAACTAGATGATAATCCGCAAACTGAGTCTCAGTCTAAGGCTAATAATGTTGAAATTAACGATAAGTTGAAGCCTAAGAATGAGACACAGTTCAAAAAGAAAGGTACCAATTCCAAGAATAAGAAGAAGGGTGACTGTTACTATTGTCACAAACCCGGCCACTATGCCCGAGACTGTCGTCTTCGGAAGAAACAACAAAAAGCGAATGTGGTCGAAGAAAAGCTTGTGGCTGTCGTACAAGAGGCGAACTCCGTTAGTGGCATTGACAATGACTGGTGGCTCGATACTGGAGCAACTATTCATATTTGCAAAGACCGTAATCTGTTCAAGACTTACGATGAGAATAACGGAGAATCCAGCGAAGTAACTAGCACAAACAAAGTTGCAAGCAAAGTTCTGGGAAAAGGCACTATTGAATTGACATTCACCTCTGGGAAAGTTCTTACTTTAGTCAATGTATTTTATGTACCTGATATGTGTAAGAATTTGATTTCTGGATACCTTCTTAACAAAGGAGGATTCAAGATGGTGTATGAGTCTGATAAGTTAGTGTTGTCCAAGAACAGCAAATTTATTGGACAGGGATATTCTTGTAATGGCATGATTAAGTTGAATCTAATAAAGAAATCTTCTGCTTATATTGTTGACTCTGTTAATTTATGGCATAGTAGATTAGGACATGTTAATTATAAGTCACTTAGAAATATGCATAAATTAGGATTAATTTCTGATTGTGATTTCGAATCCATTTCTAAATGTGAGATATGTGTTCAAGCAAAAATACATCGAAAATCCTTTAAATCCGTTGAAAGGAAAACTGGTTTGCTTGATTTGGTATATAGTGATGTGGGTGACTTGAAAAGTCATATCACCTATGGTGGTAACCAATACTATATAACGTTTATTGATGATTATTCTAGATATGCTTATGTATATCTAATGAAATCAAAAGATGAAGCTTTTGATAAATTCAAAATTTACAAAGCAGAAGTCGAAACACAATTAGGAATTAAAATTAAAGTGTTACATTCAGATCGTGGTGGTGAATATTTTTCAAATGAGTTTACTTTGTTTTGCAAACAAAATGGTATCATTCACCAATGTACTGCCCCTTATACACCACAACAAAATGGTGTTGCTGAGAGAAAAAATAGAACTTTAGTAGAAATGGTTAATGCCATGCTCATAAGTTCTAATTTGCCATATAACCTATGGGGTGATGCTATGTTATCTGCATGTTACATTTTAAATAGAGTACCACTTAAGAAAAATAATATTTCTCCTTATGAATTATGGTTCAATAGAAAACCTAATCTTACTAGACTTAAAGTTTGGGGTTGCTTAGCATATGTTAGAAAACCAGACCCTAAACGACCAAAGTTAGGTAATAGGGCTTTTAAATGTGTTTTCATTGGATATTCTCTTAATAGTATAACTTATAGATTTATGATTCTTGATACCTTAGAAGTCATAGAATCTGTAGATGTAGAATTTTTTGAAAATCAAACTATTGAGAATCCATTGAGATCATCTAGTCCAGAACCAACTGAGACTAATGATACAAATGATGATGAATATGCTCCTGCTCAAAACAGCAAGGAAGTGTCAGTACCAGATGATAGTATTGAACACAGAAGAAGTAAAAGAGCGAGAATAGAGAAGGACTATGGTCCTGACTTCATAACATATCTCGTAGAAGGCAATAAGGACGAAGTCCTTAATGTGACAAGATATGTAATGAACGTCGATGATGATCCCAAAACTTATTCTGAGGCTATGAGTTCTAGAGATTCTAATTTCTGGAAAGAAGCTATCAATGACGAAATGAATTCCATAATGTTAAACCAAACTTGGGTATTAAGCGACTTACCTCCTGGTGCTAAACCTATAGGATGTAAATGGATATTCAAGAAAAAGTTGAATACAAATGGATCCATTGATAAATTTAAAGCCAGATTAGTTGCTAAGGGATATAAACAAAGACAAGGAGTAGATTATTTTGATACATATGCTCCGGTGGCTCGCATATCTTCGATACGCTGTTTAATAGCACTTGCATCAATTCATAACTTGGTCATACATCAAATGGATGTAAAGACAGCTTTTCTAAATGGAGATTTAGAAGAAGAGATATACATGGAACAACCTGAAGGTTTCATAACCCCAGGCCAAGAAAGGAAAGTTTGTAAATTAGTTAAATCTCTTTATGGCTTGAAGCAAGCTCCCATGCAATGGCATGAGAAGTTTGATAAAGTTGCACTGTCATTTGGATTCATTGTTAATGATGCAGATAAATGTATCTATAGCAAATCGGATAACAACGGTTATGTTATAATATGTTTATACGTTGATGACATGCTGATATTTGGTTCCAACATATCTTGTGTAAATGAAACTAAAAAGTTTCTATCTTCTAAATTTGATATGAAAGATCTGGGAGAGGCTGATGTAATTCTAGGAATTAAAATCATTAGGAAAACGGGGGAGTTATTATTAACTCAATCTCATTACATTGAAAAGTTCCTAAAGAAGTATAATCATTATGATGACAAACCAGCACCAACTCCTTTAGATCCAAGTATAAAATTAGAAAAGAACACTGGACGTACCATTTCTCAATTGGAATATTCCAGTATTATTGGGAGTCTTATGTATGCTATGCATTGCACTAGACCAGATATCGCACATGCTATAAGTGTATTGTGTCGATTTACGAGTAATCCAGGTTTCGAACACTGGAAAGCCATTTCCAGAGTCTTAGCTTATTTGAAGGGAACCATCAACTATGGTTTATCTTATAAAGGATATCCTGCTGTAATAGAAGGATATAGTGATGCAACCTGGAACAATGTAGAATCGAAATCCAAGTCTACGACTGGATGGATATTTACATTAGGAGGCGCTGCTGTGTCTTGGGCTTCTAAGAAGCAGACCTGTATATCTGATTCAACTATGTTATCAGAATTAATTGCATTAGCAGACGCATGTAAGGAAGCAGAATGGCTTAGAAATTTGTTAGTAGAAATCCCATTATGGAAGAAGCCATCTCCAGCAGTCTTGATTAATTGCGATAATCAAGCAACGATATATAATGTTTCTAATAAAACATATAATGGAAAGTCTAGACATGTGAGTCTAAGACATCAAATGGTGAGACAGTTACTCAAAAGTGGAGTTATAACTGTTGACTACATAGAAACAAAGAAAAACTTGGCTGACCCACTTACGAAGAGTCTTCCAAAGGCTATGGTTTCTATAAAGTCAAAAGAAATGGGACTAAGCTCTGTGAATGAAGATTGATCATCCTTAACAGAAACCTAACTTGTGTCTTGAAAAGGATAGACAAAGTTCAATGGGTACCAACAAGTTAAGGAAATGATTATGGAACACTAAATCAATAAATGTTTAGTGTTGGATTCTGCATGAACAAAGGATGGATGAATATCCTTAATAAGTCTAGAAACCCTAAAAGGTGTCTCGCAGAAACACCTTAAGTGACTTACCTATATGAGTATGGAAATCAGGTCGTTTCCTAAGAAAGTAAGACCGCTTTCGAAGTAGGCTCATGAACCAGGATTTAAGCACATGGCCATTAACGTGCTGAGCAATACAGAACACTCTAACTAAGGAATACAACATGTGTGATTGTTCCGGTTTTACCATTAAGGGATACTTGGTTCAAGATTCGTTCACCATTGAATCTCAATAGAACTTTGAATGGTTTACACTAAGTAAAAGTTCAAATCCAAAAGATACTTTTATTTATGTGTTGTTTCCACGATGATGCAAAATTTGACCTTAGAACTACATAGGCTTGATCCCACTTGGGTATGTAGGAAGTCACACTAGTGACTCAGCCGTCCACTTTATTTATTTTCTTATTTTGAAAATTGGGGGAGATTGTTGTAAAATTTTCAAAACAATTGATTTGGGTTTGGGTATTATTTGAAGAGAATGAAGAATAAAAGGAAGAAGGAATGGGCAAATATGTTATGTCCCACATCATGGAAAATACAAAGGATTTCCACTATATATGTAAAGACATGATGTATAATAACAAAAGAAAGAAGAGAAGGAGAGATAAGGCAATGGGCCTTGAGCATTAACTTGGCATAATAATATTTAAAATGTCAAAAGATGGGCCTTGGGGCTCTTGGGGTCTCGTGATCCATTAAGTCACGAAACAGACCGGTCGACCGGCCAAAACTCAACCAGTCGACCGTTTTAATCTCTGTTTGAAAACGGTCGACCGGTGATATTTTGGCGGTCGACCGGCCGTTTTAAAATTTCATCCCAAAGGGAAGAGATGCGACGCTGTACGGACGGAAATAACCGTTACAAACGGTGGTGACGCTTCGCTGAAAGGATGCCTCTTCAATTGTTATAAATAGCAACGCCCAGAAATGTTTGAAACAACTTCTAATAATATCTTCTTCTTCCTTTACAGTCTGCAACGCCATTAAAGCGTATCAAAACGCTGTTTCATTTGTAACGCCTCTGAGGTGTTGCAAATTGCAGAAATACGTTGCAGATTAATCCTCCTCTTCTTCTCTTCATTCTCTACAGTATTTGCATCATCAGAAACATTAAATCAGAGTGTTCTTGGTCGAATCAAAGTCGTACAAACTTTGAATTCGATTACGCTGTTTCAAGGCTTCATTGAATCCTGAAGTCAATAGTTCGATAACCCTTTTGTACCTGGTGGGTTGAACTATTGTCTGAAAGAATTTGCTCCGCAAATCCTTGAAGTCAGAAGTACGGCAGATTCTACTCCTCCAAAAGCGTCTCAAACCACAAAATCCCCAACAGTTGAACCATAATGAATATATCTAAAATCTTCGAAAACCCAATTTTTGATTCAATAATCATGAAGCACGAAAATACTAAAATAATACGCATCACAAGATAATTAGGGTATAATAGTCTGAGCAATTGTTTACACCTGAACAATAAGACCAATTGTTTATCATATAGGGTACGGTACATACATTATTTGTGGGGGAGGATTTTTCTTGTTAGAAATACTTTCGGGAAGAGAGAAACTCAGATATCATGTTAAAAGAGTAATTTTTACAAGACACACATACACCAAAAATATTTCTTCACTGCTTGCATCAAAACACAGCGAGCACATGCATGCACGCACGTATTACGTACATATTGACACGTACATATTGACACACACATGTTATTTATATATATGTGTGCGTGTGTGTTCATGCGAGCGCACGTGCATGTGTGTATATATATGTAATTGACATGCATAAACAACTTTATAATCGACCCTAAAACCTAATTCATGACTAAATGCATAACTTACATATATAACGCAAATAAATTATCAAAATAACTCCTACGGTAACGTGTAATAGTGTTCTTTTAATAGTCAACAATGAAGAGTGTTTCTATTATAATTATGCATGATAATGCCAAATAATTGCATGGTAAGCTTATTTCCAACAGTTCTCACATGTAGACTTTGATCAAATCTTCTAGTAGCTAAACAATATATTAGCTTTTTGCTGGAATTACCATACACCTTCAAATAGTACATAATGTAGTAAATCATTTTGAAAAAGAAAGAAAAAAATAGAGTTGCCTAAATGGACTATACATATAAAAGGTTATTTAATAATTCAAAGGAAAATGTTGGATACATATGGAAAAACTGGAATATACAAGAATTCCCCCCACACCTAAAATTTGTGGAATGAATTTAAAACCAAAGAAAACATCAGTTGTCATCATAACTTTGATACAAAATATAGAATATTACCATTCTAAGCAATTGAAAAAGTAGTCATCGACTAGGAGTTAAGATTGCCACTAGTCAGTTACTGAGTGTAAGACGACACATACTTGATTGTGAATTTCACAATCACTTTTACGTGCACACCATCTAAAAATGTGGATCAGTTTTGAGGATTTCAATTAAAATTATATGAAAGGCTTGAAAGATATTGAAATTATTCAGTGAGCTAAGAATAAATTGATTAAAAAAACTAACTTGGTTTGGTAAGGTTGTCAACGAGAAAAGTTTACATTGCTACTTCCAATAAGCTATAATCTTTTATCAATACAAGATACAATTACTTCCGAGTATAGATGATATAATACAAGTGAAACCTATAATATTTTCCCAACAGAGAAAGACAAGTCAATGGATCCCCTATGTGCAGCTAAGGAACCGATCAAGTTGACCAATTCAAATTTGCTTGGCTACACGAAGAGGACTTTTTTGAAGTAGACTAAGAGTTTGTAAATTTACACATAGTATAATTAGTTTAATTAATTAAAATGTGATTTTCAAACTGCAAAGAATTAAATCCTGGTAGTAGTTTAAAGGCGTAGATTTTACGAATAGAAGTAAAACGACTATGCATATGTATATTCGAAGATAGAAATCAAAATTGTTATTCATAAAAGGCGACTGTCATTTGTTTAGACAGCATAGGCAGATTTCTTTAGATCAATAGATGAGCTGACTCATTCATAATTAGAGAAAACATAACTAGGTCATTAGCCAATAGCCACATCAATTCATCATTCTTGCTTATTTTTTTCAGCATAAACCCTAAACCCCATCAGAAACTAATTAGGCAAAATTAGTTGAAATCAACATCAATAAATAGTAGAAATAATTGCAAATCAAGAGAAGGTGATGTCAACCAATTAGAGGCATCAAATCCGTGTTTTAGAAGATCTGGATTTTAGGCTTGATCATTTGGGCGGGTTTTTGGGTTTCTGATCGACATTTAGGCGAGTGGATTCAAAAAGTAATATTTTTTGCTATTTCATGTTATTTCAATAAAATATGAATGTTTTGATTGATATGGGTTGTTTTGATTGTATTTAATATCGAAGTGATCTTTAGTATTAGCGTAAACAGTAAGATGTTAAGATTATATGATAAACTAAATATTACATAATTTTATCGACTTTCGTATTATTTGGCTATGTCTGCTCATGAATATAATATGTGGTGTTTGTAAATTGCATGTATATGGTTGCATGATCAATGTATGATGTAAGTAATTACGATTGAGTAAAAAAATGAATTATTGTTAGAAAACTTTTCATGTTTGAAATAGAGCAAGATATGTGTTCATTAAATGGTGAAGACAACAGAAAGTAGGGAATTGAAGGGAAAAGGACTTAGTCAATAGTTAGGACGAGCCACCCGAGAGGTTAAATCAATTGTGGTTCAGCAAGGGGAAAAATCGAATGTTCAAGTGAGTCAACCATAGCATCCAGCTAAATTCTTAAGCAGCTCAAATGACAATTTTCAACACTGTTTCAGATTTCGAAAGTATCGCCTGAGATATCATTCAAGATCTCGTTTTGGGCTCCACCCATAACGAAATAACAAATCTCGTTGTAAATCTCCTTTCGAATATGTCGTCCAAGATATTGCAATATCGAACGATATATCGACTGAGACGAGATACTGGAATATCGGCCGAGACCATGGTTTTTCTGATTAAATTTAAATTTGTGTCTGCACCAAAACAATATTAAAAAACTCAAATCTAATCACAATAATCTCCTTCCATTTAACATTTTGTATGTTAAATGAGCATATTGTATGTTCATATGTATTCTATAATGCTTACGGTTTCCATACTTGTCTTTTTTTACATATATCTATGAAATTATGCATTTTATGTTCAACTTATGTTAAACTTTTTAATGTTTTGGATCTTTTTTATGTTTTACGTCAAAAAATAATTCTAGTGTATGGATCATATGTTGTAAGAACTAATATATTTGCATTGTATTATATTTCAACTCTAAGAATATTATGATTTAGAGTGTGAATGATCTTTCGTAAATTAAGAATAATAAAGTGATTTTGCAAGTCAAGTTTAAGTTAATAAGTTTATAATAGCATTCATAAAAATCATTGTGTAAGAATAACAGTTTTAAACATATCATGTACCTCGAGTGTAGCGATTGGGATTTCGCTCGGACCTAATCGATCGCTAAATCGACCAAGACCGTTCAAAACCCGAATACGCTAACTCTGAGAATACAACACATCAGAACAAATAACAGAATACTTTTATAAACATTATAATAATGTTACGTTAGAGTACAGAATATCAGAGTACATCGATATAATACAGCGGAAGATAAATTACAATAATTGTAATACAATGTAGCGACAACGAATAACTGACACAGCGGAAGGCAATCAGTGCTCTGGACACAGCTTTAAGCTTCGATCTAGAATCCTACTCAATATATCTGCAAAACAAGCCAATCGACTGCCCGTGTGGAAAATATGGGCATCCAAGTTTGCAAGTGAAACAAACTACAGGTCAGTCATGGGACTAGTATAAGAAATCTACTTAACTTATCTAATAAGAAGGCTAATCATAGGACCACGCCACTAACGCGGAACGAGTTTACTCCATTGGATTGCCAGTGCATAAATAAAGTAAATAGTTAAACAACGCAATGCTTTTTAGAAAAATGAAACCATTATAAGACTCAAGTCCCATCACATAATGCAACGCAAACCAGAGGATAGAGTTTTACCTTATAATGGTCAAAAATGCTTGATACGATAAAACGGATTTGATATTATCATTAGTGTATATATGTTTCAAAAATA
This sequence comes from Allium sativum, assembly GCA_030737875.1. Classification (NCBI taxonomy): domain Eukaryota; kingdom Viridiplantae; phylum Streptophyta; class Magnoliopsida; order Asparagales; family Amaryllidaceae; genus Allium; species Allium sativum. Next base: position 377,658,994 of record CM060922.1, read on the forward strand.
TTTCAATCATAATGTATCAATCATAGACGGCATAGCTACCATATACTATGTCGACATACTAGTTATACAATCAAAACCGCACGGTGTCGTATTAGAAGTTAGATTTCCATCATGAACCAAGGCAAAAGATAGTTCTTACCAAATTCGAGACACTCTAGTCCGTGCCTCAGGATCAGAGCTCGAGTGACCCTAGGAGTGCCAGGGCCGGTCCACGAATATGTTAGTGGATTGGTTATACCTGAACAATACGTTTCCCCGCCCTATGTGGCGTAAAATAGAGCCACTAGGGACTCAAATCCGAGGTACCTCGCTTTCCATCATCCACATAAGCAAAAATGTCAGGGCTTGCAAACACTGACATAACTTCTAGCTAGAAAGAAACGCATGCTCTCCCTGGGGTCCTTCTCCAGTTTCTGGTTCATACCGGGGTGTGAGGCTCGCGAAGTAACGTTATACACAAAGCTATGCCGAAATACGCTATGCTTTGATCTTCAACCACAAGGCTTTGCTTTTCAAAAATAATCCTTGATCAATTGCATCTTAGCATGCCACATTGTCAATCCATACCATCCATACCATTGATTTTTGCCAATATATAACCACTGAGCTCGTACGTCTCAGAGAAATGTGTTATGCAAGAGAATAAATTCTCTGCCACCAACAGATATATATTTAGCAGAGATCAACGAATACAGCATAAAGGAATACAACGTTAGACATACCATCCATTTACAAGTCCGTTCTGGGTCTGAACGAAACCTGAGACACCTTATTCCTCGTCCCATATGTCCAATATAGGAGAGAGGTTCTCGCATATCCATCAATCTCCAAGTACGTCTGGACAATCACAACTTATTACCTTGTCTTGGGATGCCTCCCAATTAAGACATCAGTAATCATCTAAACGATGTGAAGATCTTCGGTCTTCAAGCACCGTCTTCATCTTCGACTCTTAATCGTCGTAGTAATTATTCAGAATGGGTTGAACCCGGTCTTTCCGAATAATCAATAATCAAGTGTTATAAAAACACATCATACGCCTCATTCCAATTCAGAATATTCTTTTAAATAAATATTCACATTATTATGGAAAGGTTCCCATTAATTTTATCAAAGATAAATTCTTCTAAATTTATTCTTTAATCTTCTTTTCAAAGATTCATTAAAACTCCAATCTAGCTTTAATATCAAAAATCATTACTTTATGATTATTCAACTTTAAGAAATTAATCTTGTCTTTAACTAGGTTAAAGAACTAATGTCATTTAAAACACAGTTCACGATAAACCCAAAATCATCTTCCATCAAAAATGGAATTTTCACAGAAATCAAATCACTATATAATCGATATAAATTTTCGTATCAGACTACTAATAAATGGAATAACAGCAAAGCCTTTTAAATTCCATATATAGTAACGATCTTCTTTTATAGAAGCTCATTTCGGTTATTATTATAACGACCCGAACTTCCCCATGAAGGAAAGCACGAATTGCTTTGAGAACACGACAAATCAGAATACAAACAGAAGAACATTTCATTGCTTTTTACAACAATTTACATCAGAGTACAAGAATACACAGAGTATGAACAAATAATATACAATTGATAAATTTCCGAGATTTACAAATTACAACGCAACGGGAAATAATTAAAAAAAACTGAGAGAGATATACAGATACAGAGCTTTCCGAATATCATTCCAGCTGTAAACCAGGATTCTGTGAATATAAATCTGCAAAACCAAAACTACTAGCTGCCCGTGTGGAAAATAGGGGCATCCAGAGTTTAGGTTAAAACAATAAACTCCAGATCAGTCATGTGACTGGTGTGAGAACTAAAACAGTTATTAATCTTTACTTTAAAGTTAGGTAAATCAAAGGACCACGCCGTATAACATGGAACGGGTTTCCTCCTAAGAATACCAGTGCATAAAACAAACAGCGCAATGCTAAATAAAGAACAATGGAGCTATTATAAGACCCAGGTCCCATCACACAATGCAACGCAAGCCAGAGGATAGGGTTTTCCCTTATAATAGCCAAATAATGCTTGATACGCGAAATTTAATCTTTTATAATTACTATAAGTGAAGAAAACAACTTCAAATACAAATGTATTAATCATAGACGGCATGGGTACCATATATCATGTCGCCATACTAGGCTCTACAATCAAAATCGTGAAATGTCGTATTGGAAGTTGGATTTCCGTCTGTGAACCAAGGCAAGGGAACGTCCTTACCGCTTAGAGACAATCTAAACCATGTCTCAGGGTCAGAACGCATCGACCCTTGGATCGTCAGAGCCAGTCCACACAGAGTGGATTAAAATGCCTGAACAATGCATTTCCCCGCCCTATGGGGCGTAAACTGGTCATATACCAACCAAACCATCCACCGGCATCGTAGTAACCGATATAACCGGGGTGCCTCGTTTTCCATCATCCATGTAAGTGAAATGTCAGGGCTTGACAACGCTGACACCACTCCTAGCTAGAAGGAAACGCATGTCCTCCCTGATGTTCTCTCCTATTTCTGGTTCACACCGGTGTGTGAGGCTCGCGAATTAACGCTATACACAAAGCGGCGCTATATTAAAGCTGTGCTTTGATCATCAACCACAAGACTCTACTTTTCAACAGGAGCCTTGACCATTTGCATCTCAGCATGCCACATAGGCAATTCATGCCATGCAACTGATGTGTATCAATCACACAGAATGAAATCCAATGTCAGACGCACTGTCCATTTATAAGTTCGTTCTGGGTCTGAACAAAACCGGAGGCACCTTATTCCCCGTCCAATATGTCTAATACAGGAGAGAGGCCATCGCATATCCATTGATCTCCAAGTACGTCTGGACGATCACCACTTATTACCTTGTCTTGGGTGTACAACCCAATCAAGACATCAGTAATCATCGAAACAATGTAAAGACCTTCGGTCTTCACCTCCGGTCTTCAACCACCATCTTCATCATTGACTTATCGTTGATTCAGTTATTCAGAATGGGATAAACCCGGTCTTTCTGAATAACTCACGTATATAATAAACAAGTGCTACACAAACACAACATACGCCTCATTCCAATTTAGAATATTCTTTTATTCAAATATTCTTTTCACAATTTAAACCATATTAAGGTTTTCCAAACTAGTCGGGAATAGTGAACTTTACCAAAGTAATCACTTATTTTATTTCCCAATCCCACCGTATTCATCCCATGGAGAAAAAATGGTAATACTTCATATCTAACACAAGCGTATTATCGATAAATATTAATTACCATTTCACGTTCAAATCTAATTAAAGATTTAGCTGTCGCCTGGAGTAAAACTGGTGGTACTCCATTTTCGATCATTTTCTTGAATTGATAATTTTAATTCTCACATTCACTTTTCAATCTAATCAAAGATTCATTAAAAGTCCATTTAGTTTTATTCTTCCCAAAAATCAATATTAATGATAATTCAAAGCTAAGAAATTAATCTTATCTTTGACTGGGTTAAAGAACCAATGTCATTTAAAACACGGTTCACGATAAACCCAAAATCACATTCCATCAGTCTCTAACCGTAAATTAGTAAGAGAGCAATTCTCTAAGTATTAATCCCGAAGGCCGAAACCAACATCAGATCAATACCCATGAAACCATTCAACTTAGCTAATCTCCAGTTAGTTTCTAATTTTCTTAATTCCATTGGGTTTAAGGACATTATTATTAAAGATGCCATTCACGACAAACCCAAAATCTCATTCCATTGTTAATCGGGTTAAAGAACGAGTGTTATTTAAAACACCATTCACGATAAACCCAAAAATCAATTTCAATTCAATTCCAATTAAATATTAATTAATTGGTATACTTCATTAAATCTAAATTAAAAGATTTAATCTTTTCTCAACTGGGTTTAAGAACAGTGTTAATGAAGACACCATTCACGACAAACCCTAAATCCCATTTGATATTAAATCAAAGCTCTGAATAGAAAATATATCGGCTTCTATTCAATATCAAATTCTGAAATCAACAAACATCGTATTGGAATAACGATATATATATCTTCCAAATTCCTACACAATATCTGCATAATCACGGAATCCAATATCGAAATATCCCGAAGATAATTTAGATTCAAATCCATTCCAATTTAATATATTGGAAATTCTGGTTATTTTTAAAACCATTTCAAATTTAATTTATTTATTTAAAAATATTGGATTATAATTCTAGTTCATTACTAGTTCATTTTGATAAAAATATATTTTTATCTTTTCAAATATGTAATTTTTTCACCTCAATTCTTTCTAAATCATTTATTATGATTTTACACAAATTATTAATATTTTTAATAATTTTATCAAGGCCCGTACAGTAAATTTCCATAAACGGTCATTGAACTGCACTTACAACGACCTTTTCCAAATTTGATTTGGACATAATTCCAAATCCAACCGTTAGATTTCAAATTTCTTATATTTGTTGGAAAGCTCTTTTCGATACGAACCCAATGGTCCCGGTTTTAGGAGAATCAGACGGTCGAATCTCCCGTAACGTCAAGTCGAAGTCAATGGTCGAAATTCGCGAACTGCCGCAGCGCGGCGCGTTCTGTTCAGGCCATTAATATATATATAATATATTATATATATTTCATCGATTTCCTTTCAAAACATATTTTATAAATCGTTTTAAAAAGGGTCTCAACCTCATATTCAATTTTAAATCAAAATTGAATATTCATATCATTAACCTATAAATGACAATATTTTCAAACATCAGATTTTGAAATCACTTCATTTTCGCTATTCATTATAAAAATGAATAAAATCGATATAAATATCATTTGCGTCAAAATGACGCATATCTAATCAACACGGCTATATATATTTAAATATATTTGTGTCCATCCCAAATTGGACATCAAAATCAGATTTTTGATCTTTTACAGAATATTATTTTTAAATATTCATTATTTTGAAATATTCGTTATTTTAAAATATTCCTTCTTTCTAAACTGGAATCAGACCCAGTCAATTACCATATAATGTGATTTATGTGGATTTCGTACAACACATGTATACAACAACCATGATAAACAATCAACCATCATCCAAAGTGCATTCTACACTGTATAAGCATTAAATATAAATATTTAACGCTTACAACAATCTGTCCACCTAACGATTGACATACCACTAAACAGTTGGGATTAGTGTACGTCAAATATCACCCCAACACCCGTGTGGGGTTTCAATCCATAAACACAGAATATTATTTGTTCAGTTGGGCGACGTGTAAAATTTATCGTCCCAATCCATATCAATCAAGTAAGTGTACATAAACAAATCGTCTGATTTGTAAATGAATATTTATTTTATTCATATACACGTTAAAAATTATATTTTTAACGATAAAATATTTATTCAACACACGAATATTCTATTTGGTTCATTTGTCTAATAAAAATGATATTTTTATTTTTTTAACTTATTTTAGAAAAATTTGGCGGCATAACGTCACGTTAGTAGAAACGGGATAAGGTCTAGCCTTATCCCTCGCCTAATAATGGCGCACATCATACACAAACCAAATTATATCAATTCGTTTCATACCCCAAACCAATATTCAAACAAATACATCATCAACACAAATGACCAAAAAAGTCGTCCATGGTCTGTGGACGACGGGGAACAGTTCATATATGTAGTTACATAATAAGTAACTGTATAAAGAAAATTATAGTGAGGAGTTCTCACCTTTGGGTTCCACTCCTCCATTCTCTATTTCTGAACGGTTCGGATTTGCCCAAAATTCCAATGCAATCTTTTCCCGCTGTTCATAGTAAAAATCGCATTTTTAATATGATGTTTGTTTTAAAAATCATATTTTTATAATGGCACTTCATATATAAAAATCATATATTTTTACAACACTTCTTTCTATGTAAAAATTATATTTTTATATCTCTACTTCTTATATAAAAATTGAATTTTTACATAACCAAAGATCGTATTTTTACCTTATTAGAAATCTAATCTTTTCTTCTATAAAGATCTAATCTTTTCCCTTCTAGAAATATGATCTTTTCACTTCTAAAAATCAAATCTTTTTATTTCTAAAAATATAATCTTTTCTTGTTTTTAAAAATATAATCTTTGCTTGTTTTAAAAATATAATCTTTCCTATTTTATAAAAATCAAATCTTTTTATATTTCTAAAATCATATATAATATATATTTTTCTACAACGATATTTATAAATAAAAATCATATTTTTATAATGAAATTATCTATATAAAACACGCATTTTCATTCTGAAATAAATAAAAATAAACATAAATAAATAAAAACTCACGGTGTCGTTGTTGGCGGTCGGACCAAGCTTGTGGGTGGTTGCAGGCACTGGGAACGCTGATGGGGTGGCTTGCGCGGGGTCATGGACACGGGGGAGGCGATAATAATTGGGTTTTTACTTTCCGGAGGGGTCCATTATGGTCGGGGGTGGTCGGGATGGCGGCGGTGGGAGGTGCAGTCGGCAAGGGGTCCGGTCAGGGCGGCGGCAGTCGGATCGAGGTGGTGGCGGCCTTTTGTGGAGGTTTGGGCATGGTTGGTTTTAACGGTGGAGAGAGGGTTCAGGAGGGGGCGCATGGGGCCAGTGGAGGGCGGAGGAGGGTCAGCCGACGTGGGGAGGGTGGCGGAGCTGGATGCGACAGGCAATGGCGACATGGGAAGGGTGGCGGCTAACGATTTGGGGGAGGGAGCGGGATTTTGAATTTGGGGCTAGATCTGGGGATAATAGAAAATGGGGCGAGGGATGTTATAATAATAAATATATTTATTTTAATATTTAATTAAATCCATAAAAGTTCACTTTTCTTTTGAACTCGAAATTGGGCCCAGCGACTGTTGCCCCTAGCTAATTACCCCTATTTCGAACACAATGGGATATCTCCCGCAAGCTGATTTGACTGTTTCGATCAGTTTCCATTTAAATCAAAATTTAAATCTATGTATTCTATTTTAAACGTACTTTTCAATTTACTGGGGCCACACACTGACTCTAAAAATTCTAGAAAAATTATTTCTAGTTCGTATTGACGATACGGTCCTAACAAAACTAATTTCGTCAAATTTGAAGACCGTTTGAAAATTGACCATTTTCCAGTTGATTAAATTCAACTGAAATTGGTCAAATGCGTTTAAATTCGCCATGCTCACATATTGATCCCAAAAATTATGAAAATTGGAATCTAGCAATAACTTGACATCCTGGATCTAACAAAAGTGGTTTCGTCGAAAACAGAGGTCGTTTGCAAAATGGCTATTTTTAAGGGCTTTATATATATTAAAAAAAAAATCCACAACGACTTTTCTGAATTTTAAACTGGACATAACTTTCAACTTTTAAAATAAAATCTCAGTTTCTTACATCCGATAGAAAGATATAGTTAAACAGATTCAAATATTTCTTATTTCGCTGAAATCCGATTTATTTTGAATCATGTACATTCATTTGAACTTTGATATCGAATTTTCAAACTACTATGCCATTTCGGGCTAGAATTGTAATTAAAATGAATTTATTCATTTTAACTTCATCAAAAATAAATTTTTCGTCGTTATTATTTAAAATAAATCATTTTAAATATTCAAAATACATTAAAATTGCCAAAATAAAAATTTTAAATTGGTTCTGATTTTCCGGGTTGTTACATTCTCCCCCACTTAAAATCTTTTCGTCCTCGAAAAGGAATGGAGCTGAAAGCTGTTTAACTAATCAACTCAACTTTCATTCTGGCTTTCATTCTTCAACTTTTCAGTTTCTAAGAATTTCTAATTTTTCAAAAATTTGGCTAACACCCTAAAATTTCGCCATAACCTCCTTTGTACGGGAAGGGGTTTGGAAATTTATTGGGTCGTATTAGGCACCCAATAAATCCTAAAAAGCATACACATATTTTTAAGTGATATATTCTTGTGTCCACAGGGGAGTGTGCATAGATCATAACTACAGAGAATAAATTCTCATCACCCTATAAATAGTTTTTGTTCCTTAATGACTGGAGAGACGTGATTATTGTCAACTTCAGACCCGTGTGGGGTTTTTTATTAATCTAGCAATTTACCGTTACATTTGATATAGTCCATATCAGTCTTTGGTTCAACCTGAAATATAGTCATCGCCATACAAGCCTCTTGCTTGTATGGTAAATCTTCAACCTCGTCACATAAGCTCCAAATGCTTATGTGGTATATGATAGAGTATGCTATCTTCACGCAGTATGCCATGTAGTGTAGTTCGAAATTGACTGTTACCATCCTAAGGCGACGTTTATAATCTCACACAGAACAACCAGCACTCTGCATCCAATGGCATTCACAAGAGTTTATATAATAATAAAATTGCGTAGCCAACTCATTAAGGCTTACCAATTTGTCGGGTACGCAATTAAATTCTTTACTCAACAGCTAATACATTCCCATTTCAACATATGTATATATTTTCATAACTAAGCTAAAAATAATATTTCTAGCGAACAATTGTTTATTTCAACACACGGTTATTTTTAACACTTCATACATAGGATAAAAATGATATTTTTGGCGAACAAAAATATATTTCAACACATATGTATTTTATTTAGTTCCTAAACATGTTAAAAATAATATTTATAACAAACGAACATTTGTTTCAACAGTTTAATTAGTTAAACAAATAATCAACAACCAGCAATCAATTTGTCGATTAGCTTTTCAAATTCATAATTTATATATATATATATAGAAAAACATGTTTTTGATGCCAAATCACAACAATAATCCCTATTTAATTCTGGTTCTCACACCAGTCAATTGGAAATATATAGATATCCCACTTTCGAAACTCGAACATAGATACTGATGATAATGCATAAATCACCAGGATCATCTCCGGGCAACAAGAGTGTGATTCTATATCTATCTAGTATATTAAAACTTCGGATATACGTTCATGACGCGTATATGCAAAATCTTTATATACTTGATTGTCCAAATAAATATCAAATAAATGTTCAAATACATACAATTGGTTTTAATTTTCAAAACAAAACTTGTTTTCATTTTTATTTTACAAATAACACTCCTTCGACTCGTTCTAGGATACTACTGATCCCATCGATAATGAATCATTCTTATTGGATATCACTAATCCAATCTCTGATGAATTCTTTGGTTTGGTTCTAATGTGTCCCTTTCTCGAGCTTTGTAAACCAAAGCTCTGATACCAAATATAACGACCCGAACTTCCCCGTGAAGGAAAGCACGGCTTTCTTTGAGAACACAACAAATCAGAACACAAACAGAAGAACATTTCATTTGTTATTACAACAATTTACATTAGAGTACAAGAATACACAGAGTATGAACAAATAATATACATTTGATAAATATCCAAGATTTACAAATTACAATGCAGCGGAAAATAATACAAAACACAACTGAGGGAGATATATGGATACAGAGCTTTCCGAATATCATTCCAGCTGTCAACCAGGATCCTGTGAATATAAATCTACAAAACCAAAACTACTAGCTGCCCGTGCGGAAAATAGGGGCACCCAAAGTTTAGGTTAAAACAATAAACTCCAGGTCAGTCATATGAGTAGTGTGAGAACTAAAATAGTTATTAAACTTTACTTTAAAGTTAGGTAAATCAAGGGACCACGCCGTATAACACGGAACGGGTTTCCTCCCAAGAATACCAGTGCATAAAAAAAATAGCGCAATGCTAAATAAAGAACAATGAAGCTATTATAAGACCCAGGTCCCATCACACAATGCAACACAAGCCGAAGGATAGGGTTTTCCCTTATAATAGCCAAATAATGCTTGATACGCAAAATTTAATCTTTTATTATTACTATAAGTAAAGAAAACAACTTCAAATATAAATGTATTAATCATAGACAGCATGAGTACCATACATCATGTCGCCATACTAGGCTCTACAATCAAAATTGCAAAATGTCGTATTGGAAGTTGGATTTCCATATGTGAACCAAGGAAAGGGATCGTCCTTACCGCTTCGAGACAATCTAGCCCACGTCTCAAGGTCAGAACGCATCGACCCTTGGATCGTCAGGGCTGGTCCACATGAAGTGGATTAAAATGCCTGAACAATGCATTTCCCCGCCCTATGGGGCATAAACTGGTCATATACCGACCAAACCATCCATCGGCACCGTAGAGACCGATATAACCGAGGCGCCTCGCTTTCCATCATCCACATAAGTAAAATGTCGGGGCTTGACAACACTGACAACACTCCTAGCTAGAAGGAAACGCATGTCCTCCCTGATGTCCTCTCCCGTTTCTAGTTCACACCGGGGTGTGAGGCTCGCGAATTAACGCTATACACAAAGCAGCGCTATATTAAAGCTGTGCTTTGATCATCAACCACGAGACTCCGCTTTTCAACATGAGCCTTGATCATTTTCATCTCAGCATGCCACACAGGAAATTCACGCCATGCAACTGATGTCTATCAACAACACAAAATGAAATCTAATATCAGACACACTGACCATTTACAAGTTCGTTCTGGGCCTGAACGAAACCGGAGGCACCATATTCCTCGTCCCATATGTCCAATACAGGAGAGAGACCCTCGCATATCCGTTGATCTCCAAGTACATCTGGACAATCACCACTTATTACCTTGTCTTGGGTGTATAGCCCAATCAAGACATCAGTAATCATCCAAACGATGTGAAGACCTCCGGTCTTCAACCACCGTCTTCGTCGTCGACTTATCGTCGATTCAGTTATTCAGAATGGGATAAACCCGGTCTTTCTGAATAACTCGCGTATTAATAAACAAGTGCTACACAAACACAACATACGCCTCATTCCAATTCAGAATATTCTTTTATTCAAATATTCTTTTCACATTTTAAACCATATTAAGGTTTTCCAAACTAGTCGGGATTAGCGAACTTTACCGAAGTAATCATTTATTTTATTTCCCAATCCCAACCTATTCATCCCATGGCGCAAAACTGGTAATACTCCATATCTAACATCAGGGTGTTAACGGTAAATATTAATTACCATTTCACGTTCAAATCTAATTAAAGATTTAGCTATCGCCTGGAGTAAAACCGGTGGTACTCCATTTTTGATCATTTTCTTGAATTGATAATTTTAATTATCACATTCACTTTTCAATCTAATCAAAGATGTTTGTGTCAAAAATGACACGAACACTAAGTGTACTAGAAGTACTTCTTAAAATACTTGGAAATATGAAATGTGGAGCCAATCAACAAATAAAAGCAAGTAAAGAGACACAGTGTTTTATAGTGGTTCGATCAATTGCGATCTACATCCACTTTGGATAGTGATTCTATTAGTGCGTCTAGAGTTACAAGGGAAGTACATCCTCTCATTACATTCATTATTACACTCTCTTAAAACTTGATTAAGGAAAAATGGTGAATCTCTTCAATTATGGATAATGGTAGATCGGGTCTAGATTTCCATATGGACTTTGATGGATTTCGAGTTGGATCTTCACTTTGTGATGATTGGAGATGATGAAATCACTAAGTAAAAAATGAGAATTGAGTTTAGCAGCCCTTTGGGGTCATAGAATTTGTTCCCCATTAAAATGGGGTTGGAGCTCTATTAAAAGGAGTGGCGAAATGGAGTGATATAGCTTTCAGGGTCACCGATCGGTCGGTTTTTATTTACGAAATTGCCACCGGCCAGCCTGGCAATAGTTGTCTAGAAACCAGCCTGTCATTTGCTGTTTGAAAGTCCGATCGGTGAGCAGAAGGACTGACGGTCGGTATGGACTTCCTTCCTTTCCATGTGAACGGTCCTCCGCAAGCTCCGTATCACAGCCGATCAATTGTCTGACCCATGGACCGGCCGGTAGTGTAATGTTTGAGGAAGGTACACAGTGATTCCGGCCGGTCGGTATGGCTGAATGCTGACTGCCCGGTAGGTGCATCCATTTTTCCTTCATTTGCAGATGTTCTTTTTTGGAGTTTATAACTGACCGGTGTACTTAGGTTTAGACCGTCCGGGCTTTCTCCTAGCGTTGCACTATGCTTTGTCCTATCAAATCAACTAGGGCCGACCGATACCCTTTCCTATGGGCCGACCAGTCCCTTTTTGGACTACTAATCAATCATCATACCATTTGATCCCCTTAATCCTTCTAGATGATTCTTTAGTGGATAACATTTTCCCCTCGGGGTTTACAATTTTCATTTATGGAAATTGTGGACGCCGAAACAAGTAAAAGAATCACACCAAAAGATTAAGCTGGACGGTTGAGTTTGCTGGAGAAAATGCAGGACTGGCTGGGGGGTCATATTGAGCTGGACCGGCCGGCGGCATCATTTGCAATGGTTAATTATACGACCGATCAGTGGATCGCATTTATTTAATAGATGATCGGTCGATCTGCTGTGATGGGCTTTTTGTGGGCTAACCGGCCTGCCTATTATTTGCCTATATATTGGGTCTTCGGCTTTTAACCTTCCCCGTCATTTCATTTTTCTCAAAATAGGTCAGAGATCTTCATTAATGGCGGCGTGAAATTAAAAGAAATTTTATTTCACCGCAATTCAACTCAAGCTCAGTCGATTTGCCTCTCAAGATCTCCTCCGTTCGTTCTTCTCGAGATCTCGCCAATATTCAACCTATGAAGACCTTGGAAGATTCAAATCAGTTGCGGTCGCCCCGAGCTAACCGACTACAGGTATCGATTTACTCTTGGATTTGCACTTTTCATTTGAACATAATGGAGTTTGGATCTGGAATGGATTAATTTAGGGTTGAGGCATCGGCTTGGATGAATCTAGGTCTTTGGTGCAATTATTTCAGTACCAGATTGTCTTAAAATTGGGTTAAATATGATTGTTGTAACTTTGTGATTGTAAATGAGAACTTGGCTATGTGATTTCGCTCTTAATGTCTCGATTTTATCCAACGCTCACATCGCGTTCGACGATATGCCTGAGTCGAGACTTTTGAGCCTTGTAGCTTTTACGTTGCCAATGTTGATGCTGATTTTGCCTCTGAAATTGTGTATGCTTGACTTGCTTGTGATTCATATAGGCTTTCAATTTAATTCTTGCAAATTAGTATCACCAATACTCGCTATTGAACACATATATGACTTAGAAGTAGCTGTAGGTTTTGGAAACATATCAATGCCAATCAGTCATCACCATCCGTTCTGAGAATTTAATCATGTCATTTGAACGGCCGGTCGGTTCCAAACTTCTGTAAAATTGTATGTACTGGTCGGTTTTCTTTAGGTATTGGTTGATTATCTCGGGAGTCCACGCTGCTTGGTCGATCGGTTGGCATGATTTTTATTTAGAGGATTGGAGGTACCAATCGATCTGGGTTAGAATCAATACCGACCAATTGGTATCGATTTCTTGATGAAATGGTGGTACCGATCGGTCTAGATTGGAACCAACACCGACCGGTCGGCCCCAACTCCTTAAAGATGGGTGACACCGATTGGCCAGTGCCCAACATTTACCGGTCATTTGTGCTTGTTTGCCATTTCTATAGCTTTTCAACAACTTTTCTTTACCAATTCAATCTGTAACAGAACATTCAGGACCATTATACTCTGCTACCGACTGTCCGTGCCAGTAGCAAGTCAATTATAAATTTTTATAGAGTTATACATAGCATTTCACAATCTGTATTTGAATGACACATTTGTGTTGAAGTGTTTTCAAAGATTGTTTTAGTTTAAATGCACACTTTTCACAAATGAATCATTCCAATATAAGCTTGTATTAGATCTAGAGACTGATTGATCTATCGTAGATTTCAAACCCTATCTTCATGTTGCTATGTATAACACTTCTTATTCTAGGAGTAGCACACTTATCTGTATAGCATTATAACTCGAAAACAATTACGTGACCATCCTGTGAAATCATTCGAACCCACTTAGGTTGGAACTTCTACTTCAACCAACATGGCCAACACCCCGGGGATCTGGATCTATCCTTGGATTTCCTGAACCAAAACCCATTACCTTATCATCCAATGAAAGGAAAGCAACTAAACTCTCTCCGCGAGCTTATGAAAGCTTATGTGAGAAATTTAATGTCTCAGAGGATGACGATGTTAAGCTTCTAGATGAAAATGAATTTGCTGATTCTCCACCCCTAGGGTTTGTTACGGTTAATCGCCATTTGCTGAACTCAGGAGCCATTCCTCCTTTTAATCCCTTCCTTGAAATGGTTCTCAAACACTTAGCCATTGCCCCTATATGCAATTACACCCGAATGGATATGCCATTCTAACATGTTTATGCATACTTTTCCTGAGGGTTAGGCAACATTTACCCACCTTCCAAGAGATTTGCTTTCTTTACTCTTTTAAAAAGGGTTCGGGCGTAATTCTATTTGTGGAAGCAAGGCAATCCAAGATCATCACGGGTTTACAGGACCGTATCAAGGGGTTCAAAGAGAATTATTGCTTCATGCGATGCCCCCAACTTGTTTTATGGCAGGTGGATGGAAGGATGTAAGGATTACCTTACCTTAATGCTTTTTAATTCCGTCCTGGATCAAATCCTACGTTTTTTACTTGCTATGCAGAAATCCATCCTGTTAATCCAGACTTTGTCATGGAGGAAAGCTTATTGGATGCTTTGAGAAATGTTAATGAGAAAGAGAGGAACAGGAGGTTTTTAATTGAAGAGAAATTTCTCCATCAATATCATCTGCTTGACCCTTCTCGTACCCTCACCTTAGACTTGATGTCCACGGGAAAAGCTACTACAAAATCACCTGCAAAAAAGGCATATTTAAAGAAACGCTTGGATACTGCGGGCAGTAGTGGAATTCCCCCAAAATCTAAGTTAACCAACATCGGGGAGGATGAAGCCCTACAGGATGAGGCTGCCAATAAGCAAGTTGATAAGGAGACAGAACGGGTTGAGAAGGAAAAAGCTTTATTGACGGATCCTTCTGACTTGTTGGCCATTCAAATTGAGAACACTAAGCTTCCTTCTAAGGATGTCGTGGGTAAGGCTGATAAGAGTCCTATTGTTCAAGTGACTCGCGGTGAGAGTTCCTTAGAGACCTTTATGAACCTAAGTGACCTTAGTTCAGCCCAAGATATCATTCATGGTGAAATTGTCACTCAGCCTCCCAAACGTCAAATTGCACAATCAGGAAATATAATTGGATTCCCAATCGCTCAGTTGACTGTAAAACAAACTATGAAAACTGTTTCGTTGTTATATACACACAAACATGTGTTTATTCCTGCTTCCGTTTATTGCTTGGTTCTTCTGTTACTTTAAACTTGCCCCCAAACTTTAAGGAAAACACTCAGTCTTTATCTCCCCTCTTTTCTTAGGTTCAAAGACAATGCCAAAGCCTTCATTTATGAATGACTTTAATGAAGTAATGGGCTGCCAAGACCCAAAGCGCTTCCTTGACAAATCTCGTCCTTCGCGCTATTCCCATCGGCCTGATCCTTCTCAGCATCTACAACTCCCCCATCGGTCCCGACCCATTACTGATCTTCCTGAGACCAACGACCAAAGGATATGGAGGTAGGACCAAGAAACTCGGGAAGAAGAGAAAAAGAAGGCGATAGAGAAAAAGAAAGGCTGAACGGAAGAAGGATGTGGATAGTCAAGGCAAGAGTGACTCACGGAAACGACACAGTCAGACGAGTTCCCAACATCAGATTCCCGTGCTATCGAGAAGGTAGCTCTAGTTCCTCCAACAGCTACTCCCTCATCCTCTGAGCTAGAGACAATTATAAACAGACCCTGCTTCATTCCTGGTGCTGCTAATTTTTCCCTTGCCGATCAGTTCCCAGACTGGAACCTAAGAGGAACGTGCTTTAATTTGGACATTTACCCTCAGGACAAACGAGATATTCTCGAATCATTTGATGACCTAAAGGGTATCATGTCCACATAGTTTGACGTGGCCCAGAGACAGTTAGAAACAACCAAGAGTCAGTTTGATGTAAAACTGGGCAAAATCAAAGGTGAAGCTAAGAAGCAATTGGGTGCACGGCGGTCATTTGCTCATGAACTTTCAAGAGTTAATGGGATTCACATTGATCGTATTGCTGCTCTGGAGAATGAAAAGGCTAAGCTGATCAGGGTCATAAGATCGCATGAGAAAACCATCGCATCACACAACCAAACGAGCACAGAGTTGATGGATTTAGAATTAGAAAACAAGCGACTCAAGGATGAGCTTACTGCTGTGAAGTAGAATGAAGGTACGCTGACAACACAAATTCCAGAAGCACAAACTGCTCGAGAGTTTGCTGATCTCAGCTAACCATTGAAAAGACTACTTCTGCTGCCCGTCAACAAGATAACAACATTCTTCATCAAAGAATTTCTTCCCTAAATACTACTCTTTCCACAGCACAACAAGCCCTTGAGGAAACAAAACTTAAAGCTACCACTGATCTTGAGGAGGCCCGTTTAAAAGCCGACTCTTCTTTGTTTGACTACAACGTTTACAGTGTCATGAACAAAGGGAGTTTGTGCTTCCTGGAAGAGAAATTTGAGTTCACTTTGGCTCTTGTTTGGGAGAGAATTCTTGAGTTTAACGAGGGAAGGCGTAGTGAAGATGATCTTATTGAGGATCTCCTGTACCCAGAATCCCATGATGCTTTGGTCATGGGGAAGGCTCAGTTGACAACGGCAAGGGGCCTTCTTGAAGACAGAGCTGGGTGTTCAGGAGAACTCACTCACGATACAAATGTTGAGGCTCATACAATCGTTGTCGATGCTATGACTTCTAGTTTGTAAACTCCTATTGATCTTTCTGACCCTTAGAAAGACAAAAAGTGAAGGTGACGATGATGGTAGCCCTCTTAATGCAAATGCGTTCGAAGTTGAAGTACGCAGGAATATTGAGGCGAGTCTCACAGCTGCAGGTAAAACCGAGGTTGCTCAATTCATACCAAACCTTGACTATTTGTTCTCTTCTCCCGGTACAACTACATACTTAGCTCACTGCTTGTCTTTCTTAGGTTTGTCTCACTAATTCCTCCTTCCGGTGGATTTACCGCTATGGTGACTGAAGCCACTATGACTAACTCGATTCTGATATCGACACCCCCTACCCAAGCCTATACTCCTTGCCAGGGTGACCAGTCTTTGCTTAATGTTACGACCCCAGGGTCCTTAGACACTAAGATTGACGCAGTCGCAGACTTGGATAAGGATGCTGATTATTTCCCAAGCGAAGAGGATTCAGAACAGACTGACGAAACTACGGCCCAAGACACTAAGGTTCAAGGTAAACGGGGAACACCTTCGGGACGTAAGGGAAAGACCACAGTCACGAAGAAGAAGAAGAAGAAGAAGAAGGAAAATGTTGTTACTATACCTTCCCAAGAGAGCCCCAACAAAATTTTGATCAAAGGTGGAGACCGATCGGTTGGATCGACTTTGAGGTCTGGAGGCTCAAAGAAGAAGTAATAGTTTCAACTAGTTTCCCCTATTTCTTATCATTTACTTTTATGTACTGCAATTAGACCGGTTGTATATGTGGGTGCAGGCCCTTGCTCACTACTTTCACACTTATTACTTTACGTACTTTTATATTTGGTAGTTTGTGCTTGACTCTGTGATTATGCGGTTTGATTCTACGTTGCTAAAAGGAAGCTTTGTTCTTCTTGTTGCACTTTACATTTGGGACTAGCCTGTTAGTATCTGTGATTAATCGGTCGATCGGTTGCTGGAGGCAATAACCGATTGGTCGTCTTCTGCTTGAAGCCAACCGTTGTCACAGTCCACTAGCAATGTACTGATTCCATTTTTGTATGATGACAATTTGGCTTCGAGTAACGGAATGCATTGTTAGAAGTGTTGTACTGATGTGTGATTGCCCCAGCTTTGATTTGGGTCTTTTAATCATCACAACCTGTTTTGTGACATTGTGATTCGCTTTTTGCTTCTTTTTCTACGAATAATCACCTTTGTATTTGCCATTTGCCCTTGCATTTATGTGACCTAATTTTGTGTTGCCAAAACAAATCCGTGTTATGCTTATAGTACTTGAGCTTTGTAGTACTTTGTTATTTTGCACTTTACACACATTTTCTTTTCGTGCTTGCAGCATAGAACTTTCACACTTTTTTGAGAGCGGGTTCCTGCTTTTGCGACCTTGTTCGAGAGGTCTTGTGAAGCATTTAGAAACCCTTTATCCATTGCGACCGAATGGCTCAGTCACTTGTAGAATTTGTAGGGTGCCTTTAAGAAGGTCTTTGGGTCCGTCATTAACCGGATTTGGAGGACCCGACATATGATTGGATGCCCCGGTGGGGGTCTTTATAATCCGTCAGTAAGTAGGTTTGAAAGACCCAGAATTAATAGTTGGATATGGAAGATCCAACATCTGAGCGGATGCCCCCGAAGAGGTCTTCTAAACTCGTTGTTTGTGTCGTTATCCAGCCATGTATCAATGGCATCGACGATTAACCGAGTGCCCCTCGGGGAAGTCTTCGGTTTAGAAACCCTGTGTTTATGTCGTTATCCAGCCATGTATTAATGGCGTCGAAGATTAACCGAGTGCCCCTCGGGGAGGTCTTTGGTTTATCATTTATGTAGTTTCTTGGGACTAATGCTAGCTTACTTACCTATTTTTATTACAATTTGTTAGAGCTACGGATTGAAACCTTGCAATCGAGAAGGTGTCCCCTAGGTGAAGCTCGCAATTTCACTCATGATTTAAAGGTCATACCATTTGATAGACCAATCCTTGGTGTCCCAACCTTGCACAGCTATGCTTTCACATCTTTGAGTATATTGCGAATGATGTTTTTAGCATTAAGTGGTGGACATTTAAGAAATCCAGCTAGGACATGCTATAACAGTCACCAGGATTGGTTGAGTCATGATAATGTCATCATATTTTTCAGAGGACCTGCAGTTGAAATCGAATCTTAGTGAGAAATTTGCAAACGTATGATTCATATAGGTAATGCAATTTCCTTTCATTTATATTTACAAAACTTGTAATAGCGTTTCATGATATCTATTATGCATGATATTCACAATTTTTAAAATGATATGGAAGACACATTAAGAGAGACAGTGACAGAGATGTATAGCGTTCCAAGCTCTTGGAAGTTTGTCTTTGTCTATCTTCATCTCAAATGTATCCTAATCATGAGTTCATCCCCTTTTGAGAGGTTCTTCATTTCATTGGCATACCTCACAATGTCCCCCCAGCTTCTTCCAGCTAGATGTGGATCTTCTGAAATGGTATTAGTGATCAACCTTGGTATGATAGTATTTGTCGCATTCACACCTTGCCTTGGTTGTCCAGAGGATGTTTCTTGGCCTTGGGGATTTTGGGTATTTTGCGGATACTTTGTATACTGCTAAAGTCTATTTTTCCTCATTAGTTCCTCGATTAGGCTCTTTAGATGCTTACACTCATTTGTTCAATGCCCCAACTGGCTTGAAATCGGTAGAATCTTCCAGATTTTTTGGCAGCATTGCTGACTTTTATTTGTTTCGGTATCGGATACTACTCAGTTTCCTTGGTGGCCATGAAGATGTTCTCTACAATATCGTTCAAGGGAGTCAGTTCCGAGTTGTTGAAGAAACGGGACTCCTTATTGGCTCAGTTATTTTTCCCGTCATGACCTCATTTCTGACCTCCAAGATTCTTATGATTGCTCCCCGTATCATTTTTCTTCTTTTCGGGTTGCATGCTGCTTTTTGGAATGTCATCAGTGCCTATATACTCTTCTGCTTTATCAAACAATTCCTCAAGTGTACTTGGCTTCTTCTTTATGATCCACCACCCTAGCTTTGTCTTCTCGTTTGTAGCCCCCTTTAAGGCCATCAAGGATAGGCGGCGAGGCTCATAATTCCCTACTTCGGCAGTAGCATTGAAGCGAGTGAAAAAGGCCCTAATCGGTTCTCCCGGCCCTTGATCAAGCTCATCTAATTCCAATACATCTTGCACTTTTGTCGTTTGGAGTCTAAATTTCTCTTGAAACAATTTGGCTAAGTTAGAAAAGTCATCTATAGATCTGGGTGGTAGTTTTGTGAACCAAAGCAATGCCACGCCTTCGAGATAAGTCGGAAAATATAAGCACTTCAATTCTTCAGTGGCTCGGGATCCGTCCATGTGCTGATCATACTCAAATAAGAACACATTAGGATCAGTTGTCCTGTCGTAAGCTTGGACTGCCGGAGGCTCAAATTCATATAGACATGATGCCATTTTGATTCTTTCTGTGAGTGGAGTCTTTGTGGGAGCAAATCCCCATTCTATCCCGTCATCCTGCTTTTTCAGACTCTTTTCCATTAATTTGCGGGCCATCTCTGATATACGCTCCTCCTCACTGTACTGATTCGCGGGGCATACGTTGTCCTCCTTATCGGATGTTTTCTTAGGCAGATGGTCATGGTTTGGATTTCGGGATTCTGAACCTCTCGCTTGGAGAGGTGCCCCTTTACCGGAGCCAAGCATTTGTTGAGAAGTTGTCCTATCAGAGTGGTTGTAAGCGGGCAACTTAGTTTCCTTACGGTGAGGATTTATCATCTCTTGAATAGAATTTTCCCGGTTCGGGCTTGAAGAAGAGGAACCTGTGTTTTCTGTGAACGGAGTTTGAATAGATTTTGTCTAGGCGGATTTCATGGCGATTTTTGCCATAGCAGTTTGCATGGCAAACGTTGTTTCAAACCTCTTCATCATGGCCTTGTTTGCAATTTGAACTTTGCCCAACGTCAAACCGAATGATAGGAGGTGTTGTTTCAAGGTCAGTAACATTGTCATCATTCTCGGTATTTTGATTTGTGACCTCCTTTGATGATCCATCCGGTGTACCCATATTTCTAGACAAGGATTTGAATTAGATCGTGGTGAGATAGGATTAAATTCTTACTGCAAGGCTTCTAACTTATGGTAGAGTGTGAGAGAATGGATGATCGAATCGGCCCCATGGTGAGGGCCAAATATTTGCATCAAAAATGACACGAACACCAAATGTACTAGAAGTACTTCTCAAAATACTTGGAAATATGAAATGTGGAGCCAATCAACAAAGAAAAGCAAGTAAAGAGACACAGTGTTTTATAGTGGTTCGATCAATTGCGATTTACATCCACTTTGAATAGTGATTCTATTATTGCATCTAGAGTTACAAGGAAAGTACATCCTCTCGTTACATTCATCACTACACTCTCTTATAACTTGATTAAGGAAAAATGGTGAATCTCTTCAATTATAAAAAATGTGTAGATCGGATCTAGATTTCCATATGGACCTTGATGGATTCCGAGTTGGATCTTCACTTTGAGATGATTGGAGATGATGAAATCACTAAGTAAAAGTTAAGAATTGAGTTTAACAGCCCTTTGGGGTCATAGAATTCGTTCCCTATTAAAGTGGGGTTGGAGCTCTATTTATAGAAGTGGCGAAATGGAGTGATATAGCTTTCGGGGTCACCAGTCGGTCGGTTTTTGTTTATGGAACTGCCACCGGCCAGCCTGGCAATAGTTGTCCAGAAATCAGCCTGTCATTGACCGTCTGAAAGTCCGATCGGTGAGCAGCAGGCCCGACTGGTCGGTATGGACTTCCTTCCTTTCCATGTGAACGGTCCTCCGCAAGCCCTGTATCACAGCCAATTAGTTGTCTGACCCATGGACCGGCCGGTAGCGTAATATTTGAGTAAGGTACACAGTGATTCTGGCTGGTCGGTATGGTTGAATCCTGACCGCCCGGTAGGTGCATCCCTTTTTCCTTCATTTGCGGATGTTGTTCTTTGGAGTTTTTAACTGACCGGTGTACTTAGGTTTAGACCTTCCGGTCTTTCTCTTAGCCCTGCATTGTGCTTTGTCCTATCAAATCAGCTGGCCGACCGATACCCTTTCCTACGGGCCGACCGGTCCCTTTGTGAACTACCAATCAATCATCCTATCATTTGATCCCCTCAATCCTTCTAGATGATTCTTTGGTGGATAACAAAAGATTCATTAAAAATCCATTTAGTTTTAATCTTCCCAAAAATCAATATTAATTATTATTCAAAGCTAAGAAATTAATCTTATCTTTAACTGGGTTAAAGAACCAATGTCATTTAAAACACGGTTCACGATAAACCCAAAATCACATTCCATCAGTCTCTAACCATAAATTAGTAAGAGAACAATTCCCTAAGTATTAATCCCGAAGGCCGAAACCAACATCAAATCAATACCCAGGAAACCATTCAACTTAGCTAATCTCTAATTAGTTTCTAATTTTCTTAACTCCATTGGGTTTAAGAACAGTATTATTAAAGATACCATTCACGACAAACCCGAAATCTCATTCCATTGTTAATCGGGTTAAAGAACAAGTGTTATTTAAAACACCGTTCACGATAAACCTAAAAATCAATTTCAATTCAATTCCAATTAAATATTAATTAATTTGTATACTTCATTAAATCAAAATAAAAAGATTTAATCTTTTCTCAACTAGGTTTAAGAATAGTGTTAATGAAGACACCATTCACGACAAACCCTAAATCCCATTTGATATTAAATACAAAGCTCTGAATAGAAAATATATCAGCTTCCATTCAATATCAAATTCTGAAATCAACAAATATCGTATTGGAATAACGATATATATCTCCCAAATACCTCCACAATATTCGCATAATCACGGAATCCAATATCGAAATATTTCGAAGATAATTTCGATTCAAATCCATTCCAATTTAATATATTGGAAATTCTAGTTATTTTTTAAACCATTTCAAATCCAATTTATTTATTTAAAAATATTGGATTATAATTCTAGTTCGTAACTAGTTCATTTTGATAAAAATATATTTTTTATCTTTTAAAATATGTAATTTTTTTTCACCTCAATTCTTTCTAAATCATTTGTTATGATTTTACACAAATTATTAATATTTTTAATAATTTTATCAAGGCCCGTACAGTCGATTTCCATAAACGATCATCGAACTGCACTTACAGCAACCTTTTCCAAATTTGGTTTGGACATGATTCCAAATCCAATCGTTAGATTTCAAATTTCTTATATACGTTGGAAAGTTCTTTTCCATACAAACCCAACGGTCCCGGTTTTAGGAGAATCCGACGGACGGAACTCCCATAAAGTCAAGTCGAAGTCAATGGTTGATATTCGCGAACTGCCGCGGCGCGGCGCGTTCTATTCAGGCCACTAATATATGTAATATATATTGAAACACCCCACCTCCGTTAGGGTCACTCTCAAAGGGAATGCCCTAATTTTGGTGGAGGTTTATAAGTATAAGTCACAGATATACAAGACAGATATAAGAACACATATTTGTAAGCAGCGGAAAAACAAGAACTTTTATTTTATAAAAGCAAATACGTGTTACAACAACATCACCATAATTGTCTTACATCCTTTCCAAAAACACAACCTAACACTTTCATAATCTGTCTTGATTACATTATTTAAAGAAGCATAAATAAAGCATAGATAAACTGCAAAAGCCCCATAGAGTTTGTCCAAAGCCATAGTTCAAAGCGAAAAAGTCCAAGCAATACATTTCTCTTCTTCAAGCTGGATGTTAATGCTGGTCAAGCTGCAGTGTTCCCTCCCTGTGGACCTGGGGGGGAAACGGAAGAAAAGAAGACGAAAGAAAAGTAGAGTCAGACATAAAGCCTGAGTAAGTCTAGTACTATTTTGTCTATGAATAAAAAAACTGGGTAAGATAAGTATAAACAAGAAGTGGGAAAGCACTATAAACTTGGTTAAGTTGTCTAGGGTCGAATATACTATCGTACCCCCTGTTAATCTCTGAACCCATATAAACTAGTTTCCAACTGGCACCCCATAATCAGGGTGATGTGATCCATTCTATGATGATCGGCTCCTACTCGCATAGTTACATGTGTCTTACGGCCCCCGATGTTGTAGTTACCTATGCTGGTCCCACCATGGGGTGTATCAAGTCCCATGGCGGCGGCCCGACACAATCCTAGAGTGCACAGGTATGCTACTGGTGTCCAGTGCCTTATTTTTCTGCGCCGGAGTGTGTGCACGCCCGCACCCCGTTAGAACCTACACTGCTACACCACCGCCGTCGATTTGACCTCTTACAATCAGCCCAGTAATCGTGCCCCACCCTGCCTAGTTTCAGGGTTTCCTGATACACCTTCTAGGGTTACTGCTGAAAAGGGTCCCCCGTTACTAGGTTTTCTATCTCTATCCACATGCTAAGTTGGTTAAGTGTTTTCTAACCTAACCCCACCAGTCCGTTTAGTTTAGCATGTTCCATTTTGATTAAGTCTTTAGTTCACTTAATCCTAACAATCCTGACTCAGCCTTAATTGTCTTATTAAGGCCCTGACCTCTCACATTAGACAGGTATTGTTGTGGCTGCCTGTTGCCGGTTGGTTCCGGGCAGTCTTACGCCACAACTCAGTCTAACCTCGGGTCCTTATCGGGCTCCATGTTTAACCTCCCACATTGGATAGGTATTGTTGTGACTACTGGACAGCCGGGCGGTTCCGGGCAGGTTTACATCACAACTCAATCCAACCTCGGGTTAAACACATCGTATGTTCTACATTTACATATTTTGTCTTTCTTCTTTATTTATATGTAAATATTTGCGGCCCATTATTAAGTTAATGGTGTAAAGGTTACACCAATCATGGGCCCAACCCATACTTGAATTTGGGCCCTTCTACTTTATATTTTCATTTATTAATTAATGTAGCCCAACGTTATTTTCCCCCGTTTAATACGTTCGTTTATATGTTGGGCTTAACCTTTTTAAGCCCAACTTAGCCATGCGAAAGAGGGGAGGCTTAAAGCGTGATTACATACACAAAAAAGGGGAAGGTGAGCGTATGAACTTGCAATATGACGTTGGAAATACAAAATAGAAACTGGTGTTCTTGCATAGTAGTAACATATACTTTGATCATAAAAGCATAAGTGACATGAATCAAACCATGTAAACTTGTAGTTAAGTTAAGAATATCACTATTAACATGTGGGCTTAACTACAACATGAACCTATATTTTTGTTTAGGCATAATGTCAAACATAAGCATGGCATAAATATTTCTAACATAAGCATGGCATAATGTCAAACATAAGCATGGCATAATGTCAAACATAAGCATGGCATAAGTATAGTTAAATTTGTTCACATAACTATGGCATAAATATTTCTAACATGAAATCATGATTTTTACTTTAGTCATGTAAACTTGCAAAAAGGGATTTTTGAATCTAACCTAGCCATGTACCACATATGTCATCATATAATTCTCAATATAGACCTAACATGGTTTCAATTATGCGAAATATCGATCATAGCCTAGCCATATTCATAAGTTTGCAAATAGGTTTCTAGTACAAAACATGGCTTAATACATAGATCATGGTGCCAAACTTTTCAATATAATTTCATATGAATTATGATAATCCCAACCTTATTCCAATTACTTCACAAAAATGATGTTTGTGTAAAAATACACATTATGATGGCATAGTGACAAAATCCCAAACTTGCATGAATTTCAATCAACTACATACATGTAGCTTCAACATAAATTTCATATTTTGCGAATATCCAAACGTCATACTTGCATAAAACTACCGCATGTAGTTTTTCATAATGAATAACATAGTTCAAGAACATCCGAACATATACAATATTCCAACGCACAAATATGAATTATTTTATCGCCACAAATCAAGTATACATATCCACACAATTATTTGTTCATACCAAAATAATACTCTACTTACAATCGTTGCGGCGAATTCTCTAATTTAGGAATTAGAGATGCGACTCCTTTTGACGTAGGCGTTGATTTGATTTGCTTGAATTGCTTTAGGCTTTAGAATTTTCCTCCTAATCTTCTCTCCAATTTGGTGGCTACTCCTAGACGTTCCCCAGCAACATGGCGGCTTTGTTCTTATTTTTGAATGAATAGATTAGGGTTAGTCTAGGGTTGTTTTTATAGAGGTAGTGAACTGTTTAGGGCCATTGATGTTGCTTGGATTGATTGTAGCCATTCATCCTAAGGAGAGACCAATTAGAGCTTGCCACCTAGCCCTAATGACAAAGCAGACCACAGAAAATCGGCCAAACACAGAATAGGCCAGCCAGGTTGGGCTGGGTTCGACCTGGCTCTGGACCAGGTCGACACTCCTGTCGACAGCCCTGTCGACAGGCCTGTCGACCTGGTTAGACCAGGTCGACAGCCCAGTCGACCTGGGTGCGTCAGGCGGGCCTTTCCCCGCCCTGGCCCATCGGGCCCCACTTCAGAATTTTTAATTGTTTTATTCTGTTTGAATTTTAAACTTAATTTAAAAACTTCCGAAGGCCATATCTTCTTCATACGGACTCCGTTTTTCGAAAACTCGGACTCTATTTCGCGTATTTTTCCGAGACGAACGCAATGGCGTAACCCGTTTCCCTTAGTTTTTTGATTTCAAATTAATTATACTTTAATTTGTTAATTTCACAGTTATAGAATTTTCGGGGTGTTACATTCTCCCCCACTTAAAAGGATTTCGTCCCCGAAATCTTCAAGTTAGGAGGAATGTATATCCTAACATCCAAACATCCATCTACTCATCCATCAAACACGAGCATTCATTGTCCTTAAAAGACTTCTAATGCTTCATGATCATATGCAAAGTGTGTGTGTATACATGTACTTATCTAATGCAAAATCAGGCGGTCTACTGATTCAGTTGACCTCCTTAATGCGAATTATGTAAGTGCCATGAATCCATTATGTATGCAAATTTTCCTATTCATGATTCTACATGAGTGCACAATCATTCAATACCAATGCAACATCCACATGACAACACATTAAAGTTCAACCATATACGAATGCAAACATACATGCATATGCAATATGAAGTGACTGAGCCGATCTAAAACCTAGATTGTGTGTGTATATGCAACCACGAGCAACCACTAGCAATCACTTGCAACCACTTGCAACCATCATACATAACATGTTTCAATTACATGTTTCCATCCAAAGGGTTTCTACCTAAAAGACAAGGTCGAGGAAATATACCTAAAAAGATAGATAAAAGCGCAACTTAAGGAAAAAGAAAGATCAAGGATGTACCCTCGAACAGAAAAGGGTAGGCTGTGCGGATTCTAGCTTCAGTTTCCCAAGTCGCGTCTCCCTCGGCGTCGCTCCACTGGACTTTGACGAGCTTGACTTCGCGGTTGCGTAGCTTCTTCACTTCCGTTCCTAAGATGCGGGTTGGAACTCTCCTTATGGTTGCTTCGCGTTCCACTTCGGCCTCTTCGAGGATATTTGGCTCTACCACTTCAGCAGACTCATGTAGACATTTTCGAAGATGTGAAACGTGAAAAACGTTGTGGACTCCGGCCAACTTCTCGGGCAGCTCTAATCTATAGGCCATTTTCCCAATTTTCTCGATGATAGGGAATGGCCCTACGAACCTAGGTGCTAGTTTTCCTGTGGTTCCAAAACGAACAACGTTCCTTAGCGGTGATACCTTGAGAAAAACTCTGTCTCCAACTTCAAATTCAAGGTCGGTCCTTCTCTTGTCGGCATAGGACTTTTGTCTGTCTTGGGCCGTCTTCATCCTTCTTCGTATTAAGTCTACTTTCTCTGAAGTCTCTCGGATCATATCTGGTCCAAGTATGAGCTTATCAGTAGACTCCCACCAACAAGTGGGCGATCGGCACGGTCTTCCATATAAAGCTTCGAAGGGCGCCATTCCGATGGTTGCTTGATAGCTGTTGTTGTAGGCAAATTCCACCAAAGGAAGGTGGTCTTCCCATGTCCCTCCGAAGTCAAGGACGCATAGTCTTAGAAGGTCTTCCAAAACTCTGTTCACTCTCTCTGTTTGGCCGTCGGTTTGGGGATGATAGGCTGTGCTCAAGCATAACTGCGTTCCTACTACTTCTTGCAGACTCCGCCAAAACTCGCTGGTGAAGATGGGGTCTCGGTCACTAACAATGCTAGATGGTATTCCGTGGAGTCGAACGATTTCCTTAAGGTAAAGTGATGCTAGGGATGAGGCAGTTCTTTTACTTTTGACAGGTAAAAAGTGGGCGCTTTTAGTAAGCCTATCCACTATTACCCAAATGCTAGTGTTGCCTCTCCTAGACCTAGGCAGCCCATCGATGAAGTCCATTGAGATGCTATCCCACTTCCACTGCGGGACCTCCAGAGGATGTAGCAGTCCGCCAGGCTTTTTCTGTTCCGCCTTAACCTGATGGCACACCATACACTTAGAAACGAATTCTGCCACGTCCTTTTTCATGCCGTTCCAGAAGAAAGTCCTTTTTATGTCTTTGTACATTTTATCTCCGCCTGGGTGTATCGTCATCTTGGAGTGATGTGCTTCCTCGAGAACCTTCTTTATTAAATCCTTTGTCTGTGGGACGCATAGTCTTCCGTCTCGCCTTAGCAACCCCTTATCGTCGATGGAGTATCTGTTGAGGTGACTTGAAGTCTCACCCCTAATTAGCCTATCAATTATTTCCACAAGCTGAGGGTCTTCGCGTTGTGCTGTCCCTACTGAATCCACTAAAGTTGGGCGCACTTCGAGAGATGCTAGCAAGCCTGGTACGAAATCGGAGGAAGGCCTAAAGTCGAAGCTGGCTATAAACTCTAGGCTTTGTCTTTCAACAAACAACGGGCTTAGGGTCAATTTCTTTCGGCTCAACGCGTCTGCTACTACGTTGCCTTTGCCCGGAGTGTAGGAGATCTCGAAATCGTACGAGGCAAGAAACTCCATCCATCTTTGTTGCCTCAAGTTAAGATCCTTCTGCGAGAAAAGATATTTCAACGATTTATGGTCAGTGTAAAGTTCGAACTTCTCACCTAGGAGATAGTGTCGCCAAGACTTGAGTGCAAAGACGATGGCGGCTAACTCAAGATCGTGGGTTGGGTAGTTCTTTTCGTGCACCTTCAACTGCCTCCCGCCATAAGCTACTACCCTTCCTTCTTGCATTAAGACGGCGCCTAGTCCTGTCCCACATGCATCCGTATAAACAGTGAACATCTTGCTCCCATCTGGCAGCGTCAAAACTGGGGCTGTTGTAAGAGCCCTTTTCAGTCGTTGGAAGGCAAACTCGCAATCCAAGTCCCAATTGAACACTAGATTCTTCTTAGTCAACTTCGTGAGCGGAGCTGAGATTTTCGCAAAATCCCTTATAAACTTTCGATAGAAACCTGCTAGTCCTAGAAAGCTTCGGACCTCAGTTGCATTCCTTGGTGTCTTCCAATCCTGTACCGCCACTACCTTAGCAGGGTCCACTGCTAACCCTTGTCTGGATACTATGTGCCCAAGGAACCTCACCTCTTCTCTCCAAAAGTGGCATTTGGAGAATTTGGCTTTTAGTTGATGGACTCGCAAAGTTTCCATGATTGCCCTTAAGTGCTGAGCATGTTCCTCTTCACTCTTTGAAAAGATAAGGATATCATCTACGAAGACCACTACGAATTTGTTGAGGAAATCTCTAAATACCCTACTCATCAGGTCCACGAAGTACGCAGGTGCATTTGTCAAGCCGAAAGGCATGACAAGCCATTCAAAGAAGCCGTATGGGGTTCTGAACGCCGTTTTATCGATGCTATCTTCAGCCACCCTTAGCTGATGAAAACCGGTTGCTAAATCGAGTTGGGAGAAAACAGACGCTCCTACAAGCTGGTCAAATAAATCGTCAATTCTAGGGAGAGGGTGCCTATTCTTTTTCGTTAGCTTGTTGAGCTCCCTATAGTCAACACATAGACGGAGTGAACCATCCGCCTTTGTAGCGAACACCACTGGAGCGCCCCATTCTGAAATGCTCCTCCTAATGAACCCCTTTTCTAGAAGCTCTTTAATCTGTTTACTGAGCTCTTTCCTTTCTCGTGGAGCCATGTGTCTAACGGGCAACGCAACGGGCTTTGCATTATCTACAAGATATATGCGGAAGTCTATTTCCCGCTTCGGAGGCAAGCCCTTCACCTCTTCGAAGATATCCGGATATTCCCGGACCACTCTAACTGATTGCAAATTTTCAACAGAGGCATTTAGCGATTCAAGATAACTAAGCATAACCGCATACGAGGGATTACAAGAAATTTCCAAAGTATTACCGAGCTGGGTTAGGAGCCTAACAACCCTTTTCTCACAATCAAGGATGGCCCCATTACTGGATAGCCAATCCATACCCAAAATCAAACCATACCCCGAAAAGCCCAAAACAAAGGCACTACATTGAAATTCAACACTTAGGATAGAAATTTTCAAATCCAGACAGATCATAGACAAATGAGCTGGGCCCCCAATTGGGTTTGAAACAATTAAGGGGTCCTCTACCATACTAGTTTTTAGGTGCAGAGATTCTACTAAAGCAGACGAGATAAAGGAGTGTGATGCGCCAGAATCAAATAAAGTGCGAACGGGGTGATCATAAAGATAAACTACACTTTCTACAGAAGTATTTATACCTCGCTGTTGCAATGGTGGCGCTTCTAGCACATGAACCTGTGCCCCTGGGGTGGATCCAGCCCTCTGCCCCTGTCCTCGTTTCTTTGGGCAGTCCTTAGCCCTGTGGCCTGTCTCACCGCACGAAAAGCACCCACCATTCTCCTTGGCCTTCTTTTTCCGGCAGTCCTTTACTAAGTGTCCCACTTTGCCACAGAAATTACACTTCCTCTTCTCTTTGTTGCCTTTCCCGCCCTTCTTAAAGTCTGTCTTCTTAGGCTGCAAACCCTCTTTCTTCCCTTGAGAGCTTTCTGCCTTTGTCTCCTTCTTGCCCTTATCCTCTTCATTCAGCAATGCCATTTGCACCAATCTTTCATACGTGGCTCCCATGGGTATATGGGTCATGGCCAAACTGTGTAATGGCTCATTCAACCCTTTGACGAAACGGAGAGCCTTCTTGTGCGGGGTGTTGACTAGGTCAAGTCCAAACCTAGCCAGCTCATCGAACTGATTCACATACTCTCTGACTGTCTTGTCCCCTTGCTTAAGAAATAAGAATTTTTCCAACTGCAAACTTCTTTCCGCATCTGAGAGAAATTTGGTCTCAAACCTTGCCCTAAAGTCCTCCCATGTCTCCACTGGTCTTTCAGCATTAGTGACTTCCCACCAGTAGGAAGCCTCGCCCTTCAATAGCCATACTGCCAATTGTACTTTTTGTCTATCTTCTACCTCAAAGATGATGAATAGGTCCTCCGTTTCTTTCAGCCAATTTCTAGCTGCCACGAAGGACTCAGTTCCATGGAAATCCCTTCCTCCCATAGCTTTAAAATCTTTACATATCTTAGCAAAAGCGTTTCCCCGAGGAGGAGGTGGAGGAAAAGGTGCCGCTGCAGCTGGATGATTTCCTTCAGCTGGGGGAGGAGGAACGGTAGGACCTGGCTGAGTGGCCCTTGCTTCTAAGAACCGCCTAAACCAACCAGGTATTGGTACCCCTTCCGGCAAGTTAAGTTCTTGGGACATGCTGAAACAAAAAAGGATAGATTCAAAACGAAGGATAAGAGATAGTACTTATGGCTTTGGGGAGTGGACTTTGCCTTTTAAAAATAAAATAATATTTTTCTCTTTTTTAAAAAATGCTTCTTTAAATTTCCTTTTTGAAAATAATTTTCAAAACTTTTTATTTTATCTAGTAAACCTATGCTCTGATACCAAGTGAAACACCCCACCTCCGTTAGGGTCACTCTCAAAGGGAATGCCCTAATTTTGGTGGAGGTTTATAAGTATAAGTCACAGATATACAAGACAGATATAAGAACACATATTTGTAAGCAGCGGAAAAACAAGAACTTTTATTTTATAAAAGCAAATACGTGTTACAACAACATCACCATAATTGTCTTACATCCTTTCCAAAAACACAACATAACACTTTCATAATCTGTCTTGATTACATTATTTAAAGAAGCATAAATAAAGCATAGATAAACTGCAAAAGCCCCATAGAGTTTGTCCAAAGCCATAGTTCAAAGCGAAAAAGTCCAAGCAATACATTTCTCTTCTTCAAGCTGGATGTTAATGCTGGTCAAGCTGCAGTGTTCCCTCCCTGTGGACCTGGGGGGGGGGAAACGGAAGAAAAGAAGACGAAAGAAAAGTAGAGTCAGACATAAAGCCTGAGTAAGTCTAGTACTATTTTGTCTATGAATAAAAAAAACTGGGTAAGATAAGTATAAACAAGAAGTGGGAAAGCACTATAAACTTGGTTAAGTTGTCTAGGGTCGAATATACTATCGTACCCCCTGTTAATCTCTGAACCCATATAAACTAGTTTCCAACTGGCACCCCATAATCAGGGTGATGTGATCCATTCTATGATGATCGGCTCCTACTCGCATAGTTACATGTGTCTTACGGCCCCCGATGTTGTAGTTACATATGCTGGTCCCACCATGGGGTGTATCAAGTCCCATGGCGGCGGCCCGACACAATCCTAGAGTGCACAGGTATGCTACTGGTGTCCAGTGCCTTATTTTTCTGCGCCGGAGTGTGTGCACGCCCGCACCCCGTTAGAACCTACACTGCTACACCACCGCCGTCGATTTGACCTCTTACAATCAGCCCAGTAATCGTGCCCCACCCTGCCTAGTTTCAGGGTTTCCTGATACACCTTCTAGGGTTACTGCTGAAAAGGGTCCCCCGTTACTAGGTTTTCTATCTCTATCCACATGCTAAGTTGGTTAAGTGTTTTCTAACCTAACCCCACCAGTCCGTTTAGTTTAGCATGTTCCATTTTGATTAAGTCTTTAGTTCACTTAATCCTAACAATCCTGACTCAGCCTTAATTGTCTTATTAAGGCCCTGACCTCTCACATTAGACAGGTATTGTTGTGGCTGCCTGTTGCCGGTTGGTTCCGGGCAGTCTTACGCCACAACTCAGTCTAACCTCGGGTCCTTATCGGGCTCCATGTTTAACCTCCCACATTGGATAGGTATTGTTGTGACTACTGGACAGCCGGGCGGTTCCGGGCAGGTTTACATCACAACTCAATCCAACCTCGGGTTAAACACATCGTATGTTCTACATTTACATATTTTGTCTTTCTTCTTTATTTATATGTAAATATTTGCGGCCCATTATTAAGTTAATGGTGTAAAGGTTACACCAATCATGGGCCCAACCCATACTTGAATTTGGGCCCTTCTACTTTATATTTTCATTTATTAATTAATGTAGCCCAACGTTATTTTCCCCCGTTTAATACGTTCGTTTATATGTTGGGCTTAACCTTTTTAAGCCCAACTTAGCCATGCGAAAGAGGGGAGGCTTAAAGCGTGATTACATACACAAAAAAGGGGAAGGTGAGCGTATGAACTTGCAATATGACGTTGGAAATACAAAATAGAAACTGGTGTTCTTGCATAGTAGTAACATATACTTTGATCATAAAAGCATAAGTGACATGAATCAAACCATGTAAACTTGTAGTTAAGTTAAGAATATCACTATTAACATGTGGGCTTAACTACAACATGAACCTATATTTTTGTTTAGGCATAATGTCAAACATAAGCATGGCATAAATATTTCTAACATAAGCATGGCATAATGTCAAACATAAGCATGGCATAATGTCAAACATAAGCATGGCATAAGTATAGTTAAATTTGTTCACATAACTATGGCATAAATATTTCTAACATGAAATCATGATTTTTACTTTAGTCATGTAAACTTGCAAAAAGGGATTTTTGAATCTAACCTAGCCATGTACCACATATGTCATCATATAATTCTCAATATAGACCTAACATGGTTTCAATTATGCGAAATATCGATCATAGCCTAGCCATATTCATAAGTTTGCAAATAGGTTTCTAGTACAAAACATGGCTTAATACATAGATCATGGTGCCAAACTTTTCAATATAATTTCATATGAATTATGATAATCCCAACCTTATTCCAATTACTTCACAAAAATGATGTTTGTGTAAAAATACACATTATGATGGCATAGTGACAAAATCCCAAACTTGCATGAATTTCAATCAACTACATACATGTAGCTTCAACATAAATTTCATATTTTGCGAATATCCAAACGTCATACTTGCATAAAACTACCGCATGTAGTTTTTCATAATGAATAACATAGTTCAAGAACATCCGAACATATACAATATTCCAACGCACAAATATGAATTATTTTATCGCCACAAATCAAGTATACATATCCACACAATTATTTGTTCATACCAAAATAATACTCTACTTACAATCGTTGCGGCGAATTCTCTAATTTAGGAATTAGAGATGCGACTCCTTTTGACGTAGGCGTTGATTTGATTTGCTTGAATTGCTTTAGGCTTTAGAATTTTCCTCCTAATCTTCTCTCCAATTTGGTGGCTACTCCTAGACGTTCCCCAGCAACATGGCGGCTTTGTTCTTATTTTTGAATGAATAGATTAGGGTTAGTCTAGGGTTGTTTTTATAGAGGTAGTGAACTGTTTAGGGCCATTGATGTTGCTTGGATTGATCGTAGCCATTCATCCTAAGGAGAGACCAATTAGAGCTTGCCACCTAGCCCTAATGACAAAGCAGACCACAGAAAATCGGCCAAACACAGAATAGGCCAGCCAGGTTGGGCTGGGTTCGACCTGGCTCTGGACCAGGTCGACACTCCTGTCGACAGCCCTGTCGACAGGCCTGTCGACCTGGTTAGACCAGGTCGACAGCCCAGTCGACCTGGGTGCGTCAGGCGGGCCTTTCCCCGCCCTGGCCCATCGGGCCCCACTTCAGAATTTTTAATTGTTTTATTCTGTTTGAATTTTAAACTTAATTTAAAAACTTCCGAAGGCCATATCTTCTTCATACGGACTCCGTTTTTCGAAAACTCGGACTCTATTTCGCGTATTTTTCCGAGACGAACGCAATGGCGTAACCCGTTTCCCTTAGTTTTTTGATTTCAAATTAATTATACTTTAATTTGTTAATTTCACAGTTATAGAATTTTCGGGGTGTTACATATATGTTATATATATTTCATCGATTTCCGTTCAAAACATATTTTATAAATCGTTTTAAATTCATTTTAAAAAGGATCTCAACTTCATATTCAATTTTAAATCAAAATTGAATATTCCATATCATTAACCTATAAATGATAATATTTTCAAACATCAGATTTTGAAATCACTTCATTTTCGATGTTCATTACAAAAATGAATAAAATCGATATAAATATCATTCGCGTCAAAAAGGCGCATATCTAATCAACACAGCTATATATATTTAAATATATTCGTGTCCATCCCAAATCGGACATCACAATCAGATTTTGATCTTTTACAGAATATTATTTTAAAATATTCGTTATTTTGAAATATTCGTTATTTTAAAATATTCCTTCTTTCTGAACTGGAATCAGACCCAGTCAATTAACATATAATGTGATTTATATGGATTTTACACAACACATGTATACATCAACCATCATCCAAAGTGCATTCTACACTATATAAACATTAAATATAAATATTTAACGCTTACAATAGTCTATCAACCTAACGATTGACATACCACTAAACAGTTGGGATTAGTGTACGTCAAATATCACCCCCAACACCCGTGTGGGGTTTTAATCCACAAACACAGAATATTATTTGTGCAGTTGCGCGACGTGTAAAATTTATCGTCCCAATCTATATCAGTCAAATAAGTGTACATAAACAAATCGTCTGATTTGTAAATGAATATTTATTTTATTCATATACACGTTAAAATTTTTATTTTTAACGATAAAATATTTGTTCAACACACGAATATTCTATTTGGTTCATTTGTCTAATAAAAATGATATTTTTATAACCTATTTTAGAAAATTTTGGGGGCATAACGGCACGATACTAGAAACGGGATAAGGTCAAGCCTTATTTCTCACCTAATAATAGTGCACATCATACACAAGCCAAATTATATCAATTCGTTCCACACCCCAAACCAATATTCAAACAAATACATCATCAACACAAACAACCAAACAAGTCATCCATGGTCTGTGGACGACGGGGGACAGTTCATATATGCAGTTACATAATAAATAACTATATAAAGAAAATTATAGTGAGGAGTTCTCACCTTTGGGTTCCACTCCTCCATTCTCTATTTTTGAACGGTTCGGATTTACCCAAAATTCCAATGCAATCTTTTTCCGTTGTTGATAGTCAAAATCGCATTTTTAATATGATGTTTATTTTAAAAATCATATTTTTATAATGGCACTTCATGTATAAAAATCATATATTTTTACAACGCTTCTTTCTATATAAAAATTATATTTTTATATCTCTACTTCTTATATAAAAAATGAATTTTTACATAACCAAAGATCGTGTTTTTACCTTATTAAAAATCTAATCTTTTCTTCTATAAAGATCTAATCTTTTCCCTTCTAGAAATATGATCCTTTCACGTCTCAAAATCAAATATTTTTATTTCTAAAAATATAATTTTTCTTGTTTTTAAAAATATAATCTTTTCTTGTTTTAAAAATATAATCTTTCCTATTTTATAAAAGCCAAATCTTTTTATATTTCTAAAATCATATATAATAAATATTTTTCTACAACGATATTTATAAATAAAAATCATATTTTTATAATGAAATTATCTATATAAAACACACATTTTCATTCTGAAATAAATAAAAATAAACATAAATAAATAAAAACTTACGGTGTCGCTGTTGGCGGTCGGAGCGAGCTTGTGGGTAGTTGCAGGCACTGCGAACGGTGATGGGGTGGCTTGCGCGGGGTCACGGACAGGAGGGAGGCGATAAAAAATGGGTTTTTTACTTTCCGGAGGGGTCCGTTGTGGTCGTGGGTGGTCTGGATGGCGACGGTGGGAGGTGCGGTCGGCGGGGGGTCCTATCAGGGCGGCAGCGGCGGTCGGATCGAGGTGCGCCTTTTGTCGAGGTTTGGGTGTGGTGGGTTTTAACGAAGGAGAGAGAGTTCGAGACGGGGTGTGTAGGGCCAGTGGAGGGCGGAGGAGGGTCAGCCGACGTGTAGAGGGTGGCGGATCTGGATACGACGGGCGTTTGTGTCGTAGGAATGCTGGCAGCTGGCGATTTAGGGGAGGGAGCGGGATTTTGAGTTTGGGGCTAGGTCTGGGGATAATAGAAAACGGGGGGAGGGGTGTTATAATAATAAATTTATTTATTTTAATATTTAATTAAATCCATAAAAGTTCATTTTTCTTTCGAACTCAAAATTGGACCCAGCGACTATCGCTCCCAGCTAATTACCCCTATTCTGAACAAAATGGGATATATCCCGCAAGCTGATTCGACTGTTTCGATCAGTTTCCATTTAAATCAAATATAAATCTGTATATTCTAATTCAAACGTACTTTACAATTTATCGGGGCCGCATACTGACTCTAAAAATTCCAGAAAAATTATTTCTAGCTTCATATTGACGATACAGTCCTAACAAAACTAATATGGTCAAATTTGAAGACCGTTCGAAAAATGACCATTTTCCAGTCGATTAAATTCAAATGAAATTTGTCAAACGCGTTTAAATTCTCCACGCTCACATATTGATCCCAAAAATTATGAAAATTGGAATATAGCAATAACTTGACATCCCGGATCCAACAAAGGTGGTTTCATCGAAAATGTAGGTCGTTTGCAAATGGCTATTTTTAAGGGCTTTATATATATATTAAAATATATATATATATATATAAATTCCACAATGACTTTTCTGAATTTTAAACTGGACATAACTTTCAACTTTTAAAATGAAATCTCAATTTTTTACATCCGTTAGAAAGATATAGTTAAACAGATTCAAATATTTCTTGTTTCGCTGAAATCTGATTTATTTTGAATCCTGTACATTCATTTGAACTTTGAAATCGAAATTTCAAACTACCGCGCCATTTCAGGCACAAATTATAATTAAAATAGATTTATTTGTTTTAACTTCATCGAAAATAAATTTTTCGTCATTATTATTTAAAATAAATCATTTTAAATATTCAAAATACATTAAAATTGTCAAAATTAAAATTTTAAATTGGTTCTGATTTTTCGGGTTGTTACAATTATTAAATCGAATTCCATTCGATTCCAATTTAATATATTAAATTGGAAAACTTTACTTTGGAAGATTTCCATTAAATTTAAATAAAAAGATTTATAAATTCCAAATTATATTATCACTGTTAATTGGGTTAAAGAACAAATGTCGTTTAAAACACAATTCACAATAAACCCAATTCACATTTCATTTTATTCCAATTACTAAATATAATGGAAACTCTATTAATCTTAACTAAAAGATTTATTCTTTTCTCAACTGGGTTTAAGAACAATGTTATTGAAGACATCTGATCGACGGCTTCCAAAGAACTAGAAAAGCGTGATTTATGAAATAATACTGCAAACGCACAGATCATGTAATATGCAGGTCGAATAATAGGAAGGCAAATTAAAAATTATTAATTATAGAATTTCGTGGGCGAGTTAGACGACTTTTGAGATTTGGTTGAAAATAGAAAAATTGAAATTGCAACAATTAGGATTATACAAGCAAGAATGGAAATTTCAACATTTATGAAATAATACTGCAATAATGGAAATTTCAACCAACCACAACAATCAGATAAAAATAATACTGTAGAAATTAAAAAAAATTGTACAAGCAAGCCGCTGCCCCTGTAGAATATTTTTACAAGCAATTTCTATATTTTTCAAAGCAGCAGAGCACCTGTAGAGTTCAGAAAATTTTACAGTGGGGTATGACAGTCCTTCCAGAGCAATCGAGTTATGCTAGCAATTTAACTCCACTATTTGAAAATCAACTGCTGTCTTACTCCTTGTTTGTTGCTTGCGCACTTTTTGCTTTGCTTTTGATTTTGAATTTGGTCTCTCCCTTTTGTTTCTTTTTTTTCTTCTTCTTTTTTTTTTGATAATCAAAGAAAATCAAAAACTTGAAGAAAGGAACAAAACCAGCGATTCACTCTATAGTGTTTTGTCAAATACTAGAAGTTGCCTTTCCGATATCAAGCCAACAAAAAAAATGACAAACCACACACTCTTAAACCTGGCGTTCCCCTTACAAACAGCTCCACCAATAAGCAATATTCCACAAGCCATCATTACTCAAGGAACACAAATAGAATTTTTTTCACTAGAGCAAAACGAAAATCAAATCCCTTTTTTTTAATTTGAAAATTATCAATTCGGGTTTTCGGCTTTCATGTATTCAAACTGGTGTTTGCGATTTGGTATTCGGTTTCGAATTGATCGGCTGTTCTTAGGAGTTGAGAGCTGGGGTTTGGATTTTGGGTTCTGAGGAACTTCGATGCGCTAGGTTTTGGAGTTCGTATCGGGTATTCGGATCTGGCTTGCAATTTGGGGCGCTACGATTTGGAATTTGAACTGTAAGTTTGTGAAGATGATTGTTTTGCTGATAAAGATTGATTTTTGCAACGCTGGTTGTTGAGGTGGGTGTTCGAACTGTGTTGAATGAAAGATGGCAATGAAAGATGGAGTTCGGGTCTGTGCATTTGTTTGGTGAGGGTAGAACCGTGGATGATGGGGTTGTTGGTCGGTATGTTGACTGTGATGATACTAGTTGTAGTCGGTTGTCTGTATGGATAAGGATGCTTGTTTGTGCGGTGATGAAGTTTTGACGTTGGGTAAGGAACTGGCTTTATGGATGTTGCGTTTGGCAAACGGTTGTGGAGGAGGGAGTGTAGTGGAGGGGACGTGGCAGTTTGAAGCTGTGGTTGTTTTGTCTTTAATGGAGAAAGGTTGCGGATTTTGCCTAGGAAGTTGGGTAATTGATGATGGAATTGGGCAGAATATGGTGGTGAACGGATTGGGTTTTCAGGAAGTGGTCAAGGTGTATGTTGCGTGAGACAGAGGATTTATAGAAATTGTTTGGTGGAGTTAGGGAGATGGTTT
Source organism: Allium sativum (assembly GCA_030737875.1). NCBI lineage: Eukaryota > Viridiplantae > Streptophyta > Magnoliopsida > Asparagales > Amaryllidaceae > Allium > Allium sativum. The sequence goes on from CM060922.1 coordinate 377,698,930, forward strand.
GGCAAAGTGGATGGTGGGGTTAATTGTCAAGGAGGTGATTATGAAGATGGTCGAGAAGAAAAACAGAAAGAAATCATGTGAGAGAAAATTGCAAAAAGATTTTTTTTTAGAAGAAAAGTGGGAAAGAATTGTAGATAGAAAAAAAATTAATTGGAAACGAGAGAATGTGGAAATAAATTGAAGAGGAATTGGCAAGTAATTTTTTTTATTTTTTATTTAAGACTTGGAGAACAAAAGATGTAAGAGATTAGATAGAAAATGAAAGGAAAGAAATTGGACAGTGCAAGAAATAGAAAGAATAAAGGGCAAGAAAATTTTTCTCTTGCTTAGAAAATTTGTGGTATCAATGTGTTAATACCCAATCAGCTAATCAAGATTTTTCTTCTATATATACATAGAAAACAAAAACAAGAAAAAAAATAAAAACTAACACGAATCAGAAATTAAATAAATAATAAAATTTAATTGTTACCTCCCCGGCAACGGCACCAAAAACTTGATCGACGTCTTCCTAAGAACTAGAAAAGGGCGATTTATGAAATAATATTGCAAGCGCACAGATCGTGTAATATGCAGGTCGAATCACAGGGAGGCAAATTAAAAATTATTATTTATAGAATTTCGTGGGCGAGTTAGACGACTTTTGAGATTTGGTTGAAAATAGAACAATTGAAATTGCAACAATTAGGATTATCATTGAAACTAATCAAACGATTAATCATTATTGAAAGTAAATTGCAAAATAAGAATAAAAAAATGCAGAAAATAAGAGTGCAAAATAGAAATAACAAAAGAAATAGAATTAGGATTATCGTTGAAACTAATCAAACGATTAATCACTAATGAAAATAAATGTAAAATACAACTAGTACTCTACCAAATCTAATTGTGTAGATGACACTGGTTGCTAAGAAATAGAAATATTGCATTAAAGAGAGAGAAAAAAGTAAGAGAACTTTATTAATTCCAGGATGATCATTTACAATGAGATTACATGAATATTTATAGGAGATAGATAGCCAATCTAAAACCCTAATCCAATCTATGCATATATAGGCCAATTAATTAGCAATTATTCCTCCCATATTAATTAGCAATTATTCCTCCCATATTAATTAATAATTTATTCCTCCTATATTAATTAGCAATTTAATCCTCCCATCTCTTCCTTATTTGGCATGTGACTAATTAATGGGAGATAAGATTTCATAAGATTTATTCAGCCAAACTTGAACTATCTTAAACTCCAAAGCAACACAATGCTAAGTCTTCATCTGCAAATCTTCATATGTATATGCACATCATTTTGATCTTTATTTTTCTGTTTTTCTGACTGCATGTGGCTTAGTTGGCATATATGTAAAAGTGACAAAATAATACCCAAGTAATATTTATTTACATACAAAAGATAAGATATAAGAGTACAAAATAAACACATTTTCATGTTAATCAACACCATTCATGACAAACTCAAAAATCCAATTTATTTTATCTAATTCCATTTTAATATTAATTAAATGAAAAACTTCATTAAATCTTAAATAAAAGACTTATTCTTTTCTCATCGGAGTTTAAGAACATTGTTATTGAATACACCAATCACGACAACCCAAAATCCAATCTATTTATTTTAAAAGCATTGGATTATTATTCTAGTTAATAACTAGTTCATTTCGATAATAATATATTTTTATCTTTTCAAATATGGAATTTTTCTTCCAAAATCTTTTCAAATCATTTATTATGAATTTACATAATTTTTCCATATTTTTAATAATTTTCTTAAGGCCATTTCAGTCGATGTCCATAAACGGTCATCGAACTACACTTACAACGACCTTTTCTAAATTTGATTTGGACATAACTCCAAATCTAACCGTTAGATTTCAAAACTCTTATATTCATTGGAAAGCTCTTCTCGATATGAACCCAACGGTTCCGGTTTTAGGAAAATCCGACGGTCGGATCTCCCGTTACGCCAATTTGAAATTAATGGTCGAAATTCGTGAACGGTCACTGCGCGGCGCGTTTTATTCAGGCCATTATATATGTATTATATATATTTCATTGATTTCTACTTAAAACATATTTTATAAAATATTTATAAATTCATTTAAAATGATTTTAACTTCATTTTCAGTTTTTAAGCAAAACTGAATATTTTATATTTATATCGTATTAAAATATTAATATTTTCAAAGTATTAGATTTTTAAATCCCTTCTTTTCGATGTTCATTATAAAGTGAATAAAATCGATCGATAAACCAGTTCGGGTTAAAATAATGTTTGCAACTTAATTCGGCTTCACATTTTTATATTTTTGTGTCCATCCAAAAATGGACATAAAAATCATAATTTTATTCTTCACTAAATTTATTTTCAAATATTCGTTTTTTTTTTAAGTATTCTTTATTTTAAAAGATTCTTTATTTTAAAATATTCTTTATATAAAAATGTTCTTATAACATCCCTTCTTTTTTTTTAAGTATTCTTTATTTTAAAAGATTCTTTATTTTAAGTATTCACTAATTTCGCTAATCATGTTAATGATAATGAACAAAACATATGATTATCTTTCTAACATCGCTAACATGTTAATGTTAATGATCAAAACATATTATTATATTTCCAACTTCGCTAACATGTTAATGTTAATATCTAGCAAATGAACACTTTCTACTTCTCTAACATGTAAATGTTAATATTTAACAAATGTACAATTCCTATAACATATTAATGTTAATATTAAACAAATGAACATTTCCTATAACATGTTAATGTTAATTAATAAACAAAAGTACATTTCTACTGTTAAATCATTTTTATTTTGTTAAAACATTTTATCAAACTTGAACCTTTTAAATGGTCCATTTATACATTAAAAATGTGATTTTTAATGTAAACATATCCTAGTCAAAGTTTAATCTTTTTATTTAATCCTTTATACATAAAAAATGTAAATTTCAATGTAAACAAATCCTTATCAAGTTTAATCTTTTAATGATTCATACTTAATCATTAAAATATAAATTTTAATGTTAAAACACTTTTATCAACACTGAATCTTTTTAATGATTCATCCTATACACTTCATCCCATACATTAAAAATGCAAAATTTTAATGTTAAAAACATTTTTGTCAACATTATATCTTTTAATGATTCATACTTTACATTAAAATGTAAATTTTAAAGTAAAAACATTTTTAACAAGCTATGTATATTTTTAATGAACCATTATTACATAAAAATGTAATCTTTTATGTTACATCATTTTTAACAAAACAAATAAAAATGATATTTCTATTTTGTCGACAATTCTATTTCAACAAAACAAATAAAAGAGATATTTTGTTTTGTCAACAATTATAATTTAACAAAACAAATAAAAGTGATATTTTTGTTTTGTCGACAATTCTAATTCAACAAAACAAATAAAAGTGATATTTTTGTTTTGTCGACAATTCCAACTAAAATGACATTTTTATTTAAACATAACATTTCTAACTAGAATGACATTTTTATTTAAACATAACAATTTAAACTAGAATGGCATTTTTATTTAAACTTAACATTTCTAGCTAGAATGACATTTTTATTTAAACATATTCCATGTTTCTAATAACAAATAAAAAGAAATATTTTATTTTCATAACATGTTCTATGTTCTTAACGACAAAAATAAAAAGAGAAATGAGTTGCATAATACTTTCTATGTTGTATGTATCCAAATAAAAAGAATATTTTATTTGTATAACAAATTTCCATATAATTCCTTTGTTTACACTTTGTACAAATAAAAATAGAGGTTTATTTGTATAACAAATTTCCATTATTTACATATACAATAAAAGAATATTTTTTATTGTACGTACAATTCTAAAAATTCCAATCAGATCCAGTGGATCACTACAAACAATATCAACCAGTTCATATCACATACAACACACAATCTAAACTTGACAGCATATATAAAAATTTCCAATGCAACAACGATTAGATTTTAATTTTAATGTTTGAATAAGAAATCTCACATTGATTTTTGTCTGAATTTTCAACGTTCTCCATTTCAGATCTGGTTTGTTCCATGCTGTAGATCTCATCATTATGAACCCAATGCATCTGAAATCATCTGATCCCGTTTCCATATGAAAAAGTTATGTTATTTTACATCTTGATTATAAAATTAAATAATTAATTTAATAAACTTCAACCTTAACAACGTTTAATAAAGCATTGCTCTTTCATCTTCTTCTATGTTTTGCCTGGATACAATCGAACAGCGCTTCAATCCTAGGGCTGGTCGTCGATCCCCCCACACGCCGCCTGCACCAGATCAGAGTTCGCCCTGAGCTCCGCCGTCCTGCCGCCTTCCCACGATGGCCGCGATGACGAACTCGCGGGCCCTAGTCCCCTTGAAACAGCTCGCGAATGAAAGGTAATTGAACCACAAATTCACACGATTCACAACGCTAGAGAAGATCACAACCGTTGGATTTGTAATTCGTGAGAAGCTCTTCGATGTTGTGGCCATTGATTAGGGAGAGCAGCGGTTGTATATTGTGGGGGGTTAGGTTTCCTCGGTTTTTGGGCCCTTTATATAATAGATTAATAATATTATTTATTTAATTAATTAATTCACTTATATCTGTTTATCACTATGAACTCCAAACGAGACCCAACGACTGTTGCCCCTAGCCAAATACACCCGTTCCGGACACAATGGAATATGTTTCGTAACTCAATACGGCTGTTATGATATATTTTCTTTAATTTAAAATATAAAACATTTAATTATTAAATTTGATCGTATATTTTAATTTACCAAGGCCACATACTGACTCTGAAAATTACAGAAAAATTTTGTCTAGCTTTGTTTGGACGATACGGTCCTAACAAAATTAATTTTGTCGAATTTGGAGACCGTTTGAAAAATGACCATTTTTAAGTCGATTAAATTTGACTGAAATTGACAAAACACGTTTTCTTTGGCCACGCTCACATATTAATTTCAAAAATTATGAAAATTGAAATCTGGCAATAATTTGACATTCCAGTTCCAACAAAAGTGGTTTCATCGAAAACGGAGTTCATTTGTAAAATGGTTATTTTTAAGGGCTATATATTATATTAAAAAATATATATATTCTATAGCGACTTTTCTGAATTTTAAACTAGACATAATAATCTCAGTTTCTGACATTCATTAGAAAGATTAATTAAACAGATTCAAATATTTCTTGTTTCATCCAATTCTGATTTAAAATGAATCCTGTATATATTCAGTTGAAATTTAAAATCGAATTTTCGAACTGCTGCGTCTTTTCAAACTCCTTTTATAATTAAAATAAATTTATTCATTTTTAACTTCGATTTAAATAAATTTTTAGTCGTTATTATTTAAAATAGATTATTTTAAATATTCAAAATTCATTAAAATTTCTATAATAAAATTTTCAAATTGGTTCCAAAATTCCGGATTGTTACAATCTCCCCCACTTAAAATTTTTTCGTCCTCGAAAAGGAACGGAGCTAAAAGTTGTTTAACTAATCACTAAATTTTCATTCTTTTATTGGTTTTAATAATTTTATTAGTTGATTAACTTTTCAAATATATATAACTTTTATATATTCAAAAATCATATTTTCTAAGAACGGATTATATATATATAATCACAAATACGTTATTTATAAACTTGTCGCTCTCAACTCATCCTAGGGCATTACTAACCCCATCTCTAATGAGTTTTCTCATTCTAGGATACTGCTGATCCTACCTCTAATGAGTATTCTTTTATAGGATATTACTAATCCTACCTCTGATGAATCTATTGTTCAGTTCAAATGAGTTGTACCCCAAAGATTTGATGTAACGACCCAGAAAATCTGAACCAATTTAAAAAAATTTAATTGGCTAAAATAATGGATTTTAAATATTTTAAATAAATATTTTAAATAATGGCAATGAAAAGTGAGTTTGGATCGACAATTGAAAACGAATATAATTAATTATAATTATAAACAAGGCCTGAAAAGGCGCTGCAGTTTCAAAAATTGAATTCAAACTTTGTCGGACTGTACCGGGTGCAAAACAAAACGGATTTTAGTGAAACCAAAAATATTTAAATCTGTTAGTGAATACCTTTCTAACGAATCTGAAAAATCGAATTTTCATAACGGAAAGAAAAAGTTATGGCCAAATGAATTTTCAGAAAGGTCGCTATGGAATTTATATAGCCCGTGAAATTGGCCATTTTGCATACGACCTCGGAATTCGACGAAACCACTTTTGTTGGATCCGGGATGTGAAGTTATTTCTAGGTTTCAAATTTCATAATTTTTGAAGCTAGTATGTGAGCGTGGAAAAGGAAAACGTGTTTTGGTCAATTATAGTTAAATTGGATCGACCAGAAATGGGCCTTTTTGCAAACGGTCTCAGAATTCGACGAAATTAGTTTTATTGGGACCGTATTGTCAAAACATAGCTAGATTTATTTTTCAGGAATTTTTCGAATCAGTTTATGGCCCTGGCAAATTGAAATGTACGTTCAAATTAAATACTGAATGTTTTATATTTTAATTTGAAGGAAAACTGACTGAAACATTCGAATGGGCCTTCGAAACATATCCCATTGTGTTCGGAATGGGGGTTAAACGCTAGGGATGACAGTCGTTGGGTTTAGATTAGTGGTCGCGTCAGAAAACCCCTTTAAAACTTCCCGACCAATCAGAATTTAAAAAAAAAATCCTTTTTCTCTCTCCCCGATCGAAGGCGGAAACCGTTCAAAACCTTCTCCCTCATTTTCCGATCATTCCACGCTGAATTAGCTCGTGCCACAGTTGAACTTTTTGAAGATCTTCTCGAGATCTTCAAATCCATATAAAGTTTGGAATTTTTCATGGCCTGTGGAGGGAGAATCGACGTTCTGAAGTCGGCGACTTCAATCCGCCGCCGCCGTCGCCTGGGACCACCGAGTGGACCCCCACCACCGCGCGCAGACGCGCGTCTCACCCCTCTTCGTCGCTGCATCGGCCGATCCTCCTATCGATTCACGGTTTGATCGAAAATTGCAAACCTAGTTTTGAACCTTTCAGCTGAGGTACGGCTTATATATATTTTCAACAGTTTTAACACCTTTAAACCGTTGCAAACTTTGAAAAATCATATCTTTTTCGTTTCTTGTCGAAATTCAATGAAACAGGAAACATCGTGACCGTGTGGACGTCTTCTACATTCTAGAAGAGACCACATATTTTTCTGAGCCTTCTGCTATTTTTGGTGGAGTGGAACCCAATGTGAGATTTATAATTTATAAACAATATGGAAAATGACGATGTATAAATTATATAGTCGATGTATGAGTTATATAAGCGTTGTATACCTCTTGTATAAGCGTTGTATAAGTTGTATGTTCGATGTATAAGTTATATATGCGTTGTAAAAATTATATATGTGTTGAAATAGAAGTGAACTGCTATATATATATATATATACACGCCCCTCGTCCACAAACCATGGACGATATTTATTGATTGTGATTGGTATGAAAATTGATTGATAGCGAATGGTTGTTTGGGATTGTTTGTGGTTGATATTGATTGATTGTGGTTGAAAAATACCCATTTGTGGTTGAGAAATATTTGGTTGAAACCACATAGGATTAGTTTGTGGAAATGAAATAAATATATACATGCCGCCTGCGTGCGAACTAGATGCATGATCCCCATTGTCAAAAATCGCGAGGTTTTAAGGTACAGCGAGGAGCCGTACTAGGGACGGTCCCGGTTTTAACTACCCTGCCGTTATGCTGCCGAAATTTTGAATAATATTCATGTGTTTGAATTATTTTCATTTGCTGAAACTATATTTATTCGTTGAATAGAAAACCTTCATGTGTTGAATCGATATTGATTCGTTGGATAGAAATTCATGTATTGAATGGTGTTCGTGTTTTAAATATAAAAATCACATTTTTATTATATACATGAATTGTTGAAATGTGAAGTGTTAAAAATAGCAACTCGTTCAAATAAATATGCATGAGTTGAAATATTCATTAATTAGCTAATGATATGATTTTTGCCTATGCATGCAACATTAGAATGAATGGTGTTTTTAAACCAAATGGAATCAAATTTGAAGTTGAATGGAAAATGATAAGTGATAAGAACTGTATCTATGTACATGCATATTTATTGAACATGTTATAGCAAAGGGGCTAGAGAAGAGGAATAAAATTTTGTGCCCGACTAATAGGTACACATTTACTGTTTTGTTTGGGTGATGATTTTATGAGCCTGTTGGCTAGCCGCTTGGCTTTTCCTTTTTCTTTTTGACATAAGACGCCCGTGTGGCTATTTGGGAATTTTCCCAGTCTCTCCCGTACAAAGGAGGTTATGGCGAAATTTTCCAAAATTTAAAGGCGTTAGTGAAATATTAGAAGTGGAAAAAATATAGGAATTTTTGATTCGATTATATATATATAAATATAAATATAATTATATTTAATCGAATAACGACGCTGCAGTTCGTATTTTGAAACCATGATTTCAAACGATTAGTACGGGAGATCCGACCATCGGATTTTCCTGAAATCGCAACCGTTGGGTTCGCTTTGGAAAAATCTTTCCAACGGCACCAACTTTTTAAAAATCCAACGGTTGGATTGTCTGGAATGTTTAATTCAAATCTAAAGAAAAACAGCGCCAAAATCGATTATATTTATATATATGTATATATAATTATATTTAATCGAATAACGACGCTGCAGTTCGTATTTTGAAATCGAAACTTCAAACGATTGTACCGGGAGATCCGACCGTCAGAATTTCCCGAAACTGGAACCGTTGGATTCGTTTTGAAAAGATCTTTCTAATGATGTAAATTTTGTTAAGATCCAACGGTTAGATTTTCAGATATGTGTAAATCAAATCTGAAGAAAAACAGCGCCACGGCCGCGTTATGGCTCGAAGCGTCGTTTTGACTAAATTGGCTATTTTAAAATAAATAAAAATAGCGATAAATTGTTATAAAATATCATAAACGATATGGAATGGAAATAAACTGAATTTGCTCGATTTATGTGGCTTTTGATGGTTGAATGTGTTTGGTGTGAAAAATACATTAAAGAACAAGTTGGTGTTGTCGATTGATTTAACCATTGAAATAAATTGATTTGAAATTCTAAAAATACGTGAATTATTTGAAAAGGCCGAGTTAATTCTCATTTCAAATAATTGACGGACGATTGAAAGTCGAAGATGAAGATGATGGTCGAAGACCGGAGATCTTCACCTCGTTTGGATGGTAACCGAGGTCCTGATTGGTAGGCATCCCGAAATATGGATAATGAGTGGTGATCGTCCAGACGTACGTGGTGATCGATGGGTTTGCGAGGTATTTAGTGCCTCCGATTTCGTTCAGACCCAGAACGGACTTGTAAATGGACTGTGTGTCTGACATTGGATTTTATTCTGTGTTGATTGATCTCTATTAAATATACATCTGTTTGGCGGCGGAGAATTTATTCTTTTGCTTAACGCCCTTCTCTGAAACGTACGAGCTCAGAGGTTGTATATCGATGGACATCAGTCGCATGGCATGAATTGCTAGTGTGACATGCCTAACTGGCAAATGATCAGGGCTTCTGTTGAAAAGCAAAGTCTTGTGGTGATGATCAAAGCACCGCCAGTGTGGCGTAGCTTTGTGTATAATGTGAATTCGCGAGCCTCACACCCCGGTATGAACCAGAAACGGTAAAAGGACCTCAGGGAGGGAATGCGTTTCTTTCTAGCTAGGGTGGTGTCAGTGACCTACCAGCCCTGACATTTATATACTTTTCACCTGTGTGGTTGTTGCTGTTACGAAGCGCCTCGGTTAGATCGGACGATCCGGGTCCGATGGAGTCATTCGTTGGCTCGTTTACGCCCGAAAGGGCGGGGAAACGTATTGTTCAGGCATTTTAATCCACATCGGTGGACCGGCCCTGACGTTCCAAAGGCTTGACTGAGTACTTGCCTGTGGCTCGGGCTAGAGAGTCACGAATTCGGTAAGGACTATCTTTTGCCTTGGTTCATGACGAAAATCTAATTTCCAAATACGTGATTGTGCGGTTTTGATTGTATACCTATATATGACGACATAGTGGTATGGGGCATTAATGCCGTCTATGATTGATAGTTATGATTTGAAATTGTTTTCAAAAATTATAAACACTAGCAATAATATCAAATGCCTTTGTTTTATTCGTATCAAGCATATTTTGGCCGTTATAAGGTAAAAACTCTATCCTCCGGTTTGCGTTGCATTGTGTGATGGGAACTGAGTCTTATAATGGCTTCATTTTATAAAAAGCATAGCGATGTTTTTAAAGAATGATTTGTTTTAAAGCACTGGCAATCCAATGGAGTAAACCCGTTCCACGAAAGTGGCGTGGTCATGTGATTTGCCATATACTAAATGTGTTGAGTGGATTTCTCATACCAGTCCCATGACTGACTCGTAGTTTGTTTCACTTTCAAACTCGGGTGCCCTTTTTTCTACACGGGCAGCCTTGTATTCAGGTTTAGCTGGTTCTTTCTGGATAGCTAAAGCTGAAGATGGATTCTATCATTTATCTCTTTTATGCTGTTCAGCTCCTATTGTACATATTTTGGTTGTTTTCCGCTGTAGACATTTATGTATAGCTGAACTGTATGTGTACTAAGTAAGATCCGGTATACTGTGTAACTCTGATGATTACTTTTAACCAGTATATTCTATTGTTCATTTTCTGGTGTATTTATTTAATTTGGTTCTGCTATTGTCTGTTTCTATGTTATATTCCAAAGATTACCCTTGTCTCCGTCTGTACGGGATTTGGGGTCGTCTCATTTGAGCTAGACAAGCTCTAATACCAACTGCAACGATTAGGATTCGTTTGGACCTAATTGATCGATAAATCGACCAAGACCGTTCAAAACCCGAATACGCTAACTTTGGGAATACAACACATCAGAACAAATAACATAAGACTTTTATAAACATTATAATAATGTTACATCAAAGTATATCAATATAATACAACGGAACATAAATTACAATAATTGTAATACAATGTAGCAGCAACGAATAACTAACACAGCGGAAGGTTATCAGTGCTCTGGACATAGCTTTAAGCTTCGATCCAGAATCCTGCTCAATATATCTGCAAAACAAGCCACTCGACTGCCTGTGTGGAAAATATGGGCACCCGAGTTTGCAAGTGAAACAAACTACAGGTCAGTCATGGGACTGGTACGAGAAATTTACTTAACTTATCTAATAAGAAGGCTAATCACAGGACCACGCCGCTAACGCGGAACGGGCTTACTCCATTGGATTGCCAGTGCATTAATAAAGTAAATCGTTAAACAATGCAATGCTTTTTAGAAAAATGAAACCATTATAAGACTCAAGTCCCATCACACAATGAAACGCAAACCGAAGGATAGAGTTTTACCTTATAATGGTCAAAAACGCTTGAAACGATAAAACAAATTTGATATTATCATTAGTGTATATATGTTTCAAAAACATTTCAATCATAATGTATCAATCATAGATAGCATAGCTACCATATATTATGTCGCTATACTAGTTATACAATCAAAACCGCACGGTGTCGTATTGGAAGTTGGATTTCCAACATGAACCAAGGCAAGAGATAGTCCTTACCGAATTCGAGACACTCTAGCCCGTACCTCAGGATCAGAGCTCAAGTGACCCTAGGAGCGCCAGGGCCGGTCCACAAATTGTTAGTGGATTGGTTATGCCTGAACAATACGTTTCCCCGCCCTATGGGGCGTAAAATAGAGCCACTAGGGACTCAAATCCGAGGTACCTCGCTTTCCATCATCCACATAAGTAAAAATGTCTGGGCTTGCAAAAGCTGACACAACTTCTAGCTAGAAAGAAACGCATGCTCTCCCTGGGGTCCTTCTCCCGTTTCTGGTTCATACCGGGGTGTGAGGCTCGCGAAGTAATGCTATACACAAAGCTATGCCAAAATAAGATATGCTTTGATCATCAATCACAAGGCTCTGCTTTTCAACAATAAGCCTTGATCAACTGCATCTTAGCATGCCACATTGTTCATCCATACCATACCATTGATTTCTGCCGATATATAACCTCTAAGCTTGTACGTCTCAGAGAAGGGTGTAATGCAAGAGAATAAATTCTCTGCCACCAACAAAAATATATTTAGCAGAGATCAACGAATACAGCATAAAGGAATACAACGTCATACATACCATCCATTTACGAGTCCGTTCTGGGTCTGAACGAAACCTGAGACACCTTATTCCTCGTCCAATATGTCCAATACAGGAGAGAGGTTCTCGCATATCCATCGATCTTCAAGTACGTCTGGACAATCACCACTTATTACCTTGTCTTGGGATGCCTCCCAATCAAGACATCAGTAATCATCCAAACGATGTGAAGATCTCCGGTCTTCAACTACCATCTTCATCTTCGACTCTTAATCGTCTTAGTACTTATTCAGAATGGGTTCAACCCCGTCCTTCCGACTAATCAATAATCAAGTGTTATAAAAACACATCATACGCCTCGTTCCAATTCAGAATATTCTTTACAATAAATATTCACATTATTAGGGAAAGGTTCCCATTAATTTTATCAAAGATAAATTATTCTAAATTTATTCTTTAGTCTTCTTTTCAAAGATTCATTAAAACTCCAGTTTGGCTTTAATATCAAAAATCATTACTTTATGATTATTCAACTTTAAGAAATTAATCTTGTCTTGAACTGGGCTAAAAACCAATGTCATTAAAAAAACAGTTCACGATAAACCCAAAATCATCTTCCATTAAATATGGAATTTTCACAGAAATCAAATTAATATATAATCGATATAAATTTACGTACCAGACTATTAATATAAATGGAATAACGACAAAGCCTTTTAAATTCCATATATAATAACGATCTTCTTTTGCAGAAGCTCATTTCATTTATTATTAAATTGAGTTCCATTCAATTCCAATTTAATATATTAAATTGGAAAACTTTACTTTAGAAGATTTACATTAAATCTAAATAAAAAGATGTATAAATTCCAAATTATATTTTCATTGTTAATTGGGTTAAAGAACAAATGTCTTTTAAAACATAGTTCACAATAAACCCAATTCACATTTCATTTTATTCCAATTACTAAATATAATTGAAAACTCTACTAATCTTAATTAAAAGATTTATTCTTTTCTCAACTGGGTTTAAGAACAGTGTTATTGAAGACACCATTCACGACAAACCCAAAAATCCAATTTATTTTATATAATTCCAATTTAATATTAATTAAATGGAAAACTTCATTAAATCTTAAATAAAAGATTTATTCTTTTCTCATCGAGGTTTAAGAACAGTGTTATTGAAGACACCATTCACGACAACCCAAAATCCAATTTATTTATTTTAAAAGCATTGGATTATTATTCTAGTTAACAACTAGTTCATTTCGATAATAATACATTTTTATCTTTTTGAATATGGAATTTTTCATCCAAAATCTTTTCAAATGATTTATTATGAATTTACATAATTTTTCCATATTTTTAGTAATTTTCTTAAGGCCATTTCAGTCGATGTCCATAAACGATCATCGAACTACACGTACAACAACCTTTTCTAAAATTGATTTGGACATAACTCCAAATCTTACCGTTAGATTTCAAAACTATTATATTCATTGGAAAGCTTTTCGATACGAACCCAACGGTTCTGGTTTTAGGAAAATCCGACGGTCGGGTCTCCCGTTACGCCAATTTGAAGTTAATGGTCGAAATTCGCAAACGGTCGCTGTGCGGCGCGTTCTATTCAGGCCATTATATATATAATATATATTTCGTCGATTTCTATTTAAAACATATTTTATAAAATATTTATAAATTCATTTAAAATTATTTTAACTTCATTTTCAATCTTTAAGCAAAACTGAATATTCTATATTTATATCATATTAAAATATTAATATTTTCAAAGTATTAGATTTTTAAATCCCTTCTTTTCGATGTTCATTATAAAGTGAATAAAATCGATCGATAAACCCATTTGGGTTAAAATAACGTTTGCTACTTAATTCGGCTTCACATTTTTATATTTTTATGTCCATCCAAAAATGGACATAAAAATCATAATTTTATTCTTCACTAAATTTGTATTAAAATATTCCTTATTTTAAAAATATTCTTTATTTTAAAAGATTCTTTACTTTAAAGTATTCTTTATATAAAAATGTTCTTTATTTTAAAATATTCTTTATATTAAAAGATATTCTGAATCGGAATGTGACCCAATCAATTACCATATAATTTCAGTTATATGGATTTCATACATCGCATGTATATAAAAATAATGATAAATAATCATTAAATCATTCATTCACATCCATAGTGAAATTTACAACTGTGTGAGCATTAGAATAAATAAATAAATAATGCTCATCATAGACTACCAATCCATCGACTGACGTACAACTAAATATTGGGACTAGTGTATGTTAAATATCATCTCAATACCCGTGTGGAGTTTTCAAACAACAATAGTTCATCTAGATAAATCATTGGTTAATGAATTTAACCAATTCTAATTCTGCTAATCATGTTAATCATAATGAACAAAACATATGATTATCTTTCTAACATCGCTAACATGTTAATGTTAATGATCAAAACATATTATTATATTTCCAACTTCGCTAACATGTTAATGTTAATATCTAGCAAATGAACACTTTCTATTTCTCTAACATGTAAATGTTAATATTTAATAAATGTACAATTCCTAAAACATATTAATGTTAATATTAAACAAATGAACATTTCCTATAACATGTTAATGTTAATTAATAAACAAAAGTATGTTTCTACTGTTAAACCATTTTTACTTTGTTAAAACATTTTATCAAACTTGAACCTTTTAAATGATCCATTTATACATAAAAAATGTGATTTTTAATGTAAACATATTCTAGTCAAAGTTTAATCTTTTTATTTAATCCTTTATACATAAAAAATGTAAATTTCAATGTAAACATATCCTTATCAAGTTTAATCTTTCTGTGATTCATGCTTAATCATTAAAATATAAATTTTAATGTTAAAACACATTTGTCAACACCGAATCTTTTTAATGATTCATCCTATACATTAAAAATGTAAATTTTAGTGTTAAAAACATTTTTGCCAACATTAAATCTTTTTAATGATTCATACTTTACATTAAAATGTAAATTTTAAAGTAAAAACATTTTTAACAAGCTATGAATATTTTTACTGAATCATTATTACATAAAAATATAATCTTTTATGTTACATCATTTTTAACAAAACAAATAAAAATGATATATCTATTTTGTCGACAATTCTATTTCAACAAAACAAATAAAAGTGATATTTTGTTTTGTTGACAATTCTAATTTAATAAAACAAATAAAAGTGATATTTTTGTTTTGTCGAAAATTCTAATTCAACAAAACAAATAAAAGTGATATTTTTGTTTTGTTGACAATTCCAACTAAAATGACATTTTTACTTAAACATAACATTTCTAACTAGAATGACATTTTTATTTAAACATAACAATTTAAACTAGAATGACATTTTTATTTAAACATATTATTTCTAATTAGAATGACATTTTTATTTAAACATATTCCATGTTTCTAATAACAAATAAAAAGAAATATTTTATTTTCATAACATGTTCTATATTCTTAATGACAAAAGTAAAAAGAGAAATTATTTACATAATACTTTCTATGTTGTATGTATCCGAATAAAAAGAATATTTTATTTATATAACAAATTTCCATATAATTCCTTTGTTTACATTTTGTACAAATAAAAATAGAGGTTTATTTGTATAACAAGTTTCCATTATTTACATATACAATAAAAGAATATTTTTATTGTACGTACAATTCTAACAATTCTAATCAGATCCAATGGATCACTACAAACAATATCAACCAGTTCATATCACATACAACACACAATCGAAACTTGACAGCATATATAAAAATTTCCAATGCAACAACGATTAGATTTTAATTTTAATGTTTGAATAAGAAATCTCACATTGATTTTTGTCTGAATTTTCAACATTCTCCATTTCAGATCTGGTCTGTTCCATGATGTAGATGTCATCGCATCCAACCCAACGCATCTGAAATCATCTGATCTCGTTTCCATATGAAAAAGTTATGTTATTTTATATCTTGATTATAAAATTAAATAATTAATTTAATAAACTTCAACCTTAACAACGTTTAATAAAGCGTTGCTCTTTCATCTTCTTCTACGTTTTGCCTGGATACAATCGAACAGCGCTTCAATCCTAGGGTTGGCCGCCGATCCCCCCACACGTCGCCTGCACCAGATCGGAGTTCGCCCTGAGCTCCGTCGTCCAGCCGCCTTTCTACGCTGGTCGCGATGATGAACTCGCGGTCCCCAGTCCCCTTGAAACAGCTCGCGAACGAACGGTAACTGAACCACAAATTCACACGATTCACACTAGAGAAGATCACAACCATTGGATTTGTAGTTCGTGAGAAGCTCTTCGATTTGTGCTTGGAATTCTTGAAAATCATTTTGCGGATTTGGAGAAAAAGAGGATCGAATTTCTAAATGTTGTGGCCATTGATCAGGGAGAGCGGCGGCTGTATATTGTTGGGCTTTAGGGTTTCCTCGGTTTTTGGGCCCTTTATATGATAGATTAATAATATTATTTATTTAATTAATTAATTCACTTATTATCTGCTATCACTATGAACTCAAAACGAGACCCAACGACTGTCGCCCCTAGCCAAATACCCCAGTTTCGGACACAATGGAATATGTCTCGTAACCCAATTCGGCTGTTACGATATATTTTTCTTTAATTTAAAATATAAAAAATTTAATTATTAAATTTGATCGTACATTTCAATTTACCGAGGCCATATACTGACTCTGAAAATTACAGAAAAAATATATCTAGCTTTTTTTGATGATACGGTCCTAACAAAATTAATTTCGTCGAATTTGGAGACCATTTGAAAAATGGCCATTTTCAAATCAATTAAATTTGATTGAAATTGACAAAACACATTTTCTTTTGCCACGCCCACATGTTAGTTTCAAAAATTATGAAAATTGAAATCTAGCAATAATTTGACATTCCGGTTCCAACAAAAGTGGTTTCATCAAAAACGGAGGTTTTTTGTAAAATGGTTAATTTTAAAGGCTATATATTATATTTAAATATATATAAATTCTATAGTGACTTTTTTGAATTTTAAACTGGGCATAACTTATAATTTTTAAAGTGGAATCTCAGTTTCTTATATTCGTTAGAAAGATGTAATTAAACAGATTCAAATATTTCTTGTTTCGTCCAATTCTGATTTAAAATGAATCATGTATATTCAATTGAAATTTAAAATCGAATTTTTGAACTGCCACGCCATTTCAAATTCCTTTTATAACAACAACAAAGCCATATATCCCAAACAAGTTGGGGTTGGCTAGATATGGAACGCAAAATTAAAATAAAATAAAATTAATAATGATGATAATATATATATATAAAGGGTTTAAAATAACCAAACAAATAAAAAGTCGTTCGATAAAGGCTTTTTTTAAATAATAATAATAAGTAAAAAGGTTCAACAAAAGTGAAATAAAATCTAAAATAGTAATAAAAAGTAAAAAGGTTCAGTAAACGTGAAATAAAGTCTAAAAAAAATCCTAGGGTTCTGGTACACGGATTGCCAATTTCCATGCACTCCTATCAACTACCAGCTCTTCCGATAAACTCCAGTTACTTAAATCTCTCTTTATTCTCTCCTCCCATGTCATTTTAGATCGACCTCTACCTCTCTTTGGGCCTTTGGCGCAGCCTAAAATTCCAACGCGTACAGGTGAATCGTATGGTCTACGTTGGATATGTCCAAACCATCTCAAGCGGTATTGGACTAATTTCTCTTCAATAGGTGCAACTCCAAGTTTTTCCCGAATATCCTCATTTCTAATCCGATCTCGTCTGGTATGCCCACAGCTCCAACGCAGCATCCACATCTCTACTACACTTATCTTCTGGACGTGTTGCCTCTTAGTAGGCCAACATTCTGCACCATATAACATTGCAGGCCTGATTGTTGTCCTATAGAACTTTCCTTTAAGCTTCTGAGGAATCTTCCGATCACAGAGAATGCCAGATGCTAGTCGCCATTTCACCCATCCTGCTTGAATTCTAAAACTAACATCTTTATCAATCTCTCCATCAAACTGCAACATAAATCCAAAGTATCGAAACGGTTCCTTCTTGGGTACTACTCTACCGGCCAGGGTAACATCTCCATCATCTGACCTGACACTGCTAGACTCACACTTCATATACTCTGTTTTAGTTCTGCTAAGCCTGAAACCCTTTGATTCCAAGGTCTCCCTCCACAACTCCAGTTGTCGATTAACTCCTATTATACTTTCATCAATCAGCACAACATCACCGGCAAAGAGAATACACCAGGGAATCTCCCTTTGTTTTTTGTTTTTTTTTTTTGATTTCATCCATCACTAATGCAAAAATATAGGGGCTCAAAGCCGAACCTTGATGTAACCCTATGTTAATTGGAAAGTCTCTGGTCTCACCATCGCATGCCCTAACATTAGTCACAACCCCCTCGTACATATCCTTAATAAGGGTAATATATTTTGATGGCACTCTCTTCCTTTCTAGCGCCCACCACGTAACCCTCCTCGGCACTCTGTCATAAGCTTTCTCCAAGTCAATAAAAACCATGTGGAGACCTTTCTTTTGCTCCCTGTATCTCTCCATAAGTTGCCTAACCAAGAAAATCGCCTCAGTGGTTGACCTTCCAATCATAAAACCAAATTGATTCCTAGAGACACTTGTCAACCTCCTCAAACGTTGCTCGCAAACTCTCTCCCAAAGCTTCATTGTATGACTCATAAGCTTAATTCCTCTATAGTTCGTGCAACTTTGAATATCTCCTTTATTCTTGAAGATTGGAACTAAAATGCTTCTCCTCCACTCATCTGGCATTTTTTTTTATTTGAAAATATTATTGAACAACTTTGTTAGCCATCTTATCCCTGCATCTCCAAAGCATCTCCACACCTCAATAGGAATGTCATCAGGCCCTATCGACTTGCCTGATTTCATACGTTTCGATGCCCCCTTTACCTCAGCTTCTTGAAATCTCCGCACAAAATGTCTATTGGTGTTGTCGGCTAAGTCTTCCAACTCGATCGAAGAGCTATCACTTTCTTCGTTGAAAAGCTTATCAAAGTATTCTCTCCACTTATTCTTTATCTCATCGTCCTTCACCAAAGTCTATCATTCTCATCCTTAATGCATTTAACCTGATTGAAGCCACTTGTCCTCCTCTCGCGTAGCCAAGCTATCATGTAAATGTCTTTTTCACCCTCCTTTGTACTTAGCCTTTGATACAAATCTTCGTACGCTCATCCCCTTGCTTCACTCACTGCTCTCTTTGCAGTCTTCTTTGCCACTTTGTACCTGTGCATGTTCTCTTCGCTTCTATGACGGTACATGCATTTGTAGCATTCCTTCTTCTCTTTGATAGCCTTTTGCACCTCGTCATTCCACCACCACGAATCCTTGGGTTCTCGCTTGCTTCCTCTTGTTATCCCAAATACCTCAGTGGCGACTCTCCGAATGCAAGTTGCCATCGCAATCCACATGACATTTGCTTCTCCTTCCACATTCCAAGCCCCTTCTCCCACCACTCTATCTTTAAACAGCCGTGAAGCATCTCCTTTGAGTTTCCACCATTTCGTCCTGCTAATCTTCGCTCTCTTATCCTTCACCACCCGAAGACGAAACACGCATACCAAGAGCTGGTGTTGTGAGACGACACATTCTCCAGGTATGACCTTGCAATCAACACAATCTCGTTTACTATCTCTCCTAGTTAGGACAAAGTCAATCTGGCTAGCCTGTTGGCCACTACTGAAGGTGATCAGATGTGATTGCCTCTTTCTAAAGAAGGTATTAGCAATCATGAGATCAAAAGAGCGAAATTCAAAATATCTTCACCCTCTTGGTTCCTACTGCCAAATCTAAAACCACCATGCACTCTCTCAAAAACCCCGCTAGATGAGCCAACATGGCCATTGAAGTCTCCTCCTATAAAAAGTTTCTCGCTACTATGCACATTCCTAAACATGACATCCAAGTCTTCCCAGAACTTCCTTTTGGCTTCTTCACTTAGACCTACCTGTGGGGCATATGCGCTAATGACATTCAAGACTGTCTGGCCAACTACTAGCTTAACTAGGATGATCCTATCCCCTTGTCTTCTGACGTCAACCACATTGTTCTGAAGGTTCTTGTCAATCAATATGCCTACCCCGTTATTGTTACGTACTTCTCCCGTGTACCACAATTTGAAGCCAATGTTCTTCATCTCCTTCGCCTTCCGACCCACCCATTTAGTCTCTTGAACGCACAAGATGTTAACCCGTCTCCTAATCATAGTATCCACTATCTCTCTTAATTTTCCTATTAAGGACCCTACATTCCAACTACCTAACCGAACCCTACTATCGTTGACTAGCTTCCTTGCCCCTCGCATCCGCCGAGAAAAATGCGAGGACCCTTGCTCACTTATCACTACACCGGGGCGTCAGTGTAGCGCGCCACTAAGAGAATGGAGGCCCAGCCCTTACATATTTAACACCATATCCGAGCCTCGATATAGCGCGTCGCTAAGAGGGTTACGCCCCAATGATATATCATAAGGTTCCATACCCATAAGAGAGGCTAAGTTTTTACGTTAGCTCGCCAAGCCTATCACAACCCTCCTCCTTTACCCTAACTTGGGACAGGCTGCATAAAAAACTACACAGGTCACAACCCCCTCGTACATATCCTTAATAAGGGTAATATATTTTGATGGCACTCTCTTCCTTTCTAGAGCCCACCACATAACCCTCCTCGGCACTCTGTCATAATCTTTCTCCAAGTCAATAAAAACCATGTGGAGATCTCGTTTTAACTTCGATTTAAATAAATTTTTAATTGTTATTATTTAAAATAAATCATTTTAAATATTCAAACTTCACTAAAATTTCTAAAATAAAAATTTTAAATTGGTTCCAAAATTCCAGGTTATTACATCGAGATTGTTTCGATCTGAACTTACAGACCCGAGATGGAAATGTGAGACAAAGCCCCGAGTTCGACTCATCTCATCCGAGCCCTCTCCCGATACGAGATCATGTCTCTAAAATCCCCGAGTCAAAATGAGACAGATATCCGAGATTTAAAACCTTGATTTTCAACACTTGGTTATCGACTCTACAGTAAATTTGATGCATGACATGAGATTGGCAAGTGATATACATCGATTAACTTGAAGGACGCTTTGTAACTATATAATGCAAGGTTTAAATCCGGCACAAGTGCACAGTTGTTTCCCAATCGGTAAAATTCGCATAAAGATTTTTTTTTTTAAAAAAAGTTGCTTTTATGATCAAAAATTCATTCATCGCAGCTATTCGGAAAGAAAAAGAAAAAATTGTGGATTTATTGAGTTTCAAGTATTCAATTGATAAGATGAAGAGATTTACTTTGCATAAAATACTTATTGCCAAAGGGTTTAGGGAAAAAATCTAAAAAAAGTCAAATGATTATCAGATTGTTGTCAAAGAAAAATCTGATTATATATGAGAAACTGGTTAAAGGTTTTGCATCCGATCGTCAAAACTCAATACTTTGAGATTGATTTAGTTATTTTAGCTTCATTATTAGAATTAGTATGAGTTGGGAAGTTGATTGACCTCGTTATCGCTAAGAGTTGCTTGAAGCATGCTCGAGTTAGATAAGGTTCGATGCTAGGAAAACCCATAGAGATACCATTTGCTAGTTATTTTGCGAGATCGACCCACTCTTTTGATTTAGTTATAGTAGTTCATTGGGGAAGGTACGACCTAATAAAACTTCATATCGAGCTTAGAGTCATTTCTAAGCAAAGCTTCAAGGAAGACTTCAAGGTGGCAATGGAGAAGACTGCGGGCAGCACAAGGGAAACCCATAGCGTGACTTTGGACACTTCAAATTCGATCAAGGGTCATATGATCGAACCACATATTGTTCGATTATATGATGACCACTGTTTCAGATATCGAAAATACGCCCGAGATCTCCTCAGAGATCTAGTTTTGGACTCCTCCCAGAATGAAACATCAAACCACACTATAAATCTCTTTTCGAATATATTGTTCGAGATATTGCAATATCGAACGACATATTGAGCGAGACGAGATACTAAAATATCAACCAAGATCTTGGTTTTTCTAATTAAAATTAAAATTTGTGCCTAAATTAAAACAATAATTAAAAAAACTCAAATCTAACCACGATAATCTCTTGCTATTTTATATTTTGAATGTTACATGAGCATATCATATATTCATATATATTCTACAATGCTTATAATTTTCATATTCATCATTTTTTACCAGTATGTTACTTATGAAATTATGTAATTTATGTTCTACTTATGCTGAACAGTTTATTTTAGGAATAAAAGACTTAATATTATGGTTAACTTTGTACGCATCAACTATGAAACACCTGTATAAGCTTATGATCAATACAAAGCGAACAACATGTATGATGTGAACGATGTAAATTATGGCAATGATAAATGAGTCAAGAAAATGGAGATGCATGGGCAACTTTTAAGAGGTATTAGATGATTTTTATTGTCTGTGCTAAGGGTGGGTTGATGACAAAAGCCTTCATGGTTACCTTGAGAAACTGCAAAGGGTGAGAATATCAGCTGCTGGACTATAAAACCATCAATAAGTCAATACCATAAAACCATTGTTGGACATAATTTCTCTTAATGATATAGAATAAGTCAACAACAAGATCACTAGACTCAGAGAGTGATCGTTCATTTCATTGTATATTCGTCTCCACTGTATATGTTATAGTTCGATGTCACGAATGCTTAACTGTCATGTTTGATGTGTTATTTGTCTGATGTTTTATACTTTTGAACATCCTATATTACTTTACCGACTATAGTAGCAATGCTCGAACAATCGAACATCTATCAAAGCTTAAATCATTGATTTCGATCATGTTTCGTCTTAAAATATTTACATAAGTTATCTTATATCAGAGAAGATCTCGGTCAGAGACTCAGATGGGTGTCTCTCGGATCTTAAAGTGCATACCAAGAATATCTCAAAGTGACTTAGGTGTCCAAAATTGATGTTCAAATGAATAATTTAACTACAATTTTCAAAGAAAAAATGAAAAATATAACTTACTTGATTTGCATTAGGAAAAAAATGAACTCAATGTTTGAAAGAAGGGTGCTAAGCTTGATTTGATTAATTTAGTTGGTAACGATCGAATAATACCATCTTATTTGAATATGAAAGAGAATGAATTTTTGTTGTTGTAACTCATCAAGACAAGTACAAAATATATTTAAGGAGTTAGTAAATAGTTAGTTTGGTTGAGTGGTTTTTTAAATATCCAATGAAGGTCTCCCGAAGAACTTGTGCACGTTGGAATTATATGCCACATCGAATGCTAAAAAAATATAGGTCGATCAATGGTGACATGAAAGGAAGTGGTAAAAAAGACTCAAGGGGTTGAGATATATCCAAAGAGTTGATATCGGACAGAAGCATGTAGAAGTTAGCGATCCATATACAAGAATCACAAGCTTAGGGTCGGCTTAAGGGTAATGTTATAAGTTTTATATTATAGGATTAGCAAATAAGAGCCTAAGACGTAATGTTTGGTCTTCAGTCCCTATTACTATTAGTATTATTGTTATTACTATTACCATGGTTTTTTATTTATTTCTTTATCTATTTTACTTTAGTTTATTTTTATCTTTATTTTTATGTTCATCTTTAAACTTGTTATTGTTACTACTGCTCGTAAATTGACTTTGTCATTAGATATTTCAGTTTTGTTTGTAACAGACCTCAACTAATATGGGAATAATGGGTTAACTGTTGTTTTTGTTGTTGAAGAAGAAGAAGAAGAAAATACGAAAGAAGAAAAAAATATGAAAGTAGAAAATAATATGATTTTGGGTAAGATCTCGAATTGAGATTTTGATCTATATATTAGATTAGAATATTTCAAATGAGATGGGCGTCAAGAAAGATATGAATGAGATTTGGTGTCTCGTTTCATCTAAATGTGAAAAATGGATGAGACCTCGAACGAGATATAAGATGTTTCTAACTGTGTCATCTATGTGGCCATATATTTGAGTGTACTCTAAGAATTTGTGACGGCTGAATGTCACAAACGCTTGGTTGTCTAGTTTAACAATTATTTTTAATTTTTTACGAAAATAGATAGGCATGTTGATTATATGTGGCAATGCATGAGTTTGCAGATAAAAAGTAAGCTGAGGGACAATACTTAGTACCTAATTAGCTCCCATCATATGTTATGTACATAAATTTATTATATGCTATATTTTGGTTAGAGTCTCACATACCATGCCTTATTTATGACATTCCAAAGGGATCAAGGCCTTTGCCTAGAGCTCTTCTACGTCTTTGGCTTTTTTTAGATGTTTAAGCATCAATTTTGTTGTTCTACAATAAAAAAACCTACAACTTAAAAATATTTAAACCTAAATTTTGACTTCAAAAAATTACATTCAATATTGAGATTAAAAATTCATACGATTAACATAAACCTAACTATGAAGGCACAAAGCCATTTAATTCAAGTCGACATACCAACAAAAATACTTAATAACGATATTACAACATCATTACTTAAAGTTTTAAATAGAGTTTTAAGCTTCTGTAAGCTTTGAATCATTCATATTGACATCAAAGCTCTCCTTTTCATCCTCATATTACTCCTCTTTCAAACTAATCTTCATCATTTTTAAGTAGTAATCCAAGACATCATCAAAATTAAAAGTAAATTTCCAAATGTATGTAGAGCTTGTGACTTTTTTCTATTAAGCGTGCCTTTCCCTAGCACCAGATGCACGTTGCAATAGGGATGAACAAATGATTGGTTCGGTTTCAGACCGATTATAAATGTTGAAACCAAAACAACCATTCAGAAAACATAAATCGAACCAGACCAAGTCGATATTTTTTAAAGCCAAAACCAACCAAAACGATAATATTTGGTTTGGTTTGGTTTGGTTTACCTTAATATGAAATAGATCTTCTAGTTGTTGATATAACATTGAATTAAAACAAATAATTGAGCACATATGATGCAAATATTTTAGAAATCAAACTCTTCTTCTAAATATGTCAAGTTAAGTTAAGGAAAAAATAATATTGTCATGAAAATATTGTAAATAATAGCATTGTTAACGGTAATTTTTTAACTTTTAAATAAATTACTTTTTATGTTTGGTTTAATCGGTTGGTTCGATTTTCAAATATTAAAACCGAACCCAACCGATAAACCGAAGTAATATAAAAATAAAAACCAAAACTAGTCAATTAACTTATAAAACCAAACCGACCAAACTTAACTGGTGATTTATATCAAATGATTTAATATGAAACTTGATCATTTTTATTGAAACATATATATGGCTTACCTAGTGATTTATATAGGATTAGTAAATATAGTGTATACTTGTACTTAAGAAAATACAAAACCATAATTTAATGGTTTAGTGCATGTACATAGATTGTCTTAAGGGACGTTTTTTTTCAAATAATTTAATATTCAAATTATTATTATTGAAACATATATGGCTTACCTAGTGATTTTGTATCCTTGATTTAATGGTCAAGTTAATATCATATTGTCATTCCGCTTTAGTATACAATTATAACTCATTCATAACCTTCATTTGGTCATTTTTTGGAAGAAGCTTCTCGATGTGTGTTTACATTCCACATGTAACTTATTGATCATGCTCAATGGTGTGTTCTTTGTAAAAGATCTATGAATTCCAAAAATGACATGTTGCAACCATGGTTAATTGAGTTGACATTCTCATCCTTCGTCAATAATAACAAAAATATCTTTGTATTTATCTTCATTTATATTAAATGATTTTTCAATGGCTTCTTTTACTTTATCCATTGCCCCATCCTCCCTCCCTCTCTCTCTCTCTCTCTCTTACACACACACACACACATATACATACATACATAGTGTATAGCAGGTTTTTCTATCAGCATCAACAAGTCTAAGGACTTGATCACTCTAAGTGTGTAAGAGACGATATTCTAGAAAGAAGCCACAAAACTGTATCACGAGTTCTTTTTCTTGCTTTCACTGTCTAACTGCTTCCCACTTACTCCTCTGATTTGAACATGGCTTGAAGTAAATTTTTCATTATACGAACTTTGTCATCATAGAAAGTTAGTTGCAAATAAAGTAACGTCAAATTTTTCAAGCTCCTTATTTCCGTTAAACCTCCTCATCATGCTCAAAAACACCACTATGATTTTATATATATATATATATATATATATATATATATATATAGAGAGAGAGAGAGAGAGAGAAAGAGAGAGAGGGGGGATACTCCTTCCTTTATTGTGTTTCCCACTTTCCTTATTTTTTTTCCAATGTCTTCAAATATAAGATCAATGCAATGAGCGGCAAAAAAAGTACAATATATAGATTCTCTTTTTGTCAAAAGTAACTCTTCTACGTAAGAAAAATAATTAATGAAAATGTTTAGGTAAATAGTTAAACACGTACTACTATAGCGAACAAATTGTAAAAGACCGGCTGTTTTTACAAATGAAAATAGTAAATTTTCTAAACTTACCCATCATCTTAAAATTGTTTCCACTGTCTGTTATGGCTTGAACAACATTGTCTACTCCTATTCTTTCCATAAATTTATCAAGTAACTCAAAAAACACTTCTTTATTTTCACATAAGAAGAAGCATCAATAGATTCTATGAACATCGTCCCCAAAGAGCAATTGACTAAAAAAAACTAATTAACGTTCTTCCCATGAATCCCATCTATCCACCAACCCGTCCGACCGGATAGAGCAACCATATCTTGCCCAGTGCTTTTTTTAACCCTTCATTAGATCATGTGCATACAAGCTTACAGACCTATGGTATTATGCTTCCGCGCAAGACGGAATGTTTTCTTTAAGCGGATATGTGATAACGATTCGACGAAAGAGAGCTTTCCTATAAACTTATAGAAGACGAGTTAATCTATTGCAACGACGGTGAATATGATGCAAACAATAAGGCGACTTTGGCTGTTAAAGGTTGGGATCGATGATTTATTTTTTCTTCTTGCACTCCTGGATTTCGTCAGTGCTGGGTCAGCCCTAATCTCCCCTTAGGTTATTCGGACTGGATTTCATAATCTCTTGGCCATAACTATTTGCTACATATTTGTCATTTTGTCCCTATAATGGATATCTACAGCTAGCCTATTTTCATGCTGTATTATTTCGCTACTTGTCAGACATGTTGATATAATTTGATACATGCGGAGTTGTGGCTCCGGACTCTGGTAGTTGCAATGATAATTTTCACGGCATTTGTGCTTACTGGTGGTGGACGGTCCACCTTACATCCATCAGACTACCAGTCAGGCCTTGTTGGCCGATCATTATATATTACATATTATGGTTGTATGACCCTCGGGTCATTCAAATTTTATATTTCAAAAAAAGATTTGAGTAACACACATATTGGAAAAAAAAAAAACTTGCTTGGACAGCACGTACTGTTTTATTTTCATTCATTCCAACTTTTGCTGTGTTGATATTTTTTCCTCCTTCCACCCGCAATCACTGTATCTCTTTACGAATAACAACTCTCATAGTTTTGTAGTACAAACACTAATACGTTTAAACCTTATATTTCATAACTAAGACAGCTGTAAATTTTCAATCACCAATTTTCAGTTGCCACATCTCAATATTTAAGAATCGTTTTTAATTATACTGACATTTTGAATGTGCACTTTTCTTCGTATACCTTCGTTTTTTTTACATGAGTAATATTTCAATCAAACTTAAGCCGACTTAAATACTCCCTCCTATTCAAATTACATGACGTTTTGGGTTTTTTCACACTAATTAAGAATGCTGGAAAATGACACTTTTATCCTCTAATTAATCCTCTTGTCCATGCAGCTTTAAGAAGATGTGTTGCTCCTTTTCATCAAAGAATGCGCCCATGCAGCTTCTCAAAGCAATTACAACCACATAACTTAATGCTCTTTAAACTACAACTAACAACACGCGTTGTCTTGGAATTAAATGTTGCATTGGAAAGAGCTATTGGAAAAGGGTAAAAGAGAGAACAAATGGTTGATTTCTCTTTAAACATCATATATTTCGTAAAGTCGGCAGAATCTTAGAAAGACTTATAATTTGAACAGGAGGGAGTATTAAATAGCATAAACCAAGGACTAAGGTTTGTGGGAATTGCTAAACTGCAGAATACCAACACTTATTTTCGAAACTGCAGAATACGAGCTTTTGGTAAGTATATTGAATGTGTTTTGAATCATAAGTTCGCAAAAAAAAAAAAAAAAAAAAAAGTTAGGCTACTTCTATTTCCACCCCTCGTTTTTCTTTTCCCACCCCCATCAAATTAATTAACATTTGTACCCTTATAGTAAATAAGTTGCTCCTTTTTCCTTTTCCACCACATCTGCATATTTTTAATAATGTATTAATATATATAGGTAATTTTTATTCTAATCCACGATTTTAGTAAGCTAATCCACCATTTTACTTTAATAAGTTAATCCACAACTATTTTGTAAGTTAATCCAAGAGTGGATTAACTTAAAGATTTCACCCTATTATATAGCCAACAATGATTTTGTGCTTCTTCCACAATTCTGCATTATTTCACAATTATTTGTGTTGAATATTGTCCCTACCGTTTGATAAAGTAGTAAAAAATAAATATGTGTTAAAAATAGAGTTGATAGCACTTGAATTCAGCAAAGAAGCAATCAATTAGATACAATTAGTTCACTAATTATCTCTGAACATGATATGGTAATAGATGATTATGAAAATAAAAACTAAGATCAAGATTCCAGTGGAGGAGTTCGCATCAAATGTTTTCAAATAGCTTAATTTTTTGAAGATACATCACCAATTGCACCGGACAACAACAGTAAATAAGAACTAAAATCAAATCCAAGATCTACATATTAGACAAATATAAAGTAATTAAACAATACTAACAAATCAATAAAAGAGAAAATTTTATATTATAATTGTTTGAGAGCATAAAATGATAATATTTGAATAAAATGATATTCTACAAATGTACAATTTTTTTCAAGATTTCAGAAAATAGCTAACTACAATTATATGTGATAATGGTAATATTAAAAAAAACAATTTTGTATACAGTTAATCAACTTCAAAAAAAAAAAAAAAAAAAAAAAAAACTATTTACTGTTATTACGTTGAATTACTCCACTTAAGCTTGGATTTAGATGCTAGAATTTTAGAAATAAGACGACGGAAAACACTGAGAAGAAGAGAAAATAAGCACGTTTTTTTGGTTGATACACTGATTAAAATCTAAATTTTAGTAAAAGCCAACAATTCTATAAAATAGGGTGGATTAACTTACTAATATTGTGGATTAGAATAAAAATTACCATATATATATAACAGCAATGTTTGTATGTGTCTAATGACATTTCAGCAGATATCTTTAACTGTGTTTAGCACTGTTTAAAAATGTGAGGATAACAATGTTTCATCTAAGTTCAGCAACATGCAATGTTTCAACAATGGCAAAATTAGATTTTCTTAAATAAAATAAATGATAAACAAAAACTTAAAATGAAATTGTTTGTATTTGAACATGATCTTCTTCTTCGTTGCTACTTCATCAATTCAAACATTCTGTTTTTATATAGAAAAGAACGATCTGCATAACAATAAGATAGACGAATAATAAAAAGTGAAATAAAATGCTATTTTTGAAAGTTTTCGGGGTGTAAAAAGAAATAAATGGGGTGTGTGTTTTTCTCTCAAACATGTGGGGTGGGAAAGGTAAATTATGGAGTGGTAATAGAATTAGCCAGAAAGTTATTACCCATAAATCCCATGAGTAACCAACTTATGCTCTGGTTGGTATTGTACTCTAATGTTGTGTGTGAAGGAACGTTAAGCGGTGATAATGGCAGCTTTCCGAATGACTTCTCCGACCAAAACCATGACTAGGCCAATCTTACATAGCCACATATTTTGTTTAAGTTCAGGGAAGAAGATAATTTCAACAATATTTTCAAGCAGAGCACATCCCATAGCTATAACATACTGCTTACTTATCAATAATGCTGTAAAATGAAAAAACAAAAGAATCAATTCCAAAACAAATACTCCCTCCAGTTCAAAATAAATGACGTTTTGGAAAATTTCACGCATATTAAGAAAACTAAAAAATGACATAGTTATCCTTCGGCATATCATTAAATGCACATTTATTCTTCATCAAAGAACGCACAATCGATGCATCTTTTGTTTACTATTGGTGCATTGCATGTAAATGTTGCATTGGAATTAAAAGATAGCAGTATTAATTAATGAGCAACATTTTCAAAAAGGGTAAAATGGAGAATAAGGTGTTGTTTTGTTTCAAAACGTCATATATTTTGCAAAATGGTCTAAACTTTAGAAAGTCATGTAATTTGAACTGGAGGGAGTATATAACTTTTGCAGCATAATAAATGTGCTCAGGAATATACACAATACACATTATTGGCATTCCCATACCTTATGATTACCTATTTACTCTGTAATGCAGTAAATAACAGAAATATAAC
Source organism: Allium sativum (assembly GCA_030737875.1). Taxonomy (NCBI): domain Eukaryota; kingdom Viridiplantae; phylum Streptophyta; class Magnoliopsida; order Asparagales; family Amaryllidaceae; genus Allium; species Allium sativum. Next base: position 377,729,769 of record CM060922.1, read on the forward strand.
GACCGCATGCAAAAGAAGAATAGTGCTTTATTTATTTTACGACAAAATTTCGAAATAGGCTTGTTTATAAAACTAATAGCAGGTTTAGGCTAGTTTTAATACAATTTGCAAAAATAGACTTGTTTTGGCCACCTCAGCACTGAGGTGACCAATGTTTAAAAAAAATACACGGAGACGTAATTATGAAGGCCGCCCCTTAAAAAAAAAAATATAAGAACGCACATAAGTGCGCCCTTTACTAAATATATGGACGTACTTCTCAAGTGCGTCCATGATATTTTAACCAGGCGCATCTTACATAAGCCAAAACAGGTTTAGGACAAATTCTCAAGTGTTATAATGTGCTGCTCCACACTGAAAATGAATAAATAATGCATGTCTATATTTTACTACAATAGCACCAGCTGCACCACACTGAAAATGAGTAATAACCATATGTTTTCATGACCAACTAATTCCCAATGAATAGCATAGGCCAGGATCAATCTCAGGTTGCCTGCATGTAGCTTACACGCTTTACTATTGTTATTTTTTCTAAAGTAAAATTATTCGATCTTGCTCCTTGCTGGCAGTATATCATTTTGCATGTTTTGTCGTTTGAATATTTTTTATTCAGATAACAAAGCTGACATGCAAAAAAATGGTTGTCCTTTATTTTATTAACAGAGTAATCAAGCAGATGTGAACTGTGTTCTTGTTGCTAACCTTCTTGCATTATTCCCAGTAAATCACACCACATCCTAGAACCAAAATATTGTATACCATCTATAATTTTAAACCAGTAATAAACTTCTTTTGAGAATCACTTCTCTTGAGGATCACTTCTACTTGAATAAACAATCACTTGTGATTGTGTACTATTGTTTAATTGAGAATGTAAAGTATGCTTATCTTAATTAAGATAAAAGACACAGTTCACAATTCTAGTTTGGCCTCTACTATTTATTTCAAATTATACAAGAAAGACCGTTTGTCGTACAAATCAAAAAGTTAAGAATTTTTTATTGGCTTATTGATCTTGCTCAGCATAGTTCCTAGACCAACTAGAAAAAAATGCCGAGAAAGATGATAATTTTTTCGTAAATACTGAGAATAATTGTTTTGCAAAATAAGCTTGTACATAGAAGAGAATTTTCATACCCGTACCAGATCACAAACATGTTTATGTTACCATGATTTGCAGTTTCATCGTATTGTATTTAGATGTAATATGTGTTCCTGATAGAACTAAACTATTGATCCAGACTCCAGTACATAATATACACCTTCATTTTCATTTTCTTCATCAACAACCATTACGGTATTCATTCACTCAGATCAGGATTCAGAACAGAACACTGAAATTACAGAATATATGGTAAACATGTAAAAGAAACAAAAACAACAAAACAAACATGATAACAGGAAAAAGATTGCTGACCAAATAGTTTGAGAGGATTTTCCAGTTCCAGCTCAATTCAAGAGAAAAGGTGAAAGAAGAACAAAATCAATAACCGAGTAACAACTTTAGGTATAACATATATTTCATTTTCTTAAGTACAAGTATACACTATATTTTTATATTCATATCAAAAAAGTACCATCAACTTTGATTGAAATTTTGTAAACAAAAATGGGAACCAAAATATTGAACCAAGGTCGATCTAAGAAATTGTTACGCTATGCACTAAGTGCAAATATCATGATCTCATTTTTGATGAGTTGAGTAACTGTTCATACTATGTAATGAGAAGCTTGATCAAACCGACCATTATGCAGATTTGCTCACTGTGACTGGCCAGATAAGTTTCCTTCAATTTATTGCCTTGCTTTAACTGATCTATCCTTTTTCAATACAAACAGCAGTCCAGTCCGACCGGTAATACAACATATGTTAGAACACGCTAAAATACATACAATGGAGTACACGTATATAACTCATCACTAAATATATAGTACATACAGCTGATTGTAACAACTTCAATACAACAAGGCAAAATTAATTTACAGACAGACTGGCATACAGTAACCATCTCTGAATACAGATAACACAGCAAGAATGATTTTTGAGTCCAGGATGATGTTCATTGAAAATCCATCCTATTTCATGTTAATTCACACCTACCTGTATAAGCCAGTAGACAAGTCATAAACTTATAAACAATCATATTCTGTAAACCATTTAAAATAAATAAATGGAAGACTATTTAGATATAAAATATAGACATAATTCATGACACAATGAACCTTGGATTTCCACCACTCAAATAAGGACAAAATGATCCAATGGCTGAAATTTTGTGTATTTCAAATTGTGTCAAATTTTTTTGTTCAAATGGTCATCCCCATAAATAAAACCACACCTAGCAGACTGGCTTAAAACCAGTCAAATGACTTAAAATTATACAAATTTCGGCTTCTAATGTATATACTTACACTTTTAGTGGCATCATCTTATGAAAGGCAGACCTGAAGGAACCCGCCGAGCATATTCTATATATCGAGGTCCAAAGAATTGCCTCAAGAAAAATTCTTCATATCTGATCATATTGAGTAATTTATAACCTTAAATAAATGAACATCCACAGTTATATAAGTTGAGATATTTACTCCACAAACAAAGAACACAGTAAATCAATCATATAACATAGATCATTGCAGTAGCAATAAATTATGGATATCTTCAGAGGCATATAACACAGCACTTGGTACAACAGTCCACTGATTTTATACTGTACTTGTGCAGTATAAATGAAAATTTACTGTATGAAAAGGAAAAAAAAAATGATGCAAATGAAAATCTATAACAGAAATAGTTCATATATTATTTCTACAAAATAATAATAATAATAATAGTTATTCGTAATTAATGTGCATAACATGACCAAAAATCTGCCAATATTAATTTGTAAATTTGTGTGTTTTTTCCGTTACCGCCTTAATAACCCTTGGGCCATGGTTTACGATCATCTTTGCCTACTGCCAAAATGCTAAGGGCCACTTAGATATGAAAACGAGTTTCATGTTTGTGTACAACACGTACTTCAAATAGGTTCAAAATGCAAAACACAACTTTTTCAACTAAACAGGTCTTAAGTGTTCAAGATGTTATTACCTAATTTTGTCCACTTCAGCTAGATTTCTCTTCGATAAACACACATTGTAAATCACGTCTGCTAGTTCACCAATTGATACTTTATCCCATGGTTCACCGGCAGAAATCTCGGCCATCCCAGCCCAACTCCGACGTTGACCGGAACGAAATATTCCCTAAAATCTGGTTCTAGACGCTTGACACTAAACAAAGAAAGTCATAAAAGACAGCCGATTCAAGGATTCATTTCGAGCATAGCAATGTTACATTGAAGAGATTGGGAATTTTCTTAGTAAATGGAAACATCATATTTCTAATCGTAGTTTACCTAAGTAGCAAATTCAATGAACAAAAGGCAATAGGAAGAAATTAGATTGGGAATTTTCTTAGTAAATGGAAACATCATATTTCTAATCGTAGTTTACCTAAGCAGCATGACAATTGAGTAGATGAAACCACGACAATATTTTGAGAAAATTTTCCTTTTTAGAACGACAATTCAGTTTTCAGGAAGTTGACACAACAGGCTAGGGCAGAAACTATATTAGAAAGTCTATTGTTAAAGATTAAACACAAATTCCTATCATTTCTTAGTTTATTTATCCAAAAAGGTTTTGAAAATGAAACGAAAACACGAAACGAAATTTGAACAGAACTTCCAAAATTACCGAAACGGAACCGAAATTTGGAGGAAAAAAAAAGTAATGAAACTAAAACAGATGCCAGAATTTTAAACCTTGCTTTATCCTTATCGGCACAAAAGAAGCAAAAGATTGTCACGCAAAACTAGGCTACAAGGCAAGCTGAACGATTAGTAACTCCTCTCCAAAAATCTATATACCACTAAATAAAATTAAAATAGTAAAAAATAAAGAACACAGACAAGATTTACCAAGGTTCAGCTATGTCTATGTCATCAAACCCAACAACTATCTTTATTTATCCACTAACTTCAACAAGACTACAAGAAATCACAAAAGAGAAAAATGTTACAAATATCACAAAATTGCTTGAACATTCAAAAGCCCTAATTAACTTGGATTTACAAATACCTTTATATAAAAATAAAAAACCAAGATAGCGATGGATTCTCTCACTAATACAATGAAGAAAAACTAATGCCTTCTTATATAAACTTAAGAATAAAGGCTTACCTTGAAGGTTAAAATTGACTGTCCAAATAATTTTGACAGGTTTCTATATTCATATGATTTGATCTGCATGTGATATCCATTTCCATATTATATTCATCCATTTTCTTTCTTTGCCTCATTACACAATTAACTGAATTAGTCAATAAATTTTCTTTCTTTTCTTCTTTCCCTATAAAACTTAATCGACCAATGAATTTTATTAATTGATTTTCTCTCCATGTACTTGACAAATATTCACGCCATAGGAATTCAACGCTATACCTTAGTTCAAAATATCTATCACTCACATCAATCTCGGTGCCTCATGACGCGAAGTAACCACACTACACTACTGCTCAAACTTGCCCTTCAGAATCGATTTAAGTCTATATCAATTGGATTGTCCGTCTTCATGTGTACCTTGATCAGCTTTATCTATCTTTTTCAAGCACAAGAAAGAAAAATCTAACGTCAATGTGCCTTGTACATGAGCCATAGACCTGGTCACTTGGTTTACGACAAAATGAATTACACTAACCATCCAAAAACAACTCCACAATCATATGCATCATTGATTAATCCTCCAAAAGATCCAACAAATACAATCATTATATTCTCTCGCTTTCACAATTGAAATAAATTATGCCTCTACGGCAACAAAACTACAACCGATTGCAACTTGAATCTCTAAGAAGTCGGGCCTATGCCAAGTATATAGATATTTATTTGAAAAAGATTTTTCAAACCAACTAAAAATTATATCGCTACCAACATAATCAAAGTAACAAACCAACGGTAGATGTTTCTCTCAAGAAAAAAAAAATAAAACGCGAAAAGCGTACATGAGACGTTTTCAAGTTACAAGGCCAGGTGTAAACCACGAAACGTTGCAGCGTAATTTTTTGGTAATAATAAAACGAAAAACATATGAAGTTTGACATTTTAAATTAACCGATGTAAAAAATGAAAAACAAATAATTTAAGACCCGACTTTTAACAAGTATATATTTTTATTTTAGATTAAAAATAAATAATTGAAACTCATATGATTTAAATTTCGATTCTCAAATTTATTTAAAGATTTCATCAAACTCCAATTTTGATTAATTCTATCAATTCAAATCAACCAGCAAAATTTGTTCCGACATTTAACGAAGTTTACTGAAAAATATTCTTTAAATAGCAATGAGAAAATCCATAATCAACAATTGAAGAAAATTTCGCAACAACAAATGTACCTTCGACAAACATAAATTTTCATCTTTCACCCATTTAATCACTACCAATAAGTCATTAACAATATTAAATGAATCTTTCACCATCACACTTCAAGCCAAGATTACAGGATGTCCTAACATAGATTAAACTACATTTCAGATTAGGCACATGTCTGACATCACACTTTATACGAACACCACCAACAAACATCCTAATCTTCACAATCCATCATCATTCCTGTAACAAGTAGCATTACCGCCCATGGAATCTCTCCTCCGTCAAACTCACGATAAACGAAAAATGAGTCTATCAAGTGTCATAACCTAGTACTAAATGCGTCGGGATGTCTTTAAATATGTGTTTGATACCTCCACTATATATGTTGAAGTGTTCTTAGAATGGTTTTGTATTTCTTCTCAAACTTTGACAACTTGCATAACTATACGGGTTTCCTTTGTATACTCCCCTGACTAAGAACTTGACTTATCTCCATCTCTGTCGTATCTGGGTTTACTCCTTCCCATAAGCAATAAGGCCTTTGGAATCTTTAACCATACCCAAGTTTACTAACTTTTTCATTAATATCTCGTTATGCAAATTAATTTTCACATTCTCCACTCTCCAAGCAAATAGATGTGCATCCATATAGCATTGAGTTGACAAAAGCGGTATGCTCTTTGGTCAAATAACACAAAAGAATGACACCACATGCATCACCCTCGATCTTCACATTCATTGCTTGAAGACTCATAACCAAAGAGTTCATAGATCTACCCGAGCTAGCACCAAGGTACTTAGGGAGATAAGGTGCAAAAAGGCACAAGGCCTATTCCTTTAGTTTTTTGTACCTTGCGCCTTTTATTTAATTATTTTATCAAAAAATAATAATTTTAGCTATTTTATTAACTAGAATTTAAATCTAACAACTTTATTAACGAAAATTAAATTTTAAACCATATTTTATAAATTTTTAACTAAAATTTAAATTTGACTATTTTATTAACTTAAATATAAATTAAACTATTTTGTAAAGCCAGATTAAAATTTTAAACTATATTTTATAGTTTATATAATTATTCTATTAATTAAAGTTTAAATTTCAAACTATATTTTATAATTTATTTAACTATCCAATTATTTCATTAAAATTAAAGTTTAGCTATTTTATTAAAATTTGAATTTAACTTTTATTAAAAAAATAACTATATTTTATAATTCATTTAACTATTCAAACTAAATTAACCAAAATAACTTTAGAGTACTGAGGAGGTTATATGGTGGGCACTGAAAAAAAGAAGGATTCCAACAAAGTACAATACCCTTATCAAGTGTGTATATGATGAGGTTATGACTAATGTCAGAGCATGCGATGGTGAAACCAGTGACTTTCCCATTAACATAGGATTACATCAAGGTTCGTTTTAAGTATCTATATTTTTGCCTTAGTGATGGATGAAGTCACCAAGGATATACAACGTGGGATTCCTTAATGTATGCTCTTCATTGATGATGTTGTGTTGCTTGAAGAGAGTAGAATAAGGGTTAATGGACAGCTGAAGTTGTGGGAGAAGATTTTAGAACCGAAGGGTTTTAGACTTACAAAACTAAAATAGAGTATATAAAATGTTGCGTTCAGCGGTGTCAAGTCAGATGACTCTGGTGGTTAAATATTTACTCAAAGAGGAATCCTTTCGATATTTACAATCTATGCAGTTTGATGGTGAGTGATGAAGATGTTAGTTTTAAAATTTGAACATAATGGATAAAAAGACGTTTGGCATTTGGCATTCTCTGTGACAGGAAAACCTCACAAAAGCTTAAAAAAAGTTTCACAAAACTGCTATCAGGCCTGTGATGTTATATGGTATAGAACGTTAGCGTATTAAAAGGTAACAGGTCCAGAAGATAAGTGTAGCAGAGATGCATATGATGAGATGAAACTGTGGGCATAGCAGACGAGACCGAATTAAAAATGATGATATTCGGGACAAATTTGGAGTTACAGCAGTTAAAGATAAGTTAGTCTAACAACACAGCTTAAGACGGTTTGGACATCTCCAACGAAAACCTCAAGATGCACTGTGCACGTTGAAATTACTAGTCGCACTGAATGCTCAAAGAAAGGTAGAGGTCGACAAAGGATAACATGGCAGAAAGTAGTAAAAAGACTTGGAAAATTGAAATATATCTAAAGAGCTGGTGCGGATAGGAGCGCATGGAAGTTAGCGATCCATATACCAAAACCTTGAGCTTTTGGTTATTTTAAGGTAGCATTATTAGTTTTAGATGATAAAACTAGTGTATAATGGCTTAAGGCGTAGTGTAGGTCACTAAAATTATAATTATTGTCATCATCACCACCACAACACCACCAGCATCATGGTTTATTTATTCATTACTATTACTATTATTATTACTATTACTATTAAGGTGGTGTCTGGCGCAACGGTAAGGTTACCCGGCTGGTAATCTGGAGCGCGCAGGTTCAAGTCCCGGCCTCTTCGCATATGTGAGGGAAAGGATGTGCGCACTAATCGACCACCCCCAGAGCCCGGACAGCCATGAGAATAGTACCGGGACGGGAGACTGACCTGGGAAGTCCTCTCATGCTTGAGTACGGGAGCCTTTGGCACTGGTATCCACCTTATTACTATTATTACTTGTTTAATAATTATAAATTTTATTTATTTATGCTATCACCTTTAAATATCTTGCTATTTTTATTACATTTATATTGGCTTTGTCCTTTTTGTTTTGGATTTGACTTGTATGGGATTAATAGCTTAGCTGTTGTTGTATAAGCTGTATTAAACAAATTTTAAAAACTAATAATTAAACTACTTTTAAACTTTGAACAAAAATTAAGCTAGGATGAAAAGGGCCTACCGAACCAACTGCGGTAGGACAGGCTTGACGGGAATGTGATTAGCGATGGGTGAACAAATGACATGACAAGCAGCAGCGTCAAGGACAGGACATGCGACAATCGTTTTTTTTTAAAGAAGCCCTAATAACAATTATTACTTATATCGAGTCAATTTGAGCTAATTAAATCGAGTCGATTTCGTTCTATTCTCGAGTTTTCCTTTGGAGAAAAAACCCAATTAATAAAAGACATGCATTCCTTGCACTTTTACATTTTGGATTAGACGTTCCTTTGACGTTTTCCATTCGCCTTGAAGGCCAGAAAGGCGCAGAGGTAGCACCTACACTCCTTTTAGGTGCCTAGGCATAGGCATGCATCTTGATTACATTACCATGTACATAGTTTCAGACTTCATCTTAAATGAATGTTGTTGCAAGATGATATGGTTGGTGAGAATCCTATCATAGAATCTTTTCTGAAGAGTTTCCCATGAATCTTTAGTAGTTTTCACATGAGAAAACTCTATAAGGACTTCATTAGATAGGTTGAGTTGAGTATTAGTAAGAGCATCCTTCTTTAACTCGATATATCTAGATCTAAAATGTTAAAAGTATGCTCTTCTTTAACACCGCTTCACTCTTCATCTCTCAAGTATCGAATTCTCATTTTTCATAAAGTCTGGTGACAACGTAATTTCCATGCTTCGAAGAACTTGTTAATAACAAATCTTAAAGCAAATGCAACTTTGAGCTGATATCAATCTTGAATGCAGAAGCTACAAGTACAAGGATCTAGCTTTGCCAATTAGTTATTAACCACTGTTCAAAAATCAGTAAATCATCAAATAAAACATGAACAAGGAAAAATTGTGAACATAAGAAGATTTAACAAGGTTCTAATGTACTTGCATCTTTGAATCTAACGACCAACTTTATTTTTTCACTTCAACAAGAAGCAAGAAATCAAAAGTGATAACGAGAACACAGATATCACAAAATTGCTTAACCGCCTAAGCATCCTAGATTTAAAAATTAGAGTTTTCAAAATGGGGATATTAAGGGATTCTTGCTTCGATATAATGAATAACTAATGTCTTCATTTATAAACATGTTTATATTGTTAGAAATACCTTTAAAAGTTTTTGAATTTACAATCTTGCTTTTCTCCAATTATAAAATAAAACATATAGCAGAAAATCATATTGGTAACTATTTCTTACCCATGTTTTCTTTACTCTAGCAAAATTAATAACTGAATTCTTTGTCCCTCCCCACATTCCATATTTAATTTATAAACCATTCTAAACAAAGCTTATGGAATGGTGATTTTCATTCTTATTTTACATTTTGTGTGCATTTATTTTTAGTAACTAGTAATAATAGAAGTCAACACATTTTTCTTTGGACACATCCAACGAACGTGCATATGTATATGTTTAAAGATGAAGACTTATTGAATTTAATTACTCAAATAGTTATTAATTTTTTTATATGTTCACATGATTTTATATGATATCCATTTGCATGTTAGCTTCATTCATATTCTTCTTACTTTACATTATACGATTAAAAAAATAGCAGAAATAGAACAATACCAAGGTATGAAGTTTCGACCAAAACCCCAAGATTCTGACCATATCGGTTCGATCTAGGCCGAAGGCGGGACGAGATTAGGGCAACATATCTTCTCACTTAAATGCAGTAAATAAAACCTTTTTTTTGGACTACACGTGCAGGAAGAAGATTGAAAGCAGGCAAAAGCAGCAAATCAAACAAAAAAAAGCAATTGAAACAACAACAACAACAACAAAAGTTCGAAGACTAATTACGTGGAACCAAAATCAAGTTGAGTGGCTGAAGTTGATTCGAAAAATTGGAAGAAAGAGGCTTTGCTTTTAGGAGGGAAAGTCAATCTTTTCAGGGGACATCAACTCCTCGAAAAACTGGAAGACGAGCAGCTTTGCTTAAGTGAAAAAAAGGTCGAGGGCTATTGTATATTAGAAAAGGATTTGCGGTTTTAGGAGTAGGTACTAGGAAGAACACTAATTGGGCCTGTAAAATAAATACTATATTACATAAGTGGGCCTGCTATATAATATTATGTTCATTCTACTTAATTGGGTTTGTTTAGTTATGCAGTTCAACTGCAATGCTTTATAATATTTTATTCGATTTTGATGTTTTATATTTCACTTTAGGTACATGATGGTACATAAAACCAAAGTTGTGTTACTTGAGACCGAAACCGAAGCTAAAAACATACGAAATTTCGGAAACCGATCGAAACCATAAATATTTTAAGAGACTGAAACTGAGCATTCGAACCCTGAATGATACTTACACAATCAATTAAATAACTAAATCAATTAATTTTCTTTCCTTTCTTCCTCGTATAGTTTAGTTAGTTAATTTAATGAATCTCTGCCATTTATTTATTCAGCAAATATTTGAATCACATGAATTTGATAAAGACAAATTAGAAGACAACTACTAGTGAACAACGTAAAGCTTAATACATCCAGATAATTCTTCTAACGTTAAATTTCAAAGCAGGGAGAAATAATTAGTTTATTCACTCAATCAATCAACTGATTATTTATTGCACTGGAATCAGATTAAAGAATTTCAAAATGGTTTCAAGATATTTTCGCAACTAATTTTCTTAGACTTCGAGTAATGTGTTCATCTTTGAGCTTTATATCAATGAAGGTGTTTCATCGTCCACCATTATCATCTTCTTTAGCAAAGCCAAATTTTCCAATTATATCGAATTAAAGGTTTTGAGTGTAATCTAAAGTATTCTAAGAAATCGATTATTGATTTGTAATTATAGACTCTCTTTCTCCCTCCCTCTCCCTCCAAAAAAATAAAGAATAGTTGTAGAATCCATGAACTTAAGAAGTGTAACCAAACCACGTTAAATCCCCATGCTCTCAACCTCTTTATATATGTCTTTATTTGGTGATTATTGTTGATGAATTGGTTGTTAGACCCGTGTGTAAGCCTAAAATATTCACAATATTTACACTTTGTCTTATTGGCTTCAGCAAATAGTCTATTAACTGAAAATGGATCCAATTATTGAAAAGCAAACCTTTTGTCTCTGAATGACCATATGAATCAATTGCTAATGTGGTTATCTGATACTAACTTATGTAATAGACCAATAATAAATTAAATATTAATCAGGAAAACATGTTACCTTAAATTTAAAATCTAGACTAAAGGATGGACTTAAACTGGAGGAAAAAAATGTATACTGGTAGAAAAGGCCATGTTATGAAATAAGAATCACAATCTAGATATTCTACCCATCAGCAGGAGAAACTGGTACAGTTTAATCAACCCAACTGATATATTTATATATATATATATATATATATATATATATATTTAACTTGGAAGGATACGGTATTCGAGTAGAGAAGAATCGCCAAGTAACTGTTGCAAAAGCAATGATACAAACAGGGTTGCAGAGCATAGCTTGAGTACCGGTTGCCCATATGAAAAACCCACAATAACTTGGATGGCGCATGACCCTGTTGCACAAGTAGATACTATGATTGTTACACATTTAGTTTGATGTTGCATTTTCCAATTTATATATTGGAGCTTCGTTAAAATTTAAGTCGCTAAGCGAAACATAACCCTTAAAAAGCTTTATCTCTTAAAAGCTTCACACATGAGAAGTTAAATCATAATGAATATATCTAAAATCTTCGAAAACCCAATTTTTGATTCAATAATCATGAAGCATGAAAATACTAAAATAATACGTATCACAAGCTAATTAGGGTATAATAGTCTGAGCAATTATTTACACCTGAACAACAAGATCAATTGTTTATCATATAGGATACGGTACATATCTTATTTGTGAGGGAGGATTTTACTTGTTAGAAATACTTTCGGGAAGAGAGAAACTCAGAGATCATGTTAAAAGAGAAATTTTTACAAGACACACATACACCCAAAATATTTCTTCACTGCTTGTATCAAAACACAGCAGGCACACACATGTTACATATGTATGTGTGTGTATATATATACACACACACACGCATGTTATATACATACATACATACATACATATATATATATATATATATATATATATATATCCGACATGCATAAGCAACTTTATAATCGACACTAAAACCTAATTCATGACTAAATGCATAACTTACATATATAACGCAAATGACTTATCAAAATAACTCCTACAGTAATGTGTGATAATATATTTTTAATAGTCAATTATGAAGAGTTTTTCTGTTATAATTATGCATGATAATGCCAAATAATTGCATGGCAAGCTTATTTACAACAGTTCTAACATGCAGACTTTGATCAAATCTTCTAGTTGCTGAACAATATATTAGTTTTTTGCTGGAATTACTATACACCTTCAAATAGTACATAATAAGTAAATCATTTTGAAAAGGAAAAAGAACCAGAGTTGCATAAATGGATTATACAAATAAAAGGTTATTTAATAATTCAAAGGAAAATGCTGGATACATATTGAAAAACGAGAATATACAAGTATTTCCCCCACACCTAAAATTTGGAGAATGGATTTAAAACCAAACAAAATAGCAGTTGATATCATAACTTTGATGCAAAATATAAAATATTACCATTCTAAGCAATTGAAAAAGTAGTCGTCGACCAGGAGTTAAGATCGCCACTAGTCAGTTACTGAGTGTAAGACGACACACACTTGATTGTGAATTTCACAATCATTTTTACGTGCACACCATTTGAAAATGTGGATCAGTTTTGAGGATTTCAATTAAGATTATATGAAAGGATTGAAAGATATTGAAATTATGCAGTGAACTAAGAATAAATAGACCAAAAAAAAAAAAAAAAAAAAAACGTGGTTTGGAAGGGTTGTCAACAAGTAAAAGTTTACTTTACTACTTCCAATAAGCTATAATCTTTTATCAATACAGGATACAATTACTTCGGAGTATAGATGATATAATACAAGTGAAACAAAAGATATTCTCCCAACAGAGGTAGACAAGTCAATGGATCCGCTATGTGCGGCTAAGGAACCGATCAAGTCGACCAATTCAAATTTGCTTGGCTACACGAAGAGGACTTTTTTTAAGTAGACTAAAATAACCTGTAAATTTACACACAATATAATTAGTTTAATTGATTAAAATGTGATTTACAAACTGCAAAAATTAAATCCTGGTAGTAGTTTAAAGGCGTAGATTTTTCGAATAGAAGTAAAACAACTATACATATGTATATTCGATAGCTTAATAGACCAACTGCTTCATTTATAATTAGAGAAAACATAACTAGGTCATCAGTCAATAGCCACATCAATTCATCATTCTTGCTTATTATTTCAGCATATAAACCCTAAACTCCATCAGAAACTAATTAGTCGAAATCAACATCAATTAGTAGAAAATAATTGCAAATCAAGAGAGGGCGATGGCAACCAATCAGAGGCATCAAATCCATGTTTTAGAACATCTGGATTTCAGGTTTGATCACTCGGCCTGCTAAACGGTGATTATAGTGTTTTTGGGTTTCTGATCGACGTTTAGGCGAGTGGATTCGAAAAGTAATATATTTTACTATTTCATGTTATTTTAATAAAATATATATGTTTTGATTGATATGGGTTGTTTTGATTGTATTTAATATCGAAGTGATCTTTAGTATTAGTGCAAACAGCAAGATGTCAAGATTATATGATAACTAAATATTACATAATTTTATTGACTTACGTGTTATTTGGCTGTCTGCTCATGAATATAATGTGGTGTTTGTAAATTGCATGTATATGGTTGCATGATCGATGTATGATGTAAGTAATTATGATCAAGTAAAAATGAATTTTATTGTTAGAAAGTTTTCCATGTTTGGAATAAGAGCAAAATATGTGTTCATTGAAATGGTGAAGACAATGGAGAGTAGGGAATTGAAGGGAAAAGGACTTGGTCAATAGTTAGGACGAGCCACCCGAGAGGTTCAACCATTTGCGGTTCAGCAAGGGGAAAATTCAAATGTTCAAGTGAGTCAACCATGGCATGCAACTAAAAATTTTAAGCAGCTCAAATGTCAATTTTCAACACTTTCTGATCTCGAAAATATCGCCCGAGATCTCGTTCGACATCTCGTTTTGGGCTCCGTTCGAAACGAAATAACAAATCTCGCTGTAAATCTCCTTTCGAATATATCGTCTGAGATATTGCAATATCGAACGATATATCGATCGAGACGAGATATTGGAATATCGTCCAAGATCATGGTTTTTTTGATTAAATTTAAATCCGTGTCTGAACCAGAACAATAATTAAAAAACTCAAATCTAACCACGATAATCTCCTGTCATTTAACATTTTGTATGTTAAATGATCGTACTGTATGTTCATATATGTTCTACAATGCTTACGGTTTCCATACTCGTTTTTTTTTACATACATGCTATCTATGAAATTATGCATTTTATGTTCAACTTATGTTAAACTTTTTAATGTTTTGAATCTTTTTTATGTTTAAAAATAATTCTGGAGTATAGATCATATGTTGTAAACATTAATCTATTTGCATTGTGTTATGTTTCTACTCTAAGCATATTACGATTTAGAGTGCGAATGATCTTTCGTAAATTAAGAATAATACAGTGATTTTGCAATCCAAGTTTAAGGCCCCGTTCTTTGGTCTTAAGCGGATCAGTTGGGTAACAGACGCGTCGGACGCGTCCGTTACCCAACGGTCCTTTTAGGACCGTTGAGCCAACGGCTCGTCGAGACCAACGTCTCAAAATTGAGCCGTTGGCTCCTCCCCCCTCCCCCCTATAAATTCCCCCCTTTCTTTCTCCTCACTTCTTCCTGCTTCTGCTTCGTTCTGCCTCCTTAAGATAATTTTTTTTATTTTCTGTTTACGTTTATTTTTTGTGTCTATTTTTTCTTTTTTCAGTCAAATGGCACATTCTTCTGCTTCTGGCTCTTCCAACGCCCCGAATGCTTTATGGCCAGTGGACCGCACTGGGGCTTTAATAGATATTTGCCTCAATAATATTCATCTTCGAGGAACAAACAGATTCCTCACTGCTGTGCAGACTGGATTCAATGAGATGTTTGAGGACGAGATGACTCAGACCCAAATCAAAAACAAATGGAATAATCTTAAGAGAGTCTGGACTTCATAGAATGCACTGTTACAGATACCTGGCGGTTTTTGGGATGCTTCACAGGACCGCTGGGATGGATCAGACGACTGGTGGCATGGGACTGCACGCACATACCAGAAGTTTAGGAGACAGCCACCTCTGAAGTTTCGTGAGTAGGACCAGCTTTTTGGGGCTGCATTGGCATAGACACTTGCAGTTATCAGATCCCCATGCTCCCCCGGACGCCGCAGATAGTCCACCGCCGGTTCAGTCTGCACGGAAGCAGTCGACGCGCGCCACATCTAGTAGGGCAGCTCCTCCCAAACCCGCTCCTCCCGAACCGGCCTTCGTTCAGACAGAACATTTCGCCATGGCGATGGACCGATGCTATGTCATTCTCTCGCCCATCACTGATGCCGACAAGTGGGAGATTATTGAAATTTTTCGTCTCGACTGATCTATTTTGGAGGTGGTTGAGACCTTGGCTGATATGGAGTTGATGAGGTACATGAGTTATCATCTTTCTAGATTCCGCAGACGTTAGTAGTTTGTTGTATGTTTTCGTTTTATTATTATGTAGTGAACTGGTATGAAATATTATTACGTACTGAAATGATATGTTTGGTTAAATGTGTTATTTTTCATTAATCATATTGTTAAGTTTTAATCATTAAATAATTAAATTACAAAATAAAATAAAATACTCCGCTCAAATTCTCCGCTTAACGCGCCAAATACATTCTCCGCTAACTACAATTCTTAGCTAACATTCTCCGCTCAAAATATTCCGCTCAAATTCTCTGCTTCCGCTTGCGCCGAACACACCCTAAGTTACTACGTTTATAATAGCATTCATAAAATCATGATGTAAAAATAACATTTTTTAACATATCATGTACCTCGAGATTGTTTCGATATGAACCTACAGACCCGAGATGGAAATCCGAGACAAAGCCCCCGGGTTAGACTCGTCTCATCTGATCTCTCCCGATACGAGATCATATCTCTAAAATCCCCAAGACGGAATGCGACCGATACCCGAGACTTAAAACCTTGATTTTCAACACTTGGTTATTATGCTCTACATTGAATTTGATGCATGACATGAGATGGGCAAGTGATATACACCAATTAACTTCAAGGAAACTTTGTAACTATATAATGCAAGTTTGGATCCGGCACAGCTGCAAAGTTGTTTCCCAATCGGTAAAATTCGCATAAAGAACTGTGGATCTATTGAGTTTCAAGTATTTAGTTGATAAGATGAAGAGATTTACTTTGCATAAAAATACTTATTGCCAAGGAATCTAGGGGGAAATCTGGAAAAACGTTAAACGATTGTTGTCAAAGAAAAATCTGAGTACATCGGAGAAACTGGTTAAAGATTTTGCATCTGATCGTCAAAACTTGCTATTTTGAGATTGATTTACTTATTTTAGCTTCACTATCAGAATTACTACGAGTTGGGCAGTTGATTGACCTCGGTATGTCTAACAGTTGCTTGAAGCATGCTCGAGTTAAACAAGGTTCGATGCTAGGAAAACTCATAAAGATACTATTTGCCGGTTGTTTTGCGAGACCGACCCACTCTTTTGATTTGGTTATAGTGGTTCACTGGGAGAGGTACGACCTAATAAAACTTCATATCGAGCTTAGAGTCATTTCTAGGCAAAGCTTCAAGGAAGACTTCAAGGTGGCAATAAAGAAGACTCTGGGTAGCACAAGAGAAACCCATAGAGTGGCATTGGACACTTCAAATTCGATCAAGGGTCACATAACCGAACCACACATTGTTTCGATTATATGATGACCACTGTTTTAGATATCGAAAAATACGTCCGAGTTCTCCTTTGATATATCGTTTTGCACTCCTCCCGAAACGAAACAACAAATCTCACTATAAATCTCATTTCGAATATATCGTCCGAGATATTGCAATATCGAACGACATATTGAGCGAGACGAGATACTGAAATATCAACCAAGATCTTGGTTTTTCTACTTAAAATTAAAATTTGTGCCTAAATTAAAACAATAATTAAAAAACTCAAATCCAACCACGATAATCTCTTGCTATTTATATTTTGAATGTTAAATAAGCATATCATATATTCATATATGTTCTACAATGCTTATAGTTTTCATACTCATCATTTTTTTACTAGCATGTTACTATTGAAATTATGTATTTTATGTTTTACTTATGTTGAACTGTTTATTGTTTTGGATTCTTTTGATGTTCTTTGTCAAACAATAATTCATGTTTATAGATCATAAGTTGTAAGCACTAATCTATTTATATTGT
Organism: Allium sativum; assembly: GCA_030737875.1. NCBI lineage: Eukaryota > Viridiplantae > Streptophyta > Magnoliopsida > Asparagales > Amaryllidaceae > Allium > Allium sativum. The sequence continues at coordinate 377,747,507 of CM060922.1, forward strand.
GCTATTTTTTTATTTTAAGCAGATTATGATTTATATATATGAATGTTCTTTCGTAAATTAAGAACAATGAGGTGATTTTGTAATTCAAGTTTAAGTTACTATTTTTATAATAGCATTCATGAAAATTATTGTATAAGAATATCAGTTTTTAACATATAATATATTGAGATTTTCCCGATATGAGTTTTCTGACCCAAGATGGTAATCCGAGACAAAACCCCGAGTTAGACTGATCTCATCTGAGATCTCCCCGGATACGAGATCAAATCTCTAAAATCGCCGAGACCAAACACGGTCGGTATTCGAGATTTAAAACCTTAATGAGCATGGTAAATTCTAACCTGGGTCATTTGTTAGATCAACTCGGGTATGGTATACGAATGAAATATATCGAGTGATGATTCAAATCTGATGACTTCTTTGTTTTAACACATATATCGATGCGGCTTCGATCAGCGTTGATGAAACGTTCCAAGCTATGTTTTACAGCATTTTGACAGCTTTTCAAAGAGTTCGTATTTTTTATCAATGGGACAGCTATTTTAGGAATAGCAAACTTAATATTAGGGTTAACTTTGTATACATCAACTATAAAACACATGTATAAGCTTATGATCAATACAGAGCAAACAACACATATGATGTGAATGATGTAAATTACGGCAATGATAAGCGAGTCAAGAAAATAGAGATGCATGGGCAACTTCTAAGAAGTATAAGATGATTTTTATTGTATGTGCTAAGGGCGGGTTGATGACAAAAGCCTTCATGGTTACCTTGAGAGACCACAATGGGTGAGAATGTCAGCTTCTGGACTATAAAACCATCAATAAGTCAATACCATAAGACCATTGTTGGACATAATTTCTCTTAATGATATAGAATAAGTCAACAACAAGATCACTAGATCCAAATAGTGATCATTCATTTCATTGTATATTCGTCTGCACTGTATATGTTATAGTTTGATTTCATGAATGCTTGATTGTCATGTTTGATGTGTTATTTGCTTGATGTTTTATATTTTTGAACATCCTATATTACTTTACCAACTACAGTAGCAAGGCTCGAACAGTCGAACATCTACCGAAGCTTAAATCACCAATTTCGATCATGTTTTGTCTTAAAAAATCTACACAAGTTATCTCATATCAGAGAACATGTCGGCTAGATGGGTGTATTCGGATCTTAAAGTACATATCTAGAATATCTCAGAGTGACTTAGGTGCCCAAAATTGATGTTCAAATGAGTAATTTAACTATAATTTCCAATGCAAAAATGAAAATTATAACTTACTTGATTTGCATTAGGAAAAAATGAAATCAATGTTTGAAAGAAGAGTGCTAAGCTCGATTTGATTAATTTAGTTGGTAATGATCGAATAATATCCTCTTATTTGAATATGAAAGAGAATGGAGTCTTTTGTTGTAACTTATCAAGACAAGTACAAAATATATTTAATGAGTTATTAAATAGTTAGTTGGGTTGAGTGGTTTTTTTAGTATCCAATGCAGATCTCTCGAGGAACGCGTGCACATTCGACTATATGCCACATTGAATGCTCAAAAAGAAACAGAGGTCGATCAATGGTGACATGAGAGGAAGTGGTAAAAAAGACTCAATGGATTGGGATATATCAAAAGAGCTGATGTCAGACAGAAGCATGTAGAAGTTAGCGATCCATGTACAAGAATCACGAGCTTAGGGTTGGCTTAAGGGTAATTTTATAAGTCTTACATTATAGGATTAGTAAATAAGAGCCTAAGACGTAATGTTTGGTCTTCAGTCCGTATTACTACTAGTATTATTGTTATTACTATTATCATGGTTTTTTTATTTCTTTACCTATTTTAGTTTACTTTTATCTTTATTTTTATGTTCACCTTTAAACCTGTTATTGTTATTATTACTTGTAAATTGACTTTGTTATTAGATTTTTCAGTTTCATTTGTAACCGACCTCAACTAGTTTGGGAATAACGGCTTAATTGTTGTTGGCGTTGAAGAAGAAAAAAATACAAAACAAGAAAAAAATATGAAAGTAGAAAATAATATGATTTTGGGTAAGATCTCGAATTGAGACTTTGATCTATATATCAGGTGAGAATATTTCGAATGAGATGGGTGTCAAAGAAGATATGAATGAGATTTGGTGTCTCGTTTCATTTAAATGTGAAAAATAGCTGAGATCCCGAACGAGATAAGATATTTCTAGTTGTGTCATCTATGAGACCATATATATTTGAGTGTACTATAAGAATTCGTAATGGATGAATGTCAAGAACGCTTGGTTGTCTTGTTTGACAAGTATTTTTAACACCTTACAAAAAAAGATAGGCATGTTGATTATATGTGGCAATGCATGAGTTCGAAGATAAAAAGGTAAGTTGAGGGACAATACTTAGTTAGCTCCTATCATATGTTATGTACATAAGTTTATTATATGATATATCTTGGTTAGAGTCTCACATACCATGCCTTATTTATACCATTCCAAAAGGATCAAGGCCTTTGCCTAGAGCTCTTCTACATCTACGGCTTTTTTTGGACGTTTAAGCATCAACTTTGTTGTTCTACAATCAAAAAACCTACAACTTAGAAATACCCTAAACCCTAAATTTTGACTTCAAAAAATTAAATGCAATATTGAGATTAAAAAATCATACGATTAACATAAACCTAACTATGAAGGCACAAAGCCATTTGATTCAAGTCTACATACCGACGAAAATACTAAATAAGGATATTACAACATCATTACTTAAAGTTTCAAGTAGAGTTTTAAACTTCTGTAAGCTTTGAATCACTCATATCGACATCAAAGCTCTCCTCTTCATCCTCATATTCCTCCTTCAAACTAAACTTCATCATTTTTAAGCAGTAATTCAAGACACCATCAAAATTAAAAGTAAATTTCCAAACGTATGTAGAGCTTAAGATTATTTTTTTGGTTGACTGGCAATATGGTGATGTTGTCTAGTTAAGTGTATCTTTTCCTAGCTCCAGATGCACATTGCACTACGGGTGAACAGACGACTGGTTCGGTTTCAGACCAATCATAAATGTTGAAATCAAAATAACCATTCAAAAAACATAAATCGAACCAAACCAAATTAAAAAAAATTGAAACCAAAACCAACTAAACATATAATATTTGGTTTAGTTTGGTTGGTTCACCTAAAAATGTAATAGATCTTCTAGTTGTTGATATAATGTTGGATTAAAGCAAATAATTGAGTTTGTATGATGCAAATATTTTACAAATCAAACTCTTCTTCTAAAAATATCAAGTTAAATTAAAACAAAAATTGTCATGAAAATATTGTAAATAATAGCACTGTTAGTGGTAATTTTTTTAACTTTTGAATAAATTATTTTTAAGTTTGGTTTAATTGGTTGGTTCGGTTTTCAAATATTAAAACCAAATCAAACCCAACCAATAAACCTAAGTAATATAAAATAAAAACCAACCAATTAACTTACAAACCAAACCAGACCGACCAAACTTAATTGGTGATTTATATCAAATGATTTAATATAAAACTTGAACATCTTTGTTGAAACATATATATGGCTTACCTATTGATTTATATAGAATTAGAAAATATAGCGTATACTTGTACTTAAGAAAATATAAAACCTTGATTTAATGGTTTAGTACACAGATTGGCGTAAGGTGATTTATATCAAATGATTTAATTTTCAAATTATTATTATTCAACATATATGGCTTACCTACTAATTTTGTATCCTTGATTCAATGGTCAAGTTAATACTAAATTGTCATTCCGCTTTAGTATACAATTATAACTCATTTACAGCCTTCACTTGGTCATTTTTTGAAAGAAGCTTCTCGATGTCTGTATACATTCCATAAATAACTTATTCATCGTGCTTAATAGTGTGATCATTGTAAAAGATCCGTGGATTCAAAAAATGTCATGTTGCATACCATAGTTAATTGAGTTGACATTCTCATTCTTCGTCAATAATAACAAAAATATCTTTGTATTTATCTTCATTTATATCAAATGATTTTTCAATGGCTTCTTTTACTTTATCCATTGCCCCTAACTCTTTCTCTCTCTCTTTGTTTCCCTCTCTCTCTCTCTTACACACACACATAGTCCATAGCTGGTTTTTTACCAGCATCGACAAGTCGAGGACTTGATCACTCTAAGTGTGTAAGTGTAACAACCCAGTTTTTAGGGATACTGAATTGGGAATTCAGTTACAAATTGGTAATAATTATATTAAATATTTTTCGAAAATTAAATATATGAAAATAAAACATTAGAATGGATGAGAAAAGAAAAAATGTAATCATAAGTTAGTGAAAGTTGTGAACAAGTCCATTAAATGAAATAAAAAGACGAATTCCAATGCAATGGAAAAGTGCAAAATTAGTGGAAAAAATTTATTTGATTTCATTAAGTGTGTTTATTTCAACGTGTGATATTTAAAAAATAAATAATAAATAATGTTTTCGTGCTATGCTTTAAGTTATGAAAAACAAAGTTCACTAAATGTTGAAAATAAGTGTTAAGTAAGTTAAAATGAAGATTTTATATTAATTTTTCATAAAAAGAAAAGAGAGGAAAAGATTATAAAAGAAAATAAAACAAAAAATAACAAAATTTATTTTTTACATTACGTTGAAATACTAGAAACAAATTTAATAAAGAGGAAAAAAATATCTCATAAAGAGACAAACTATAATCATTATGTTGCATAAGAAAATAAAAGAAAAAGAAGAAAAAAATTAAGGGGCCTTTGGGTTGGTAAAGTTCTAGAGAGGGGCTTATGAATAAAAAGATCACAACCCCTCCTTTTTTTTGTTAAAAACAGAAGGGTACGTATTTTTCTTCTCAGTCAGAAACAACCGAGAAATAGAAACAGAAACCTAAAATTTCTCTCATCCCTAATCTTCCAATTCAATCAAATTCTTATACAAATTGTAGATAAAAGAAGATTTCCAATTCAGTGAGTATTCCGTAAACTTATTCAATCTTCTTGGGTTCTTTCAATTCTTGTAAATAGAGAACTTAGGGTTGTTTTTCTTATTCAATTCCTATTTGTAGAGGGCTTCAATCAAAAGACAAATCGATTTCAAAGCTGAAAAATTGTAAACTGGTGTTGAAGGTGAGTGAAGTTTTAACCTTTCTTCTCTTTTTGTTTGAGTTGTGTATGCATGTTGGAATAAAGGTTAAATCTTTACATAGTTATATGTTGGCCCCTCCTTTTGTGGTTATTCTTTGCCTGATTGATCATATGAATTTGTTACAATTTGGTTTGAAGAAGAGGTCAAGTAATGAAGGTTATTGTATGCATGTAATTTAGACGCATGCAAAATGCATGTTTGATTGCTTCAAAGAGAAGCATATTGATGAACCTTGAACAACAAATGTATATTAACTTTTTTTTTCATAAAACAGAAGATTAACAAAGGCATATACATTTGTCCTTCAAGGGTCATCAATATGCTTCTCTTTGAAGCAATCAAACATGCACTTTGCATGCGTCTAAATTACATGCATACAATAACATTGATTACTTAACCTCTTTTTCAAACCAAATCGTAACAAATTCATATGATCAATCAGGCAAAGAATAACCACAAAAAGGAGGAGGGGCCAACATATAACTATGTAAAGATTTAACCTTTATTCCAACATGCATACACAAATCAAACCAAAAAGAGAAAAACGGTTAAACTCCACTCACCTCCAACACCAATTTACAATTTTTCAGCTCTTAAATCGACTAGTCTTTTGATTGAAGCCCTTGAATTGAGAATCTTCTTTTATCTTCAATTTGTATAAGAATTTGATTGAATAGGAAGATTAGGGATGAGAGAAATTTTAGATTTCTGTTTCTATTCCTCGATTGTTTCTGACTGAAAAGAAAAATACGTACATTTCTATTTTGACCGAGAGAAAGGAGGGGTTGTGGTCTTTTTTATTCATAAGCCCCCTCTCTAGAACTTTCCCAACCGAAAGGCCCTAAATTTTTATTTTTATTCCTTTCTCTTTTATTTTCTTACCCAACATAATGATTATAGTTTGTCTCTTTATGAGATATATTTTTTCTCCTCCTTATTAAATTTGTTTCTAAAGTATTCCAATATAATGTAAAAAAATAAAAATAAAAATTTATTTTATTTTATTTTATAATCTTTTCCTTCTTTTCTTTTCATGAAAAATTAACATTAAAATCTTCCTTTTAACCTACTTTACACTTATTTTCAACATTTAGTGAACTTTTTTTACATAACTTAAAGCATAGCATGAAAACATTATTTTATTATTATTATTATTTAAATATCACATATTGAAATAAACATACTTAATGAAATCAAACAAAAAAATTCCACTAATTTTGCACATATTGAAATAAACACACTTAATGAAATCAAACACAATATTGAAATAACTTGTTCACAACTTTCACTAACTTATAATTACACATTTTTTTCTTTTCTCATCCATTTTAATATTTTATTTTCATTTATTTAATTTTCGGAAAATATTTGCTATAGTTATTACCAATTTGTTATTGCATTCCCAATCCAGTATCTCTAAAAACCGGGTTGTTACAGACTTCCCGCTTACAAAAATTACATTCTCGCAATTTCTACATAAGGGATATATCTCTAACTAAATTATAGATTCAACTCAAAACAATAGGATATACCTTACTCAAGCGCCAAACAATTTAGGATAATGTCTCTGCATCGACTCTTGTGTTTCCCAAGTGCAGTCCTTCGGATTACTTGACCACTGCACCTTGACTAAAGGAACCACTTTACTATGAAGCTTCTTCGTCTCAGAGGCAATAATACGAATAGGCTCTTGAGTAAAAGTCATGTTAGGAGCGATCTCAAGCTGCTGCAACTGCTTCGGCTCTAATACACAAGTACACCATAATACTTATGTATTAAAACGAAACATAGACATTATTTAGCATGTTAAACTTAATTAAAATTAACAAAATTATTTGACCATTTTATTTATACATATTATTTCGTTCGTAGGAAAAAAATTGCTTTCAAAAATTTTAAAGAAAACAATATTTTAGTTACATACCTAGACCAAAACCAAATCTATAATTTAGTTACAGATGTATCCCTTATGTAAAAATTGCGATGACGCAATTTTTGTAAAAGGGGAAGTCTGTAACAACCCGATTTTTTTGGGATACTGAATTGGAAATCCAATAATAAACGGGTAATAATGACATTAATATTTCCCAAAATTAAATAAATGAAAATAGAATAATAAAAATGGATGAGTGGAGAAAAAGATGATGGCAATAAAACATTTGTGCAAAGTTAATGTGAAGAACTGCATCTTTAGATTGCATAATAGAATTTATTTTAGTAAATGAACTTTTGGAAAATGTACTTATATGTTAATGAAAAAAAAAGTAAGGAAAAAAAAAAGTAAGGAAAAAAAAAGAGAAGGAAAAGAAATGTAATTATAAGTTAATGAAAGTTATGAACAAGTCATTTGCATGAAATTAAAAAAAAAGGCAAATTTCAATGCAATGGAAAAAAATGCAAAATTAATGGAAAATTTTTGTTTGATTTCATAAAGTGTGTTTATTTCTATGTGTGATATTTAAATAATGTTTTCATGTTATGCTTTAAGTTATGGGAAAAAAAAGTTCATTAAATGTTGAAAATATGTGTAAAAGTAAGTTAAAAAGAAGATTTTATGTTAATTTTTCAAAAAAGGAAAAGATTACAGAAGAGAAAAAAATAACAAATATTAGTTTATGTAGGAAAAGTCTAGAAACAAATTTATTAAGAATGAAAAAAGAAAATATATCATAATGAGACAAACTATAATCATTATGTTTCTTAAGGAAAAAAGAGAAAAAAAATAAAAAGAAGAGGGGAAATAATAAAAACAAAAGGGGGGAAAGTGGAAATTTTTGTTAGGAAGGATCTAGAGAAGGGGCTAAACATAAAAATCCTTCTCATCTTATCTCCCGTTCAGCATTCAGTATGTATTTTCTCTGGAAACAGAAACCACAAACCAGAAAACGCAAAGTGAGAAAAAGAGAAAATATTCAATCTTCTCCTTCATGGAAAAGAAAAAAATCAATCTTTGCAATTAAAGAAAGGATTCTCATTTATTATTAATTGGAGAGGAGAATGAATTGCAATCAAAGGCTAGCTGCTGTAGAGCTTTAAGATTACAATTTGGAGTTGAGGTGAGTGAAGTTTTGCCCTTTTTTTATATTCTGATTTGGGTTTGCATGTAATCAAAAAGGTGAAATATATGCTTATGATTGTTGCATAGCTTCTTTCCTATGCCATATTTTACTGTTTGGGGTATTGGCAATCTAAATTGAATAGAAATTTCTATATTCAATATGTTGGATATGATATAGGAAAGACAAAGGTTGAATAAGTTTGTTTGATATGGGTAAAATGCATGTTGGCATAAGTTTTACATGATTAATTGAAAGTTGGCTCCTTCCCCCAAAAGTTGATTTATTCTATGAATGCCTAGAAATTAAAATTAGATATGAAAAGAGAATGTTGTAGTAATTTAAGCTGGAGGAATTATGGATTCAAAATTCGTTGCATGCATACAATTTTATTGCATGCAAGATGTATGTATGATTGTCTCATACTTGTAGCATGCATACAATCTTTATGCATGCAAGGTGTATGTAAGATTATCTCACACTGTATGGGGGTATTGTCACAGTTTGGTATCAGGCTATCAGCTAAAGAAAATGAAATCTGAACCAATTGGTAATGAATTTGGCTATGAAATTTTATACAAAGGAAATACACTTGTATATGGAGTTACTGTAAAAAGCTTGAATGTAAATTATTAATTTTCGAATTTTTATGAATTTTACAAGTTTTGTGTATGCAACTGAGTTTTATAAATCTGAACTGAAAGTATCAGCTAATGAAAATGAAATTTGAACCAATTGGTAATGAATTTGGCTATGAAATTTTATACAAAGGAAATAGACTTGTATATGGAGCTACTGTAAAAAGTTTGAATGTAATTGATTAATTTTCGAATTTATATGATTTTTAGGAGCATATGCAACTGAGATTTATAAACGTAATCTGAAAATGATGGCAAACATGATTGAATTTGTACCAAATGGTTTACGATTTGCTTTTGAAATTTGGTACATATAAACTAAATTGATGTTGGATGTTACTATAAAAAATTTAGCTTTAAAATATTAAATTTCAAATTTATATGATTTTTACAAAGCGAGCGTATAAAACTGAGTTTGTAAAACAAGTTTTGTAACATAAATTGTTTTGGGTGTAACTTTTTGGTTTCTAACCGGTTTTTGATGATTCTTGAAGTTTTGGAAAACTTAGAAAATGTGTTATGATTTTATGTTTTAAGATTTATACAAATTTAATGTCTAAATGGTCAAAAACTTAATTTTTTTGCAGCTGGTCTGTCAATAAAGATAGAATGAATTGTAAGACATGACTTACGAACCAAATTCATATATATTTAGGATTTTGGGACAATAATTGATCTATATTAGCGGCTTTCGAAATACGATTTATAACATTATAACTTTGTGGAATAGTTATTTGTGTGTATTTTCAATAAGTGGAATTTACTCTCATTTAGTAAATATTAGTGTAATGCAATGTGGTATGGGACGCAGGTACATTACTTAAGTAGTTACTATTTGGAAGTATATGACACTTTTTGAATTGATGTGGTTTTAGTCCATCATTGAGTTGGCACGCTTATATGTCATTCTTATGATGGTATTTTTTTTTTTTTCTATCGCAACTATTGTGCTTTGATTTAATGTGATAAATCTCCATATTTCCTAAATGGCTATATGATATGCTTGATCTTATTTCAGATTTGGCAATTAGATTGGTGCTTATGCATCGGTTTTGTCTTGGTTTTGGCATTTTTTTTTCTTGTTGACATTGTCACGTTGTTGTTTTGAAATGTCGGCATATTTATTCAAGTCATGACTATATGCTTGTCATGATATTTATTTATATGAATTTTTTTTTTTAACGTCTCTCTGATTTTGGGTTGGGATAGATTGGACTCTGTTGTACCAATGGGTCAAAACTCCATCTTGGCCGACCTAATTCAGGATCGCTACCTGAATCGGTGGCTTTTTTTATTTGCTCAACTACCACCAAAGGTCAACGGTCTGCTACATTGAGCAACTTTGTTCTCGATCGGGATTCCCGATCGGCGGGTCACGGACTACAATAGATGGAGGCGTGGGGGTCTCACTGTAGTGCCGTGAACGGGTAGCATACGGTCTTAGCCTTGGACCGTCTTGGTTATACTGTGTTGATCGTCAAGTGTGTTATGGCGCTACGAGTGGATTACGATGTTGATGTCTTGATGCGCGCTCGAACTCTACCACTGTGATTTTACAATACTAGCGTTTGTCTATATGTTATGAGTCGGGTTATATTTATCCCAAAATTCCCTATTACCTTATTACATTTTTATTTATGATTATTATTATCATATTGTTTATATATGATAATGATTTTACAACGACGGTGAATATGGTGCAAACAATGAGGCGACTTTGGCTGCGATTGGGATCCTAGATTTATTTTCTCTTCTCGTACTCCTGGATTTCTTCAGTGCAGGGTTAGCCCCAATCTCCGCTTAGGTTATATGGACTGAATTTCATAATCTCTTGGCCACAACTATTTGCTATGTATTTTTCATTTTGTCCCTCTGGTGGATATCTATAGCTAGCCTATTTTCATGCTGTATTATTTTGTTACTTGTCAGACATGTTGGTAGAATTTGATACATGCGGAGTTGTGGCCCGGAACTCTAGTAGCTGCAATGGTAATTTTCACGGCATTTGTGCTTACTGTTTGTGGACGGTCCACCTTACATCCATCAGACTACCAATCAGGCCTTGTTGGCCAATTACTATATATTACATATTATGGTTGTATGACCCTCGGGTCATACAAATTTTACATCTCAAAAAAAGATTTGAGTAACAAATACATATTGAAAAAAAAAAAAAAAAAAAAAAAAACCTTGCTTGGATAGCACATACTGTTTTATTTTCATTTCAACTTTTGCTGTGTTGATATTTTTTTCCTCCTTCCACCGGCTATCACTGTATCTCTTTACGAATAACAACTCTCACAGTTTTATAGTACAAACACTAATATGTTCAAACCTTATATTTCATGACTAAGACAGCTGTAAATTTTCAATCACCAATTTTCAGTTGCCACGTTTCAATATTTAATAATCGTTTTTAATTATACTGACATTTTGAATGTGCACTTTTCCTTGTTTTTGTTTGTATACTTTCGTTTTTTTACATGAGTAATATTTCAATCAAACTTAAGGCAACTTAAATGTTGAACAGCATAAACCAAGGACTAATTTGATGTTTATTTGTCAGGAATAAAGGGTTTGTGGGAAGTGCTAAACTGCAGAATACCAACACTTATTTTCAAAACTGCAGAATACCAGTTCTTGGTAAATATATTAGATGTGTTTTAAAATCATAAGTATGCAAAAAAAAAAAAAAAAGAAGAAGAAGTTATTACCCATAAATCCCATGAGTAACCAGCTTATGCTCTGGTTGGTATTGTACTCTAATGTTGTGTGTGAAGGAACGTTGAGCGGTGATAATAGCAGCTTTCCGAATGACTTCCCCGACCAAAACCATGACTAGGCCAATCTTACATAGCCACATATTTTGTTTAAGTTCAGGGAAGAAGATAATTTCAACAATATTTTCAAGCAGAGCGCATCCCATAGCTATGACATACTGCTTACTTATCAACAATGCTGTAAAATGAAAAGACAAAAGAATCAACTCCAAAACAAATATATAACTTTTGCAGCATAATAAATGTGCTCAGGAATATACACAATACACATTATTGGCATTCCCAATTCCCATACCTTATGATTACCTATTTACTCTGTAATGCAGTAAATATCAGAAATATAACGACCGCATGCAAAAGAAGAATAGAACTTTATTTATTTTAGGACAAATTTTCGAAATAGGCTTGTTTGTAAAACTAATAGCAGGTTTAGGCTAGTTTTAAAAATATTTGCAGAAATAGGCTTGTTTTGGCCACCTCAGCGCTGAGGTGGCCGATGTTTAAAAAAAATACACGGAGGCGTACTTGTGAAGGGCGCCCCTTAAAAAAATATAAGGGCGCACTTAATAAGTGCGCCCTTTTCTAAATACATGGGCGTACTTCTCAGGTGCACCTGTTATAATGTGCTGCTCCACACTGAAAATGAATAAATAATGCATGTCTATATTTTACTACAATAGCACCACACTGAAAATGAGTAATAACCATATGTTTTCATGACCAACTAATTCCCAATGAATAGCATAGGCCAGGATCAATCTCAGGTTGCCTGCATGTAGCTTACAAGCTTTACTATTGTTATTTTTTCTGAAGTAAAATTATTCGATCTTGCTCCTTGCTGGCAGTACATCATTTTGCATGTTTTTTCGTTTGATTATTTTTTATTCAGATACCAAAGCTGACATGCAAAAAAATGGTTGTCCTAATATATTAGTTGCATTCAGTAAAAGTCATACAGAGAGATTTCCACTCAACATCATTGTATGTAGTAATTATCTGAGAATAGATTCACAAATACATGCATGCAGTAATAATCTGAGAACAGATTTAAAAAACATGACATCTTTAATTCATAAGTCAAACTCAAGTATTTGAGTTTAAAAATAACTGTTAACTTTTTTCGCAAACTTCGTCAAACCATTAGCATTTTTTTTTAATAAAACCCACTATATCACAACACCGGACACATAAGAGTACCATAAGATTTTAACATTGGATCTCAGAAAATCAAATAAATAAACAAACAAAGGTCTACCATATTCTAATACATAATACAATAGAAGCCTAAATAATAATTAATTACTCCATGTGGAGGTTATACAACCCCCCCCCCCCCCATTAGGCGTTGTTCCATTTGGATATTTATAGCAATCTAGTAACAGTCTGCACAAGTTTTACTGAATTATATGCCAAAAAAAAACGTAATTAGGCATCTTTTACAGGACCAAATGCAATTGTGATCTTTATTGTTGGCAGTACAAACACTTGCCTGAAAGGCTATCGGATAGCTTTTATATTCATATTTGAACTATAAGATAAATCTAGTTGTAGAAAAATATCCTATTAAATTACATATTATAAAAAGGGTTGCCCTATATTGTCCATAGTCCCTTAATACAATAAAACTTGCTCTGGCCACGTTAAAATCATAATTGAAGCTGCTAGTAGCAAAGAAACAATGAATTCACAAATTAAGCAGATTTTGCATATATTTGCTTTGAAGTTATTTGATGTATGGTTCACCCCTGAAGCTCCACTGTGGTTAATGCAAGTAGAATTGTAAACGTAAAGAATATGGTTTAATTAAAAGAGAAAGAGCAGAGCTTCATAATTGGTTGGATAAAAAATAAACATTTAATTTTTCCTACAATTTTGAGATACATTTTTAAGAATGTTGATTAAAGTTAGTATATTAATATTATTTCATAGATAAATGGTAGAAAAAAATAGATTTTTTGTGCAGCTGAAGTTAAGAATGTAGTACAGTTGCAACGAACGAAAAAAGCTGCAATGACTGAAAAGATAAAACGTCTATGTAATTTAATGTGGACTGACATTCTAGTGTTAAATTGGAAGAATTAAATGCATTCAGATGTTGAATCCAAATTATATCATTTAATGCATGTTTAAAATATCACGGGCGCGCTTGAGAAGTGTGCCCATGTATTTAGAAAAGGGCACACTTTGTAAGTGCACCCTTATATTTTTATGGGGCGCACTTCGCAAGTGCGCCCCCGTGTATTATTTTTTAAACATTGGTCACCGCAGCGCTGAGGTGGCCAAAACAAGCCTATTTCTGCAAATAGTTTTAAAACTAGCCTAAACCTGCTATTAGTTTTACAATAAAGCCTATTTTGAAAATTTGTCCTTTATTTTATTAACAGAGTAATCAAGCAGATGTGAACTGTGTTCTTGTTGCTAACCTTCTTGCATTATCCTCAGTAAATCACACTACATCCTAGAACCAAAATATTGTATACCATCTATAATTTCAAACCAGTAATAAACTTCTCTTGAGAATCACTTCTCTTGAGGATCACCACTTCTACTTGAATAAACAATCACTTGTGATTGTGTACTATTGTTTAATTGAGAATGTAAAGTATACTTATTTTAATTAAAATAAAAGACACAGTTCACAATTCTAGTTTGGCCTCTACTATTTATTTCAAATTATACAAGAAAGACCGTTTGTCATACAAATCAAAAAATTAAGAATTTTTTATTGGCTTATTGATCTTGCTCAGCATAGTTCCTAGACCAACTAGGAAAAAATGCCGAGAAAGATGATAATTTTTTCGAGAAGGCTGAGAATAATTGTTTTGCAAAATAAGCTTGTACATAGAAGAGAATTTTCATACCCATACCAGATCACAAACATGTTTATGTTACCATGATTTGCAGTTTCATCGTATTGTATTTGGATGTAATATGTGTTTCCTGATAGAACTAAACTATTGATCCAGACTCCAGTACATAATATTCACCTTCATTTTCATTTTCTTCATCAACAACCATTACGGTATTCATTCACTCAGATCAGGATTCAGAACAGAACACTGAAATTACAGAATATACGGTAAACATGTAAAAGAAACAAAAACAACAAAACAAACATGATAACAGGAAAAAGATTGCTGACCAAATAGTTTGAGAGGATTTTCCGGTTTCAGCTCAATTCAACAGAAAAGGCGAATGAACAACAAAATCAATAACTGAGTAACAGCTTTAGGTATAATATATATTTCATTTTCTTAAGTACAAGTATACACTATCTTTTAATATATTCATATCAAAAAAGTACTCAAAACTAAAGCCAACATTATTGCTGATATTTAAAGAACCATCAACTTTGATTGAAATTTTGTAAACAAAAATGGGAACCAAAATATTGAACCGAAGTTGATCTAAGAAATTGTTACGCTATGCACTAAGTGCAAATATCATGATCTCATTTTTGATGAGTTGAGTAACTGTGTGTAAACAGTATGTAATGAGAAGCTTGATCAAACCGACCGTTATGCAGATTTGCTCACTGTGACTTGGCCAAAATAAAATTTTGTGAAGCCAAAAAATAATCTCCCTTTCTCGGAATTATTTTCTCCGATGTTTTTAGCAACTCAAATTTTAATGCCTAAAATTTCTCTAAAATATCCATTATATTTCAAATCTACTTCAGATCCACCGTTAATATCCTATTTCTACTACAATATCCTATAATAGATCTAAATAGATTATTTAGAAAATGCAACAAATTTTAAAAATACAACAAATTCTTAGATCAATATCCTGTTTTTGTCGATAATTTTAAAAATACAACAAACTTTTTCCTTTTAAGTTGTATAATCAAACGGTCGGTTTTCCCACCGTTGTGCGGTTATACTAGTAGTTTCTATGTTGTAAAGATTAAATAAGTCATACCTAGAAATAGGATTAGATTTTACTAAATAATAGTCCTTGAATGAGTAAGTGATTCAGACTTGCACTACGGGGAGAAGTCATGAGCTAAATGTATAATACACTTGATTCTTGGTAGAGATGTAGCTAAAACAATTAATTTTCAATCAATTATATTTTATATTCAACGTTGTTAATCCCTATTGACACTTAATTGATGATGTCATATTTTGGCAACCCTTATCTTCGGGCCATTTTGTAAATAATTTTCATGCTTTTGCATAAACCTCATTTCGCATGTGTTTTGTTGGTGGTATCCGCTTCACATGTAACATGCTCGTTCCACTATAATAGACATAAGGATTTAGCAACTTGTATATTCTGAACGCAAACGTATTTTCTATAAAAGAGTCTTTTGTTTTTTATACCAAGACAAGTATAAGAGTGCTTGATAAGCAGTTATTTTGTGTACCTTTCATATTTATGCCTTTTACTTGCATAATGTTTTACTGTGTACAGACTTTAGGTGGAAATCACACACTCTAAATTCAAATTATTTCACAAGATCCAGAACAAATACAGGTCAGTCTGATTAAAAGTCACTCAATTCACAATTCAATAGAAACTAATTAAATTTCAAATATTTCAAAACCTATTTTCCACGAGAAAATTGACTCAGGAAAAAGTCATCTCGATCTGGTGTGATATGATCATGGGGACGAAAAATTTGTTGTGTAATTTGATAAAATTTAATGGGAAATAGTCCCAAAAATGGGCTCGAAAAGATATTTCTGTGGTTAATTCAAAGTTAGAAGGGATTCAAGAAATATTGACAAATCTCTATAAATAATCGTTTGTCATTGTACGAAGGCAATTAAAAAAAACCATGATTAACTATAATCTCTACTTTTTCTACATTTTACTTCATTATTTTGTAGTGAAAAAATTGGGTAATAAAATTAATTCCTTATTTTCCTTAAATCACTTAAACATTCTTGTTTTTAGTTCATCGTGTTTTGTTCAATTTTCATCTCTTTCTTATTTTATTTTACGTTGTCCAAATTCTAGTCAATTATGGGTGATAAGCTAATTTCAACTGTGTATCAAAAATTTCTATTGCTCTCTGCATTCACGTACAAAATAAACTAATACAACAACAACAAAGCCATATATCCCAAACAAGTTGGGGTTGGCTAGATATGGAACCCAAAAATAAACTAATCAACAAATTAATTTATACCAGTTTAAACTTGGTAGCATATGGTTTAATTTTTATCACTTGTACTATAAGCTTATGTTAGTTATTTGAATAAACATATATATGTATGTATGTGTGTGTGTCAGTTTTCTGAAGAGAAATTTGGATTAACATGCCATTTTTCTAGAATCAACCATGTAATCCATCTTTGTCAAATTGATATATTTATATAGCTCTTGCACAATTAAAGTCGTAGGACTCTACCCTATGTGTCATTTTAATCCATATTGTTATTATTTTGAATTCAATGCCTCAGTTTAGTTTAACAAAATTGTTGTTTTTTTCTTGTGGATCAATGTTGTATTTTGCATTTCTACTACAATTGTAAGCCATATACACTTATATAATTTTGAAATCCCCAACAAGGTTGCAAATTTTGGAACAAACCTAAAATGTAACTCATGATTATTGGGTTATAGTTGAATTCATATGTGATCATTCAATTTTCCCTTAAAACCGTGTTATTTACATATGGAATATTGTGCCCTAAAAGCATATGAAGCCTACTGTATTTAGACTTTATGGACAAGGGCATTAATATAGGGTTAACTATTTTTAATTTGCATTGTATACATTCCTCAATATCGTATCCGATGCATTCTAAAAAAGATGTCAGCCTTTCTCATTATTAAACCATGAATGATGAAACCACTCAAACTTCGGCTGTGCGTTTAATTCGGAATTGACATATTTTCAGTTTGAGCTTAAAACTACACAGATACCACAACACACCATCCATACCGACTTAACAAGGAAGATGTAAATTTTACATTGCTCTAAAGTCTAACATAACGTCATTTTACATTGACGATAACTGAACATGAACATGATTACATTATACAAAGTACAAAAAAATGGCATAAGGGATAAACTGGTAAACCTACAGCTGAGGGAAACGGTGGATCGACCATGAAAGTAAACGGCGAGGGCGTACTCCGATCCATGAAAGAATAAGATGGCCACAATAAATTTTAGGAATTGAGCAGAGGTGGAGAAAGTAGTTCGATCCATCGTCGACGGTCCTCCTAGCTGCTGAGCAGTTAAATTTTAGGGTTTATGAGAGAAGTGGTACGTTGTAGCATGTATAAAAAGTGGCTGGGAATCAGGAACAAGAACGGAAAACCCGAAACGAGCCGACCCAAAAAGACCTGGACTCAATGGATCTCGGATCGGGTCTAAGTAATGAAAAATACCATCAAGACCTGATCAAACCCGACCCGTATAGACCCGACCCAAAAGACCCGACTAAAAAATATTGAAATATATGTATTTTTAGTGTTATTATTCAATCAGACCCGAACCGATCCGACCCGACTCGAACCGAAACTCGGGTCGGTTCCAGATTTTTAAAATGTATAGTTTAGACCCGACAAAACCCGAACCGTCCAGAACCGAGACCCGATGGGTCGGGTCTGGATCCATCGGGTCGAGTCTAATTGTCATCCCTATTAAAAAGGCAAATTCTATTCGTTCAACAAAAAAGCAAGCACGAACAGAGTTGTTTTGCTAATGAAATTAACGATTCCATAAATACATTTTTAGTGCTGCTCTTATTCGGGTTGACCAAGAATCCTATTAAGTTTTAAAATATAAAAAAATTCCTACATTAAAACTTTATAAATGCCTATTTTTCGAAAATCGTCAAAAGTAAAAAACTACCAAACTTTAAAACTTAATTTGTATTTAATCTTCTTCATATTCATGTAATAAAAGTAAAGAAAATACTTTCAAAAAAAAAATGTTTCGGTAAATATTGCAGTTTTTCAAAAAAAAAAAAACTTTAGATATCATCACAATTGTTTACAAAAAATTGTATGTTTTTATGCAATTTTTACTGATTGCTTCAAATTTCAAATTCAATGTCTATATTTATTCAAACATCACATTATTGCTGAAAATTCATCAAAAAAATGATGTAACTTGCATACAAATGAAAAATATCTCACTTATAGTAAAAATGCAGAAAAAGAAGCAGCTATGCAGAAAAATTACAAACATATGTGCGGTTTTTGTATACTAAAACGTGTTTGCAATACTCTAATTAATAGTTGCAGATATGTCTATACTTTTTCACAATAGGTGCAAGCATTCTGGTGCATTTTTCCTTTTTCAGTACTTGCAATACATTGTGGAATAAATATGACTGTACTTTTTCATAATAAATGTAGACATATTAAAGATGTTTTTTTTTTCTTTTTTCCAGTAGTCTTATATTAATATTCTCGATTTTTTGAATTGTTTTTTTAAGCTGTAGGGCAAAATTCACGGAAAACATATTGCTGCAGTAATAGGGATCTGTTTTATATTCAAACTTACACAGGAATACACATTGAATAAAGTTTCATTTTAGGGACTCGTCCCTAATATCCTTTGCTTTTTAGATCGTCTAATTAAAACATTAAATACTATAATATTAGATTATATTTATACAATCTTCCAAAGTTAATGAAATTTAACATATAAATAAAGATGAGTTCCACAACTAGTTACTATGTGTTGAAAGTATTTAAAAAAATTCGTCTACAAGTAAAGGTCATTTTGATAAAATTAAAACGGTCAAATAATTTATAATATTTGTGCTAGAAATCACAGTTTATTTGTTAAAAGTGAATTTATTGCAAGGAACTTCTAGTTTTGTGTAATATAGTTTCAAAGTTTAAAAGGGAAAGATGATTAAGATGTGAAAATGAGTGATTCTACAAATGTCATAGTGCATGTAAAATAATTTTTGGTGTCAACTTCTTTATTGTATTTTATGGTGAGTGTACGTTACGGGTGTACGATTAGAATTAACCCACAAAAAATGTTAAAAAAATTGGAAATAGGTACTTATCATGTAATAAGTAAATAATAAATTTAATTATTAAGTAATAATTAATTATTATATTATTAAATTTAGAATTTAATTAAATTGTAATTTCACAATAATAATGAAAATTCAGTTTTAACTTTAAATTGTAGTACAAATTCTTAAAACTTACAACTAATTTTAATCGAAATACAAACATAACTTTGCGTAGAATTTTAACCAACATACAAAAATAAAACAATAAATAGATCAACGTTTTCATACAGCAATTAATGCATTTATAATTTCATCACATGTTGCAACAATCTGTTTTGTATTTGATGAACTTACACCATAGTGGTTGTGTTGAAGATGTTCATGCCAATTTTCAATATAACTTCGTTGAAACAACCCACTTCCTCGACCCTCGGCACTAATATATCCACATTATTCATGTATCGTAAAACTGAGTGTCAGATAAGCGAATTGTTTGTGGTAAAAAAGAAGTAGAAAGAATAGAATCTTGCAAAACGAAAACTGTATATATATTTCATCATATAAAAATGTTAAAATGAAAATTTTAATCATATGTATTAGAGTGTAATTGATGTAAATCTGAATAGTTATAGAACCTATCCTCACAAATGTTGAGAAGCAAAGAAAAATAAAAGTGAGAATAGATGACTATCTACAAAATCTTCAGCTTCAAGATCCATCTAATTAATCCAAGTAAAACCTGAGCCACTAGGTTGTTCGGAGAAAATAAGGGCATCTAAAATTTGGGCCTATATTTATAGGGATTTTGTAGGGATTACTGAGTTTAAGGTAATGGTGATGGAGAGGAAAGGTTCGCGAAGAGAAGTTTGTTGGATCCGTCCGTTCGAATTTTCGTTGAGAGAATAGTGAGGGGTAGAGGAGAGAAGTTCGGTTTTTGGCCGTGAATAGTTCGGGTTCTTTGTTGTGACGTGAGAATGAATGGGTAGAAGAAAATGGATGACGTGACATTTGAGGTGAGAGAGTGTTTTGTTTATTTTGTCTTAATTTAAAATTCCAGTGATCAAACATGAATAACTTTCTCATACAAACTCTGATTCGTGTAGGTTTGTTTCGCTGGATCCAAATCGAAATTCTGAACAACATAGATCGGGTTTGGTTGAATTTTGGGCCTGTATTTAGATTTCCAACAAATTCAAAAGCAAAGGTGAGTGATTAAACTCACTCACACTTAACCAAAATATTTGATTGTTAGTTAAATTAAAATCATATTATGATATGATTGTATTGGTTGTTGTTTGGTAGTTAAAATGCATATTTATGTTAATTTGCATCGATAGTATAATTTAATTAACTGTTAATTCAAATTGTACGGTTAGGCTAAATTGAAATCTAATTGCTAGTTAAACTTGACATCTGATAACTATTATATAATGTGATATTGAATCGTTTGGATGAAATTATTTTGATGAATGCCTTGGATTGATATGTTTGATATACTAATGTTTAATTGTGTGATTCATTATGTTATTCACCTTAATTATATATGACTGTTTCTTTTTGTTGATTAATACTCACCATTTCCTTAGATGTTGTAGGCTTCAAATAAACCCGGGATTAGTCATTGAAATGAATTTTAAACATAGGTTAAAATGATAAATACCTATGACCCCTTATTTGGATTGAACCGGTATATATTCATTCCTGAAATACTCAAATTAAATTTTAATTATCACTTGGCCATAGGATAGAATATTATATACAAGCACCGATTGGTTAAATAAAATTTATTTTAACTTGAATCTTGAAATATTGTTTTAAAGACAATCTAAATGATGTTTTACAAATTTATTTCCTTTGAACTTGAACTTTGGATTTGGAATCTCATGTTGTAAATTAAAGTTAAAAATGAAATTGAATATGAACTGAATCCATTGAAATTGAATTATTTTATCCACCTTTGAAATTTACTTTAAATTAACATTGATTTAAAGTTGATAAATGAATTGTGAACTCGAGATTTGTTATAAATTGAAATCATTCAAAATGAGAATTCTAATTGGAAACTTGAGTATTTGATTTAAATTGATTGAATTGAATTTAAAATGGAAGTTGGTTCGAACTGAAAGATTGGAATTGAATCAAACCGATTTGAAATTAAATACGACTTAAGGTTTATTTAAAAGTAAAAGAAATAATTCTAAATCAAAATATAGTATTTTAACCCATTATCAGGCCTAGCCCTAGGGCAAGGCGACCAAGACGGTCGCTTAAGGCAACGGATCCGCCAGGGGGCAACGGATGGAGGTGGTGATGAGTTTTCGATTTTATTAATATAATATTATGTAGCAAATCAATTGTAGATTGTTGTAATGGTCCAATGGTAGTAATATTTGTCACTTGCTTAAGCTAGCCAGGTTCGATTCTTGGTATAGTACTACTAATTTTTTGGCCACCTGTTGGTTATTTTGGCTGGGGCAACACTTCTCCTTGAGCCAACACTGCCCATTATATAAATTATTTTTCTAAATAACTATTTTCATTATAAATTGTTTTATTTTAACTTATACATATATTAGTTTTTTAATAAATCACTTTAGAAATCAACTATTTTGATAAATCCTATTTTTAAATTCAAACTATTTATCTATAAAAACCTTTTATATGCTAACTATTTATTTTGAAACTGTTTCAATATATTTAAACTATTTCAATATATAAACGAGTTCAACTATTTTAAATATTTAAATTGTTTTAAAATTTGGAATTGTTTCAATATTCTAAGTTTAGTTTAAATAGAAATTTTATTATGAGATTATCTTCTACTTTGAATATGAAATGGTTTTGAAGCTAAATCTAATATTTTGATATGAAGTATGAACCATTTTGAAATGTAAAGAACCACCTATGAGAAAAATGTAAGCGTTTGGTTGTTAAAGAGACCGGGGTCGAATATTGTCATACTCTCTGCCAATACCGTAAATCATTTTAACCACTATACACGTAGTGGAGAATCCACAATGAACTAGGTTGGTTTGGCGAATGCCATTGGAATGAAGTAAGAGATCGATGATGGATATCCTTGACCTTCGGGTCATAATTAAAATGACTAATACAGGAGTTATACCCTGACCAAGTGGGATTAGCTACCCCCATCGGCAACACTTCTTCATTTATTACTATAGTACCTCGTTTGATTTTATTTGATGTGCATCCTTGATTTAGGAGTGTTATTCTGAGGTGGGCGGTAGTTGCGGCTATGCGTTACCACTAGTCTGGGCGTGCAACTGGTAGATTCCTACCCTGGGTATTGACCATGTGTGCCTTGTCATGTTATCTTGATCGAGCCCCCTACGACTTTGATTTGTACCGTACCAATGGAGTTCCCTCTGATAGCCACTAGTTTATGGTGGACTTTACGGTATCTGTATAGACTACGATATTATAAACGGTGTAAAGGTAAAATTGTAATCCCGCTTATGCTATTTTCAGTAGTATATTTAATCGTAGACACTATTATAATATTGTATTGTATTATATAATACCTTGTTTAACGGATCCTTAGGAAATGAAAATTCCCTTAACATCTCCTAAGTTACTGCACTCACGAACATCTTGGACATGAGACGTGATTACCGTAAGCATCTCTGACATTGTGACACTCATATTGTTACATGGTTTTGATTTGACTGATATGAGAATATTTTAGTTCTGATCCGAGTATTTTGTCTTTTCGTTGTGCTCGAATCCGCTTGAGTTTTTCAGTTAGCGAAGACCTCGTTATGAAGATAAAGATCATGGAGTTTGATAGATGTATTTATTAGAATTATTTTGCTGCATTTATTGGTATGTTTTATGATAGTTTAACTCTGATAATTAATGTAAAGTATAATCAAATGTATGTTTAATAGCTTCATGAAATGTTATTTTTTATATTATATTTTGTCTTTCTGCTGTGAGATTCTGTGATTGTTTTTCTTCTTTCTTTCTTTTCTTATAATTACCCCCAATAACTATATGTATTTTGGAAAAAAATTGAGTTAATGTGTGGACTATTGTCAGTTTGAACGGTCAAAAACCAAGGTCGTTGCAATTATGAATGCTAGGAATGTCATTTTTACTAGCACAGACTTTACTGAAATAAATTTTGCCTTTGTTAGCATTGATTTCCAGCCCATCATATAATTTAAGGTTGTTAAAATATCTTAATAACAACAACACTCTGAACATTAGCTTTCAAGAAAATAAGAAAATCATCAGCATATAAAAGATGAAAAATGCAAGATGTAATTTAGTTTAAAATTTTAATTTTTTTAGAGTAGACCTTTTATCCATTTGCAAAGTGAAATACTCCATAGGAATGGTGAAAAGATAAAGTGAAAAAGGACCACCTTGACGGATACCTCCATTTCTGTTATTGAATCCACATGGAGATCCATTAATCTATATAGCATAAGTGACATTGCAGACACACTCTTTGACCCAATTACAAAATTTATCACAAATTCCCAATTGATGCATTATATGAATGATAAAATGTCTATTAATTTTGTCAAAAGCTTTAGGCATATCAATTTTAATACACATTTTATTCTTGGCTTTATAACTAAAGTCCTTGAGCATTTCATGAGCTAATAAAGAACTATCAACAATGGATCTATCAGGAATAAATGCACTATGATTTTTAGAAATTAAGAATTTTGAAAAGATTTAAATTATGTTACAAAGAATATTGGCAATATTTATATAAAAAGTTACAACAGGCTATAGGTCTAAAATTACAGAAGTCGTTTGGGGATTTTACTTTGGGAACTAGAGTAATGAAAGTATGATTAGTATTTTTTAAAATCTTACTGTAACGACGCAACTTTCGATGACCTCGGAAGTCATGTCATTAAAGAAGAAATTGAAATAAATAGAGAATAGAACTAACAGGAACATCAGAATCTCACAGCGGAATTTAAAAAAATATAATGTCACGTAATATATTATATATCAGAGTCTATTACATCATAGTACATCATCATACAGGATACTGGCCTAATACATCATACAAACTGGATACTTAGATATAGATATGGTTACTAAGCTGGTTCTTGAATCCCAAGTCTGAAATACTCCAAAGGATTTCCATTGATTACCTGGATCACTTGTCTACTCATAATGTAACACCCCACATCCGTTAGTGTCACTCACAAAGGGAATGCACTAAGTTCTGTGGAGCATTATAGGTAAAAGATGCAAATAAATTACAAGACAACCAAATTTAAACCAGCGGAAAATAAAACTTTACTTTATTGATAAAGTAATTTGTACAACAATTGTTTTTCAATATCAGAGTATCTGTCTTACAAAAAAGGAAGAAGCATAAAATAACATTTATATTTCCCAATGTAGCATGAGCCAGCCATAGCAAGAGAATCCAAGCAAATCTTCGACTAATCTTCAAATTGGGAAAGAGTAGCGGTCAATCTAATATGAGCTATACTATTCCCTCCTTTACAACCTGGGGGGGGAGACGGAAGAAAAGAAAGCGAAAGAAAACAGAGTCAGACATAAAGTCTGGTAAGTTCAGTAACTTTTAGCATGTAAACAGGGAAAAGCAACACGACATGAATTTACTGAATACAAGATAATACCGTGATGATAGGGCTAACAAGATAACATAAGATTAACGCAAGATATGCTAAGGCAAGATAATGTATGCTTCACTACTTTCTTTGTTATTCTGATTTCTATATCTATGCACCGCCTAACTAGTGTCTCATCTAGTAATCTGTATAAAATGATAATGTGATCGCAATCCCCGTAATCGTGGTTGCCTTTAGGTGTATATCTATTATTTATTACCTAGATCTAATCTGGGGTTTTCTATCGAGCGCTTTCTAGATTCGACTAGGCTTTATGCGACTTATCTAATACTTCTCGGATTCAGAGTTTATGCCACCTAGGTCCAACTAGGGATTATGCTACCTGTCGAACGGTGCCCTAGTCTAGGACACACTACCCAGAGCGATAAGTGTTCCTAGACTTTACGTCCCAATCATATCGTAACGTGCTAGATATCTAGCTGCACATGTCCTCTATATGTGCGGCCCGAGTCCCGTGGCAGGGCTAATCAAGAAACACGGAACTCGGTCGGGAGCTTTAAGTTATCTGCCGATGCAGATGCTAAGGTCTGTTTTTCCAGTGGCTATGGTCCCACTTGACCCCTCCCTCAACTAATGAAAGGCACACCTTGAAAAATGAGAACTATACGCAGGCCCTCTATGCCCCCACCAACCTATAGCCATCCTCACCCATAACTAGATAGCAAGTATATGGTCTTTTGGAGTTCTCCGCCTTTCCGCTTTACGTATCTCGACTGACTCAAGATGGTAGGTAGACGACGAGTTGCTATCACAGGGCTACTGGCCTCGCCGAATCACACTGGTCCATCCTAGTCTTTAGGTTGCCTTATATTGCAACCAAGGTATACCCTTGGTTCTTCTAACGCAGACCTTAACCTCTGTGAGCCCAGGAGGATCATCTGCAGCCTCACAGAGGGATACCAAGAGTACCCTCACGTCCCCTCGAAGCCTCGGGCTTCGTAACCCAATTCGTTAGAGCCTTCTCTAAGATCAGATGCTCGCTCCTCCTCGTGTTATACTAAGGATTACTACTTAGTTTTCCTAACTAAGGTTTACCACTTGGTTTCTTGAATCGTCGTTTTCTTAACAAAGGTTTACCACTTAGTCCTTTTAACTAAGGTTTACTACTTAGTTCTCTTTCTCGTCAAGTTGGATTGGTTAAGTGTCATTAGTCGAAACAAGTTAACTTAACATATTCATTTGTCATGTTAAACTGGTTAAGTGTTACCAGTAATTCACGTTGACTTAACCCTACCACAAACCAAGTTATATTGGTTAAGTATTTTCTTATTACTTAACCCTACCCATTCATCTTGTATTGGTTAAATGTTCCCTTTAACCTAACCTTGACCATCTGTTCTGACTGACATGTTATAATGGTTAAGTGTTTCCTTAGCTAACTTAACCCTAACATCTGTTTAGCTAACATGTTCTAATGGTTAAGTATTATCCCTTCATGTTTAACTTAACCCTCATTCATTTATCACACTCTGATGGTTAAGTGTTCAAGTTTACTTAACCCTACGTTCTAGTCCCATTAACATACTAAATTGGCTAAGTGTACTTACTTAACCCCACCTTCTAGTCTGGTTAACATGTTAAATTGGCTAAGTGTATTAAACTTACTTAACCCCTCCTTCTAGTCTGGTTAACATGTTAAATTGGCTAAGTATTTTCCTTAATTACTTAACCACTACAAATCTTGTCTTACTACCATGTTAAGTTGGTTAAGTGTTCTAGTTAACTTAACCCTATCGTTTTAACTTAACTGTGTTAAGTTGGTTAAGTGTTCCTATGGACTTAACCCTCCCATTCTAGCTTAACTGTGTTAAGTTGGTTAAGTGTTCTTATGGACTTAACCCTCCCATTCTAGCTTAACTTTAATTGTCTTATTAAAGCACCAGCCACTCACATTAGACAGGTATTGTTGTGGCTGCCGGTATGCCGGTTGGTTCCGGGCAGTCTTACGCCACAACTCAGTCTAACCTCGGGCCTTTATCGGGCTCAATGCCTTAACCTCCCACATTGGATAGGTATTGTTGTAATCACCGGACAGCCGGACGGGTCCGGGCAGGTTTACATCACAACTCAATCCAACCTCGGGTTAAGCATGTTCGTATTGTCTAAATTTACTTTTCTCATTTAGGATAAATTCTATAAGTAAATTTTCCCTAATTTACTTATTCCATTATTACTCTTTTAATGTACATTGTCAACATTTATTATTATGGCCCATTTTCCCTATATATCATATTTATAGTTTTTGGTATGTAAATTATACCAAATTAAGTGTCACTAACCATGATTATTCTAAACATGACAATTACTCACAATTATGACTAAATTCAAAATTTGTGCTAATATACTTATTATGCCAAATTAACTTTAATTGACCCAATTCTGATTTAACATGCTAATTTACAGTTATGGCAAGACTAGAATTATTATTCTAGTTTACCGTTTACGCCTAAAACTTAGCTTACTTGCCAATACTAAATTTAATATGTCAAATTACATATTCCATAATTCATGTCAAATTTTCAAATTTGCGTTCTAATAAACATGCCATAATACATGTTCTAAATTATGTCAATCATAATTATGTTCCTGTTCCACATTATGCCAATTTCCAAGTTTACAACCATGTTTAAGTCAAATTTATGATTTGCCCAAATCGTATTCCCATCGTTCGTGTAATCGTGATTTCATCCTAGATTATAGATAAATCTAGATTCGTGGATAAAAAGGGAATGAACCAAAATGCCATGAAAAGATAGACATAATGACTGGTAGAAGATGATAATTCACTAATCACAGATCTAATAAATTACACTGAATAAATTGATTAAAGCATCGAAGGCCTATAGATCTGATAATATTATGACATAAAAAGGGTTGAACAAATAACATAAGTTCAAGTATATCGGTAGATCTAACTTAATAGATAAATACTTATAATCAAGATTTAAGGATAATTAAGAATAAACTGAATTGATAATCAAGTTTAGATCCAATCTCACAGTCATAATCCTAATAATATCATGTTCATGAATCATAGGTAATTATCCACTATTGTCCTTGTCATAGTCATAGGCATTGGTTTATGCTCCTAGTCAAAGGCTTATGTTCATAGTCAAAGGCTTATGTTCATAGTCAAAGGCTTATGTTCATAGTCAAAGGCTTATGGTTTCAAAGGCCACAGTTCCATAGTCATAATCTTAAGCATTGGCAATTTAGTCACAATGTGTTCTAGGCCATAATCAAGAATCAGATCCAAAGTCATAAACAAGCACAGATTCAATGAAATGATAAGGCATATTACTTGTATTCTTTTAATTTCATGTCACAAATAGAAAAGGCGTTCAAATCTAAAAAGTAACCGACTTACATTGATTGGATCTAGAAAATAATAGAAAGATAGCGTTGCTTGAAGCCGTTGAATCTTTACTTGAATCCTAACTTATTTTGAATCTTCTCTTGAAAGACTTGAGCAGCATATCCTCGTCTTGATTTATATTTTATTTTAATCTATTTATTTAGATTTAGAGGAGGAAGAAGAAGCCATGTCCATCAAGAATTTGTGCAGCATAAGGTTAGAGAAGAATGGTGCAAAGAGAAGGAGACTAGGGGGCTGTTTATATAGGATTGCAAGTTAATTTGAGTCGTCGATGAAGCCAAGGTTAATCAAAGCCATCCGTTCTAAAGAGAAGCCAATTGTGTTCACAATTACTTTCTTAATGTACATTATTAACATTTATTATTAAATTTGTATGCATATTAGATACATCCCCCCTTTACACATTTATCATTAAATTTGTATGCACATTAGATACATCTCCCCTTTACACATTTATTATTAAATTTGTATGCACATTAGATACATCTCCCCTTTACACATTTATTATTAAACATTGGTTATTATTAACTTAGTAACTTTAGTGTTAACAGAAATACGGGGTGTTACACATAGGGTGCGTTCGCAGCCAAAATTTGGCACGCTTATTTTTTTTTGGCGTCCGATGCGTCGGACGCGAGCACATTTTACCCCTTCCAGATTCCACGATTCTCGAACGTTGGAAAAGTAACCGTTGGCATCCGACGCGTCGGACGCTGTAACAACCCGAAAATCTAGGCCAGTTTAAAATTTTTATTTTGACAATTTTAACGAATTTTGATTATTTAAAATATATTATTTTAAATAATATCGACGAGAAATTTATTTTGAACAGAATTCGAACGTATATATTATATACGTCGTCGTTATAATATAAATAATCATATATAATTATAAATAGAATTGAAAATGGCGCGGTAGTTCGATAATTCGATTTCAAACTTCAATTGAATGTACCGGGTGCAAAATAAACCGGATTTTTGTGAAACCAAAAATAATAGGATCTAATTGTGACTATCTTTCCAACGAATCCGAAAAATTGAAATTTCATAACGGGGATCAAAAGATATGTCCAGTTGAAAATTCTGAATAGTCGTTATGGAATTCAGGCCCTTAAAAATAGCCATTACTGATGATCTTGATTGGGTTGTACACCCAAGAAGATGGAAACAGTTGGTGATCGTCCAGATGTGCTTGGAGATCGAAGGATATGCGAGGAAAGTGCCTCCGGTTTCGTTCAGACCCAGAACGGACTTGTAAATGGACTGTGTGTCTGACATCGGATTTCATTCTCTGTGACTGATATCGGTTGCATAGAATGGTTTGCCTGTGTGGCATGCTAAGATGCAAATGATCAAGGCTTCTGTTGAAAAGCAAAGTCTCGTGGTTGATGATCAAAGCACAGCCTGTGTGGCACAACTTTGTGTAACGTGAATTCGCGAGCCTCACACCCCGGTATGAACCAAAAACTGGAGACGGACATCATGGATATGGACATATGCTGGTTTCTAGTTAGGAGTGGCGTCGGTGCTTGAACTGGCTGACGAGTTTGACTCATGTGGTTGTTGGAATTGGAGGCGCCTCGGTTATATCGGTCGTTCTCGAACCGATGGAGTCAGTGGACTCATTTATGCCCTATAAGGCAGACTAGCATATAGTTCAGGCATTTTAATCCACTCCGTGTGGACCGGCCATGACGATCCAAGGGTCACTCGAGCTCTGATCCTAAGGCTCGGGCTAGAGAGTCTCGCATCGGTTGAGGACTATCTTTTGCCTCGGTTCATAGATGGAAACCCAATTTCCAAATACGTGACTTTGCGATTTTGATTGTATAACCTATATATGGCGACATAGTGGGATGGGGCGCTTATGCCGCCTACGATTGATACTTATGATTTGAAGTTGTTTATACACTATGCACTTATAATAGTATCAAATGATTTCTTTTAAACGTATCAAGCATTCTTGGCTATTATAAGGTAAAAACCCTATCCTCCGGCTTGCGTTGCATTGTGTGATGGGAACTGGGTCTTATAATAGCTTCATTTTTCCTTATTTAGCATTGCGCTGTTTGTTTTATGCACTGGTATTCTTAGGAGGAAACCCGTTCCGTGTTATACGGCGTGGTCCCTTGATTTACCTAACTTTAAAATAAAGATTTACAACTGTTTTAGTTCTCACACCAGTCACATGACTGACCTGGAGTTTATTGTTTTAACCTAAACTCTGGGTGCCCTTATTTTGACATGGGCAACTAGTAGTTTTGGTTTTGCAGATTTATATTCACAGGATCCTGGTTTACAGCTGGAATGATATCCGGAAAGCTTTGTATCCGTATATCTACTTCTAGTTGTGTATTGTATTATTTTCCGCTGCTATGTATTTAAATGTAATCTAAATCTCTAATATTTCTGTGTAATATTGACTTATACTCTGTATATTCATGTAATCTGATGCATTGTTGTAATATACAATGAAATGTTCTTCCGTCTACGTTCTGTTGTGGCTTGTTCTCGAACTATCCGCGCTTTCCTTTACGGGGAAGTCAGGGTTTTCACAGTTGGTATCAGAGCCTTGGTTTACAAAGCTCAGAGAATAAGGCACATTAGAACCATACGAAAGAATTCATCAGATGTTGGATTAGTAATATCCAATGAGAGTGACTCGTTAGAGATAGGATCAGTAGTATCCTAGGACGAGTGTGAAGAGTATATTTTTAAAAATGAAACGAATTTGTTTTGAAAATTTAAAATCAATTATTCGTATTTGATTATTTATTTCATATTGATTAGGACAATCCAATATATAAAGATTTTGCGTATGCGCCTAGCTAGCGTGTATTCGAAGTTTTGATATATTGGATAGATATAGAGTTACACTCTAGTCACCCGGGGGTGATTCTGATGATTGATATATCATCATCAGAATTTATACTCGAGTGACGAACGTGTAATATCTATATACTTCCTATTGACTGGTGTGAGAACCAAAATTAGATAGGGCTTATTGTTGTGATTTTGCAGCAAAAATCTGATTTTTGACTATATATCAAAGTTATGAATTTGAAATAATAATGCACTAATTGATTGCTGATTGTGTTATTTGATTATTGTTTGAATAATTAGATATTGAACCTTTAACCAAATTGAACCAAATATTGAGTTATATTGAAAATTAGTCGCATTTGCTTGCATATACTTGTACTTACATTGAACAGGTCATAGCAAGGAGGCTAGAGCCGAAGAATAAAATTTGTTTGCCCGACAAATAGGTACCTGTTTACTACAATTTACTGTTTTGTTTGGGTGATGATGATTTTATGAGCCGATTGGCTAGCCGCTTGGCTTTTTCTTTTTCTTTTTGAGATCAGAAGGCCTATATGGCAATTTCGGGATTTTCCCGTGGCTCCCGGTGCAGGGGAGGTTATGGCGAAATTTTTCGAAAATTTAGGGTGTTAGCCAAATTTTTGAAGAATTTGAAAATTCTCAAAAACTAAAAAGTTGGAGAATGGAAGCCAGATCGAACTTAGAGTTGATTGATCAAACCACTTTCGACTTTATTCTTTTTCGGGGACGAAAAGTTTTAAGTGGGGGAGATTGTAACAACCCGAAAATCTGGGCCAGTTTAAAATTTTTATTTTGACAATTTTAACGAATTTTGATTATCTAAAATAGATTATTTTAAATAATATCGACGAGAAATTTATTTTGAACAGAATTCGAACGTATATATTATATACGTCGTCGTTATAATATAAATAATTATATATAATTATAAATAGAATTGAAAATGGCGCGGTAGTTCGATAATTCGATTTCAAACTTCAATTGAATGTACCGGGTGCAAAATAAAACGGATTTTTGCAAAACCAAAAATAATAGGATCTAATTGTGACTATCTTTCCAACGAATCCGAAAAATTGAAATTTCATAACGGGGATCAAAAGATATGTCCAGTTGAAAATTCTGAATAGTCGCTATGGAATTCAGGCCCTTAAAAATAGCCATTTTGCAAACGACCTCGGATTTCGACGAGACAACTTTTGTTGGGTCCGTGATGTCAAGTGATTGCTAGATTCCAAATTTCATAATTTTCTGAATCAATATGTGAGCGTGGCACAGTTAAACGTGTTTTAACAGTTTTAGTCAATTCAGGTCGACCAGAAATTGACCATTTTTCAAACGGTCTCAGAATTTGACGAAATTAGTTTTGTTAAGACCGTATCGTCAATACGAAGCTAGAAATTATTTTTCTGGAATTTTTCGAGTTAGTATGTGGCCCCGGTAAATTAAAATGTGCGTTCAAATTGAATATATAAAGATTTATATTTTAAATTCAAGGGAAACTGATCGAATCAGCCGAATTGGCTAACGCAGCATATCCCATTGTGTTCGGAGTGGGGGTAATACGCTAGGGACGACAGTCGTTGGCTCGAATCGGGGTTCGGATGAAAAGTCAATGCTTGGTGGAAATTAAATTAATAATTAAATAAACTAAAACCTAACCTCACCCTTATACTCTCTCTCTCTCCCCTCAATTTTCAAACTCGCCGACCTCAGTAAAAAAAATATATATATACAAAAGGGGAAATCGCGATCCTCCCTCGCGCCGCCACCGGAGGGCGCGCTACCTCCGCCGCCGATGACCGATCTTCTCCCCCCTCTTCTTCCCTCCGCCTGCTCCCTCATCGAAGACGCGAGCCCCTTTCAGTCGCGTGGACCCCCCCCCCCCCGAATCGCGCTGGCCACCAGTGGCCTCCACCTCGCCTGCGCCACCTCCCCCTTCCTTCACCGCCCCTCTCTTCCTCCTCCCATTCGAAAAACCACAACCCTAACCCTAATACACCCAAACCCGCCATTCAACCACTTGAGGGACGTCACCTCCATCCAAATGCGACTGCCACAGTCGCTGTTCCCACCCCCAGTCGCGTAGGAAGCCCCCCCTTCGCTTGTAGTTGTAAGTTTGTTCCTTTTTATTATTATTTTCTTTGTTAAAAACTGATGATTTTTCTTTGTTAAAAATTGAAAATTTTAGTTATTTTAAAACTGAAACTGGTTAATTTTAAAACTGAAAAGATTTGAACTTTAGAAATAAAAAGATATGATTTTTATGTAGGCAATACGAAATAAAAATATGATTTTTATACTTATAGCATAATAAAAATATATTTTTTATAGAGCAGAAAATATAATTTTTATATAGCAGAGAATATAAAAAATTCGTTTTTATATATTGAATAGCGAAGTAAAAATGTGATTTTTATATATTGAATAGCGAAGTAAAAATGTGATTTTTATATATTGAATATCGAAGTAAAAATGTGATTTTTATATATTGAATAGCGAAGTAAAAATTCGATTTTTATATATTGAATAGCATAGTAAAAATTTGATTTTTATATATGTAGAGAGTACGGGCAGTGAAAATTGACAAGAGGCAAGAACGACGAAGATTTCTACAAAGAAGAGTCGTGGCGTTGGATTAACTATCCTGTGAGAATTTCTCACTTTTTAATTTTATTTCTAGTTGAAATATATACTAGGATGCAGACGGTGTTTAGTAGCACCCGACACCCGTCGTCCACAGACCATGGACGGCTTGTATGCTTGATTGTTTGATTTTGATGTGTAGTTGATTGTGTGATGTGATGTGAAATGAAATAAAATATTTTATAGTTAAAAATAGAATTTTTAACGTATATATGAAATGAAATAAAAATAAACAAATCGGACAATTTGTTTATATACACACATTTGACTGATATTGATTGGGACGGTAAATTTTACACATCGCCCAACTGCACAAATAAAATCTGTGTTTGATTGTTTGAAACCCCACACGGGTATTGGGAGAATATTTGATGTACACTAATCTCGATTGTTTAGTTGTATGTCGATCGATTGATTGACAGACTGTTATAAGCGTTGAATATTTATATTTGATGCTTATACAGTGTAGAATGCACTATGGATGATGGTTGATTATTCATCGTTGTTATTGTATACCTGTGTTGTAGAAAACCATATAATTAACATTATATGGTAATTGATTGGGCCTCATTCCAGTTTTAAAATAGAAATATTCAAAATAGAATATTTGAAATAGAAATATTTGAAAAGAAATATTTGAAATAGAAATATTCGAAATAGAATATTTGAAAATAGAAATATATGAAGTCGTGTTGACTAGGTTTACGCCATTTTGACGTGAACGATATTTATATCGATTTTATTCATTTTATAACGAATATCGAAAGTGATTTCAAAATCTGAAATTTTGAAAAGAATTGAAAATCGAATTGAAATTGAATATAAATGAATTCGAATTGAAATTGAATATAAATGAATTCGAATTGAAATTGAATATAAATGAATTCGAATTGAAATTGAATATAAATGAATTCGAATTGAAATTGAATAGAGATGAATTCGAATTGAAATTGAATTGAAATTGAATTGAATTGAAAACAAACTGAAAGTGAATTCAAAATCGATTTGAATTGAAATCAATTGAAATGAATTTAAAACGAATTTATATTGGAATATTCAATTTTGATTTGAAATTGAATATGAAGTTGAAACCATTTCGAAAATGAATTTAAAACGATTTTTAAAGCACGTATTGAATTGAAATCGATGAAGTATATATTATATATATTATATATATAATATAATGGCCTAAATAGAACGCGTCGCGCCGCGGTAGTTCGCGAATTTCGACCATTGACTTCGAACGGACATTGCGGGAGATCCGACCGTCGGAATCTCCTGAAACTGAAACCGTTGGGTTCGTATTGAAAAGAGCTTTCTAACGAATATTAGAAATTTGAAATCTAATGGTTGGATTTTGGAATTATGTCCAAATCAAATTTGAAAAAGGTCGCTGTAAGTGCAGTTCGATGGCCATTGATGGAAATCGACTGTACGGGCCTTGATAAAATTATTAAAAATAGTAATAATTTGTGTAAAATCATAAGAAATGATTTAGAAAGAATTGGGATGAAAAACTCCATATTTGAAAAGATAAAAATAGATTTTTATTGAAATGAACTAGTTTTGAACTAGAATTATAATTCTATTTATTTTTAAAATAAATAAACTGGATTAGAAATGGTTTTGAAAATAACCAGATTTTCCAATAATTGCATTGGAATGGATTTGAATCGAAATTGTCTTCGGAATATTTCGATGTTGGATTTCGTGATTATACAGATGTTGTTATGGAAATTTGAAAGATATTTATATATCGTTATTTCCAATACGATATCTATTGGTCATAGAATTTGATATTGAATATAAGCCGATATATTTTCTATTCAGAGCCATGTGTTTAATATCAAATGTGATTTGGGTTTGTCGTGAATGGTGTCTTCATTAACACTATTCTTGAACCCAGTTGAGAAAAGATTAAATCTTTTTATTTAGATTTAATGAAGTGTACCAATTAAATAATATTTAATTGGAATTAAATTGATATTGATTTTGGGTTTATCGTGAACAGTGTCTTAAATAACACTTGTTCTTTAACCCGATAATTAATGTGATGTGATTTTGGGTTTATCTTGAACCGTGTTTTAAATGACACTGATTCTTTAACCCAGTCACGGATTAAAACTAAGTGGAGTTTTAATGAATCTTTAATTAGATTGAAATAATCGAGAATGGAGTATCACCAGTTTTGCTCCAGGCGTTAGTTAAATCTTTAATTAGATTTGAACGTGAAATGGTAATTGAATTTACCGATAACACCGTGGTGTTAGATATGAAGTAAGACCCGTTTTACTTCATGGGATGAATAGGTTGGGATTGGGAAATTAAAACCAATGATTACTTCGGTAAGGTTCGTTAATCTCGACTAGTTGAATCGAAATTCAAAAGAAGATTAGAGAATAAATTCAAGGAATTTATCTTGGATAAAATTAATGGGAACCTTTCCCTATGAATGTGAAATTTAGAAACTAACTGTCGGTTAGCCAAGCAGAATGGTTTTCTGGATATTGATCTGATGTTGGTTTCGGCCTTCAGGGTTAATATTTGGGGAATTGTTCTCTTGATTAATTTTCGGTTAGTGACTGATGAATTGGAATGAAGCGTATGTTGTGTTTGTGTAACACTTATTTAAATATACGCGAGTTATTCGGAAAGTCCGGGTTTATCCCATTCTGAATAACTGATACGACGATAAGTCGAAGATGAAGACGATGGTCGAAGACCGGAGGTCTTCACGTCGTTTGGGTGATTACTGATGATCTTGATTGGGCTGTACACCCAGGAAGATGGAAACAGTTGGAGATCGTCCAGATGTGCTTGGAGATCGAAGGATATGCGAGGAAAGTGCCTCCGGTTTCGTTCAGACCCAGAACGGACTTGTAAATGGACTGTGTGTCTGACATCGGATTTCATTCTCTGTGACTGATATCGGTTGCATAGAATGGTTTGCCTGTGTGGCATGCTAAGATGCAAATGATCAAGGCTTCTGTTGAAAAGCAAAGTCTTGTGGTTGATGATCAAAGCACAACCTGTGTGGCACAGCTTTGTGTAACGTGAATTCGCGAGCCTCACACCCCGGTATGAACCAAAAACTGGAGATGGACATCAGGGATATGGACATATGCTGGTTTCTAGTTAGGAGTGGCGTCAGTGCTTGAACTGGCTGACGAGTTTGACTCATGTGGTTGTTGGAATTGGAGGCGCCTCGGTTATATCGGTCGTTCTCGAACCGATGGAGTCAGTGACTCATTTATGCCCCATAGGGCAGACTAGCATACAGTTCAGGCATTTTAATCCACTCCGTGTGGACCAGCCCTGACGATCCAAGGGTCACTCGAGCTCTGATCCTAAGGCTCGGGCTAGAGAGTCTCGAATCGGTTGAGGACTATCTTTTGCCTCGGTTCATAGATGGAAACCCAATTTCTAAATACGTGACTTTGCGATTTTGATTGTATAACCTATATATGGCGACATAGTGGGATGGGGCGCTTATGCCGCCTACGATTGATACTTATGATTTGAAGTTGTTTATACACTATACACTTATAATAGTATCAAATGATTTCTTTTAAACGTATCAAGCATTCTTGGCTATTATAAGGTAAAAACCCTATCCTCCGGCTTGCGTTGCATTGTGTGATGGGAACTGGGTCTTATAATAGCTTCATTTTTCCTTATTCAGCATTGCACTGTTTGTTTTATGCACTGGTATTCTTGGGAGGAAACCCGTTCCGTGCTATACGGCGTGGTCCCTTGATTTACCTAACTTTAAAATAAAGATTTACAACTGTTTTAGTTCTCACACCAGTCACATGACTGACCTGGAGTTTATTGTTTTAACCTAAACTCTGGGTGCCCCTATTTTGACACGGGCAGCTAGTAGTTTTGGTTTTGCAGATTTATATTCATAGGATCCTGGTTTACAGCTGGAATGATATCCGGAAAGCTTTGTATCCATATATCTACTTCTAGTTGTGTATTGTATTATTTTCCGCTGCTATGTATTTAAATGTAATCTAAATCTCTGATATTTTTGTGTAATATTGACTTGTACTCTGTATATTCATGTAATCTGATGCATTGTTGTAATATACAATGAAATGTTCTTCCGTCTGCATTCTGTTGTGGCTTGTTCTCGAACTATCCGCGCTTTCCTTTACGGGGAAGTCAGGGTTTTCACAGACGCCAACGGTTAATTTTCCAACGTATCGTTTCGCTGGCTATAAGAACGAACCCCCCCTTTCCTCCTCATTCCAACCCGAAACCTCTTCCCTTTTACCCCTTATTTTGAATTTTTTGAGCAATTTCGAGCTGCAAAAACAGTAAAAAAAATTATAGTTGAGTTTATTTTTCAATTCTCTACCATATATATTTTTTTCGATTTTTTTTGAATTTTTTTTGTTTACGCAGATGGCTTCCACTTCCACCACTGCTACCTCGCAGCCTTTTGCGAATTGGACGGACGACCGGGAGTCCGCTTTCATAGATGTTTGCGTTGAGTTCATAGCGGAGCGCGATACAAGCGTCAGTGGGTTCTACGCAACAGTCGCAACAACAATGAACAACCGTTTTAATCTGGAGTTCACAGAAAACCAGATTAAAAACAAATGGGACAACATGAAGCGAGCTTTTTGTGATTGGGACATGCTGCTTAGAACACCTGGGGGTGTATGGAATGAGGAGTTCGATTATCTAGACAGTCCTGATGAATTTTGGAGTATCGGCGGTGGCAGACAATTCAGAAAATTTAGGAAGCACTCGCCGATGAAGTTTCGAGAGCAGGACATTATGTTCGAGGGTTGTTTGCGGAAAGATACTTGTGTGTATCTGATTCCTCAGGTTGCGCCTCCTACTGCACCAGCACCTCCACCAGCGCCTGCAGCAGCTGGTTCTTTCTCCCCCGGGGACGCGAGTTTCTATACTGGTTGGATGGCTTCGGGCGATCCACCGTCTGGTCAGCCCTCTAGGCGCAGACAGGCAAAGCGTGCCAGCTCGTGGGTGACCGACCATACGAGACAAATTGCTGCTCGTTGTTTGGAGCTTGTTCGGAGATCGGGGACGCGTGTGGATCTTTGGGAGATTCTGACGATTTTTCGCAACGATGAGCAGAATGTTGATATTGCTCCGGAGCTTAGCGATGACGGCTTATGTGCCTTTATTTCATCGGAGTTGAACTTATTACCTCATCGTCGTTTATTGTAGATTTTCATGTATTTGTTTTAATTCCAGTACCATTGTGTTCTTTATGTTTTATGAAAAAATGGTCGTGTTATGAAATATGTTGTCGTTATAGTTTGATGCAATTAGAATTTAATTAAATCAAAACCATTAATTTAACAATTAAATACCAAGCTCAAATACCACGCTCAAATACCCCGTTTGTCGCTAAAAACACAATTCCCCTTCGCTACAGTACCACGCTCAAATGGCACGCTCAAATGCCACGCTCACGTTCGTTAAGAACGCACCCATAACAATTGTTATGAGTACCCAAGAGTTTAGGAAAAATACAGAAAAATAAACTCTAGGTTAGTCAGGGGACTGGTGTGAGTAAACAAATTTAAAATAGATTGGAAACAAGAACGGGTTATCTCCTTATGAGAACAGATTGATTTAACTTTAGAAAATCTTTCGAAAGAAAAAATAATAGTAAGACCAGCCCACACATAAACATGGACGGTTTATACCTTACTATAACCCAAAACATTTTGATATCAAAATCATCTGATATTATAATAGTTTTTATCAAATAAATAACCATCTAATGGAACGCTTGCGTCTCATGCTCCACATACATAATATAAAATCAAAAACCGCCGGCTCTTGTTAGAGATTGGATTCCAACTAGACAAGGTATGGGACCACCTTCCGATCAATGTACTTTAGAGGGGATACACTGAGGTTCAACAAGAACGTCTTGCAACCTGACCGCACATGACCGCCCACTCATTTAGCTTGAGTGTAGCGAATATATTGTCACCCATTATGGCTGCGCAGCTACCGTTTTCCTGGGAGATACAGAAATGAAAATAAGTAACAAATATGAATATTCTCTAGATGCTGACAATACACCCTGCTTGGGAATGACCCACCTAGCCATGCTGCCTACCCGATTTTTGTCATTTCCTGGTTGTGAGGCTTGAGGGTACGTTATCTTCTAGAACACCTGTCCATCGTTCACTTTGAATGCCACATCGTCAAATCCGTAATCACATATTGATTATACAAATACACACTAGGTGTAAAATAAAGAGAAGTTACCTTCTCCCCACCAACTCGGTATATTCGTAAAAATCAACGGGCGTGACCGTTGGAAATACTCTGTCAGACATTCATCCATACAAGTTGTCCTGGGACTGGACAAACCGAAGGCACTATTTTATAAACAAAATAGCCCTTGCATATCTCCGTCTTCAATTATCTTCAATAACTTTTGACACGCAACGTATAGATCGAATCAAAGTGGAATATAAATTTCCGGTCTCTTTGAGACGATTTACGTATGTCTTTTTAAGGTCAGATCTAAAATAAAATCTATAATTCCATTTGAACTCACTTCTTAAAAAGGATCCCAGTTATTAACTTTTAATTTAATAATGAGCCAATCAACTTTCATTACTGATTTTTAATTTCAGATTATTTATTAATTCTATATTTACTGAATCATTACTTCGTTTCAGTTATACACCTAAACAAATTATTCAATATAAATAGTTTATACAATTTACAATACCCTTTCATTTCCATTATATTATGTGTTTTCTTTTCCTTTTTTTTTAATTTCATCTTTTCTAATAATTTAATTTACACTCGCTAAAGCCCTTGAGGCCCAACCACTTCGGTCCATCCTCCTTCTCATATTTTCCTTCCACCGACCCAATAGGTTTGGCCTATTTCTTTCTTTAATCTTATTTTATAACTTTAAAATCTCCTTTTATTTTTACTTCTCTTCCTTTATTTTATACTTCCATTTCCATTTGAAACCCATCTTGTCCAAAGACCTGGCCCAATTACTAGTAGCCCGAGTTCCCCTTCTTCTTTTTTATTTAATTTATTTCTAATTTGCTTAAAATTCCTAGAAGGCCCAAACTTCAGCCCAAATACTCTTTTCCATATTTTATATACTTTTCTTTTCTATCGAACGATTTAGTCCCAACCCAATTTCACCTAGTCTAGCCCACGCTCTCCCCTATTGCTTTGTTTTGGCTTGCTACCCTTACCAATGCAGATCTCCAGATATGCATATGCCACTGAATTTCTGTATGCAAACTTTCCTGACCTAAGGAATCACACTCAAGTTAAACTTACCCTCTAACAGTAATTACTTTGATCCATCATATATATAACTGGGTAGAAGTAGTGCAAGAGAAAGGGAGCAAGTGTGGGAAACAAAAGAAGAATGGACAGCAAAAATAAGAAGAAGAGGAGAAGAGCGTGGGTAGGAGCATTATGTTGAAGAATCATTGGGCCAAGGTAATTACTGTTAAATAAAACAAAACCTTGGCCCAATGATTCTTCAGCATAATGCTCCTACCCACGCTCTTCTTTTCTTCTTATTTTTGCTGTCCATTCTTCTTTTGTTTCCTACACTTGCTCCCTTTCTCTTGCACTACTTCTACCTAGTTCAACGAGTCACCATTGTTTCAACCCTTCCCTTTTGTTTAACATGCCTCTTCCATTTGTTAAATAACACGCTGCACTCTCCTTTATTGTTTCTGATCCTTATGCACTCCTATTTTCCATTAATATGCACACAGGATTTCCGGTGCATGTGCGCAACCCCGCTCTGGCCATCTCATCTCCGGTCCCATCTCCGCAAACTTCGCTTGACCTCCTGAAGCCAACGCCAACACCTCTGGACCCAACTACACCTTGTAGCGAAAAATAGCAGTTCCACTGAACCCCAAACTAGTACCTTGATTCAAGAATCCCCCTCATGTGGCCACCACCCTCCACCGACCAACGTCCTACTCAACCATTACAAAGACTACCTAAGCCTCGACCTTCATACCAAATATGGTCATACTCGATGCTCCCATTGGTGCGTAGTTCAACGCCAAAATCACCCCTTTAGACCCCTATCAAAAACCCTAAATCGAACCCAAACTCCAAATTCAGGCTATGGAAAAATTCTTGGATATTTTTCCTGTGATTCCCAACCTGCTTCCCTTCTCCAAACTAATTCCCATAACCCCCGATTGACTAGATCACAGAAAACCCCGTTACTCCAATTTTAGATGAACCCATGAATTTTCGATGACCGTAGCGTTAAATTTTTTAAATTTTTCGTTCTTATTTCATATTTTTAACATACGAAATATTGGTATACCTGAAACCCGAAATTAAACTGATTGGAAAAATATGTTTTTAACTTTCCTTTACTGCATATATTCGAAATCATACATATATAGCTCATTCCACCACAGAGTAATTTTTAACATGCACTAGAGAACTAATTTAACATTTATCATGAAGTAATCAAAGCCTAATATTTACTAGGGATTTAAATAATGATTTTTGAAGGTAGACAGAGGAGGTGTTTATTAGTATCTTGCAACAGTTATTAATAACAAGAAGTCACAATGGTTTTACGCAATACAAAAGTGGGTTCAGCAGGGTTTAACCTATTCACATACATATAGGCAAAGATATATAAGTATCAAAGATGAGTATCTTGGTTTGGAAAAAAAATGAAGAAAGTTTACTCATAGATTTTTGCTCCTCTCTATTTTACTGCTGCACGTAGAATTTGAATCTACTTTGTTTTTGTATTTGTTTTTGCTTGAGGGAAGTAGGTCTTAAGGTTGTATTTATAGGCAAGATATTGTTGGGAAATTACGCAAATTTCCTTATAATTAGATTTGTGGAGAAAAGAAATTAAATGTAGAATGGTAAGAGACACACAAATTTGATAACGGAGTTCGGCCAATTATGCCTACGTCTCCGAGCTACTGCAGATCTTTTATTTTAGAGAATATTACAAAATGATTACACAAAACAATTTTCATTCAACACTCGATCTCACTTTCAATCTTGCTCTCCTTTTCTACTTCTTGGATTTTGGAATGGGATGAATGTTTTGAGGGAGAAGGATGTATATATAGAGAGGAGATGGTTGGTGGGGGATTGGTGACTTGGTTGTTGGCTAGGTTGGTGGTGGTTGGTGGCATACCCAAGTAATAAACATGGGCTACTTGGCTTCTTGGCTGCAC
The DNA here is from genome assembly GCA_030737875.1 of Allium sativum. Taxonomy (NCBI): domain Eukaryota; kingdom Viridiplantae; phylum Streptophyta; class Magnoliopsida; order Asparagales; family Amaryllidaceae; genus Allium; species Allium sativum. The sequence continues at coordinate 377,790,804 of CM060922.1, forward strand.
CTGCAGCATTACTAACAATCTCCCACTTGAAGACTGATTTCAATCCGTCTTCACACCTTGATCGATGCAACAGCCGTTCTGCTCTTTTTACTCTAGCAGACCAACTAAAGTTGAACACAACTTCAGTTTATCGATAGTTACTGTCTTTGTCAACATATCTGTTGGATTCTTGCTTCCTTCGATCTTCTCCAGTATTAACACATCATCTTCCAATAGAGATCTGATGAAGTGATAATAAAGACCAATATGTTTTGTTCTGGAATGAAATGCTGAATTCTTCGCCAAGTGCATTGCACTCTGGTTATCACTGTATAAAGCATTCTTTTCCTATTTGAATCCCAATTCAGTTAACAAACCTTGAAGCCATATCATCTCTTTACTAGCTTCGGTGATTGCTACATGCTCAGCCTCTGTAGTGGATAAAGTGACAATCTTCTGTACCTATGACATCCAACTAACTGCTGTATTTCCAATCGTGAACAAATAACCTGTAGTGCTTCTTCGATGATTGACTTCGCCTCCAAAGTCTGCATCTACATAGCCTTGAGCTTTAACCTGCCCTTTACCAAAGTACAAAGCGTTATGTACGGTGCCTCGTAAATACCTCAAAATCCACTTGACTGCTTCCTAATGAGCTTTCCTTGGATTTGACATGAACCTGCTAACAACTCCCACTGCATGGCCAATGTGTGGTCTCGTACAGACCATGGCATACATCAAGCTTCCAATAGCTGAGGAATAATGAAGCGACCCGAAACTTCTCCGGTCTCCGAAGAGATGAGAAAGAACGAATTACTGTGATGACAAGACAAATCAGAACGCAGACAAAAGAACATTTCATTGTATATTACAACAATGCACCAGAATACAAGAATATACAGAGTATAAATGAATATTACACAGAAATATCAGAGATTTAAATTACATTTAAATACATCGCAGCGGAAAATAATACAATACACAACTAGAAGAGATATACGGATACAAAGCTTTCCGGATATCATTCCAGCTGTAAACCAGGACCCTGTGAATATAAATCTGCAAAACCAAAACTACTAGCTGCCCGTGTGGAAAATAGGGGCACCCAGAGTTTAGGTTAAAACAATAAACTCCAGGTCAGTCATGTGACTAGTGTGAGAACTAAAACAGTTATTTATCTTTATTTTCAAAGTTAGGTAAATCAAGGGACCACGCCGTATAACACGGAACGTGTTTCCTCCCAAGAACACCAGTGCATAAAACAACAACGCAATGCTAAATAAAGAAAAATGAAGCTATTATAAGACCCAGGTCCCATCACACAATGCAACGCAAGCCGGAGGATAGGGTTATTACCTTATAATAGCCAAGAATGCTTGATACGTTTAGGACAAATCATTTGATACTTTTATAAGTGCATACTGTATAAAATATCTTCAAATCATAAGTATCAATCATAGACGGCATAAGTGCCCCTTCCCACTATATCGCCATACTAGGCTCTACAAATAAAACCGAAATACACGTATCGGAAATTGGATTTCCATCATGGTGGCTCCTGATTCAAAAGATCGATCGCGTAATGCAATTCCCCACGGCTTACGTCCCAACAAGAGAAAACACCGTCTGCACATCTGCACATTTGGGACCAGAGTACCACCATGGCTTACGTCCCAGCGAGAGAAAACACCGCCTACTCTATATATCCCTGAGCACTAGGCTCATCTCGGTCGACCGAATCCACGACACCACTAAGGTGCCCATCCACTAAAAAGCATACTGATCAAACCACCAGTTTACCACCATACCGGGGTGTGAGACTCGGAACCAATGCTATACACAAAGCCATGCTATATTAAAGCTGCGCTTTGATCATCATCCACCAAACTTTGCTTTTCAACAAAAGTCTGGATCACTGCATCTCAGCATGCCACACTATCAATCCATATCGTACCACTGATTTCTGCCAATATATAACCTCTGAGCTCATATGTCTCAGAGAATGGCGTTAAGCAAGAGAATAAATTCCCCGCCGCCAAGCAGATATATATTTAGCAGAGATCAACGAATACAATATAAAGGAATACAATGTCAGACACACCATCCATTTACAAGTCCGTTCTAGGTCTGAACGAAACCGGAGGCACTTTCCTCGCATATCCATCCGTCTCCAAGTACGTCTGGACGACCACTAACTATTTCCATCCTCTTGGGTGTACAGCCCAATCAGGATCGTCAGTAATTATCCCAACGATGTGAAGACTTCCGGTCTTCAACCACCGTCTTCATCTTCGACATATCGTCGAATCGGTTATTCAGAATGGGTATAAACCTGGCCTTTCCGAACAACCCGTGTATATTCAAAATAAATGTTACACAAACACAACATACGCCTCATTCCAATTCATTAGTTACTAACCGTAAATCAGTAAGAGAGCAATTCCCCAAATATTAACCCCGAAGGCCGAAACCAACATCAGATCAATATCCAGGAAACCATTCTTCTTGACTAACCTTCAGCAAGTTTCTAAATTTCAATTCTTAGGGAAAGGATCCCATTAATTTTATCCAAGATAAATTCTTTAAAATTTACCCTTTAATCTTCCTTTGGATGTCATTTCAAACCAAATTATGGTTTTCTAAACTAGTCGGGATTAGCGAACCATACCGAAGTAATTTTTTAATTTATTTCCTAATCCCAACCTATTCATCCCATGAAGCAAAACTGGTAATACTCCATATTTGACACCACAGTGTTATCGGTAAAATTAATTACCATTTCACGTTCAAATCTGATTAAAGATTTAACTATCGCTTTGGAGCAAAACTGGTGATACTCCATTCTCGCTCATTTTCTAAAGTTGATAATTTAAATTATCAATCCACATTTCAATTTAATTGAAGATTCATTAAAACTCTTTTTACTAGGTTAAAGAACTAGTGTCATTTAAAAACAGTTCACGATAAACCCAAATCACATTCTATTTATTATCGAGTTAAAGAACTAGTGTTATTTAAAACACAGTTCACGATAAACCCATGAATCAATTCTATTTAAACCCATTTCAGTTCAAAACTAGTTCATTTCGATAAAAGTCTATTTTTATCTTTTCAAATATGGAGTTTTTCATCCCAATTTTTCCCAAATCATTTCTTATGATTTTACACTAATTATTACTATTTTTAATAATTTTATCAAGGCTCGTACAGTCGATTTCCATCAACGGCCATCGAACTGCATTTACGGCGACCTCTTCCAAATTTGATTTGGACGTATCTCCAAATCCAACCATTAGATTTCAAATTTCTAATATTCGTTAAAAAGCTCTTTTCGATACGAACCCAATGGTTCCGGTTTTAGGAGAATCCGACGGTCGGATCTCCCGTAATGTCCGTTTGAAATAAATGGTCGAAATTCACGTACTACCGCGGCGCGGCGCGTTCTATTCAGGCCATTATATATATAATATATATATATATATATTATATATATTTCGTCGATTTCCTTTTTAAAACGAATTTTATAAATCATTTCAAATTTGTTTCAAAAACAATTTCAACCTTTATTTCAAATTCAAATCAAATTGAATTTTCCCTTATAAATTCTTTCTACATTCACTTCTATTTGATTTCAATTCAAATCGATTTCAATTCTATTTCAATTCGTTTTCAATTGAATTCAATTCAATTCAAATCCATTTTCTATTCAATTCAATTCGAATTCGTTTTCTATTCAATTCAATTCGAATTCGTTTTCTATTCAATTTAATTCGAATTCGTTTTCTATTCAATTCAATTCGAATTCGTTTTCTAATCAATTCAATTCGAATTCGTTTTCTAATCAATTCAATTCGAATTCTTTTTCTATTCAATTCAATTCGAATTCGTTTTGTACTCAATTCAATTCGAATTCGTTTTCTATTCAATTCAATTCGAATTCGTTTTCTAACCAATTCAATTCGAATTCTTTTTCTATTCAATTCAATTCGAATTCGTTTTCTACTCAATTCAATTCGAATTCGTTTTCTATTCAATTCGAATTCGTTTTCTAATCAATTCAATTCGAATTTCATTTCAAAATATTCGACTTCGAAATCACTTTTCAATATTCATTTTAAAATGAATAAAGTCGATATAAATATTGTTCACGTCAAAATGGCATCAATCTAATCAACACGGCTTCATATATTTCTATTATCAAATATTCTATTTCAAATATTTCTATCTCAAAATATTTCTATTATCAAAATGTTTCGTTCAACACATGACTAATCTCAACGGATGAGTACTGTCAACACATGAACCTTTATTTTATATTGATGAAGATGTAAATTTTATTATTAAAATATTTCGTTCAACACATGACTAATCTCAACGGATGAGTACAGTCAACACATGAACCTTTATTTTATATTATTCTTTATTTTTCCGATTGGAATGAGGCCCAATCAATTACCATATAAAGTTAATTATATGGATTTCATACAACAAATGTATATAATAGCAACGATAAATAATCAACCATCATCCAAAGTGCACTACACTGTATAGGCATCAAATATAGATATCTAACGCTTATAACAGCTTGTCGATCCATCGACCGACATATTTAATCAATCTGGATGAGTGAACTTCAAATTTCATCCCAACACCCGTGTGGGGTTTCAAACAATTAAACACAGCTTTTATTTGTGCAGTTGTGCGATGTGTAAATTTTATCGTCCCAATCAATGTCAGTCAAATCGGTGTACATAAACAAACCGTCCGGTTTGTAAATGATATTTATTTATTCACATTCACTATATTCATATTCACGTTAAAAATTATATTTTTAACGATAGAACATTTTATTTTAACATATGAATTTCTATTCAGTTCATTCTTTAAATAAAATGATATTTTTATTTTTTAACTTATTTTAGAAAATTTCGGCGGCATAACGGCACGATACTAGAAACGGGACGAGGCCTAGCCTTATCCCCGGTCTAGTGAAGGCCCACGCCATTCACAAATCAATCAAATCCATTCCATTTCACCAAATAATCTAACCAACTATACAACCAAACAAACAAGTCCATGGTCTGTGGACGATTGTGTCAGGTGCTACTAAACACCGTCTGCATCCTAGTATATATATATATAACTAGAAAAAGAAATTGAAAGGTGAGAAATTCTCACCCTTTCGCTAAACTGAATGACGCAATTCTTCATGGGTAGGAAATCTTCACCGTGCTTTTCTTTTGTCTATTTCGTTGCCCGTATTCACTACATATATAAAAATCACATTTTTACTTCGCTATTCAATATATAAAAATCACATTTTTACTTCGCTATTCAATATATAAAAATCAAATTTTTACTTCGCTATTCAATATATAAAAATCGAATTTTTACTATGCTATTCAATATATAAAAATCGAATTTTTACTATGCTATTCAATATATAAAAATCGAATTTTTACTATGCTATTCAATATATAAAAATCGAATTTTTACTATGCTATTCAATATATAAAAATCGAATTTTTATATTCTCTGCTATATAAAAATTATATTTTCTGCTCTATAAAAATTATATTTTCTGCTCTAAGTATAAAAAACATATTTTTATTGATCCGCTCATACAATAGAACCCTTGTTTTTTTTCCTTGCCATTCAAGCGATAAAAATCATATCTTTATCTTTAATCTCTACATATAATAAAAATCATATTATTATTATCTACACTATATAAGAATTATATTTTTAATCTTCATATCTAATAAAAATCGTATTTTTATATATGCTATACATGTATAAAAATCAAATCTTTCTTGCTACTTCATAGGAAATAAAATCAAATCTTCCTATGCTATATATATAAAAAAAACAAGCTATATATATTTTTAAAACCAATTCTATTTATATTATTAAAACAAACTCTATTTATATTTTTAAAACTAACTCTGTTTATATTTTTAAAAACCATATTTTATATACAAAGAAAATCTCATTTTCAATATCAACAAAAATCTCATTTTTATTATAAAAGCCATTTCATACAAATCATATTTTTATTGCAAACCTATTTGAATAAAAATCACATTTTTATTTGATGTTATTTATATTTTAAAAACAACGTATATTTTTATTTTAAAACAAAGCTAATTTTATTAAAAAAAAACCATGTATATTTATTTAAAAAAACCATGTATATATGTTTAAAAAAACCATGTAAAACAGGAGATTACCTTCTCCTTCACGGGTTCAACATTCCCAGTCCTTTCCAAAATCGAACTGCCGAAACCCAATTCCCAATTTAGGGTTCAAATCTGCAACCACTTTGAAGCTCCGGATGACGATCTGACATAGCCACCCCGTTCGCCTCTTCGAGCTCTCCCTCTGGCCTGAATGTGACCCAACTCGAAGGCCTCCGGCGGTCGGAAACCGCCTGCGACGTCGCCGACTTTGAGCCAAGCTTTCCCCCAAAACACTCAGCGATAAACCATCAAACTCACTGGAAATTAAGCGCCTCACTTTCCTCTTTAAATTCCGTTATATAGCTTTGGTTTAATTCGAATTTGATTGGAGCGATAATGGGATGGAATTTTTGAGCTGGTGGATCGTCGATTAGAAGAGGAGAGGCGCGGGTTTTAATTTGCGTTGACCAGGGAATTCATTTGACCTAGGGTTATAAAACTAGGGTTATATATAATTTATATATATTAAATAATATAAAATTCCAACGCCCCTTGTTTAACGCTCTGAACTCTGAATCGAACCCAACGACTATCGCCCCTAGCTAAATACCCCCATTCTGAACACAATGGGATATGTTTCGTAACCCAATACGGCTGTTACGGTCTGTTTTTCTTTAAATTAAAATATAAATCAATATATATTCAATTTAAACGCACATTTCAAATTACCTTGGCCACATACTAACTCTAAAAATTCCCGAAAAATTATTTCTAGCTTCGTATTGACCATACGGTCCTAATAAAACTAGTTTCGTCAAATTCTGAGATCGTTTGAAAATGGTCATTTTCTGGTCGATCCGATTTAATTGAAACTGTCAAAACACGTTTAACTTCGTCACGCTCACATATTGATTTAGAAAATTATGCAAAAATAAACTTAGCAATAAATTGACATCCCGGATCCAACAAAAGTGGTTTCGTCGAAAATCGAGGTCGTTTGCAAAATTTCCATTTCTAAGGGCCTTTATATATATTAATATATATATAAATTCCACAGCGACTTTTCTGAATTTTAAACTGGACATATCTTTTCATTTCTAAAGTGAAATCTCAGTTTCTTGGCTTCGTTGGGAAGATATGATCAAACAGATTTAGATATTTCTTATTTCATCCAATTCTGACTTAAAACGAATTCTGTATATTCATTTGAAATTCGAAATCGAATTTTCGAACTGCAGGGCCATTTCAGGCTCGTTATATAATTAAAATAAATTTATTCGTTTTAACTTCGTAGAAAATAAATTTTCCGTCGTTATTATTTAAAATATTCCATTTTAAATATTCAAAATTCATTAAATTAGCCAAAATAAAAATTTTAAACTAACTCAGATTTTCCGGGTTGTTACAAATAAGGAACATCAATCATGAAATTTCTTTCTTCCTCCGTTTGAGGGGACTGATCCTTGGATAGGCGAAAGTGACTGGCCAATGGTGTGCTAACTGGCTTACCATCGTCCATGTTGAATCTTTGTAAAACACGGTTGATGTAATATTCTTGAGATAGCTGCAAGAATCTTCTCTGCTTATCTCTAGTGATTTTCATTCCAAGAATCTTCTTTGCTGGACCTAAGTCTCTCATGTCAAACTCCTTTAACAGTTGCTGCTTCAACCTTTTGATATCATCCATATTTGATCCTAGTACTAACATGTCATCAACATAAAGCAGTAAAATGATATAACTAGACTTATATTGCTTGAAGTAGCAACAATGATCAGCGTTGCACTTCTGGAACTCTTCCTTGTGCATGAATCCATCAAACTTTTTGTACCATTGTCTTGGGGCTTATTTCAGGCCATACAAGCTTTTCTTTAGCCTGCACACCATGTTCTTCCTCCCTTTCTCGAAGAATCCTTCTGGTCGGTGCATGTATATCTCCTCATCCAAGTCTCCATGAAGAAATATGGTCTTCACTTCTAACTATTCAAGATGAAGGTCTCCAATAGCAACAATACTTAATACTGACCTGATAGTATTGAGCTTCACAACGGGAGAGAAAATGTTGTTGTAGTCCACTCCTTCCTTCTGTTGGAATCCTTTGACAACCAATCGAGCTTTATATCTCTTGGAACCATCATGCTCCTCTTTCACACGATACACCCATTTATTATGAAGTGTCTTCTTTCCTATGGGTAACTCAGCTAGTTCCTATGTCTGGTTGGAGAATGAGAGACTTCATCTCATCTTTCATGGCAAGCTCCCACTTGCTAGCATCATCAAACTGAGAAGTTTCATCATAGCATTCAGGTTCCCCTGCATCGGTTAGTAACAAATAGTCCATGTATCTTTTGTTAGGTACATGAGGTCGAGAAGATCTTGTCAATTCAGGAGCTGGAGTAGGATGTTGTGGTGTATCAGACAGGTCCACACTGCTTAAATCAACAATTTCAATAGGCTGAGCACTTTCTTTAGCCGGCTCTGTGATGAGACTATCTGGAATATCGTTTGCATCTGCAAATACTGGCTCACTCTCCTTTGAGTCGTTGACTTTTGTTTTATGTCTGTCTTTGTACATTACTCTTTCGTTAATGATCACATCTCGGCTACGGATCACCTTCTTGTTTTCATCATCCCAAATGTGGTAGCCAAACTCATTTTCGCCATAGCCGATGAGAGTGCATTTCTTGGATTTGGGATCAAGTTTATTCCTGCCTTGATCACTAATACGCACATATGTTATGCAACCGAAAACTTTTAGATGTGATAGTTTTACCTCCTTACCAGTCCATAACTCTTCAGGTATTTTGTGCTCTAATGGAACCGAAGGACCTCTGTTGATCAAATAAGCTGTTGTGTTGACTGCTTATGCCTAAAACTGCTTTGGTAGACCTAATTGTATACGAATGCTTCTGGCTCTTTCTGTCAACGTTCGATTCATATGCTCAGCTACACCATTGTGTTGAGGCGTACTCGGCACGGTTCTCTGCATTTTGATCCCGTGCTCATAACAGAACTGCTTGAATCTGGTGTCTTCATATTCACCTCCATTGTCAGTTTTAAGCTTTTTGATCTTTAGATTTGTGTCATTTTCAACCATAGCTTTCCATATCCTGAAAGCCTTGAACACTTCAGATTTATGCCTCAAAAATTAAACCCATACCTTTCGCGAGTGATCATTGATGAAAGTAACAAACGATTTCCACTAATGGATGAGATAGATGTTGGCCCACAAACATCGGAATGAACAAGCTCCAATTTTTCCTTTTTTGGGGTTTTGCCGTTTATTTGAAATCTGACTCTCTTCTTCTTTCCAGATATGCAATTTTCACACATGCCAATTTCCCTGGACTTTAGACCTGGAATTTTCCCTTCGAGTGCATAATCTACATTCCCTTTTCACTCATATGGCCTAGCCTTGTTGGATCAAGATTAACCCTAGAGGGGGGTGAATAGGATTAATTGAAAATTAAGCGAGATGTAAAAAAAAAATCAGATCACAGAATGCAGCAAAAATAAAAAGCAAAAAGGAAATAACACACAGAGATACCCAGCTTCGGCAAGACTCTGCCTACTGCTGCATTCCTAAAGTTTCTACTAGGTGATAGAACAGATCCCGCTTACAAGACTATGTAAACTTGCGAACCCCTCACTCCTATTCTAACCCTATGCTCAAAACTCTAGACTGGTTTATATCCCCTAGACCAGATTTCCCCTAGTTTTACAGACGCTAGTAAACTGCCAGTTAACACCCTAACTGGATTCCCCTAGAATTTTACAGACTCTAGAAACTGCTTGGATGATTCAAAAGAAAAAATACAACAATAAAACAAAAACTCTAAAAACCTAGATTAATGAAAAATAAAGTCTCCCCTTTATCACTTAAACACAAATGACTGGCCCACTTAAGAAAAAGGTTCCAACCTCCTTTCTTCAATACTCCCTATCACTTTCCTCTTTTGTCTGGAGAAAACAAATGGCGACGTCTAGAGTTTTCTTCATCCTCAAATCGAACGACTGATGATTGTTCAGAAAAAAAATGCTCAGATGATTGTTGCTCTTGGATATTCACTTGTGATCGATTTGGGATTTCTCTTGACCGAAACTCTAGTAAGTTAAATAGATTTGAAACCTTTTTTTGCTCTCAAGTTGATTTTTGGTTTCGATCCATCTGCCTATGATGAAATGGTGATGCTAATATAGGGTTGTATAATCCTTTAATTGCGCTCTGATTTCAATATATGGCTTGGCCTGATTGCGTTTGTTTTGTGTTGCCATGATTTCCTCTTTTGATTGCTCTGTAAATTGATTGCCTTGATTAGCTCGACTTTGAATGATAATGAATCTAGTCGATATCATAAACGCTTGTGAACTTAAAATATATGTTGTCTTGACTGAGTTGCGTGATTGATTTCTTATGAGACCTTGATTGCTATAAAATTGGAAATGCAAACATGCCAAACATAAATCTGTGATTCCATAATTGTCACTGGAATGATTATATTTGATTTTACCCCATTTTAAGCACTTGTCAAAAAGGATTTTGCTTTCATGCCAAAAATGAAATTCCTTTAATGCTTTGCCAAAACCAGAAACATTTTTTTTTCAAAAATGTCTTGACTACATTCTTTGCTAATTGATTGCTTTTCAAAAACTTCCTTGCATTCACTTCTGTTTTGTATGCATGTATGAATATTTATGGAAACAAATTTCTAGCACTTAATCTATTGCCAAAAATGTCTTAAGCAGTTTCTGGAAAAGTTTTAAACTCTGCTCTTTGTTAAAACACTTTGAAACCATGCTCGGCAAAAATGGAAGTAATTCTTTTTCAATATCATTCAAATGTAGGCTTCCTTTTGTTTGATTGTATAAAGACAACTGGCTCTCTTTTGAATGCACTGTTTCGTTTTGATGCACCATACATTTTACTGAGTTTTTGGAAACAATTAAATACTTTTAATTGCCATGAGTCATTCCTTTGATTTGGTGTGAATTTTTGCCAAAGAATATATGCCATTTATTCTTTTCCATGCTGATTGAACCAGTTAAGTAAAAAAGCTTTCCATTCCTCTTTGCATGTTGATTTCTTGGAATGCCATTAAACAACTTTTTTTAATCTAAAGATGATTTTGTGATGCCTTGCCTTGAATGTAACTGCTTAGATTTGTGGCTGCAAGAAATTTAAACTATCTCGACTATTCTATTTGCTGTTTCCATGTATAACTAAAACTCCCAATAGTTTCTCCACTTCATGTAAACTTATTGCATGATTGTTTTCCACCATTTGTTGCATGTTATATTATGGAAAGTTAGAGAATTGTTTGTCCATTTTAACCTTTGCCAAATATGCTTGCTTGATTCCATGTTGAGCTCCACTGTTTGAGCTGAAATTCCTATGCTGCTGTACACGGCAATTTGACTTGAACCATGCTCCATTTTTTTTTTAGCTGCTTGCATGTATACTTCTTTATAATGCTGTGCACTTGCCACTTGAGTACTGACTTGGCTTTCATCACTATGCTTTGTGACCTTGCTGTTGTGTATGCACCATTTGAATGCTACTTCACATTTGTGCTTGATCATGATCGTAACTTGCCTTCACCATTTTCACCTGTACATATGTGTATATATATACACAACAGTGTGTGTATATGTATATCGTGCACGTGTAATTTATATTATATATATTAGCAGACTGCTGCATTGTGTTGTGGTTGTTCAGAATCAACTGGTTCAGATCAGCAAACCAGTGTAGTATGTTGAGGCTGATCAGTGCGTATATACATATCAGATCAAGTCATGAAAAATGATGAGAAACACACCAAAATTCTGAGGTAAATAAATTTTTAAAATAAAAATTATATTTGCCAGAATATGAAATTATTTCTGTTCAAGATTACTGTGTGCGTTTCTGTATATGACAGGTATGAAGACTGGACTGATTGAAGGATGTTGTGAAGACAGAAGGCAAAGAACTAAAGACAGTTAATTGTATAAATCAAAATGTCTGTATTGAGTGATGTGTCCGTGTCAATAAAAAAATGTTTGTATAATTAAGTGACTGTATGAGTGTTGTAGTGAGGAACTGTGTATGTAATCAGAGAAAAATACTGATGTTTGTATTAAACAAATTTGACTGAAATAAAATATTATTTTTATTGTGTTCAATCAAATTTGTCTAATTATTCAGTTTATATACAAGTACAATATCATGTGTAATATCTGTGAATGTGTACAAATAGTGGAGTCATACAATTTGTATTTTTAAATGTTGAAATATAATATTTATATTTAAATAAAATACTGTGTGAATATATGAAACTCTGTACAGTCGTATTCTATTTAAATATAAATATTATATTCCTGTATGTAATGTTATATAACAGTACAATAACAAACACATTTAAAATAATATATACTTGTTTGTTATCATCAAACAAAAATCATATAATTGTGTATACAACACCATTATATACAACAATCTCCCCCTTTTGTTGATCACAAACAAATAAAAAGATTTTGAATATGATACATGTGTTTGTTCGAGAATACTAAAACTCCCCCTATTTGAATGTTCCCCCTACAACTAAACTCCCCCTATAACTGTGCATGAGTGAAAAGAAAGAAAATTGAATGAATTTTCAAAATTAAAATATTTATAAAATATGCACTCATAAATCAAAATCTCAACTCATTCTCCCCCTTTTGTTATCATCAAAAGGATATAGAATTTAAAAAACATATGACAAATGACTAACAAATACAATATCAGCTTAAGAGGAAGAACGATCATCATAAATCTCAATTAGTCAAACAAAAATCATAATAAACTAAGAACTGGTGGCATATTTCACATTGTAGAGAATGACGGATTTACGATGAATTTTATATAAAATGGAGAGAGTTACAAAAATATGATTTCCAATTATTTTCAAAAGATTTTTGTAAAATTTAGCACAAAAATAGTGATGGATTTGCACTATAGTTAATAATTCAATTTAAGTGACAAAATCGAATAATCTCAAATCCCAATACCTATCAATCAACAAATCATAATACGTCATAAATATTAACACATTTCACAGATTAAAAGATGGATTGATAGGCTGTTTTTTTTAAAACACCAAGGAGAATTTCATATTAATTTCAATTTAGCATATCATTTCCTTTTCTTTTATTTTTTATTTAAGAGCACACTGACCACGCATAACCAGAGCTTGGATTTTTAAATGAGGTAAGTCGCAGCTTAAATTATAAGTTGTCACTTAACCATGCATGACCAAAGCTTGGATTTTTAAATGAGGTTAGAGACACACTTATGTATTAATTATATATTTATCGTTTTCAGCTTCAAAATAGGAAAAACTCCTCGGTATATAAAACCAATATATGGATGATAGAGGATAGGGTAGGTACAAAAATGGACTGTGAAATAAATTTCTAAATTAAGTATATTATGAAATATGATCAACTGTACCGAGATCATTGAAAATTTTCAATTGTCACTAATTCTGAAAAATAACATAGTCCTATTTCTATCACAAATATTTCCACCGTTTATTCAAAAAGATTTTAAAACATATTAACTCTCCATATTATTATAAAATCATAATGGATGGCAGATGGATGAGAGATAATGAAGATGGTCGTGAAATAATTGCTAATTCAAAGATATTATAATAATTGTTCAACCATCATGAAAATCTAAATAAAATCCCCTCTTGTTGTGAAATATATTGCAGTTACAATTCATCACAATTTCAAAATCTAATAATAATTTTGATGCATTATAAATACAGTTCAATTTGGATATTGATTTCAGTTTCTGAATGAATAATCGATAAATAATTTTAAAATTGAAAACCAATTATAAGAGGGATATGAAGATCTATACAAGACATGAGGGATTAAGAAATATATACATGATGAGAATAAACAAATCAGCACTTCTAAACTGATATCACTTGATGTCTCTATTAATGAGGATTGTAACAAGACACTGGAGACAAATAAGGATATTCCAGACAGCAAAAACCATACATTAAGCCCAAGTAGAAAATTAACAAATCACGCACGATAATTTCATCTATCAGAGCATGGTATATATTTGATACCAAAACAAGCAGTCACCAAAAAATATTTTCAAGAACAATATCCGAGTAGCACAAAAATCATTTTCGAAGCAGGCTTGTCAAGGAGATGTTTCAAAGATATTTCAGACAGTTAAAGAATCGTTCATGATCCAAGATTAAATATATGGTTTATTTTAAATCATTTGAAGGGATATGAAAAGCTTGAGATTCAATGAATCAGTCACACCAGATTATAAATTTCAGTTCCAAGATTTGTGTGAGATTCAATAAATCAATAATTTCAAATGATTTTAAATAAACAAATATTTAAATTAAAGAACCATGAAATGACAGTAAGTTTCATGACCTGTATTTCAAAATAAATTTTCACAATTTTTTCTGACAAGCACAAGAGTAATTTACATCAAGATTGAGTAATAATTCATGATCCAAAAATAATGGTTTATTCAAAATCACTTAAATAAATGTAAGTCATGAGATACAATGAATCAATCACACATAATTAATAATTTCAGATCTGAGAGGTGTGTGAGATTCAAAAAATCAAAAGTTTCAAACGATCTCAAACAAACAAATAATCTAAGCCAGATGATCATGCATGACAGTGAATTTCAAGATGTAAACAATGTGATTCAAGACATTCAAAATTGCCAAGCCAATATGAAAATCAACGAAATTATCACAACTGATAAATAGCAGAGTGCTGTAATGAGTATAATATTTTGAGCTTTTCTAAAATGAATTAGAAGAAACTCAAAACAGCAGATTTGTGTGAAATTTCAATTGTTTTTCAGATCTTCAAAAATTTAGAATTCAAATTAACAGTGTTCAAGATATGACAAGAATACATCAACACTGTTATGAATTCAGAAATCAGAAAGATAAACTTCAAAACAATTGCAGATATTTACAAGATTAAATTTAAGATCTGGAAATAATTCAAGCATCAGAGTTCTATTCAAATAAAGCGAATTTCCACAAGATCATGAGAACTGGAATTGGAAGTTAAGAAAGCCCAAGAAGTTACAATGATATGACAGTGGTAAATAAAAAAAAAAACTGAAGGAGAAGAAGGAGGAATACACAAAAAGAAATAAATATGTACAAAGATGAGTTTAGAGATCATACCTGAAATCGATGTAAACCAGAATCTCTAACTCATTAGATGTGGCCAAGGAACTGTGAATGATTCTGTAATATGTAGCAGTTTGAATCCAGTTTTTCTTTAGCAATGCAGTTCCTCAGCCTCCTTCGGTACCTAACTATTAAAAGGATTGAGTGGTCTAACAAAAGTAGTAAAACCACTCACAGTTGTGTTCACATCTTTCAGTACCCAAACCTGTTTGTATAACAATCCATCTGAATTTACCTTTGTGCCCTTTGAAACCCAAATCTGTTTGAATTTAATGAAGTTTGTTTTATTTCTTTTTGGGATCCAGGATAGTTTAGATGGATTATTATAAAACGATTTCTCATCATGATTTTGATTCAAAAATCCTTTGAAATTTTCAAAGTTCAAATTTTCAAAGCAGCTTGAGGGATTTTTCAAATCATTTGAATTTTGTTTTCCAAAAACATCATTTTTCCCAAAACCAAGACCATGCTTATTTTCAGAAGAAAGTTTTTTTTCAACAATATATTCAAAGATTTCTCACCGTTAGAAAATTTAGCCAAAGTTGTCTCAAGTTGTTGAATTTTAAACTTAAGATCACCATTTTCTTTCATTAAATCTAAACAACGGTTTTTAGTGATCTTACTCTTTTCAAAATCAGCTTTCAAAACCAAATTTTCATCACTAAGCAGTTTAATTTTTGTTTGGGACTTAGTAATTTCAAATTCAAAATGTTTTTGATTCTCAAACTCAAATTTCTTGAGTTTTTCAATCTCACTTTCTAGCTCATTAAGAATAGACTCAGTTTTCAACAAGCTTTGTTTTTCAGCAAAAATATATTTGGAATTTTTAGTCGCCTTAAAATTTTCAAATTCTTTTTGCAAATAATTGTTTGTGCTTTCAAGCTCTATCTTGTTCTCTTTTAAAATCAGAATTTCATTCTCAAGTTTTTGAATATTTTTATTTTGACGAACAAGATTATTTTTTAAATTTAAACAATTTTTGCAATTAGAATTTGAAGACTTCTTAACGTTTTTGAGTTTTGATTCCAAAAGATTAATTTTGCAGATCAACTCAAGCTTCTCAGATTTCAGAAATTTATTTTTAGATTTTAGATTCTCAACAGATTCAGTTAAACCATTTAAACGATGAGTTAAATATTTATAAGAAATATTTCCTGTTGAGTCTCCATCTGAATTTCCATCTATACAACCTGTTAAGCACAAATCTGAAGTTGAGTTGACTTTCTGGGGTTTTGAGCAGTTGTCAGTTTTTCAATACAGCGCGTTGAGAGTCTGCCAGATTTCCTGCGCAGTTAAACAATGGGAAATAAGGCTATATTGTACATCATCAATATAAGAATATAAAATATGAGTAGCGCGTTAATTAAATTCAATATCAACCCTATTTACAAAATCATACCCATTTTTAATACTATTCCAACATTTAATATCAACAGATTTTAAATAGGATTTCATTTCTGATTTCCAATTTAAAAAATCTGTGCCAATAAAAATAGATGGAATACGACTGGACTGACTCTCTATGGACTGACAACAAGGTTTACCCATGACTCTAGAGTTAAAAAAATACCTGCTTTAATACCACTGGTTGGATCTATATTAACCCTAGAGAGGGGGGGGTGAACAGGGTTAATTGAAAATTAAGCGAGATATAAAAAAATAAAATCACAGAATGCAACAAAAATAAAAAGCAAAAAGGAAATAACACACAGAGATACCCAGCTTCAGCAAGACTCTGCCTACTGCTGCATTCCTAAAGTTTCTACTAGGTGATAGAACAGATCCCGCTTACAAGACTATGTAAACTTGTGAACCCCTCGCTCCTATTCTAACCCTATGCTCAAAACTCTAGAATGGTCTATATTCCCTAGACCAGATTTCCCTTAGTTTTACAGATGCTATTAAACTGCCAGTTAACATCCTAACTGGATTCCCCTAGAATTTTACAGACTCTAGAAACTGCTTGGACGATTTAAAAGAAAAAATACAACAATAAAAAAAACTCTAAAAACCTAGATTAATTAAAATAAAAGTCTCCCCTTTATTACTTAAACACAAATAACCGGCCCACTTAAGAAAAAGGTTCCACCCTCCTTTCTTCAATACTCCCGATCACTTTCCTCTTTTGTTTGGAGAAAACAAATGGCGACATCTAGAGTTTTATTCATCCTCAAATCGATCGATTGATGATTGTTCTGGAAAGAAAAAGATGCTCAAATCGATCGAAACTCTAGTAAGTTAAAATTGATTTGATACTTTTTTTTGCTCTCAAGTTGATTTTTGGTTTCGATCCATCTGCCTGTGATGAATGGCGATGCTAATATAGGATTGTATAATCCTTTAATTGCGCTCTGATTTCAATATATGGCTTGGCCTGATTGCATTTTTTTTTGTTGCCATGATTTCCTCTTTTGATTGCTGTGAAAATTGATTGCCTTGATTAGCTCGACTTTGAATGATAATGAATCTAGTCGATATCATGAACCCTTGTGAACTTGAAATATATATTGTCTTGACTGAGTTGCGTGATTGATTTCTTGTGAGACCTTGATTGCTGTAAAATTGGAAATGCAAACATGCCAAACATAAATCTGTGATTCCATAATTTTCACTGGAATGATTATATTTGATTTTACCCCATTTTAAGAACTTTCAAAAAGGATTTTGTTTTCATGCCAAAAATGAAATTGCTTTAATGTCTTGCCAAACCAGAAACATTTTTTTTTCAAAAATGTCTTGACTGCATTCTTTGCTGATTGATTGCTTTTCAAAAACTTCCTTGCATTCACTTCTGTTTTGTATGCATGTATGAATATTTCTGGAAACAAATTTCTAGCACTTAATCTATTGCCAAAAATGTCTTGAGCAATTTCTGGAAAAGTTTTAAATTCTGCACTTTGTTAAAACACTTTGAAACCATGCTCGACAAAAATGGAAGTAATTCTTTTTCAATATCATTCAAATGTAGGCTTGCTTTTGTTTGATTGTATAAAGACAACTGGCTCTCTTTTGAATGCACTGTTTCGTTTTGATGCACCATACATTTTGCTGAGCTTTTGGAAACAATTAAATACTTTTAATTGCCATGAGTCATTCCTTTGATTTGGTATGAATTTTTGCCAAAGAATATATGCCATTTATTCTTTTCCATGCTGATTGAACCAGTTAAGTAAAAAAAACTTTCCATTCCTCTTTGCATGTTGATTTCTTGGAATGCCATTAAACCATTTTTTTTAATCCAAAGATGATTTTATGATGCCTTGCCTTGAATGTAACTGCTTAGATTTGTGGCTGCAAGAAATTTAAACTGTCTCGACTGTTCTATTTGTCGTTTCCATGTATAACTAAAACTCCCATTAGTTTCTCCACTTCATGTAAAATTGTTGCATGGTTGTTTTCCACCATTTGTTGCATGCTATATTATGGAAAGTTAGACTATTGTTTCTCCATTTTAACCTATGCCAAATATGCTTGTTTGATTCCATGTTGAGCTCCACTGTTTGAGCTGAAATTCCTATGCTGCTGTACACGACAGTTTGACTTGAACCATTCTCCAATTTTTTTTTATTTTTGAGCTGCTTGCATGTATACTCCCTTGTAATGCTGTGCACTTGCCACTTGAGTATTGTCTTGGCTTTCATCACTGTGTTTTGTGACCTTGCTGTTGTGTATGCACCATTTGAATGCTACTTCACCTTTGTGCTTGATCATGATCGTAACTTGCCTTCACCATGTTCACCTGTACATATGTGTATATATATACACAACAGTGTGTGTATACATATATCGTGTACGTGTAATTTATATTATATATATCAGCAGACTGTTGCATTGTGTTGTGGCTATTCAGAATCAAATGGTTCTGATCAACAAACCATTGTAGTATGTTGAGGCTAATCAATGCGTATATACATATCAGATCAAGTCATGAAAAATAATGAGAAACACACCGAAATTCTGAGGCAATTAAATTTTTAAAATGAAAATTATATTTGCTAGAATATGAAATCATTTCTGTTCAAGATTACTGTGTGTGTTTCTGTATATGACAGGTATGAAGACTGGACTGACTGAAGGATGCTGTGAAGACAGAAGGCAAAGAACTAAAGATAGTTAATTGTATAAATCAAAATGTCTGTATTGAGTGATGTGTCTGTGTCAATAAAAAAAATGTCTGTACAACTAAGTGACTGTATGAGTGTTGTAGTGAGGAACTGTGTATGTAATGAGAGAAAAGTACTGATGTTTGTATTCAGTTTATGTACAAGTACAATATCGTGTGTAATTTCTGTGAATGTGTACAAATAGTGGAGTCATATAATTTGTACTTTTTAAATGTTGAAATATAATATTTATATTTAAATAAAATACTGCGTGAATATATGAAATTCTGTATAGTCGTATTTTATTTAAATATAAATATTATATTTCTGTCTGTGATGTTATATAACAGTACAATAACAAACACATTTAAAATAATATATATATATACTTGTTTGTTATCATCAAACAAAAATCATATAACTGTGTATACAACACTGTTATATACAACAAGCCTCTGGTGCCATATGTTGGAATTTCTGGATATAACAATGTTGGATATAACACTGTTATATACTTGTTTGTGCTCACAGTAAAGAGTACCACTCTTCTTACTGTGAGCAATCGTCATTGCACCCTTTGAAATTTTCCAATCATCACCATGGAAAGTCGTAGTATAGCCTTCACTAGCTAATTGTCCTACGGAGATCGAGTTCTTTCTCAAGTCCGGTATGTACCTGACATCCTTTAACTCCCAAACCGACGCATTCAGCTTAATATTCACAGCATCTTTACCAACGATATCACAAGGTTGATCGTCACCAAGATATACCTTTCCAAGATTTCTGGAGGCGTACCTTTCGAAGAATTCTTTCTGCAAGGTGGCATGAAACGATGCTCCAGAGTATAGCACCCAAGACTCTTTCTTACTCTCCAAAGAGCATATCAACACTTTATCTCCTCCTGAGGTAGAAGTAACATTTGCCTCTGCCTTCGCCTCATGATCCTTTGGTGCACTTCTACATTGATTTTGTAGTGCCCGGTCTTGCCACAGTTTCAACACTCAATGGTCTTTGAGCTGTTGGGATTTCTGGATTTAAATCTCCAGTCCTTCGACCTACCACGATAGTTCGATTTGCTACGTCCATTTCCTCGTGTTGAATTTCTTCCTCTTGATTGTGTATGCAAAATTAAAAATTTTGACGACTCACCGGAATCTCTTCATCGGATCTCTTCACAGAGAACCGTATCACGAATATCATCATATTTTAACTTATTGCTTCCCGACGAGCTACTCACTGTTGTGACAGTAGCGTTCCAACTTTCTGGCAGGGAAGACAAAAGTATCAACGTGTGTACTTCTTCGTCAAACTCAATTTCAACTGAACTTAACTGAGTAGTAACTGTATTCAGCTCATTGAGATGTTGAGCTACCGATGCACCTTCTATCATCCACAAATTGAACAATCGCCTCATCAAATGAACTTTTTTAGAGGCCGATGGCTTCTCATACATACTGGAGAGAGCCGCCATAAGACCTGTCATGGTCTTTTCCTTTGCTATGTTGAAAGCAACATTGCGAGATAACGCCAATCGAATAACTCCAAGAGCTTGTCTATCAAGAAGAGCCCAATCTTCATCCTTCATGTTCTTTGGCTTCTTTTCCGAGAGAGGTTGATAAAGCTTTTCTGATATAGATAATCTTCAATTTGCATTTTCCAAAAGCCAAAGTCGGCTCCGTCAAACTTCTCAATTTTCACCTTTCCTTCATCTGCCACCATCCCTCCCACTCGAATTTGATTTCTTTTATAACAAATTATGGCTCTAATACCAGTTGTTGGGAAATTACGCAAATTTCCTTATAATTAAATTTGTAGAGAAAAGAAATTAAATGTAGAATGGTAAGAGACACACAAATTTGATAACGGAGTTAGACCAATTATGGCTACGTCTTTGGGCTGCTGCAGATCTTTTATCTCAGAGAATATTACAAAATGATTACACAAAACACTTTTCATTCAACACTCGATCTCACTCTCAAGCCTGCTCTCCTTTTCTACTTCTTGGATTTTGGAATGGGATGAATGTTATGAAGGAGAAGGATGTATATATAGAGAGGAGATGGTTGGTGGGGGGTTGGTGACTTAGTTGTTGGCTGGGTTGGTGGTGGTTGGTGGCATACCCATGTAATAAACATGGGCTGCTTGGCTTCTTGGCTGCACCTGCAGCATTATTAACAGATATATCATTAAACAATTCATTTAATTAATTGATTATAGGCTCCTTTACTCTATAGGTAAAACATTTGATATAACAACACATTAAGCTTCAGATTTCCATTCTGATTTGTTTTTAGAAACTCATGCTAACTTGAACATAAATGTACCTAATTTTTGTACAAATCCCGTCCTCTTGCTTAGCTTCTAGAAGTATGGCACCCTTCCTATGGCCGTCTCTATTTAATGCTTGCTGCAAAATGTTTCCATTGATTTGAAAACATAGTATGGGTTAGTGTTATTTAAATGCTTAGTTGCACCTCTTAGTGGGATAGACTAGGTTAGGTAAAGAAAAATGTATGTAGCATGGTCTTTAAAGGAGATTACATCACACATTTCATTAAACATTTTGTACTTTTGTTAAGGGAATGGTTCACATATATGCGGCCATATCTTCCCATTTGATTTTGCAGTCATTTCAAAAGGTTACATCACATAATTGTTTTGACTTTTGGTTTTGTTGTTATAAGAGAGATACTCTTTGTTTTATCACTATGGCATTTTACCATACACGTGGTGTTCATCATAATATAATTTATAGTTAACCATTCATGGATATTTATGGTACTATGATTACTTCTTGCACTTCGTTATATACGCAGGTTTCTAACTTATAGATTATCTTCATTTCCTAAGTAATTAAAGATCATATTATGAGTATTAACATACGCATTATGTTGTAAATGTTTGTATACAATTCTAGTGTATAGGATTTTAGTTGCAAGATTATATTAAGTATTAAATGTTAGGTCATAAGCTTAAATATATATATCTCCATATACATACATATATATCTACTTTCATATATATATTCGCATATATATTTACACACAAGTTCTTAGTCATTTAAGTTCGTTTTCCAATTAAATTTTATTTTAATTATAATTAACTTATTAATAAATCGGTGTTTATTACTAAACAAAGTCGGTTAAAAAGAGGGACATTACAATCCACCCCCCTTAAAAGTATTTAGTCCTCGAAATTAAATAGTGGCAAATAGATTTTTGTTTTAACTAAGGTTAAACAATCCATAACTATCTACCACACCTCCCGAATAAACTTCTTATTCAATTTGGAATTAGCTTTCTTTATTTCTGAAATTCAAAAATCTGATTTTATTACAAAATCAGTTTACTTAACTCATGTGAGTTCAAATTCAATATGTTTTTTATTACTGGGAAATCCCAATTCTATTCACTGGATATTATCCTAAATTTAATTCAATGTTATTTAACTTATCCTGAGGCTGACCCTAAATTCATTTGACTCTTTCCATTAGTTGTCGCAGTTGTCCTACTTGCTCCTTAGCCTCTTCTTCCACGGGATCTCATTCTAAACTTTCTGTGTATAATAGTCTGATGATCAAATCTTAATCGGAGGATGTTTTTAAAGATGACTTAAGTCGATAACTTGAGTTGATCTATACTAAGTATATAATTTATTTTATAGTTTAAGTTGTCGAAATACGCTCTCTCAATACTCACCCAGAGCCTAGGTATTCGGTTAACCTTATGCTCTGATACCAACTGTAATGGCGCAACTTTTGATGACCTCGAAAGTCATGTCATTAATGAAGAAATAGAAATCGATAGAGAATAGAACTAACATGAACATCAGAATCTCACAGCGGAATTTAACAATATATAATATCACATAATATATTACATATCAGAGTTTATTACATCATAGTACATCATCATACAGGATACTGGCCAATACATCATATAAACTGGATACTTAGATATAGACATGGTTACTAAGCTGGTTTTTGAATCCCAAGTCCGAAATACTCCAAAGGATTTCCATTGATTACCTGGATCACTTGTCTACTCATAACAATTGTTATGAGTACCCAAGAGTTTAGGAAAAACACAAAAAAATAAACTCTGTGTCAATTAGGGGACTGGTGTGAGTAAATAAATTTAAAACATACTGGAAACAAGAACGGGTTATCTCTTTATGAGAACAGATTGATTTAACTTTAGAAAATCTTTCAAAAGAAAAGATAATAGTAAGACCAGCCCACATATAAACATGGACGGTTTTTACCTTACTATAACCCAAAACATTTTGATATCAAAATCATCTAATATTATAATAGTTTTTATCAAATAAATAACCATCTAGCGCAACGCTTGCATCTTACGCTCCACGTATATAATATAAAATCAAAAACCGTGGGCTCTTGTTGGAGATTGGATTCCAACTAGACAAGGTATGGGACCACCTTTCGATCAGTGTACTCTAGTGGGGATACACTGGGGTTCAAGAAGAACGTCTTGCAACCCGGCCACACATAGTTGCCCACTCATTTGGCTTGAGTGTAGCGAAAATATTGTCACCCATTATGGATGAGCAGCTATCGTTTTACCGGGAGATACAGAAATGAAAAGAAGTAACAAATACGAATATTCTCTAGATGCTGACAATACACCCTGCTTGGGAATGACCCACCTAGTCATGCTGCCTGCCCGATTTTTGTCATTTCCTGGTTGGGAGGCTTGAGGCTACGTTATCTTCTAGAACACCTGTCCACCGTTCACTTTGAATGCCACATCATCAAACCCGTAATCACATGTTGAT
The DNA here is from genome assembly GCA_030737875.1 of Allium sativum. NCBI lineage: Eukaryota > Viridiplantae > Streptophyta > Magnoliopsida > Asparagales > Amaryllidaceae > Allium > Allium sativum. The sequence continues at coordinate 377,815,084 of CM060922.1, forward strand.
TAAACAAATACACACTGGGTGTAAAATAAAGAGAAGTTACCTTCTCCCCCACTAACTTGGTATATTCGTAAAAATCGACGGGCGTGACCATTGGCAATACCCTGTCAGACATTCCATCCATACAAGTTGTCCTGGGACTGGACAAACCGAAGGCACTATTTCATAAACAAAATAGCCCTTGCATATCTCCCTCTTCAATCATCCTCAATAATTTTTGACACGCAACGTATAGATCAAATCAAAGTGGAATATAAATTTCTGGTCTCTTTGAGATGATTTGCGTATGTCTTTTTAAGGTCAGATCTAAAATAAAATCTTTAATTCCATTTGAAATCACTTCTTAAAAAGGATCCCAGTTATTAACTTTAATTTTAATAACGAGCCAATTAGCTTTCATTACTGAGTTTTAATTTCATATTATTTGTTAATTCTATATTTACTGAATCATTACTTCGTTTCAGTTATACACCTAAACAAATTATTCAATATAAATAGTTTATACAATTTACAATATCCTTTTATTTCCTTTCTATTCTGTGTTTTCTTTTCCATTTTATTTTTTCTTTAATTTCTTTTTTCTTTATTTTCTTTTTTAATTATTTAATTTACACTTGCTAAAGCCCTTGAGGCCCAACCACTTCGGTCCATCCACCTTCTCATATTTTCCTTCCACCGACCCAATAGGTTTGGCCCATTTCTTTCTTTAATCTTATTTTATAACTTTAAAATATGCTTTTATTTTTACTTCTCTTCCTTTATTTTATACTTCCATTTCCATTTAAAACACATCTTGTCCAAACAGCTGGCCCAATTACTATTGGCCCGAATACCTCTCCTTTTTTTAATTTAATTAATTTCTAATTTGCTTAAATTTCCTAAAAGGCCCAAACTTCAGCCCAAATACTCTTTTCCATATTTTATATGCTTTTCTTTTCTATCAAACGATTTAGGCCCAGCCCAATTTCACCAAGTCTAGCCCACGCTCTCCCATGTTGCTTTGTTTTGGCTCGCTACCCTTACCAATGCAGATCTCCAGATATGCATATGCCACTGAATTTCCGTATGCAAACTTTCCTGACCCAAAGGATCATACTCATGTTAAACCTACCCTCTAACAATAATTACTTTGGTACATCATATATATATATATATACATACATACATATATATATATATATTAAAAAAAAACCTTAGCCCAATGATTCTTCAGCATAATGCTCCTTCCCACGCTCTTCTCCTCTTCTTCTTATTTTTGCTATCCATTCTTCTTTTGTTTCCCACGCTTGCTCCCTTTCTCTTGCACCACTTCTACCCAGTTCAATGAGTCACCATTGTTTCAACCCTTCCCTTTTGTTTAACATGCCTCTTCCATTTGTTAAATAACACGCTTCACTCTCCTTTATTGTTGCCGATCCTTATGCACTCCTGTTTTCCATCAACGTGCACACAGGATTTCCGGTGCACATGCACAACCCCACTCTAGCCATCTCATCTCCGGTCCCATCTCCGCAAACTCCGCTTGACCTCCTGAAGCCAACGCCAACACCTCTGGACCCAACTACACCCTGTAGCAAAAAATAGCAGTTCCACCGAACCCCAAACCAGTGTCTTGATTTGAGAATCCCCCTCATGTGGCCACCACCCTCCATCGACCAACGTCCGACTCCACCATTACAAAGACTACCTGAGCCTCGACCTTCACACCAAATATGGTCCCACTCGATGCTCCCATTGGTGCGCAGTTCAACGCCAAAATCGCCCCTTCAAACCCCTAACAAAACCCCTAAATCGAACCCAAACTCCAAATTCATGCTATGGAAAAATTCTTGGATATTTTTCCTATGATTCCCAACCTGCTTCCGTTCTCCAAACTAATTCCCATGATCCCGACTGTCTAGATCACCAGAAAACCCTATTACACTGGTTTTAAATGAACCCATGAATTCTCGATAACCATAGCGTTAAAATTTTAGATTTTTCTTTCTAAATTTATATTTTTTAGCATACGAAAGTATTAGTATACCTAAAACCCGAAATTAAATTAATTGGAAAAATATGTTTTTAACTTTCCTTTACTGTATATATTCGAAATCATACATATATAGCTCATTCCACCACATAGTTACTTTTAACATGCACTAGAGAACTAATTTAACATTTATCATGAAGTAATCAGAGCCCAATATTTACTAGGATTTAGATAATGATTTTTGAAGTTAGACAGGGGAGGTGTTTATCAGTATCATGCAACAGTTATTAATAACAAGAAGTCACAATGGTTTTACGCAATACAAAAGTGGGTTCAGCAAGGTTTAACCTATTCACATAAATATAGTCATAGATATACATGTATCGGAGATTAGTATTGGTATGGAAAAAAATGAAGAAAGTTTACTCATAGATTTTCGCTCCTCTCTGTTTTACTGCTGCTGTTAGAATTCGAATCTACTTTGTTGTTGTGTTTGTTTTTACTTGAGGGAAGTATGTCTTAAGGTTGTATTTATAAGCAAAATATATCATTAAACAATTCATTTAATTAATTGATTATAGGCTCCTTTACTCTATAGGTAAAACATTTGATATAACAACACATTAACTTCATATTTCCAATTCGATTTGGTTTCAGAAACTCATGGTAACTTGAATATAAATATACCCTATTTTTGTACAAATCCCGTCCTCTTTCTTAGCTTCTAGAAGTATGGCACCCTTCCTAAGGTCGTCTTATTTAATGCTTGCTGCAAAATGTTTCCACTGATTTGAAAACATAATATAGGTAAGTGTTATTTAAATGCTTAGTTGCACCTCTTAGTGGGATAAACTAGGTTAGGTAAAGAAAAATGTATGCAACATGGTCTTTAAAGGAGATTACATCACACATTTCATTAAAGAGTTTGTACTTTTGTTTAGGCAATAGCTCACGTATATGCGGCCATATCTTCCCATTTGATTTTGCGGCCATTTCAAAAGGTTACATCACATAAATGTTTTGACTTTTGGTTTGATGTTATAAGAGAAATACTCTTTGTTTTATCACTATGGCATTTTACCATACACGTGATGTTCATTACAATATAATTTATAGTTAACCATTCATGGATATTTATGGTACTATGATTACTTCTTGCACTTCATTGTATACCCGGGTTTCTAACTTATAGATTATCTTTATTTCCTAAGTAATTAAAGATCATATTCTGAATATTAACATATGCATTATGTTATAAATGTTTGTATACAATTCTAGTGTATAGGATTTTAGTTGCAAGATTATATTAAGTATTAAATGTTAAGTCATAAGCCTAAATATATGTATATCTCTATATACATACATATATCTACTTTCATATATATTCACATATATATATATTTACACACAAGTTCTTTGTCATTTAAGCTTGTTTACTAATTTTATTTTATTTTAATTATAATTAATTCATTAATAAATCGGTGTTATTACTGAACAAAGTCGGTTAAAAAGCGTGACATTACACTTACCAAAAGTAAAAATTCATAAACAGACTCAAAAGGTGGATACTTTAAATCATCCCGGGGAGATTTATAAAACTTAGCACCTAAACCATTAGGGCATGTGCTTTTTTCAATGTTAGCATTGAATATAATATTCTTGATTTCAGAAATAATGATACCCTTAAGTAAGATTTCCTTACTGTTATGGTAAAGAAAAAAGTTGTAATAATATTTGGAAAATAAATAATTTTATTAACAAAGTCGTATAAATCTGAGAAATAAGAAATAGTTTCGTTTTCCAATAGGGTAGCATCATTAAGAACTTTACTATCGGAGCCAATTAGCTTACCAATATCCTTAGTATCTTTCTACTAAGCATTTTAGCATAGAAAAATTTACTAAAAGTATCACTACTAGTAAGCCAGTCAGTTTTAGCTTTTTGTTTATTATTAGCAGCTAGAATTTGAAGCTAGTTAATAAGCTTTGTTTGCAAAGTTGTCAGTTTTAGTGTCGTCAAAGTTATCAAAATCAATATCATTTTAGAGAACAACAGAATCCTGTCTAATAACATCAAAATTACTTTTATTTTTGCACCAGTTCCAGATTTTGAGATTAGACTGAATTAAATCAAGCAAATCAAGCATCCTTTTGAACTTGTATTGGGCAGTTCCATGGTGAGGAAAAATGAGACTATTTTTAACCACATCGCTATAATCATTATCAAATACCTAACGATTCTTGTATCTATAAGGAAAATCAATTTTGGGTTTAAGATTAGATACAAAAATAAGTTGGATGGGGGTAAGATCACTGGTATCTTGAAGAAGAGTATAACATTTAAAATTTAGAAAAGTGTCTAAACATAGCTGGTTAACTAAGTGTATATTTCAGAACTCCCCATATTCCTAAGTATATTTATTACCATTTAAAGGTGTTCAATGAGAGTAGTTTTAAACACAAATCCAGAAAAGAATTCCAAATCCTTATAAGAAATTGGAATGCCTCATCTTTTCTCATCATTATGCATAAAAAGTGTTGAAGTCCCCTAAGATTGCCCATGAATGATGGGAATTAACACTAAGTAAATCAAGATGATACCAAGGATAAATTCTTTCTTTTTCAATATTAGAGGCATAAATAAAACTAACATTAATGCAGATTACCCCTTTATTAGTGAATTTGTAGCGATTGTATTGCATGTTAAGAAAATTTTGCGTGAGACACCAAATGTTGATATCCCACATAAGTGGAATTCTACCATTACCTCCCACACAGTTATTATTAACTGCATTCCAATTATTAGAATATATATGGATGAATTTAGAAATGGAAAATTTACTAAGCTTATGCTCAACAAGCCCAAAAATACTAGGTTTGTAAGTATTAAGAATACTGGAAAAATCTGATTTTCTTTCCCGAGGGGTGGGGGGAAGGGGTCAACACCGCTAACATTCCAAAGACAATCATCATTTGATAAAAATATTTAGAAAAAGAATAAAGGATATTCATTTCTATTCCAATGAAGAATTGGACCAGTCTGCCTCTATGTTATCTAACTTTTTCAACTATTTTCTTTTAGTGGTTGTTTTGTCATCAATTTTAAGGTGGTCTTCCGAATTCGGGTTCTTGACATATATTTGTCCTCAAAATTTTTGCTGCCACCTCCACCTTATTTCCATTATGTCAAGTATATTTTTCTTCTTGGTTTTCTTCTTTTTGTTATTCGAGGGGGGAGGGGGAGAACAAGAAGAAAGCAGTAGAGCACCCTTATTTATAAGCTTTTCTGGATTGTCCTTACTAGCGAAATCCATGCCAAGCTTATCCAAATTGACAACTTTAAGCGAAATAGTATTCTGTACATTCAATTTAGAATTTGCGATTGTAATATTGCTTGACTCTTCCTGTAGAGATTGTTGATTCATGAACTATACATTATTATCCTCTGCACATATTTACATTTAATCGGTTTCTTGAAAATTATTTTCTACGCCTTGTACATCCATGAATTCGGTTGAGAAAACTTAATTTCCCTGCTGGTTTGTGTTAGTGGCCAAATCAACATTTTCTTGAGTTGAAGAAGCATGATCTTGGGCACTTTTAGCAATTTTTTCTGCCTAAATAGATTCTAAGCATTCTTCAGAAGTTATTTTTACTTCTTCTTTTTGAATAGTTTTAAAGAACTGTATTTTTCTAGAGATAGCATTGACCTGGCTTTTAGAAAGTTGGGTTTCGTTACTCTGATCATCAAAACATATATTTTATGAAGTGACCACTTTCATGTTTTGATCGAAAAGGTAGTTTTGTTTGTTTCTTGAAAATTTTCACCTAGATTTTCTATGGGAGTTTCGATCAATTTTGAAATGTTGCAATCTAAAGAAATTCTTTCACCTAAAACTGGTTTTGTGCAACTTTTTCTTTCCAAACTTATTTAGATTGACAAGCATAAGTTGAGTGCCTAAAACAAACACATTTCACACATTTAGGAGGAATCCATTCATATTCAATTTTTTTTTGTAGTACTCTCTACATTATACGTATTAATAAGAACTTCATTTGGGAGATCCGAATCTGCTCGGATTTCAACAAGGATCTATGCATAACCGAGCCTAGATTCAGTTATAGTTGGTTCGTCCAGCTTAAGTAGAATTCCTATAGAGCTAGCAATTGTATGAAAAGATTCGTTGTCCCAAAGTTTCAGATTTAGCTCAGGCAGTCTGATCCAAATGAGGAAAATGGATAGCAGATCTCTATCAAAATTCATTTTCTTTATCCATCTTTTTAGGACAATCGGCTTTTCATTAACGAAGCAGGGTCCTCCATTGATAACTTTGTTGCAGTCATTAGGGTTAAAAATATATGATGATAAAGAACCCATTATCACGAGTGCAGAACTCAAATTTAGTTGGAAGAATTCACATTTTCATGACGAATGCCCTAAAATGATGATAAAAGGGTCGAGGTCCAAAAATGTAGGCAAAAACTGAATTACTCCATTTTTCGTTTGTTCATTTTCCAACAACTTCTTTGATGACAATAATTTCCTTGTCACCTAATTTGATAGGAGCTATAAAGTCAAGATTAAACGATGCAATACACATTCCACAATTCTTTAATAGATCAACACAAGTAGAAGAAGAAACCTTGCTAAATTGCGAATTAACATTCTATCTAGTCAATATGAAGATTTTGGTTGGACATTCCTGGTTTAGGAACATAAGAAAAATGCTTTCCATTTTTTGATTAGGTTAGGCTCTTTAGATGTAAAAGATCTAGAAATTTGTGCATATCTGGATTTTTGTTGTTTGAAATCTTTTTCGATTTCGAACAATATGGAAACCACCTTGATCTAAATTAGGAGGCTTCTCCTTATCGTTAGAAGGTGGAGTAAGATTAGAGGAGAAAGGAAGGGAGTTAGGAGAACTAGATGAAGCCATTAAAATTTCTTTTACCGTAAAATCTCCAATTAGTGAATTTCTATTAGGTAGGGCAGTTTTATTTCAACATGTTAATGCAAGAAGCACTATAATCCCTTGGAACAACTACTTTATTGCTGCAGCTGTAATTAACCCACGACCATAGCAGTTACTGCCTACCAAAAGTCTATCGCCTCATTGGAAGTTTTTAACACTCTAAAAAACCCTAGTTGTGGCTGCTTGCTATACTTCTAGTTGTGATAAGTCTCTATTTCTTCTGATTGCAAATCATCGTGACTCATATGCCTTACCTCCAATAATCGGCATTAACCTCCTCCTTGGTTGCGTCATGAATCGAGCATGATTCATTCTCCTTTTTATTATATATAAATTAGGAACAAGTTTTTACCCTCTTTAAGGGGATTAAGGCAAACCAGGGTAAAATAGTCAGCTTCTAAGTTGTGAAGCTAAGGGAGTTTTCTAGAGAATGAAAAAGGAATAAGGTATTGAGCTCAAATTATTTTGACTTCCTTTTTAGTTTTAGCTTACATTTGCTTTAGCACCTTCTAAATTAGAAATAAAATTTAATCTAATTTGATTTGATTTACTTTTTGCTATATTTAGGTAATTGGACAATTTTATCTAGTTTGACATTCACTTAATTTCTTATATTTGTTATTTCATCCGTTTATTCAAAATAAATTTGTCTTTCAACTATTTCAATTATATATAAAAATTATTTAACATTATTTATTGGATGTCCTTCTATAAATTTTCTGGATGGGTGCGGGAGAGAATTGATGCAATTCGTAGAAACTTTTTCTAGACTCGTAGTAAAGAAACGGAAAAGCTTAGCTGTCTGATTTCTTGGGAACAAGTCTAAAGAGGAAGGGGGTCTTGGAGTCATTAACTTGAAGAACATGAATTCTGCGTTACTCTGTAAGTGGCTATGGTTTATGATTAATGATAAGCAAGCACTTTGAAAAGAATGGATTATCAGTACATGCTACAATGGCAATTTTGATTGGAATTCGGATACTTCTATGTGTTCAGTGTTTTGGCATAATGTTATGATTAATGCTCGTTGGGTAAGGCTGCGCACTAAGATTGTGGTGAAAAATGGCCATAATACCTCATTTTGGTTTGATAATTGGCTTTCCCCTATCCCCTTTTGTGTGTGGAGTTTGCGGATCTCTTTGCAATTGCATGTAATAAAAACTACACAGTTAGTGAGATGTATGACATTGATGCTCCAAATTTCAAGTGGAAGTTTACATTTTCCAGATTGGTGGCTGGTAATGCGTTGGCTCAACAGTGTCGTATTTTTGATTTTTTGGACAAGGTGAATCTGATCAATGAAAAGGACGAATTTGTTTGGCTATTGGAGGGAGAGAAGAAGATTTTCAGTGTTCGTAGCATTTACAAGATGATTAACTTCGTTGGGATTAGGAGGTTGGGGTTTGAATATATGTGGCGCTTCAAAGTTCCTGATAAAGTGAAAATTCATATGTGGATTGTGATGCATGGAAGATTAAATACGGTTAGCAGGCTTAGACAAAGAGAAGCGAATGGAGTTGTAGGTTGTGTGTTTTGTGGATATGATGAGGAAGGCTACCGTCATCTTTTTTAGGAGTGCGACTTTGCGTTTTACGTCTGGACAAAGTGTTTAGTGTTTTTTTCCTGGATTTGCATTGGGGGGATTTCATCTTAGATCAATATAACTTTTGGCAACACATTTACCCCGCTTTAGATGATTCACATAGTAGATATCTCTTTGCTTTGCTAAACTTTGCATACATTTGGATTCTATGGCATGAACGTAATTGCAGGAAGTTTAAATGCAAGATGAAACCTCCAAACAGAATCATTTACTCCATCCTTGATTTTTTTTTTGACTGGGCAGGCATGGCAAGGAGGAGGCATGTTGAGAGAATTGCAGACAGGGTTCGTAAGCGGGTGAGACACATTACTGGACCTGATGCTTGAAGATGGAAGCTGCTGGCTTTAGTTTGATGTCATTTTGTATTATGTAGAATGTAATATGAAGTTTATGATCTTTTGTTTGCCAGGCTGTATATGTATTGATCACTGTTATGTTGCGATCGCCTGCTTTTTGGTTGTAAATATGCTGTAAATACACGAATGCTAGCTGCTTTATGGTTAATATATTAAGGCGTGAATCATGCTGATTCACTACCTTTTCCTTCAAAAAACTAAAATTATTTATTAAATTAAATCTTCACAAAATAAATTTGAAACATATCATTTTAAATAAATATGTGAGAAAACATGGTTGTTACAGATCTCTCCCTTAACAAAGTCATGCTATTGCAATTCTTAGAATGAAGATTATAAGCAACTCATACCTTGACTTTCTACGCATCAAACATTCAACATTCCTCTATGTGGCTTTATACACCACTCATTTTTATCGTGTGCGGAGAATTTTTCAATAAATTAGTTTTAACGACTTTTATCTTCCACATACAATATAATTTTATGAAGATTTTCTTACTTCCGAAATTTTAAGAAATTTTGGTAGAGTCACCATTGTACAAAGAGACTTTTTACGATTTTATAAACATAATATAAACCATATACATCGACCACATGGTCTGAAGCACAATATTTCTGTCCTTTCTATATTTTAATATAATAGGTGTACTTTTGAATTAAGCAAATTTGCTTATTGATAAGCGAGCAAATGCAAGCTATTGCCACCATTTGGTCCAAGGATGTTCACGTATCTACACTAATTCTCAAATTCAAACATTAGTTACATATGACTGAAAATAAAGCAAATGTGAATCCAATAATACAAATGATCAATATGGCATTTTGCTAAGTCAATCTCCGATAAGGTTTTAAGAGTTAAAATCATAAATTATATGAAAGCATCAAAAATAAAATTATTGCTTGATGTGTCAACTCTTTAAAGCATTTTTCAGATCATATAAATACTCATTACAACTCAGATATGGAGGAATTACCAATGATACTTTTTATATCAATATGCAAGGTAGCATTACATATCTTTTTAGCCTAACATGCAATAAAAAAATTCAAAGTAGTTAAAACAATAGTTGTTGCTTCAAGGTATAAGCTTTTCAAAATGTGAAAAACTAATGAAATTAGACAAAAGTTTAAAAGTTAGGATTAAATAAGTTCAGCACGGTTTAATGTGATCCCATTTTGAGGTAATGACACCCATTTATCTTTTTTCATGCTCAAATCACACCTATCGTCAGAATTTTGTATTGTGATTCAAATAAAAGTTGCTCTTAATACCTCTGCTTTCAAACAAATTTGAAATCGTTGAAAATGAATTGGTGGCATGTGACTTGTGGTTAAACATGCATTACTTTATCCTAGAAGAACTTTCCTATACAAATCCTGTCTACTAATGTAGAAGGAGAACAACAAATTTAAATTTTCTATTTTCTCAAATTTCAAGTGTTATAATAATTAAATTAAGCATGTTTGTCTTCCTTCATTTCATTCATAGAGTTCGTAATGGTTAGGAGTTTTGCAGTAAAAAATCTCGCTTCTAAACTAATTGAAAAAAAACAACTTCTTAGATTTATCATAAATCAAATGGTTAGTTGTCAATTAATTATCACTTCTACAAACACCAAACTTCAACTTCTAAGCATTTTAGGCTAACCAAAAAACTTTACTTACTATTAAATGAGCAAAAATTATTAACTATGTGAAATTTATTATTTCTTTATCCTAAATAATGTATATTTAACCAAATTTCAAATTCAAACAATTTGTAGATCATATTATATAAGTATAAACAATTGTACGAACCTTATCTTTGATATCCTCAAACTAATTATCCATTTATAGTAAGCTAAATATAATTGTTTTTTTTACAAACTAAAATTGTTAAACAACTTTAATACGATACTAATGTATTTTCCTAAACTATTTTTTATTTTCATTTTTATTTTATTTTCTTACAATATAAATATCTAACAAGTAGAGGCTGTAAAGCATGCATAGGTTGATTTTTATACATTAGTGTATATCATAGTAAAAAAAATTGAGCTCGTGGAAACATGGTAGCCATCTTGTCTAACTAAATCCAGCCTTCTTATGTTGGTATAGCATTTCTAAAAAATAGTGCTTTGAAGACATTTCAATCAATACAAATATTATTTATTGCTTCTTGTGAGATCCCTACATTACATGCGATGTAAAGCTTGTTGCATCTTTTTTTTTTACGCACTTACTTCTCCACTGTATTAGATGTAGAAATTGCATGACATTCCAGAATTTATAAATCATTTAAGAACATGAAATTGTACAAAATACATCATTATTGCATGCATTCATAACAACGCCTTTTAAATTTGCACATGTGTGAATTATACATATTTACCAGTGAACAACTAACGATTCTTGTTTAAGCACTTTCACATTCTAATATTCAATTTGCAGCATTAAACATAGAGAATGATCACCTTTCATTACGTTTTTTTCCATTTTTCCTAGGTTGTTGTGTTTTTTAGATCAAATGTAGTTTATTATAAACTTTCAAGTATTATTACTCAGTAATTTAATATTCCGTATATTATTTTAGTTCCATTGCTTTGGCATTTGTTATATTTACTTATTAATTACTATTATATGTTTTATACTTTTATACGGCAACAATTACAACAGTTACACTAAACGTTGCTTGCTGTTGAATCTAAGATGATGTTAGTCTGGAAGTTTGACGAACATGGTTTAGTGCAAGTTATATACATCAGTTTATCTTAATGGCGAATACTCCCATAACCAATGTGAAATACAAGGCCAAAGGTATTTACTACAATTATATCACACACTTCTATCCAAGTGTAAGCTTAGATATCTCAAATAATGAGATGCCAGATAACATTTGTCATTTGCCTTTATAAATAACTTTTCTACCATTTTGGGTAAAATGATACGATTATAGCTCTATACCCACATTAATTGAATAGGTATTATAATTATTATTTTAAAGGAATAAATACCTATTACGTAATGATTTTTTAGCAAAATACATTTATATATCTATACAAATACATACTCTATTTTTTTAAAACACAACAGTCTTTTTTCCAAAATGTAATGTGAAAAGTCTTGTCATGGCGTTTAGGAATCCTTATCGATAAAGTTGGCTAGATGAACAACCAAATTTATAGCACTCAACAAACATATTAACATCAAAATAAATCATAATATCTTCAACAATTATGTAAATTATTATTCATAATTTATTAATTTATATGTTCATTTGAGATAAAATATTAATTGATGATATCTCATTTTATACTCACAATTTGTCAACTATTAGCAAACGAAATCATTAAACATTATCCATATATAAAATCAAATAAGCACATTTCAATGACACTCAGTATTCAAATGAACAAATGCCTCCAGTGAAAAACTACTTGTCAACATCCGTTACGCACTATAATCCCTATTTGATCACATCGATTATATACAAAGCCACACAGATGTTTTATTCAACTTTACTTATGCCGACACTACTAACCGAGCTAATTACAACTTATTTTAGTTCCTCCTTCTCAGTCTCCACTCCATTCAAAAATAAACACATACAAAAATTGCGAAAAGATATATTTTTATATACACCATGTATATACTACATATACATTCATACATATATACATACATACATACATATATATATATATGTATATGTATATACGCACACACATATTCATATATACACATATATAAAGGGGAAAAATAACAAACATGTCCTTGGATGTTTACCCCAATAATCATTATATACTCTTAGTACAATTTTTTTAACCATACACCCACATGGGCAGGGACATTAAGTCTATTCTAAGCTCTAGACATGTCTCTCTTATATATAGTATGTTGATCTGAACCTGCTTTGACAGCAATTTGCAAGATCCTTCACGTATACTTATATTACCCAAGTGTAATATTAAGTAATATTATCAGCTAATACAGAGAATGAGGCTATATAGAGTACACACATGAATACTTTCTTAGACTAACATTAGAAAATATTAAAACATCAAATACATATGTCTCACTTACACATATTGGGTCCTAGTAGAAAGCAATAATTGTGTGTGCCTATAGGGCAAAATAATACATAATATATAGTAAACAACAGAGATCATAGAGGCAATCGTGACAATAATCCAAATAATACTGAATATACGAAATATATCGCATCCATTATGCATCAAATGAATATATTAACAAGTGTTAATGCAATATACCACACAACATAATAACAACTGAGACATACACACACTCTCTCTCACATATATGTACACACACACAATCACATATACAATGTAACACCCCACGTCCATTAATGTCACTCACAAAGGGAATGCATTAAGTTTCGTGGAGCATTATAAGTAACCAGAACAGAATATTACACAACAAATAAAGTAGTACTTGAAAAATTTATAACTTTATTGCAGCGGTAACAGAAATAAGTTTGGTTACATCTTCAAAACAACAAAACTAAGTACATAATATCAATCTTGTACAAAAGCCTTCAGAATACATAATTTTAAAGCCATAATCCCCAATAGAAAATGCCATAAATAAGCAGAATCAAAGCCAAGTAATACATCTTTCAACTTCAAGCTGGAAGAAAGAGATATCCGAACTAAGCTTGAGTATTTCTTCCCTGAGAACCTGGGGAGGGGGGAACGGAAGAAAAGAGGCGAAACAAACCAGGTCAGACATAAGTCTGGTGAGTCCAGTGACTTTCAGCATATAAACAGATAATAGTATCATGACAGGAAAATAAAACTGGATGAGAGATAACAGGAACAAGAATAACAGGTATAAATAGGGTAAACGGAATATAATAGAATAATCTAGACCAAGCTGTGCTTCTTACTTACTTTTCACTTCTCTGCACTAATAATAGTATAACAGAATTAGGTGTCGACCTAATGCCTAAACAGAAACAGAAATAGGACGTTCTCTTCTGAAACAGGATGCTAGTAGTGGGCCTTTACCACATTAACAGAGACAGATGGTACAGAAACAGAATGCTAGTATTAGGTGTACACTAGTGACGGGCCTTTACCACCCCAACAGACGGTACCACGCAGAAACAGACAGGTGTTACCACCCAACAGGAACAAACGGTACCACACAGAAACAGAGAGAACTAGTTGTACCTTAAATTCTACCCCAAGCGATCGGCTCCCTAATGCATAAATACCTTGTGTCGGCCCCACAGAAGGGTGTATCACTCCCTAAAGTGGCAACCTACATAAAGACACAGACCTATTTACAGATGTCACGGCGTCTTAACTTCCGTAGAGCAGACAGGATCCATGCACGCACATGACCCGGTTGGAATGCGCCATCAAGACCCCTCGCTATTATCAGAATGAACCTCTTATAATTAGTTCAGTAAGCGTGCCTTGACCCCTACCTAGTGTTGGGTCACCGTTTTGATACCAGAAAGGGTTACTGACTAATATGGGTCCCATACTACAGATGACACAAGTAAATACCCCTCCTAACCTTGTGTCCCCAGACTAACAGATTTCAGATGTACATATTTTAGATTAACTAGTTTACAAATCAGACATACAGATTAATAGGTTTACAGATTAACAAATCAGATTTATGGATAAACAGACTTTCAGATTAACAGATCAGATGTACGGATTAACAGACTTATAGATTAACATGTTTCACTTAACCTTGCATTAAGCCTACAGATTTACGAAATGGGTTTATCAGATTCATCCGCCTAGTTGATTTAACCCCATCCACTTATCAAATCAATATGTATTATTGGTTAAGCTTGCCTTAACCCTATCCACTTATTCATGTAATATTGGTTAAGTTGTCATCTTACTCAGGTTAGCTTAACCCCACCTAACATGTTTTAGGTATCATATTCATCTTTAATCAGCATTAATTAGTTGTTAATGCACATACCTCTCACATTAAGTCGATAGCTTGTGGCCGCTGGATATGCCGGGCGGTTCTGGGCAGACTTCTACCACAAGCCTGACTTAACCTCGTGTCTAAGCATCTTTTAGTTATGCCAACGACCTCTCGCATTAGTCTGACCGTTTGCGGTTGCTGGTTAGGCCGGTTGGTTCCGGGCAGGCTTCTACCGCAAATGGATTCTAACCTCGTGTCTAAGCATGCTTATCTTAGCCAATTTTATTCATTTACATCGTAGGCTTTCCAATTACAGTATTAAGTTTCAACAGATTAAACAGGCTTCACAGACACTTTACCGTTCCATTAACATATTTCGCTTAATCATAAATTAAGCCTACAAATTTACATACCCCAAATTATGGTCATAATTCTTAATGTAACTTTTGCCCCAAGTTTTAGTCAAATTACACAGTACGGCTATGCTCCAAAAACCCCAGTCATGATTTATAATACAAGTTAGGCCAAATTATCGGCTTTGATTACAGTGTATGCCAATTACCCAAAATCACAATTTAGGCATGTTCATATTTAACAGTTATCCCTATTTCAATATAGGTTTTCATGCCTAAGTCATATATCACTATACACAATAATCCCCTTCTTCCAAGCCATAAACCATCATATATAGTATGCCCCAAATTTAGGTCTTAAATTACTACATCCGTTATGCCCCCAAATCAATTACATGTTTACAATTCAGTTTTTGCCCCATTTGTATATCATTCAATATTTTCCCAAAATTTTCCCATGTCATTCGTATAATTCAACGTAAAATATAATTAGGCTCGAAGTTAGCCTAATCTCATAAAAAAAGGAAAAGAATAGAAGGGAAGAGAGTCATCAAAACTGGCATAAAATAGACATATGAAGTATGAGCGGGCATAGAACAATAAACTAGATCCAATGGGTATAGAAGGATATATCTAAACAGAAATAGGCATAATCTCAGATTCAGATTTATTGACAATGCCAGGACCACAATTAAATTTCATTTCTGAAAGTAACATGAACTCACCTCGGTTGGATCTAAATAGGTGTTGCAGTTGTAGATCTATTCTCTTATAATTCTAAGCTGACTTGAAGAAGAAGATGGACTTATTTTTAATTTAGATATGACCATCATGAGGACGCCATGGATTTGTGTAATGAGATTAGGGTTTAGTTCTAGGTATGATTATATAGGGGTATTAGATGAATAAAGGTCTTTAGATCTGACTAGGATTCATCTAAACCATTCAGATTAAAAAGACACATCACTCAGCCAACCAGAAGAGGCCACTTCAGCCCTAAAACTCAAAAATTGTCATTAACCAATAAAAATGCACCATGATGCGCAGCAGCAGGGGTGTTGACACCCACACATCATATATATATATGTATCATTATATATATATTTTTTCTTTTTAACCATCTTTTCAATTAATCCTCCAATTGGCCCTTTTCACACTAAATCGCTTTTTAATTGAACTGCGTTCACACTAGGCCACTTTTTAGCCATTCCCTTAAAACAAAAATATGGCACTAGTAGGGATTGAACTTAGAACCTCTTGTGTACAAGTCACATGTACTAACCAAATGAGCTACTAAATCTTTTGCTAATAAGACTTAAGACAATGCTACACATTATTCTCTCATTCCTCTTTTTCATATTTTGCTGCAATATTTAATTTAAAGATATCTTCTTTATTTTAAATCATTTTTCTACAAACTATAGGTCTAAATCGACTAGAAAATCGCCACGAATGCAATGACGCTAATTTCATGACCAAATTTTGGAGGCTCTTCAAATTCTCCTTTTTATTTCTTTTTTAAATGTTTGCACACATTTCTTCGCATTTCATGTATTGCATGTAATTTCTTTTTCATTTCACTGCATTAACTTATTACATGCTATTTTATTGTCATTATTTAATTTCTCTCTCAAATATATCTATGCATACAACATATATACATATTTCCACATTTTTAATTTCATTAAAAATGCGGGGTGTTACATTCTTCCCTCCTTAAAGGAGTTCGTCCCCGAAATCTTCAAGTTAAGAAGAATGTATCCTACCATCCATCATCCATCTACTCATCCATCATCCACATGCATCCATTGTCCTTAAAAGATTTCTAATGTTATATGAATGTATGCAAAGTGTGTGTATATGTCCCTTATCTAATGCAAAGATCAGGCGTTCTACTGATTTAGTTGACCTCCTCAATGCGAATTATGTTATGCCATGAATCCAACATGTATGCAATTATTCCTAATGCACTTTACAACTTCTAAATGAGTGCACAATCATTCATTAATTCATATGCAACTTCCATGTGATGAGCCAACCATTTTGCATCCATAAAAATTGAAAATGCACACACATCCATATGCAGTATGAGAGTGTTTTTGAGCCGATCTAGCGCCTAGTGTGTGTATATGCATCCACGAGCAACCACTAGCAGTCACTTGCATCCACTTGCAACCATCAAACATAACATGTCTCAAACACATGTTTACACCCATTAGTTTCTACCTAAAGGTCGAAGACTCGATCGATAGGATACAATCGAGTGATAGAAGCTAGTACAAATAAAAGAAAAACTTTGTTCCCATGAGGCAATGTTAAAATTGGAAATCTATCTTACGCCTCAAGGTAAGCCCCTAACCTTATCAAGAACGTCCGGACACTTACAGACTATGGATACAGATCACAGATTATCAAATGATTCTAGGAAACTTATCATGATAGACCCTTTTCGGGTTACAAGAAATCCCTTTCTAAAACCAAACCATATCCCACAAAACTCAGAACGTACACGTCACAGTCAACTTGACGCCTAACACAGATACCCTCAAACCCCAACCTATCACAAACAGATGAGCTGTAACCCTTATGGGGTTTGATACCATAACAGGATCAGAAACAAGACTAGTATTATGGTGTAGAGACTCAACTACATAATCAAAATGCTATAATCAAAAAGAGCTCTAACTCAATAATCAGACAAGGAAATTAAACCTTCTACAGAAATTTTCCTACTTCTATCCTGTCAACCAGCCATGAGAGCATTCACCTGCCCTCCAGAAGATCCTGCCCTTTTCCCTTATCCTCGTTTCTTCGGGCAGTCCCTAGTGAAGTGTCCCATTTCACCACAGTTGAAGCAAGCACCCTTCCTCTTTCTGCAATCCTTGTTCATTTGACTCAAGCTTCCACAAGTAAAGCACCTTTTCTCCCTCTTATTCTCAGGATTTTCACCCTCATTTTGTGTTTTCTTCTTGGGCCACACTTTCTTATTCTGTGGTTCTTCGAGCTTCTCCTCTTTCTTCTCTCCTTTGGCTTCCTCTTAACACGGCGTTTATTATTCTTTCCACCCTTATTAGGTTCTACTTTCTTATTTTGTGATTTTTCCACTTTCACCTCTTTCTTTTCACCTTACCTTCTTCGTGGATTAAAGCCATATCAACAAGTTTCTCATCCTTGGTTGTGCTCCTTAGCCTAAACTCCCTCATTCTCATTTTTTCCATCCTTGCGTAACATGTCAACAAGTCTCTCGAATGCTGCCTCCATTGCACGGAAAACCCTATGAAGCTTGAAAGAAGATTAGCCGCAGATGAAACTACCAAGGCTACAGATGGAGGTTGGGCAATTCTTTGCCCTCCGACATGTGCCATAGTTTTAACATGCCTACGGAACTATGGTGAAAAGAAAGGAAAAAGAGGTTTAAGTAGAGAATCGAAAGAAAGATATATGGCTTTTGGGGATCATGCTTTTCAAAATAAACTTTTCTTTCGAAAATACTTCCTTTTTAAAACCCTTTTTTTTAAAAATAGTTTTCAGAAACTTTTATCTAATCTGGTAACCTTCAGATCTAATACCACGTGTAACACCCCATGTCCGTTAATGTCACTCACAAAGGGAATGCATTAAGTTTCGTGGAGCATTATAAGTAACCAGAATAGAATATTACAAGGCAGATAAAGTAGTACTTGAAAAATTTATAACTTTATTGCAGCGGTAACAGAAATAAGTATGGTTACATCTTCAAAACAACAAAACCAAGTACATAATACTAGTCTTGTGCAAAAACCTTTAGAGTACATAATTTTAAAGCCCTAATCCTCAACAGATAATGCCATAAATAAACAGAATCAAAGCCAAGTAATACATCTTTCAACTTCAAGCTTGAAGAAAGAGATATCTGAACTAAGCTTGAGTATTTCCTCCCTGAGAACCTTAGGGGGGGGGGACGGAATAAAAGAGGCGAAACAAACTAGGTCAGACATAAGTCTGGTGAGTCCAGTGACTTTTAGCATATAAACAGATAATAGTATCATGATAGGAAAATAAAACTGTATGAGAGATAACAGGAACAAGAATAACATGTATAAACAGGGTAAACGGAACAAGCAGAATAATCTAGACCAAGCTATGCTTCTTACTTACTTTTCACTTCTCTGCATTAATACTAGTATAACAGAATTAGGTATTGTCCTAATGTCTAAACAGAAACAAAAACAGAATGATCTCTTCAGAAACAGGATGTTAGTAACAGGCCTTTACCACCCTAACAGAGACAGACGGTACAGAAACAGAATGCTAGTATTAGGTGTACACTAGTGACGGCCCTTTACCACCCCAACAGACGGTACCACACAGAAACAGACAGGTGTTACCACCCAACAGGAACAGACGGTACCCCATAGAAAAAGACAGAACTAGTTGTACCCTAAATTCTACCCCAAGCGATCGGCTCCCTAATGCATAAATACCTTGTGACGGCCCCACATAAGGTGTATCACTCCCTAAAGTGGCAGCCTATAGAAAGACACAAACCTATTTACAGATGTCACGGCGTCTTAACTTCCGTAGAGCAGATCAGATCCATGCACGCACATGACCCGATTGGAATGCGCCATCAACACCCCTCGCTATTATCAGAATGAACTTCTTATAATTAGTTCAGTAAGCGTGCCCTGACCAATACCTAGTGTTGGGTCACCGTTTTGATACCAAAAAGAGTTACTGACTAACATAGGTCCCACACAATATATGACACAAGTAAATACCCCTCCTAACCTTGTGTCCCCAGACTAACAGATTTCAGATGTACAGATTTCAGATTAATTAGTTTACAAATCAGACATACAGATTAATAGGTTTACAGATTAATAGATCAGATTAACGAATTAGCAGACTAACAGATTAACAGATTAGATGTACGAATTAACAGACTTACAGATTAACATGTTTCACTTAACCTTGCATTAAGCCTACAGATTTACGAAATGGGTTTATCAGATTCATCCGCCTAGTTGATTTAACCCCATCCACTTATTAAATCAATATGTATTATTGGTTAAGCTTGCCTTAACCCTATACACTTATTCATGTAATATTGGTTAAGTTATCATCTTACTCAGGCTAACTTAACCTACCCATCTAACATGTTTTAGGTATCATATTCATCTTCGATCAGCATTAATTAGTTATTAATGCATAGACCTCTCACATTAGGTCGATAGCTTGTGGCCGCTGGATGTGCCGGGCGGTTCCGAGCAGACTTCTGCCACAAGCCTGACTTAACCTCGTGTCTAAGCATCTTTTAGTAATGCCTACAACCCTTACATTAGTCTGACCGTTTGCAGTTGCTGGTTAGGCCGGTTGGTCCCGAGCAGGCTTCTACCGCAAATGGAGTCTAACCTCGTGTCTCAACATGCTTATCTTAGCCAATTTTATTCATTTACATCGTAGGC
The DNA here is from genome assembly GCA_030737875.1 of Allium sativum. NCBI lineage: Eukaryota > Viridiplantae > Streptophyta > Magnoliopsida > Asparagales > Amaryllidaceae > Allium > Allium sativum. The sequence goes on from CM060922.1 coordinate 377,835,682, forward strand.
TTTCCAATTACAGTATTAAGTTTCAACAGATTAAACAGGCTTCACAGACTCTTTACCGTTCCACTAACATATTTCGCTTAATCATAAATTAAGCCTACAAATTTACATACCCCAAATTATGGTTATAATTCTCAATATAACTTTTGCCCCAAATTATAGTCAAATTGCACAGTACGACTATGCTCCAAAAACCCCAGTCATGGTTCATAATACAAGTTATGCCAAAGTATCGGCTTTGGTTACAATGTATGCCAATTACCCAAGATCACAATTTAGGCGTGTTCATATTTAACAGTTATCCCTATTTCAATATAGGTTTTCATGCCTAAGTCATATATCACTATACACAATAATCCCCTTCTTCCAAGTCATAAACCATCATATATAGTATGCCCCAAATTTAGGTCTTAAATTATAACATCCGTTATGCCCCTAAATCAATTACATGCTTACAATTCAATTTATACCCCATTTGCATATCATTCAATATTTTCCCAAACTTTTCCCACGTCATTCATACGTATAATTAAACGTAAAATATAATTAGGATCGAAGTTAGCCTAATCTCATAAAAAAAAGGAAAAGAAGAGAAGGGAAGAGAGTAATCAAAACTGGCATAAAACAATAAACTAGATCTAATGGGTATAGAAAGACAGATCTAAACAGAAATAGGCATAATCTCAGATTCAGATTTATTAACAATGTCAGGATCATAATTAAATTTCATTTCTGAAAGTAACATGAACTCACCTCGGTTGGATCTAAATAGGTGTTGCAGTTGTAGATCTATTCTCTTTTAATTCTAAGCTGACTTGAAGAAGAAGGACTTATTTTTAATTTAGATATGAACAGCATGAGGGCGCCATGGATTTGTGTAATGAGATTAGGGTTTAGGTCTAGGTATGATTTTATAGGGGTATTAGATGAATAATGACCTTTAGATCTGACTAGGATTCATCTAAACCTTTTAGATTAAAAAGACACATCACTCAGCCAACCAGAAGAGGCCACGTCAGCCTTAAAACTCAAAAATGGTCATTAACCAATAAAAATGCGTCATGTGTGCAACATGATGCACAACAGCAAGGGTGTTGACACCCATATGTCATATATATATATATATATCATTTTTATATATATTTATTTATTTTTCTTTTTAACCATCTTTTCAATTACCCCCCCTAAATTGGCCCTTTTCACACTAAACCGCTTTTTAATTGAACTGCATTCACACTAGGCCACTTTTTAGCCATTCCCCTAAAACAAAAATATGATAGTGGCGGGGACTGAACTCAGAACCTCTTGCGTACAAGTCACATGTACAAACCAAATGAGCTACTAAGTCTTTTGCTAATAACACTTAGGACAATGCTATACATTATTCTCTCAGTCCTCTTTTTCATGTTTTGCTGCAATTTTTAATTTAAAGATATCTTCTTTATTTTAAATCAATTTTCTACAAACTATATGTCTAAATTGACTAGAAAATCGAAACGAACGCAATGGCGCTAATTTCATGACCAAATTCTGGAGGCTCTTCAAATTCTCCTTTTTATTTCTTTTTTAAATGTTTGCATGCATTTCTTCGCATTTCATATATTGCATGTAATTTTTTTATTTATCTTTTTCTTCATTTCACTGCATTAACTTATTACATGCAATTTTATTGTCATTATTTAATTTCTCTCTCAAATATATCTATGCATACAATATATATATACATATTTTCAAAATTTTAATTTCATTAAAATTGCGGGGTCTTACATACACTATTCTCTCCTAAGTCCAAAACACAAGATGATCGTATTGTTCCTATATCAAAAATGTCCGAGACTGGTTTTAGTACATAAATAATACCCGAGTTAGACTATACCTAAATCAGAGTCTAATAAACATATGGTACCCGATGATGACACTTCATACTAACTCAAATAACATATAACTGCAAACATCATAGGATCCAATATAAATATCATCACATGTGACACCCCACGCCCGTTAATGTCGCTCACTAAGGGAATGCATTAAGTTTCATGAAGCATTATAGGTAAATAAGAACATAATAACACAAGACAAACATGTAAAATAGCAGCGGAATTAATTTTTTTATTTAAATCAAAACATCATGGTCCCAAATACTGAGCTTACATCATAAGTAACTAATTACATTAATAATCTGTCTTGCCAAAATATCAGAGTACAAAAGCGTAAAACCATATTTCCCTTGCAAATCCATAAGAGAGTTGACAAGCAGTAAAAGTGATACATCTATATCCAAAATCCAAGCTAAGATGAAAGAATCCAAATCATCTCTAAGCACTTCCACCCTGAGAACCGGGGGGGGGGGGGGGGGAAGAGAGAGAAGAGGAAACAAAAAGGGTTAGACATAATATCTGGCGAGTCCAGTTACTTTTAAATATAAATAAATAAAAGTATCATGGAAGGTATATAAAACTGGAAGAACATGATAACAGTAACAAGTGTGAACTGAGCAAGATAAGATGAACGGGATATATATTGCGCTTCTAAAATACATTTCTCTGCACCGCGCATATATTAGTATATCAGAAACAGAATGATCCCTACTAATACTGTTCCATTACATTTTCTTGGTTATTAGGTTACTTGGGTTAATAGCACTCAAGACTTATACACGCATCGTACCTAGTTACTTTCCCATGGATTCACCTAATACAATATATGTAGCTATCTCTCAATATTGAGATACACCCCATGGTACCCCACTCGCACGTTCTCCACCGTAATGAACGCAGTCCCTCATCCTACGCCGGAGTGACGTACAGATCTCTATATAAAATGTTATGTTTTGCATATATCTATCATTACTATGCTACGTAAGCATATGGACTTCCACCATCGATCGAATCAGATTCCTTATCGGAATAATGTCCTCTAGTCTACGATACACCACCCAAAGCAGATATGCATGTATCTAGACTGTCCCACGTATGTATTGTAATTGTAGCTCGATTCCTCAATCGCACGTCCTCTAATGTGTACCAAGTTCCGCGGCACGGTGATACAAGAACACGGAACTCGGTCGGGAGATTTTCCATATCTGTACAGGCCACCTTTGAGTGCCTTCAAATACAGATATTCCTCGGGTTTGTTTTTCATGGTGGCTATGGCCCCACCGCGACCCCTCCCTCAACTAGTAAAGACTACAGAGCCAAGCGACCGCCCCAAATAACGACCAATCTAAACGTCCATGTGGCGTCTACCCTCAACCACGGAACCTTGATAGTGAAAGGTGAAATGATATCTTGGGTTTAGCTCCAGTCTTAATGCATCCCGTTGGTTGTCGATGACGAATATCCGATTGTCTACTATCCTTGTTGGTCGTGATCCTCTCTACCTCCTCGTGAGGCAACCGTCGAAACACCCTGGTGTCACCTCGTCACAGCATTCTGACTGCATAGCTACATCTACAGTCAAGGCCTACCCACCTAGTGGTTACGCGCAGACCCAACCTCTGCGAGTACAACCTAAGACATATGTCACCGCACAGAGGACTACTAGGAGCACCTTACGTACTTTAGGAAGCCGCATGCTTCCCCTTCCCATTCCTTTGGAGCCGTCATAACAATCAGATGAATGTGCGCTCCCCTCGTGTCATGTAACACCTCGATGTTCTACCCCGTTGGGTTATTCATCCTAAACGTACGGACTGGTCCAAGCGCCTTTCTTTAATATGTTGCTAGACCCTATGTCTAAACATTCTTTTACGCGCTTGCCTTACCTCACCGGGTTTCCATTTAACTTGATTATTCCCATTCATATTGAATTCTTATTCAAATTACCAAGTTTCTCTTGCTTATTAATTTTAGTCATATAATCCGTTTAAGTTTATTAATAAGCCCACAACATGTTATTTTCTAGATTGTGGCCCAAGGTCTGTAATCCACAATCTATTTTATATTCTTTCTTGGTTACATCATTACATTAACATGTTCTCCTTAATACGTTGTTAAGTATATCTCAATTCACATGTTTCCTAATTAACATGTCGCTTACCATTTATGATTAAATATAACTTATTTATTTTATAAATTTTCCTCATTCTTTCTCATTTAATCATAAATTCAATTTACACCGTTACTACAACTTATCGTTGTTTACTTAGCAGATTATTATGCATATCTAATTCTATCATTTCTACAAGTTATGCTTACCCTTCAAGGTGTCTTTCAATTACATAACTTTATTATATTTTCCAACAGTTATGTATACCTCTAGGTGTCCTTAATTACATAACCTTATGGGGTTAAGTTCATGGGCCTACATATAAATATTACTTACCCCCTCTATTTTACTTAACCCACCCACTACCCATCCAATTTTACCTAATCCTAACTTAAGTTCATAATCATACAATCCTTATGGATTAAATTAGGTTAAGTAGTCCAATTCATTACCATGTCCAATTATGGTTATAATGGGCTAGGCCTACAACGTGTGGATGCTGGATATGCCGGTTGGGTCCGGGCCGTCTTATTCCACAGTTGGGTCTAACCTCGTGTCTTAGCCCGATTCATATTTGCACACTTAGACCTCTCACATTAGGTTCAACATTAGTGGTTGCTGGATATGCCGGTCGGGTCTGGGCAGACTTTCACCACTAATGCAACCTAACCTCGTGTCATAAGTGCAATTACAATTTCTAATTGTAATTATTAAACATACCATTTTTGTCCAAATCTACCCATGTCATTATAGTTGGTTATTTCTCTTTTCCCCCATATTTAATTATATGCCCAATTCACTATTCAAATCATAGACTTTTACACCCCTTTCCAATTAACCTTTTAATTATGAACCATATGCTTCTTTTCCTGAGTTATAAGTAAAGGCATATACATATATATTATGCACAAGCCCAAATCTACATATTTTCCAATTTATGTCCCTAGTCCATATTCACCCATTTCAATACCCAAATCCATATTCGCATATTTTCCAATGTATGCCTAAAATTCATATTCATATACGTCCCAATTTATGTCCTAAATCAGTATTTAGACATGTCCCATTTTATACCTAATTCCATATTTACGTTTATTCCAACGCATGCCTAAATTCATATTATCCAACAAGACATATGCCCCCAAACCCATATTAGTATATTTCCAAATTGATGCCCAAATTTAGATCCATATTTTCCAATAACAATTATGCCCCAAATTATGTCTTTCCCCATCGTTCCCAATTTCGCATGTTCGCATTTTTTAGCGTTAGGCTTAGGCTCGAAGGTAGCCTGGCTATATAAAAATAAAAATGGAAAAAGAGAGAGAGAGAAGAGAATCAAGAATAAGAATAATAACGAATCAATAATAAAGTGATAGAAATATCATAAACTGAATAGACATATTATGACAAGATTTAACATGGTGGCGATATGAACATATAAAAGCAGATCTGATAATTATGTCATAATAGAACTGATTAGGCACTGATTCAAGTTCCAGTTTTTTTTGTATACATATCAAGATTACTATCTAAATATTCAGATCTAAAAATAACATAAACTCACAGCGAATAAATTACATAGATCTGATAATTATGACAAGATTTAACATGGTGGCGATATGAACATATAAAAGCAGATCTGATAATTATGTCATAATAGAACATGTTGAATAAGTTGTTGTAGCCATCGCTGAATTTGTTGTAGTAATCTTCGAATATGTATAACATTCTTTGAATAGATTTAGAAGAAGAAAGGCCATTTTAATTTTCATCGCAGCAGAGCTTCGCCGTCAGTATTTAGATAAATAAAACCTAGGCATAGGGTCCTTTATATAGCCTAGGGTTCATGAATCTAGCTCCAAAATCATCCAGGTTCATAAAAAAGTTTCCAGAGCCATGGGTAGGTCGACCCCTAGGTCGACCCCCTTCATGGTTGTCGACCCCTAGGTCGACCCCGGGGTCGATTCCCATGAGCCTGAGCCGACCCCTAGGTCGACCTAGCAGGGTCTCAAGTCGACTTCAAAATGTCGGCCCTTCCTCGATTTACGCGCCGAATTTCTGGTTTTGCTGATTTTTGAATTTTTTTTGAATTTTATATGTGTATATATTTTTCCTATGTGCATAAAAACTTCAAACCTTAATAACTTCTTCATACGGTGTCTGATTTACGCAAACCAAATATGGGACCAGAATTTCGAGACGGACGCAATAACGTAGTCCGTTTTACTTAATTCTGACTATTTAATTAAGTTTTCCTTAAATTAATTGTTAACAGTGTATTTCACACTAATTATTCTTTAATTCATCATCTTTAGCATCGTTAAAATTTCGGGGTGTTACATCACCCATATAAAAAATTCAATAGAAATCAAGAGTACCATATTTAATGGGTGAATCATCCATTCAATCAAATATTACCAATCAATATGAAATATCAAGTAAATCGAGCTAGCATACAACTATGCTCTAAAATAGTATAATACACATTTTCGTGTCAGTCATAATAAAAGTAATAAAATCAATATTTATCAAATATGATGAATATAACCAGGACTGACTATAATATAATCACATAGTCTCTAGAATAGTCAACTCATTATAAGATAGAGACATATATGCCAATCCACTAACATATGGATATAACTGAATCAGATGGGGAACTGATAGCTCACAACTTGCTATAGGAATCCAGGGTCTACTAACACACAATCATTTAGCCACATCTGCTCCTACATACTTCAGTTACATAAATGGACATCATGTCTCTTACCCCTCGCATGTCATAAACATGATGTGGGATTATATTCTACATTACTCACGACCCTACACTGGCCTCTATAGTAATAGACTGTTAGTCTAGGTAGCACAAGGGGGTAAATGGGTATTCACACACAGTGTTAGCACACAATTGTGTAAGAAAAATTGTCATAAATCTAGGGTGTGACCGCACGATCATTTGGTGGTGCGGATTCTAGCCATCTGGTTCACTTCCAAAACAAAAGGAAAGCTAGATAACGTCAATAACACATAGTAATCATAACCTATATAACATGCACACCACATAGCATAAACACCAAATGTATCAATGTCTGCTATCACGTAAACCATCCCATGGCTAAAATATATTATAACCATATCCTCATTTGAGTGATATTTACTAGCAAGGAATAATCAAACAATAATGTAACAACTTCCATTACCATTTCATATTATTCGAATAATTATTCAATATTCATAAATAGCAATTGGTCCATACTAGATATAATAACAAGTCCACTGGATAATTGTAAAAATATCACCGAAAGTCTCATACCAGATGGTATCGTTCAATCACTTATTCAGGTTTCTTGTCATGTAGAAGAAAATACAGTACAACCATATCAAGGATGTCATCACCATGTTATCTTATATCATCAATCTAGTCAACATCTACGTTATATCATTCATAATATAACGTCATTATAAGAAATGAGGAATCATAAAATATAAAAATTGTATATAAAATTCCAATTTGATTTGGAAATGAAATAATAATGGAATCAAATATAATATTTTTCAAACAATCCAATCAAAATTTCAATTATATAAATACAAAACTTCCTATATTAATTCGTAGCGATAACATTTCTTGTTAAACCACAATATAAAATATCAAAGTGTTAGTCAGATAAATATTTCTTATTACTAGCAATCATAGAAACTCCTTAAATGACTATTTAAAGCAAACCATAAGTTGTTTTTACATGTAAATGATATAAATAATTCTTCAATAACTATTATATTTCGTACTAAAAAAAGAAACTTAGTATTAATACGTAAAGTTGCAGTGACACCCATAAAACAAAATATAAAGAGAATAATGAGGATTAAAAATAAAAGACGAGGGAAATGTGTAAATAGTATCATACATATAAATTATAGTGATTTAACAATGAAGCCCTACATTCGCCCTTCGGAGAATTTTGCTAATTTTCACTTGATTTTACAGGTATAAGATTTCAGATCGATGAAGATCCGGACTAATATAAGCTCTCGAGCAATTCTCAAGATCAATGTTTCAGATCTTGAAAATATCGTCCTAGATCTCGTCCAAGATCTCATTTTGGGCTCCTCTCGAAATGAAACAACAAATCCCATTGTAAATCTCTTTTTGAATATATCGTTAAGATATTGCCATATCGAAAGATATATCGATCGAGACAAGATATTGGAATATCGTCAGAGATCTTCGTTTTTCTGATTAAAATTTAAATTTATGCCTGAACTAGAACAATAATTAAAAAAATCAAATCTAGACATGATAATATCCTGCTATTTAATATTTTACATGTTAAATGACTATATCGTATGTTCATTATATGTTTTACAATGCTTAAGATTTTCATACTCGTCTTTTTTACGTACGTGTTACCTATGTAATTATGTATTTTATGTTCTAATTATGGTGAATTTTTAATGTTTTGGACCTTTTTTATATTTATATCCAATAATAATTCATGCTCATGGACCATATATTGTAAGCAATAATCTATTTGCATTGTGTTATATTTCTATGTTAAGCATAGTACGATTTAGAGTATGAATGAACTTATATAAATTAAGAATAATGAAGTGATTTTGCAGTTCAAGTTTGAGTTACTATGTTTATAACAACATTCATAAAAATAACTTTATAAGAATATCAATTTTAACATATCATGTGAGATTGTATCGATATGAACTTCAAGACCCGAGATAAACCCCCGAGTTAGACTCATCTCATCCAAGATCTCCCCCGATACGAGATTAAGTCTCTAAAATACCTGAGACGAAACATGATCAATATCCAAGATTAAAACCTTGCTCAAGATTATAAAAAAGATCCTTATTACAGCCTAGACACCCTATATATATAAGCATAAAAGGACTTGGAATTGTGGAAGGCAAAGTGAAGAATGTGGAAGGAGTAGAGAACGTGGGTATCCTATGTTCAGGTGGCGTATGCGTATCGACCAGGGGGTTGGATCCAGATAGGTGCCGATCTAGATTTGGGTGTCGATCTTGATCTGAAGTACACTTTGCCTTTGGTTGTGTCTCTTCTTCAATTTGAAGTTAGAAGTTTTCAGAGTTGTTGCTTTCGCATGTTGTTCCAAATAAGATTACCTAGCTTCTTACTAGGTTGATTGGGACCTTAGAGCTTCTATACTTAAGTTTTGAGGATTCCATCTCGTAATTCACTCAAATCCGCTGGATCATCACCTTTATTGTGGATGAGCTTTGAATTTAGGCCATCATATTATCATTCCTGAAGTTCAACCAGCGACTATTAGGCTAGTCATAAGATGAGTGGTCTGAAATAGCCGGGTCAAAAGGCTATGTAACATTCTACCCCTTAAAGTATATCTTGTGTAAACATGGTGTGTTTTGAATTTGAGTCGACTTCCCTAACTTGAAAAGATGTTATTCTATCTCCAAACCAAGTGGAGTCCTCTCGGGATTGTTCCATGTTGTCCGGGATCATTGCGACTCTTGGTTAGATCTTCCGTTTATATAAGCTTTTAAATAGACTTCATTGGTCTTTTGTTCTGACTCAGTTCCATCGATCCAATGTCAAATCAATAACCTTTGACAATACTCATCAAGTCTCTCTCCGGGGTCCTCAAGCAAGTCACTTCACTTTTGAGAAATTTATTGTGAGTCATGCACATGCTTTTGGATTATGTATACATATGGGTTCTCAATTTTGAAGTGGTTCAAGGTATTATCAAGTCTCGATCATATAAAAGTAGTCATAATCATGCACATAATTGAGCACAATTGAAAATACAGGGAAATTTTTTGTGGAACTCTATATCAGTATTTTTTGGGATCAGAATGACCACACTAACCTGGATTCTACTTGTTTTGTGGGAATATTAGGGGTCGTTTTGGCCTACTTTCTTTTTATACAACTCCCATATCTTCTCTTCTCCAACTTTACCTATTATTTTGCATCCTTTTAGTCTGCCCTTACTTTGTATTTTAAGCCAAACCCGACTTTCATGCATCATCAACACACATCCATTCTCTTATGTTTCCACCATCATTATACCCCTTTTATATACTCTCATATTCATTATCTCCCTTTTAAGTCTTCTACTCCATTTAAGGACCAGGTTTTAGGTGCCTTTTTTTTGCTTCTCTCACCTCCGATTTTGTAAAACATAAAATTAATCTGAGGGATTTGATGAGAATCATTAAAGGTTTAGCAATGGGAACAAGAATATTTTTTAAGGGAAAGCGGTGAGCAGATTTAGAGTGAGGAGGTCATGAAGAAAACGGTTGGTAAGGAGAATGAGGTTATTATTGGTGGTTTGAGCTCGATGGCGCGTTGAAGAAGGAAGACGAGGATGTGACTTGGACGGATAAAAGAAGAGGAGATGGATTAGGAAAGATGATGTCTTTCAAACTAGTTCAGTTTGACTACTTTCGTGTGGGGATCAGCCTAAATCATAACCGATCCTAGTCGGTATGCGTACACTGATCCGATCAATGTAACGATTTCTAATCTTTTGGGTTCATTCGTTAATTAAATCAAGTTTTAACATCCAAGTTGATTTTGACTATCAAACATTGCCTTTGACATGCCTTCGATTCGAATATATATCAGACTTGGACAAAGGACTTTGGATATAGAGCATATCTACAATCCTAACATCCAAACTTAACTGCACATGCCTGAAAATATAAAATTTTATGAGCTCGAAATTGGTATGAAGTCATCAACTATCGAAAATCGATCCTAATGCCTGGTTAGAGTTCATATCCATCGATTTGATGGCTGGTGAAACAATCAGTGATGGCACCTTTCTATCTAACTACCGAATTATTTCTTTGATGACACTTTAATTCTAAAACTGCATATTTTCTCTACTACACTACATACGTTGGACTAAACTTCACACACTGCGCAGTATAGGCTTATTGATCTAACTGAAGGCGCTTATTTACTTTCATTTTCAATAAATGTACGATGATCTAGTCGTATCGTCGAGCTGTCCACTAAACGAGGAATGGAACATGATATTTCTAGCAGTTCTTCCACTCATTCTGAAGAACCAACATCTGAATATGAAGTTGAATAGCACGTGTTTGAACAAGTGGTCAAAAAAGAGATTGTTGCTTAGGCCATCCGATCTCCTGAAACTCTGGAGGAAGTTGTGCTTTTAGAGAATTTACCCGAATCCTTACCTTTGACCATGGACAAATTCAAGTTAAGAAGACTCTTCTCCGATCAAAACATCCAGTCCGAGGACGTCTTGGTTCTTTCTCTAGGTGATAGGGAATATCTTTCCCCAAAAGGTTATATAGCTTGCAACTGATATATGTGCACGGTTGGATGCATCCCACCAGTTAACTCATACATATGTGAAATCTTGCATCACATGAGGTTTGCCCCAGTAGCTTCATCCAAATGCTCATGCATATCTGCCTTGCACTTATATTTTATATTTAGAGTATATCCATTGTGTCCCACTATCGACGATATACACATTCTTTTCAACTTCAACTGGAGAAGTGGTGCACCATTCTTCATTAGATTTAAAACTATTTCAAAAGTACGATACTAGTTGGAAGCTAAAACAAGCTTAGAGTCTTCAAATCAAACTAGTTTTATGTTAGATGCCTAAAAGGCTTTGCTCGATGATGGGTGAAAGGAAGTAAGTGTAACTTCTCTGCATCCGCTATAGAATTATAATGATTATAGTATAGAATCTCTATTGTAGCTGAAAAAGCTCCTATTTTTAACTCAGGAAATCTGGCGAGGACCATCTTAAAGGAAATTTGAGCCAGCTCTTGTTAAACTATGTCATGTTCCTGTAAATCACTGCAATACTTAGAGCTTCATTAATGATGAACTCCTTTCTGACTTTGTCTTACTTAAAAATGGATGGAGTTCAGGTTTGATGGAGTTAGAGGGTAAGGGGATGCTCTGTTGAAGAAAAAACCATCAATGGTGGAGGTGTCGGTCCTGTTGTGCCCCTATCTCCCGAGCAGGATGTGGAAGGGGGTCAGGGCCAAGACGAAGGTGGAAATTTGGCACCAGATCAAGGGACGAGCGTAGGAGATAAGGAAGATGTTTGACTGTCTTCACCTATAATTCATTCACCACTAAAGCATGATATGGGATGATCATTGCAACCCCAATCTTCTCCGACTAGGTCAGACGGGAAGTTTATATGGACTCAAAGGATGAAAAAGGCATAGCTGACGTTTTGCTTTTAACTGCATTGTTCGACTTTGGAGATGTTGACCTCGACACCTTTTTTATGAGTTCGGAAAGAACCAATACTTACGTCGAAGTCCACTCCATCAAGTAGAATTTCAGAAAACTGGTCTATTAGGGGCACTAGGACATGTATGACACAAGCACTGCACTTTGTCACGCTTGTTCGTGCTTTCTTTGGTCGAATTTAATCCATATTTGGCTTTGTTTATAAGTGAAATGACCAGCAAACGTCGTTATTGTTAAGGATGAGAATCATGGATCTTAATGCAAAACTAACATAAGTGGGGGGGGGGGGGGGGGTGAATAGTGTTTTGAAGAGATTATTGAAAACTTAAATAATTAACGATTACTTAAACAACTATATGAATCATATAATGAGTATCACAATAGAAACAATCACAAATGCAGATATAAACAGAAATAAAATGCAGAAAAGGAAAGAACACACAAAATTTTATACTGATTTGAATTACTCCTACGTCCAGTCCCCCACAACGATGGACTGCGCAGAGTTTTATTAATACTAGTATCAATCTTACAATACCCTTGATTTCACGGCTACAAGGTTAACATCGATTCGACACCCTTAATTTCACGGCTACAAGGTTCACACTGATTCACTACCCTTGATTTCACGGCTACAAGGTTAACACCGCTCATTTTCCTTGATTTACAGGGTACAATGAACACACCTTTTCCTTAACAATTATAAACATCCCTAGAACCCTTGAATAACACTTCCAAATGGAGAGTAGTTGGTAAGAATAAGGATGAAGAAGGAGAAGATAAGTTAGTTAAAAATTCGAAAAATTAAAGGTTGCATAGTTCTGAAACATTTCAATTAATGAAAAGACACTTCTTTTGAAAATTAAAAGTGTAACAGTTATATGTCGACATGTACATTATGGTATGTCGATATATGTAGGATTTTTGAATTTTAAAACATTTTTTAAAGTGTTTAAATCAATATATATATTCTGAAAATTCTTGAATCAAAACTAATGTTTCAAATAAATCATGTAAAGTGTAAAATCATAAAAAAACATAGCAATATATAATATAAATATATTTATAAAATTACATAATATGAAGGTATAAAACTATATGTTATAAACATACATATGTCATAAAATTTTATGAACTATAAACTATATAATAGACATATATATCTATATATATGTATTTGAAATCATAAGTAAGAATCTTATTAATTTGAAATCAATTAGAAAAGAAATTTGAAAATAGAATCTGAAAGGGCTAACCGGAGTTTTACATATTAACTAGACTCTATTACTTGATATTGTTGAACTCTTGAAATCTTGATTCTCACGAGTCTTGAAATCTTGTATCTTTTAAACTATACAGTCTTCAGTATCACCTGTATATATAATTCCTGTATATATATATATTCTAGATAAAAGATGTTAATGTATATTTTATACTCAATAACGTTAATAATTGAAATAAGGTTGTTGTCATCAAAATTCTATTCTCCAACAATCTCCCCATTTTTGATGATGACAACCTTGGTTTATAAAATATTCATACCTGTTATGCTTGATGATCTGATTCCTTGATTACTCCCCCTTTCACCATGCATTCCCTCTAACTCCCTCTTAAATTATGCTTATCTTAACTATATCCTATTTTATAGTTTCTCCCCCTTTGTCATCAACAAAAATCTATACTAAACTATACTCCTCCTAAATCTATGCTATAAATGGTTCTAATTACTTATTCTAGATGTAAAAACTATCCTAGGACGACAGTACAATAATTAATCAACAGTATAACAAGTAAATCAATATTTTCAGAGAGTTTAACCATTATACAAGCAATCATTGTTTCAGTCAAATTAAATCAAAACAAATCAAACAATATTTACAAATTTTCAAAACAAAGCATACCAAATCAACTAAATTCATACATCCCTTGGAACTTCCACCCATCCATAGCCACCGAAGATTGTATCCTTTTTTATGACTTCCCAGTCTTTTTTGTCTTTGGTGAGAGGTGGTCCAGTGATGTTGTTGTCTTCATATCTGGAAAGAGAAGCAATCAACCAACAAATGGCATCAAGGTGTTTCTCTTGATGTTCAACCATTTTTATTTGACTTAACTCTAGATGTCGCTAATTTCGAAGAATTATAGAAAGAAAATTTTTGAACGAATTGAGGGTTTCTTCAAGATTCTCACTTTGATTGTGAATAGGACTAGCCATTATTTGATTATTTAGAGAATGAGAGTTTAGAGAAGAAATAGAAAATTAAAAATGGAGTTTTATGGAAGAAAGAGGTATTTAATTTATAGGGTCTGGAATTCGTCTGAAATTAAGAGACATAAGGTAGTTGCTTAAAAGTTTAAATTTGAAACAATTTAAATTTCTTGGCAGTTATATGTCGACATGTTAATTTATACATGTCGACAAACCCATGTTCTATTTTGGGTAATTTTTGATTTCCACACATTTTTGAGTTATTTCTTATTATATTATATTATTTTACTTAATTTTAATGTTTTTAAAGATTGTTTTGATAGGGAACAACATCATTCATTAGTACTAACTGATTACAAGCAAACGATACATGAAATTTAAATCTAGAAGTAAGAAATATGAAAATACGAAAGGAAATACAAACTACTACAGAAAGATAACACAAAATAATAAGCTTAGATTTCAGCGGATGAGGAGGTGGAAGATGATATTCCAATTTTTCTTCCTATTTTTCTAAAGAACTTGTTCATTTTAGAAGACATCTTATTAAGTGTCTTCTTGATCTTCTTTTGATTCTCAGCTAACTTGACTTGGTTTTGGACAAGAAATTCTTTACATATGGTTCTACTATTTGTTGGACAATCTACACTTTCCAAAGAGGAATTTTCTTCTTTGTCGATTTCCATTGTATTTTCCTCTTGTTCCACTCGTGCTTATTTATCGGCAAATGTTTCATAAGGCTTAAAAGAGAGTAGAATTTGCATAAGGGATATATTTTCCGAGTTAAAAACCTTTCTTGACACAAATTCCTCTCCTTTAAGATCCACTACAAAATATTTAAAGATGCGGGTAAGATAAATTCCATGATAGAGAGTATTTTCTTTATTGGACATTTCTTTGGCTTGAACTCTTTTAAAATCACATTGGCCCAATTAATATCATAATTGCCAAAGATGGCAAAAAAAGCTTTTTGGACCTTCAAGGTAGGGTCATTGAAATTTTCGGAACGGGGAGTGAGAGTATGTTGAAGTAGGAGGTTGAAAATTCTTGCTTTTGGCGGAAAAGATGATTTTTAAAATCCATGTGTTCATCGCTTTCAAAGATGTGATGAAACATTTCCAAATTTTGTTCATCAATTTCAAAATTCGAAAAATCCGAGCCTGTACTCTTAAAATTTAAAATGGTTTCCAAAATATCACAATCCAAAATAATTTGAGTGCCTTGTACTTTAGTTCAAACTTGATTTTCATTTCCTTCATAAAAGCCTTGATTCAAATTCACATAAAACATTTTGAATAGATTCAGGTAACATACTTCATCATTTTCCCAAGAATCTATCAAGCTTAAAACTTCATTTTGTTCAAAAAGAGAGCGAAGGTCATAACAAGGAAATTCTTCAAAGATAGCGAAAATTCTCGTACTGACTTTTCCGTTTGTAACGTAGTCAATATAGGCTTGGATGGCTTCCGGATCATTGTAGAGATGGCCTTTGAGAGTTTTGGTTAGTCTCATGGTTTTTGGGTTACTTGAGGAAGCCATTAAAATGTAGATATGAAGAGAATAAATGAAGAAAGTTGTTTTGAATGAAAGGTAGAGAGAATAGAATTGAATAGATAAATAAATATAGAGTAAATGGACCCAACTTGTAACAACCTGGAAATGCAAGGCAGTTTAAATTTTTTATTTTGGCGAATTCAGCGAAGTTTGAACATTTAAAATGAATTATTTTAAATGATAGTGACGAGAAATTTATTTTGAATAGAATTCGAATGTATATTTATTCACATCGTCATTAGAATATAAATAATTATATATATAATTATAAAAGGAATTGAAAATGGCGCGGTAGTTCGATAATTCGATTTCAAACTTCAATTGAACATACCGGGTGCAAAATAAACCGGATTTTAGCGAAACCAAAAATATTTGAATCTAATTGAGAATATCTTTCCAACGAATCCAAAAAATCAAAATTTCATAGCGGGAATCAAAAGATATGTCCAGTTGAAAATCCTGAATAGTCGCTATGGAATTCATGCCCTTAAAAATGGGAATTTTGCAAACGACCTCGGATTTCGACGAAACCACTTTTGTTGGATCCGTGATGTTAAGTTATTGCTAGATTCCAAATTTCATAATTTTTTGATTCAATATGTGAGTGTGGCAAAGGAAAACACATTTGACCAGTTTCAGTTGATTTTAATCGACTGGAAAATTGCCATTTTTTCAACGGTCTCAGAATTCGACGAAACTAGTTTTGTTAGGACCGTATGGTCAATACGAAGCTAGAAAATATTTTTATGGAATTTTTCTAGTTAGTATGTGACCCCAGTAAATTGAAATGTGCGTTCAAATTCAATATATAAAGTTATATTTTGATTTTGACGAAAACTGATCGAAATGGTCAAATCAGCCTACGGTACATATCCCATTGTGTTCAGAATGGGGGTAATTAGCTATGGACGACAGTCGGTGGGTTCGATTTCAAGTCCGAAATTTTAAGATGCATTTAGAGATAAAATTAAATATATATAAATTATTATATAAACTTCCTTTTACCCCCTCTCCTCTTCCCCCTTTAGTCAACCAACAGAAGTAAAAAAAAGGAGCTCGACGACGACCGGAGCCGCCACCAGAGGGCCGACGCCCCCTTGCTCCACCACCTGCGCGAGCCGCCTCGCCACTCCTCCTCTGGTCCCCGAATCCGTGACGCGACCCCCCCTTTCCTCCTTCCCCGACGCAGCCCCTATGGCCCACCGATGGCCAGCGCCACCACGAACCCGCGCCCCCCCTCTTCTTCTCCTCCTTCTTCGTTTGACCTCCACGTAGCCTCCCTCTTCCACCACGAGACCCCAATCCGCCCAGCCCTAGCGCCCCTTCCCTTCGCCTACACCGATCCGCGAGCCACCCCCTCCCTGAGCGCACCACCGCGAGCTAGAGCACCCCGGCGCAGTGAAACCCCCTCCCCACTTAACCACCTGAAAGTTTTATTTATTTTCTCCTTATTAATTTAATGTTTTAGTATATGACGACGATGATTTTCAGTTTTGATTATAGTAAAAGTTTAGATTTTTAGATGAACAAAATTAGATTTTTATAAAAGTGAAAACGAGATTTTTATATAGAGAAAGGAGAGACTATCTATATAGATAAAAATACGATTTTTAATATGAAGTAGAAGTTATAAAAATAAGATTTTTATCATTAGAAAGGTTAAGGAAAAATACGTTTTTTTATTGAAAGTGAACAAATAAAGATGTAATTTTTATATAACGTAGAAGTTAAAAATATAGTTTTTATATGATGTAGAGTATAAAAATATAATCTTTATAGATATAGCGAAATAAAAATCTGATTTTTATTATATATATGTTGAAATAAAAAGGTGATTTTTATAGTGATGAAATAAAAATTAAATCTTTATATTTGAAAAGGCGGAATCTTTACATTTGAAAAGGCGGAATCTTTATATTTGAAAAGGCGAAATCTTTATATTTGAAAAGGTGAAATCTTTATATAGAGAATAGCGTGATAAAAATATAATCGTTATTATATGAACATCGATGTCAAAATAGAATTTTTATCTATATAGTAGCGATGTAAAAATAGAATTTTTATCTATATAGCATCGATGTAAAAATAGATTTTTTATCTATATAGTAGCGATGTAAAAATAGAATTTTTATCCATATGGAGTGATTATAAAAATATGATTTTTTATATACATAGCAACAATATAAAAATGTGATTTTTATATATGTAGTGGCTACGGGCAGCGAAAGTGACAGAAGGCGAGCACGACGAAGATTTCCTCAATATAAAGAGTCATGGCGTTTGGTTTAGCTTTCAGTGAGAACTTCTCACTTTAAATTCCTTTTTCTAGTTATAAATATATATACTAGGATGCAGACGGTGCTTAGCAGCACCCGACACCCGTCGTCCACAGACCATGGACGGCTTGTATGCTTGTTTGATGTGTTGTGAAATTTGTTTGTGATGTTGATGTGAAATCGATAATATAGATTAATGTGTTGAAATAAATTAATTATCGTTGAAAATATAATTTTTAACGTGAATGTGAATAAATGAATATTTATAAACAAATCGGCCGATTTGTTTATATACACTGATTTGACTGATATTGATTGGGATGATAAATTTTACACATCGCCCAACTGCACAAATAATATTCAGTGTTTGTTGATTTGAAACCCCACACGGGTGTTGGGATGATATTTGGGTACACTAATCCCAATTATTTAATTGTATGTCGACCGATTGGTCGACAGGCTGTGTAAGCGTTAATTATTTATATTTGATGCTTATGCAGTTGTGTGGTGCACTTTGGATGATGGTTGATTGGTTATCGTTGTTATTATATACATGTGTTGTATGGAATCCATATAATTAACGTTATATGGTAATTGATTGGGCCTCATTCCAATCGGGAGAATAATGAATATTATAAAAGCAAATTCATGTGTTGAATATAAAAATAGTCATGTGTTGACGATATCCATGTGTTGAAACTATTCATGTGTTGAGTAAAATATTTTAACAATAAAATTTACATCTTTATCATATTTAAGATTAGAAACTACTTCACGGTGGAGTCTGATTAAAAATCAAACGATAGATACCATAATTTTATAAAATATATTACATAACAAAAATAGTCATGTGGACAATACTCATGTGTTGAAAGAAATATAGATTCATTTGTTGAATAGAATAACGAATTTATTGAAATATATAAAGCCGTGTTGATTAGAGTTGCGCCATTTTGACGTGAACGATATTTATATCGATTATATTCATTTTTATAGTGAATATGGAAAAGAAGTGATTTCAAAATATAATGTTTTGAAAATATTATCATTTACATAGTAATGATATGAAATATTCAATTTTGATTTGAAATTGAATATAGAGTTGAAATGGTTTTGAAAACGAATTTAAAACGATTCATAAAATACGTTTTAAAAGGAAATCGACGAAATATATAATATATATTATATATATATATATATATAATGGCCTGAATAGAACGCGCCGCGCCGCGGCAGTTCGTGAATTTCGACCATTGACTTCGAATTGACGTTACGGGAGATCCAACCGTCGGATTCTCCCAAGACCGGAACCGTTGGGTTCGTATCGAAAAGAGCTTTCCAATTAATATTAGAAATTTGGAATCTAACGGTTGGATTTGGAATTATGTCCAAATCAAATTTGGAAAAGGTCGCTGTAAGTGCAGTTCGATGGCCGTTGATGGGAATCGACTGTACGGGCCTTGATAGAATTATTAAAAATATTAATAATTTGTGTAAAATCATAATATGTGAATTAGAAAAGACTGGGGTGAAAATTCCACATTTGAAAAGATAAAAATAGATTTTTATCGAAATGAACTAGTTTGAACTAGAATTAAAATCAATTTATTTTTGAAATAAATAAATTGAATTTGAAAGTGGTTTTAAAAATAATCCGGATTTCCAATACGTGAATTAGAATGGATTTGAATCGAAATTGTCTTCGGAATATTTCGATGTTGGATTTTGTGATTATACAGATATGGTGGTGGAAATTTGAAAGATATATTTATATCGTTATTTCCAATACGATATTTGTTGGTTTCAGAATTTGATATCGAATATAAGCCGGTATATTTTCTATTCAGAGCCTTGTATTTAATATCAAATGTGATTTGGGTTTATCGTGGATTGTGTTTTAGGTGACATTGGTTCTTTAACCCAGTTAAAGACAGGTTATTAGTTTTTGAGAAGATTAAAACTAAGTGAAGTTTTAATGAATCTTTAATTAAATTGAAAAGCGAATTGATAATTTAAATTATCAAATCTGAAAAGGGATCGAGAATGGAGCATCACCAGTTTTGCTCCAAAGCGATAGTTAAATCTTTAATTAGATTTGAACGTGAAATGGTAATTAACTTTACCGATAACACCGTGGTGTTAGATATGGAGTATTATCAGTTTTGCTCCATGGGATGAATAGGTTGGGATTGGGAAATAAAATAAATAATTACTTCGGTGTGGTTCGCTAATCCCAACTAGTTTGGAAAACCATAAAATGGTTTGAAATGATATCCAAAGGAAGATTAAAGAATAAATTTAGAAGAATTTATCTTTGATAAAATTAATGGGAACCTTTCCCTAAGAATGTGATTTTGTGAATAAAAGAATATTCTGAATTGGAATGAGGCATTTGTTGTGTTTGTGTAACGTTTGTTTATCATATACGTGGGTTATTCAGAAAGGCCGGGTTTACACCCATTCTGAATAACCGATTCGACGAGATGTCGAAGATGAAGACGGTGGTTGAAGACCGGAAGTCTTCACATCATTTGGGTGATTACTGATGATCTCGATTGGGCTGTGCATCCAAGATGAGGGAAACAGTTGGTGATCGTCCAGACGTACTTGGAGATCGATGGATATGCGAGGAAAGTGCCTCAGGTTTCGTTCAGACCCAGAACGAACTTGTGAATGGATTGTGTGTCTGACATTGGATTTTATTCTGTGTTGATTGATCTCTATTAAATATACATCTGTTTGGCAGCGGAGAATTTATTCTCTTGCTTAAAGCCCTTCTCTGAGACGTACGAGCTCAGAGGTTGTATATCGATGGACATCAGTCGCATGGAGTGAATTGCCTGTGTGGCACGCGTAAGTGGCAAATGATCAAGGCTTCTGTTGAAAAGCAAAGTCTTGTGGTTGATGATCAAAGCACGGCCCGTGTGGCGCAGCTTTGTGTATAACGTGGATTCGCGAGCCTCACACCCCGGTATGAGTCAAAAACGGGAGAAGGACCCAAGGAGTGCATGACGTTTCTTTCTAGCTATGGTGGTGTCAGTGACCTACCAGCCCTGACATTTATATACTTTTCACCTGTGTGGTTGTTGGAATGCGAGGCGCCTCGGATATAGGTCTGTAAGGACCGGGAAACGTGTGTTCAGGAATAACTAATCCTCAAAAGTAAGAGAGGACCGGACTTGGAGGTTCCAAATGATCATAGTGGGGTCCTGAGGCATTTGCTAGAGTGTCTCGAATCGGAGAGGAGCTTGCCCCTTGCCTCGACTCATGACGGAAATCCAATTTCCAATACGTGATATTGCGGTTTTATTTGTAGAACCTAGTATGGCGACATAGTGGTATGGGTCATTCATGCCGCCTAGGATTGATATTTATGATTGAAATTGTTTTGAAACTATACACCTATAATAGTATCAAATAATGTGTTTCTAACGTATCAAGCATGCTTTGGCTGTTATAAGGTAAAAACCCTATCCTCCGGTTTGCGTTGCATTGTGTGATGGGACCTGGGTCTTATAACAGCTTCATTTTTCTTTATTTAGCATTACGATGTTTGTTTTATACACTGGTATTCTTGGGAGGAAACCCGTTCCGTGTCATATGGCGTGGTCCCTTGATTTACCGAACTTTAAAATAAAGATTAATAACTGTTTTAGTTCTCACACCAGTCCCATGACTGACCTGGAGTTTATTGTTTTAACCTAAACTCTGGGTGCCCTTATTTTCTACACGGGCAGCTAGTAGTTTTGGTTTTGCAGATTTATATTCACAGGATCCTGATTTACAACTGGAACGATGCTCGGAAAGCTCTGTATCCGTGTATTACTTCTAGTTGTGTTTTGTGTATTTTTCCGCTGCTATGTAATTTATTGTAATCTCTGATATTTATCGAATGTAATATTTATTCATACTCTGTATATTCTTGTATTCTGATGGAATTGCTGTAATTAACAATGAAATGTTCTTCTATTTGCATTCCATTTTGTCGTGTTCTCAAGGTAATCCGGGCTTTCCTTACCGGGGAAGTTGCGGGCTATCACACAACTTTTTGAGTAGAAGGAACCCTTTCCAAACAATGGGAGTTAGTGAAAAGATGGAGGGAAGTTTGGAAGTTTAAACTTTTGAAATTCAAAATTGGAATTTCATTTACTGGCCATTTATATCTCGACATGCTTATTTATGTATGTCGACATATATGTGCCTATTCAAATTTCAAGTTGCTTTTTGAATTTGTTTTACTATTTTAATACTCTATATTTTCTATGTAATTATTTCCTGAGATAATATTAATCTTAAAAAAATTAAGATTAATTATTATTATATTATTATTATTTTGAATTTCAAAATTCAAAATTTAAGTTTAAATTTAGAATTTAAATTTTAAATTTCAAATTCAAATTTTAGAATTCAAATTTCAAATAAGGCAAGCAAACAAGCATCCATTCAACCAATTCAATCATAAATTATTCATTAAGACGTACCTGGATTTTAGATCCATTTTTCGATATTTCTGAATTTTGAATCGCTGTGAAGCACAGTTTTTGGATCTCCAGTTTTTGGTTCGTCGTCACTTGATGATGAATCCGAGTCATCTAAAGTTGCTACATATGCCCTTTTTCTTTTCTTTGACAAACTGTTGTCTGTTTGTTGGTTTGACTTATTCAGATATGGACACAACCTATTTATATGAACTGAATTTGTTGCAATTGTAGCATCTATTATCATTTCTTCCCGAACTTCCTTGATCATTGCTCTGGAAGTTATTTCTTCTTTTATATCTTAGAAATTTTCTAAAATTCCTTGTCCTGAAGGCAATTTCTTCATCATCCTCACTGCTTGAATCAGAATCATCAGTCGTTGCTTTGAATGCTATAGATCTCCTTTTTGTGGGCTTATTTTCCTTTCTTTTCTGTAACTGCACTTCAAACGAAATTAGATTTCCTATTAACTCCTCAATTTTCATTTCACTGATATTATTGGCCTCTTCGATCGCTAGTGTTTTCTGATCCCATTTTAGAGTTAGTGAATTATGAATTTTTCTGACTTGGTTCTCTTCGGTATAAGTTTTTCCCAAAGCCATTAATGAATGCACAATTTCTTGAAACCTGTAGTTCATATCAGAGACAGATTCATTCTGATTCATTTTAAATAATTCAAATAATTAGTTAGCAATGATATCTTGGTCCATTTGACTTTATTGGTTCCTACATGAGTAATGTAACAATCCATATTTTGCGTATCGGAGGATCGTAAAATATTTTTATTTAATTCCCTGAGGGTTGGATCATTCTCATATTTTGATATGTTGATTATGGGGATGTGGGACATGTCCATATTTTTTTTACCCATTTTATTTGTGACCATTATTCCCCTGACAGTTTTGTATGGGGAATAACTTTTGATTGGGATCGAATCAGGTGCTGAGATTGATTTCATTGGAAAGGAAATGGTGTTGCCAATTCCGTAGAGTGGTCACATTAAAGATTTGGTGTAGCCGTTTGGGAGGAATTGTTGCTTTAGTGCTGCACAATTTCTATTCAGATATGGCTAGTCGTTAATGGGTTGTTTTGGTGTGGCCCATTAGTGAGCTGGTTTGTGGATATAAATAGAGGGTTAGAGGCATGGAGAGAGGGTTACTTTTCTTCATTATCTCATTTGGTTGAGCTCATGATCCTCCTTGCTCAATCAAATACACCTTTCCTTTATTAAATTCTAGATCTATGCAAGAAGATTGAAGATCTACATCAAGAAAAGCTAGATCTACATCAAATGAAGGGAGATCGCATCAAATTGAGAGTTTGAAGATCATTCTTCACTGTCTGGATTAGGAATTTAGTGATTTCAAGTTAATTCAAATATTTGGTGAGTGATAAGCATCTCTCACACGGATTCAATCAAGTAGATGGGTTGTTGATCTTGTTTTCATCATATTAAGTTGTTTTCACCTAGATCTACATCATGGTAAGTATATTTTCATTTGAATCACTATAGGATCCAATCTAGAAACTTAAATAGGTAATTCTTATGTTACTTCATATGTTTATGCACGTTTAGATCCACTATTTTGTTTATTCATTGAATTATCATGATTTGGTGAGTTTCATATAGTTGTATGATGAATAATTGTCATTTAAGTGTTGTTGACGATTTCATAAAGTGCTGATGGTTGAATTGGGTAATTTGGATGAGTTTTTTGAATCGATATTGTCGTTTGGTGATGAGTTGGTCAAGATTGGAGGTAGATTGGTCAGATCTGGAGGTTTTTTTGGATAGGTCGCATAGCTTGTTGCTCAAGAAATTAGTCGGGTCGTTGGTACCAGGTCATGGGTCATTGGTGGAGCCTCAGGTCATGGGGAGCTGGGTCAGTGGTGATGTGGCAGAAAAATGGTTGGATGAATCGGAGGATGGTTAGTGCATGGGTGCTTAACAAAGTCGGGTCGGCCAAGATGATAGGTCAGGTCGCTTGGAAGTGATCGGGTCGTTGGCTTCCATCCGAAGAAGCTCTAAGTCGTGATGAAGTTGGATGATGTCTTGGGTCGGTTTGAAGTCTAAAGGTGGTTGGGTCGGTTAGGGATGGATCGACCAAAGGAGTTGTGTCGTTGGAACGACCTAGTGAGTTGGGTCATGGGTTCTTGGCTCGCAAGTGATTGGGTCGGTGGGGAGAGTTAGGTCATTGGACGACTTGAATAATGAATAGAAAACGACCCGGTTATGTTGACCAAATAGTGATGTTATTTTTGGTTTGTGAATGGATGTGGCTTTGAGTTATATTCAAGTGAAGTGTTGTAATGTGTTCGTTGATCGTCGTAATGCAATGAATGTGAAGACGACTCAAGGTGGTGAGTTCATGGATAATGGTTGCTCGAGAAGTAGCTTGAGCTCATGAACAATCATCAGGTTGGATGGCTAGAGATATCGAAGCCCGAGGAATTATCATTGTGGTAGGTTCTAGCGGACTCAAAGCAGGGGTATAATGGGGACGCCCAAAAGACTAGAAGTGGGTGGTCAAGTACCCTGGGCAGCTCGACGGGCCTAGATATGTTTCGTCGTATGGCATATAGAGTTTTGCTAGAACAAGGGTTTACCATTAGCCCTTGACGGATGGCAAGGTATTGAGACGGTCATACAATTAACGATGGTTTCAAAGTAGGATTGGCGGTGATAGCCAAAGTCATGGATAATGATTGTTTTGCTTGTATCGTCTTGTGTAGATTATTCAGCGTCGAAGGAGATATCTCTTAGGTGCTTGTCTGATGTTGGTTTAGGCCTTCGGGGTTTGTGCTTGGGAGATGTCGATATCGATTAGGATGGTCTACGCTTGATAACTGATCGCCATAAATGTACTATAATTTCTACTTGGGTGTTTGTAAAGGCTACCACTGTCAGATGTGGGGAAAACGGGTTGGGTTCTTCTCTGTTGATGTTGGTATATTAGTTAATTAATCTTCCTATTCTCATATACTTTATTGATGAAGTTAGATAGTTGTTTTATCGCTCACTAAGAGTGTTTTCTAACTCAAGGTTTTATGTTTCCTCTTATTACCTTGGGCTGTTCATCCGGTTGTTGATGGGCAGACTAAGTGACATGTGACCGGTGATAGATCTTGATGAGGACGATGCTGCTGAGCAATAACGAGCAGGAGGCTGGCGTATTATTTCCTACTATTTAGTATTTGTTGTTTTTCCACTGCTACATTGATGTATTCTCCGAGTGACTTGTAGTGAGGCTTATTGTACAACTCCTATATTGTAATCCAAGGTTGTATGGATATTTCATGGTGATATGAATTTTTTTTAAGATTTTGCTCAATTGTGCTTCACTATTATAACATGTTGTATATGTTTTATTATATTTTATCCTTGTGTTGTGAGTTATACGACATATTCCGCTTGTGTTATCCTACCTTGATGATTGTCCATAGCTGCCTAATACGTCTTTCAGCGCGTTATTTCCCTTATTAAGTACAGGAGTTGTGGGCGGTCGTCACAAGTAACTTGCAAGGTTTTCCATATCATGAGCAGATTTACAAACTGACACTCTTTTAATTTCATTTCTATCTAATGAAAAGAATAACATACTCATAGCCTTAGAATTACTTTGTGCATCAACCTTTTGGTCATTAGTTCATTGTGCAAAATTAGTTTTGGGTTCGGTCTATGTGATATTCCAAGTGTCTAATCCTATAGATTGCAAATATATTTTCATCCTACATGCCCAATATGAATTACTACAGCCGTTAAATAGTGGTGGTCTAATGGTGGAATGACCCTCTACAAATGAACTATTATTGTTAGCAATTCCAGTGTTGGTTGCCATTTAATATTTCCAAAATTTAGACGATGAAATTTTGAAAACCTATGCTCTGATACCAATTGTTAGGGATGAGAATCACTGATCTTAAAGCAAAACTAACACTAGAAGGGGGTGAATAGTGTTTTGAAGAGATTATTGAAAACTTAAACAATTAACAATTACTTAAACAACTATATGAATCATGGAATGAGTATCACAACAGAAACAATCACAAATGAAAATATAAGTAGAAATAAATGCAGAAAAGGAAAGAACACACCGGATTTTATACCGGTTCGGATCACTCCCACTTCCAGTCCTATGCAACACTGGATTGCGTAGATTTTTATTAATACTAGTATCAATCTTATAACACCTTTGACTACACGGCTACAAGGTCAACGCCGATTCCACACCCTTAATTTCACGGTTACAAGGTTCACACTGATTCACAACCTTTGATTTCATGGCTACAAGTTTAACACCGCTCCTTTTCCTTGATTTACAGGCTACAAGGAACACACCTTTTCCTTAACAATTACAAACAACCCTAGAACCAATGAATAACACTTCCAAATGGAGAGTACTTGATAGAGATTGAGAAGAGAAAGTGTAACACCCAAAATTTTTAATGACATTAAAGAAGATAAATTAAAGAATAAATAGTTTAATATTAAGAATTAAGGGATAGACACTAGTTTGCGTTAAACGGATAACATATGAAGAAGTTACGGATGATAAAAAGTTGAAAATCAGAACCGGGTATAACTGGCGCACTTGCCAAGTGCGCCAAGGGAATTTTGCACTGGCGCACCTGTAAAGTGCTCCTAGAACAGTTTCGGCATATTCGGGCCTTTTTCGAGTGAGTGACGACCCGTGACCTAACCCAATTCCATTAGGGCTGAGGTGGCATCCGAATTCTGTAACCCAGCAGCTATAAATATATCTTATATCCTTTGTTTTCTTCACAAAGAAACAATGGTGCTGGACTCTGCTGGATTCTGAACTGGACTAGGATCTCTCATCTTCTTCTAAAGCATATCAAATTCTGAGATTCAAACATAGACTCAACACCTTTTCTGTTATCTTAGCAATCCAATCACAGTAAGTTCTATTTGCTTTTAGGTTTAGATAAATAATAGTGAATTATGAAAGACTATGATTTAGAAACGTTGTAGATTTTGAATATATGTTATTTTTAGATCTTATTCTATGTCATGATAGATCTATTTCTTTGGATCCAATTCAAATTGTTCTACTATGTTATTATTATGGATCTTTTGGGTTGTAACTTTTATGATATGCTATGATGCAGATGCATGTAGATCTATTCTACGTGATCTAAAATTGTCACCTTATGATTCATGTTAGATCTATTCTATGTGATCTAAACTTGTCACCTTATGATTCATGTTAGTTCTATTCTATGTGATCTAAAACTATCACCTTATGATTCATGTTAGATCTATTCTATGTGATCTAAACTTGTCACCTTATGATTCATGTTAGATCTATTCTATGTGATCTAAAATTGTCACCTTATGATTCATGTTAGATCTATTCTATGTGATCTAAAATTGTCACCTTATGATTCATGTTAGATCTATTTTATGTGATCTAAAATGTCACCTTATGATTCATGTTAGATCTATTTTATGTGGTCTGAAATGTCACCTTATGATTCATGTTAGATCTATTTTATGTGAACTAAATTGTACCCTTATGATTCATGTTAGATCTATTTTATGTGATCTAAATTGTCACCCTATGTTATCATGTTAGATTTAAATCGATTAGACATCTAAATTGCTAATTTAGATATTGTGACATCATAGTTCATCAGTTTTATGTCCACCTTGTTATGATGACAATTTCATGTCCATGTTAGTATGTAGTTCACCTTATTATCATACATGTTTATATTTATGCCAAAATGATCATTTTAGTTAAATTCCCATTATTTTCCCAATTCGTTTATGACTAGGCTATTGTCTAGCCTAGGCATGTTGCCAATTTTGTGAGGGCATTAGTTAAGGAACGAGGGAAAAAGGGTTATAAATGGCATAATTTGAATATGAACATTTTCGGATATGTAATTCAAATTACTGGGTAAAATAGGTATTGACACCTATAAAAGGAAAGGATTAATTAATTGGTAAATTAATTAAAAATGGCATAATTTGATTACGAGCAGTTATGGACATGTAATTCAAATTATTGGGGAAAATAGGTATTGACACCTATAAAAGGAAAGGATTAATTAATTAATTAAAAATGGAATGTCTAGTAATTACAATTAGGATTTGTAATTGTACTTATGACACGAGGTTAGGTTGCATTAGTGGTGGAAGTCTGCCCAGACCCGACCGACATATCCAGCAGCCACTAATGTTGAACCTAATGTGGGAGGTCTAAGTACGTAAATACGAATTGGGCTATGATATGAGGTTAGGCCCAATTGTGGAATAAGTCTGCCCGGACCCGACCGACATATCCAACATCCACATGTTGTAGGCCTAATGTGAGAGGTTTGTCCCATTATGAAACCATAAATGGACATGGCAAAGAATTGGACTACTTAACCTAAGTTAATCCACAGGGATTGTATGAACTTAAATCTAAGTTGGGTGGTTAAGTAAACATGCTTGGATCAGAGGGTTAAGTAAATCTTAGGTAGGTGGGTAACATTAGTATATATAGGCCCACAAACTTAACTCTATTAAGGTTATGTAATTAAAGACACCTAGTGGTATACATAACCAGTGGAAATAATAAAGTTATGTAATTAAAGACACCTTTACTTAACTCTGTTAAGGTTATGTAATTAAAGACACCTAGTGGTATACATAACCAGCGGAAATAATAAAGTTATGCAATTAAAGACACCTTCAAGGAAAAACATAACTTGTAGAAGTAATAGGGCTATGTAATTAAAGACACCTATAGGTAAGCATAACTGATTGGAAGATTAAGGGTTATGTATTAAAGACACTTGTAGGTAAGCATAACCGGTAGAAATAAATAAGGCTATGTAATTAAAGACACCTAGTGGTATACATAGTCAGTGAAAACCTAGTGGGGGATACAAGACAAAGGGGAAAGCTTGTATCATATTGTGTGGGTCCCATTTCAATCAGTAACCCGGAGTAGGTATCAAACAAAGTACTTTGTACTAGGCAGAGAAGGGGCACGCTTACTGACTGATTGTAAGAGATCCAAACGTGAAGGACGGTGTGGGTAGCGCAAACCGACCGAGCCATGTGCGTGCATGAGCCGGGCAGAGGTGGATAAGACGACCATGATACATGTAGATATGGTTGTACACATTATTACGACGAGGGGTTGCCACTTTAGGAAGTGATACCTCCTACTGTGGGGCCAGCACAAGGTATCTACTAGGGTTAGGGAGCCGATCGATCAGGGTAGTAGTTATGATACATTTGGACGTATACCTAAGTCTACCATCTTATAGTTGAAGCGATCATCTCTTTCAGGATATACCAGTAATAGTGCAGAGTAATCATTAGTGAGGCATGCACACCTTATCTTGCTTACCTTGTCACACCTTCCATTTATGTAGTGATCTCGCTTATCCATTTTATATGCCTATCATGTTACTTTTATTTATCTACTGGCTAAAAGTAACTAGACTCGCCAGACTTTATGTCTGACCCTGTTGGTTTCTCCTTCTTTCTTCCGTTTCCCCTCAGGTTCTCAGGGAGGAAACACCCAGACTTAGTCAGGATTCAGATATCACCTTAATTGGAGCTACTACCGAAGTACGGCTCAAGTTCTTGTCTCTACTATGGCTTAACTCTTTCAATTGGGGAATTATGTTTTTATATTTTATGTACTCTGATGATGCCAGATAGAAGTTATTTTATCGTAATGGTTTTTTGTGACTTATGGTATTGTGGACCAAGGTATTATGATTGAAATAAAAATTTAAATTTTCGCTGCTATCTTATTTATATCTGTCTTGTAATTATTCAATGTATGATTACCTATAACGCTTCACGGAACTTAATGCATTCCCTTAGTGAGTGACATTAACGGACATGGGGTGTCACACTTGGTATCAGAGCTGAAGGATACCAGATTAGATAAAAGTTTTTGAAAATTATTTTCAAAAAGGTTTTAAAAGAAAGCATTTTCAAAAAGAAAAAGTCTGTCTTGAAAAACATTCCCCAAAAAGCCATACGTAGTATCCTTCGGTCCTTTATCTAAATTTCTTCCTTTTCCCTTTTTCAGCATGTCTGGGGATCAAAACATCACTAATATCCCAGAGGGTGTCACAATACCCAAATGGCTCCGTAGGTATTTGGAGGCCACTGCACCGGCCGAAGGCCAAAGAGACGTTCCTCCCCCAGCTGCACCAGTCATTCCTCCTTCCCCTCCAAAAGCAGATAACTTCGCCAAGATCTGCAAGGACTTCCATGCTATGGGAGGGAAGCCATTCCATGGGATTGAGACATTTGTGGAAGCTCGGAATTGGCTTAAGGATACTGAGGACTTATACATAATCTTTGAAGTGGAGGACCGAAGAAATATTCAGTTAGCTGCTTGGCTATTGAACGACGAAGCTTCCTTTTTGTGGGAAGTCACCCAAGATGAACGTCCGGTGGAAACTTGGGAAGATTTTAAATAGAGGTTCGAAATGAAATTTCTTTCCTAAGCTGAAAGCAGCATGCAGATGGAGAGATTCTTAGCACTCAAACAAGGAAACTTGACGGTGAAAGAATATGTTAACAAATTCAACCAGCTCGCAAGGTTCGGGTTAGAGTTCGTGGATACGCCGCACAAAAAGTCTTTGCGGTTTGCTAAAGCGCTAAATGAGCCTCTGCATGGTTTAGCTATGTCCCATATTCCAATGAGGGCCACCTTTGAAAAGCTTGTTGATATGGCCCTAATGCATGAGGAGGATAAGGGAGAAAAGAAGGAAACAAAAGCTGAGGGGACATCGCAGAATAAGAAGGTGTGGCCTAAGAAGGGGCAGCAGCAACAGCAGCAGCAATAATAATAGAAGAAAGGAGGGAAAAATGATAAAGGCAAGGATAAGAGAAAATGTCACCATTGTGGGAAGGAAGGTCATCTGGTTAAAGACTGTAAGCGAAGGAAGAATTCTTGCTTCCACAGTGGAGAGGCCGCACTCTTTTCTAAAGAGTGCCCGAAGAAACGGGGATCATAGGAACAAGGTCAAAGGGCGGGAAATTTTGGAGGGTAGGTGCATGCTTTCGCGAACAGTGCTCCTGATAGAGGTAGAAAAATTTCCGTGGAAGGTTTAATTTCTCTTTCAAACCATCCTATTAGAACACTTTTTGATTTTGGTGCCTCACATTCATTTATATCAAGTTATGTAGTTGAATCCATGCACTTAATTACTAGTATGGTAGTAGATCCCATAGTTGTTTCAAACCCCATTGGTGGTTCAGCTCATTTATCGATGATTTGTCGAGGTTTGAAAATATCGATGTTAGGCGCCGAGTTTGAATGCGAGGCATATGTGCTCGGGTTTATGGGCTATGGGTTGATTCTAGGAATGGATTAGCTTACCACGTATGGTGCCATTCCAGTTTGTGAGAAGAGGGTTGTTGGGCTTTTTAGCTGTCATGGGAGAACCCTCGAGATTTCGTGTGACCCACAAGGGTCGGTTATGCTTAGTTTCCAAGAGTCTCTTGATGCATCTTTCGATGATCTGCAATCTGTTCCAGTAGTCCGGGATTTTTCCGATGTTTCTGATAAGGTTCGGGGTTTACCTCCAAGGCGCGAGATCGACTTTCGCATATATCTGGTGGATAATGCAAGGCCAGTTGCATTACCAGTGCGCCACATGGCTCCAAGGGAAATGAGGGAGCTAAGTAAGAAAGTAGGGGTGCTACTTGAGAAAGGGTTTATCAAACGAAGCATATCTGAATGGGGTGCTCCAGTGGTATTCGCAACTAAGGCGGATGGTTCGCTTCGTTTGTGTGTTGATTATAGGGAGCTGAATAAGCTCACTAAGAAGAATAGGCACCCGCTTCCGAGGATTGATGATTTATTTGATCAACTTGTTGGTGCATCGGTATTTTCTCAGTTAAACTTAGCTACGGGGTTCCATCAGTTGAGGGTAGCTGAGTACAACATAGATAAGACTGCCTTTAGGACTCCGGACGGTTTCTTTGAATGGCTGGTTATGCCTTTTGGGTTGACGAATGCACCCGCCTATTTTGTCGATCTGATGAGTAGGGTGTTTCGGGAGTTCCTAAACAAAATTTTCATAGTCTTTGTTGATGATATATTGATCTTCTCCAAGAGCGAAGAAGAGCATGCCCAGCATTTGAGAGAAGTTTTGAAAACTCTCCGTGACCATCAGCTTAAAGCAAAAATCTCCAAATGCCATTTTTGGATAAAAGAGGTGAGATTCTTAGGGCATGTGGTCTCCAAAGAAGGGATAGTCGTACATCCCGCGAAGGTGGTTGCAGTGCAAGATTGGCAGGTTCCTAAAAATGCAACCAAGGTGAGAAGCTTTCTTGGGTTAGCAGGTTACTATAGGAAGTTCATTAAGGACTTCGCAAAGATATCAGCCCCACTCACCAGGCTGACGAAGAAGAACTTGGCATTCTCATAGGATATAGACTGTGACATTGCTTTCCAATGACTGAAGAGGGCTCTTACAACAGCCCCAGTCTTAACCTTACCTGACGGGAATAAAGTGTTTACCGTTTACACTGATGCATGCGGTTCAGGGCTTGGTGCGGTTCTAATGCAAGAAGGGAAAGTAGTGTGTTATGGGGCTAGACAGCTGAGAGTTCATGAAAAGAACTACCCCGTCCATGATCTAGAGCTAGCTGCCATAGTGTTTGCGTTAAAGACGTAACATCATCATTTACTTGGAGAGAAGTTCTTGTTATATACCGATCATAAATATCTCAAGTATCTGTTCTCACAGAAGGATCTCAATTTAAGGCAACAGCGTTGGATGGAGTTTCTAGCTTCTTATGATTTTGAGATTTCTTATACACCTGGCAGGGTTAATGTTATGGCAGACGCACTAAGTAGGCAGAGGGTGGCCCTGATCCTCTGTTTGTGGAAAGGAAGAACTTGGAGTTCATATCAGCTTTTGGTTTTAGACCCCCCAACGAGATTTTTCCTGATTTGTTTGCATCCTTGGAGATACGACTGATTCTTATGGACCAGATAGGAGCTTCACAACAAGATGACCCACAGATTCTTGACATCATGGATAAGCTCAAAAGAGGGGAGACTTCTAGTCACTTCAGCAAATATGTCATAGATGAAAAGGGGTGGTTGCGACGAGTGGGAGGCTATGTGTTCCTCAAACTAGAAGCCTGATAATGGCAATCCTAGAAGAAGCCCACCATTCTAAGATGACCATTCATCCAGGTGGTGATAAGATGTACAGGGACATGAAAAGGGTTTTCCTTTGGGCCGGGATGAAGAAAGATGCGGCCAAATTTGTTTCCCAATGTTTAGTTTGCCAGCAAGTCAAAGCTGAGCAAAAGAAGCTCAGTGGTTTACTTCATCCTTTGGAGGTTCCTTAGTGGAAATGGGAGAGCGTCTCTATGGATTTCATAGATGGTTTGCCTAGATCGAAGAAAGGCAACACCAGTATCTGGGTTGTGGGAGATAGACTCACTAAGAGCGCACATTTTATTCTAGTTAAAAGTAACAGGATGGAAACATGGTTAATAGCAATTTATGTCCGAGAGATAGTTCGTCTTCATGGAGTTCCTTCCAGCATCGTGACCCCATCTTTACCAGCGAATTTTGGAGGAGCTTGCAAGAAGCATTAGATACACAGTTTCCTTTGAGCACCGCTTATCTTCCTCAGATCGAAGGGCAAACGGAGAGGGTGAACAGAATTCTAGAAGATCTTTTAAGGTTGTGTATTCTAGACTTCGGAGGGACTTGGGAAGGGCATATTCCTTTTGTAGAGTTTGCCTATATCAATAGCTATCAGGCCACCATCGGTGTAACAACCCGTGTTTTTATAACGTGTAATAACCATAAATCAAGGCAGAATTAATTTTTAAAATAAGAATCAAGATAAACGGGATACGCCATTGCGTTCGTCACGAAATTCCGCTAGAAAACGAGTCCAAGTTATGGCCTTTCGAAGTTTTCAAGTTCAAAACAGTTCAATTCGAATTCAAAATTCGAAATTCAAACCTCAGAATGGACTGGGCGGGAAATTTCCCGCCCAGGACCAGGTCGACCTGAGGTCGACTATGTAGTCGACCTACCCAGGACCAGGTCGACCATAGTGTTGACCCGGGGGTCGACCTGGTGCCCGAGCCCATTTTTGAAGCTGGGTTCACTTTGATGTTTCTGGCCTCGTTTCTGTCCACATTCATTGACCTGACCCTATAAATACAGCCCCTAACACTAGTCTCTCTACACAAAATTCTTTCTGACCTTATGCTGCTCTGATTCTGGTTCAAAAGTTTGAGAAAGGGGCTACTTCTTCTACGTTGAAACTTCGTTGCTGATTTGGGGATTTCTATTAGGACTTGACTAAGCATATTCAACATCGACTCTCTTTTTCTAATTCTCGAACCACGATCTGTAAGCCCCAGTTATTTTTAGATTTAAACTGTAAATGTAATATGAATATGATGTAAATTGAAATTGGACTTATGTATGATGACTGTTTTACATCCATTCTTGTTCATCTTGGATCTTAACTCTTGGATATATTATGACATTTATTTGGGGCCTATTCATGTTGTAAATCAAAAGGAAACCCCTCATATTATCATGTTGAATCTTCTATTAGTCACTAGTTTATGACTATCACCTTATGTCAATCATTACCATGACTATGCTATCACCTTATGTCAATCATTACTATGACTATACTATCACCTTCTGACAACTGTTATCTTGACTAGTACCTTATTTGGCTAGATTTGGAATCTTTATGTTTGAGGCCAATATTCCATATGCCAGTAATGTTATAATCTTTTATCAAGTCATACCATGTTATGATAGTAATCACTTTTGCCACCTTATACCCATCCCTTTGTATGTTATTCCCTAATTAGATTTATTTGTATCGATTCGAGCTTACGTGCAATGGGAATACGATTTGGGTAGACTAGGTAAAAACATGAATTGATTTTGAATTTGAACATGAATGTTGCTATAACTTGAACCTGGAAATGGACATGAACTTGACACGATTAGACATGAAACATGACATGAAAACTCGACATGAATTTTGACATGAAAACTTGAATGTGGGCATGACAATTAGATAAACTTGAAAATGGCCAACTCGAGGTTGGGTTGAGTTTGCAGTGTAAATCTGCCCGGAACCGCCCGTCAAATCCAGTGGCTGCAAACAATAGGATCCAATGTGGGTAGTTGGTCATATCGCACGTAAAACCCGAGGTTAGACTATGTTGTGGTGTAAATCTTCCCGGAACCGCCCGACAAATCCAGTAACCACAACAGTTAGTCTAATGTGAGAGGTTGAGGTGCATTAATGAATTAATGCCACATGATAGGGTTAAGTCATGAACCGCTTGAATATACTTAACCAACTTGACATGATGATTTGATAGGGTTAAGTCATGAACCACTTGAACACACTTAACCAACATGATACATGATTTGGATAGGGTTAAGTCGCGAATTTGAATGACAACACTTAACCCATTAGAAACCCTAGTTACGCGGTCCATTTCAGCAGTAACCCACTTAGATGTATCACGATACCCTGGGACTAGGCAGGGTGGGGCACGATTACTGGGCTGATTGTAAGCGACCTGAACGACGACTGAGTGGGTGCGCCATTGTAGGTTCAGGCGGACTATGGTCGTGCACGTAGTCCGGAGTTGAAAAAGCAGGCATTGGGCACCCGTAGATTTACACTGTGCGTGCTTGATTCGTGTCAGTGGTTGGCACCATAGGACTTGATACACCCTATGGTGGACCTAGCACAGGTAACTACATTTCAGGATAGGGTCGTAAGACACAGACACATGACGAGCTAGGACTTGTAGGGAGCCGATCGATTAGTAGATTGTACCGTAGGACCCCGTAATGGGTCACTTCATGATACTGGGCCAAGGGATCATTTCATGATTAATACTTGACATGGGTTAGAACACTAGTACAGTTGGTGCAGCGAACCTTGAATATGCGATGCTAGACTTGACTTATCTTGTTACCTTAATTATCCTACCATTTCTGTTATCATTCTTATGTTTAATTCCAGTTTTCACATATCATGTTACCTTTACTAGTTTTCATACTGAAAGTCACTAGGGCTTACCAGTCTTTATGGCTGACCCTTTTTCTTTCGCCTCTTTTTCTTTCGTTTCCCCCCCTAGGTTCTCAAGGAGGAAACACTAGCTCTTAGATTGGATTTAGCTTTCTTTCTGACAGCTCATGTACGGTTTGGTCTTGGGCTATGCTATGGCTGCTTCTGCTATTTATGGGGAATAATTTACTTTTGTCGTCTTTATGCTTCTTTATTTTGGAACTTGATGTAATGGAATAATTTGTACCTTGGATGGGGTTTTGACTCTTTTCTTGAAAATAATAAAAGTTTGGTTTTTAATTCCTACCGCTGCTTTATTTATGTTCTGCCTTGTGATATCTCTGTGTATGTTTACCTAGATAATACTCCACCAAAACTAGTGCATTCCCTTTGTGAGTGACCCTAGTGGAGGTGGGGTGTTACATTTGGTATCAGAGCAGAAGGTTACCAGGCTGGGAAAAAGTTTTAAAAACCTTCCGAAACTATTTTCAAAACCATTTATAAAGAAGCATTTTTCAAGAAAAGTTTTATGTTTAAAAAGGCTATTCCCCAAGAAGCCATTAGCACTTTCCTTTGTTTCCTTGTTTGAATTTTTTTCTTTTCGTTTTTCAGCATGGCTGATCTTAACCTTCCTGAGGGAATACTCGTGCCTGGATGGTTCCGAAGGTACTTAGAAGCCAGGGCCAACGACGCGGGCACGACAGACATCCCTCCTCCTCCTCCCCAGTGGTCGCGGTTCCTCCTCCTCCTGGTACCTCCTTTGCCAAAATATGCAAAGACTTTAAAGCAATGGGCGATAAGAACTTCGTTGGAACTGAAACCTTTGTTGAGGCACGAAATTGGCTAAAGGAGACGGAAGACTTGTTCATTATCTTTGATATGGAGGACCATAGGAAATTTCAGTTAGCAGCATGGTTGTTGAAAGAGAAAGCTGCATTTTGGTGGGAAGTCACCAACGCTACCAGGCCAGTTGAGACTTGGGCAGACTTTAGAGAGAGGTTTGGGCTTAAATTCTTATCATCAGCAGAAGAGAACCTTCAGATGGAAAGGTTCCTAGCACTCGAGCAAGGGGACATGTCTGTTAGGGAGTACGTGAATAAGTTTAATCAGCTTGCTCGGTTCGGTTTGGATTTGGTCAACACAGCCCAGAAAAAGGCTGTACGCTTTGCTCGAGGATTGAACGAGCCACTACACAGCTTGGCCCTAACTCATATACCCATGGGGGCGACCTTTGAAAGCTTGGTGGATATGGCTCTACTTCATGAGGAAGACAAGAATAGCAAGAAGGAGGTTAAGCCTAATGAGACTCAGAATAAGAAGACTGACTTCAAGAAGGGAAACAACAAGAGTAACAAGAACAACAAAAGCAACAACAAACCACGAGAGACGAGGAAGTGCAACTTCTGTGGTATTACGGGACATCTAGCTAAAGACTGTAGAAAGAAGAAAAGAAAGTTGGGTGAATGCTTTTATTGCGGAGATACTGGACACATCAGCAAGGATTGCCCTAAGAAGCAAGGGTAGGGGCAAGGGCAGACCCAACGAGCAGGACCTTTTGGAGGGCAGTTGCATGCTCTCAACACCACTCCAGCTCTTGACCAAGGTAGTAATATTTCCGTAGAAAGCCTTGTTTACATTTCAGACTTTCCTGTTCGAACCTTATTTGACTCTGGCGCATCACATACTTTTATTTCTTCTGATATTGTTGAAAATCTGCACCTAAGTACTAGTCTGGTTGAGGATCCCGTTATAGTTTCAAATCCAATTGGGGGCTCCGCCCATTTATCTATGATGTGTGTGGATTTGAGGATCTTTATCTTAAGCGTAGAATTCACGTGTAATGCTTATGTTCTTGGATTCATAGGATACGGTTTGATCCTAGGTATGGATTGGCTGTCCAATTATGGAGCCATTCTTGATTGTGAACAAAGGGTAGTGAGGCTCATGACTCGCCTTGGTAATACCCTTGAAATTTCGTGTAACCCTAAGGGTCCGGTCATGTTGTGTTATCTTGAATCCCTTGACTCGTCCGACGATAATTTGCAATCTGTGAGAGTGGTCCGAGAATATCCAGATGTCTTTGATGAAGTGAGGGGGTTACCTCCTAAACGGGAGATAGATTTCCGAATTTATCTTGTTGATAATGCCAAGCCATTTTCATTGCCCGTTAGGCACATGGCCCCGCGAGAAAGAAAAGAGCTCAGTAAACAAGTTAATGAGTTGCTCGAGAAAAATTTCATAAGGCGAAGCATTTCTGAATAGGGTGCTCCGATGGTATTCGCTACTAAGGCGGGTGGATCGCTTTGTCTATGCGTAGATTATCGTGAGTTAAACAAGCTGACAAAGAAAAATAGGCACCCACTACCAAGAATCGACGATTTGTTTGACCAGCTTGTTGGAGCATCTGTTTTCTCTCAACTCGATCTAGCCACAGGATTCCATCAGCTTAGAGTGGCTGAGGATAGCATTGAAAAAACTGCGTTTAGGACTCCAGATGGGTTCTTCAAATGGCTCGTCATGCCGTTTGGGTTAACGAATGCACCCGCGTACTTTGTAGATTTGATGAGTAGGGTGTTTCGCGAGTTCCTTAACAAGTTTGTGGTAGTTTTTGTGGATGATATTTTGATCTTCTCAAAAGATGAAGAAGAGCATGCTAGACATCTAAGGGAAGTCATGGAAACGCTTAGGGCACACCAGTTAAAGGCTAAGTTCTCCAAATGCCATTTTTGGAGGAAGGAAGTTCGATTCCTTGGACATATAGTTTCTAATCAGGGCATAGCCGTGGACCCTGCAAAGGTAGTTGCGGTACAGGACTGGAAATTCCTAAGAATGCAACGGAGGTGAGGAGCTTTCTCAGTTTGGCGGGCTACTACAGGAAGTTCATTAAGGACTTCGCTAAGATTTCAGTCCCTCTTACTAAGTTAACAAAGAAGAACCTAGCTTTTGCATGGGACATAGAATGTGACGTTGCTTTTCAAAGACTTAAGAGAGCCCTCACCACAGCTCCAGTTTTGGCATTACCCGATGGAGGTAAGATGTTTACGGTGTACACAGATGCATGCGGCACAAGGTTAGGCGCTGTCCTAATGCAAGAAGGAAGAGTAATATGCTACGGGGGTAGACAACTTAAAGTTCATGAAAAAAACTATCCCACGCATGACTTGGAGTTGGACGCGATTGTTTTTGCACTTAAAGCTTGGCGCCATTATCTTTTAGGGGAGAGGTTCGAGCTGTATACCGACCACAAATCGCTTAAGCACCTCTTCTCACAGAAAGATTTGAATCTGAGACAACAGCGGTGGATGGAGTTCTTGGCATCATATGACTTCGATATAGCTTATACCCCTGGCAAGGGTAATGTGGTGGCGGACGCGCTAAGAAGAAAAAGGTTGGCTTTGAGCCCCTTGTTTATTGAAATGAAAAGCCTTGAGTTTATAGCAACCTCTGATTTTACACCTGCTGTTGAGTCATTGACTGCTACCTTAACATCTCTTGAGTTACGACCTACACTTCTAGATCAAGTAGGGATTTCACAGAGGGAAGACTCACAGATAGTCGAAATCATGGACAAGCTGATTAGGGGTGAGACGTCAAGTCACCTCAGTAGGTACACTTTAGATGACAAGGGATGGCTAAGGCGCAATGGAAGGCTATGTGTCCCACAAGTGGGAGACTCAGTAAGGAGAGTTCTCGAAGAGGCGCATCACTCGAAGATGACCATACATCCTGGAGGGGATAAGATGTACAGAGATATGAAACGCATTTTCTTTTGGAATGGAATGCAAAAGGACCTGGCAGAGTTTGTCTCGAAGTGCATGGTGTGCCAACAAGTAAAGGCCGAGTCGAAGAAGCACGGTGGGCTATTACATCCTTTGGAAGTTCCGCAAAGGAAATGGGAGAGTATCTCGATGGATTTCGTGGATGGACTGCCTAGGTCAAGGAA
This sequence comes from Allium sativum, assembly GCA_030737875.1. Classification (NCBI taxonomy): domain Eukaryota; kingdom Viridiplantae; phylum Streptophyta; class Magnoliopsida; order Asparagales; family Amaryllidaceae; genus Allium; species Allium sativum. Next base: position 377,876,465 of record CM060922.1, read on the forward strand.
GGGAATTACTAGCATATGGGTCATAGTTGATAGACTCACGAAAAGTGCTCACTTCATTCTAGTGAAAAGCAAGAGGACCGCATCAGGGCTAGCGTCTATTTACCTTCGAGAGATAGTACGGTTGCATGGAGTTCCTTCTAGTATAGTTAGTGATCGTGACCCGATTTTCACTAGCCAGTTTTGGAATAGTCTGCAAGAAGCAATGGGAACACGACTGAACTTGAGCACGACCTATCACCCGCAGACGGATGGACAAGCCGAAAGGGTAAATAGGATACTAGAAGATCTCCTGAGGCTGTGCATTCTTGACTTTGGTGGCACTTGGGAAGATCATCTTCCTCTTGTGGAGTTTGCATATAACAATAGTTACCAAGCTAGCATCGGAATGGCACCGTTCAAAGCCCTGTATGGAAGACCGTGCAAATCGCCAACTTGTTGGTGGGAGACGACAGACAAACTTATACTTGGGCCTGACATGATAAGGGACACTACTGAGAAGATTGAGTTAATACGAAGACGGATGAAAACGGCCCAAGATAGACAGAAATCTTATGTGGACCAGAGAAGGACAGACCTAGAATTCGAAGTCGGAGATATGGTCTTTATAAAAATTTCTCTGTTACGCAATGTAGTTCGTTTTGGAGCATTTGGAAAACTAGCACCAAGGTTCGTAGGACCGTTCCCCATCACTGAGAGGATTGGACGGATGGCCTATAAGGTAGACTTACCCGAGAAGCTGGCTGGGGTGCACAATTTTTTTCACGTCTCGCATCTCCAGAAGTGCTTGCATGAGTCAGTCGAAGTGGTTGAGCTAAGCATCCTTGAAGACGTAGAAGTGGAAAAAGAAGCAACATTGAGGCGAGTCCCGATTCGTATCTTAGTAACGGAGATTAAGAAGTTAAGGAATCCAGAAGTCAAGCTAATTAAAGTGCAGTGGAGTGAAGCCCAAGAAGACGCAACTTGGGAAACCGAAGAGAAGATACGCGCGCTTTACCCATTTCTTTTTGAGGGTACATTCTCGATCTCTTTTTCCAGTAAACTTAAAACCCTTTTCGTATCATGCTTCTACTATCTACGTTTGTCTTATTATCTTCCCGATCTTATCTTGAGGACCTTAGGTAGAACCATATGGATGTAAACATGTGATTGAAACATGTTATGGTTGATGGCTGCAAATGGTTGCAAGTGGATGCTAGTGGATGCATGACACACATTAGGCACCAGATCGGCTCAGTCACATTTTCATGTTGCATATGCATGAGTGGTTATACTTGTACATGGATGGAACTTGTTATGCTATCACTTGGATGTTGCATATGGATGAATGTTTGTGCACTCATGTAGAGATTATAAACTATGTTAGGAATTCACATACATGTTGGATTCATGACACTAACATATTTTGCATTAAGGAGGTTTACTGAATCAGTAACCACCTGATCTTTTGCATTAGATAAGTACATATACACACACTTTCTGCATATGTTCATACAACACTAGAAATCTTTTAAGGACAATGCTTGCCTGTGGATGATGCTTTGAGTAGATGGATGATGGATGGTAGGACACATCCTCCCTAACTTAGAGATTTCGGGGATGAAATCCTTTAAGGGGGGAGAATGTAACAACCCGTGTTTTTATAACGTGTAATAACCATAAATCAAGGCATAATTAATTTTTAAAATAAGAATAAAGGGAAATGGGTTACGCCATTGCGTTCGTCTTGAAATTCTGCTTGTAAACGAGTCCAAGTTTTCGAAAATCGGAGCCCGTATGACCAAGTTATGGCCTTTCGAAGTTTTCAGAAGTTTTCAAGTTCAAAACAGTTCAATTCGAATTCAAAATTCGAAATTCAAACCTCAGAATAGACTAGGCGGGAAATTTCCCGCTCAGGACTAGGTCGACCTGGGGGTCGACTATGTAGTCGACCTACCCAGGACCAGGTCGACCATAGTGTCGACCCGGGGGTCGACCTGGTGCCCGAGCCCATTTTTGAAGCTGGGTTCACTTTGATGTTTCTGGCCTCGTTTCTGTCCACATTCGTTGACCTGACCCTATAAATACAGCCCCTAACACTAGTCTCTCTACACAAAATTCTTTCTGACCTTATGCTGCTCTGATTCTGGTTGAAAAGTTTGAGAAAGGGGCTACTTCTTCTACGTCGAAACTACGTTGCTGATTTGGGGATTTCTATTAGGACTTGACTAAGCATATTCAACATCGACTCTCTTTTTCTAATTCTCGAACCATGATCTGTAAGCCCCAGTTATTTTTAGATTTAAACTGTAAATGTAATATGAATATGATGTAAATTGAAATTGGACCTATGTATGATGACTGTTTTACATCCATTCTTGTTCATCTTGGATCTTGACTCTTGGATATATTATGACACTGATTTGGGGCCTATTCATGTTGTAAATCAAAAAGGAAACCCCTCATATTATCATGTTGAATCTGCTATTAGTCACTAGTTTATGACTATCACCTTATGTTAATCATTACCATGACTATGCTATCACCTTATGTCAATCATTACTATGACTACATTATCACCTTATGACAACTGTTATCTTGACTAGTACCTTATTTGGCTAGATTTGGAATCTTTATTTTTGAGGCCAATATTCCATATTCCAGTAATGTTATAATCTTTTATCAAGTCATACCATGCTATGCTAGTAATCACTTTTGCCACCTTATACCCATCCCTTTGTATGTTATTCCCTAATTAGATTTATTTGTATCGATTCGAGCTTATGTGCAATGGGAATACGATTTGGGTAGACTAGGTAAAAACATGAATTGACTTTGAACTTGAACATGAATGTTGCTATAACTTGAACCTGGATATGGACATGAGCTTAACACGATTTGACATGAAACATGACATGAAAACTCGACATGAATTTTGACATGAAAGCTTGAATGTGGGCATGACAATTAGATAAACTTGAAAATGGCCAACTCGAGGTTGGGTTGAGTTTGCAGTGTAAATCTGCCCGGAACCGCCCGACAAATCCAGTGGCTGCAAACAATAGGATCCATTGTGGGTAGTTGGTCATATTGCACGTAAAACCCGAGGTTAGACTATGTTGTGGTGTAAATCTGCCCGGAACCGCCCGACAAATCCAGTAACCACAACAGTTAGTCTAATGTGAGAGGTTGAGGTGCATTAATGAATTAATGCCACATGATAGGGTTAAGTCATGAACCACTTAAATATACTTAACCAACTTGACACGATAATTTGATAGGGTTAAGTCATGAACCACTTGAACACACTTAACCAACTTGATATATGATTTGGATAGGGTTAAGTCGCGAATTTGAATGACAACACTTAACCCATTAGAAACCCTAGTTACGCGGTCCTTTTCAGCAGTAACCCACTTAGATGTATCACGATACCCTGGGACTAGGCAGGGTGGGGCACGATGACTGGGCTGATTGTAAGCGACCTGAACGACGGCTGAGTGGGTGCGCCATTGTAGGTTCAGGCGGACTATGGTCGTGCACGTAGTCCGGAGTTGAAAAAGCAGGCATTGGGCACCCGTAGATTTACACTGTGCGTGCTTGATTCGTGTCGGTGGTTGGCACCATAGGACTTGATACACCCTATGGTGGACCTAGCACAGGTAACTACATTTCAGGATAGGGTCGTAAGACACAGACACATGACGAGCTAGGACTTGTAGGGAGCCGATCGATTAGTAGATTGTACCGTAGGACCCCGTAATGGGTCACTTCATGATACTGGGCCAAGGGATCATTTCATGATTAATACTTGACATGGGTTAGAACACTAGTACAGTTGGTGCAGCGAACCTTGAATATGCGATGCTAGACTTGACTTATCTTGTTATCTTAATTATCCTACCATTTCTGTTATCATTCTTATGTTTAATTCCAATTTTCACATATCATGTTACCTTTACTAGTTTTCATACTGAAAGTCACTAGGGCTTACCAGTCTTTATGGCTAACCCTTTTTCTTTCGCCTCTTTTTCTTTCGTTTTCCCCCTAGGTTCTCAAGGAGGAAACACTAGCTCTTAGCTTGGATTTAGCTTGCTTTCTGACAGCTCATGTACGGTTTGGTTTTGGGCTATGCTATGGCTGCTTCTGCTATTTATGGGGAATAATTTACTTTTGTCGTCTTTATGCTTCTTTATTTTGGAACTTGATGTAATGGAATAATTTGTACGTTGGATATATGGGGTTTTGACTCTTTTCTTGAAAATAATAAAAGTTTGGTTTTTAATTCCTACCGCTGCTTTATTTATGTTCTTCCTTGTGATATCTCTGTGTATGTTTACCTATATAATACACCACCAAAACTAGTGCATTCCCTTTGTGAGTGACCCTAGCGGAGGTGGGGTGTTACAATCGACAAGGCACCCTTTGAAGCATTGTACAGACGACCCTGTAGATCACCAACTTGTTGGTGGGAATCTACCGAAAGATTACTACTTGGACAAGATATTGCTAGAGAAACGTACGAAAAGATTAACCTTATTCGACGGCGGATGAAGACAACTCAAGATAGGCAGAAATCCTATGCAGACAAGAGAAGGACTGACCTCGAATTTGAAGTAGGAGACTTGGTTTTTATCAAAGTGTCACCTCTGAGTAATGTGGTTCACTTCGGATCAGTAGGGGAGTTGAAACCTAGGTTTATGAGACCATTTCCCATAACCGAGAGGATTGGCCAAATGACCTACAGAGTAAAGCTTCCTAAAAATCTATCTGGTGTTCATGATGTTTTCCATGTTTCTCATCTACGGAAGTGCTTGCATGACACCGCGGAAATTGTTGAGCCGAGTATATTGGAAGAGGTAGAAGTGGAATGGGAGGCGACAGCCGTGACAGTCAGGCGAGTTCCTTCCCGTATTATCGGATCAGAAGTTAAGAAGCTACGCAATAAAGAGCTCAGGTTGCTAAAAGTTCAATGGGGAGATAATCCAGAGGATGCGACTTGGGAGACCGAAGACAAGATTCGTGCTTCGAACCCTTTTCTCTTCGAGATTATGTTCTTAACTCTTTTTTCCAAAGCTTTATTAGTACTTATTTCTATCATTTGAGAATATCTTGTCCGTAGTATTTTTCGACCTTTAGATAGGGATCCTATGGATGTAAACATGTGTTTGAGAGATGTTATGATTGATGGATGCAAGTGTTTGCTAGTGGTTGCCTATGGACGCATATACACACACACTAGGCACTAAGATCGGCTCAATCACTCTCATATTGCATATGGATGTGTGTGCATTTTCTTTTCTTTTATGGATGGAAATGAATGAACTAGCATATGGATGTTGCACTTGGACGAATGAGTGTGCACACGTGTAGAGCTTATATGTTATAATAGGCTTATTTGCATACATATTGGATTCATGGCACTAACATACATTGCATTAAGGAGGTGAACAAATCTGTAGGCCGCCTGATCTTCGCATTAGTGTTGGGACATATACACACCTTTGCATATATTCATGAAAGCATTAGAAATCCTTAAGGATAATGGATTCCAGTGATTGATGGATGAGTAGATGGATGTTGGAAGGTAGGATATGCATTCTTCTCAACTTGGAGATTTCAGGGACGAAATCCTTTGAGTAGGGGAGAATGTAACACTCCGAATTTTTAACGATATTAAAGAAGATAAATTGAAGAATAAACAGTTTAATATTAAGAATTAAGGGAAACTGATTACGTTATTACGTCCATCTCGAAATTCTGGTCAGGATAGACACCTACTTTGCGTAAAACGGATAACATATGAAGAAGTTACGGATGATAAAAAGTTGAAAATCAAAACCGGGTATAACTGGCGCACTTGCCAAGTGCGCCAAGGCAATTTTGCACTGGCGCACCTGTAAAGTGCACCCAGAATAGTTTCTGGGTATTCGGGCCTTTTTTGAGTGAGTGACGACCCGTGACCTGACCCAGTTCCATTAGGGCTGAGGTGGCATCCGAATTCTGTAACCCAGCAGCTATAAATATATCTCATATCCTTTGTTTTCTTCACAAAGAAACAATGGTGGCCGTATTCTGCTGTATTCTGAACTGAACTAGGATCTCTCATCTTCTTCTAAAGCATATCAAATTCGGAGATTCAAACATAGACTCAGAACCTTTTCTATCATCTTAGCAATCCAATCACAGTGGGTTCTAGATGCTTTTAGGTTTAGATAAATAATAGAGAATTATGAAGACTGTGATTTGGATGCATTGTAGACTATGAGTCTATGTTATTATTAGATCTTATGCTATGTCATGATAGATCTATTTCTTTGGATCCAATTCAAATTGTTCTACTATGTTATTATTATGGATCTTTTGGGTTGTAACTTTTATGATATGCTATGATGCAGATGTATGTAGATCTATTCTATGTGATCTAAAATTGTCACCTTATGATTCATGTTAGATCTATTCTATGTGATCTAAATTTGTCACCTTATGATTCATGTTATATCTATTCTATGTGATCTAAAATTGTCACCTTATGATTCATGTTAGATCTATTCTATTCTATGTGATCTAAACTTGTCACCTTATGATTCATGTTAGATCTGTTCTATGTGATATAAAATCGTCACCTTATGGTTCATGTTATATCTATTTTATGTGATCTAAAATGTCACCTTATGATTCATGTTAGATCTATTTTATGTGATCTAAAATGTCACCTTATGATTCATGTTAGATCTATTTTATGTGATCTAAATTGTCACCTTATGATTCATGTTAGATCTATTTTATGTGATGTAAATTGTTACCCTATGTTATCATGTTAGATTTAAATTGATTGGATGTCTAAATTGCTAATTTAGATATTGTGACGTCATAGTTCATCAGTTTTATGTCCACCTTGTTATAATGACAATTTCATGTCCATGCTAGTATGTATATTCACCTTATTATCATACTTGTTTATGTTTATACCAAGATGATCATTTTAGTTAAATTCCCATTAGTTTCCCTATTATCGTTTATGACTAGGCTATTGTCTAGCCTAGCCATGTTGCCAATTTTGTGAGGGCGCTAGTTAAGGAATGGGGGGAAAAGGGTTAAAAATGGCACAATTTGAATATGAACATTTTTGGACATGTAATTCAAATTATTGGGTAAAATAGGTATTGACACCTATAAACGGAAAAGATTAATTAATTGGTAAATTAATTAAAAATGGCATAATCTGAATATGAACAGTTATGGACATGTAATTCAAATTATTGGGCAAAATAGGTATTGACACCTATAAAAGGAAAGGATTAATTAATTAAAAATGGAATTGTAACGACCCGGGTTTTCGCGATCCTGGTTATCGACATAAACTCAATGTCGACTATCCAAGCATCGGAAATATCAGATAGTAATGAATGAAAATAGAGGGTGAAGAAGAAGAACATCACAACATCAAAGTAAACACAAATCTCACAGCGGAACGAATAAATATATTTCATAACATAACTTTGAAATAAAACAGTATCTGTATACAATACCATTATTAGAGTATAACACTTAAGGCACAACGGAAATAACAAAAGCTATATAATCCTGAAGCGTCCTTCTCCAAGCTCTCAGTATAAGTGTAAATCCCGACTACTTGACTGGCCGTACAAAATTGGGCACCCAAGAGTTTAGGGGAAACAAAACAAAATAAGCTCTGGGTCAGTCATGTGACTGGTATGAGCAAACTTAAATCATTTGATTTAACTTTCAAAAATCTTTTTGAACCAAAGGATAATCATAAGACCGATCCACACATAAAAACGAATGGTTTTTTACCTTAAGATAACCCAAAATATTTTTCTAAAATGATACTTGTCTGATATTATAATAATGTCTAGATCAAGTAAATAAAAATCTAGCAGAAACGCTTTCATCTCACGTTCTACATATATAATATACAATCAAAACCACGGGCTCTTATTGGGTAATTGATTTCCAACTATGACAAGGTATGGAACCACCTTCCGATCAGTGTACTCTAGAAGCGATACACTGGAGTTCAACAAGAACATCTTGTAACTCGGCCACACATGACGACCATTCATTTCGCTTGAATGTTCCGAATATATTATCACCTTATGGTTGGTATACCAACATAACCGTTCCCAGGAGATATAGAAGCGAAAGAAGTAACAAATATGAATATTATCTAGATGGTGACAATATACCCTACTTGGGTGCGACCCACTTAGCCATGTTGCATGCTCGATTTCTGTCATTTCCTAGTGGATGAGGCTTGAGGTCATAACGTATCTTTTAACAGATCACTCCTTCATTTACTTTGAATGCCACATCGTCATACCCATCAAATCACAATTTGATTCCCCAAAAATACCACGGGTATAAGCTAAGAGAAACGAATTCCTCCGGCACCAATGTAAATACGTTTGAAATGATCAACTTACATGATCTGCCATATATACTCTATCATACATTCGTCCATTCAAGTTGTCCCAGGACTGGACAATCCGAATAAATTATTCTATAAATCCATCTTAAGCAATTTCTACCTAGGATTTACTAAACAGCCCTTGCATAACTCCATCTTCAATTATCTTCATCATATTTGATTCGCAACGCTAATGCCATACAGAGTGGTTTTTAGATAATATATCTTATCCCGATCTCTCCGTATTGACAACGAAATTGATCAAAATCTTCGATAGTCGGTGATTTAACTATCAAAGGAAAACATGTGTGCAAACAACGATATTATTTCCAGATGGAAATTCTATCGATCAATCATCAATAAACATTTATTTATTTCCCTATTTCTCGTTTCCATATATTCATCAAATCCTTATTTTTTAATTTTAGAAAATATACATTATTAACTTTGGAAAACGTCTCCATTTCTGATTCATGCATCAATATCTTCCCACCTCTATCAGTCTCTAACAGTAAACTAGTAAGAGAACAACCCCCAACGTATTAACCGCGAAGGCCGAAACCAACATCAGATCGATACCCAGAAAGTCATTCAATTCAACTAATTCCCAGTCAGTTCTAATTTCAGTAATTCCATTTAAATTCCTAATTCAAACCCCCATATCCTTTATAATACGTTATTTGCAAAATATTTATTTTAAATTAATATCATGTTACACCCGTGTGCGAAGCACGGGTCTAAATCTTCCTAATGTAAAATCCTCTTTTCATAAAACTATATTCATTTTCCAAACATTTCCCTTTTATAGTTCTATTTGGTTTCTAAATAAATATTCCTTAATTATATTCCTTTTATAAAATTATATTTATTTTATAAATATTTCCTTTTATCAAAATTCTATTTATTTTCTAAATAAACATTTCTTTTTATAAAATTTTATTTATTTTCTAAATAAATATTTTTTTTCAATATAACATTGAAAATTTCCTTTTTAACATTCCAGTATTCCTTATGGTATTTAATGTACCATATAACAATGATCAGTATCATTCAAACATACAAAAGCAGCAATAGATTTCATATCACATCATATAACACAATATATGAAAACATTAAAATAAATGTTGAGGAATCAGTTGGATTCCTCCGACCTGTTTCCCTACATCCAGAGATGTTACACAATATAATTCACATCAATTTCATTTCACTATGAAATATTCTGAACAACAGAATCAATATTTAATAAATGATTTTGATATATAACTATAACTATATTTTCAGACAATTAACTAACAATCAATCAAACAATTATCATACATAGCATTCAATCATTTTTATCAATTCTAAAATACGTTTATAAAAATATAAAATGATCAGAGTTATTGAGTTTTACTCACGTTGGTGGTTTGTCGTTAAATAACGATAACCGTTCAATATTCTGATCAGGCTTTTAATTTTTCCATAAATTGTAACTGGCTCCAATCCACTCCCAGTCAGTTCCATGTTGTAGCCTTCGTCCATACGATCCTAACGGATCTTGTTTCGCTCAATTCTGATATCACATGACCCAGATATTAAGTTTACAAGTTTTAATACAAATTTAAATTAAATTTGAACTTTAAATTAGAAAAAAATCATGGGCTTTACCCCATTTTCTTCTTCGGCCTATCAAGGGAAACTCGCACCCGCTTCCTTTACTTTCTTCCCCAACCGTGAGCACTCTAATAAAAATCACGATGTAAAATCCATGGCCATTACGGCGGATTCAACTCCGAACTGCACCCTCCGCTCTCCACGATTTTCACAACCGAGACCATCGTTCAAATCTCCTTCCCGAGCTCACCATTCCTTCAAAACCTTATCAGGTGCGAGCCTCATTCCAGCATCGCATCCTACAACATTACTATCGCTGCACAGTAAATCAGTGCGACCGAAATTTCCACCGATGTTTACCAAACTCCTCCTGTAGACACGCCTCGCTCTGGTGATCATCACGCACCCGTTCTTTTTGGCTAACTCCTCACGTATCATCACCATTCCTCAACCCTAGCTCGTCGTTCCGAAGACCACTACCGCAGAACAAGCATCGAACCCAGAAAACTTCATATGATAATGAAGAGTAACTCAAGGAGATTACAAATATATTTATGTGGAAATTTATAGATTTAGTTTGGATTTTCTTTTGATTTTTGAGTAACACGATATTGGGTTTTCATAGAATGGAACTGGCGACTTAAAGTTTTGACTGCGGAATGAAAAGTTTAGGTTTAGAGAAATAAGAGTTAATATTTGTAGGTAGAATTAAATAATTTTTGTATTGATTATTTTATTTATTTTTAAGTAGACGCTATATGTATTCATTTTTTAAAATTCCTATAATCACGCATGATATCCAAAAATCACGAAAATGGATATACACCTTCAGTTCGACATTACAGACCCAACGAAACTGATTTCGTCGAATTCCGACTCCGTTTGCTTACACAGCGTATTATTAACCGTCAAAATGCTGATTGTTTTTCACATTAAAAATCCGTACGGCCATATAATGACTTCAAAAATCACGAAAATTGAAATCTAACAATAATTTAATATTACGGATCCAACAAAATTAGTTTCGTCGAAAACGGAGGTCGTTTGCAAACTGGCTATTTTTAAAGCTTTAAATTACCCATAAATATATTTAAAAATAATTAAATATAAATAAATTTAAATTATCGTATATATTCACAATAGAATATCATACATCTTCAAAATATTCTTATCTGAATTTATAACTCAATATTTCAAATCCAGAATAAATCAGTATTCAATTTATATTGAAAATCCATTTATAATATAAATAAATCGTTATAAATTATAAAAGAATTCCATAGCGACTTTTCAAAAATTTGATTTGGACATAAATCAAAATCTACACGACGAAATCCCGAATTTTCTCTTCCATTAGAAAAATATACTTCACCAGCTCCGAACGTTTCTTATTTCACAGAAATCCGATTTAAAACGGATTCTGTATATTCAATTGAAGTTCGAATCTCCAAATTACGAACTGCAACGCCATTTCGAGCTCGATTATAATTATAATATAATTATACGTTCAAACTTTGTTTATATAATATATTCGTTAATATAATTCAACTCTAAACTGAATTATATATTTTGAATTGTCCAGTTCACACAATATTGTGTATTCTACTATTTCCGACTATTTCAGAAATTAAATATATTATTCTATTATTTAATTTAATTAAATATTCACTATTATTTAATTCTACGACCATTCAAATCTCTAAATCACTATTTTTGTAATTAAATTAATTAATTATTATATCGCTAAAATATGGGTCGTTACATTCTTCCCCACTTAAAATAATTTCGTCCTCGAAATTGCTAAGGTAGAAAACAAACTCTATTAACTGGGTAAAAATTATTTGTTTATTTATTAACTTCAGTTTGAACTGAAACAATTTAATTTCAATTAAAATATTAATTAATTCTTATCAACGAAAATTTTCAAAAATCCTGAAAATTTTCTACCACCCGAAATTTTCGAAAATTTTCGCCAACACCTCTTTTGTATTGGTCTTTGGTTACAACTACAACTCGCATCTCTGGGCCATCTCCAACCCAAAAGAAAATCAAACAGCCAAGCAGCATGCCAATTCGGCTCATAAAATCTCATACCCAATATGAAATGTAAACTTGTACCGTTTTGTCGGGCATATCATTATATTCTTTCTATCTGCTGTTAATTCAGCATATACCAATGTCATCTCAATCAAACTCCAATCAGTTCATCCTCAACGCAATCATTTGTTTAAACCAAAGTCAAATTCCATTCAAACTCCAATCTCAAATTCCAAACTCTTAACATATCAACTCAATTCCATTCCAAGTTATTCTCTAACCAAATCCAGTTTTATTTAAATTATCTCAAGTTAAATTCTAATTTATTTACTTATCTTTACCATCTTGATTTATTTAACTTAATAAGTTAAATTATGAATTTCAAGATTTAAATTCCTGGGTTTTTATTTCAATTCCATTTTGAAATCATAATAACAATCCAAAACATTTGAATTCCTTGAATAACTTGTTTTCTCAAAACACTCTAAAAACAAAATCTTTGGTAGCAATCTTAGCAACTCGAAAATGAACACTGGTGATGCAACTGTCATCATCGGAATTTATTTTCCAGCGATCGAAGTGAGTTCAATACTATATCACTTTTCAAAACCATTTCTAAACATTTCCATTTTGAAATCAATTCAAAATACCATTCACAATTCCTGTAAAACAATTTAAAATCTCCCAGGATTTTTAAATTCACATATATTTAATCCAAATACATTTACAAACACTTTTTTTCAAATTCCCAGAGTTTTAATTTCAATTCTGATTTAAATTTCAGATTTAATTCACTTCGTAATACTTATACGAATTTTATTTGGTTATATATATATATATATAAAACCTTCTCAATTATGCGATTGTAATAGCAACCAATATGTCCACCATAGTATACTCATTCCAATAAAAATCCTTTATATAAAAATATAATTTGGGTAAAAATTATTCCATTTACCCTCTTTTCAAAACATACAGTGTCGGTGTATTGTATTCGAGTGTTTAGAAACTCCTACCGATACAGCAGATCAAACTGATCGACCAAAATTCATAAACTACTCAACCAATGAATCTCCACAATATAAAACAATTTTTTTAATACCAATAATAAATACATTCATTCATATATATATACACTCAACTCAGTCTAGGGCATTATTAACCCCATCTCTACTGAGTCACACCACAGAGCCAAGGTAATCACTTAACCTTCAGCTCTGATACCAATTGTAACGACCCGGGTTTTCGCGATCCTGGTTATCGACATAAACTCAATGTCGACTATCCAAGCATCGGAAATACCGGATAGTTAATGAAAGAAAATAGAGGGTGAGAATAGATAAGATAGAAACTTAGAATAGAAGAAGAAGAACATCACAACATCAGAGTAAACACGAATCTCACAGCGGAACGAATAAATATATTTCATAACATAACTTTAAAATAAAACAGTATATGTATACAATACCATTATTAGAGTATAACATTTACAACACAATGGAAATAACAATAGCTATATAATCCTGAAGCCTCCTGCTCCAAGCTCTCAGTATATCTGTAAATCCCGACTACTTGGCTGCCCGTACAAAAATTAGGCACCCAAGAGTTTAGGGGAAACAAAACAAAATAAACTCTGGGTCAGTCATGTGGCTGATGTGAGTAAGCTCAAATCATTTGATTTAACTTTCAAAAATCTTTTTGAACCAAAGGATAATCGTTAGACCAATACACACATAAACACGGATGGATTTTACCTTACGATAACCCAAAATATTTTTCTAAAACGATACTTGTCTGATATTATAATAATGTCCAGATCAAGTAAATAAAAATCTAGCAGAAACGCTTTCATCTCACGTTCTACATATATAATATACAATCAAAACCGCGGGCTCTTATTGGGTAATTGATTTCCAACTATGACAAGGTATGGAACCACCTTCCGATTAGTGTACTTAGAAGCGATACACTGGAGTTCAACAAGAACATCTTGTAACTCAGCCACACATGACCGGCCATTCATTTCGCTTGAATGTTCCGAATATATCATCACCTTATGGTTGGTATACCAACATAACCGTTCCCGAGAGATATAGAGGCGAAAGAAGTAACAAATATGAATATTCTCTAGATGGTGACAATATACCCTACTTGGGTGCGACCAACTTAGCCATGTTACCTGCCCGATTTATGTCATTTCCCAGTTGATGAGGCTTGAGGTCATAACGTATCTTTTAACAGATCACTCCTTCATTTACTTTGAATGCCACATCGTCATACCCATCAAATCACAAATTGATTCCCCCGAAAATACCACGGGTATAAGCTAAGAGAAACGAATTCCTCCGCCACCAACGTAAATACGTTTGAAATGATCAACTTACACGATCTACCATATATACTCTATCAGACATTCATCCATTCAAGTTGTCCTAGGACTGGACAATCCAAAGGAATTATTCTATTAATCCATCTTAGGCAATTTCTACCTAGGATTTACTGAACAGCCCTTGCATAACTCCATCTTCAAATATCTTCACCATATTTGATTCATAACGCTAATGCCATACAGAGTGGTTTTCAAATAATATATCTGATCTCAGTCTCTTCGTATTGACAATGGAATTGGTCAAAATCTTCGATAGTCGGTGATTTAACTTTCCAAGGAAAACATGTGTGCAAACAACGTTATTATTTCCATCTGGAAATTATATCTATCAATCATCAATCAACATTTATTTATTTCCCCATTTTTCGTTTCCATATATTCATCAAATCCTTATTTTTTAACTTTAGAAAATATACGTTATTAACTTTGGAAAACGTTTCCATTTCTGATTCACGCATCAATATCTTTCCACCTCTAGCAGTCTCTAACTGTAAACTAGTAAGAGAACAACCCCCTACGTATTAAACCCGAAGGCCGAAACCAACATCAGATCGATACCCAGAAAGTCATTCAATTCAACTAATTTCCAATCAGTTCTAATTTCAGTAATTCCATCTAAATTCCTAAGTCAAACCCCCATATCCTTTATAATACTTTATTTGCAAAATATTTATTTTAAATTAATATCATGTTACACCCGCGTGCGAAGCACGGGTCTAAACCTTCCTAATGTAAAATTCTCTTTTTATAAAACTCTATTCATTTTCCAAACACTTCCCTTTTATAGTTCTATTTGTTTTCTAAATAAATATTCCTTAATTATATTCCACTTATAAAATTCTGTTTATTTTATAAATATTTTCTTTTATAAAATTCTATTTATTTTTTAAATAAATATTTCTTTTTATAAAAATTCTATTTATTTTCTAAATAAATATTTCTTTTTCAATATAACATTGAAAATTTCCTTTTTAACATTCTAGTATTCCTTATGGTATTTAACGTACCATATAACAATGATCAGTATCATTCAATTTCATATCACATCATATAACACAATATATGAAAACAGTAAAATAAATGTTGAGGAATCCAGTTGGATTCCTCCGGCCTGCTTCCCTGCATCCACAGATGTTACATAATATCATTCACATCAATTTCATTTTACTACGAAATATTCTGAATAATAGAATCAATATTTAATAAATGATTTCTATATATAACTATAACTATATTTTCAAACAATTAACTAACAATCAATCAAACAATTATCATACACAGCATTCAATCATTTTTATCAATTATAAAATACGTTTATAAAAATATAAACTGATCAGAGTTAGTGAGTTTTACTCACATTTGTGGTTTGTCGTTAAATACCGATAACCGTTCAATATTCTGATCAGGCTTTTAATTTCGCCATAAATTGTAACAGGCTCCAATCCACACCCAGTCAGTTCCATGTTGTAGCCCTCGCCCATACGATCCTAACAGATCTTGTTTCGCTCAATTTTGATATCGTATGACTCAGATATTAAGTTTACAAGTTTTAATACAAATAAATAAAATTTGAACTTTAAATTAGAAAAAAAATCACGGGCTTTACCCCATTTTCTTCTTCGGCCCATCAAGGAAAACTCGCACCCGCTTCCTTTACTTTCTTCCCCAACCGGGAGCACTCCAGTAAAAATTACGATGTAAAATCCATGGCCATTACGGCAGCTTCAACTCCGAACCGCACCCTCCACTCTCCACGATTTTCACAACAGAGACCATCGTTCAAATCTCCTTCCCGAGCTCACCATTCCATCACAACCTCATCAGGCATGAGCCTCATTCCAGCATCGCGTCCTGCAGCATTACTGTCGTTGCACAGTAAATCAATGCGATGGAAATTTCCACCGACATTTACCAAACTCCTCTTGCAGACGCGCCTCGCTGTGGTGATCATCACACACCCCTTCTTTTCGACTACCTCCTCACGTATCATCACCATTCCTCAACCCTAGCTCGCCATTCCGAAGACCACTACCGAAGAACAAGCATCGAACCCAAAAAACTTCATATGATAATGAAGAGCAACTCAAGGAGATTACAAATATATTTATGTGGAAATTTATAGATTTAGTTTGAATTTTCTTTTGATTTTTGAGTAAAATGATATTGGGTTTTTAGAGAATAGAATTGGCGACTTAAAGTTTTGACTGCGGAATGAAAAGTCTAGGTTTAGAGAAATAAGAGTTAGTATTTATAGTTCGATTTAAATAATTTTTATATTGATTATTTTATTTATTTTTAAGTAGACGCTATATGTATTTATTGTTAAAAATTCCTATAATCACACATGATATCCAAAAATCATGAAAATGGATATACACCTTCAGTTCGACATTACAGACCGAACGAAACTGGTTTCGTCTAATTCCGACTCCGTTTTCTCACACAGCATATTTTTAACCATCAAAATACTGACTGTTTTTTCACATTAAAAATCCGTACGGCCACATACTGACTTCAAAAATCACGAAAATTGAAATCTAACAATAATTTAATATTACAGTTCCAATAAAATTAGTTTCGTCGAAAACGGAGGTCGTTTGCAAACTGGCTATTTTTAAAGCTTCAAAAATCCCATTTAAATATATAAATATATTTAAAAATAATTAAATATAAGTAAATTCATATTATCGTATATATTCACAATAGAATATCATACATCTTCAAAATATTCTTATCTGAATTTATAACTCGATATTTCAAATCCAGAATAAATCAGTATTTAGTTAATATTGAAAATCCATTTATAATATAAATAAATCGTTATAAATTATAAAGGAATTCCATAGCGACTTTTTGTAATTTTGATTTGGACATAAATCAAAATCTACACGACGAAATCCCGATTTTTCTCTTTCATTAGAAAAATATACTTCACCGTCTTCGAACGTTTCTAGTTTCACAGAAATCCAATTTAAAACGGATTCTCTATATTCAATTAAAGTTCAAATCGCCAAATTACGAACTACAGTGCCATTTCGAGCTCGATTATAATTATAATATAGTTATACGTTCAAACTTCGTTTATATAATATATTCGTTAATATAATTCAACTCTAAACTGAATTATATATTTTGAATTGTCCAGTTCACACAATATTGTGAATTCTACTATTTACGACTATTTCAGAAATTAAATATATTATTTTATTATTTAATTAATTAAATATACACTATTATTTAATTAATTAAATATTCACTATTATTTAATTCTATGACCATTCAAATCACTATTTATATAATTAAATTAATTAGTTATTATATCACTAAAATACGGGTCGTTACAGGAAGGTCTAGTAATTACAATTAGGAATGGTAATTGTACTTATGACATGCTTTTTCGTTGCATTAGTGGTGGAAATCTGCCCGGACCCGACCGACATATCCAACAGCCACTAATGTTGAACCTAATGTGGGAGGTCTAAGTACGTAAATACTAATAGGGCTATGACATGAGGTTAGGCTCAACTGTGGAATAAGTCTGCCCGGACCCGACCAGCATATCCAACATCCACATGTTGTAGGCCTAATGTGGGAGGTCTGACCCATTATGAAACCATAAATGGACATGGTAAAGGATTGGACTACTTAACCTAAGTTAATCCATAGGGATTGTATGAACTTAAATCTAAGTTGAGGTAAAGTAAACATGCTTGAATCAGTGGGAGGGTTAAGTAAATATTGGATAGGTGGGTAATATTAGTATATATAGGCCCACAAACTTAATTCCGTTAAGGTTATGTAACTAAAGACACCTAACGGTATACATAACCAGTGGAAATAATAAAGTTATGTAATTAAAGACACCTTTTAGGGTAAACATAACTTGTAGAAGTAATAGGGTTGTGTAATTAAGGACACCTATAGGTAAGCATAACTGATTGGAAGATTATGGGTTATGTATTAAAGACGCCTGTAGGTAAGCATAACCGGTAGAAATACATAAGGCTATGTAATTAAAGACACCTAGTGGCATACATAGTCAGTGAAAACCTAGTGGGGATACAAGACAAAGGGGAAAGCTTGTATCATATTGTGTGGGACCCATTTCTGTCAGTTACCAGGAGTAGGTATCAAACAAAGTACTCCGCACCAGGAGGAGAAGGGGTCCTATTACTGATTGATTGTAAGAGATCCAAACATAGAGGACGGCGTGGGCAGGGCAAACCGACCGGGCCATGTGCATGCATGAGCCGGGAAGAGGGGGATAAGACGACCGTGACACCTGTAGATATGGTTGTGCACATTATTACAACGAGGGGTTGCCACTTTAGGAAGTGATACCTCCTACTGTGGGGACATCACAAGGTATCTACAAGGGTTAGGGAGCCGATCGATCAGGATAGTAGTTAGGATCATTTGGACGTATACCTAAGTCTACCATCTTATAGTTGAAGGGATCGTCTCTTTTAGGATATACCAGTAATAGTGCAGAGTAATCATTAGTGAGGCATGTACACCTTATCTTGCTTACCTTGTCACACCTGCCATTTATGTAGTGATCTCCCTTATCCATTTTATATGCCTACCATGTTACTTTTATTTATCTACTAGCTAAAAGTAACTAGACTCGCCAGACTTTATGACTGACCCTTTTGGTTTCTCCTTCTTTCTTCCGTTCCTCCCCAGGTTCTCAGGGAGGAAACACCTAGGCTTAGTCAGGATTTAGATATCACCTTGCTAGTATCTACTTCTGAAGTATGGCTCAAGTTCTTGTCTCTACTATGGCTTAACTCTTTCAATTGGGGAATTATGTTTTTATATTTTATGTACTCTGATGATACAAGATAGAAGTTATTTTATTGTAATGGTTTTTTGTGACTTATGGTATTGTGGACCACGGTATTATGATTGAAATAAAAATTTAAATTTCCGCTGCTATCTTATTTATATCTGTCTTGTAATTATTCTATGTCTGATTACTTATAACGCTTCACAGAACTTAATGCATTCCCTTAGTGAGTGACATTAACGGACATGGGGTGTCACACTTGGTATCAGAGCTAAAGGTTACCAGATTAGATAAAAAAATTTGAAAATTATTTTCAAAAAGGTTTTAAAAGAAAGCATTTTCAAAAAGAAAGAGTCTGTTTTGAAAAACATTCCCCAAAAAGCCATACGCAGTATCCTTCGGTCCTTTGTCTAAATTTCTTCCTTTTCCCTTTTTTAGCATGTCTAGGGAACAAAACATCCCTAATATCCAAGAGGGCATCACAATACGTAGTTGGCTCCGTAGGTGTTTGGAGGCCACAACGCCTGCCGAAGGCCAAAGATAGGGGTGAGCGTTCGGTCGGTTCACTTTGTTTGGAGCTAAAAAAACTCAAACCGAAATGGAACCGAAATTTTTTCAAACCAAACCGAACCAAATTAATTTCGGTTAATTCGGTTGGTAACCAACTTAACTGAACTTGAAAGATGTATTATTATTCAAATGACAGATTCACTCAAAGTAAAACATAAATTCATGTTTAGAGAAAATTTGTATAGTAAATTTTATGTTTATGATAAGATTTGATCTATTTGCAATAAATGTCTTTGTATTACATAACTAATTATTTAAAGCACTACAATACCATAAAATTAGATAACATGGTTAATTTAGTTAAACCGATAACCAAATTAAATTATTTTGCAAGTCGAATTTAAACCGATTAAGTTTTGAAACCGAACCGAACCGGCGGAAATGAACTGGTTTGGTCGGTTAATTCGGTTTGAACCGAATATTGCTCACCCCTAGCCAAAGAGACGTTCCTCCCCTAGCTGCACCACTCATTCCTTCTCCCCCTCCAAAAGCAAATAACTTCGCCAAGATCTGCAAGGACTTCCGTGCTATGGGAGGGAAGCCATTCCATGGGAACGAGACATTTGTGGAAGCTCAGAATTGGATTAAGGAGACTGAGGACTTATTCGTAATCTTTGAAGTGGAGGACCGAAGAAAGATTCAGTTAGCTGCTTGGCTATTGAACGACGAAGCCTCCTTTTGGTGGGAAGTCACCCAAGCTGAACGTCCAATGGAAACTTGGGAAGATTTTAAATAGAGGTTTGAAATGAAATTTCTTTCCCAAGCTGAAAGCAGCATGCAGATGGAAAGATTCTTAGCACTCAAACAAGGAAACTTGACGGTGAAAGAATATGTGAACAATTTCAACCAGCTAGCAATATTCGGGTTAGAGTTGGTGGATACGCCGCACAAAAAGGCTTTACGGTTTGCTAAAGAGCTGAATGGGCTTCTGCATGGTTCAGCTATGTCCCCTATTCCAATGGGGGCCACTTTTGAAAAGCTTGTTGATATGGCCCTAATGCATGAGGAGGAAAAGGGAGAAAAGAAGGAAACAAAAGCTGAGGAGACATCACAGAATAAGAAGGTGTGGCCCAAGAAGGGGCAGCAGCAACAGCAGCAACAACAACAGAAGAAAGGAGGGAAAAATGATAAAGGAAAGGATAAGAGAAAATGTCACCATTGTGGGAAGGAAGGTCATCTGGTTAAATACTGTAAGCGAAGGAAGAATTCTTGCTTCCACTATGGAGAGGCCGAACACTTTTCTAAAAACTGCCCAAAGAAACGGTGATCACAGGGACAAGGTCAAAGGATAGGAAATTCTAGAGGGCAGGTGCATGCTCTCGCGACCAGTGCTCCTGATAGAGGTAGAAAAATTTCTGTGGAAGGTTTAATTTCTCTTTCAAACCATCCTGTTAGAACACTTTTTGATTCTGGTGCCTCACATTCATTTATATTAAGTTCTATAGTTGAATCTCTGCACTTAATTACTAGTATGATAGTAGATCCCGTAGTTGTTTCAAATCCCATTGGTGGTTCGGCTCATTTATCGATGATTTGTTGGGGTTTGAAAATATCGGTGTTAGGCGTCGAGTTAGAATGCGACGCGTATGTGCTCGGGATTATGCGCTATGGGTTGATTCTAGGAATGGATTGGCTTACCAAATATGGTGTCATTCTAGATTGTGAGAAGAGAGTTGTTAGGCTTCTAACTTGTCATGGGAGAACCCTCGAGATTTCATATGACCCACAAGGGTCGGTTATACTTAGTTTCCTAGAGTCTCTTGATGCATCTTTCGACGATCTGTAATCTATTCCAGTAGTCCGGGATTTTTCTGATGTTTTTGATGAGGTTCGGGGTTTACCTCCAAGGCGCGATATCGACTTTCGCATATATCTGGTGGACAATGCAAAGCCAGTTGCATTACCAGTGCGCCACATGGCTCCAAGGGAAAGGATGGAGCTGAGTAAGCTGGTAGGGGAGCTACTTGAGAAAGGGTTTATCAGACGAAGCATATCTGAATGGGGTGCTACATTAGTATTCGCAACTAAGGCAGATGGTTCGCTTCGTTTGTGTGTTGATTATAGGGAGCTGAATAAGCTCACTAAGAAGAATAGGCACTCACTTCCGAGGATTGATGATTTATTTGATCAGCTTATTGGTGCCTCAGTATTTTCTCAGTTAGACTTGGCCACAGAGTTCCATCAGTGAGGACAACTGAGTACATCATAGATAAGACTGCCTTTAGGACTCCAAACGATTTCTTTGAATGGCTGGTAATGCCTTTTGGGTTGGCGAATGCACCCTCCTATTTTGTCGATCTGATGAGTAGGGTGTTTCGAGAGTTCCTAATTTTTTTTCGTAGTCTTTGTTAATGATATCTTGATCTTCTCCAAGAGCAAAGAAGAGCATGCCCAGCATTTGACAGAAGTTTTGAAAACTCTCCATGACTATCATCTTAAAGCAAAATTCTCCAAATGCCATTTTTGGAGAAAAGAGGTGAGATTCCTAGGGCATGTGGTCTCTAAAGAAGGGATAGCCGTAGATCCCGCGAAGGTGGGTGCAGTGCAAGAATGGTTGGTTTCTAAAAATGCAACCGAGTGAGAAGCTTTCTTGGGTTAGCAGGTTACTATAGGAAGTTCATTAAGGACTTCACAAAGATACCAACCCCACTCACCAGACTGACGAAGAAGAACTTGGCATTCTCATGGGATATAGACTGTGACAGTGCTTTCCAATGACTGAAGAGGGCTCTTACAAGAGCCCCAGTCTTGACCTTAACTAACGGGAATAAAGTGTTTACCATTTACACTGATGCATGCGGTACAGGGCTTGGTGCGGTTCTAATGCAAGAAGGGAAAGTAGTGTGTTATGGGGGTAGACAGCTGAGAGTTCATGAAAAGAAATACCCCACCCATAATCTAGAGCTAGCTGCCATAGTGTTTGCGTTAAAGATGTGGCATCATTATTTACTTGGAGAGAAGTTCGAGTTATATACCGATCATAAATATCTCAAGTACTTGTTGTAACCGAAGGATCTTAATTTAAGGCAACAGCGGTGGATGGAGTTTCCTGCTTCTTATGATTTTGAGATTTCTTATACCCCTGGCAGGGTTAATATGGTGGAAGACGCACTAAGTAGGAAGAGGGTGGCCCCGAGTCCTCTGTTTTTGGAAAGAAAGAACTTGGAGTTCATTTAAGCTTTTGGTTTTAGACCCTTCATCGAGATTTTTCCTGATTTGTTTGCATCCTTGGAGATACGACCGACTCTTATGGACCAGATAGGAGCTTCACAACAAGGAGACCCACAGATTCTAGACATCATGGATAAGATCAGAAGAGGGGAGACTTTTAGTCACTTCAACAGATATGCCATAGATGAAAAGGGGTGGTTGCGATGAGATGGAAGGCTTTGTGTTCCTCAAACTAGAAGCCTGACAACGGCAGTCCTAGAAGAAGCCCACAATTCTAAGATGACTATTCATTCAGGTGGTGATAAGATGTACAGGGACATGAAGCGGGTTTTCTTTTGGGATGGGATGAAGAAAGATGCAGTCGAATTCGTTTCCCAATGTTTAGTTTGCCAGCAAGTCAAAGCTGAGCAAAGGAAGCCCGGTGGTTTACTTCATCCTTTGGAGGTTCCTCAGTGGAAATGGGAGAGCGTCTCTATGGATTTCATAGATGGTTTGCCTAGACCGAAGAAAGGCAACACCAGTATCTGGGTTGTGGTAGATAGACTCACTAAGAGCACTCATTTTATTCCAGTTAAGAGTAAGAGGATGACATCATGGTTAGCAGCAATTTTTGTCCGAGAGATAGTTCGTCTTTATGGTGTTCCTTCCAGCATAGTGAGCGATCGTGACCCCATCTTTACCAGCGAATTTTGGAGGAGTGAAACACCCCACCTCCGTTAGGGTCACTCTCAAAGGGAATGCCCTAATTTTGGTGGAGGTTTATAAGTATAAGTCACAGATATACAAGACAGATATAAGAACACATATTTGTAAACAGCGGAAAACCAACAAACTTTTATTTCATGAAAGCAAATACGTGCTACAACAACATCACCATAATTGTCTTACATCTTTTCCAAAACATAACATAACACTTTCATAATCTGTCTTGATTACATTATTTAAAGAAGCGTAAATAAAACATAGATAAACTGCAAAAGCCCCATAGAGTTTGTCCAAAGCCATAGTTCAAAACGAAAAGGTCCAAGCAATACATTTCTCTTCTTCAAGCTGGATGTTAAGACTGGTCAAGCTGCAGTGTTCCCTCCCTGTGGACCAAGGGGGGGGGGGGGGAAACGGAAGAAAAGAAGACAAAAGAAAAGTAGAGTCAGACATAAAGCCTGAGTAAGTCTAGTACTATTCTGTCTATGAATAAAGAACTGGGTATGATAAGTATAAACCAGAAGTGGGGAAAGCACTATATACTTGGTTAAGTTGTCTAGGGTCGAATATACTATCGTACCCCATGTTAATCTCTGAACCCATATAAACTAGTTTCCAATTGGCACCCCATAATCAGGGTGATGTGATCCATTCTATGATGATCGGCTCCTACTCGCATAGTTACATGTGTCTTACGGCCCCCGATGTTGTAGTTACCTATGCTGGTCCCACCATGGGGTGTATCAAGTCCCATGGCGGCGGCCCGACACAACCTTAGAATGCACAGGTATGCTACTGGTGCCCAGTGCTTTATTTTTCTGCGCCGGAGTGTGTGCACGCCCGCACCCCGTTAGAACCTACACTGCTACACCACCGCCGTCGATTTGACCTCTTACAATCAGCCCAGTAATCGTGCCCCACCCTGCCTAGTTTCAGGGTATCCTGATACACCTTCTAGGGTTACTGCTGAAAAGGGTCCCCCGTTACTAGGTTTTCTATCTCTAACCACATGCTAAGTTGGTTAAGTGTTTTCTAACCTAACCCCACCAGTCCGTTTAGTTTAGCATGTTCCATTTTGATTAAGTCTTTAGTTCACTTAATCCTAACAATCCTGACTCAGCCTTAATTGTCTTATTAAGGCCCTGACCTCTCACATTAGACAGGTATTGTTGTGGCTGCCTGTTGCCGGTTGGTTCCGGGCAGTCTTACGCCACAACTCAGTCTAACCTCGGGTCCTTATTGGGCTCCATGTTTAACCTCCCACATTGGATAGGTATTGTTGTGACTACTGGACAGCCGGGCGGTTCCGGGCAGGTTTACATCACAACTCAATCCAACCTCGGGTTAAACACATCGTATGTTCTACATTTACATATTTTGTCTTTCTTCTTTATTTTCTTATATGTAAATATTTGCGGCCCATTAAGTTAATGGTGTAAAGGTTACACCAATCATGGGCCCAACCCATGCTTGAATTTGGGCCCTTCTATTTTATATTTTCATTCATTAGTAATTTTAACCCAACGTTATTTTCCCCCGTTTAACACGTCCGTTTATTGTGTATATGTTGGGCTTAGCCTTTTTAAGCCCAACTTAGCCATGCGAAAAGGGGAGGCTTAAAGCGAGATTACATACACAAAAGGGGGAAGGTGAGCGCATGAACTTGCAATATGACGTTGGAAATACAAAATAGAAACTGGTGTACTTGCATAGTAGTGACATATACTTTGGTCATAAAGCATAAGTGACATGAATCAAAGCATGTAAACTTGTAGTTATGTTAAGAATATCACTATTGACACATAGGCCTAGCTACAACATGAACCTATATTTTTATTTCAGGCATAATGTCAAACATAAGCATGGCATAAATATTTCAAACATAAGCATGGCATAATGTCAAACATAAGCATGGCATAAATATTTCTAACATAAGCATGGCATAATGTCAAACATAAGCATGGCATAATGTCGAACGTAAGCATGGCATAAGTATAGTTAAATTTGTTCACATAACTATGGCATAAATATTTCTAACATAAAATCATGATTTTTACTTTAGTCATGTAAACTTGCAAAAAGGGATTTTTGAATCTAACCTAGCCATGTACCACATATGTCATCATATAATTCTTGTTAACAATATAGACCTAACATGGTTTCAATTATGCGAAATATCGATCATAGCCTAGCCATATTCATAAGTTTGCAAATAGGTTTCTAGTACAAAACATGGCTTAATACATAGATCATGGTGCCAAACTTTTCAATATGATTTCATATGAATTATGATAATCCCAACCTTATTCCAATTACTTCACAAAAACGATGTTTGTATAAAAATACACATTAAGATGGCATAGTAACAAAATCCCAAACTTGCATGAATTTCAATTAATCAACTACATACATGTAGCTTCAACATAAATTACATATTTTACGAATATCCAAACGTCATACTTGCATAAAACTACCGCATGTAGTTTTTCATAATGAATAACATAATTCAAGAACATCCAAACGTATACAATATTCCAATGCACAAATATGAATTATTTTATCGCCACAAATCAAGTATACATATCAACACAATTATTTGTTCATACCAAAATAATACTCTACTTACAATCGTTGCGGCGAATTCTCTAATTTAGGAATTTAGAGATGCGACTCCTTTTGACGTAGGCGTTGATTTGATTTGCTTGAATTGCTTTAGGCTTTAGAATTTTCCTCCTAATCTTCTCTCCAATTTGGTGGCTACTCCTAGACGCTCCCCAGCAACATGGCGGCTTTGTTCTTAATTTTTGAATGAATAGATTAGGGTTAGTCTAGGGTTGTTTTTATAGGGGTAATGAACTGATTAGGGCCATTGATGTTGCTTGGATTGATCGTAGCCATTCATTCGATAGAGAGACCAATTAGAGCTTGCCACCTAGCCCTAATGACAAAGCAGACCACAGAAAATCGGCCAAACACAGACCTGGCCAGCCAGGTTGGACTGGGCTCGACCGGGCTCTGGACCAGGTCGACATGCCTGTCGACAGCCCTGTCGACCTGGTTAGGCCAGGTCGACAGCCCAGTCGACCTGGGTGCGTTAGGCGGGTGTTTTTCCGCCCTGGCCCATTGGGCCCCATTTTGGAATTTTAAACTGTTTTATTCTGTTTGAATTTTAAACTTAATTCAGAAACTTCCGAAGGCCATATCTTCTTCATACGGACTCCGTTTTTCGAAAACTCGGACTCTATTTCGCGTATTTTTCCGAGACGAACGCAATGGCGTATCCCGTTTCCCTTAGTTCTTTGATTTCAAATTAATTATACTTTAATTTGTTAATTTCAAAGTTATAGAATTTTCGGGGTGTTACATTCTCCCCCACTTAAAAGGATTTCGTCCCCGAAATCTTCAAGTTAGGAGGAATGTATATCCTAACATCCAATCATCCATCTACTCATCCATCAAACACGAGCATCCATTGTCCTTAAAAGACTTCTAATGCTTCATGATCATATGCAAAGTGTGTGTGTATACATGTACTTATCTAATGCAAAATCAGGTGGTCTACTGATTCAGTTGACCTCCTTAATGCGAATTATGTAAGTGCCATGAATCCATCATGTATGCAAATTTTCCTATTCATGATTCTACATGAGTGCACAATCATTCAATACAAATGCAACATCCACATGACAACACATTAATGTTCAATCATATACGAATGCAAACATATATGCATATGCAATATGAAGTGACTGAGCCGATCTAAACCCTAGATTTTGTGTGTATATGCAACCACGAGCAACCACTAGCAATCACTTGCAACCACTTGCAACCATCATACATAACATGTTTCAATTACATGTTTCCATCCAAAGGGTTTCTACCTAAAAGATAAGGTCGAGGAAATATACCTAAAAAGATAGATAAAAGCGCAACTTAAGGAAAATGAAAGATCAAGGATGTACCCTCGAACAGAAAAGGGTAGGCTGTGCGTATTCTAGCTTCAGTTTCCCAAGTCGCGTCTCCCTCGGCGTCGCTCCACTGAACTTTGACGAGCTTGACTTCGCGGTTGCGTAGCTTCTTCACTTCCGTTCCTGAGATGCGGGTTGGAACTCTCCTTATGGTTTCTTCGCGTTCCACTTCGGCCTCTTCGAGGATATTTGGCTCTACCACTTCAGCAGACTCATGTAGACATTTTCGGAGATGTGAAACGTGAAAAACGTTGTGGACTCCAGCCAACTTCTCGGGTAGCTCTAATCTATAGGCCATTTTCCCAATCTTCTCGATGATAGGGAATGGCCCTACGAATCTTGGCGCTAGCTTTCCTGTGGTTCCAAAACGAACAACGTTCCTTAGCGGTGATACCTTGAGAAAAACTCTGTCTCCAACCTCAAATTCAAGGTCGGTCCTTCTCTTGTCGGCATAGGACTTTTGTCTGTCTTGGGCCGTCTTCATCCTTCTTCGTATTAAGTCTACTTTCTCTGAAGTCTCTCGGATCATATCTGGTCCAAGTATGAGCTTATCAGTAGACTCCCACCAACAAGTGGGCGATCGGCACGGTCTTCCATATAAAGCTTCGAAGGGCGCCATTCCGATGGTTGCTTGATAGCTGTTGTTGTAGGCAAATTCCACCAAAGGAAGGTGGTCTTCCCATGTCCCTCCGAAGTCAAGGACGCATAGCCTTAAAAGGTCTTCCAAGACTCTGTTCACTCTCTCTGTTTGGCCGTCGGTTTGGGGATGATAGGCTGTGCTCAAGCATAACTGCGTTCCTACTGCTTCTTGCAGACTCCGCCAAAACTCACTGGTGAAGATGGGGTCTCGGTCACTAACAATGCTAGATGGTATTCCATGGAGTCGAACGATTTCCTTGAGGTAAAGTGATGCTAGGGATGAGGCAGTTCTTTTACTTTTGACCGGTAAAAAGTGGGCGCTTTTAGTAAGCCTATCCACTATTACCCAAATGCTAGTGTTGCCTCTCCTAGACCTAGGCAGCCCATCGATGAAGTCCATTGAGATGCTATCCCACTTCCACTGTGGGACCTCCAGAGGATGTAGCAGTCCGCCAGGCTTTTTCTGTTCTGCCTTAACCTGTTGGCACACCATACACTTAGAAACGAACTCTGCCACGTCCTTTTTCATGCCGTTCCAGAAGAAAGTCCTTTTAATGTCTTTGTACATTTTATCTCCGCCTGGGTGTATCGTCATCTTGGAGTGATGTGCTTCCTCGAGAACCTTCTTTACTAAATCTTTTATCTGTGGGACGCATAGTCTTCCGTCTCGCCTTAGCAAACCCTTATCGTCGATGGAGTATCTGTTGAGGTGACTTGAAGTCTCACCCCTAATTAGCCTATCAATTAGTTCCACAAGCTGAGGGTCTTCGCGTTGTGCTGTCCCTACTGAATCCATTAAAGTTGGGCGAACCTCGAGAGATGCTAGTAAGCCTGGTACGAAATCGGAGGAAGGCCTAAAGTCGAAGCTGGCTATAAACTCTAGGCTTTGTCTTTCAACAAATAACGGGCTTAGGGTCAATTTCTTTCGGCTCAACGCGTCTGCCACTACGTTGCCTTTGCCCGGAGTGTAGGAGATTTCGAAATCGTACGAGGCAAGAAACTCCATCCATCTTTGTTGCCTCAAGTTAAGATCCTTCTGCGAGAAAAGATATTTCAACGATTTATGGTCAGTGTAAAGTTCGAACTTCTCACCTAGGAGATAGTGTCGCCAAGACTTGAGTGCAAAGACGATGGCGGCTAACTCAAGATCGTGGGTTGGGTAGTTCTTTTCGTGCACTTTCAACTGCCTCCCGCCATAGGCTACTACCCTTCCTTCTTGCATTAAGACGGCGCCTAGCCCTGTCCCACATGCATCCGTATAAACAGTGAACATCTTGCTCCCATCTGGCAGCGTCAAAACTGGGGCTGTTGTGAGAGCCCTTTTCAATCGTTGGAAAGCAAACTCGCAATCCAAGTCCCAATTGAACACTAGATTCTTCTTAGTCAATTTCGTGAGCGGAGCTGAGATTTTCGCAAAATTCCTTATGAATTTTCGATAGAAACCTGCTAGTCCTAGAAAGCTTCGGACCTCAGTTGCATTCCTTGGTGTCTTCCAATCCTGTACCGCCACTACCTTCGCAGGGTCCACTGCTAACCCTTGTTTGGATACTATGTGCCCAAGGAACCTCACCTCTTCTCTCCAAAAGTGGCATTTGGAGAATTTGGCTTTTAGTTGATGGACTCGCAAAGTTTCCATGATTGCCCTTAAGTGCTGAGCATGTTCCTCTTCACTTTTTGAGAAGATAAGGATATCGTCTACGAAGACTACTACGAATTTGTTGAGGAAATCTCTAAATACCCTACTCATCAGGTCCACGAAGTAAGCAGGTGCATTTGTCAAGCCGAAAGGCATGACAAGCCATTCAAAGAAGCCGTCTGGGGTTCTGAACGCCGTTTTATCGATGCTATCTTCAGCCACCCTTAGCTGATGAAAACCAGTTGCTAAATCGAGTTGGGAGAAAACAGACGCTCCTACAAGCTGGTCAAATAAATCGTCAATTCTAGGGAGAGGGTGCCTATTCTTTTTCGTTAGCTTGTTGAGCTCCCTATAGTCAACACATAGACGGAGTGAACCATCCGCCTTTGTAGCGAACACCACTGGAGCGCCCCATTCTGAAATGCTCCTCCTAATGAACCCCTTTTCTAGAAGCTCTTTAATCTGTTTACTGAGCTCTTTCCTTTCTCGTGGAGCCATGTGTCTAATGGGCAACGCAACGGGCTTTGCATTATCTACAAGATATATGCGGAAGTCTATTTCCCGCTTCGGAGGCAAGCCCTTCACCTCTTCGAAGACATCCGGATATTCCCGGACCACTCTAACTGATTGCAAATTTTCAACAGAGGCATCTAGCGATTCAAGATAACTAAGCATAACCGCATACGAGGGATTACAAGAAATTTCCAAAGTATTACCGAGCTGGGTTAGGAGCCTAACAACCCTTTTCTCACAATCAAGGATGGCCCCATTACTGGATAGCCAATCCATACCCAAAATAAAACCATAACCCGAAAAGCCCAAAACAAAGGCACTACATTGAAATTCTACACTTAGAATAGAAATTTTCAATCCCACACAGATCATAGACAAATGAGCTGGGCCCCTAATTGGGTTTGAAACAATTAAGGGGTCCTCTACCATACTAGTTTTTAGGTGCAGAGATTCTACTAAAGCAGACAAGATAAAGGAGTGTGATGCGCCAGAATCAAATAAAGTGTGAACGGGGTGATCATAAAGATAAACTACGCTTTCTACAGAAGTATTTATACCTCGCTGTTGCAGAGGTGGCGCTTCCAGCACATGAACCTGTGCCCCTGGGGTGGATCCAGCCCTCTGCCCCTGTCCTCGTTTCTTTGGGTAGTCCTTAGCCCTGTGGCCTGTCTCACCGCAAGAAAAGCACCCACCATTCTCCTTGGCCTTCTTTTTCCGGCAGTCCTTTACTAAGTGCCCCACTTTGCCACAGAAATTGCACTTCCTCTTCTCTTTGTTGCCTTTCCCGCCTTTCTTAAAATCTGTCTTCTTAGGCTGCAAACCCTCTTTCTTCCCTTGAGAGCTTTCTGCCTTTGTCTCCTTCTTGCCCTTATCCTCTTCATTCAGCAATGCCATTTGCACCAATCTTTCATACGTGGCCCCCATGGGTATATGGGTCATGGCCAAACTGTGTAATGGCTCATTTAACCCTTTGACGAAACGGAGAGCCTTCTTGTGCGGGGTGTTGACTAGGTCAAGTCCAAACCTAGCCAGCTCATCGAACTGATTCACATACTCTCTGATTGTCTTGTCCCCTTGCTTAAGAAATAAGAATTTTTCCAACTGCAAACTTCTTTCCGCATCTGAGAGAAATTTGGTCTCAAACCTTGCCCTAAAGTCCTCCCATGTCTCCACTGGTCTTTCAGCATTAGTGACTTCCCACCAGTAGGAAGCCTCGCCCTTCAATAGCCACACTGCCAATTGTACTTTTTGTCTATCCTCTACCTCAAAGATGATGAATAGGTCCTCCGTTTCTTTCAGCCAATTTCTAGCTGCCACGAAGGACTCAGTTCCATGGAAATCCCTTCCTCCCATAGCTTTAAAATCTTTACATATCTTAGCAAACGTGTTTCCCCGAGGAGGAGGTGGAGGAAAAGGTGCCGCTGCAGCTGGATGATTTCCTTCAGCTGGGGGAGGAGGAACGGTAGGACCTGGCTGAGTGGCCCCTTGCTTCTAAGAACCGTCTAAACCAACCAGGTATTGGCACCCCTTCCGGCAAGTTAAGTTCTTGGGACATGCTGAAACAAAAAGGATAGATTCAAAACGAAGGATAAGAGATAGTACCTATGGCTTTGGGGGAGTGGACTTTGCCTTTTTAAAATAAAATAATATTTTTCTTTTAAAAATGCTTCTTTATATTTCCTTTTTTGAAAATAATTTTTCAAAACTTTTTATCTTATCTGGTAAACCTATGCTCTGATACCAAGTGAAACACCCCACCTCCGTTAGGGTCACTCTCAAAGGGAATGCCCTAATTTTGGTGGAGGTTTATAAGTATAAGTCACAGATATACAAGACAGATATAAGAACACATATTTGTAAACAGCGGAAAACCAACAAACTTTTATTTCATGAAAGCAAATACGTGCTACAACAACATCACCATAATTGTCTTACATCTTTTCCAAAACATAACATAACACTTTCATAATCTGTCTTGATTACATTATTTAAAGAAGCATAAATAAAACATAGATAAACTGCAAAAGCCCCATAGAGTTTGTCCAAAGCCATAGTTCAAAACGAAAAGGTCCAAGCAATACATTTCTCTTCTTCAAGCTGGATGTTAAGACTGGTCAAGCTGCAGTGTTCCCTCCCTGTGGACCTGGGGGGGGGGGAACGGAAGAAAAGAAGACGAAAGAAAAGTAGAGTCAGACATAAAGCCTGAGTAAGTCTAGTACTATTCTGTCTATGAATAAAGAACTGGGTATGATAAGTATAAACCAGAAGTGGGGAAAGCACTATAAACTTGGTTAAGTTGTCTAGGGTCGAATATACTATCGTACCCCATGTTAATCTCTGAACCCATATAAACTAGTTTCCAATTGGCACCCCATAATCAGGGTGATGTGATCCATTCTATGATGATCGGCTCCTACTCGCATAGTTACATGTGTCTTACGGCCCCCGATGTTGTAGTTACCTATGCTGGTCCCACCATGGGGTGTATCAAGTCCCATGGCGGCGGCCCGACACAACCTTAGAATGCACAGGTATGCTACTGGTGCCCAGTGCTTTATTTTTCTGCGCCGGAGTGTGTGCATGCCCGCACCCCGTTAGAACCTACACTGCTACACCACCGCCGTCGATTTGACCTCTTACAATCAGCCCAGTAATCGTGCCCCACCCTGCCTAGTTTCAGGGTATCCTGATACACCTTCTAGGGTTACTGCTGAAAAGGGTCCCCCGTTACTAGGTTTTCTATCTCTAACCACATGCTAAGTTGGTTAAGTGTTTTCTAACCTAACCCCACCAGTCCGTTTAGTTTAGCATGTTCCATTTTGATTAAGTCTTTAGTTCACTTAATCCTAACAATCCTGACTCAGCCTTAATTGTCTTATTAAGGCCCTGACCTCTCACATTAGACAGGTATTGTTGTGGCTGCCTGTTGCCGGTTGGTTCCGGGCAGTCTTACGCCACAACTCAGTCTAACCTCGGGTCCTTATTGGGCTCCATGTTTAACCTCCCACATTGGATAGGTATTGTTGTGACTACTGGACAGCCGGGCGGTTCCGGGCAGGTTTACATCACAACTCAATCCAACCTCGGGTTAAACACATCGTATGTTCTACATTTACATATTTTGTCTTTCTTCTTTATTTTCTTATATGTAAATATTTGCGGCCCATTAAGTTAATGGTGTAAAGGTTACACCAATCATGGGCCCAACCCATGCTTGAATTTGGGCCCTTCTATTTTATATTTTCATTCATTAGTAATTTTAACCCAACGTTATTTTCCCCTGTTTAACACGTCCGTTTATTGTGTATATGTTGGGCTTAGCCTTTTTAAGCCCAACTTAGCCATGCGAAAAGGGGAGGCTTAAAGCGAGATTACATACACAAAAGGGGGAAGGTGAGCGCATGAACTTGCAATATGACGTTGGAAATACAAAATAGAAACTGGTGTACTTGCATAGTAGTGACATATACTTTGGTCATAAAGCATAAGTGACATGAATCAAAGCATGTAAACTTGTAGTTATGTTAAGAATATCACTATTGACACATAGGCCTAGCTACAACATGAACCTATATTTTTATTTCAGGCATAATGTCAAACATAAGCATGGCATAAATATTTCAAACATAAGCATGGCATAATGTCAAACATAAGCATGGCATAAATATTTCTAACATAAGCATGGCATAATGTCAAACATAAGCATGGCATAATGTCGAACGTAAGCATGGCATAAGTATAGTTAAATTTGTTCACATAACTATGGCATAAATATTTCTAACATAAAATCATGATTTTTACTTTAGTCATGTAAACTTGCAAAAAGGGATTTTTGAATCTAACCTAGCCATGTACCACATATGTCATCATATAATTCTTGTTAACAATATAGACCTAACATGGTTTCAATTATGCGAAATATCGATCATAGCCTAGCCATATTCATAAGTTTGCAAATAGGTTTCTAGTACAAAACATGGCTTAATACATAGATCATGGTGCCAAACTTTTCAATATGATTTCATATGAATTATGATAATCCCAACCTTATTCCAATTACTTCACAAAAACGATGTTTGTATAAAAATACACATTAAGATGGCATAGTAACAAAATCCCAAACTTGCATGAATTTCAATTAATCAACTACATACATGTAGCTTCAACATAAATTACATATTTTACGAATATCCAAACGTCATACTTGCATAAAACTACCGCATGTAGTTTTTCATAATGAATAACATAATTCAAGAACATCCAAACGTATACAATATTCCAATGCACAAATATGAATTATTTTATCGCCACAAATCAAGTATACATATCAACACAATTATTTGTTCATACCAAAATAATACTCTACTTACAATCGTTGCGGCGAATTCTCTAATTTAGGAATTTAGAGATGCGACTCCTTTTGACGTAGGCGTTGATTTGATTTGCTTGAATTGCTTTAGGCTTTAGAATTTTCCTCCTAATCTTCTCTCCAATTTGGTGGCTACTCCTAGACGCTCCCCAGCAACATGGCGGCTTTGTTCTTAATTTTTGAATGAATAGATTAGGGTTAGTCTAGGGTTGTTTTTATAGGGGTAATGAACTGATTAGGGCCATTGATGTTGCTTGGATTGATCGTAGCCATTCATTCGATAGAGAGACCAATTAGAGCTTGCCACCTAGCCCTAATGACAAAGCAGACCACAGAAAATCGGCCAAACACAGACCTGGCCAGCCAGGTTGGACTGGGCTCGACCTGGCTCTGGACCAGGTCGACATGCCTGTCGACAGCCCTGTCGACCTGGTTAGGCCAGGTCGACAGCCCAGTCGACCTAGGTGCGTTAGGCGGGTGTTTTTCCGCCCTGGCCCATTGGGCCCCATTTTGGAATTTTAATCTGTTTTATTCTGTTTGAATTTTAAACTTAATTCAGAAACTTCCGAAGGCCATATCTTCTTCATACGGACTCCGTTTTTCGAAAACTCGGACTCTATTTCGCGTATTTTTCCGAGACGAACGCAATGGCGTATCCCGTTTCCCTTAGTTCTTTGATTTCAAATTAATTATACTTTAATTTGTTAATTTCAAAGTTATAGAATTTTCGGGGTGTTACAAGGAGCTTGCAAGAAGCATTAGGTACACAGTTGCCTTTGAGCACCGCTTATCATCCTCAGACCGATCGGCAAACAGAGAGGTAAACAGAATTCTAGAAGATCTTTTAAGGCTGTGTATCCTAGACATTGGAGGGACTTGGGAAGAGCATATTCCTTTAGTAGAGTTTGCCTATAACAACAGCTATCAGGCCAACATCGGCATGTCACCCATCGAAGCATTGTACAGATGGACCTGTAGATCACCAACTTGTTGGTGGGAATCTACCGAAAGATTACTACTTGGACCAGATATAGTTAGAGAAACATCCAAAAAGATTGACCTTATTCGACGACGGATGATGACAGCTCAAGATAAGCAGAAATCCTATGCAGACAAGAGAAGGACTGACCTCGAATTTGAAGTACGAGACTTGGTTTTTATCAAAGTATCACCTCTGAGGAACGTGGTTCGCTTCAGATCAGTAGGGATATTGGCACCTAGGTTTGTGGGACCATTTCCCATAATCGAGAGGATTGGCCAAATGGCCTATATAGTAAAGCTTCCTGAAAATCTATTTGGTGTTCATAATGTTTTCCATGTTTCTCATCTGCGGAAGTTCTTGCATGACACCACGGAAGTTGTTGAGTCGAGTATATTGAAAGAGGTAGAAGTGGAAAGGGAGGTGACAGTCAGACGAGTTCCTTCCCGTATTCTCGGATCAGAAGTTAAGAAGCTACGCAATAAAGAGCTCAAGTTGCTAATAGTTCAATAGGGAGATAACCCAGAGGATGCGACTTGGGAGACCGAAGACAAGATTCGTGCTTCGAACCCATTTCTCTTCGAGGGTATGTTCTTAACTCCTTTTTCCAAAGCTTTATCCGTACTTGTTTCTATCATTTGAGTATATCTTATCCGTAGTATTTTTCGACCTTTAGATAGGGATCCTATGGATGTAAACATGTGTTTGAGACATGTTATTATTGATGGATGCAAGTGTTTGCTAGTGGTTTCCTATGGACGCATATACACACACATTAGGCATTAAGATCGACCCAATCACTCTCATATTGCATATGAATGTGTGTGCATTTTCTTTTCTTTTATGGATGGAAATGGATGAACTAGCATATGGATGTTGCATTTGGACGAATGAGTGTGCACACATGTAGAGCTTATATGTTATAATAGGCTTATTTGCATACATATTGGATTCATGGCACTAACGTATATTGCATTAAGGAGGTCAACTGAATCAGTAAGCCACCTGATCTTCGCATTAGTGTTGGGACATATACACACACCTTTGCATATATTCATGAAAGCATTGGAAATCGTTAAGGACAATGGATGCCAGTGATTGATGGATGAGTAGATGGATGATGGAAGGTAGGATATGCATTCTTCTCAACTTGGTGATTTCGGGGACAAAATCCTTTGAGTACGGGAGAATGTAACACCCCGAATTTTTAACGACATTAAAGAAGATAAATTAAAGAATAAATAGTTTAATATTAAGAATTAAGGGAAAGTGATTACGTCAATATGTCCGTCTCGAAATTCTGGTCGGGATAGACACTAGTTTGCGTTAAACGGATAACATATGAAGAAGTTACGAATGATAAAAAGTTGAAAATCAGAACCAGGTATAACTGACGCACTTGCCAGGTGCGCCAAGGTAATTTTGCACTGGCGCACCTGTAAAGTGCGCCCAGAATAGTTTCTGGGTATTCAGGCCTTTTTTGAGTGAGTGACGACCCGTGACCTGACCCAAATCCATTAGGGCTGAGGTGGCATCCGAATTCTGTAACCTAGTAGCTATAAATATATCTCATATCCTTTGTTTTCTTCACAAAGAATCAATGGAGGCCAGACTCTGCTGGATTCTGAACTGAACTAGGATCTCTCATCTTCTTCTAAAGCATATCAAATTCTGAGATTCAAACATAGACTCAACACCTTTTCTATCATCTTAGCAATCCAATCACAATGGGTTCTAGTTGCTTTTAGGTTTAGATAAATAATAGTGAATTATGAAAGATTGTGATTTGGATACATTGTAGACTTTGAATCTATGTTATTATTAGATCTTATGCTATGTCATGATATATCTATTTCTTTGGATCCAATTCAAATTGTTCTACTATGTTATTATTATGGATCTTTTGGGTTGTAACTTTTATGATATGCAATGATGCGGATGTATGTAGATCTATTCTATGTGATCTAAACTTGTCATCTTATGATTCATGTTAGATCTATTCTATGTGATCTAAACTTGTCACCATATGATTCATGTAAGATCTATTCTATATGATCTAAAATTGTCACCTTATGATTCATGTTAGATCTATTCTATGTGATCTAAACTTGTCAGATCTATTCTATGTGATCTAAAATTGTCATCTTATGATTCGTATTAGATCTATTCTATGTGATCTAAAATTGTCACCTTATGATTCATGTTAGATCTATTTTATGTGATCTAAAATGTCACCTTATGATTCATGTTAGATCTATTTTATGTGATCTAAAATGTCACCTTATGATTCATATTAGATCTATTTTATGTGATCTAAATTGTCACCTTATGATTCATGTTAGATCTATTTTATGTGATCTAAATTGTCACCCTATGTTATCATGTTAGATTTAAATCGATTGGACATCTAAACTGCTAATTTAGATATTATGACACCATAGTTCATCACTTTTATGTCCACCTTGTTATAATGACAATTTCATGTCCATGCTAGTATGTATGTTCACCTTATTATCATATTTGTTTATGTTTATGCCAAGATGATCATTTTAGTTCCCATTATTTTCCTTATTATCGTTTATGACTAGGCTATTGTCTATCCTAGCCATGTGGCCAATTTTGTGAGGGTGCTGGTTAAGAAACGGGGGAAAAAAGATTAAAAATGGCATAATTTGAAAATGAACATATTTGGACATGTAATTCAAATTATTGGGTAAAACAAGTATTGACACCTATAAAAGGAAAGGATTAATTAATTGGTAAATTAATTAAAAATGGCATAATTTGAATATGAATAGTTATGGACATGTAATTCAAATTATTGGGCAAAATAGGTATTGACACCTATAAAAGGAAAGGATTAATTAAATAAAAATGGAATGTCTAGTAATTACAATTAGGAATGGTAATTGTACTTATGACACGAGCTTATATTGCATTAGTGGTGGAAGTCTGCCAGGACCCGACCGACATATCCAGCAGCCACTAACGTTGAGCCTAATGTGGGAGGTCTAAGTACATAAATACGAATCGAGCTATGAAACGAGGTTAGTCCCAACTGTGGAATAAGTCTTCCCGGACCCGACCGGCATATCCAACATCCACATGTTGTAGGCCTAATGTGGGAGGTCTAGCCCATTATGAAACCATAAATGGACATGGTAAAGAATTGGACTACTTAACCTAAGTTAACCCATAGGGATTGTATGAACTTAAATCTAAGTTGGGGGTTAAGTAAACATGCTTGGATCAATGAGAGGGTTAAGTAAATATTGGGTAGGTGGGTAATATTAGTATATATAGGCCCACAAACTTGACTCTGTTAAGGTTATGTTATTAAAGACACCTAGTAGTATACGTAACCAGTGGAAATAATAAAGTTATGTAACTAAAGACACCTTTTAGGGTCAACATAACTTGTAGAAGTAATAGGGTTATGTAATTAAAGACATCTATAGGTAAGCATAACCGATTGGAAGATTAGGGGTTATGTATTAAAGACACCTGTAGGTAAGCACAACCGTAGAAATAAATAAGGCTATGTAATTAAAGACACCTAATGGTATACATAGTCAGTGAAAACCTAGTGGGGGATACAAGACAAAGGAGAAAGCTTGTATCATGTTGTGTGGGACCCATTTCATCCGGTAACCCAGAGTAGGAATCAAACAAAGTACTCCATACTAGGCGGGGAAAGGGCACGCTTACTGACTGATTGTAAGAGATCCAAACGTGGAGGACGGTTTGGGCGACACAAACCGACCGGGCCATGTGCATGCATGAGACGGGCAGAGCAGGATAAGACGACCTTGACACATGTAGATATGGTTGTGCAAATTATTACGATGAGGGGTTGCCACTTTAGGAGGTGATACCTCCTATTGTGGGGCCAGCACAAGGTATCTACGAGGGTTAGGGAGCCGATCAATCAGGCTAGTAGTTAGGATACATTTGGACATATACCTAACTCTACCATCTTATAGTTGAAGGGATCATCTCTTTCAGGATATACCAGTAATAGTGCAGATTAATCATTAGTGAGGCATGTACACCTTATCTTGTTTACCTTGTCACACCTGCCATTTATGTAGTGATCTCCCTTATCCATTTTATATGCCTATCATGTTACTTTTATTTATCTACTGGCTAAAAGTAACTAGACTCGCCAGACTTTATGTCTGACCCTTTTTGTTTCTCCTTCTTTCTTCTGTTTCCCCTCAGGTTCTCAGGTTGAAAACACCCAGGCTTAGTCAGGATTCTGATATCACCCTGCTAGGAGATACTTCCGAAGTATGGCTCAAGTTCTTGTCTCTACTATGGCTTAACTCTTTCTATTGGGGAATTATGTTTTTATATTTTATGTACTCTGATGAAGCAAGATAGAAGTTATTTTATTGTAATGGTTTTTTTGTGGCTTATGGTATTGTGGACCATGGTATTATGATTAAAATAAAAATTTAAATTTCCGCTGCTATCTTATTTATATCTGTCTTGTAATTATTCTGTGTCTGACTACCTATAAAGCTTCACGGAACTTAATGCATTCCCTTAGTAAGGGACATTGACGGATGTGGGGTGTCGCAGAAAGAGAACGATATAATTTGTATTGAAAATGGTAGAGTATAAGTGTGGAAATCAAGGAATATAAGTAGAATATTGGTGGTAATAGTAAGGATGAAGAAGGTGAAGATAAGTTAGTTAAAAATTCGAAAATGACCCCTTTATATAGAGTCCCAAAGGTTGCAACAGTTTTGAAACATTTCGAATAATGAAAAGACACTTCTTTTGAAAATTAAAATTGTAATAATTATATGTCGACATGCACACTATGGTATGTCGACATATGCAGGGTTTTTTAATTTTAAAACATTTTTAAAGTGTTTAAATTAATATATATATATATATATTCTGGGAATTCTTGAATCAAAACTAGTGTTTCAAATAAATATTCTAAAGTGTAAAATCATATAAAAACATTGTAATGTATAATATAAATGTATTTATAAAATTATATAATATGAAGCTATAAAACTATATATTATAAACATATATATATATATATCATAAAACTTTATAAACTATAAACTATATAATACACACATATATACACTTGAAATCATAAGTAAGAATCTTAATCATTTTGAAAAGGAGTTTGAAACAATTTTGAAATCAATTAGAAATGAAATTTGAAAAAAAAAATTGAAAGTGCTAACTGGAGTTTTACATATTAACTAGACTTTATTACTTGATGTTCTTGAAATCTTGATATCTTGATTCTCATGAGTCTTGAAATCTTGTATCTCTTAAACTGTACAGTCTTCGGTATCACCTATATATATAATTCCAGTATGTGTGTGTGTATATATATATATATTCTGGATAAAAGATGTTAGTATATATTTTATAATCAATAATGTTAATAATTGAAACAAAGTTTTTGTCGTCAAAATTCTATTCTCTAATAGTTATGATGATAATTTGAGATTTAGAGCTTGTAAGGAACATCATTCAGAGTCTGAATATCATCATTATTGTAGTTGTAATCGTCGAGGTTCCTCCGATAGTGAGTATTATGAAAATAAATATTTGCCTACGAAAGAGTCAAAATAAATCTCCTTGCGACAGTGAACATGTGAAAGAATATTCTTATATTCCTCCTCTAAAACACAAAGGTCTCTCCCATTCTAAAGGGGTTGCGGAGCCGGTTAAGAAAGGCAACACTTGCTCTGAAATATTTAGTGTCAGCTGATTTGACTCAAGCTACCTTTATTCCTGATCCATGCCTCTCTACTCATGAACTGAAACTTTAACTCCATGCTGCATTCCCTACTCTTCACTTTGATCAGATGATGCTTGTTCCACAAATTCATCTTATTCCTCCCGCATTTCCTACCAAGATGACTACCTAGTTAGCCTGCGAGCAAGCTATGGATGAAAGGGCCAAGCACAAGAAGGAGATGGTAAAGGTAAAGGCCAAACTTGAGGAGGTGGAGAAATAAATGAATGAACTTAAGCCCAACTATGCTTAATTTTTATGTGATGGTTCTCCGCCATAGCGACATATTGTGGATTCCATAATACCATGTGACACTCACTAATTCTTGGAATTTATTCATTAAGGAAGAGAATTCATAACTAATAGCGAGACTATTAATGAGGAGGAGTTAATTAAGAAATATTTGCAAGGAAACAAGCCAAGCATTCTTATTGAAGGTCGCTGCATACTTTGAGAGGAAGAGGAGGCTGAATGTGTAACCAAGATAGCCCACAAGAAGAGAAAAAG
Source organism: Allium sativum (assembly GCA_030737875.1). Classification (NCBI taxonomy): domain Eukaryota; kingdom Viridiplantae; phylum Streptophyta; class Magnoliopsida; order Asparagales; family Amaryllidaceae; genus Allium; species Allium sativum. Next base: position 377,918,510 of record CM060922.1, read on the forward strand.
AGATGTTGTTGGAAGTTCTGGTACTAGGAATGATATTGGATCAACGGCTTAATTATTGAGCCATGAAGTACTTGTCACTTCGACTTCATAATATTCTTCCTCTGATCTTGGATACGACCCCAAGCATCCAGGCTTAACAAAACAATCGGCTTTAGCCTCCACCAAGGATGGCAAGACTCCTGAGGTCAACGATGACGAAGATAAAGATCCTGAAGGTATATATGATTTCAACGACTTTTAAGAGGGTTCTCATTACATGTGAGAAAGCTAATAGTCTCCCCTTTAAGTCTTTTGATAAGAGTAAGCATTTAACTTTCATAGTTCTTCCTACTATAGGTACAAATGCTGAAAAGTATCCAACTATGGCCCCAACTACTTCACCTACAAACGCTTATATGCCTATAATGTCTGCACTAGGAGAGGAGATTGGATTAGATAAACATATAATTGACACTCTACGGGAAACATACGGTGATGCTCTTGAACTGGGTAAGGATCTAGAAAAGGTTGTAGTCATAAAAGAAAGCGGGAAGGATTGCGGGACAAGTCTGGAAGAGATGCTCACTAAGAAGAAAAGGAGATAGCTTTTAGGAAAGAAGAACCTCTTCTGTAATAACCCGGAAATCCGAACCAATTTAAAAATTTTATTTTGGCAATTTTAGTGAATTTTGAATATTTAAAATGAATTATTTTAAATAATAACGTCGAGAAATTTATTTTGAATAGAAATAGAACGTATATATTTATTTGAATCGATGTTAGAATATAAATATTTATTTTTAAATATAGAAGGAATTGAAAATGGCGCGGTAGTTTGAAAATTCGATTTCAAAATTCAAATGAACGTACAGGATTCAAAATAAACCGAAATTTAGCAAAACAAAAAAATATTAGAATCGATTTGAAAATATCATTCCAAAGAATCCGAAAAATTGAAATTTCATAGCAGGAATAAAAAGTTAAGCCCAGTTGAAATTTCAGAATAGTCGCTATGGAATTCAGGCCCTTAAAAAATGGAAATTTTGCAAACGACCTTCGTTTTCGACAAAACAACTTTTGTTGGATCCGGGATGTCAAGTTATTGCTAGGTTTCTTCATAATTTTCTGAATCAATATGTGAGCGCGGCAAAATAAAACGTGTTTTAACAGTTTTAGTCAATTTGGATTGACCAGAAAATGGCCATTTTACAAATGGTCTTCAAATTTGACGAAATTAGTTTTGTTAGAACCGTATCGTTAATACGAAGCTAGAAAATATTTTTTGGAAATTTTTAGAGTCCGTATGTGGTCCCGGTAAATTAAAATGTACGTTCAAATTCAATGTATTGATTTATATTTTAAATTTGATAAAAACCTATCGAAACAGTCGAATTGGCTTACGATATATATCCCATTGTGTTCGGAATGGGGGTAATTAGCTAGGGACGACAGTCTTTGGGTCTCGTTTAGAATTAGAATGTAAAGTCAACTTTTTATAGGACAATTAAATAAAATAATAAAATATAAATATATATTCACTTAACCCTCCCCCTTCCTTCTCAGTCAAACCCGACTGTTCCAAATAAAAAAAAAAGAACGACAAGGGGGGGAAGCGCCGCCACCGCGACTGCCAGCGCCGCCTCCCAGGAGGACCGCCGCCCTCCACTCTCCCTTTCGCCCCTTCGACCCCCCCCACAAACCCTAAATCAATTTAAAACCGCAAGTCAGCCGCCACCACAACCATACACTGACTTCCACCGGCCAACAACGTCTCCCCCGCCACCTCTCCGTCCTCCAGCGCCGCCTTTGGCCACCCACGACAGACCATGGACCCTCCTCTGCCCAAAAACTGATTTTTATGCGAGTAAAGGTGAGTTTTTATAATTTTTATTTATATTAAAGCTTAGATTTTTATTTATTTACGTAAAGTTCAGATTTTTATGAGTACAAGGTTTAAATTGTATTGATATTAGAGAATGTGCTTTTTTTATATATGTATAGTAACGATAAAAATTCGATTTTTTACATGTATGGTTAAAGTGTAAAGATTTGATCTTTGATAGAAGAAAATTTTGATTTTCATTTTGAAATAAAAATTCGATCTTTATATAAGAAATAGAAATATAAAAATATAATTTTTATATAGAAAAAGGCATTGTAAAAATATATGAAGTAGAAATAAAAATATGATTTATATTTATTGGAATGAAGCAATAAAAATATAATTTTTATTATGAACAGCGTGGTAAGGACTGCATTGGAATTTCAAACAAATTTAAACGGTTCAGAAGTTCATAAGTAAAGCACGAAGGAGTGGAACACAAAGGTGAGAACTCCTCACTTTAATTTTCTTTATACAGTTATTTATTATGTAACTGCATATATGAACTGTTCCTCGTCGTCCACAGACCAAGGACTACTTGTTTGGTTGTTTGTGTTGATCTATGTGTTTGGTTGAATATTGGTTTGTGGTGTGAATGTGAAATTGATTTGATTGGTATGTGTATGGCGCAGGCCATTATTAGACTGGGGTTAAGGCCTTATCCCGTTTCTAGTATCGTGCCGTTATGCCACCAAAATTTTCTAAAATATATTAGAACAATAAAAATATTATTTTTATTGTGTAAATGAACTGAACGATTGTTCTATCGTTAAAAATATAATTTTTAATGTGTATGTGAATAAAATAAATATTCATTTACAAATCAGACGATTTGTTTATGTACACTGATTTGACTGATATTGATTGGGATGATAAATTTTACACATCGCCCAACTGCACAAGTAAAAACTGTGTTTGATTGTTTGAAACCCCACATGGGTATTGGGATGAGATTGGACATACACTAATCCCAATAGTTAGTTGTATGTCAATCGATTGGTTGAGGGACTATTACAAGCGTTAAATATTTATATTTGATGCTTATACAGTGTAGAATGCACACTGAATGATGGATGATTATTTATCACTGTGGTTGTATACATGTATTGTATGAAATCCATATAATCAATTTATATGGTAATTGCCAGTGTCTGATTCCAGTTCAGAATGAATGAATATTTTAAAATAACGATTATCTGAAAATAACGAATATTTTCAAATAATATTCAGAAAAGAATCAAAATATGATTTGATGTCCAATTTGGGATGGACACGTATATATTTAAATATATAAAGCCATGTCAATTAGATTGACACCATTTTGACGTGAACGATATTTATATCGATTTTATTCATTTTTATAATGAATATCGGAAGGGAATTGATTTCAAAATATAATGTTTTGAAAATATTATCATTTATATATCGATGATATGGAATATTCAATTTTTATTAGGAATTGAATATGAAGTTGAAATCGTTTTGAAAACGAATTTAAAATGATTTTTAAAACACGTTTTAAATGAAAATCGATGAAATATATATTATATATATAATATAATGGCCTGAATAGAACACGCAGCACTGCGAAAGTTCGCGAATTTCGACCATTGACTTCGAACGGACCTTATGGGAGATCCGACCGTCGGATTCTCCTAAAACCGGAACCGTTGGGTTCGCATCGAAAAGAGCTCTCTATCGAATATTAGAAATTAGAAATCTGACGGTTGGATTTGGAATTATGTCCAATTCAAATTTGGAAAAGGTCGCTGTAAGTGCAGTTCGAGGGCCGTTGATGGAAATCGACCGTACGGGCCTTGATAAAATTATTAAAAATATCAATAATTAGCGTAAAATCATAAGAAATGATTTGGGAAGAATTGGGATGAATACTCCATATTTGAAAAGATAAAAATAAATTTTTATCGAAATGAACTTGTTTTAAACTAGAATTATAATCCATTTATTTTTAAAATAAATAAATTGGATTTAAAATGGCTTTAAAAATAACTAGAATTTCCAATATATAAATTGGATTGGATTTGAATCAAAATTGTCTTCGGAACATTTCGATGTTGGATTTCGTGATTATACAAATGTTGTTATGGAAATTTGAAAGATATATTTATATTGTTATTTCCAATACAATATTTGTTGGTTATAGTATTTGATATTGAATATAAGCCGATATATTTTCTATTCAGAGCCTTGTATTTAATATCAAATGGGATTTGGGTTTGTCATGAATGGTTTCTTCATTAACACTGTTCTGAAACCCAGTTGAGAAAAAAATTAAATCTTTTTATTTAGATTTAATGAAGTATACCAATTAATTAATATTTAATTGGAATTGAAATAGGAATTGATTTTTGGGTTTATCATGAACGGTGCTTTAAATAACATTTGTCCTTTAACCCGATAATTAATGGAATGTGAATTGGGTTTGTTGTGAACTGTGTTTTAACGACATTCGTTCTTTTACCCGATTTACAGAGAAATGAGATTTGGAATTTATAAATCTTTTTGATAAGATTTAAAGAAGATTTTCCAAAGTAAAGTTTTCCAATTTAATAAAATAAATTGGAATGGAATGGAATTCGATTTGATAGTAATCGAAGAGGACTTCTGTGGAGGAAGACTGTTACTATGTATGGAATTTAAGAGGCTTGGTCGTTATTCCATTTATAGTATCGATTGGATATGGAAGTTTATATCGATTATATATATTGATTTGTTTTCCGTGGAGATTCCATAATTAATGGAATGTGATTTTGGGTTTATCGTGAGCTGTGTTTTAAATAACATTAGTTCTTTAACCCAGTTAAAGACCGGATTTATTTCCTGGATTTGAATAATCATTAAGTAATGATTTTTGGAAATTAAAACTGAATTAGACTTTTAATGAATCTTTAAATAGATTGAAATGTGAGTTTGATAACTAAAATTATCAAATTCAAGAAATGATCGAGAATGGAGTATCACCAATTTTGCTCCATGCGATAGTTAAATCTTTAATTAGATTTGAACGTGAAATGGTAATTTAATTTACCGATAACACTGTGGTGTTAGATATGAAGTATTGCCAGATTTACTTCATGGGATGAATAGGTTAGGATTGGGAAATTTAATTAATGATTAGTTCGATAAAGTGCGCTAATCCCGACTAGTTTGGAAAACCTTAATTTGGTTTGGAACGATATCCAAAGGAGGATTAAAGAATAAATTTAAAAGAATTTATCATTGATAAAATTAATGGGAACCTTTCCCTAAAGATGTGAATATTTGAATAAAGGAATATTCTGGATTGAATGAGGCGTATGTTGTGTTTTACAATACGTGTTTATTATATACGCTGGTTATTCGGAAAGACCGGGTTTATACCCATTCTGAATAACCGATTCGATGATAAGTCGAAGGTGAAGACGGTGGTTGAAGACCAGAGGTCTTCACATCGTTTGGATAAAACTAATGATCTTGATTTGGCTGTACACCCGAGAGGAGGGAATCAGTTGGTGATCGTCCAGACGTACTTGGAGATCGATGGATATGCGAGGAATAAGGTTCCTTCGGTTTCGTTCATACCCAGAACGGACTTGTAAATGGATTGTGTGTCTGACATTGGATTTTATTCTATGTTGATTGATTTCTATTAAATATATATCTGTTTGGCGGCGGAGAATTTATTCTCTTGCTTAACGCCCTTCTCTGAGACGTACGAGCTCAGAGGTTATATATCGATAGATATCAGTCGCATGACATGAATTGCCCGTGTGGCATGCCGAGATGCAAATGATCAAGGCTTCTGTTGAAAAGCAGATTCTTGTGGTTGATGATCAAAGCACGACCTTTGTGGCGTAGCTTTGTGTAGCGTTAATTCGCGAGCCTCACACCCCGGTGTGAACCAAAAACGAAAGAGGACATCAGTGAGGGCATGCGTTTCCTTCTAGCTAGGAGTGGTGTTTTGGGTTTTACACGCTCGGAAATTTTACTTATGTGGATGATGGATTGCGAGGCGCCACGGTTATATCGGTCGATCCAGGACCGATGGAGTCATTTGGCTCATTGACGCCCCATAGGGCGGGGAAACGCATTGTCCAGGGTTTAATTTTAATCCACATTGAGTGGACCGGCCCTGACGATCCAAAGGCTCGATAGAGTACTTGCCTGAGACACGGGCTAGAGCGTCTCGAAACGGTAATGATGATCCCTTGCCTTACTTCACAGATGGAAATCAACTTCCAATACGTGACATTTGCGGCTTTGATTGTAGAACCTAGTATTGGCGACATGATATATGGTACTCATGCCGTCTAGGATTGATACACTTATATTTGAAGTTGTTTTATACACAATGCACTTATAATAGTATTAAATGATTTTTTTTAACATACCAAGCATGTTTGTCTATTATAAGAGAAAACCCTATCCCCTGGTTTGCGTTGCATTGTGTGATAGGACCTGGGTCTTGTAATAGCTTCGTTTTTCCAAAAATCATTGCGCTGTTTTATTATTTGCACTGGTATTCTTGGGAGGAAACCTGTTTCGTGTTATACGGCGTGGTCCCTTGATATATCTGATTTAAAGTAAAGTTTTAAATAACTGTTTTAGTTCTCACACCAGTCACATGACTGACCTGGAGTTTATTGTTTTAACCTAAACTCTAGGTGCCCCTATTTTCCACACAGGCAGTTAGTAGTATTGGTTTTGCAGATTTATATTCATAGGATTATGGTTTACAGCTGGAACGATACTCGGAAAGCTCTGTATCCGTGTATTACTTTCAGTTGTGTTTTATATTATTTTTCCGCTGCTATGTAATGTATTATAATCTATGATATTTATCAAATGTATATTATTTGTTTATACTCTGTATATTCTGATGTAAGTTGTTGTAATAAGCAATGAAATGTTCTTCTGTTTGTGTCCCGATGTGGCTTGTTCTCAGAGCAATCAGTTCTTTCCTTTGCGGGGAAGTTACGGGTTGTTATATTTGGTATCAGAGCTTTGGTTTACAAAGCTCGAGGACAAGACGTATTAGAACAATACGAAAGAATTCGTCAGAGATTGGATTATCAATATCCAATGAGAATGACTCGTTAGAGATGGGATCAGTAGTATCCTAGACCGAGTGTGAAGAGTAGTGTTTTTAAAATAAAAACAAAAACAAATATTGTTTTGAAAATTTAAATCGTGTTATACGTATTTGAATATTTATTTTAAATTGATTTGGACAATCCAGTATATAAAGATTTTGCATATACGTCTGATCCACGAGTATTCGAAGTTTTAATATACTGGATAGATATAGAATCACACTCTAGTCGCCCGAAAATGACACTGATTCAGCTGCATCATCAGTGGATATATGTTCGAGTTTCGAAAGTGGGATATCAATATATTTCCATTTGACTGGTGTGAGAACCTAAACTAGATAGGGCTTGTTGTTGTGATTTGGCATCAAAAATCTAATTTTTGGACTATGTATCAAAATTATGAATTTGAAACGTTAAATTCATCAATTGATTGATGGTTGTGTTGTATGACTAGTTGTTATCTAATAAAACCATTATGTGAAAGAACAGTATATATAACCAAATTATACCAAATATTGAACTGTAGTGAAAATTGTTTGGAATTGCATGTATATACATGTGTATACATTGAACAGGTCATTGCAAGGAGGCTAGAGCAGAGGAATAAAATTGTATGCCCAACAAATAGGTACATGTTTACCAATTTCTTTGGTTTGAATGATTTTATGAGCCGATTGGCTAGCCGCTTGGCTGTTTCTTTTTCTTTTTGGATTGGAGAGGCCTGTATGGAAATTTTGGGATTTTCTCGGTGCTCCCGTGCAGGGGAGATTATGGCGAAATTTTTCAAAAATTTAGGGTGTTAGTTAAATTTTTGAAGAATTTGAAAAGTTCTTAGAAATCGAAAAGTTGAAGAACTTAAGCCATAATGAAAATAATGAAAGTTGAGTTGATTTGTAAAACAACTTTAAGCTTCGTTCCTTTTCGGGGACGAAAAGTTTTAAGTGGGGGAGATTGTAATAACCCGGAAATCCGAACCAATTTAAAAATTTTATTTTGGCAATTTTAGTGAATTTTGAATATTTAAAATGAATTATTTTAAATAATAACGACGAGAAATTTATTTTGTATAGAAATAGAACTTATATATTTATTTGAATCGACGTTAGAATAAAGATATTTATTTTTAAATATAAAAGGAATTGAAAATGGCGCGGTAGTTTGAAAATTCGATTTCAAATTTCAAATTAACGTACATGATTCAAAAATAAACCGGATTTTAGCGAAACCAAAAATATTAGAATCTATTTGAAAATATCTATCCAACGAATCCGAAAAATTGAAATTTCATAGCAGGAATAAAAAGTTATGCCCAGTTGAAATTTCAGAATAGTCGCTATGGAATTCTGGCCCTTAAAAAATGGAAATTTTGCAAACGACCTTCGTTTTCGACGAAACCACTTTTGTTGGATCTGCGATGTTAAGTTATTGCTAGGTTTCAAAATTCATAATTTTATGAATCAATATGTGAGCGTGGTGAAGTAAAACGTGTTTTAACAGTTTTAGTCAACTTAGATCGACCAGAAAATGGCCATTTTTCAAACGGTCTTCAAATTTGATGAAATTGGTTTTTTTAGAACCGTATCGTCAATACGAAGCTAGAAAATATTTTTCAGGAATTTTTAGAGTCCGTATGTGGTCCCGGTAAATTAAAATGTATGTTCAAATTCAATATATTGATTTATATTTTAAATTTGATAAAAACCTATCGAAACAGTCGAATTGGCTTACGATACATATCCCATTGTGTTCGGAATGGGGGTAATTATCTAGAAACGAAAGTCGTTGAGTCTCGTTTAGAGTTAGAATGTAAAGTCAACTTTTTATGGGAGAATTAAATAAAATAATAAAATATAAATATATATTCACTTAACCCTCCCCCTTCCTTCTCAGTCAAACCCGACTGTTTCAAATAAAAAAAATGAACGACGAGGGAGGGGGGTGGAAGCGCTGCCGCAACTGCTAGCGCTGCCGCGGCTCCAGCGTCGCCGCGCCTCTAGCGTCGCCTCCTAGGAGGACCGCCGCCCTCCACTCTCCCTTCCGCCCCTTCGAACACCCCCTCACAAACCCTAATTAAATTTAAAACCTCAAGTCAGCCACCACCACAACCATACTCCAACTGCCACCGGCCAACAATGCGTCCCCCGTCACCTCTCCATCCTCCAGGCCGCCTTTGGCCACCCACGACAGACCATGGACCCTCCTCTACCCAAAAACTGATTTTTATGCGAGTAAAGGTGAGTTTTTATAATTTTTATTTATATTAAATCTTAGATTTTTATTTATTTACATAAAGTTCAGATTTTTATGAGGACAAGGTTTAAATTGTATTGATATTAGAGAATGTGCTTTTTTATATATGTATAGTAACGATAAAAATTCGATTTTTACATGTATGGTTAAAGTATAAAGATTTGATCTTTAATAGAAGAAAAATTAGATTTTCATTTTGAAATAAAAATTCGATCTTTATATAAGAAATAGAAATATAAAAATATAATTTTTATATAGAAAGAGGCGTTGTAAAAATATATGAAGTAGAAATAAAAATATGATTTTTATTTATTGGAATGAAGCAATATAAATATAATTTTTATTATGAAAAACGTGGTAAGGACTGCATTGGAATTTCAAACAAATCCAAACGGTTCAGAAGTTCAGAAGTAAAGCATGGCGGAGTGGAACCCAAAGGTGACAACTCCTCACTTTAATTTTCTTTATATAGTTATTTATTATGTAACTGTATATATGAACCGTTCCCCATCGTCCACAGGCCATGGACGACTTGTTTGGTTGTTTGTGTTTTTCTATGTGTTTGGTTGAATATTGGTTTGTGGTGTGAATGAGAAATTGATTTGATTGGTACGTGTATGGCGCAGGCCATTATTAGACTGGGGTTAAGGCTAGGCCTTATCCCGTTTCTAGTATCGTGCCGTTATGCCGCCGAAATTTTCTAAAATATATTAGAATAATAAAAATATTATTTTTATTGTGTAAATGAACCGAACGAATGTTCTATCGTTAAAAATATAATTTTTAACGTGTATGTGAATAAAATAAATATTCATTTACAAATCAGACGATTTGTTTATGTACACTGATTTGACCGATATTGATTGGGACGATAAATTTTACACATCGCGCAACTGCACAAATAAAACCCGTGTTTGATTGTTTGAAACCCCACACGGGTATTGGGATGAGATTGGACATACACTAATCCCAATAGTTAGTTATATGTCAATCGATTGGTTGACGGACTGTTATAAGCGTTAAATATTTATATTTGATGCTTATACAGTGTAGAATGCATTCTGAATGATGGATGATTATTTATCACTATGGTAGTATACATGTATTGTATGAAATCCATATAATCAAATTATATGGTAATTTCCTGCGTCTGATTCCAGTTCAGAAGGAATGAATATTTTAAAATAACGAATATTTTAAAATAACGAATATTTTCAAATAATATTCAGAAAAGAATCAAAATATGATTTTGATGTCCAATTTGTGATGGACACGAATATATTTAAACCTATAAAGCCATGTTGATTAGATTAACGCCATTTTGACGTGAACGATATTTATATCGATTTTATTCATTTTTATAATGAATATCGAAAAGGAATTGATTTCAAAATATAATGTTTTGAAAATATTATCATTTATATATCGATGATATGGAATATTTAGTTTTGATTAGGAATTGAATATGAAGTTGAAATCATTTTGAAAACGAATTTAAAATGATTTTTAAAACACGTTTTAAATGAAAATCGGTGAAATATATATATATTATATATATATATATATAATGGCCTGAATAGAACGCGCAGCACTGCGGTAGTTCGCGAATTTCGACCATTGACTTCGAACGGACATTACGGGAGATCCAACCGTTGGATTCTCCTAAAACTGGAACCGTTGGGTTCGTATCGAAAAGAGCTCTCTAACAAATATTAGAAATTAGAAATCTAATGGTTGGATTTGGAATTATGTCCAAGTTCGATGGCCATTGATGGAAATCGACTGCACGGGCCTTGATAATTTTTTTAAAAATATCAATAATTAGTGTAAAATCATAAAAAATGATTTGTGAAGAATTGGGATGAAAAACTCCATATTTGAAAAGATAATAATAGATTTTTATCGAAATGAACTAGTTTTGAACTAGAATTATAATCCATTTATTTTTAAAATACATAAATTGGATTTGAAATAGCTTTAAAAATAACCAGAATTTCCAATATATAAATTGGAATGGATTTGAATCGAAATTGTCTTCGGAATATTTCGATGTTGGATTTCGTGATTATGCTGATGTTGTTATAGAAATTTGAAAGATATATTTATATCGTTATTTCCAATACAATATTTGTTGGTTATAGTATTTGATATTGAATATAAGCCGATATATTTTCTATTCAGAGCCTTGTATTTAATATCAAATGGGATTTGGGTTTATCGTGAATGGTGTCTTCATTAACACTGTTCTTAAACCCAATTGAGAAAAGATTAAATCTTTTTATTTAGATTTAATGACGTATACAATTTAATTAATATTTAATTTGAATTGAAATAGGAATTGATTTTTGGGTTTATCGTGAACGGTGTTTCGAATAACATTTGTTCTTTAACCCGATAATTAATGGAATGTGAATTGGGTTTGTTGTGAACTGTGTTTTAACGACATTCGTTCTTTAACCCGATTTATAGTGAAATAGGATTTGGAATTTATAAATCTTTTTGATAATATTCAAAGAAAATTTTCCAAAGTAAAGTTTTCCAATTTAACAAAATAAATTGGAAGGGAACGGAATTCGATTTTTAGTAATCGAAGTAGACTTCTGTGGAGGAAGACTGTTACTATATATGGAATTTAAGAGGCTTGGCCGTTATTCCATTTATAGTATCGGTTGGATATGGAAGTTTATATCGATTATATATATTGATCTGTTTTCCATGAAGATTCCATAATTAATGGAATGTGATTTTGGGTTTATCGTGAGTTGTGTTTCAAATGACATTAGTTCTTTAACCCAGTTGAAGACAGGATTTACTTCCTGGATTCAAATAATCATTAAGTAATGATTTTTGGAAATTAAAACTGAATTAGAGTTTTAATGAATCTTTAAATAGATTGAAATGTGAATTTGATAACTAAAATTATCAAATTCAAGAAATGATCGAGAATGGAGTATCAACAGTTTTGCTCCAGGCGATAGTTAAATCTTTAATTAGATTTGAACGTGAAATGGTAATTTAATTCACCGATAACACTGTGGTGTTAGATATGAAGTATTACCAGCTTTACTTCATGGGATGAATAGGTTGGGATTAGGAAATTTAATAAATGATTACTTCGATAAAGTGCGCTAATCCCGACTAGTTTGGAAAACCTTAATTTGGGTTGGAATGATATCCAAAGGAAGATAAAAGAATAAATTTAAAGGAATTTATCTTTGATAAAATTAATGGCAACCTTTCCCTAAAGATGTGAATATTTGAATAAAGGAATATTCTGGATTGGAATAAGGCGTATGTTGTGTTTTATAACAACTGTTTATTATATACGCGGGTTATTCGAAAAGACCAGGTTTATACCCATTCTGAATAACTGATTCGACAAGTCGAAGGTGAAGACGGTGGTTGAATACCGGAGATCTTCACATCGTTTGGATAATTACTGATGATCTTGATTGGGTTATATACCCGAGAGGAGGGAATCAGTTGGTGATCATCCAGACGTATTTGGAGATCGATGGATATGTGAGGAATAAGGTTCCTCCAGTTTCGTTCAGACCCAAAACGGACTTGTAAATGGATTGTGTGTCTGACATTGGATTTTATTCTATGTTGATTGATTTCTATTAAATATATATCTGTTTGGCGACGGAGAATTTATTCTCTTGCTTAGCGCCCTTCTCTGAGACGTACGAGCTTAGAGGTTATATATCGATAGATATCAGTCGCATGGCATGAATTGCCTGTGTGGCATGCTGAGATGCAAATGATTAAGGCTTCTATTTAAAAGCAGAGTCTTGTGGTTGATGATCAAAGAACGACCTTTGTTGCGTAGCTTTGTTTAGCATTAATTTGCGATCTTCACACCCCGGTGTGAACTAGAAACGGGAGAGGACATCAGGGAGGGCATGCGTTTCCTTCTAGCTAGGAGTGGTGTTTTTGGTTTTACACGCCCGGACATTTTACTTATGTGGATGATGGATTGTGAGGCGCCTCGGTTATATCGGTCGATCCGGGACCGATGGAGTCATTTGGATCATTGACGCCCTATAGGACGGGGAAACGCATTGTCCAGGGTTTAAGGTTAATCTACATCGAGTGGACCGGCCCTGACGATCCAAAGGCTTGATATAGTACTTGCCTGAGACACGGGCTAGAGCATCTCGAAGCGGTAAGGACGATCCCTTGCCTTGGTTCACAGATGGAAATCCAACTTCCAATACGTGACATTTGTGGTTTTGATTGTAGAACCTAGTATTGGCGACATGATATATAGTACTCGTGCCGTCTAGGATTGATACATTTATATTCGAAGTTGTTTTACACTATGCACTTATAATAGTATCAAATGATTTTTTTTAACGTACCAAGCATGTTTGGCTATTATAAGGGAAAACCCTATCCCCTGGCTTGCGTTGCATTGTGTGATAGGACCTGGGTCTTATAATAGCTTCATTTTTCCAAAAAGTATTGCGCTGTTTTATTATTTGCACTGGTATTCTTGGGAGGAAACCCGTTCCGTGTTATACGGCATGGTCCCTTGATATATCTGATTTAAAGTAAAGTTTTAAATAACTGTTTTAGTTCTCACACCAGTTACATGACTGACCTGGAGTTTATTATTTTAACTCTGGGTGCCTCTATTTTCCACACGGGTGGTTAGTAGTTTTGGTTTTGCAGATTTATATTCATAGGATTCTAGTTTACAGCTGGAACGATACTCGGAAAGCTCTGTATCCGTGTATTACTTTCAGTCGTGTTTTGTATTATTTTTCCGTTGCTATGTAATGTATTGTAATCTCTGATATTTATCAAATGTATATTATTTGTTTATACTCTGTATATTCTGATGTACATTGTTGTAATAAGCAATGAAATGTTCTTCTGTTTGTGTCCCGATGTGGCATGTTCTCAAAGCAATCCGTTCTTTCCTTCGCGGGGAAGTTACGGGTCGTTATATCGTCTCTCTCTTCAACTACTTGTAATGTTAAAGATGAGTGAATTAAACTACACAAAGTGAAAACTCTAACTTATAAAATTGGTGCAACAATGAATGAATAGTGGCTATGCACTAGATCGATGATGGACAATATATATAATGTGTATGTGTGTAGAATTTGAAGCGCAGTAACCACAACATCAGTATAATAATTATAATAGCAGTGGAAAATTTAAATCACACAATCAATTTATACTTATTCAGACTTCCTGCCCTACGGCTAGTCCCAAAGCTCCTTTTCGGCTTTTTAACTATAAAAACGACCCTCACTTCACCCGGAGGAATGGGTTTACAAACACCACTTGATTTTATGGGCCACAAGCTTACCCACTTGATTTGAATGGGTTACAAGTTTTCCTACCTAATTTGAACAAGTACAGGATCACCAAAACTTTTAATACAAAGTAAATAGATGACTGACTATATATTGTGTCTTCAGTACATGAAGTAGTCACAATGTAGCACAACTTATACAATCTTTAATAATAATGATGTAGATTGAGTGCGCAGAGGCTAAGAAGTGGAATTGGACCAGAATTTGAATATTTTGTGGATAGCGTTGATCTAATATTTGCTTTGGAATATATGTTGAATTGGAGCATTAAGAAGCAATGTTAAAACAGTAAAGCTTGAAGGCCCGAATGGCATGTCAGAATTTTTGCCCGAAACTAATCCAATGGCTATAGTTAAATCTTTTTGTTGGAATGAAGTAACCCCCATGAATTTCGCTGACATCCGCTAAACCCAGCTTCCCTATTTTCGGGCCTCGTAACATCACTCATATTAAAATGGTTTAGAAAGGAGAGTTGTTTTTTGTTTGTGGGATGTTGGAAGGATTATATAGTTGTGAAAAGAAGATTTCAAATAGTTGTAATGCTTCAATGAGCCCATTCAAAGAAGAAGAATCCATTGGATATAATCGATTGGTTGAATAATTGCTTTCATTTCCATTTAAACTGTCATTTTGAATACATTATATCTTTTTACGCCATATTATCAAATGAAATGTTTTTTGGTGGAGTTGGTAAACAGGCTTGCATTTTTTGCTGAAGACTAGAGTTCGAATCCTGGTCACGTACTACTTTTTGCACCTTTTTAGTAACAGCGGAACATCAATATAATATAGCCATTAAGCATCTTCATGAAAAGCCGTATAGCCTGATTGGTAAGATGTGCCACTTCCTGATGCATAGTGCAGGGTTCAAATTTTAGCAACGATATTTTATTTTTACTAAATTCTGCCTTTTTCAAAATAATAAACATTGTTAGCAACTTTTAAATAAATGGACGTGTGGCTTGGTGGTTAATGCACTTACAAGGTTTGCTATAGCACCTTGGTTCAATTCCCATGTCCATCATGTTTAGCTTTTTGTATGTTTGCATGAAGTGGGTGTTGTATTAACCATAGAAACTGATGTGTGCGTGCCATGGAGTTTGTTCCTTCAATTCCTTGCCTTTTCCCTTTCTACCTTCTTTTGAATAAAATGTGCATATTTGTTTCATTGCATTTGAATATATGCTTTTTTTCCTCTTTTCACTCCACTTTATTTGCTAACATTTTATGTATGATGCACTTTTCGTAGTAGTAGGCATATAATAATTCTTAAGCATCTATGTTGACCTGAAATAACTCAAAAAACATGTTTGTAGCAACATCGTGTAATTGTTATCATCAAAACACTAAAAATCGTATATTCGGCATTCTCCCCCTTTTTGATGATGATAGCTGTACGACTTTCTAAATAAGTAATATTATATTACTCTCCCTTAATATTTGGTTCCGCTAAATTAAATACTCTTCCTGCCAATTTTTCTCCCCCTTTGTCATCAATAAATAGGATGAAAACAAACATTGGTTTTGGGTCGTATATCAACTTAAATGGTTTCTAAAGTATTGTTATTATTATTATTATTTTAATAATTTACAATTACAAATATCAACCCAAACTAAAATAAAAATTAAAAATTAATTAAATATACCGAATTTGCTGCAATTCCGTTATTTATAAATGCTTGTTTCTCATCGTATGTAAGGAACGTTTGTTGTGCCAGATTCATACCATTTTTTTGTCATTCTTGGATACCTGTGAAAAAATGAATTATATATTTTGGTACCCTCTTCCTCCATTAGGGTCCGAGGGGTTAGAGCGAAGGTAACCATACCCAAGAGGGCTTGGTAGAACCTTTCAAAATAAATTTTTCATTATTAACAACTGAATATAAATAATTATTGATATATTTCTCTATTTTTTTCAATTAACAGGAACCCAAATACTTAAATAATTTCTATTTTTATTTCCTGTCAATAATTTTGTACTTCTAGAAATATTATAAACATTATTATTTATAGAAGCACTTGAATTTTTATAAATTTTGGATCCATAATTTATTCGAAATTTAGTACTAGAACTAACATTTTTAATATACATGAAAGCATATTTAGTATTATTTTTACAATCAGTTTTGATATATCCTAAACCACTGTCGTGTAAAGGTCTAAAACTAGATAAAATCGTATTTAAATCATTTTGAAATTTACTAAATTTTGCGAACTCTCTTGTACATTTTTCAAATTTGATTAAAAAGTTGCAATTGATATTTTCAAAAGAAATTTTGCTATTTTTAAAATTATCAATTTTCTTATTTCATTCATAATTCTCCTTCTTCAACCTATTATTATCATTCTCGAGAAGATTAATTCGAGATTCTGAATTATCTAAAGATAATTGTAATAAATTATTTTGTCTTTTCAAATCACAAATTTCTTTTGAAATTTTTTATTTTTCATTTTCAAATATAGTTTATTGTTCGTCAATAAAATCATTAAGATTCATAATTTTTTTTCAAATAACAATTTTATTTTCTAAATTAATTTTTTTCTTAACTTCTCATTTTCAAGTTCGACAAATTTCATCTTCTTTAGAATAATGAAATCAAGTTTCCCTAAATCATCATTATTTTTCATTAAAATTTGTAAATCAGAATGTACCTTTTTGTAGTCCTTGTGTGTTGTAGCTTTGCTTGTACGAGACTTTTTGCTTGTTGTATTTCGATCACATCTCTTTCTGACCATTATTCTATAATGTTGTGACGATCAATAGAATCCCTTGCTCTGATACCAATTGTAAGTGCTTATATGGATCACGTGTGCCTAATTAAGCAAGTAAAACTACTATAAAAGCTAAAAATGTAGAAATAAGTAAAGTAAAAACGATCACACCAGACTTTTATCTAGGTTCAGACCTACCGTCATATGTCCAATCACATTCGGTTCAAAACAACCCACTCTTTACCTGGAGGAATAGGCTTAGCGTAATTTCCTTTGACAAGCTTGTGTTCAATACAACACTGATTTTGACAGAATGCTTAAAAATTCTCCTATAATCTCCTTGAGCAGATATACAAGTTGAAGTGCTTTTGTATGTAAAATAATTTGTGTGCTTTTGAGTAATGAATAGATTGCTAGAGAGTATAAAGAGTATAAGATAGATTCAAAAGATTCGGTAATCAAACTCTTTTGTTTTCAATATATATTATATATATATATCGAAGAGGTTTATTGAAAAGATATTGCTTTTAGAATGAAAATTCTTCAATCGAATAGTTGTAACCATTGATAAGAAGAAACTAGGGTTTAAAGAAATAGACATATCTCTTCAGTTTGGAAGAAATTCTTTCAGAATATCAGACCGTCGCTCAGGACAGACGTCTGACCCAAGAGAACAGACGTCTGTTCTGTACTATGTAAATTTTTCTGAAGTCAGCGACTAACGTCTGTTCTTTACTATGTAATTTTTCCAGAAGTCAGTGACTGACGTCTGTTCTAATAGATTTGACGTCTGTGCTTAGTCTGAATTTTTTTCAAAATCTACAGACAGACGTGTGATCATAATAGACAGACGTATGGCATGTGCATAAATATATATTTTGATAACTTTATCTAAAATATATCTAACCAAAGAGATTATACACTTTATTTCTACTATTATACAAAGTATTATCTCACTATGAAGCTATTTTACATATTCCTTGTGCATGTCTTTAAATCCTCGATGATATTTTTGCATATGTATATCTCGTGTATATGTACGTTGTATATTATAATTGTATAGTTGTTGTCATTAAACCATGAATCAGAGGATCTAACATACAAAAAGAGAAGTGGATATTAAATAGTGGTTGATCCAAGCACACGACGGGAAACAAAAATGTTATCAAATATAGCATATATGGATGGTGGCATAGTAGCTTTTGGAGACAATTCAAAAGAATACATCATTGGAATTGGTGAGGTCATCAATATCGGTATATTTAACTCTCTAATTATTTCTAATGCACTATTAGTTAAAAATTTAAAGCATAATCTTCGAAGTATTAGTCAATTATGTGACAAAGGTTTTCAATTTTATTTTGAAAAAGATAAATGCAACATACTTGATAATATTAAAAGATTAATTTTCGAAGAGTTTAGAAAAAGAAATATTTTCATCTTAAATATGAATATTCAACAAAGTTTTGATTTATGTTTCACCGGAAAACACGATGATCCATGATATGGCATAAACGGTTTTGCCACATAAATTTTAAGTATATTGATAAACTAGCTAAAAATGAACTAGTAAGAGGTTTATAACCAAAAATTAATTATAAAGTCGATAATATTTGTGATGCATGTCTATTTGGTAAATTAAATAAGAGTTCATTTAAATCTAAAAATAATATCTCAACAAAACATCTATTAGGAATATTAAATCTGGACTTATTTGGTCCTGCTCAAATCCATTCATTAAATCACAATAAGTATGTTTTTGTGATTGTAGACGATTTTTGAAGATACACATAGACATTATTTTTAAAACATAAAATTGATACTTTTGATATGTTTAATTTTTTTCTAAAAGAATAAAAAATCTTATGGATTTAAAAACAAAAAACGTACATCGCAATCATCGCGGCAAATTCGAAATGAGCTATTTACTGATTTTTGAAATAAAATGGGAATAAGTCATGATTTTTCATTCACAAGAACACCATAAAAAATAAAGTTGTTGAAAGGAAAAAATCGAACATTACAAGAATGTGCTCGTACATTATTAAATAGTAGTGGCTTACCCAAACAATTTTAGGCTGAAGCAATAGCAACAACATATTATGTGCTAAATAGGGTAACACTATGACCAACGACTAAAAATACTTGTTATGAAATGTTTTATGGAAAGAAACCTAAAGTACCATAATTTAAAACCTTTGGTTCAAAATGTTTTATCTTGAACAAAAAAGATAATCTAGGGAAATTTGATCCAAAAGCCGATGAAGGAATATTTATTGGTTATTCAGATCAAAGTAAACCTATAGGATTTTTAATAAACGAACAAACACTATAGAAGAAATTTTATAGGTTTTTTTATGAGAACATTTTGGCTAATAAAAGAATGATGAAGAAGAAATTATAATACAATATAATGAAAATAATACAGCTTCAAATAATGAATCAACAAATACATTAAGATCATCTCCTCGTATTAAAAAAGATCACGTACATCGCAATCATCACGGCAAATTCGAAATGAGCTATTTACTGATTTTTGAAATAAAATGGGAATAAGTCATGATTTTTCATTCACAAGAACACCATAAAAATAAAGTTGTTGAAAGGAAAAAATCGAACATTACAAGAATGTGCTCGTACATTATTAAATAGTAGTGGCTTACCCAAACAATTTTGGGCTGAAGCAATAGCAACAACATATTATGTGCTAAATAGGGTAACACTATGACCAACGACTAAAAATACTTGTTATGAAATGTTTTATGGAAAGAAACCTAAAGTACCATAATTTAAAACCTTTGGTTCAAAATGTTTTATCTTGAACAAAAAAGATAATCTAGGGAAATTTGATCCAAAAGCCGATAAAGGAATATTTATTGGTTATTCAGATCAAAGTAAACCTATAGGATTTTTAATAAACGAACAAACACTATAGAAGAAATTTTATAGGTTTTTTTATGAGAACATTTTGGCTAATAAAAGAATGATGAAGAAGAAATTATAATACAATATAATGAAAATAATACAGCTTCAAATAATGAATCAACAAATACATTAAGATCATCTCCTCGTATTAAAAAAGATCATCTCTTAAATAACATCGTTGGAGATCTAAATACAGGAGTATCTACTCAAAATTTATAAAGAAGCAACAAATGATGAGTCATAGACTATAGCAAACCAAGTTGAACTTAATCAATTCGAAAGAAATGAGGTTTGGGAATTCGTTCCATGACCTTCAGATCAATCATTAATTGGAACAAAATGATTTTATAAAAATAAAATAGATGAAAATGGAAACATTGTTCAAAGTATAGCTAGATTGGTAGCTCAAGGTTATAATCAAGAAGTGGGAATTGATTATGAAGAAACTTTTGCTCCTGTATCTCGACTTGAGACAATTCGTATGTTACTTGCTTTCGCTTGTCATCTCAATATAGAACTTTTTCAAAATGGATGTTAAAAGTGCTTTTCTTAACGGATTTATAAAAGAACAAGTTTATGTAGAACAACCACCCTTATTTATACATGAATAATTTCTAGGACATGCTTTTAAACTAAAGAAAGCATTACACGGTTTAAAAAAAGCACCTCGTGCTTGTGTGATAGATTAAAATCTCATTTAATTAATTCCGGTTAAGAAATTTGTAAAGTTGATACTACACTCTTTATAAAAAAAATCAAAGTGATATATTAACTGTTCAAACATATGTCGCTGATATAATTTTTGGATCAGCAAATGAAAATTTATGTAACGAAATTTCAACTATTATGAAAAATGATTTTGAAATGTCTCATATGGGAGAACTAAATTTCTTTCTAGGACTACAAATCAAATAATTAAAAAATGACACTTTTATAAATCAAGAAAAATATTGTCATGATCTTCTAAAATGTTTTGGAATGGAAAATACATCTGGAAAACCTACTCCAATGAGCACCGGTATCCATTTAGATAAGGATGAAAATGGAAAAGATTTTGATCAAAATTATATCGTAGCATTATAGGTTCCTTATTATATTTAACAGCAAGTATACTCGACATTATGAAGGGTGTTTGCTTATGTGCGAGACTTCAAGCTCAGCCAAAAGAATCTCACTATAAAAAAGTAAAACGAATTTTGAGATACTTAACTAATACTAGAGATTACGGCCTTTCTATCCCATACGAAACACTTTTGAATTAGTACCATACAATGATGCTGATTTTGGATGTTGCAAAATTGATAGAAAAAGCACAAATGGCACTTGTCATTTTATTGGTCGATCTCTCGTATCGTGGTTTAGTAAAAAGCAAAATTTAGTTTTGCTTTCTACATGTGAAGCAAAATACATTTTCGCTGCATTAGCATATGCTCATGTAATCTATATGCAATAAACACAAAAAGATAATGGAAAATACTAAACTCACTAATATATTGTGATAACATTTGTGCAATTAATATCAAAAAATCTGATAAATCACTCTCGAACAAAACATATTGATATTCAGCACCATTTTCTTCGAGATAATGTTGGAAAAGGAAAATAACATTGGAGTTTGTTACAACTGAAAACAAATTGTAGATATATTTACAAAACCGTTATGGTAAACAGCCTTTATTAAATTACATAGAGAATTAAGGATATGCTCGTTATCTGAATTATATAAATCTTTATTGAAAAATTACATATTATAATACAATTTTGTTTAATAAATGATTATATAACCAATGTTTAAGCTAATTTTTCTTTAGAACATGTTTACACTCAGACAGTTAAAATTATATCAACCTTTGACACCATACAAAAACTTTTCTATATATAGTACGCAACTTGTTATATATATGTGTAAAATAAGATATTATTTATTTCTTGAAAAATAAAGATACAAATTACTCGAACAATGTCTTCTCATGAAATTTCTTCTTCATTCAATTCAACTTCACCTTCGTCTAACACAACTCCAACTTCTCGCGCTCCAATAACCCAACCGCTTCTCCCAACAATCGACGTAGTCTTTTGCCTTTACTTAAGAAACTTAAGAAAGATAAGTCCTCAGCTACTCACGACTCTGTTCACGAAAAGTTGGAAGAAATATCACATTACAAAGAAAAATGATGGAACTCCATCGTGAAATGTATTATAAACAAAAAGGACAAGGAATGCATCCACGGTTTCTCGAAAAAAGCTTGTTTTTGATTTGCGGTCATTCACCAAAAAAAAAAATGCCTACACAAAAAATTGCCATGTTTTATAGAAACTACTGCACCTTGTGATATTACTCCCAGAACCCTCTGGCAAGAAGAAGGAATATCTCATCGGAGGCCTAGATGTCCTAAATGTTTCCCGTTAAAACGAATTCTTCAAAGTAAACCACTCATATGATAAAAATTTCGATCGTTCAAGTGAATTATCCAAGTTATTTGGTATAAGTACATATTGTATGTCATAAATATGTTGTTTTTATAATAATCTTATGTATCCCATATTATATAAATAAAATTTGTTTCAGTTTGTTTTCCAAACAATTCTGTAAAAGACAAAAACAGCTGACGTTAGTCAAGAAATAACCAGACGTCTGACTAATAATCAAGGAAAAATAAAAAATCGAATTCTTTCAGCATAGACATCTATCAAAACGTACAGACGTCCGATGAAACCTTCGGGTTTAAATTTTCTATAACAACATACATCTGTCATCAGAAAACCAGACGTATGTTCAAATGTTTGGGAAATTTTTGTTAGGACCTTAAGGCTATTCAGACACTAGAGATATAAACTATATCTTTTCAAATTCAAATCAAAAGAAATAAGCAATAAAATAAAATGTAGTAAAGTAAATAACACCAGGATTTTTATACCGGTTCGGATTAACCAATTCTACATCCAGTCTTGCACTCCATCGTGCATAATTTCACTATAACCGCTTGCTTTCCACGGGTGGCAAGAACACCTTTACAATCTTGATTTCACGGGCTACAAGATACACCTTCTCCTTATCAACAACAACAAACAATGGAAAGCAGACGTATCTTCTATACAGAATCTTGCAAATTTGATATGATGATCCTATAGACCTCTAATGGCAATATATCTTTGAATTCTTTGAGGAAATAATATTAAATCAGAGACAAAATGATATGAATTCAAGTACAACTCTCTGGTATTGTGTGTCTTGCAAATCAATGAAGAATAGGAGGGCAAGAGAGTGAATTTGCAAGAGTAATAGGATAGTTTTCAATGGAATTTTGTAGAGAATAAATGGAGGAGTAGAAGAAAATGTGAAATTCATGTGTAAAAATTCGTTACCAGAGGCCTTTAAATAGTGAATGAAAGGATGTGTCTTTTTGTGAAAGGGTGGAGGGAAATAACTACTCAAATTGAATTCAAAATCTGACCTAGCCGTTATATGTTGACATACAAAAAAGGTTATGTCGACATACTTGTGTTGCAAATATGCCAGCAACACTTATAAGTGTCGCAAATTTCCTACACTTCAAATTTCCTTACATATATATACATGGATTTTGGTGATTCGGTTGAGGTCAATGGTTGGTTATCTTCAAGTATAATTGCCATAGGATCTTTAACAAGATAATCTAAGGTTCAACCAACTCCTTATAACTTCAAACACCGTTGTTCTTCAGCATTCTTCTCTAATAGCTTTTAGTCTTCAATTGCATTGATTATCCTCCTATGTAATTCTTCTTTTGCATTCTTGTTTATCTTTATAAATATCTTTATAATATATCTAGTGTAACTGCACAACTCAAAGATATGTTAGTAGTAATGTTTATATGGTTGTTGTCATCGAAATCCATAGCTAGGGTACCTAGGGTATTAACAATTTCCCCATTTTTGATGATGACAACCATATAAATATTTCTGATATAAAAAATAATACATTTTATATTTGACTCCCCCTAACTCTATGCACTCCCCCTATCATTTTTTCTACTATATTTATACCCTTTGTCCCCCTTTGTCATTAACAAAAGGGTAAAAAGATTTATTCAGATGACTGCTAGACAATATGTAGAGTTTGTATATACAAATAAAACAAGTGGGGAAATCAAAACATGAAATAAACAAAATAATCAGATTAGTTTTAGAGTTACTGACTTTGTTGATGCCAATAACAAAATCTTTTCATATTTATTCATGGTTCAATAGATTTCTCGTCATATGCTTTGAGCATCGACTATTTGGTGCTTGAAAATGTATAAAATATGCACATTGGTACCCTTTTTATTTCGGCATCCATGGGGTTAAGTTTTGGGATGCCAAACCCATGAAGAATTTGAATGCCCTTTCAAAATATAATCATTAGATAAATGAACCTTATTAATAAAATTATCAATATATTGTTCTTTTTCAGTATTATCTAACCATTTTGGAACTCATAAATTAATGAACCTATTTGGAGGATTTAACTTTAATTTCCTAGGTTTTAGTTTGAACTTGGTGGCTTTAACAAATGTAGTACATTGAGTAATATCTTTCTTTGATCTAGCCTTAGGGTTATATCCAAGTCCATGCTTATTCGTATTGTGTTTAGATGTAGATAATAATTTCTCTAGATTATCCTTTCCTTTGTTAAATTTATCAATATCAGATTTCATTTTATCAAAACCCTTACTATGGTTAAGAATAACATTGTCTAGAGATGTTATTTTCTTATTCAAATCAGTGATCTGTGAGTTCATTGAAAGATTTTCTGATTTTAAGGACTCATTTTCACTTTTCAATTTTTCAAAACTTCTAAGTGTTAAATCCTTTCCAATTTTATGACCATTAAATCTTTCAATTTCATCTTATAGACATTGTTTTTCTTTATTCAACTTTTCATTAAATATTTTTAATCTATCTATTTCTACCAAACTATTACTGTACTCTTTCCACAATATTCCATAACTTTTATGCATATCATTTAAAACTTTAGTAATTTCTTTATCAAAATTCCATACTTGGTCATCCATTGCCATGAAGCATACATTAGCATTTTCTGTTTCTAAATTACTGCCGCTTGATGATGAGTCATCCTATGTTGCATTGAATGCCTGTTTCCTCTCCTTATTGAAAGTATTTGAAATGTGCTTTGGTTTTCTCAAGTTGGTACAATCTCTTTTCAAATGATCAGGTTTATCACATTTGAAACATCTAACAACATTTCCATTTCTGGAATTATTGTTTCTAGTTTTTTGAAGTTTCTTCGTTATCCAGTACTTCAAGAATTTCTTGATCTTCTTGGTAATAAAATCGATACCATCATCAACAGTATCATCATCTGGTTCATCATCATTAATCAATGCATTATATGCTAGTGATTTCTTCTCATTTCCTTGATTCTCTTTTCTAACCTGCAACTTCACTTCATAGGACATTAGATTACCAATTAATTCTTCTATTAACAAAGTACTAATATCATTGGCTTCTTCAATTGCCAGAGTCTTCTAATCCCATTCACTAGGAAGTGAATTTAAGATCTTTCTGACTTGGTCTTCTTCAGTAATTTTCTTTCCTAATGATATTAAGGCATGTACAATATCTTGAAATCTAGAATACATATCAGAAATAGATTCCTTTGGTTTCATTTGAAAAAGCTGAAACTGGTGGGTCAGCATAGATATCTTTGTCTGTTTTACTTTATAGAAACTCGACTAAATTCACATCTATCTAAAGAACAAAATAAAATGTTCATGGCCTTAGAATTATAAAGTTCTTGTGACTTTTGGTCTGATGTCCATTCTGAATATTCAGTTTGAGGCTCTATATATTCCGCTTGGGTAATATTCCATATATCTAAATCATTTCACTGCAAATAAAATTTCATTCTACAAACCCAATAAGTATAATTACTGCCATCAAATAGAGGAGGTCCAGTGGTAGATTGCCCTTCTATAAAAGAACTAATAATGGTGTTACTAGTGTCACTAGCCATTGTAGTTTTTCAAAAATCAGATTATGAACTTTTTGAAAGACCAGGTTCTGATACCAATTGTTAGGACCTTAAGGCTATTCAGACACTAGAGATATAAACCGTATCTATTCAAATTCAGATCAAAAGGAATAAGCAATAAAATAAAATGTTGTAAAGTAAATAACACCAAGATTTTTATACTGGTTCGGATTAACCAATCCTACATCTAGTCCCGCACTCCACCGTGCAGAATTTCACTATAATCGCTTGCTTTCCACGGGTGGCAAGAACACCTTTACAATCTTGATTTCACGGGCTACAAGATACACCTTCTCCTTATCAACAGCAACAAACAATGTCAAGTAGACATATCTTCTATACAGATTCTTGCAGATTTGATACAATGATCCTATAGACCTCTATTGGAAATATATCTTTGAATTCTTTGAGGAAATAGTATTAAATCAGAGACAGAATGATATGAATTCAAGTACAACTCTTTGGTATTGTGTGGCTTGCAAATCAATGAAGAATAGGAGTGAAAGAGAGTGAATTTGCAGGAGTAATAGGATAGTTTTCAATGGAATTTTGTAGAGAATAAATGGAGGAGTAGAAGAAAATGTGAAATTCATGTGTAAAAATTCGTTACCAGGGGTCTTTAAATAGTGTATGAAAGGATGTGTCCTTTGGTGAAAGGGTGGAGGGAAATAACTGTAACGTCACAGATTTTCGATCATTTAAATTGAAATATTTAAATCCATTATATATATTATTGGAAATATAATAAATTTTATATCGAAATTATTTATAAAATAGAGTTCGAATTTATATAATTTATAATATAATTAAAAAGAGCTCGAAACGATGCTGCAGTTCGTGATATTGAAATCTGAACTTCAATTGAATATACACGATCCGATATAAATCGGATTCCTGTGAAATAAGAACCGTCTGGGCTATTTGATTATATTTTTATAATGGAAGAGAAAAATGGAAATTTCGTCGTATAGATTGTAAGATACGTCCAATTTAAATTTTCAAATAGTTGCTGTGTAATCGTTTATAAACCATAACGATAATTTAATATAATTAAATATCGATCTTGAATTTGGACGACATCTTTGAGGCGTAGTATAATTTAATTTTTAGAATTTTACTAAAAATTTTTAATTTGGAAAAATACGCCGCTTTTTATTTGGAGTATTTTGCACCCTATATCAACATTTTGGGGCATCACAATATAATTTAACTTACCGATATTATTATATTTTTGTGATCGTGACACACTACTGAACGCAATGGTATATGTATTTAGGTACGTTAAATTTAAAACTAAAAATGTATCTTTCAACCAAGGAATCATTTGCATCTGGTTGCATGTTCAGTTTGAGGTCATGATGAAAGTACATTTATTTCTGTGAGAACCAAATGAATATACAACATTAGGGAAGACGACAAATCAAAATTTACTATAAAAATAAAATGTCAATTCCCAATTGTCAAACTCTATGCTTATACACCCGTCTGCTAATTTGTGAAAAAAAACACTCAATCATTTATTAAAACAGTGGAAATGACAATTCATTCATCTTCCCTTTCCAACGTGATGTACTCTCCAATAGGGCATACACATGCCTCTATATGTTACACACAGCTATTGATTGGGAAACCAAACCTACCCCATAATCTAAGAATTCTTGCGTGCAGCAACAAGATACATGAAAGGGACTAATCTCAAATCTTTGTCTGTACAAATGCAAAGTTTAAATCCATGCTCATAAATCATTTGAAAATATGGTATCCTATTATGTACTCGATGGAACCATGCACCCTATTTCGTCTCTTTTAAGTTTCCCCTATACCCATGTCCAATCTTACTTCTAAAAATCATGCAGCTAGTGAAGTAAAGGAACACTGCAGCTACTTCCCGTATACACATGCCTATCAAATCCAATGCGGTGCTCCCCAAATGTCAAACCGTGATGGCCACGATTACTTCCTCTATAAGTAGCGAGCCATCCTTTACTTTTCCAGGAACTAAGAGCATCCCCAACGCAAGGTTGGTTGGGGATGAACCGACCCCCAACGGGGGGTCGGCACGTCGCTTCTGGGTTGCCTTGGCAACCCCCAAGGTTGCCAAGGCAACCCAGAAGGTTGCTTCAAAAAGTAGCCATATCCGGCTTATTTAAAGCCGGATATGGCTACACGGCTTTATTAAAGCCGTTTGAGTGGAATTTTGTTTCCACTTATACGGCTTTGATAAAGCCGTATAAGGGGTGGAGAATTAATTTCATCCACCCCTTATACGGCTTTATTAAAGCCTTGTAAGGAGCAAAGGCTATTTTTATAGCCGTTGCTCCTTACCCGCTCCATTCTCCCTACCCTTCCCTCCTCTATATTTACATTAGTTTTTTACTTTCTATACCACTCCGTTATCTTCTATCTCACCAATTCGATCACGTAAAATTATCTTTATCATCCAATTGTAATGTCGAATAAACCGATAGCAAGAATAACAAAGGAAAATCGAAGATGGCATCACAAAGCAATTCAAGGCCATACAACTTTGATCAAGAGCAGCAAGATTTTCCAACGCAAATTTCTTATAAACGCAACGAACATTTTAATTCAGGTATAATGCACAACACTTCTAATTGTTATCCTCCGCAGCAAAGTCATAACTTCTACCAGTCACAACAAAATTCTAATTATTTTCAAAACACTCAAGTATCCGCCTATGGGCATAACTCCTCTTTTCAACAATCATATAGTAGTCAACCTTATTCATCTCCTAACAGCCAACATGAAGCGACATTTCCAAAAACTTCTCCCCAATTTTGTAGAAACTTGAACATGTTATATGGTGATGATAGTGTAGAAAACAACGAAATGCGAATTGATATCAATGAGATTCCCGATTCAGTTATGACTCGCCCGCTTGCGAAGGTTGCGAAAATGGTCAAATGGACACCTGATGAACAAGATGAACTAGCGTTTTGTTGGGTTCAGTGTTCAAAAGATAACATGAAAGGAACTAATCAAACTGAAAATTCTTTTTGGAGCTCGGTTTGTAAATTATTCAACGGTCGAAGTCCATATAAGCCTCCGAGATCGATTGACTCTTTGAAGTAGTTATGGAAGAGAATCAATGCTTGTTGTCAACTTTGGAAAGGGATAATGAGTGGATTGGCGAGTAGACAGCAAAGTGGAGCAAATGACATGGACTTGGTACTAAATTAGAATACACCCATTTCATTTCTCTTGTTTTATGATATTTTCGTTTATGTTAATTATTGTAATGCAGCTTAGCAGAGCAAATAAAGTGTATATGGCCAAATCAATGAACCAACCGTTCACTATGCACAATTGCTATGATATACTTTCGCAAGAAGATAAATGGAGCAATGTGCGGCAGGAGCATACAACACAGCGGTTCATGCCACTATGGCCGAGCGAAGATGTTAGTCGCGAGAGCATTAATGCAAACGAAGAAACCCCTTTTACAACTGGCTCAGGAGGAAGGCCACCTGGGAAGTACAAAGCGAATAAAAAGGCTATGAAAGATTACAGCCAGTATTACGAGCAACTCGATGGACGTATGGTAGTTGCGGAGGAATCAAACCAGCAGTACTTGGAAACTAAGGAAGCATCCAGAATAGAGAGAAGAGAGAGAGCAGAGGAAAAACAACGACGACATGAAGAGCTTCAACAAATGAGAATCAACGAATTGGAGTTACGAAGAGAAGAGTCAGCTCGACAACAAAGTATAAATGATTTTGCACTTATGAGTGTCAAGCTGGACGATCTAAATCCAATTCAAAGGAGGTACATGGAAAAGCGACTTGAAGAGTTCGAGAAACGTAACGCACTTTAGGCAGTTTTAGTGTTATGTTCCAGTTTAAGTGTACTTGTGTTTAAGTGAATGGTATTGTTTTAGTATTTGAATTCAGGTCTTGTACTTTAAGTTTATAATTAAGTTGTATTGCCCTTTGAATTTTTACTACGTGAATGAGATATTAGTTGCAGCAATACTATAAATTGTCATAACAGAACGAGATTACGGATTAGAGTTGGCGTGAACGAAAGCATTCAAGCATTAATTTACAATAAAATAGAAATAACCAGTACGTAACCACACTAAATCTTACATAATAACGCATTCACTCCAATCATTAAGGCAGTAATTTACTATTGGTTTCCCGCATGCTCCCAATAGTGTTCAACAAGCTCTTCTCGTAATTCTAGATGAGCTTGTGGGTCTCGCACCTCTTCCAATCGCTGCAAGTATTCTGCAAATTTATTTGGGTCCTTATATGGTTTTTTCCTAAATTCCACCGCAATGTCCAGGTAGTTTCGAAGCTGGAGTTCATATCCTCCTCATTCGTCTTCAACAATCATATTATGTAAAATAATGCAACAATACATGATGTCAGCTATAACAGATTTATCGTGGTAGTGTACTTTGTTTCGCAGTATGTGGAACCTACCTTGGAGTACTCCAAATGCCCTTTCAGTATCTTTCCTCAAGCTCTCTTGTTGTTTCGTGAATAAGGCTTCTTTTGCATTGTTCGGTTTTTTGTATGCTTGCACCAGCGTCTTCCATTTTGGATTATTCCATCTACAAGATAATAACCGACCGAATGTTCGTTGTCACCAATTTTGTATTTGCAAGGGGGTGAAAGGTCGTTGTACAAATCGTTAAACACATATGATTGTCGTAATACATTAATATCGTTTAGAGATCCAGGAACGCCAAAAAAAGCATGCCATATATAAAGGTCAAACGATGCAACAGCTTCTAAAATCATCGTAGCCTTTTTCATATGACCTCTGTATTGTCCTTGCAGTGCCACTGGACAGTTTTCCATGTCCAGTGCATACAATCCAAGCTACCCAACATACCTAGAAATCCACGTTGATCCCCCATAAGTAATAATCTAGCAATGTCATGAGCTGTTGGCGATCTAAGATACTCTTCACCGAACTCACGTACAACGGTTTTGCAAAACTGCTTCATGCATTCTACTGTCGTTGACTCACCAATTCTGATTTTGTCGTCCAACGAATCAACGGAACTTGCATAAGAAAGCATACGTAGTGCGGCTGTAACCTTTTGAAGTGGTGAAATGCCCAGTTCGTTGATGGCATTTCTTCTATGTGTGAAATATACGTTGGTTGCGAAAACTTTGGTATCGAGTAAATATTGTTTTTGACATACGAAATCTTCAACGGAAATATACGTCTCCGTATACGGGGCTTGCCACGAAATAATCCTTGACTAGTCGATTGTGTCCAGCGGGATAGTCGCGTCCGTATTGCAATTCTTTTCTACCTTCAACGCTTCCACCTTGGGTCAACTTTGAGCTTTCAGCAATATCTCGTTCTATCGCATATCTTGTTTCTTCATGAAAACAATTTTGTTCTCTTTTACGATTCTCAAAATATTCATCCGACGTTGAGGACGAAGAAGAGCTAGAAGCACAACACCATAAATTTTTTAAAGCACTCATTGATCAGCGATGTTGAATTCCACTCTGTTTTGGTTGTATGGAATATGAGCAGATGACAGCACTTTATATATTGTATATGCACATTGGACATAATGACAAACACAGTGCTTGTCTTGTAGCGGAAGTGTGTTGTACATTGACACGACCCTTTCAATTATAAGATGTTGTGTCTGGTAGTGTGCATTAATGACAAACACACTGCTTGTCTTGTAGCGGAAGTGTATTGTACGCTGCTTTACATTTTTGCTTGATTCCTTTAATTATTGTCCATCAATGTATCACTGAACGATGAGAGGACTACACATTTTTGTCATAGATGTTGCTGCTATCAATTATGTATCACGGGTATCCAAGCTAGCCCGTCTTTATTGATTACTTTAATTAGTGTCGTTGCTTTATTGATTCTTTTATTGATTACTTTATTTATTGTTTCCTTTAATCAGTGTTGTTGCTGTACTCGTCTTATTTGTACAATGCAAAACATTTCTCTTTATGAAACAGTACCAACTTTGTAAAGACATTCTTAATGGATTATGTATGCAGTACCTAAATGCCACAACGTTACATAAGTTTTCAACGATTACATAAGTTTAGAGAACAATAGTACATAAGTTTTCAACAACCATAAACTATTACATAAGTTTACAGAATAATAATAATCATAATATCTAAAACCTTAATCCGAGCCAAATCGGGTAAGCCATTCATAGCGAAGTTTGTACGCTTTGCGGCCAACAAACTCTTTACCGTATTCGAATAGGTAACGAGAATCATACGTTTCTTTTGTTGGTTTGGCTATGGCTGCGTC
Organism: Allium sativum; assembly: GCA_030737875.1. Lineage (NCBI taxonomy): Eukaryota > Viridiplantae > Streptophyta > Magnoliopsida > Asparagales > Amaryllidaceae > Allium > Allium sativum. The sequence goes on from CM060922.1 coordinate 377,950,979, forward strand.
ATGAACTACCTCGATAATGTTATGATACTTATCACAAGCATCTGAAAATGTACGATTAGCCAGTTGGAGTTCAGTCGACGATCGTCTAATAGGCCTTGAACGATGGTTGTTGTGTAGCCTCATGATCATTGCCCATCTTTCTTCATAAGTTAACCCCCCTCCTCCTTGCATCAATAACTCTTCTCTTTTGTCAACCTGAATGTACGCTTTCACGAGGGCTAGGAGATCTTTGGAAGATAATTCGGGAGTTTCAGGATTGGAGTTCGAAGTTGATGGAATTTGGCTGCTAAGTGCTGAGTAAACTGGTAATTTCGACTGAGTTACACAAGCTGATACTTCACGACGCCGAACCACTGCAGCCACCATATCTATTTGCGTATCTGGGACAATTTCACCATCTTCTACGTCTTCTTTACTCCCCTCGTACTCATCGAAAATTCGGTTTATATGCTCGTCACTAATTTCCCAATCGTCCATGATATGTACGTAGATAGAGGTAGCAACAATTTTAGTTTAAGGATGGAATATGAGCCATTGGGTATTTATCGTGGATAGAGAGAGCACGAAATATTAGTAGACCACCTAGTACTGAATCGTGATATTAAGTGTGTACAGTTTACCAGACGCGAAAACTCAATAATCGTGATATTGAAACCACTTTAATTGAAACCATGGGTTGTCCCCATCACTGAACCCACTTTATTGAAACCAAGCGAGGGTTTTGACCAATCACATTGATGTCGGTTGGTGTAGATTCCTTCATTACTACAAACTTTAATTCGTTATTACAAAGGTCGTGTACGTATAAATTAAAACATTACACGACATACCGGTGTTAAAAACCATGGGTTGTCCCCACTCACATGACCTCTATAGATGACAAACAGAGTGCATGGTTCAATATTTCAGTGACACAAACAATATTACGCATAATGATACATCCAACTATAAACATAAAGATACAGGAGTTAATAAAGATACAACAACTACCGATAGACGGTGGGAAAGAAAACATCAAAGCATGCAGTAGGTAATAGTAACTTTAGTTCACCACATTTTTCGTTCAGTCTCAAGTGAGTCTCATAATGTTCAATCGTAGTTGGTCGACAACGTTTTGGAGACGTCTAATCTCCCGTTCTAGTTCATTCGCATATGTTATTCCCCGTGAACACAAAGGTGGGTCTATCCATTCCGTGTAATTGCAACCATTTGGATATGCTGGACATTGCTGCATGCGCCGACCAATTTTGTTGCCCTCTGCTCTAACTACAACCTCAACCGCATAACCGTAGTTGCAACGAACTGCATACGAATTAACTTCATGCTCATTTGGTGGTACTCGATAGAACACTACTTCTTGCATTGGTTGAGCGACTGGCTGTTCATATGACACTCCGGCAGGTGGTCCTTGCGCTTCATGTGGAAGTTGTACGTTCCCCTGTAGTTGTGGTGGTCCACTTTGGGGTCTTATTTCAGTGAGAAACTGTAATTCATCTGCAAGCTCCATTAGCCTTATCCTTTCATACGCCTGTTCATCTGAGCCTGTAGATGATGACTAAGAAGACATTTGCAATGAGTGCTAAGCGACGTGGGTAGTGTAATAATGGGATGAAAGATATTTGAGTGAGGTAAGTTGGTAGTTATTTAGAGATATATTTATAGGTGGATAGTTGTTACGAATTGGTAAAATAAATAATGCTCAAGTGGATGACCCATACCCTGTAATGGGGAATCCAATGTTGAAACAAGAAATCCAGACAAGGATACCCTCGTGCGTTGTTCACGCGTGATGCATAAGTCATTTCACGGGAAACACTCAAATAGCTGAGTAGTTAAATCTCGGATAAAGGTGTACAGTTGCAAAGTAACATATCTGAGTGAATCGGTGCTTTTGAAATAATAGAGTATATGTCGGTAGCTTCCCTGCTTTTGAAAAGGGAATTATTTGACCCATCACTAGAGGATACTAATATACTGTAGCATGGACATGAAGATAGATTCGTTGATGTATTTATATGCCCAAGTATTTTGCTCTTTACACTCAAAAAACATTAACTCCACGTTTACAAATTGAGCTATAGATAAATGGGAAAATAACAATGGGGGTTATGCTAATCAACGACCTGGAAAAGAATTAGTACTTGAAGGGAAGGTTTCCGAACCACTGCGGACTATTGGATCCAACACTATCTGCCTATGTGGTCAAGAATCGGTCGTGGCTGTCGCTGAGACTGAAAAAGATGCCGGTCGTCGGGTTTTTTGTTGTGAAGCATATGAGGGCCACAAGGTTTTTCCGGATGAAATTGAATGTTGTTATTTTAAGCAGTGGATTGACCCTCCCATATGCGAACGTGGACATCAGTATGCACTGGAATCGCAAGCCGAAATAAAACGTTTGTAGAAGGTTGTTGTCGATAAAACTAGAGCTGGACCTTTCCCAAGGCCATGGTAGGTGTCTAGATTTATGTACTTTGTATTTGATGTTTCCTAAGTCCGGATTTATGTTTTAGTTGGCATGTAGTATCATAACGTGTTGTATCTATATGGTTGTAGTGTTGATTTTTAATATTCGTATTGTATGTTGTATTATGTCATAGCGTGTTGTACCTTTATGGTTGTATTGAAGATTTATAAAATTTTATGTTCTATTGTACCTTTATGGTTGCAACATTTGGGGTTAAAGCAGTGTAAACCTAACGACTGTTTCAACTAAGGTGATATGACATGTAAGTGGCCGCGGGATGACCCTAGTTTTTGGCTTTGCTTCATTAAAGGTCGACAAGTCCCCTTGATTTCGGCTTTGTTTTATTAAAGCAGTCGTCAGCTCATCTTTAATCGGTACGAGTTGTCACGTTATGTTGTTTCTATGCGTTGGAAAATCTATAGCACATTACCCTAGTGGTGCAGAGTGTTGTCTTGTCATATGTTTGTATCCTGCAGCTCAATTAATGATGAAAGATCTTTACCATTAAGCAACCCATTGTTTAAATAGTTTACACTTCTTCCCCCCAACCATACCTACAAAATTGTCAGTTCTACATCAACCACAACAATAAGGTGAGATACTAGTACTCTTTTTCCTTCTACGTGGTTACGTACTTATTTGTGTACATAATATGTTTCTTGTTTCTGTGTAGCTTAAATGGACGATTGGGTAATAAGTGATGAACTCGTAGATAGAATGTTTGATGAGTATGAATGGAACAAGGAGGAGGAAAAAGATTGTGGTTTCGTTCTAGATACACGAGCAGAAGAGGCAGAAGAAGCAGTTCAAACTGAAATTGTTCGTGGTACTCAACAAATAGTAGAAGTTCAAAAACCAAAAGGACATCCACGCAAAAACATAACAAGGCTAGTGGTAAATCGTAATCGTCCCAACCAAAGTGATGCTAGCTCCAGTGGTACTACTACAGAACTCTCTTCTCAGGACTTACTTATACTCATGAAATGCTATATTGAAGTTGATAAAAGAGAATTGCTGCTGTTGCAAAATGGAGGAGGGCTTACCCATGAAGAATTTTGGTCCATGGTAACAAGATTACATAACAATCATCGTAACTGCACCACTACACGAACTTCTGCTGAAATTCATATGGCTCATCGACGTTTCGTTAATACTTGTGAAAGAAACCAGAAGATTATACAGACAGTAGAAGATGAAAACATATTTAAAACGAATCGGGCTGCTTATGATTCTCGTTACCTTGCAGAGTACGGGAATGATTTTGTTGGATATGCTGCCTACAAACTACGTTAAAGTTGGATAACCCGAAGACGGGGTTGAATAGGAAAATGATTTTGTTTATTGCTTGTATGTGCATCATAATTTTTAGTACTTATTTCATTGTTATCTCTGGTAAGCAATATTAAGATTCCAAAAATATTTCAAGCAGTGATTAAAAAAACCCGCGGATTCGTTTAACAAACACGTACGCACGATCACGCAGATTACATATAACGCACAAACAAGCAGATAACATAAAAACACATAACGGTTACACATAAGGACGTACAAGCAGAGTACACTTACAGGCTAATACAAATACGAAACATATGGTTGAATAATCTACTACAAAGGGACAACACAATAAAACAAATATACAAGCAAATACAACTTGAATGTCTACTAAATAAGATCCAACTAATCAACATCTAGATCCGCGGGCACCATCTCCACATCCTCAATATCGTCGTCGCCTGTGCCGAATGTCGGTCTATATCCGGACCGCTCCTCATCAGCGGTCCTCAGCTCATTCATACGAGCAGTCAACTCACCATACATTACCTGTCGCAGACCTAGCATCATCTGATATAGATCCTGATAAGAAAAAACAGCTGGATCTGGATACTCCGTCACTTCTGGCTGTGGTATATCAATATACCTATCAGATCCGTATGTAGTTGGTACTGCAACAGTCCAACCATAGTCTGGCACCTGGGAAGCGCATGGAGGAGGTGGATCCTGTGGAGCATGGTAAACCTGCGTGGAATGTGAAATATCAGCAACGAGAGGGGGCTCAAGGCCGGTACGCAGTGCAGAAGGCCCAACCAAGTCAACGGATGCAACATGCATAAAACTCCCGGTCTGAGGTGGGGAGTAATACTGACGCCAGAAAGAAATATAATCCCTACCGGTAAGAATGAAATCACTGGCAGGCCACCACTCGTCTGCGTGCTCCTGTAAAGCACTAGTAGTATAAACCCTGGGAGTAGCTGTATGTGGGCGTGGATCATCAGGAACAACATCTCCATCATATATCTGTCTCCAACAACGTTCCCCTAAGTACCAGAAGTAACCTAAACTAGGGGGGATGATACTAGTGGAAAGCGCCTCGATGATAGATAAAGAGCATGCACTGAGGGGGGGGGGGGTCAGCAAGACCCCGTGAACCATCAAAGGGATGCCAGATAACTGCATAACGCGTCCTCCGCAACTCAATCTGATTGCGAGCTATAACAAATACATGTCGTGCCCGTCCTCCAGGCACCAGTCTATGGTTACCGAAACTCCACGCTCATACTCTAGGATAGAAAGTGGGTAATGATGGATCCACGGTGGGAAAAGACAAATTGTGGAAGTAATCAAAGTACCAGTACTGTAAAATCTCCCAAAAACCAGTAATCGAACCCACCCTGGTCCGAACGACACACTGATGATCCAATGATTTATACATGTAAGCTAAAATAGGTGTTCCCCAATCATACACAGTCGGACTGTCATCAAATGAAAATGGTTCAACTACTGCCATATAACCACACGACACTGTGCTCGAAGCATTTGTGAAAAATAAATTTCCCATCATATACAAAACAAATAATCGGGCAATCTCCAAATGATGAACTTTGGGATGCTTACTCAATAAAGTATGTATTGCTAGTTTAATGCTAGAGCATCTAATCTGGAAATTACTGGTGACGGCATCATTTAAATCAAGATGTGGAAATAAATTACGGAGAGTAATGTAGTTCTGGTACACCTCATCATACGGCAAGGTAGCCGCTTGGCCTATGGCAAGACCAGTAAGCATAGAAAAGTCCAGTGGAGTGATTCCCATCTCCCCAAAACCAAAGTGGAACGTATGAGTTGTTTTCCACCAACAAGCAGCCAATGCACCACATAATTGAACATCATTATTTAAAAGACGTTCGATACCTATTTAACGAATAATTAGTAAGTTACAACGAATGTAATGAAAACGGAAATAGTAAGTACATACGACCAGAATACGTACTCAAAAAGTCTCCAAAACTAATACTATTGAGAAATGTATGAATAGTAGCCTCTGTATCATACTCACGAATCTGACTATACAGACGAACAACACCAGCCCAAGACCCACGCGTTCGCTCGCGTCGAGCCTAATATTACAAATGAGAGTTACTTATTTTATGTCCGACATTACGAAGGTAATATTTAATAAATAAAAAGTACCGATGTGTCAATTAACGTGCTCCTCTTTATCCCCCAACTCACGAAAATCGGCCAATTGCTTATCCGGTCTTAAATTTGGGTCCCGGTGCGACTCTAAAACCGCCTGGTCGTTTCTCCTAGCAACCTGTCTTCTTCTAACGGACGGTGATTCACGGTCTTCCGTACCCTCAGTCGGTACGTTCTCTTCTACCGGCACGTGCTCGTCACTCGGATCCATATTCCAGCTACGGCTACCGCTACCTCGAAGAGCCCTCATAACACGTTTCATTTTTTTTGGTGTACGCAACAATGGAGGGAAGCAAAGAAGTGGAGAGGAAGGAGGTGTGGTGGGTGGCGGCGAGGGGTAGCAGTAGATTATATCTCCTCGTCTTATCCGGCTTTTATAAAGCCGGATAAGGGGTGTGGTGTGGATTCATCCCCACACCACACCACGGATTGCAATCGGACGGTTGTCCGATTGCAATCCATGTAATGCTTTATCTGGCTTTATAAAAGCCGGATAAAGCATTACAAGCAACTCACCCGTTGGGGGTGAGTCGCTTTCAATGCGGAGCTGATTGGACATCCCCCAACACGCTGTGTTGGGGATGCTCTAAGCGAAAACTGAACTCCATTCTTTGCTAATACCGAGAGAGAATAATAGAAAAAAATATAATAACTAGAAGCCCTTATTATAAAATATATATACTAGAATGTTTACGTCGAGCGCAGTGTATGGTATTTGAAATGGAGTCGGAGGCGAACTACAATGGACTGGAAGATCGACGAGGAGGCTGTAGGGAAGGCCTATGGTCTCTGGAGTAGGCGAGTTGGTGGGTGTACGTTTTTAATGGAGTGGGGACTGCTGGTTCGAACTACAGGCAGGGGTTCAGTTTGTGGATCGGTGCAGGGACGGAGGATGATGGAGGAGATCGCAAGGCGGTAGTACTGTGCGTTATATGCGGATCTGGAGAGTTGTATGGTATCATGTATTCATGGTGCAACGATGGGACAGGTGGTTGAGAAGTAGGAAAGTGGACTGATTGAAGGTAAAGGTCGTTCGTCGTGTGGAGAGGAAACATGGGGAAGGATGGAGAGTTTGTGATGAACACTAAAAAGGGGTCTGTCTGTTTGCTGGGTGGTGCCGCGTGAATGTACGAAGTCATGTGATGGGATATGGGCAAGCGGTTGTAATACAATCAGTGAAGGAGGGGCACGTTCCTATTTCTGTTTGAAGCAGTCAAGTGGGTTCAGGCAATTTGAAACGAACTGGCTACGTGTTCTGCGTGGACTGTTTGGGTTTGAAATGGAGCTTCACTGCTTCAGGCATTTGTTTTGATAGGAAGGTGGGATCTTGAAAACCGTGAGGAGGTGTTTGTTTGGTGACTTGTTAACTGGTTGGTGGCATCACGTTTTTACGTACACAGTGTATAACGAGGATGGTATCAAGAAGCTTCAGGGAAATAAAATCTTTTGGGAAAGAAGCAGTTTTACTGTTCGGTTTAGGGTTGAAGTATTGAAACATAGGGTACTGCATGGGTTTTGGGCTACTCAAAAGAAAAAAACAAAACAAAATAAAAGGGGAAAAGGTGTGAGCTGAAAGCGAGAGAAGCGTTATGGGAAAGAAAGGATGTAAAGGGGGGTGCGTCATGCGTGCGTTCTTTTGTTTCAGGGAAGAATAACAAGATTTTGAGGACGTTGGGCTTAAGAAGACAGGCCTTGGGCCTTAAAAGAAGAAGAAGAGAGTGAAGAAAATCTGAAATGTGAAATTAAAAAAAAGGAAATAGGGACTGAGTATGCCTGCGTTTACCAAGTGGTTTTTCATTCATGCATATAGGGACTTTGTGTTTCCAAGGCAATAAGGTAACTGATAACTATATTTGTTTTTTTCTAGATCAACATTAAAATGAATAATTCAAATGAGTTTAAATTACTTTGACTTAGGATTAGTAAATTTAATTTATTAAATTTATAATGCGTCCATACAATATTAGGATTAAACGAGATACGTTGGAACTTATCGGTAAGCATGACGTTGTGGAGCTGGTCTAATCAGATATGGAAGCAACTGGAATTGTCAGTTAAATTAAACGCTGTTTTAATTTAACTGAAGCAAAGCATTTTAATGACAGGATAAAACAAAGTGAGTTAAACTCACTCAGTTTCCCACTTATAATTTTTATAAGTCGGGTTTAATTATTTGTGAGCTTTGTTTGCTATTGGTTGAATGATTTGATGGTTGTTTACACATATTACTGATATAACTGATTCATATTAATCGATTGTTTAATTTAATCAAACAAAATCGTTATTTTTAACAATTATTTCAAATTGAGGTAACTTACCTTGTTGGTTACATTTATAATAATATAAGCATATTTAAATTAAATTGGATGGCTTGCATTATTATTGATTGACTGCTTTGATTATTTATTTGCATATGATCGTTATACGAGTTGTTTAACCGATATGACCGGATTATTGTTTTGATATTAGATTGTTGAATATGGATTCAACATTTGTGCTATTAACCAGTACGTGATATGGGTTGAGAAACAATAACGGATGGCCAAGTAAAACATTGTTGTAAAGTTTATTCACCGTCAGGTGATTCAAATAGGAAGTGAAGTTATAAAATTTATTTTATAAACGAGGATCGATATTAAAAATCTATTATTTTAAAAGAAGTTTATAAAAAGGAAATAAACCAACCACATATATGTTGATTGTTTTAAAACACCATTTTTGTACCAAAATCGACCGTGCGCGAAGCACGTGTTTATTAAGTGACTATTAAACAATTTTATTAAGCTAATTCAAATGACCAAATTAATGTAACAATTAGAATGGGTTTATATTGATATTAAATTAATAAAAATCAAAAGTGAACAGAATTATTTAGATTAATTTATTATTAATTAATTTAAATATAAAGACCAATAACGATTGATTAACAAGTTAATCGTGTTTAGAATTGAATAAGTTAACGACATAAATTGAAATTGTTTACTAAATTGGTTCCATAATTTAAAGAGAGTAGTAAATAGTTAGGTAACCCAATTTTATTTTTATAAATGTTGAAAATTGATTATCAGTTATTTAAGTGATAAATTTGGGAATGTAAATCTAGTAATAGAAGCTTGTGAGGTTTAAAAGCATTGTTATAGTTTAATGAGTATTTAAGCCATTTAAGGTTTATAATAATATAAGTTACATTTAAATCAGAGCTTTAATTTAATTCTTATTGAATTATATTTAATTGGATTTTATTAAATCCAAACTTGTCGGAGATATGAAAACCCTAGTTTGTTGAATATATTATTGAAACGAGTTAATAAAATTGGGTTTTGAATGGAAATAAAAGTCCAAGATAAGGAATTAACGAATTGGAATCCAACTGGAGATCGGTTGAGATAAATGATTTTCTAAATGTTGATCTGATGTTGGTTTCGGCCTTCGGGGTTGATATTTATGAAATTATTTTCTTGACTGATTTACGGTTAGGAACTAATGAAGGTATTAAATGGAAACCCGAATTTGAATAAGGTAATTAGGCGAGTTAGGTATAAAGACAAGATCATAACTTGCTATATTAATTATGAGATGAGGTTCGATCAAAGATAACTGAAATGGGTTTTGGGATAAACTTATTAGAGTTTTATAAAATGGTTTTATTTAACATAATGAAGGCTTGTGAAATGTTGAGAGTATTAAAGTAAATCGAAAAAGGTTTTAAAGAGTAAATTACTTAATACTTGAATTAAGTAACGTTGTTAAGTTTGAAATCCAAATTTCCAAAAAGAGGTTATGGTATTATAAACAAATTGGAAAGGTTTCATAAGTCAAATGAAATGGGCTTGAGAGCGTGAAATTTCCATAATAAAAGAAGATTTCGTAACGATTATAGATAATAAGAAATGTGATAGCAAATGGTTGGAAATGGTAGTTAAAGAGAATTGATTATGTTTTAAGGTGTTTTTCTTAAGTATTAGAGGAAATGCTTTGAAGTTAATATATTGAAACTAATATGTTATTTTTTTGGTATTACGACCAATATATTATTTTTAAAGGCCAAGGGATGCTGTGTTTTGAACCAAGCGATCTATTTTATTTTTATGGTTAGTTATTTTGATAGTAAAATAACCGATTATCAAAATCATGCCCAATGCATGCGTTGTTGGTACGGAAAGACCGGGATTGAATTTATATTTGAAAACCATTGCGACCAGTAAATACGAATACATCGAAGATGCTGAACGAGAGGGAGAAATTGAAGACTGTGGATCTTCATAAAACGGAAGATTTACTTACAATCTCTGGCTGATTCCTAGAGATATATTGTGATTCAGTCGTGGTTGAAATCTACGGATTGCAAGGACTGCTCGCTACCAATCTGTAGGGTGATACCTAGGATGTGGTAGGAGAGTGCCTTCGGTTTGTCCAGTCCCTGAACAACTTGTATGGACAGATATGACTATGTGGGATTCAAGTGAAGGGCGGCTAGATGTTCCAAAAGTCGATTTTAACCTCAAGCCTTATCAACTAGGAAATAACAAAAATCGGCCAGGCAGCATGGCTATGTGAGTCGCACCCATTAGGATGTATTATCATCATCTAGATAATATTCATATTTGTTCTTCTTTCGTTTCTGTATCTTCGGATAATGGTTATGTGGGCCGAACCGTCGGTGACAATATATTCGATACACTCAAGAGAAATGAGTGGTCAGTCATGTGTGGTCGGGTTGCAAGACGTTCTTGTTGAACTCAGTGTATTCCTCTCTAGAGATACACTATCGGCAGGTGGTTCCATACCTTGTCATAGTCGGAATCCAATCTCCAATAAGCGCCCGCGGTTTTGTTTGTACACAATATATGTGGAGCGTGAGATGCAAGCGTTCTGCTAGATTCTATTTATTGTATTTACACACTATCGTAATATCAGAATAATATATTCGTTTCAAAATGTTTTGGGTTATCGTACGGTAAAAACCATCCGTATTTACGTGTGGATTTGGTCTTACGATTATCCTTTTTCTTTCAAAAGGATTTTGACTTTAAAAATCAATTTGGATGATACCCTTAAGCTTAGCGAGTTTATCTCACTCCGGTTCACCAGATTGACTCGGTATTTGTAATGCTCGGGTTAGACTGGGTTGTACATGTTCAGGTTATCAGATGCTTTGAAGTCCAAAGACGAGCTGAAGGAGTTTCAAATGTATGATGTTATACCGTTATTATTCCGCTGTGTGATATATATGAGGAAAAGCTATCATAACTGTCCAGATTTATTGAAGTACTCTGTTATTGTAAGTATCATTTCAAAGCTCTCAATAAAAGTTATTTTTATATTATATTTTGTTCCGCTACGATGTGAGACTCTGATTCTGTGTTGGTTCTTCTTCTTATTCTTCTATTCTAATATTATTTCTTTCTTATCTCACCCTCTAACTTCTTTCTAATAACGTTCATGTGTTTTCGATGCTTGACTGTTCGACACGGTATTTTGTGTCGATTTTTGGGGTCGAAAATCCGTGATCGTTACAATAACTACTCAAATTGAATTCAAAAATCTGACCTAGTTGTTATATGTCGACATACAAAAAAGGGTAAAACGACATACTTGTGTTACAAATATGCCAGCAATACTTATAAGTGTCGCAAATTTCCTACACTTCTAATTTCCTTATATTTGTGGATTTTGGTGATTCGGTTGAGGTCAATGGTTGGCTAACTTCAGGTATAATTGCCATGAGATCTTTAAGAAGATATTCTAAGGTTCAACCAACTCCTAATCACTTCAAACACCTTTGTTCTTCAACATTCTTCTCTAATAGCTTTTAGTCTTCAATTGCATTGATTATCCTCCTATGCAATTCTTCTTTTGTATTCTTGTTTATCTTTATAAATATCTTCATAATATACCTAATGTAACTGCACAACTCAAAGATATGTTAGTAGTAATGTTTATATGGTTGTTGTCATCAAAATCAATAACTAGGGTACCTAGGGTATTAACAATTTTTCCTGTAAGCACAGATGTTTGAGACAAAACCATGCACAAATGTCTATTCGAATGTTCGGGATGAATTTCCCTGACACCACACATGTCTGTCGCAAAATCTAAGACATCTATTTGATCAGATATTTTACTTCTGACCCATTTCCTCTCTTCCAAATTCACTTTTCACTTTTACTTTATACATCAACCCAATCCCTCTTCCAAACCCTAAATTCCCAAATCAAATTTTGAAACGATTTTAACACCATGGCCCATAAGAAACTAGTTTACAAGTGTAAGAAGACAATCCAACAAGGAGAATAATCCGAGACTGAAGTAAGAATAACTGCCCAGATTAAATCAATGACTGGATGCTTTAGAATGATGGAAGAAGCCGACTCAAAGAATAAGAGAAAATGAACATACATACAGGTCCATTTACTCTTTAATTCATTTAAGAAAATATGACATTCAATATTCGGTTATCAATGTCGAAATTGGGAATTTAATTGAGTATTAATCAAACAAAGACCCCATAGACCTATTAGCAATTTATTCATTCTTCATTAATCTTTGTTCTATCCAAGTTTGGAACCCTATCGCTCCCGATAATTGGATTTGGTCAAGCATATGCGGTCAAATTGATAAATTCCATATTGAAATGCTTGGTCAAAATTTTCAATGTTCTTACTATGGAACAAGATTGCAAGACATTTCGAATATGCGTTTTAAGCCAAGAGATCCTGTCACTCATCTTATTTTGGAAGATGAATTTACTAATATGACTCTTTTCTATTTTCGTCCAAGAGCACGTTTGCTAAATCAAATTTTGGTTAATACCAAAACTCCAAGACTTGGAAGTCATGAACAAGTTTATGATCACGATCATAAAGCATTGTATGCCATATTTAGAAATACAAAAGTAAACTTGGCTCAATACATTTTTCAACAAATCAAGAGTTTTTGGACACCGACAAAACAGACTATTCCCTGTGCATCATATATTATGAGGATTCTTAAGTCACAAGGAATCACTCTGTATTTATCAAAATATAAAGAACGAGAAGTCAAAGAAAGCGGAATTCATTTTGCATCACTAATACATCTTCCTGAATCACTACCGGAAATTATATCTTTTGAAAATTGGTTACATATCCATGGCTAGCCACCTCCTTTACAACAACAACAATGACAACGACGATGACAACACCAAACTTTAGCCTCATCCCTCATTCGAACAAACTGAACTTACTGAATACTATTCTGATCCGTAAATTCAAGAAGCTCAAGTTGCGACTGAAACGGAAGAAAATATTCATGTTGTTACCCTTCAAAATCAATGACTTTTATCCCTTAATCAGAATATTTTAGGAAAGAAAATCAGTCATTTAGAACGTTTATTTTCGACCGAATGTCCAAAGTTGAGAGAACTCTTGACATAGTTGTTTGCTCTCTTGGAAAGATTATACAGAAAGTGTAACAACCCAACTCAAAAATCCGGGTATGAAAATTTTTCTAATTTTTTTTGAATATACTAGTCAGATCCAATTTAAGAATTTAAGTATAATTAATACATACATATATAAATACATGTATATAAATATAACACATATTACATAGCTTATAAACTAAAACAAATGGTATATGTATATATAATGTAAGGACCCGTAACTTCCCCGTGAAGGAAAGAGCGGATACTTTGAGAACAACACACAAATGAACGCAGACGGGAGACCATTTCATTGTTATTACAACAATTCCATCAGATACAAGAATATACAGAGTATAAATGAATAAATAACATTCGATAAATATCAGAGATTACAATGAATTACATAGCAGCGGAAAAATAATACAAAGCACAACTGAAGGTGATATACGGATACAGAGCTTTCCGGATATCATTCCAGCTGTAAACCAGGTTCCTGTGAATATAAATCTGCAAAACCAAAACTACTAGCTGCCCGTGCAGAAAATAGGGGCACCCAGAGTTTAGGTTAAAACAATAAACTCCAGGTCAGTCATGTGACTGGTGTGAGAACTAAAACAGTTATTTAAAACTTTACTTTAAAAGAGTAATTCAAGGGACCACGCCGTATAACACGGAACGGGTTTCCTCCCAAGAATACCAGTGCATAGAATACACGTATTGGAAATTGGATTTCCGTCATGAGTCGAGGCAATGGGCAAGCTCTTCTCCGCGTTCGAGACACTCTAGCAAATGCCTCAGGGCTACGCACTCTGGGCAACCCTGAATCTTCAGGGCCGGTCCTCACTTACGTTAGAGGATTGGCAATTCCTGAACACACGTTTCCCGGTCCTTACAGACCTAAAATCGAGGCGCCTCATCCAACAACCACATATGTGAAAAGTATATAAATGTCAGGGCTGGTAAGTCACTGACACCACCAAAGCTAGAAAGAAACGTCGTGCTCTCCCTGCAGTCCGTATCCCGTTTTTGACTCATACCGAGGTGTGAGGCTCGCGAATTCACGTTATACACAAAGCTACGCCACAGGGGTCGTGCTTTGATCATCAACCACAAGACTTTGCTTTTCAACAGAAGCCTTGATCAATGCATCTTAGCGTGCCACACAGGCAATTCATGCCATGCGACTGATGTCCATCGATATACAACCTCCGAGCTCGTACGTCTCAGAGAAGGGCGTTAAGCAAAAGAATAAATTCTCCGCCGCCAAACAGATGTATATTTAATGGAAATCAATCAACACAGAATAAAATCCAATGTCAGACACACAATCCATTTACAAGTCCGTTCTGGGTCTGAACGAAACCAGAGGCACTTTCCTCGCATATCCATCCATCTCCATGTACGTCTGGACGACCACCAACTATTTTCATCCTCTTGGGTGTACAGCCCAATCGGGATCGTCAGTAATTATCCAAACGATGTGAAGACTTCCGGTCTTCAACCACCGTCTTCATCTTCGACATATCGTCGAATCGGTTATTCAGAATGGGTGTAAACCCGGACTTTCCGAACAACCCGCGTATATTAAAACAAATGTTACACAAACACAACATACGCCTCATTCCAATTCATATTCTCAGGGAAAGGTTCCCATTAATTTTACCCAAGATAAATTCTTTAAAATTTATCCTTAAATCTTCCTTTGGATGCCGTTTCAAACCAAATTATGGTTTTCTAAACTAGTCGAGATTAGCGAACCACACCGAAGTAATTATTTATTTTATTTCCCAATCCCAACCTATTCATCCCATGAAGCAAAACTGGTAATACTCCATATCTAACACCATGGTGTTATCGGTAAAATTAATTACCATTTCACGTTCAAATGTAATTAAAGATTTAACTATCGCTTTGGAGCAAAACTGGTGATACTCCGTCCTCGCTCACTTTCTAAATTTGATAATTTAAATTATCAATTCACGTTTCAATTTAATTGCAGATTCATTAAAACTTCTTTTTCTGGGTTAAAGAACTAGTGTCATTTAAAACACAGTTCACGACAAACCCAAATCACATTTCATTTATTATCGGGTTAAAGAACAAGTGTTATTTAAAACACTGTTCACGATAAACCCACAAATCAATTCTATTTAAAACCCATTTCAAATCCAATTTATTTATTTAAAAATAAATGGATTTTAATTTTAGTTCAAAACTAGTTCATTTCGATAAAAATCTATTTTTATGTTTTTAAACATGGAGTTTTTCATCCCAATTTTTTTCAAACCATTTCTTATGATTTTACACAAATTATTACTATTTTTAATAATTTTATCAAGGCCCGTACAGTCGATTTCCATCAACGGCCATCGAACTGCACTTATAGCGACCTTTTTCAAATTTGATTTGGACGTATCTCCAAATCCAACCGTTAGATTTCAAATTTCTAATATTCGTTAGAAAGCTCTTTTCGATATGAACCCAACGGTTCCGGTTTTGGGAGAATCCGTCGGTCGGATCTCCCGTAATATCCGTTTGAAATCAATGGTCGAAATTCACGAACTACCGCGGCGCGGCGCGTTCTATTCAGGCCATTATATTATATATATAATATATATTTCGTCGATTTCTATTTAAAACAAACTTTATAAATAATTTTAAATTTGTTTCAAAAACAATTTCAACATTTATTTCAAATCAAATCAAAATTGAATTTTTCCTTATAAATTCGTTTTAGAATTCGTTTCTATTCAATTCAAATTTCAATTCAATTCAAATTCGTTTTCTATTCGATTCAATTCGAAATCGTTTTATATTCAATTCATTTCGAAATCGTTTTATATTCAATTCATTTCGAAATCGTTTTATATTCAATTCATTTCGAAATCGTTTTATATTCAATTCATTTCGAAACCATTTTATATTCAATTCATTTCGAAATCGTTTTATATTCAATTCATTTCGAAATCGTTTTATATTCAATTCATTTCGAAATCGTTTTATATTCAATTCATTTCGAAATCGTTTTATATTCAATTCATTTTGAAATCGTTTTATATTCAATTCATTTCGAAATTGTTTTATATTCAATTCATTCCGAAATCGTTTTATATTCAATTCATTTCGAAATCGTTTTCAATTCAATTCATTTCGAAATCGTTTTCAATTCAATTCATTTCGAAATCGTTTTATATTCAATTCATTTCGAAATCGTTTTCAATTCAATTCATTTCGAAATCGTTTTATATTCAATTCATTCCGAAATCGTTTTATATTCAATTCATTTCGAAATCGTTTTATATTCAATTCATTCCGAAATCGTTTTATATTCAATTCATTCCGAAATCGTTTTATATTCAAATCATTTCGAAATCGTTTTATATTCAATTCATTTCGAAATCATTTTATATTCAATTCATTTCGAAATCGTTTTATATTCAATTCATTTCGAAATCGTTTTATATTCAATTCATTTCGAAATCGTTTTATATTCAATTCATTTCGAAATCGTTTTATATTCAATTCATTTCGAAATCGTTTTATATTCAATTCATTTCGAAATCGTTTTATATTCAATTCATTTCGAAATCGTTTTATATTTAATTCATTTCGAAATCGTTTTATATTCAATTCATATTGGTTTTCTATTCGATTCAATTCAAATTCGTTTTATATTCAATTCAAATTCGAAACGAATATATTTGATATAAATATCATTCACGTCAAAATAGCGCATCACTAATCAACATGGCTTTATATATTTCAATAGTTCCGTTATTCTATTCAACAAATGAATATTTATTCTATTCAATACCTGAATCTATATTTTTGTCAACACACGACTAATCTCAACGAATGAGTACTGTCCATATGTGACTATTTTTGTTATTTAATATATTTTATAAAAATTAAGGTATCTATCGTTTGATATTAAATCAGACTCCAACCGTAAATTAGTAAGAGAACGATTCCCTGAATATTAACCCCGAAGGCCGAAACCAACATCAGATCAATATCCAGGAGACCACTCATCTCAACTATTTTCCAGTTAATTTCTAATTTTATATGTGATAAAGATGTAAATTTTATTGTTAAAATACTTCGTTCAACACATGACTAATCTCAACGGATGAGTACAGTCAACACATGAACCTTTATTTTATATTGATAAAGATGTAAATTTTATTATTAAGATATTTCGTTCAACACATGACTAATCTCAACGGATGAGTACTGTCAACACATGAACATTTATTCTATAAAATTCTTTATCTTCTAAATTGGAATGAGGCCCAATCAATTACCATATAAAGTTAATTATATGGATTCCATTCAACACATGTATATAATAGCAATGATAAATAATCAACCATCATCCAAAGTGCACTACACTGTATAAGCATCAAATATAGATATCTAACGCTTATAACAGCCTGTCAATCAATCGATCGACATATTTAATCAATCAGGATGAGTTAACTTCAAATTTCATCCCAACACCCGTGTGGGGTTTCAAATCAACAAACACATATTTTATTTGTGCAGTTGGGCGATGTGTAAAATTTATCGTCCCAATCAATGTCCTTCAAATAGGTGTACATAAACAAACCGTCCGGTTTGTAAATGAATATTTATTTATTCACATTCACATCAAAAATTATATTTTTAACGATAAAATATTTTATTCAACCTATGAAAATATTCTATTCAGTTCATTTACACAATGAAAATGATATTTTTATTTTTCTAACATATTTTAGAAAATTTCGGCGGCATAACGGCACGATACTAGAAACGGGACAAGGCCTAGCCTTATCCCCGGTCTAGTGAAGGCCCACGCCATTCACAAATCAATCAATCCATTCCATTTCACCAAACAACTCGAATTTTAATCAAATCATCTAACTAATTTTTGCAATCAAACAAACAAGTCCATGGTCTGTGGACGATTGTGTCGGGTGCTACTAAACACCGTCTGCATCCTAGTATATATATACAACTAGAAAAGAAATTGAAGAGTGAGAAATTCTCACCAAAAGCTATCCAATACCACGACTCTTCATTGATAGAAATCTTCATCGTTATCGCATCTTGGTCATCTTCGTTGCCCGTATTCTCCACATATGTAAAAATCGATTTTTTACTTCGCTATTCCATATATAAAAATCGTATTTTTACTTTGCTATTCAATATATAAAAATCGTATTTTTACTTCGCTGTTCAATATATAAAAATCGTATTTTTACTTCGCTATTCAATATATAAAAATCGAATTTTTACTTCGTTATTCAATATATAAAAATTGAATTTTTACTTCGCTATTCAATATATAAAAATCGAATTTTTACTATGCTATTCAATATATAAAAATCGAATTTTTACTATGCTATTGTATATAATAAACTCGTAGTTTTATTCAGCCCTTACTTAAATAAAAATCATATTTATATATATTCATCGCTATAAAAATAATATTTTTACATCAATAAAAACCATATTTTCATATTGCCAAAAATCAAATCCGTTCGCTTTTAAAAATCCAATCTTCTTCATTCTAAAAATCGAATCTTTCTCATGATAAAAATCCATACTTTTATCGTAAGGAAATCAAATCTTTTTAATGCTAAAAATACGATCTTTTTAATCTAATCAGACAAAAATTATTCCTCTCTATACAAATGACATGCATGTTTTCCTTCCTATAGATTAAAACTGATTTATAATAGTTAATAATCGATTTAATTAAACTGAAATTAAATTAAAACTGATTTACTAAAAAATAAAATAAAAAATCACCTTCTTCTTCGCAAAATGGAGTCGCTGGTCAAGGGGAGAGAAGGAGCGGAGGGTGGAGGCAGGCTTCAGGCGGCAGGCGGAGGGGTGTTGCGGGATTCAGGGGCATGGGCTGACGAACGAGGGGGGGGGGGGTCTTAGCTCTATCGAGGAGGGCAGGGGGTGGGGGTTTGGATCTGGGCGGCGGCAGCGATCATCGGGGGCGCGGTGCGGTGCGGCACCGATCTGAGGGGCGACGCGATTAATTAGGGTATAGGTTTTTTTTTCTTTCTTTTCGTTTTGAAATGAACGGGGGGGGGGGGGGGGGGTCGGCTGATAAAAGGAGAAGGGATATTTTTTTTATTTAATTATTTAATTATTTAATTCAACTTAAAGTTGACTTTCCGTTTGAACTCGAAATCAAGCCCACCGACTGTCGCCCCTAGCTAATTACCCCCATTCCGAACACAATGGGATATGTGTCGTAAGCTGATTCGACCGTTTCGATCAGTTTTCGTTGAAATCAACATATAACTCTATATATTGAATTTGAACGCGCATTTCAGTTTACTGGGGTCACATACTAACTCGAAAAATTGTAAAAAAATATTTTCTAGCTTCGTATTGACGATACGGTCCTAATAAAACTAGTTTCGTTGAATTCCGAGACCGTTGGAAAAATGGCCATTTTCCAGTCGATTAAAATCAACTGAAACTGGTCAAATGCGTTTTCCTTTGCCACGCTCACATATTGATTCGAAAAATTATGAAATTTGGAATCTAGCAATAATTTGACACTGCGGATCCAACAAAAGAGGTTTCGTCGAAATCCAAGGTCGTTTGCAAAATTCCCATTTTTAAGGGCCTGAATTCCATAACGACTATTCAGAATCTTCAACTGGACATATCTTTTGATTCCCGCTATGAAATTTCAATTTTTCAGATTCCTTGGAAAGATATCATCAATTAGATCCGGATTGTTTTGCACCTGGTACATTCAATTGAAGTTTGAAATCGAATTATCGAACTACCGCGCCATTTTCAATTCCTTTTATAATTATAAATAATTATTTATATTCTAACGACGGCGTATATATTATACACGTTCTATTCTATATTCAAAATAAATTTCTCATCGATTTTATTTAAAATAATCTATTTTAAATATTCAAAATTCGCTAAAATTGCCAAAATAAAAATTTTAAACTGGCCCAGATTTTCCGGGTTATTACAATCTCCCCCACTTAAAACTTTTCGTCCCCGAAAAGGAACAAAGTCGAAAGTGGTTTGACTAATCAACTCTACGTTCGATCTGGCTTCCATTCTCCAACTTTTCAGTTTCTGAGAATTTTCAAATTTTCAAAAATTTGACTAACACCCTAAATTTTCGAAAAATTTCGCCATAACCTCCCCTGCACCGGGAGCCACGGGAAAATCCCGAAATTGCCATACAGGCCTTCTGATCTCAAAAAGAAAAAGAAAAAGCCAAGCAGCTAGCCAATAGGCTCATAAAATCTCATCACCCAAACAAAACAGTAAATCATAGTAAACATGTACCTATTTGTCGGGCAAACAAATTTTATTCTTCGGCTCTAGCCTCCTTGCTATGACCTGTTCAATGTAAGTATATGTATATGCAAGCAAATGCAACCAATTTTTAATATAACTCAATATTTGGTTCAATTAGGCGTAATGGTTCCAAATTGTCAAACAAATAAACAAACAACACAAACATCAATCAATTAGTGAATTATCATTTAAAATCCATAATTTTGATATATATACAGAAAATCATGTTTTTGATGCCAATTCACAACTAAGTGTTCTAGCTATATTAGTTTTGGTTCTCACACCAGTCTAATGGAAATATATAGATATCACACCTTCGAAACACAAAAATAAATACTGGTGATGGCGCGCCATCATCAGAATCATTTCCGGGCAACTAGAATGTGATTCTATATCTATCTAATATATTAAAACTTCGAATATACGTTCATGACGCGTATATGCAAAACCTTTATATACTAGATTGTCCAAATCAATATAAATAAATTATTCAAATACGTATAAAGCGATTTAAATTTCAAAACAAAATGTTTTCAATTGAAAAATATACTCTTCACACTCGTTCTAGGATACTACTGATCCTATCTCTAACGAGTCATTCTAATTGGATATTACTAATCCAATATCTGATGAATTCTTTCGTATGGTTCTAATGTGTCTTGTTCTCGAGCTCTGTAAACCAAAGCTCTGATACCACTGTAAGGACCCGTAACTTCCCCATGAAGGAAAGAGCGGATACTTTGAGAACAACACACAAATGAACGCAGACGGGAGAACATTTCATTGTTATTACAACAATTCCATCAGATACAAGAATATACAGAGTATAAATGAATAAATTACATTCGATAAATATCAGAGATTACAATGAATTACATAGCAACGGAAAAATAATACAAAGCACAACTGAAGGTGAAATACGGATACAGAGCTTTCCGGATATCATTCCAGGTGTAAACCAGGTTCCTGTGAATATAAATCTGCAAAACCAAAACTACTAGCTGCCCGTGCGGAAAATAGGGGCACCCAGAGTTTAGATTAAAACAATAAACTCCAGGTCAGTCATGTGACTGGTGTGAGAACCAAAACAGTTATTTAAAACTTTACTTTAAAAGAGTAATTCAAGGGACCACGCCGTATAACACGGAACGGGTTTGCTCCCAAGAATACCAGTGCATAGAATAAACAGCGCAATGCTTTTTCGAAAAATGAAGCTATTATAAGACCCAGGTCCCATCACACAATGCAACGCAAGCCGGAGGATAGGGTTTTCCCTTATAATAGCCAAACATGCTTGATACGTTTAAAACAAATCATTTGATACTATAATAAGTGTATAGTGTCAAAACAATTTCAATCATAAATATAAATCATAGACGGCATAGCATCCCATGCTACTATGTCGCCATACTAGGCTCTACAAATAAAGCCGAAATACACGTATTGTAAATTGGATTTCCGTCATGAGTCGAGGCAAGGGGCAAGCTCCTCTCCGCGTTCGAGACACTCTAGCAAATGCCTCAGGGCTACGCACTCTGGGCAACCCTGGATCTTCAGGGCCGGTCCTCACTTACGTTTGAGGATTGGCAATTCCTGAACACACGTTTCCCGGTCCTTACAGACCTAAAATCGAGGCGCCTCATCCAACAACCACATAGGTGAAAAGTATATAAATGTCAGGGCTGGTAAATCACTGACACCACCAAAGCTAGAAAGAAACGTCGTGCTCTCCCTGCAGCCCGTATCCCATTTTTGACTCATACCGAGGTGTGAGGCTCGCGAATTCACGTTATACACAAAGCTACGCCACAGGGGCCGTGCTTTGATCATCAACCCCAAGACTTTGCTTTTCAATAGAAGCCTTGATCATTGCATCTTAGCGTGCCACACAGGCAATTCATGCCATGCGACTGATGTCCATCGATATATAACCTCTGAGCTCGTACGTCTCAGAGAAGGGCGTTAAGCAAAAGAATAAATTCTCCGCCGCCAAACATATGTTTATTTAATAGAAATCAATCAACACAGAATAAAATCCAATGTCAGACACACAATCCATTTACAAGTCCGTTCTGGGTCTGAACGAAACCGGAGGCACTTTCCTCGCATATCCATCCATCTCCAAGTACGTCTGGACGACCACCAACTATTTCCATTCTCTTGGGTGTACAGCCCAAACAGGATCGTCAGTAATTATCCAAACGATGTGAAGACTTCCGGTCTTCAACCACCGTCTTCATCTTCGACATATCGTCGAATCGGTTATTCAGAATGGGTGTAAACCCGGACTTTCCGAACAACCCGCGTATATTAAAACAAATGTTACACAAACACAACATACGCCTCATTCCAATTCATATTCTCAGGGAAAGGTTCCCATTAATTTTACCCAAGATAAATTCTTTAAAATTTATCCTTAAATCTTCCTTTGGATGCCGTTTCAAACCAAATTATGGTTTTCTAAACTAGTCGAGATTAGCGAACCACACCGAAGTAATTATTTATTTTATTTCCCAATCCCAACCTATTCATCCCATGAAGCAAAACTGGTAATACTCCATATCTAACACCATGGTGTTATCGGTAAAATTAATTACCATTTCACGTTCAAATGTAATTAAAGATTTAACTATCGCTTTGGAGCAAAACTGGTGATACTCCGTCCTCGCTCACTTTCTAAATTTGATAATTTAAATTATCAATTCACGTTTCAATTTAATTGCAGATTCATTAAAACTTCTTTTTCTGGGTTAAAGAACTAGTGTCATTTAAAACACAGTTCACGACAAACCCAAATCACATTTCATTTATTATCGGGTTAAAGAACAAGTGTTATTTAAAACACTGTTCACGATAAACCCACAAATCAATTCTATTTAAAACCCATTTCAAATCCAATTTATTTATTTAAAAATAAATGGATTTTAATTTTAGTTCAAAACTAGTTCATTTCGATAAAAATCTATTTTTATGTTTTTAAACATGGAGTTTTTCATCCCAATTTTTTTCAAACCATTTCTTATGATTTTACACAAATTATTACTATTTTTAATAATTTTATCAAGGCCCGTACAGTCGATTTCCATCAACGGCCATCGAACTGCACTTATAGCGACCTTTTTCAAATTTGATTTGGACGTATCTCCAAATCCAACCGTTAGATTTCAAATTTCTAATATTCGTTAGAAAGCTCTTTTCGATACGAACCCAACGGTTCCGGTTTTGGGAGAATCCGACGGTCGGATCTCCCGTAATATCCGTTTGAAATCAATGGTCGAAATTCACGAACTACCGCGGCGCGGCGCGTTCTATTCAGGCCATTATATTATATATATAATATATATAATATATATTTCGTCGATTTCTATTTAAAACAAACTTTATAAATAGTTTTAAATTCGTTTCAAAAACAATTTCAACCTTTATTTCAAATCAAATCAAAATTGAATTTTTCCTTATAAATTCGTTTTAGAATTCGTTTCTATTCAATTCAATTCAAATTCGTTTTCTATTCGATTCAATTCGAAATCGTTTTATATTCAATTCATTCCGAAATCGTTTTATATTCAATTCATTCCGAAATCGTTTTATATTCAATTCATTTCGAAATCGTTTTATATTCAATTCATTTCGAAACCGTTTTTTATTCAATTCATTTCGAAATCGTTTTATATTCAATTCATTTCGAAATCGTTTTATATTCAATTCATTTCGAAATCGTTTTATATTCGATTCATTTCAAAATCGTTTTATATTCAATTCATTTCGAAATCGTTTTATATTCAATTCATTTCGAAATCGTTTTATATTCAATTCATTTCGAAATCGTTTTATATTCAATTCATTCCGAAATCGTTTTATATTCAATTCATTTCGAAATCGTTTTATATTCAATTCATTTCGAAATCGTTTTATATTCAATTCATTTCGAAATCGTTTTATATTCAATTCATTTTGAAATCGTTTTCAATTCAATTCATTTCGAAATCGTTTTCAATTCAATTCATTTCGAAATCGTTTTATATTCAATTCATTTCGAAATCGTTTTCAATTCAATTTATTTCGAAATCGTTTTATATTCAATTCATTCCGAAATCGTTTTATATTCAATTCATTTCGAAATCGTTTTATATTCAATTCATTTCGAAATCGTTTTATATTCAATTCTTTCCGAAATCGTTTTATATTCAATTCATTTCGAAATCGTTTTACATTCAATTCATTCCGAAATCGTTTTATATTCAATTCATTTCGAAATCGTTTTATATTCAATTCATTTCGAAATCGTTTTATATTCAATTCATTTCGAAATCGTTTTATATTCAATTCATTTCGAAATCATTTTATATTCAATTCATTTCGAAATCGTTTTATATTCAATTCATTTCGAAATCGTTTTATATTCAATTCATATTGGTTTTCTATTCGATTCAATTCAAATTGGTTATATATTCAATTCAAATTGGTTATATATTCAATTCAAATTGGTTTTCTATTCGATTCAATTCAAATTCGTTTTATATTCAATTCAAATTCGAAACGAATATAATCGATATAAATATCGTTCACGTCAAAATAGCGCATCACTAATCAACACGGCTTTATATATTTCAATAGTTCCGTTATTCTATTCAACAAATGAATATTTATTCTATTCAATACCTGAATCTATATTTTTGTCAACACACGACTAATCTCAACGAATGAGTACTGTCCATATGTGACTATTTTTGTTATTTAATATATTTTATAAAAATTAAGGTATCTATCGTTTGATATTAAATCAGATTCCAACCGTAAATTAGTAAGAGAACGATTCCCTGAATATTAACCCCGAAGGCCGAAACCAACATCAGATCAATATCCAGGAGACCACTAATCTTAACTATTTTCCAGTTAATTTCCAATTTTATATGTGATTAAGATGTAAATTTTATTGTTAAAATACTTCGTTCAACACATGACTAATCTCAACGGATGAGTACAGTCAACACATGAACCTTTATTTTATATTGATAAAGATGTAAATTTTATTATTAAGATATTTCGTTCAACACATGACTAATCTAAACGGATGAGTACTGTCAACACATGAACATTTATTCTATAAAATTCTTTATCTTCTATATTGGAATGAGGCCCAATCAATTACCATATAAAGTTAATTATATGGATTCCATTCAACACATGTATATAATAGCAATGATAAATAATCAACCGTCATCCAAAGTGCACTACACTGTATAAGCATCAAATATAGATATCTAACGCTTATAACAGCCTGTCAATCAATCGATCGACATATTTAATCAATCAGGATGAGTGAACTTCAAATTTCATCCCAACACCCATGTGTGGTTTCAAATCAACAAACACATATTTTATTTGTGCAGTTGGGCGATGTGTAAAATTTATCGTCCCAATCAATGTCCTTCAAATAGGTGTACATAAACAAACCGTCCGGTTTGTAAATGAATATTTATTTATTCACATTCACGTTAAAAATTATATTTTTAACGATAAAATATTTTATTCAACCTATGAAAATATTCTATTCAGTTCATTTACACAATGAAAATGATTTTTTTTTCTAACATATTTTAGAAAATTTCGGCGACATAATGGCACGATACCAGAAACGGGACAAGGCCTAGCCTTATCCCCGGTCTAGTGAAGGCCCACGCCATTCACACATCAATCAATCCATTCCATTTCACCAAACAACTCAAACTTCAATCAAATCATCTAACTAATTTTTGCAATCAAACAAACAAGTCCATGGTCTGTGGACGATTGTGTTGGGTGCTACTAAACACCGTCTGCATCCTAGTATATATATACAACTAGAAAAGAAATTGAAGAGTGAGAAATTCTCACCAAAAGCTATCCAATACCACGACTCTTCATTGATAGAAATCTTCATCGTTATCGCATCTTGGTCATCTTCGTTGCCCGTATTCTCCACATATGTAAAAATCGATTTTTTACTTCGCTATTCCATATATAAAATTCGTATTTTTACTTCGCTATTCAATATATAAAAATCGTATTTTTACTTCGCTATTCAATATATAAAAATCGTATTTTTACTTCGCTATTCAATATATAAAAATCGTATTTTTCTTCGCTATTCAATATATAAAAATCGAATTTTTACTTCGCTATTCAATATATAAAAATCGAATTTTTACTTCGCTATTAAATATATAAAAATCGAATTTTTACTATGCTATTCAATATATAAAAATCGAATTTTTACTATGCTATTGTATATAATAAACTCGTAGTTTTATTCAGCCCTTACTTAAATAAAAATCATATTTATATATATTCATCGCTATAAAAATAATATTTTTACATCAATAAAAACCATATTTTCATATTGCCAAAAATCAAATCCGTTCGCTTTTAAAAATCCAATCTTCTTCATTCTAAAAATCGAATCTTTCTCATGATAAAAATCCATACTTTTATCGTAAGGAAATCAAATCTTTTTAATGCTAAAAATACGATCTTTTTAATCTAATCAGACAAAAATTATTCCTCTCTATACAAATGACATGCGTGTTTTCCTTCCTATAGATTAAAACTGATTTATAATAGTTAATAATCGATTTAATTAAACTGAAATTAAATTAAAACTGATTTACTAAAAAATAAAATAAAAGATCACCTTCTTCTTCGCAAAATGGAGTCGCTGGTCAAGGGGAGAGAAGGAGCGGAGGGCGGAGGCAGGCTTCTGGCGGAGGGGTGTTGCGGGGTTCAGGGGCGTGGGCTGACGAACGGGGGGGGGGGGGGTCTTTGCTCTATCGAGGAGGGCAGGGGGTGGGTGTTTGGATCTGGGCGGCGGCAGCGATCATCGGGGGCGCGGTGCGGTGCGGCACCGATCGGAGGGGCGGCGCGATTAATTAGGGCATAGGTTTTTTTTCTTTCTTTTCGTTTTGAAATAAACGGGGGGGGGGGGGGGGGGGGTCGGCTGATAAAAGGAGAAGGGATATATATATATTTTTTATTTAATTATTTAATTCAACTTAAAGTTGACTTTCAGTTTGAACTCGAAATCAAGCCCACCGACTGTCGCCCCTAGCTAATTACCCCCATTCCGAACACAATGCGATATGTGTCGTAAGATGATTCGACCGTTTCGATCAGTTTTTGTTGAAATCAACATATAACTCTATATATTGAATTTGAATGCGCATTTCAGTTTACTGGGGTCACATACTAACTCGAAAAATTGTAGAAAAATATTTTCTAGCTTCGTATTGACGATACGGTCCTAATAAAACTAGTTTCGTTGAATTCCGAGACCGTTGGAAAAATGGTCATTTTCCAGTCGATTAAAATCAACTGAAACTGGTCAAACGCGTTTTCCTTTGCCACGCTCACATATTGATTCGAAAAATTATGAAATTTGGAATCTAGCAATAATTTGACACTGCGGATCCAACAAAAGTGGTTTCGTCGAAATCCGAGGTCGTTTGCAAAATTCCCATTTTTAAGGGCCTGAATTCCATAGCGACTATTCAGAATCTTCAACTGGACATATCTTTTGATTCCCGCTATGAAATTTCAATTTTTCGGATTCGTTGGAAAGATATCATCAATTAGATCCTATTGTTTTTGGTTTCACTAAAATCCGGATTGTTTTGCACCCGGTACATTCAATTGAAGTTTGAAATCGAATTATCGAACTACCGCGCCATTTTTAATTCCTTTTATAATTATAAATAATTATTTATATTCTAACGACGGCGTATATATTATACACGTTCTATTCTATATTCAAAATAAATTTCTCATCGATTTTACTTAAAATAATCTATTTTAAATATTCAAAATTCGCTAAAATTGCCAAAATAAAAAATTTAAACTGGCCCAGATTTTCCGGGTTATTACATATAATAAGTGGCATGAAATGATAGGGACATTTGTCACCAAATGGACGGTACACATGTCTTGAAATTAAATAAAATAAAGATACATAAACACATTAGGTGTCCATGTGTAGAAACATCTAAGGACATGTAAGGAGTATGTGTCTACATCCTAAAGCTTGGATGAAGATAAGGTGGACAAGTGTCCAAAACTAAATTACCAAACTAGCCTTGAAAAATACTATAAAAAGGATGGAAACATTCACTTCTTTTCATGCATTCACAAAACAAGATATGATAAAGAGGAGAAGATTAGGAGAAGCCAAGATAATAAATACAAGTTCAATCTATAATTCTAAGGTGAGAAAAACTATTTGAGTTCATGTATTCATTTCATATTTTGAAGAAAAGTTGAATTTAAGAGTGAACGATTGGTCTCAAACCTATGAAAATGATGTTCGGTATTTTGACCATAACTTCCTCAATTCTTAATGAAATTTTGATTTCTTTATCAATCTGGAAAGCTAACTCAAAGGCCTCCAACTTTCATGTTTGCTACATTTTCTAATTCGATAGTTTGTACACCTGAAATTTGGATGTAAAGTCAGGTAGAAATCAGCCTAAAATGGTCGTGGCCTTGTATTGTTGAATTGTTTATATTAAAATGATAAATACTCTTAAGGATTTCTTTTCATGATAATTAAGAAAACTAATAAAGCTTCTTACTGTAGAAAATTTGGATTCAAAAACTTTATTTATCATAGAGAAATAGAATCAAACAGTTTGCCGAAAAACTGGTCAAAAAACAGAATTTCAGAAATTTGAAACACTTTTTAAATGTTCCTAACCATGAAGTGCCTCAAACCAGAATTGTAGCATTTCTAAAGCGCTGTCTTTTCTTTGAGTTTTTATAGAGCGTTGTAATAAGACCAGAACTTTTCACAGCGCATTTGAAATGCTGTAGTTTCCATTTTAAAGTCTAAAATCTTTTTAAACTGCCAAGAACTTTTCGTAGCATTTCTAAAGCGCTTTCTTTTCTCTGAATTATACATAAAGCACTTTAATGAGCCTAGAACTTTTCGCAGTGCGCTAGAAACGCTGTAATAGCTCTTTGATATAATAACTAACCAGAAACTTTCACAGCGCGTCAGAAACGATGTAATAGTGTTTAGAGTCTAAAACCATTATAAACTACTCAAAACTTTTCATAGCGTTGTATAAATGCTGCAGTTTTATTCTTATTGATGCTAAAACTTTTTGTAGCACTTTTTCAATTGCTATCTTTTCATTTTCAAAATTAAAATCTTTATGAAGTAATTATAAATGTTAACACTTACTACAATATTTTAACGTTCTTCTTAAACATAGATTGGAATATTTTCTAGATGGTTTCGGGTTTATCTTAAACCCC
Source organism: Allium sativum (assembly GCA_030737875.1). Lineage (NCBI taxonomy): Eukaryota > Viridiplantae > Streptophyta > Magnoliopsida > Asparagales > Amaryllidaceae > Allium > Allium sativum. Next base: position 377,980,951 of record CM060922.1, read on the forward strand.
TAAAAATATGAATTTGAAAAGTAATTTAATATTGTTGAGTATAAGATATGATTTTTGTTTGATAATAACAAACATATACAAATAATATAAATGTGTTTGAAAATAGTATTATTTTGCACTACACGTATAGAAATAAATATTTAAGCTGAATAAAATGCAAACTGGACAGAATTTGAAAGTCAAATAGCATTTGTTATTCAAATAATTATTTTATTTCTTCTTTCGATATAGTACAATTTTTTAAACTGCACTATTTTACAAAATTCACTATCAAACAATATACAAAATCTCCTCACTATATAACACCCACACTTTGTTTTACATTTTCAGTTATAATAACATTCAATGACACAGTCTTATGTTCTTTCTCTTCGCACCACACTGTCAGTCCAGTCATCATCTACATATCTGTCACAAATAGAAAAACACACAGTAGACAGCAACAAAAATAAAATTAAATACAAGAAAATAAAAAATATTTTTAAATTTTATTTGCCTTAGAATTTCGGTGTTTTTCTAATCATTTTTCTAGACTTGGTCTGATATGCAGGGACAGGAAAAATTATTTGATGGCTGCATGTACACACATGTACAAATTTACACATGTGCACTGACTCGCCAATCAAAAATAAGCAAGCAACTGAGGAGTAGCCACAAGGACCATCTCAACTCAGCGTGTATGAATATGGTCGAGCGCAAGATAAAATGGTAACACTACAAAACAAGGTTCAACAACAAATCTACATGGCAGTAGCAAAGTCCAAATGAATAGCAACATGTAAAACAAGTGATGCCATGATCAAGTAGTGTACAACATGGGCATGTACATATGAATAGGCAGGTCTAAACAGTACAAGCAAGATTGCTCAAAGCAGCTCAATTACATGGAAGTGAACAAACATGGAGCATGGTCGAGAGTGCACAATTGTATAAAGCATGAACAACACAACAAGTCAGCAAGGGTTCTGTAACGACCCAGAAAATCTGAACCAATTTAAAATTTTTAAATTGGCTAAAATAATGGATTTTAAATATTTAAAATAAATATTTTAAATAATGGCGATGAAAACTGAGTTTGAATCGACATTTGAAAACGAATATAATTAATTATAATTATATATAGAATTGAAAATGGCGTGGTAGTTTGATAATTCGATTTCAAACTTCAATTGAATATACCGGGTGCAAAACAATCCGGATTTTAGTGAAACCAAAAACATTAGAATCTGTTAGTGAATATCTTTCTAATGAATCTGACCAATTGAAATTTGATAGCGGGAATCAAAAGATATGTCCAGTTGAAAATTCTGAATAGTCGCTATGGAATTCATGCCCTTAAAAATGGGCATTTTGCAAATGACCTCGGATTTCGACGAAACCACTTTTGTTGGATCCGCAGGGCCAAGTTATTGTTAGGTTTCAAATTTCATAATTTTTCGAATCAATATGTGAGCGTGGCAAAAGAAAACGCGTTTGACCAGTTTCAGTTGATTTTAATCGACTGGAAATTGACCATTTTTCAAACGGTCTCAGAATTCGACGAAACTAGTTTTGTTAAGACCGTATCGTCAATACGAAGCTAGAAAATATTTTTCTGGAATTTTTCTAGTTAGTATGTGACCCCGGTAATTTGAAATGTACGTTTAAAATTCAATATAGTGATTTAAATGTAAATTCAACGGAAACTGATTGTAACGATCAAATCAGCTTGCGATACATATCCCATTGCATTCGGAATGGGGGTTAAACGCTATGGACGACAGGCGGTGGGCCTCGTTTCGTGGTCGTGGGTAAAAGTCAACTTTAAATAATTAAATAAAATAAAAAAAAATATTTTTTTTTATTTCCCTCCCTCCCTTTTATTCTTCCTCCTGCCCCCCCCCCCCCGTTCAATCATATTTCAGTTAAACAGAAAGAAAAAAAAAACCCTAGAAGTATCGAGCAGCCGCCCCCCTCGTCTCGACGCTGACGAACCCCTCGCGAACGCCGCCCTCCTCCGTCCAGCTTCCCTCCTCCCCAGATCGCACGAAACCCCGAAGACCCCGCCTCCACCTCGAACCCATCGCGACGCCACCAAACCCGAACCGCCGCCTTCGAGTAGCCCTCTGTCGAACTGCAGAAACCCCCCCTGTGTAAGTCGTTTTGTTTTACTTTTTTTTTATTTTTATTTCTTTATTCTGTAAAAGTATAAAACTGAAATTTTAAAAAAAGTATAAAACTGGTCTTCTTGAAAAGAATAAAACTGATTTTATGTAAGAATTAAAAACTGATTTTATTTTTAAAAAAAATTAGAAACTGATTTGGTTTTTAAAAAGTTAAAAACTGATGTATAAAAAAAGGAAAAAATAAAAACTGAATTTGTTTTAAAAATAGTAAAACTGATTTTAATTAGAAATATAAACTGATTTTTTAAAAGCAAAGAAAAAACTGATTTTTGAAGAAAATAAAAAAAAAAACTGACTTTTTATAAAAAGAAAGACTGATTTTTTTAAAAGGTATTGAAAAAGGATTTGAACCTTAGGAAGTAAAAATCATATTTTTATATATTGAAAGTCGAAGTAAAAATCATATATTTATATATTGAATAGCATCGTAAAAATTCGATTTTTACATGTGTAGAGAATACGGGCGAAAGCGACAAAAAGGCGAGATTGGCGAAGATTTTATGCAAGGAAGTGTCAAGTAGTTGGATAGCTATTGGTGAGATTTCTGATTTAAAAATTATATATAGGTGTTGAAAATGAAAGTGAATTGCTATATATAAATATATATATATATATATATATACGCCCCTCGTCCACAAACCATGGACGATATTTATTGGTTGAAATTGTTGTGAAAAATGGATTGATGGTGAATGGTTGTTTGGGATTGTTTGTGATTGATATTGGTTGATTGTGGTTGAAAAATACCCATTGGTGGTTGTGAAATATTTGGTTGAAACCACATAGGATTAGTTTGTGGAAATGAAATAAATATATACATGCCGCCTGCGTGCGAATTAGATGCATGATTACCATTGTCAAAAACCGCGAGGTTTTAAGGTAGAGCGAGGAGCCGTACTAGGGACGGTGCCGGTGTAACTACCCTGCCGTTATGCTGTCGAAATTTTGAATAATATTCTTGTGTTTGAATTATTTTCATATGCTAAAAACTATAGAAAACATTCATGTGTTGAATTGATATTCATTCGTTGTTTAGAAATTCATGTGTTGAATGGTATTCATATTTTGAAATAAATTGTTCGATAATAAAAATCACATTTTTATCTATATGTAAAAACTATAGAAAACATTCATGTGTTGAATTGATATTCATTCGTTGTTTAGAAATTCATGTGTTGAATGGTATTCATATTTTGAAATAAATTGTTCGATAATAAAAATCACATTTTTATCTATATGTAAAAACTATAGAAAACATTCATGTGTTGAATTGATATTCATTCGTTGTTTAGAAATTCATGTGTTGAATGGTATTCATATTTTGAAATAAATTGTTCGATAATAAAAATCACATTTTTATCTATATGTAAAAACTATAGAAAACATTCATGTGTTGAATTGATATTCATTCGTTGTTTAGAAATTCATGTGTTGAATGGTATTCATATTTTGAAATAAATTGTTCGATAATAAAAATCACATCTTTATCTATATATAAAAAACTATAGAAAACATTCATGTGTTGAATTGATATTCATTCGTTGTTTAGAAATTCATGTGTTGAATGGTATTCATATTTTGAAATAAATTGTTTGATAATAAAAATCACCTTTTATCGACTATATGAACTATATATAAAAGTAGTGTTTTGAAATGAATTGTTTTACAATAAAAATCACATTTTTATTGTATGCATAAATCGTTGAAAAGTGAAATGTTAAAAATAGCCACTTGTTCAAAATAAACATATATGAGTTGAAATATTCATTAATTAGCTAATGAAATGATTTGCACCTATTTATGTAACATTAGAATGAATGGTGTTTTTAAACCGAATAGAAATCAAATATGAAGTTGAATAGAAAATGAAAAATGATATGAACTGTATATATATGTACATGTATATTCATTGACAGGTTATAGCAAAGGGGCTAGAGAAGAGGAATAAAATTTTGTGCCCGACAAATAGGTACACATTTACTGATTTGTTTGGGTGATGATTTTGAGCCTGTTGGCTAGCCGCTTGGCTTTTTCTTTTTCTTTTTGAGATTAGAAGGACCGGGACGCTATTTGCGATTTCCCGATGCTCTCGGTGCAGGGGAGGTTATGGCGAAATTTTTCCAAAATTTAAGGTGTTAGAATTTTTTTTGAAGTGAAAACGATATTGAAATTATTGAATGAACTATATTTATATAATTACATAAATATAAATAAAATTAAAACGAAACGAAGCCGTGCAGTTCGTATTTCGAAACCGTGATTTCAAACGACTAGTGCGAGGAATCCGACCATTGGATTTTCCCGAAATCTCAACCGTCGGGTTCGCCTTGGAATAATCTTTCCAACGGCACCAACCTTGTAAAAATCCAACGGTTGGATTGTCTGGAATGTTTAATTCAAATTTGAAGAAAAACAGCGCCAGGAACGATTATATTTATATATATATATAAATATAATTATATTTAATCGAATAGCGACGCTGCAGTTCGTATTTTGAAATCGAAAATTCAAACGATTGTACCGGGAGATCCGACCGTCGGATTTTCCCGAAACTGGAACCGTTGGGTTCGTTTTGAAGAGACCTTTCTAATGATGTAAATTTTGTGAAGATCCAACGGTTAGATTTTTAGATATGTGTAAATCAAATCTGAAGAAAAACAGCGCCACGGCCGCCTTATGGCCCGAAGCGTCGTTTTGAATAAAATGGCTATTTTAAAATAAATAAAAATAGCGATAAATAGTTATAAAATATCATAAGCGATATGGAATGGAAATAAACTGAATTTGCTTGATTTATGTGATATTTGATGGTTGAATGTGTTTGGTGTGAAAATTGCATTAAAGAACACAATTGGTGTTGTCGAATAATTTAACCATTGAAATAAATCGATTTGAAATTCTAAATATACGTGAATTATTTGAAAAGGCCGAGTTAATTCTCATTTCGAATAATCGACCGACGATTGGAATTCGAAGATGAAGACGATGGTCGAAGACCGGAGATCTTCACCTCGTTTGGATGGTAACCGAGGTCCTGATTGGGAGGCATCCCGAAATATGGATAATGAGTGGTGATCGTCCAGGCGTACGTGGTGATCGATGGGTTTGCGAGGTATTTAGTGCCTCCGGTTTCGTTCAGACCCAGAACGGACTTGTAAATGGACTGTGTGTCTGACATAGGATTTATTCTGTGTGGCATGCTAAGATGCAGTGAACAGGACTCCTGTTGAAAAGCAAAGTCTTGTGGTGATGATCAAAGCACCGCCTGTGTGGCGTAGCTTTGTGTATAACGTGAATTCGCGAGCCTCACATCCCGGTATGAACCTAAAACGGGAGAAGGACCTCAGGGGGGACGTGCGTTTTCTTTCTAGCTAGGGTGGTGTCAGTGACCTACCAGCCCTGACATTTATATACTTTTCACCTATGTGGTTGTTGCTGTTGCGAGGCGCCTCGGTTTGATCGGACGATCCGGGTCCGATGGAGTCATTCGTTGGCTCATTTACACCCCAAAGGGTGGAGAAACGCATTGTTCAGGCATTATAATCCACTTCGTGTGGACCGGCCCTGACGATCCAGGGTATGGTTGCGGCTGTACCTGAGGGGCGGGCTAGAGCGTCTCGAATTCGGTAAGGACTATCTTTTGCCTTGGTTCATGACGGAAATCCAATTTCCAAATACGACATCGTGCGGTTTTGATTGTATATATATATGGCGACATGATATATGGTACCCATGCCGTCTATGATTGATAGTTATGATTTGAAATTGTTTTCAAAACATATAAACACTAGCAATAATTTCAAATGCCGTTGTTTTATTCGTATCAATCATATTTTGGCCATTATAAGGTAAAACTCTATCCTCCGGTTTGCGTTGCATTGTGTGATGGGAACTGAGTCTTATAATGGCTTCATTTTTATAAAGAGCATAGCGATGTTTAAAAGAAAGATTTGTTTTAAAGCACTGGCAATCCAATGGAGTAAACCCGTTCCACGAAAGTGGCGTGGTCCTGTGATTAGCCAATTATATATGTGTTGAGTGGATTTCTCATACCAGTCCCATGACTGACTCGTAGTTTGTTTCACTTTCAAACTCGGGTGCCCCTTTTTCTACACGGGCAGCCTTGTATTCAGGTTTAGCTGGTTCTTTCTGGATAGCTGGAGCTGAAGATGGATTCTATCATTTATTTCTTTTTATGCTGTTCAGCTCCTATTGTACATATTTTGTTTATTTCCACTGTAGACATTTATGTATAGCTGAACTGTATTTGTACTAAGTAAGATCCTGTATACTGTGTAACTCTGATGATTACCTTTATCCAGTATATTTTGTTGCTCATATCTGGTGTATTTATTTAATTCTGTTCTGCTATTTTATGTTTCTGTGTTATATTCCAAAAGATAACCTTGTTTCCGTGAGAACGGGAATCCGGGTCGTCTCAACGTGGTATCAGAGCTTTGGTTAAGCTTAGTTCTGGAATATAACATTTGAACGAACTCGTCAGAAATAGAACCAGTAGTGTTCTAGGACGGGCAACTCTATACAGATAGGATAAGTAATATCCTAGTATGAGTAAAGCAGAATGAAATTACACCTTGATAGACACATTTACATTTGAAGTATGTGTTTCTATATTTTAAAATATCTTTTCTGTGACCTGACACTTGATCTGCCATTTGCAGAAGTACTAGAAAATGAGTGTCAGAAACAGAAGGAATGCAGAACCGGGTATTGAGGCCCTATTAATCAAATATCGAAATATGGGTGGAATACCGTTCTCTGGTGAAGAATCTATTATGAAGAAACAAGCTTGGATTCGTTCGGCTGAGAAAATCTTCGAATCATTAAAGCTGAGGGATGACCAGAAAAGATTACTGGCCTCCTGGGCATTTAAAGATGAAGCTTTGTTCTGGTGGGATTCAGTTATAGAGAATAATCCAGAAGGTGATATCACCTGGGACAGATTCAAAGTGATTTTCTTAGAAAGGTTTACTCCTCCCGAAGCGACCGAGAGATTATGTGATGAATTTTCTTATTTGATACAAGGTGATATGACCATTCCCGAATATCATAAGAAATTCAACGAACTTGCTCACTTTGCTCCTCATCTGATTCAAAATCCGAAGAGTAAAAATATGAGATTTATTCACGGGCTTCAAAGGAAATACCAGAATAAAGTATTGGGGCATGTGAAGCTTCCTTTCTCTGAAATGATTTATATGGCTTATCAATATGAAGATCTCCATAAGAAAGGCATGTTGCGCGACGAAGAGGAAGTCAGCTCTAGTAAAAAATTTGAGTCTGAAACTGATCGTCCTGAGGCCAGTACAACATCTGAGATCAGTAAGAAGCCGAGTGCCAAGAGAAAAAGGGCTAAATATAAGAAGGAACCCGTAACAACCGCCACGTGCTCAAGCTGCAATAGAAAAGGACATTTGGCGATAAGTTGCAAATCTTGGAACGAACAAAGAAAGAGAGGATCTAAACCCAAGAAGGTTTTTCAAGGAAAGAAAAGGTGCAACCAATGTCATCGGTTTGGTCATGTAAAGCAAGATTGCCGGCTGTTAAAAACAACCAAAGAAGCCCAGGTAAATGAAGTAGCAGAAACTTCTGGGCCCTCAGCTAGTCAAGAAAGGCCAGATGTTTTAGAAGGCACGCTAACTGTCAAAGACATCCCAGTTAAAGTACTGTTTGACACAGGCGCGTCACGAAGCTTCATTTCAAAGGATGCAGCTAAGAAACTGGATTTGAATTTGAAAAAGCTTAAGGAACCAATGACTGTCCAGAATCCGGTTGGGGGTTCCATAGAACTCAGTTGGATTTGTGGAGTGCCGGTTTCTTTCTCTCGATATCGGTTTCCGACCATCGCGGTCGTCATGAATTTCAAAGAGTTTGATCTTATCTTGGGGTTAGACTGGTTGACCAAATATGAAGCTGAAGTCAAATGCGCCGAGAGAGTCGTTAAGGCGAAGATTAAATCAGGTGATTATATAACCATTCCCTGTGAAGGTCAGAATGCTAATAGAAAAGACTTCTGGGCAGCTTTGAATGTTTCTCCAGCCCAAATTGAAAATGTCCCTGAAATCACTGAGAATATTCCTGACCTCATTAAAGATATTCCTGTCGTCAAGAACTATGCGGATGTGTTCGAAGAAGTTGTTCGCTTACCTCCGCAGAGAGAAATAGATTTCAAGATTGCTTTGATTCCTAATGCAAGGCCGGTAGTCCATGCTATTCGAAGAATGTCCTTAAAAGAGAAGGAGGAATTAGACAATCAAACACGACAGCTAGTATGGAAAGGTCTGATAAGGCCTAGTTTCTCTGATTGGGGTGCAGCAGTGGTGTTTGTCCCAAAATCTGACGGTACTCTACGTCTTTGTGTGGATTATCGAGATCTGAACAAGCAGACAATAAAGAACAAATATCCATTGCCGCGAATAGATGATTTGTTGGATCGATTAAATGGAGCACAAGTATTCTCACGAATGGACCTAGCTACAGGTTTCCATCAACTTCGAATTGCCGAAGAGTGTGTTCCAATGACAACGTTCAGAGGCCCCGACTTATTCTACGAGTGGTTAGTAATGCCGTTCGGCTTATGTAACGCTCCAGCTTACTTCGTCGATCTGATGAACAGAGTGTTCAGAGGGGTATTGAATAAATTTGTTCTGGTTTTCATTGACGATATTCTAATCTTCTCTAAATCAAAGGCCGAACATGAAAAGCATCTGGAACAGGTCCTAGAAATCCTCAGAAGGAATGTATTGAAAGCCAAGTTTTCCAAATGTATCTTCTGGCAAGATGAAGTGAAATTTCTGGGCCATGTCGTATCGAAAGATGGAATCGCTGTGGATCCGAGTAAAATCAAAGCCATTCAAAATTGGAAGCAGCCCAGTACTCCCACTGAAGTCCGCAGTTTTCTCGGATTGGCTAGTTATTACCGGAAGTTCGTTAAAGACTTTTCGAAGATATCTGGCCACTTAACGAAGCTTACAAAGAAGCATTCTAAGTTCAAATGGACTCAAGAAAGTGAGGAGGCTTTCGAAGAGCTAAAGTTGAGATTAACCACAGCTCCAGTGTTAACCATCATTGATGGCAACCAAGATTTAAAAGTATGGACTGATGCTTCTAGAGAAGGCCTTGGCGCAGTGTTAATGCAAAGAGGCCATGTGATTGCTTATGCTAGCCGTCAACTGAAGCCGCACGAGAAAAACTATGTAACTCCTGATCTTGAGTTATTGGCTATCATATTCTCTTTGAAAATCTGGAGACACTATCTTCTGGGCGAGAGGTTTGAACTGTTTACAGATCACTAGTCGTTAAAGTATCTGTTCACTCAGAAGGACTTGAATCTGAGACAGCAACGTTGGCTGGAGTTTCTTGCAGCATATGACTTCGAAATTATATATACTCCAGGAAAAGCCAATGTCGTGGCCGATGCGTTAAGCAGAAAGAATGTAATGATCGCCAGTTTTATTATCACGACTTCATTGCTAGATAAGATATCCGCTCTTCAGGAGGATGATCACTTCATTCAGAAGATCAGAGGGATAATTCAACAAGGCGAACCCTCGAGTTTTCAAGTTGATAATGAGGGGATTCTAAGGCTCAAAGGTCGAATATGCGTTCCTAACATTCCTGAACTTCGAAAGGAAGTATTGGATGAATGCCACAAGTCAAAACTCAGTATCCATCCGGGAGTAAGCAAAATGTATAATGACATTAAACGCACTTTCTGGTGGAAGTCGATGAAAAGGGACATTTCCTTATATGTCAGCCGATGCCCTACTTGCCAGCTAGTCAAAAGCGACCAACAGAAACTGGCTGGATTATTACAACCGCTGGAAGTTCCTGGTTGGAAGTGGGAGCATATTTCTATGGATTTCATTGATGGTTTGCCCAGGACCAGAAAAGGAAATGACAGTATTTGGGTGATCGTAGATCGCTTCACGAAGACCGCCCATTTCATACCTGTCAGATCAAACAGAACCGCTCAGAGCCTGGCGCAGATATACTTCAGGGAAATAGTTAGACTGCATGGAGTGCCGCTCAGTATAGTAAGTGATAGAGATACCATATTCACTAGCAAATTCTGGGAAGCATTTCAAGATGAGCTAGGAACGAAGTTAAACATGAGCACCGCTTATCATCCTCAGACAGACGGTCAGACTGAGAGGGTGAATCGCATTTTAGAAGATCTATTGCGGGCTTGTATTCTAGATTTCGGTGGATCATGGGAAGACCATCTGCATTTGGCTGAATTCTCTTATAACAACAGCTACCAGGCGAGTCTGACAATGTCGCCATTCGAAGCATTGTACGGTAGACCGTGCCGATCTCCTGCTTGTTGGGTCGAGCCTGGAAATAGACTTGTGTTGGGTCCCGATATGATTCGAGAAGCTGCCGACAAAGTCGATTTTATTAAGAAGCGATTACTCGCCGCTCAAAGCCGACAAAAGAGCTATGCCGATAGAAGGAGAAGAGATATATCCTTTGAAGTTGGCAACTATGTATATTTGAAAGTATCGCCGATGAGAGGAGTTATCCGGTTCGGTAAAACTGGAAAGTTAGCACCCAAATTCATTGGTCCGTTTCCTATTCTGGAACGGATTGGAACTCTCGCTTATAGGGTCAAACTGCCTGACTGGTTGCCTGGAGTGCATGATGTATTTCACATATCTCAACTTCGAAAGCACGTTCATGATCCAGACTTGATCGTGGAAGAAGCAGCTCAGCAGGATATTGAAATTACTCCAGAATTAGTTGTGAGGCGAGAGCCGCTAAAGATAATAGGCAAAGAAACCAAAGAGCTGAGGAACAAGAAGGTTCACTTAGTCAAAGTGCAATGGAGTGGAGATCCACGAGATTGTACTTGGGAAACTGAGGAGAGCATTCAGAAAGCTTATCCTAGATGCCGAGTAGATATCTCTGATTGACTCCGGTGCAAGGTACATTTACCCTACTTTGCACTACCATTCAATTCTCTATTCTTTTGTTATCTCCTTTTCATGGATGTGCACTATTTATTCTATACTCTGAATGATTTTTAAAGGAATATAAAATTTGATTAGTATATTTTTGAAGGTTAAAAACAATTGGATTGGTTGTTGTGTTGTGTGATTGTAGATTTATCAAACCACTTTCGACTTTGTTCCTTTTCGGGGACGAAAAGTTTTAAGTGGGGGAGTTTGTAACGACCCAGAAAATCTGAACCAATTTAAAGTTTTTAAATTGGCTAAAATAATGGATTTTAAATATTTAAAATAAATATTTTAAATAATGGCGATGAAAACTGAGTTTGAATCGACATTTGAAAACGAATATAATTAATTATAATTATATATAGAATTGAAAATGGCGTGGTAGTTCGATAATTCGATTTCAAACTTCAATTGAATATACCGGGTGCAAAACAATCCGGATTTTAGTGAAACCAAAAACATTAGAATCTGTTAGTGAATATCTTTCTAATGAATCTGACCAATTGAAATTTGATAGCGGGAATCAAAAGATATGTCCAGTTGAAAATTCTGAATAGTCGCTATGGAATTCAGGCCCTTAAAAATGGGCATTTTGCAAATGACCTCGGATTTCGACGAAACCACTTTTGTTGGATCCGCAGGGCCAAGTTATTGTTAGGTTTCAAATTTCATAATTTTTCGAATCAATATGTGAGCGTGGCAAAAGAAAACGCGTTTGACCAGTTTCAGTTGATTTTAATCGACTGGAAATTGACCATTTTTCAAACGGTCTCAGAATTCGACGAAACTAGTTTTGTTAAGACCGTATCGTCAATACGAAGCTAGAAAATATTTTTCTGGAATTTTTCTAGTTAGTATGTGACCCCGGTAATTTGAAATGTACGTTTAAAATTCAATATAGTGATTTAAATGTAAATTCAACGGAAACTGATTGTAACGATCAAATCAGCTTGCGATACATATCCCATTGCATTCGGAATGGGGGTTAAACGCTATGGACGACAGGCGGTGGGCCTCGTTTCGTGGTCGTGGGTAAAAGTCAACTTTAAATAATTAAAAATATATATATATATATATATATTTTTATTTCCCTCCCTCCCTTTTATTCTTCCTCCTGCCCCCCCCCCCATTCAATCATATTTCAGTTAAACAGAAAGAAAAAAAAAAAACCCTAGAAGTATCGAGCAGCCGCCCCCCTCGTCTCGACGCTGACGAACCCCTCGCGAACGCCGCCCTCCTCCGTCCAGCTTCCCTCCTCCCCAGATCGCACGAAACCCCGAAGACCCCGCCTCCACCTCGAACCCATCGCGACGCCACCAAACCCGAACCGCCGCCTTCGAGTAGCCCTCTGTCGAACTGCAGAAACCCCCCCTGTGTAAGTCGTTTTGTTTTACTTTTTTTTTATTTTTATTTCTTTTTATTTTATTATTCTGTAAAAGTATAAAACTGAAATTTTAAAAAAAGTATAAAACTGGTCTTCTTGAAAAGAATAAAACTGATTTTATGTAAGAATTAAAAACTGATTTTATTTTTAAAAAAAATTAGAAACTGATTTGGTTTTTAAAAAGTTAAAAACTGATGTATAAAAAAAGGAAAAAATAAAAACTGAATTTGTTTTAAAAATAAAAACTGAATTTGTTTTAAAAATAGTAAAACTGATTTTAATTAGAAATATAAACTGATTTTTTAAAAGCAAAGAAAAAACTGATTTTTGAAGAAAATAAAAAAAACTGACTTTTTATAAAAAGAAAGACTGATTTTTTTAAAAGGTATTGAAAAAGGATTTGAACCTTAGGAAGTAAAAATCATATTTTTATATATTGAAAGTCGAAGTAAAAATCATATATTTATATATTGAATAGCATCGTAAAAATTCGATTTTTACATGTGTAGAGAATACGGGCGAAAGCGACAAAAAGGCGAGATTGGCGAAGATTTTATGCAAGGAAGTGTCAAGTAGTTGGATAGCTATTGGTGAGATTTCTGATTTAAAAATTATATATAGGTGTTGAAAATGAAAGTGAATTGCTATATATAAATATATATATATATATATATATATATACGCCCCTCGTCCACAAACCATGGACGATATTTATTGGTTGAAATTGTTGTGAAAAATGGATTGATGGTGAATGGTTGTTTGGGATTGCTTGTGATTGATATTGGTTGATTGTGGTTGAAAAATACCCATTGGTGGTTGTGAAATATTTGGTTGAAACCACATAGGATTAGTTTGTGGAAATGAAATAAATATATACATGCCGCCTGCGTGCGAATTAGATGCATGATTACCATTGTCAAAAACCGCGAGGTTTTAAGGTAGAGCGAGGAGCCGTACTAGGGACGGTGCCGGTGTAACTACCCTGCCGTTATGCTGTCGAAATTTTGAATAATATTCTTGTGTTTGAATTATTTTCATATGCTAAAAACTATAGAAAACATTCATGTGTTGAATTGATATTCATTCGTTGTTTAGAAATTCATGTGTTGAATGGTATTCATATTTTGAAATAAATTGTTCGATAATAAAAATCACATTTTTATCTATATGTAAAAACTATAGAAAACATTCATGTGTTGAATTGATATTCATTCGTTGTTTAGAAATTCATGTGTTGAATGGTATTCATATTTTAAAATAAATTGTTCGATAATAAAAATCACATTTTTATCTATATGTAAAAACTATAGAAAACATTCATGTGTTGAATTGATATTCATTCGTTGTTTAGAAATTCATGTGTTGAATGGTATTCATATTTTGAAATAAATTGTTCGATAATAAAAATCACATTTTTATCTATATGTAAAAACTATAGAAAACATTCATGTGTTGAATTGATATTCATTCGTTGTTTAGAAATTCATGTGTTGAATGGTATTCATATTTTGAAATAAATTGTTCGATAATAAAAATCACATCTTTATCTATATATAAAAAACTATAGAAAACATTCATGTGTTGAATTGATATTCATTCGTTGTTTAGAAATTCATGTGTTGAATGGTATTCATATTTTGAAATAAATTGTTTGATAATAAAAATCACCTTTTATCGACTATATGAACTATATAGAAAAGTAGTGTTTTGAAATGAATTGTTTTACAATAAAAATCACATTTTTATTGTATGCATAAATCGTTGAAAAGTGAAATGTTAAAAATAGCCACTTGTTCAAAATAAACATATATGAGTTGAAATATTCATTAATTAGCTAATGAAATGATTTGTACCTATTTATGTAACATTAGAATGAATGGTGTTTTTAAACCGAATAGAAATCAAATATGAAGTTGAATAGAAAATGAAAAATGATATGAACTGTATATATATGTACATGCATATTCATTGACAGGTTATAGCAAAGGGGCTAGAGAAGAGGAATAAAATTTTGTGCCCGACAAATAGGTACACATTTACTGATTTGTTTGGGTGATGATTTTGAGCCTGTTGGCTAGCCGCTTGGCTTTTTCTTTTTCTTTTTGAGATTAGAAGGACCGGGACGCTATTTGCGATTTCCCGATGCTCCCGGTGCAGGGGAGGTTATGGCGAAAATTTCCAAAATTTAAGGTGTTAGAAAATTTTTTGAAGTGAAAACGATATTGAAATTATTGAATGAACTATATTTATATAACTACATAAATATAAATAAAATTAAAACGAAACGAAGCCGTGCAGTTCGTATTTCGAAACCGTGATTTCAAACGACTAGTGCGGGGAATCCGACCATTGGATTTTCCCGAAATCTCAACCGTCGGGTTCGCCTTGGAATAATCTTTCCAACGGCACCAACCTTGTAAAAATCCAACGGTTGGATTGTCTGGAATGTTTAATTCAAATTTGAAGAAAAACAGCGCCAGGAACGATTATATTTATATATATATAAATATAATTATATTTAATCGAATAGCGACGCTGCAGTTCGTATTTTGAAATCGAAAATTCAAACGATTGTACCGGGAGATCCGACCGTCGGATTTTCCCGAAACTGGAACCGTTGGGTTCGTTTTGAAGAGACCTTTCTAATGATGTAAATTTTGTGAAGATCCAACGGTTAGATTTTTAGATATGTGTAAATCAAATCTGAAGAAAAACAGCGCCACGGCCGCCTTATGGCCCGAAGCGTCGTTTTGAATAAAATGGCTATTTTAAAATAAATAAAAATAGCGATAAATAGTTATAAAATATCATAAGCGATATGGAATGGAAATAAACTGAATTTGCTTGATTTATGTGATATTTGATGGTTGAATGTGTTTGGTGTGAAAATTGCATTAAAGAACACAATTGGTGTTGTCGAATAATTTAACCATTGAAATAAATCGATTTGAAATTCTAAATATACGTGAATTATTTGAAAAGGCCGAGTTAATTCTCATTTCGAATAATCGACCGACGATTGGAATTCGAAGATGAAGACGATGGTCGAAGACCGGAGATCTTCACCTCGTTTGGATGGTAACCGAGGTCCTGATTGGGAGGCATCCCGAAATATGGATAATGAGTGGTGATCGTCCAGGCGTACGTGGTGATCGATGGGTTTGCGAGGTATTTAGTGCCTCCGGTTTCGTTCAGACCCAGAACGGACTTGTAAATGGACTGTGTGTCTGACATAGGATTTATTCTGTGTGGCATGCTAAGATGCAGTGAACAGGACTCCTGTTGAAAAGCAAAGTCTTGTGGTGATGATCAAAGCACCGCCTGTGTGGAGTAGCTTTGTGTATAACGTGAATTCGCGAGCCTCACATCCCGGTATGAACCTAAAACGGGAGAAGGACCTCAGGGGGGACGTGCGTTTTCTTTCTAGCTAGGGTGGTGTCAGTGACCTACCAGCCCTGACATTTATATACTTTTCACCTATGTGGTTGTTGCTGTTGCGAGGCGCCTCGGTTTGATCGGACGATCCGGGTCCGATGGAGTCATTCGTTGGCTCATTTACACCCCAAAGGGTGGAGAAACGCATTGTTCAGGCATTATAATCCACTTCGTGTGGACCGGCCCTGACGATCCAGGGTATGGTTGCGGCTGTACCTGAGGGGCGGGCTAGAGCGTCTCGAATTCGGTAAGGACTATCTTTTGCCTTGGTTCATGATGGAAATCCAATTTCCAAATACGACATTGTGCGGTTTTGATTGTATATATATATGGCGACATGATATATGGTACCCATGCCGTCTATGATTGATAGTTATGATTTGAAATTGTTTTCAAAACATATAAACACTAGCAATAATATCAAATGCCGTTGTTTTATTCGTATCAATCATATTTTGGCCATTATAAGGTAAAACTCTATCCTCCGGTTTGCGTTGCATTGTGTGATGGGAACTGAGTCTTATAATGGCTTCATTTTTATAAAGAGCATAGCGATGTTTAAAAGAAAGATTTGTTTTAAAGCACTGGCAATCCAATGGAGTAAACCCGTTCCACGAAAGTGGCGTGGTCCTGTGATTAGCCAATTATATATGTGTTGAGTGGATTTCTCATACCAGTCCCATGACTGACTCGTATTTTGTTTCACTTTCAAACTCGGGTGCCCCTTTTTCTACACGGGCAGCCTTGTATTCAGGTTTAGCTGGTTCTTTCTGGATAGCTGGAGCTGAAGATGGATTCTATCATTTATTTCTTTTTATGCTGTTCAGCTCCTATTGTACATATTTTGTTTATTTCCGCTGTAGACATTTATGTATAGCTGAACTGTATTTGTACTAAGTAAGATCCTGTATACTGTGTAACTCTGATGATTACCTTTATCCAGTATATTTTGTTGCTCATATCTGGTGTATTTATTTAATTCTGTTCTGCTATTTTATGTTTCTGTGTTATATTCCAAAAGATAACCTTGTTTCCGTGAGAACGGGAATCCGGGTCGTCTCAGGTTCAAGAGGCTAAACATTGTCATCATATAAATACATGACTGCAGCAGCTTTGTACAAGTGATCCTTAAGCAGGATAATTTTTTTACAAACATGAATATAAGGGAGCACTAAAACAAGAAATTTCATTAGCAAGCAGCATGATTTCATGTGTACAAGAAAAAATTGCAACATGTCTTGAAATGCAGTTCAACAAGCTCAAAGGGCCGAGCAGCATGGTGAATGAATGCACGCATGGATGGAATGTATACGACAATGCATTGGTCAGTTCAAAGTGAACTCAACAGCAAATGGTGATGCAAATTTAAGTGCCAAGAGAAATGGCATGAATGGCTCATGTCTATACAGAAGTGTTAACTCAAACTCAAAGTGGTGCAGTATACTTAAATTGCACAATAGTGACAAGGACAATGGAGCATTAATCAAAGAATAAAGCAACAATACAAGAATTCTTTGACATGCACATAAATCAGCATATACAAGTACATATGTGTGGCATAATGATCATCCATTCATGTTCAATGTGAATGAGCAGATGTGTGGAATCAATGGAGCAACAATGAATCAGCAAAATCCAACTTGCAGAGTCAGAATTCATGCATGAATAAATCAATTTGTGTTGCCAAGATTTTTTTTAGAAATCAGTTCATTGGTGTTCTTTTTTAAAGGAAAGAAATCAGTTCACAAAAAGGGAAAATTCTTTCCAACTTTTGACAAGCATTTCTGGCAACTCGCAAATGGGTTCAGGTCAGCACAATGGTGGTTCATTAAGCTTGCGCAGATACAAGTATGGAAGCTATACACATGTTAATAAAAGAATAACAGCAAGTATGACTCAATAGAAATCCCAGAAGCCACAAAAGTAATATCCAGAGAAATAAATAAGTTTACAACATTTTTTAAAATGGATATTTTCATGGAAGAAAACACGCAAGACCTATTCAAAGTTATCCATTCACACACAAGTTTTTGAAATTTCATATGACTCGATCAAAGTTCCAGAAGCCATAAACATACGGGGTAAAATTAGAAATTCCACAAAAGGTTGAAGTTTTCAAGTCCATCAAATAAGAAACTGAAGATTTCAAAAAGCCCCAATATTTTCGTATATATATCATAACCAAATCAACATAAGAATCAGAGATATTTACGGATTTTTAATCCTATAAATAACACCATCATCATTGACAGTTAGGGCATCGAATTCATTAAAAAAAAATCAGGCGTAGTCAAGTTCAAATCAGAAAAACTTACAGAGGATTGCAATCACTATCTCAAGGCAAATCAATCGAAGAAGAGGTGCTTCAAAGCATTCGATTATACAGAGGAATTCCAAAGCTAAATCTATCAATTGCGATTTGATTTGGGGAGGATATCAGAAAACCTAGTATTAATCGATGCCGCCCTTTTTTTCTAAAGCAAAGAGATCAGGACAAAGTAAAAGGGGTGCATCACTTTGAAGTGGATTGTAAAGTTCTTATTAGAGAAAAGGGATTTTTTAATTCCTTTTTAAACTAGGGTTTTTGTTTTTTAGTTTTGCTTTAAGTTTTAAAAGGAAGTCGATAACTACTAGTGTCTGTAGTTAGAAAAATCACAGCTTAAGGGAACAAGTTGTGTCAAGGTCTTGAGCATAGGGTTTAAACAGTCGGAAGCAAGAGTTGCGAGTTTACAAGGATCTGTAAGCATAGAGATTGTTTATAACTCATAGTAAAAACCTTGAATGTTGCAGTAGGCAGTGTTTTGCCGAAGCTGGGTATCTTCTGTATATGATTTTCTTTTTGTAATTTATTTTATTTTATTATTCTGTGATATTTTTTAAATATATTCAAATTGCAATAAACCCTATTCACCCCCGCTCTAGGGTTAATATAGATCCTATAAGTGGTATCATAGCGAGGTTTTTTTAACTCTAGAGTCATGAATTTGTCTAACCACACTTTTTTTGAGGGTCGGTCCATAGCTGGGCCACCAATGTTTAATGGAACCGATTATGCCTATTGGAAAGCTAGGATTAAAATTTACTTGAGTTCAGTCGATTATGATGTATGGGATATTGTTGAAACAGGCTACAAACCTCCCGCTACGATTATTAATGATATTGAAATTCCTAAGCCAAATGATAAGTGGGATGCTGATGATAAAAAATTATTCTCAACTGATGCCAAAGCAATGAACGCTTTAGTTTGTGCTCTTAATAAAATTGAGTTTAACCGTGTATCTCACTATTCAACTGCGCAGGAAATATGGCAAACTTTGGTAGTTACACATGAAGGGACATATCAAGTTAAGGAATCTTGTCTCGCACTACTCTGTAACGAATATGAAAATTTTACGATGCGTAAAGACGAAGATATAAAAGAGATGTATGCTCGATTCTCCACACTGGTTTATAATGCAAGGGCTCTTGGTAAAGTCTACACTGAAGTGGAATTAATACGCAAAATACTGAGAGTGCTACCAATGAACTTTGAAGCCAAAGTAACAGCTAGTCAAGAATCAAAAGACCTGAGTAAGTTGAAAATAGAAGAATTGATTGGAAACTTGATCGCTTATGAAATGGAGTTAAAAGCCAAAGAAGGGCGCGATGATTCAAAATCAAAGAAAAAGACAATTGCTCTAAACAACATTGTTGAAAGTAATGATGAAGCCGAGAATCCTATTGAAGATTTGGCCATGGTTCTTAAAAAGTGGTCTAACAAGAAATACAAGTCACAAAAGAAGAATTCAAGATCCAACAAATCCAATAATTCAGAAAACTCAGACGATGAAGTCATATGCTACAACTGCAATAACCCAGGCCATATCAAACCAAATTGTCCACTACTTCAGAAAGAAAGAAAGAAGAAAAAGAAAAAGAAAACTTTTGCAACTACATGGGATGATGAAGAAGGAGAAGAAGAAGACTCTGACTGTGATAAAGAGGAAGCCAATTTGTGTCTTATGGCACAGTCAAATTCAGAAAGTAGCGAAGAAGACTCCACTGAGGTACCAAACTACTCTTACAAAGATTTAATTTTAATGTGTCATGATCTTACCAAAACTATTGATTCTCTTGAGCTAAAAGTTAAGAAATAGAAATCTGACGGGTTAAAATTGGTTCGCGAAAACAATAGGTTAGAAACTAAGCTTGAAAAAGTTACAAACCTTGATTGTGAAAACTGCAAGCTTTTAAAACAAGAGAAAACGGAATTTAAAGCAAATTTTGAAAAATTGAAACAAGAACACTTGGCTTTAAAGGAAAGTGATGACACAAAAAAAAGAACTTCATTAACAGATGCACCTCTCTTGTAAATGAAAATGCAGCACTTAAAACCAAAATAAAAATCTTGAAATAACGTTGAGTAAGTTTTCAAGAGGAGAAAAGTCATTTAGGATGTTGCTTGGAAATCAATTATATGCTAATAATAGAAAAGGATTAGGATTTCGGAAAACACACATTAATATGAATGATAATGCGAAAGGTGGAAGTGGTTTTCCTAAATGTGTAAAATGTGGAACAATTGGACATAGCTATGAAAAATGTGAACGTAGGAACAATAACAAAAAATTCATACAAATTTGGGTTCCAAAAGGGTCGACAAGCAATTGTTATAGATTTGGATTTGGTAAGAATAAACAAATTTGGATTCCAAAAGGATATGTTGTTCAAAATCAAAAAAATTCAGTTACTAATTTTATTAGACCTATGAGTTTCTCTAGGTCATTCCTTTTTTCTCGTGTGTAGGTATGTTGGCGTGCTAAGGAGCAACAAGAATGGTACTTGGATTTAGGTTGTTCCAACATATGACAGGAGATAAATCAAAGTTCCTTAGCCTTGAAAAACATAAAGGTGGAAGTGTGATAATGGGCGATAACAGTAAATGTAAAATTATCAGTAAAGGTAAAGTAGGTAACAATACTTTCTCCTTAACTGATGTTTTATATGTTGAAAACTTGCATCACAATCTCATTTCCACAAGCCAACTATGTGATAAAGGAATGAGTGTGAAATTTGATAGTGAATCTTGCAAAATTATTGAAAAATCCACTAGCAATATTGTGTTCACAGGAAAAAGAAAAGGAAATGTTTATACGCTTTCATTTGATGATTTGACTCTCTCACGATGTTTAGTAGCTACAGATGAAGAAGTTTTCTTATGACATAGGAGATTGGGTCACGCTAGTATGAGCCTCTTTGAAAAACTTGAATCAAAAGAATTGGTAAGGGGATTACCACATCAGAAATATAGAAGTAATAAAATGTGCAAATCATGTAGTATGGGAAAATTCAGCCGATCATCATTTCGCCCACAAAAATGTTGTTAGTACTAATAGGTTACTTGAATTAACTCACATGGATTTATTTGGACCAAATGAAATTGCTAGCTTGAATGGAAAACGTTATTGTTATGTGCTGGTTGATGATTATTCTAGATTTACATGGATTTATTTTCTAGCTAAAAAATCTGAAACTTTTGATTACTTTTCAAAGTTTGCAAAACACGTTCAAAATGAAAAAGGTGTTTCAATAAAAACTTTAAGAAGTGATCGTGGTGGTGAATTTGAAAATATGGATTTTGAAAATTTTTGTGAAGAAAATGGTTTTGGACACGAATTTTCTGCTCTTCAAACACCTTAAAAAAATGGGGTAGTCGAAAGGAAAAATCGTACATTACAGGAATTGGCTAGATCTATGTTAAGTGAATATAAATTGCCTTTGACTTTTTGGGCAGAGGCAGTTAATACATCCTGCCATGTAATGAACAGAGTAATGATTAGACCAATACTAAACGAAACGTCCTATGAATTGTGGTTTGACAGAAAGCCTAACATTTCATATTTTAGAGTTTTTGGATGCCCTTGTTATCTTATTAATACAGGTGATCATTTTGGTAAGTTTGAATCAAAGGCTGATGAGGGAATTTTCATGGGTTACTCTTCAAGAAGCAAGGCTTATCGAATCTTCAACAAACGATCAAAAACTATTGTTGAAACCATAAACGTGAAATTTGATGAATCAGATCTAGATACTGTGGACAAAGAGAAAACGACGAGGGAATTGCATATGAGGGTGAAAAAGAAAATAGTAAAGAGAAGACTTGCAATGATGATCTAACAAAACCAACATTTGAAGTCGAGAAGTTAAAATTCAAAGCCAATCATCCTCCAGAATTGTAATAGGAAATCTAACGGCATGTATACGAACTAGTTCATCATTTGATAAAGATATCTGTGCTTTTTGCATTCACAGTTGTTTTATCACTAAAACTGAACCTAAAAATGTTGAAATTGCACTTAGTGATGAAAGTTGGATTTTAGCGATACAAGAAGAACTTAATCAATTTGGAAGGAATAAAATTTGGAAATTAGTTCCTAGACCAAATGACTATCCCGTAGTAGGAACTAAATGGGTGTTCAAAAATAAACTTGATGAATCCAGAAATTTAATTAGAAACAAAGCTTGGTTGGTAGCAAAAGGATATAATCAAATTGAAGGCATTGATTTTGATGAGACATTTGCACCAGTAGCTAGGTTAGAAGCCATTAGAATATTTCTCAGTTTTGCATGCTATAAAGGTTTCAAACTTAAACAAATGGACGTTAAAAGTGCATTTTTAAATGGAGAATTAAAAGAAGAAGTTTTTATGCAACAACCCCCTGGTTTTGAATTCCAAATCATGTATATAAACTTGAAAAAGCATTATATGGTCTTAAACAAGCTCCTAGAGCTTGGTACGATTGTTTAAGTGCATATCTTTTGGAAAACGGTTTTAAAAAGGACAGTGCTGACACAACATTGTTCCTATTACATGAAGGTGATGATTTCTTAATAGTCCAAATTTATGTTGATGATATTATATATGGTGCTACTAATGATCGTCTTTGTGAGAAATTTGAAAAAGTCATGCAGGATAAATTCGGAATGAGCTTAGTAGGTGAATTAAAGTACTTCCTTGGATTTCAAATCAAACAAAGCACCAAGGGTATTTTCATATCACAAACAAAATACATTGCTGAAAAGATTTGGACTTGAAAACGCAAAACCACTCAGAACACTGATGAGTCCTTCAACTAAACTTGACAAAGACGAGAAAGGAGTTGCAGTTGATCAGAAAAAATATCATGAAATAATTGGTTCACTTCTTTATCTCACCGCATCTAGGCCTGATATTATGTTTGCTATTTGTTTATGTGCACGCTTTTAGTCTAATCCAAAAGAATCTCACCTAAAAGCGACAAAGAGAATATTAAGATATCTTTTGCACACACACACAAATTTAGTTTATGGTATCCCGCATGCAATAATTTTGAATTAATTGGATCTTCTGATGCTGATTATGCTAGATCCCTTGTGGATTAGAAAAAGTACTAGTGGAACTTGTTTTATGCTAGGACACTCGTTAGTTTCATGGTCAAGTCGAAAACAAAATTGTGTTGCTTTATCCACAACTGAGGCTGAATACATCGCTTTAGGAAGTTGTTGTGCATAAATATTATGGATGATGCAAACTCTTTCAGATTTTGGTTTAATTTATAAAAAATACCCCTAAAATGTGATAGTAAAAGTGCTATAGATTTGTCTAATAATCCTGTTCACCATTCACGCACTAAACACATAGATGTGAGATACCATTTTATTAGAGATCACATTTCACGAGACGATATTTGTATTGAGTTTATTTCAACTGATTGTTAACTTGCTGATATTTTTACAAAACCTCTTCCCGAAGATAGATTTTCATGATTACGCTTAGATTTGGGAATCATAGAAATAGATTGATCAGTATCCAATTTTTTAAATTAATCTTAAATGGTTATTTATAAGTTAAATGATTGACCATTTGAACTATTTTGAAACTCGTCGAAATTATGTCAGATCTTGAAATTGTGATGAGTATTAACTATAATATATTTTTATAACATGAGGAAATATTATTAAATTCTCCTGACGGTTGAACAAATTTTATAATATCTTTAAAATTGGAGCATTTTTCACGATCATTTTTCTACTGCTTCCATCCTTTTGACATTCATCGTGATTTTATATAATGTGGGTAGTTTAATTTTTTTAAGAATAAAGAAAATCTTGAAATATATATAATAATAATAATAATAATAATTTATCTTTGGTATTCACCCCCATTTAAAAGTCCTCGCGGTTATGTGTGAGTGAATTACCTGAATGTCTATGTGCTTTTATTCTCACTTAAAAGACCTTTGGGTTGTGCATGGATAGAACTCATTAAGAGGATAAAGTTAAGTTACTACTAACCCCATTTAAAAGACCTTTGGGCTATGCGTGGTTAGCAAGTGCTTAACCCTTTTTGAGCCTATTTAAATCTTCTGAAATTCAAATTCAAATATTCAATTTTATTGAAGTCTCCTCATTTTTATAAAATCAATCGTAAATCCATCATTCTAATAAGTGAAATTTTCTTCTAATTTTGAAGAATATTATGGTTTTTGTTTGATTAAATGATATTTACGATATATTTTCCCTCTTGATTTGAATTTATATTTCTAGTATATATTCATCACTGTTTTAATTTCTGTTATTCTTTTAATGATAACAAAAGGGGAGAATGGTCAAGATTTTGATGGATGAGTAAAACATTCATAGAATATTTTTGAAATTTGGTGTTTTGATTAATAAATTTCAAAATTTTCAAATCTATGCATTGATAAGGGGAGCTTAGTTGTACGGGGAGCATACAAATAGGGTGTAATGACCCGCATTCTCATGGGTTAATTTTAACTATTTAATACAGATTTAAATATTGGGTGGATAATATAAATGGAAATTTTTATATTAGAGTTATCGATTTGATAATCAATTTCGATTTAAAATCGAATATATTAAATTATCAAAATAAGGAATTAGCGAATAATTTAATTCAAAGTCAAAACTGAATTTGAAACAGTTCAGATAATTAATTCAAACTCCTGTTTGAATTAGAATAATAATATTTGAATATTATCGAGGAGAATAAATTGTTTGAAATTAATTTATATTGATTTAAATTAATATTTTATTCAGATGATCGAATTGGACTTCGTGACCTATCCCAGTATGTCCGGAATAATGGTTAAACCATAGAACTGTCACTTGTTGGGTTCAGAAAGGAGTTCGGCATCATGGGTATTTTAATTTTAGGATATAGTTTTTAATTAAATTAAATTAAAATAAATATCAGTGTTGTGTGGCTCCTCCCTCTCCACAAAACCAAATAACCGTACCACCTTTTCTCACCACAGAATAAAACAGCTCGTGGCCTTCTTTTCTTCCACCCCTTCCTTTATAAAATCACGCAGAAAGCTTCTCTTTCAATTGATTCTCAGGCAAACGAAATCACAGTAAGATCGAAAGCATCCTCCTATATAATATAGCCGTCCTTGAGTTTAATTTCCAAATCAAAATACAAAGGGGATTGGAATCTTCTCCCTTCGTTCAAAAGCAGTAGATGCGATCGGAATTGCAGTGGCTTCTGAGCCCAAAAATCATGATCGGTACTTTCGGATTCGATACGATACTGATTTGGGGAATCATCGACGTTGGGGCTCGCGAGTTGAAATGGGGATCGCAATTCAAAACCCTCGGTTCCCTGAGCTCGACGCAGCACTCGTGAGTGAAGCAAGGAGGGGCGAGAAAATCAATATTAGAGAAGGAAGAAGAGGAAAGGGTGCGTGAAGGCAGGAAGAACGTGACTTCTGGGTGAACCGCGATCTCGAATGAATTGCAAAGTTGCTGTTTTGATCAAGACCCATTTGTTTCAGCAGTACGGTGTGAAGTTGGGAAGCAAATTCGAAAACAGTGTGAATTGGTTCGGTTATGGGAGATGCAACAACATGGTTTGAATTGGATTAAGGTATGGATTTAAAACCTTAAACAGTAATTAGTTTATTTTAATAAAAATAAGTAGGTTTGAGGTTAATGATATTATAAATTGAATTAGTATAATTTCACAAGTGGATTAAATAAAATTGTATAAAACTGATATATTTAGCTGGTAAATAAAATTGGTAGACCAATTGTTAAGTATGGAAGTAAGGTTTAAATTGGAATTTGTTTACGTGGGTAATTAATTTAAATTGAATTAGTATAATTCGATAATTGAAATTTTATTAATATCATTTTACATTGAAAAAAAAACAGACGTATGGAGAAATCACTATGAAGTCTATATAACAAGCTTCATTGGGTATTCGGAAAATAACCATCACGGTGAGTAAACCTCACTCACCATTTATTTAGAAATTTATTTTATATAGTTAAAAATAATTGTCTGTGCTTGTTTGAATGCTGTCTGATTGTTTTAAAATATATATAGTTATTTAGGACTATTATATATATATTGGGTTGATGATTGGTTGGATTCCCGCAGTTTCATTAGCGGATGCCCGCAGTTTCATAGCGGATGATTACCCTATACGCCCCACGCTATGATTAGTGGATGACCTTCTATACCGCGATATCCTGCCTCGAAGCAGGATGGGTATTACTATGTTGACTAACGTCTGTGGATGCAGGAAAACAGGTTGGAGGAATCCAACTGGATTCCTCAAAATATATTATATGTTGTTGTTTGTTTGATTTCATATATATTCATATATGATGTGTTAAAAATCAATGATTGAAAATTGGTTGATTGATTGTTTAAAATATCCCTGGGGTTTGAATATTGATTCATAAAAATATCGGAAAGGGTATTTGATATTTAAAAAGGAAATTCTATTTTTATAAATAGAATTTGAATTTTAAATAAAACTATAGAAAATATTAACTTGTTTGAAGGTATATAAAACAAATA
This sequence comes from Allium sativum, assembly GCA_030737875.1. Classification (NCBI taxonomy): domain Eukaryota; kingdom Viridiplantae; phylum Streptophyta; class Magnoliopsida; order Asparagales; family Amaryllidaceae; genus Allium; species Allium sativum. The sequence continues at coordinate 378,007,765 of CM060922.1, forward strand.
TGAATTTATAAACGTTGTTTATAAATAGAAAGATGGGATTTGAATTGAATTTATAAACGTTGTTTATAAATGGAAAGGTGGGATTTGAATTGAAGTTATAAACGTTGTTTATAAATAATGCCGAGAATTCAAATGGACTTTGAATATAAGGAATTGAAACAGAGATTTGAATAATCGAATTCAAATGGAGTTTAACTATAGAATTTGAATATAGAATTCAAATGAAGTTTAAATATAGGGATGCAAATAGAATTCAAATGAAGTTTAAATAAAAAGAATTCAAATAGAATTGATTTGGAATTTGAATAAGAAGTCGATAAGGGAACGAGAGTATGAGTATAATTAGAATTTGTTAATATGCAGTTAAAATATATTTGAACATGTCATGTTCAAATATGAAGGTGAAATAGACTGAAAAGTTAAGTAACAGATTTAATTAACAAATTGAGTTAAAACGATTGGTATAGTTAAAATAGATTGGACAGGTATAGACATACAGGAGACAGGTATGGAATAAAGTATAGAAGTGAAATAAATAGAATGCCCGACAAAAAGGTACGTATTTAATTTCCATATGAGATTTTATGCGCCGTATCGGCTAGCCGCTTGGCTTTTTCTTTTTCTTTTTGAGATGAGAAGGACCGGGAAAGCTATTTGAAATTTCCCGATGCTCCCGGTACAAAGGAGGTTATGGCGAATTTTTCCGGAAATTTAAGGAGATAGAATATTTTTAAGATAATTTGATAGTTAGAAATCAACATATCAAATTATATAGAAGTCGATAAGGAAACGAACTTAGAAATAGAATAGTATAATCAAAAAGGAAGTATAAGAATAAAATCTAGTAGAATAGAAAGAGAAAATGTATATGTGTTTGAAGGTGAATAATCAGTTGTATGGTATTGATTATTCGAGTAAGTAGTCTTGTCTGTTTTGACGTTAAATGTTATTCAGTCAAGGTCTGAGAGGTAATTATACCCCAACTTGGTTGATTTCATGATATACCGATAAGTAGCAAGATTCAGGCTCGAAGATCAATGTGGAATAAGAATTAGTTAAATACTGTATTTGGGTTGTCGTAACGATGTTTTACACAACATCTGTTTTAACCCAAATATGTGCAAAGCTTGGAAATAGAAAATAAACGAAGGCGATATATGGAAATGTTTTCCAAATAACGTATAAAGGCCAATATGGTTATCGAAAATATTTGGTTAACAAATATTGATAAGAAATAGAGAAGAGATTTAATTAATGGAATATTAATTAAAGGTTCAGTGATTGTTGGATGTTTGGATGAACACTTGTTTTATTCGATAGTTAAATCATCGATTATCGAAACACTTGTTTTTATTCGATAGTTAAATCACAGACTATCGAAGTTTTGACCATCGTTGTCAATATGGAGAGACCGGTTGGATTATTATCCGAAGAACCACTCCATATCGGCAGTAGCGTGCGAATCAGATTATATAAAGATAATCGAAGACGGAGTAGAGTGCAACGACTTTCTCTATTAATAGAAATAGTGCCTTCAGTTCATCCTGTTCCTGGGTGACTTGTATGGATGAATGTCTGACAGAGTATTTCCAGAAAGGTCACGTACATTGATTTCTTCAACCGTACCAAGAGTGGAAGCGGAGAAGGGCACTTCTTTAGCTAACACGTAATGTACTGTTGTAGACGTCAATTAGTGATTTTCGATGGATCTGACAATGTGGCATTCGAAGTGAATCTGATGTGATGATACAGCGTAACCTCTGGCCTCAACAACCAGGAAATGACAAAAATCGGGCAGGCAGCATGGCTATGTAGGTCGCACCTATTAGGGTGTATAATCACCTATCTAGAGAATATTCATTTGCTTCTTTAATCTATCAATGCTGTCCCATATATATATACGGGAACGGTTGCTGATCCCAACCGTTGGTGATATACATTCGATACACTCAAGCGAAATGAGTGGTCGGTCATGTGTGGCTGAGTTGCAAGATGTTCTTGTTGAACTCCAGTGTATCGTTCCTAGAGTACACTGATCGGAAGGTGATTCCATACCTTGTCATAGTTGGAAATCCATTACCCAATACGTGCTTGCGGTTTTGATTGTAAATTATATATGTGGAACGTGAGATGCAAGCGTTTCCACTAGATTGTTATCTACTTGATATAGACATTATTATAATATCAAAAGGTTTTCGATATAAAGATATTTTGGATTCTCATAAGGGAAAAACCCGTTCCGTTATGCGGCGTGGTCTTATGAGATATCGTTTACTTGTTCAAACTATTTTTAAACTGTTTTACTCATACCAGTCCCATGACTGACCCGGAGTTTACTTTGTTGTTTTCCCTAAACTCTTGGGTGCCTAAATTTGTACGGGCAGTCAAGTAGTTCAGGATTTTTCAGATATATCTAAAGGAGCTTGGAGCAGGAGGCTTCAGCGTTATCCAGTTATAGTTGTTCCGTTGTGTTGTAAGTGTTGTACTTTGATAATGATGTGTATTTCAAATACAGATGTATATTTCAAGGATATGTTATCTATTATATGTTATTCGTTCCGCTGTGAGATTCGTGTTACTCTGATGTTGTGTTCTTCTTCTTCTTCTATTCTAATTTTCTATCTTATCTATCCTCATCCTCTAACTTCTTTCTAATAATGGTTCGAATTTCTGTGTTATTTGGGTTGGACTTGTGTTATTTAGTCAGCTCAAATTCTACCGGATTTTTGGGTTGTTACAGTTGGTATCAGAGCTTAGGTTTAGCGAATACCTAGGCTGTGTGGAAATGTGCTCATTAGAGATAGGATCAATAGTATCCTAGAATGAGTTGAGTGTATATATATACGAGAGAGCGTATTTATTATTTGATATAAAAACCGTTTTATATTGTGTTGACTAGTCTGTTGAGTGGATTATAAATTTTGGTCGAATCGTGGGACGCCACGAAGTCGATAGGAGTTTATAAACACTTGAACAGAAGATTGGACACGATATTGTTTTCAAATAGTTAAGTTGATTGTTAGGATTATAATCAAATTAGATTATAAAAACAGAAAAAGTTATATATATAACCAATGGAATTTGTATATGAAATCAAATATACAAATGAGATAAATTGAAATTGAATTCCAACCAGAATTCAGAATTTAAAATCCTAGGAGTTGGGAAAATATTTTTCTAAATGGGTTTTGAAAGAAATAAAGCACTGAACTCATTCAGTAGCTGGGAAATAATTCTGATGATGGTCGCAACATCATCAGTGTTCATTTTCGAGTTTCTAAGTGTTGAATTGCTGCCTTAGAAAAGTTTTGATGGAATTTGTTTAAAAAAAAAACAAGTTGTTTGAAAATTCAAATGTTTTGAATTTGGGATATATGTATATATTTATATAACTTCAAAGGAATTTTGAAATGGGAATTGAAATATAGATTTCAAATAGAAGTAAAATAAAGGAATTTGAATATATATATATATATAGATTTCAAATAGAAGTGAAATAGAATTTGAATTCAAAGGAATTCAAATGAGTTTGAATAAAGGAAATTCAAATAGAAATTGTATAAGAAAAATTGAAATGGAATTTGAATTCAAAGGAATTCAAATGGATTTGAATAGAGAAAAAGTCAAATAGAGATTTGAATATTAGAATTCAAATGGAATTTGGTTAAATAGAATTCCAAAGAGAATATAAAGTGGAGGTTGAATATTGGAATTCAAGAAAATATAGAGTTTAAAATAGAATGTAAATTCAAAGGATTTCAAATAGAAATTGAACAAAGGAATTTAAATAGAAATCGAATAAAGGATTTCAAATGAAATTGGAATAAGGGATTTGAAATGGGTTTTTGAATGAAGGATTTCAAATAGAAATTGAAGATAAGAAATTCAAATAGAATTTGAAGATAAGGAAATTGAATTAGAATTTGAATCGAGGAAAATTCAAATAGAAATTGAATAGAAGGAAATTCAAATATAGAGTTTGAATAAAGAGATTCAAATGGAATTTGAATATTGTAAATATATAGGATTTGAATATTAGAAGTGTAATAGATCGGGAATATTATGTTGAAATGAAAAAAAAATGGATTTGATATATATTAAATATATCAGAATGGAGTTGAATTTATTATAAACAAAGGCTAAACGTTTATATTTATAAATATAATTAAAACGAGCTCGCCATAGTGCGGTAGTTCGTAAATTGGCGATTCGAACTTCAATCGAGTATACAGGACTCAGATTAAGTCGGAATTCTTTGAAACAAGAATCGTCGGGACCGGTTGAACAATAGTTTTCAAATGAAAGAGAAAAATCTAGATTTCATCGTATAGATTTTGAGTTATGTCAAAATCAATTTTTTTGAAAAGCAGCGCCAGAAACCATTAAAAACCACAATGGTTTATATATATAAGTAAAATGATTTTTAAAGTAAATAAAATCCGAATGGCCATGAGGAAAATATAGACTTGAGTTATAAAATGAATATGAACTCCAGTGAAGTAAGTGAAATGATTTTTAAGACAAAAATCATATTTTAAATGGTTAAATTGAATTAACTAAATTGGAGAATAATTAGTTAAAGGAAATTTGAATCGAAATTGGGTTTTTTGGATAAGTGAAAGAGATTGAGAATTTATATTTGAAATCGAATATATAACTCGAGTTGAAATTATAATTAGATTAGTTATAATTAAGTTGTCATATATTTGAACAGTTATATTCAAATAAAAAGGGTGAACGAGGCAAAACGGTTAATCAACAACTAGCTAATGGGAATTTGAATGATTTAAATTAAATTTAACTTAAGTAAGTTAAATGGATCGAAATGGATAAATTGAGTAAAATCAATGTGAATGAAATATGAATTGGGAAATATAAAGGAAATATATTTGTAAAACCAAATACAAAGGAAGTTATGTGTAAACAAATAGAAGGAGAAATATTTGTAAAAACATTTACAAATAGAATTTAAAAGAGAATATTTGTAAAACATTTACAAATAGATTCAATGGAAATATTTATTTGTTAAATAAATAGGATGTTATAAATGAGATATTTATTTGTAAAATAAATAGAATGTTATAAATGAGATATTTATTGGTTAAATAAATAAAATTTAATCAAGGAATATTTAGAAGATGAATAGAAAATGGAAATCTGTTTTTAACAGATAAATAGAAAAGATTAATTTATAAATAACAGTTTATAAATTAAATTAAATATTTATCATTCGATAAATGGAATATATAAGTCTGAGCTTATATAAAGAAGAGATATTGGTTTTTAAACACCAATAGTTTAAATAGAAGGGGTACACAACACTTGTATAAGTGAAGTAACGTTATTAAAGAGAACATTTATAAAGTGAAGAACCGTTACTAAAAGTAAATCTTTATAAATGAATAAATGTTATCCAATAGGAGTTATTCGAATAGGAGAAGTCGATTAGAGTTAGAAATAATCGATTAGAGTTAGAATAAATCGATTAGAGAAAGAGTTAACCAGATAAAGTTAATTGAACATAAATACATAATTACTCGAATTAGAATTTAATTGAATGTTAGTTATTCAATTAAAGTTGATCGAATATAGTATTGAGATAGAATTGGTCAAACATAGTTACTCAGGATAAGTTGCCATTTCGTATGACTGCTAGCGTAATTTGCAGGGCTGCAGATAGCCTAGGGCGGTCGGATGTTTCCTGAGGGAATCAGGCGTAACCATTGTGATCGCTGCGATCTAGAGTCAAGCGAATGGAGTTAATCGAATATAGTTATTCGAAATAGAGATTATCGAATATAGTTTATTCGAAAGGAATTATCGAATTTGGTTATTCAAAAGGAGTTATCAATTTTTAGTAAATCGGAGGAGTTATCGATTATTTGTTAATCGAAATGTGATATCGATTATAGTTTAATCGAAAGGAGTTATCGATTAGTTTAATCGAAGTGAGTTATAGAATATTGGTTATTCGAAGGAGTTATCGAATTTAGTTATTTGATGGAGTTAATCGAAAAGAGTTGAATCCAATAGAGTTAATTGATAAGAGTAAATTGAATAGAGTAAATCGAATATGGTTTATTCGAAGAAAGGTTTTCGAATCTAGTTATTCGAAAGATAGATTATCGAATATAGCTATTCGAAGGGAGGAGTTATCGAATAGGGATTTATTCGAAAGAGAGTTACGTAAGGAAGTTTGAAATGTTGAGTATCAACATAAATAAGTTTTGAAAAGATAAATGGGTTTGTAGCACTTTTTCTACCTTAGCAATTTCGAGGACGAAATTATTTTAAGTGGGGAAGATTGTAATGACCCGCATTCTGATGGGTTAATTTTAACTATTTAATACAGATTTAAATATTGGGTGGATAATATAAATGGAAATTTTTATATTAGAGTTATCGATTTGATAATCAATTTCGATTTAAAATCGAATATATTAAATTATCAAAATAAGGAATTAGCGAATAATTTAATTCAAAGTCAAAACTGAATTTGAAACAGTTCAGATAATTAATTCAAACTCCTGTTTGAATTAGAATAATAATATTTGAATATTATCGAGGAGAATAAATTGTTTGAAATTAATTTATATTGATTTAAATTAATATTTTATTCAGATGATCGAATTGGACTTCGTGACCTATCCCAGTATGTCCGGAATAATGGTTAAACCATAGAATTGTCACTTGTTGGGTTCAGAAAGGAGTTCGGCATCATGGGTATTTTAATTTTAGGATATAGTTTTTAATTAAATTAAATTAAAATAAATATCAGTGTTGTGTGGCTCCTCCCTCTCCACAAAACCAAATAACCGTACCACCTTTTCTCACCACAGAATAAAACAGCTCGTGGCCTTCTTTTCTTCCACCCCTTCCTTTATAAAATCACGCAGAAAGCTTCTCTTTCAATTGATTCTCAGGCAAACGAAATCACAGTAAGATCGAAAGCATCCTCCTATATAATATAGCCGTCCTTGAGTTTAATTTCCAAATCAAAATACAAAGGGGATTGGAATCTTCTCCCTTCGTTCAAAAGCAGTAGATGCGATCGGAATTGCAGTGGCTTCTGAGCCCAAAAATCATGAAATCGAATTGAGCAACCAAGGACTGATCGAAATCAGTGAAAGCTTATTCTTGGGTTCGGTACTTTCGGATTCGATACGATACTGATTTGGGGAAACATCGACGTTGGGGAGCCTCGCGAGTTGAAATGGGGATCGCAATTCAAAACCCTCGGTTCCCTGAGCTCGACGCAGCACTCGTGAGTGAAGCAAGGAGGGGCGAGAAAATCAATATTAGAGAAGGAAGAAGAGGAAAGGGTGCGTGAAGGCAGGAAGAACGTGACTTCTGGGTGAACCGCGATCTCGAATGAATTGCAAAGTTGCTGTTTTGATCAAGACCCATTTGTTTCAGCAGTACGGTGTGAAGTTGGGAAGCAAATTCGAAAACAGTGTGAATTGGTTCGGTTATGGGAGATGCAACAACATGGTTTGAATTGGATTAAGGTATGGATTTAAAACCTTAAACAGTAATTAGTTTATTTTAATAAAAATAAGTAGGTTTGAGGTTAATGATATTATAAATTGAATTAGTATAATTTCACAAGTGGATTAAATAAAATTGTATAAAACTGATATATTTAGCTGGTAAATAAAATTGGTAGACCAATTGTTAAGTATGGAAGTAAGGTTTAAATTGGAATTTGTTTATGTGGGTAATTAATTTAAATTGAATTAGTATAATTCGATAATTGAAATTTTATTAATATCATTTTACATTGAAAAAAAAACAGACGTATGGAGAAATCACTATGAAGTCTATATAACAAGCTTCATTGGGTATTCGGAAAATAACCATCACGGTGAGTAAACCTCACTCACCATTTATTTAGAAATTTATTTTATATAGTTAAAAATAATTGTCTGTGCTTGTTTGAATGCTGTCTGATTGTTTTAAAATATATATAGTTATTTAGGACTATTATATATATATTGGGTTGATGATTGGTTGGATTCCCGCAGTTTCATTAGCGGATGCCCGCAGTTTCATAGCGGATGATTACCCTATACGCCCCACGCTATGATTAGTGGATGACCTTCTATACCGCGATATCCTGCCTCGAAGCAGGATGGGTATTACTATGTTGACTAACGTCTGTGGATGCAGGAAAACAGGTTGGAGGAATCCAACTGGATTCCTCAAAATATATTATCTGTTGTTGTTTGTTTGATTTCATATATATTCATATATGATGTGTTAAAAATCAATGATTGAAAATTGGTTGATTGATTGTTTAAAATATCCCTGGGGTTTGAATATTGATTCATAAAAATATCGGAAAGGGTATTTGATATTTAAAAAGGAAATTCTATTTTTATAAATAGAATTTGAATTTTAAATAAAACTATAGAAAATATTAACTTGTTTGAAGGTATATAAAACAAATATGAATTTATAAACGTTGTTTATAAATAGAAAGATGGGATTTGAATTGAATTTATAAACGTTGTTTATAAATGGAAAGGTGGGATTTGAATTGAAGTTATAAACGTTGTTTATAAATAATGCCGAGAATTCAAATGGACTTTGAATATAAGGAATTGAAACAGAGATTTGAATAATCGAATTCAAATGGAGTTTAACTATAGAATTTGAATATAGAATTCAAATGAAGTTTAAATATAGGGATGCAAATAGAATTCAAATGAAGTTTAAATAAAAAGAATTCAAATAGAATTGATTTGGAATTTGAATAAGAAGTCGATAAGGGAACGAGAGTATGAGTATAATTAGAATTTGTTAATATGCAGTTAAAATATATTTGAACATGTCATGTTCAAATATGAAGGTGAAATAGACTGAAAAGTTAAGTAACAGATTTAATTAACAAATTGAGTTAAAACGATTGGTATAGTTAAAATAGATTGGACAGGTATAGACATACAGGAGACAGGTATGGAATAAAGTATAGAAGTGAAATAAATAGAATGCCCGACAAAAAGGTACGTATTTAATTTCCATATGAGATTTTATGCGCCGTATCGGCTAGCCGCTTGGCTTTTTCTTTTTCTTTTTGAGATGAGAAGGACCGGGAAAGCTATTTGAAATTTCCCGATGCTCCCGGTACAAAGGAGGTTATGGCGAATTTTTCCGGAAATTTAAGGAGATAGAATATTTTTAAGATAATTTGATAGTTAGAAATCAACATATCAAATTATATAGAAGTCGATAAGGAAACGAACTTAGAAATAGAATAGTATAATCAAAAAGGAAGTATAAGAATAAAATCTAGTAGAATAGAAAGAGAAAATGTATATGTGTTTGAAGGTGAATAATCAGTTGTATGGTATTGATTATTCGAGTAAGTAGTCTTGTCTGTTTTGACGTTAAATGTTATTCAGTCAAGGTCTGAGAGGTAATTATACCCCAACTTGGTTGATTTCATGATATACCGATAAGTAGCAAGATTCAGGCTCGAAGATCAATGTGGAATAAGAATTAGTTAAATACTGTATTTGGGTTGTCGTAACGATGTTTTACACAACATCTGTTTTAACCCAAATATGTGCAAAGCTTGGAAATAGAAAATAAACGAAGGCGATATATGGAAATGTTTTCCAAATAACGTATAAAGGCCAATATGGTTATCGAAAATATTTGGTTAACAAATATTGATAAGAAATAGAGAAGAGATTTAATTAATGGAATATTAATTAAAGGTTCAGTGATTGTTGGATGTTTTGATGAACACTTGTTTTATTCGATAGTTAAATCATCGATTATCGAAACACTTGTTTTTATTTGATAGTTAAATCACAGACTATCGAAGTTTTGACCATCGTTGTCAATATGGAGAGACCGGTTGGATTATTATCCGAAGAACCACTCCATATCGGCAGTAGCGTGCGAATCAGATTATATAAAGATAATCGAAGACGGAGTAGAGTGCAACGACTTTCTCTATTAATAGAAATAGTGCCTTCAGTTCATCCTGTTCCTGGGTGACTTGTATGGATGAATGTCTGACAGAGTATTTCCAGAAAGGTCACGTACATTGATTTCTTCAACCGTACCAAGAGTGGAAGCGGAGAAGGGCACTTCTTTAGCTAACACGTAATGTACTGTTGTAGACGTCAGTTAGTGATTTTCGATGGATCTGACAATGTGGCATTCGAAGTGAATCTGATGTGATGATACAGCGTAACCTCTGGCCTCAACAACCAGGAAATGACAAAAATCGGGCAGGCAGCATGGCTATGTAGGTCGCACCTATTAGGGTGTATAATCACCTATCTAGAGAATATTCATTTGCTTCTTTAATCTATCAATGCTGTCCCATATATATATACGGGAACGGTTGCTGATCCCAACCGTTGGTGATATACATTCGATACACTCAAGCGAAATGAGTGGTCGGTCATGTGTGGCTGAGTTGCAAGATGTTCTTGTTGAACTCCAGTGTATCGTTCCTAGAGTACACTGATCGGAAGGTGATTCCATACCTTGTCATAGTTGGAAATCCATTACCCAATACGTGCTTGCGGTTTTGATTGTAAATTATATATGTGGAACGTGAGATGCAAGCGTTTCCACTAGATTGTTATCTACTTGATATAGACATTATTATAATATCAAAAGGTTTTCGATATAAAGATATTTTGGATTCTCATAAGGGAAAAACCCGTTCCGTTATGCGGCGTGGTCTTATGAGATATCGTTTACTTGTTCAAACTATTTTTAAACTGTTTTACTCATACCAGTCCCATGACTGACCCGGAGTTTACTTTGTTGTTTTCCCTAAACTCTTGGGTGCCTAAATTTGTACGGGCAGTCAAGTAGTTCAGGATTTTTCAGATATATCTAAAGGAGCTTGGAGCAGGAGGCTTCAGCGTTATCCAGTTATAGTTGTTCCGTTGTGTTGTAAGTGTTGTACTTTGATAATGATGTATATTTCAAATACAGATGTATATTTCAAGGATATGTTATCTATTATATGTTATTCGTTCCGCTGTGAGATTCGTGTTACTCTGATGTTGTGTTCTTCTTCTTCTTCTATTCTAATTTTCTATCTTATCTATCCTCATCCTCTAACTTCTTTCTAATAATGGTTCGAATTTCTGTGTTATTTGGGTTGGACTTGTGTTATTTAGTCAGCTCAAATTCTACCGGATTTTTGGGTTGTTACAGTTGGTATCAGAGCTTAGGTTTAGCGAATACCTAGGCTGTGTGGAAATGTGCTCATTAGAGATAGGATCAATAGTATCCTAGAATGAGTTGAGTGTATATATATACGAGAGAGCGTATTTATTATTTGATATAAAAACCGTTTTATATTGTGTTGACTAGTCTGTTGAGTGGATTATAAATTTTGGTCGAATCGTGGGACGCCACGAAGTCGATAGGAGTTTATAAACACTTGAACAGAAGATTGGACACGATATTGTTTTCAAATAGTTAAGTTGATTGTTAGGATTATAATCAAATTAGATTATAAAAACAGAAAAAGTTATATATATAACCAATGGAATTTGTATATGAAATCAAATATACAAATGAGATAAATTGAAATTGAATTCCAACCAGAATTCAGAATTTAAAATCCTGGGAGTTGGGAAAATATTTTTCTAAATGGGTTTTGAAAGAAATAAAGCACTGAACTCATTCAGTAGCTGGGAAATAATTCTGATGATGGTCGCAACATCATCAGTGTTCATTTTCGAGTTTCTAAGTGTTGAATTGCTGCCTTAGAAAAGTTTTGATGGAATTTGTTTAAAAAAAAAACAAGTTGTTTGAAAATTCAAATGTTTTGAATTTGGGATATATGTATATATTTATATAACTTCAAAGGAATTTTGAAATGGGAATTGAAATATAGATTTCAAATAGAAGTAAAATAAAGGAATTTGAATATATATATATATATAGATTTCAAATAGAAGTGAAATAGAATTTGAATTCAAAGGAATTCAAATGAGTTTGAATAAAGGAAATTCAAATAGAAATTGTATAAGAAAATTGAAATGGAATTTGAATTCAAAGGAATTCAAATGGATTTGAATAGAGAAAAAGTCAAATAGAGATTTGAATATTAGAATTCAAATGGAATTTGGTTAAATAGAATTCCAAAGAGAATATAAAGTGGAGGTTGAATATTGGAATTCAAGAAAATATAGAGTTTAAAATAGAATGTAAATTCAAAGGATTTCAAATAGAAATTGAACAAAGGAATTTAAATAGAAATCGAATAAAGGATTTCAAATGAAATTGGAATAAGGGATTTGAAATGGGTTTTTGAATGAAGGATTTCAAATAGAAATTGAAGATAAGAAATTCAAATAGAATTTGAAGATAAGGAAATTGAATTAGAATTTGAATCGAGGAAAATTCAAATAGAAATTGAATAGAAGGAAATTCAAATATAGAGTTTGAATAAAGAGATTCAAATGGAATTTGAATATTGTAAATATATAGGATTTGAATATTAGAAGTGTAATAGATCGGGAATATTATGTTGAAATGAAAAAAAAATGGATTTGATATATATTAAATATATCAGAATGGAGTTGAATTTATTATAAACAAAGGCTAAACGTTTATATTTATAAATATAATTAAAACGAGCTCGCCATAGTGCGGTAGTTCGTAAATTGGCGATTCGAACTTCAATCGAGTATACAGGACTCAGATTAAGTCGGAATTCTTTGAAACAAGAATCGTCGGGACCGGTTGAACAATAGTTTTCAAATGAAAGAGAAAAATCTAGATTTCATCGTATAGATTTTGAGTTATGTCAAAATCAATTTTTTTGAAAAGCAGCGCCAGAAACCATTAAAAACCACAATGGTTTATATATATAAGTAAAATGATTTTTAAAGTAAATAAAATCCGAATGGCCATGAGGAAAATATAGACTTGAGTTATAAAATGAATATGAACTCCAGTGAAGTAAGTGAAATGATTTTTAAGACAAAAATCATATTTTAAATGGTTAAATTGAATTAACTAAATTGGAGAATAATTAGTTAAAGGAAATTTGAATCGAAATTGGGTTTTTTGGATAAGTGAAAGAGATTGAGAATTTATATTTGAAATCGAATATATAACTCGAGTTGAAATTATAATTAGATTAGTTATAATTAAGTTGTCATATATTTGAACAGTTATATTCAAATAAAAAGGGTGAACGAGGCAAAACGGTTAATCAACAACTAGCTAATGGGAATTTGAATGATTTAAATTAAATTTAACTTAAGTAAGTTAAATGGATCGAAATGGATAAATTGAGTAAAATCAATGTGAATGAAATATGAATTGGGAAATATAAAGGAAATATATTTGTAAAACCAAATACAAAGGAAGTTATGTGTAAACAAATAGAAGGAGAAATATTTGTAAAAACATTTACAAATAGAATTTAAAAGAGAATATTTGTAAAACATTTACAAATAGATTCAATGGAAATATTTATTTGTTAAATAAATAGAATGTTATAAATGAGATATTTATTTGTAAAATAAATAGAATGTTATAAATGAGATATTTATTGGTTAAATAAATAAAATTTAATCAAGGAATATTTAGAAGATGAATAGAAAATGGAAATCTGTTTTTAACAGATAAATAGAAAAGATTAATTTATAAATAACAGTTTATAAATTAAATTAAATATTTATCATTCGATAAATGGAATATATAAGTCTGAGCTTATATAAAGAAGAGATATTGGTTTTTAAACACCAATAGTTTAAATAGAAGGGGTACACAACACTTGTATAAGTGAAGTAACGTTATTAAAGAGAACATTTATAAAGTGAAGAACCGTTACTAAAAGTAAATCTTTATAAATGAATAAATGTTATCCAATAGGAGTTATTCGAATAGGAGAAGTCGATTAGAGTTAGAAATAATCGATTAGAGTTAGAATAAATCGATTAGAGAAAGAGTTAACCAGATAAAGTTAATTGAACATAAATACATAATTACTCGAATTAGAATTTAATTGAATGTTAGTTATTCAATTAAAGTTGATCGAATATAGTATTGAGATAGAATTGGTCAAACATAGTTACTCAGGATAAGTTGCCATTTCGTATGACTGCTAGCGTAATTTGCAGGGCTGCAGATAGCCTAGGGCGGTCGGATGTTTCCTGAGGGAATCAGGCGTAACCATTGTGATCGCTGCGATCTAGAGTCAAGCGAATGGAGTTAATCGAATATAGTTATTCGAAATAGAGATTATCGAATATAGTTTATTCGAAAGGAATTATCGAATTTGGTTATTCAAAAGGAGTTATCGATTTTTAGTAAATCGGAGGAGTTATCGATTATTTGTTAATCGAAATGAGATATCGATTATAGTTTAATCGAAAGGAGTTATCGATTAGTTTAATCGAAGTGAGTTATAGAATATTGGTTATTCGAAGGAGTTATCGAATTTAGTTATTTGATGGAGTTAATCGAAAAGAGTTGAATCCAATAGAGTTAATTGATAAGAGTAAATTGAATAGAGTAAATCGAATATGGTTTATTCGAAGAAAGGTTTTCGAATATAGTTATTCGAAAGATAGATTATCGAATATAGCTATTCGAAGGGAGGAGTTATCGAATAGGGATTTATTCGAAAGAGAGTTACGTAAGGAAGTTTGAAATGTTGAGTATCAACATAAATAAGTTTTGAAAAGATAAATGGGTTTGTAGCACTTTTTCTACCTTAGCAATTTCGAGGACGAAATTATTTTAAGTGGGGAAGATTGTAATGACCCGCATTCTGATGGGTTAATTTTAACTATTTAATACAGATTTAAATATTGGGTGGATAATATAAATGGAAATTTTTATATTAGAGTTATCGATTTGATAATCAATTTCGATTTAAAATCGAATATATTAAATTATCAAAATAAGGAATTAGCGAATAATTTAATTCAAAGTCAAAACTGAATTTGAAACAGTTCAGATAATTAATTCAAACTCCTGTTTGAATTAGAATAATAATATTTGAATATTATCGAGGAGAATAAATTGTTTGAAATTAATTTATATTGATTTAAATTAATATTTTATTCAGATGATCGAATTGGACTTCGTGACCTATCCCAGTATGTCCGGAATAATGGTTAAACCATAGAATTGTCACTTGTTGGGTTCAGAAAGGAGTTCGGCATCATGGGTATTTTAATTTTAGGATATAGTTTTTAATTAAATTAAATTAAAATAAATATCAGTGTTGTGTGGCTCCTCCCTCTCCACAAAACCAAATAACCGTACCACCTTTTCTCACCACAGAATAAAACAGCTCGTGGCCTTCTTTTCTTCCACCCCTTCCTTTATAAAATCACGCAGAAAGCTTCTCTTTCAATTGATTCTCAGGCAAACGAAATCACAGTAAGATCGAAAGCATCCTCCTATATAATATAGCCGTCCTTGAGTTTAATTTCCAAATCAAAATACAAAGGGGATTGGAATCTTCTCCCTTCGTTCAAAAGCAGTAGATGCGATCGGAATTGCAGTGGCTTCTGAGCCCAAAAATCATGAAATCGAATTGAGCAACCAAGGACTGATCGAAATCAGTGAAAGCTTATTCTTGGGTTCGGTACTTTCGGATTCGATACGATACTGATTTGGGGAAACATCGACGTTGGGGAGCCTCGCGAGTTGAAATGGGGATCGCAATTCAAAACCCTCGGTTCCCTGAGCTCGACGCAGCACTCGTGAGTGAAGCAAGGAGGGGCGAGAAAATCAATATTAGAGAAGGAAGAAGAGGAAAGGGTGCGTGAAGGCAGGAAGAACGTGACTTCTGGGTGAACCGCGATCTCGAATGAATTGCAAAGTTGCTGTTTTGATCAAGACCCATTTGTTTCAGCAGTACGGTGTGAAGTTGGGAAGCAAATTCGAAAACAGTGTGAATTGGTTCGGTTATGGGAGATGCAACAACATGGTTTGAATTGGATTAAGGTATGGATTTAAAACCTTAAACAGTAATTAGTTTATTTTAATAAAAATAAGTAGGTTTGAGGTTAATGATATTATAAATTGAATTAGTATAATTTCACAAGTGGATTAAATAAAATTGTATAAAACTGATATATTTAGCTGGTAAATAAAATTGGTAGACCAATTGTTAAGTATGGAAGTAAGGTTTAAATTGGAATTTGTTTACGTGGGTAATTAATTTAAATTGAATTAGTATAATTCGATAATTGAAATTTTATTAATATCATTTTACATTGAAAAAAAAACAGACGTATGGAGAAATCACTATGAAGTCTATATAACAAGCTTCATTGGGTATTCGGAAAATAACCATCACGGTGAGTAAACCTCACTCACCATTTATTTAGAAATTTATTTTATATAGTTAAAAATAATTGTCTGTGCTTGTTTGAATGCTGTCTGATTGTTTTAAAATATATATAGTTATTTAGGACTATTATATATATATTGGGTTGATGATTGGTTGGATTCCCGCAGTTTCATTAGCGGATGCCCGCAGTTTCATAGCGGATGATTACCCTATACGCCCCACGCTATGATTAGTGGATGACCTTCTATACCGCGATATCCTGCCTCGAAGCAGGATGGGTATTACTATGTTGACTAACGTCTGTGGATGCAGGAAAACAGGTTGGAGGAATCCAACTGGATTCCTCAAAATATATTATCTGTTGTTGTTTGTTTGATTTCATATATATTCATATATGATGTGTTAAAAATCAATGATTGAAAATTGGTTGATTGATTGTTTAAAATATCCCTGGGGTTTGAATATTGATTCATAAAAATATCGGAAAGGGTATTTGATATTTAAAAAGGAAATTCTATTTTTATAAATAGAATTTGAATTTTAAATAAAACTATAGAAAATATTAACTTGTTTGAAGGTATATAAAACAAATATGAATTTATAAACGTTGTTTATAAATAGAAAGATGGGATTTGAATTGAATTTATAAACGTTGTTTATAAATGGAAAGGTGGGATTTGAATTGAAGTTATAAACGTTGTTTATAAATAATGCCGAGAATTCAAATGGACTTTGAATATAAGGAATTGAAACAGAGATTTGAATAATCGAATTCAAATGGAGTTTAACTATAGAATTTGAATATAGAATTCAAATGAAGTTTAAATATAGGGATGCAAATAGAATTCAAATGAAGTTTAAATAAAAAGAATTCAAATAGAATTGATTTGGAATTTGAATAAGAAGTCGATAAGGGAACGAGAGTATGAGTATAATTAGAATTTGTTAATATGCAGTTAAAATATATTTGAACATGTCATGTTCAAATATGAAGGTGAAATAGACTGAAAAGTTAAGTAACAGATTTAATTAACAAATTGAGTTAAAACGATTGGTATAGTTAAAATAGATTGGACAGGTATAGACATACAGGAGACATGTATGGAATAAAGTATAGAAGTGAAATAAATAGAATGCCCGACAAAAAGGTACGTATTTAATTTCCATATGAGATTTTATGCGCCGTATCGGCTAGCCGCTTGGCTTTTTCTTTTTCTTTTTGAGATGAGAAGGACCGGGAAAGCTATTTGAAATTTCCCGATGCTCCCGGTACAAAGGAGGTTATGGCGAATTTTTCCGAAAATTTAAGGAGATAGAATATTTTTAAGATAATTTGATAGTTAGAAATCAACATATCAAATTATATATAAGTCGATAAGGAAACGAACTTAGAAATAGAATAGTATAATCAAAAAGGAAGTATAAGAATAAAATCTAGTAGAATAGAAAGAGAAAATGTATATGTGTTTGAAGGTGAATAATCAGTTGTATGGTATTGATTATTCGAGTAAGTAGTCTTGTCTGTTTTGACGTTAAATGTTATTCAGTCAAGGTCTGAGAGGTAATTATACCCCAACTTGGTTGATTTCATGATATACCGATAAGTAGCAAGATTCGGGCTCGAAGATCAATGTGGAATAAGAATTAGTTAAATACTGTATTTGGGTTGTCGTAACGATGTTTTACACAACATCTGTTTTAACCCAAATATGTGCAAAGCTTGGAAATAGAAAATAAACGAAGGCGATATATGGAAATGTTTTCCAAATAACGTATAAAGGCCAATATGGTTATCGAAAATATTTGGTTAACAAATATTGATAAGAAATAGAGAAGAGATTTAATTAATGGAATATTAATTAAAGGTTCAGTGATTGTTGGATGTTTGGATGAACACTTGTTTTATTCGATAGTTAAATCATCGACTATCGAAACACTTGTTTTTATTCGATAGTTAAATCACAGACTATCGAAGTTTTGACCATCGTTGTCAATATGGAGAGACCGGTTGGATTATTATCCGAAGAACCACTCCATATCGGCAGTAGCGTGCGAATCAGATTATATAAAGATAATCGAAGACGGAGTAGAGTGCAACGACTTTCTCTATTAATAGAAATAGTGCCTTCAGTTCATCCTGTTCCTGGGTGACTTGTATGGATGAATGTCTGACAGAGTATTTCCAGAAAGGTCACGTACATTGATTTCTTCAACCGTACCAAGAGTGGAAGCGGAGAAGGGCACTTCTTTAGCTAACACGTAATGTACTGTTGTAGACGTCAATTAGTGATTTTCGATGGATCTGACAATGTGGCATTCGAAGTGAATCTGATGTGATGATACAGCGTAACCTCTGGCCTCAACAACCAGGAAATGACAAAAATCGGGCAGGCAGCATGGCTATGTAGGTCGCACCTATTAGGGTGTATAATCACCTATCTAGAGAATATTCATTTGCTTCTTTAATCTATCAATGCTGTCCCATATATATATACGGGAACGGTTGCTGATCCCAACCGTTGGTGATATACATTCGATACACTCAAGCGAAATGAGTGGTCGGTCATGTGTGGCTGAGTTGCAAGATGTTCTTGTTGAACTCCAGTGTATCGTTCCTAGAGTACACTGATCGGAAGGTGATTCCATACCTTGTCATAGTTGGAAATCCATTACCCAATACGTGCTTGCGGTTTTGATTGTAAATTATATATGTGGAACGTGAGATGCAAGTGTTTCCACTAGATTGTTATCTACTTGATATAGACATTATTATAATATCAAAAGGTTTTTGATATAAAGATATTTTGGATTCTCATAAGGGAAAAACCCGTTCCGTTATGCGGCGTGGTCTTATGAGATATCGTTTACTTGTTCAAACTGTTTTTAAACTGTTTTACTCATTCCAGTCCCATGACTGACCCGGAGTTTACTTTGTTGTTTTCCCTAAACTCTTGGGTGCCTAAATTTGTACGGGCAGTCAAGTAGTTCAGGATTTTTCAGATATATCTAAAGGAGCTTGGAGCAGGAGGCTTCAGCGTTATCCAGTTATAGTTGTTCCGTTGTGTTGTAAGTGTTGTACTTTGATAATGATGTATATTTCAAATACAGATGTATATTTCAAGGATATGTTATCTATTATATGTTATTCGTTCCGCTGTGAGATTCGTGTTACTCCGATGTTGTGTTCTTCTTCTTCTTCTATTCTAATTTTCTATCTTATCTATCCTCATCCTCTAACTTCTTTCTAATAATGGTTCGAATTTCTGTGTTATTTGGGTTGGACTTGTGTTATTTAGTCAGCTCAAATTCTACCGGATTTTTGGGTTGTTACATAGGGTTTGTACTATATTTTACAATCAAACACATTTATCATATTTAAAATCTTAGCATATGTTTGTCATCATCAAAAGGGGGAGATTGTTGAGTATAAAGATATGATTTTTGTTTGATAATAACAAACATATACAAATAATATAAATTTGTTTGAAAATAGTATTATTCTGCACTATATGTATAGAAATAAATATTTAAGCTGAATAAAATGCAAACTGCACAAAATTTGAAAGTCAAATAGCATTTGTTATTCAAATAAATATTTTATTTCTACGTTCGATATAGTATAATTTTTTAAACTCAACTGTTTACAAAATTCACTGTCAAACAATATACAAATCTCCTCACTACATAACACTCACACTCAGTTTTACATTTTCAGTTATAATAACATTCAATGACACAGTCTTCTATTCTTTGTCTTCGCACCACACTGTCAGTCCAGTCATCATCTACATACCTGTCACAAATAGGAAAACACACACAATAAACTACAACAAAAATAAAGTTAAATACAAGCAAATAAAAATTTATTTTTAAATTTTATTTGCCTTAGAATTTCGGTGTGTTTCTCATCATTTTTCTAGACTTGGTCTGATATGCAGGGACAGGAAAAATTATCTGATGGCTGCACGTACACACGCGTATAAATTTACACGTGTGCACTACCTCGCCAATAAAAAATAAGCGAGCAACTGTGGAGTAGCCACAAGGACCATGTCAACTCAGTGTGTATGAATATAGTCGAGCGCAAGATAAAATGGTAACACTACAAAACAAGGTTTAGCAACAAATCTACAAGGCAGCAAGAAAGTCCAAATGAATAGCAACAGGTAAAACAAGTGATGCCATGATCAAGTAGTGTAAAACATGGACATGTACATATCAATAGCCAGGTCTAAACACTATAAGAAAGATTTCTCAAAGCAGCTCAATTACATGGAAGTGAACAAACATGGAGCATGGTCGAGAGTGCACAATTATATAAAGCATGAACAACACAACAAGTCAGCAAGGGTTCAAGAGGCTAAACATTGTCATCATATAAATACATCACTACAACAGCTTTGTAAAAGTGATCCTTAAGCATGATAAGTTTTTTACAAACATGAATACAAGCTGGGAGCACTAAAACAAGAAATTTCATAAGCAAGCAGCATGATTTCATGTGTACAAGTGAAAATTGCAACATATCATGAAATGCAGCTCAACAAGCTCAAAGGGCCGAGGAGCATGGTGAATGAATGCATGCATGGATGGTGTGTATACAACAGTGTATTAGTCGGTTCAAAGTGAACTTAACAGAAAATGGTGATGCAAATTTAAGTGCCATGAGAAATGGCATGAATGGCTCATGTCTATACAGAAGTGTTAACTCAAACTCAAAGTGGCGCAGTATACTTGAATGGCATAATAATGACAAGGACAATGGATCATTAATCAAAGAATGAAGCAACAATACAAGAATTCTTTGACATGCACATAAATCAGCATATACAAGTACATATGTGTGGCATAATGATAATCCATTCATGTTGAATGTGAATGAGCAGATGTTTGGAATCAATGGAGCAACAATGAATCAGCAAAATCCAACTTGCATGAGTTAGAATTCATGCATGAATAAATCAATTTTTGTTGCCAAGATTTTTTTTTAGAAATCAATTCATTGGTGTTCTTTTTAAAGGAAAGAAATCAGTTCACAAAAAGGGAAAATTCTTTCCAACTTTTGACAAGCATTTCTGGCAACTCACAAATGGGTTCAGGTCAGCACAATGGTGGTTCATTAAGCTTGCGCAGATACAAGTATGGAAGCTATACACATGTTAATAAAAGAATAACAGCAAGTATGACTCAATAAAAATTCCAGAAGCCACAAAAGTAATATCCAGAGAAATAAATAAGTTTGCAGTATTTTTTAAAATGGATATTTTCATGGAATGAAACACGCAAGACCTATTCAAAGTCAACCATTCACACGCAAGTTTTTGAAATTTCATATGACTCGATCAAAGTTCCAGAAGCCACAAACATACGGGGTAAAGTTAAAAATTCCAGAAAAGGTTGAAGTTTTCAAGTCCATCAAATAAGAAACCAAAGATTTCAAAAAGCCCCAATATTTTCGTATTTATATCATAACCAATCAACATAAGAAATCAGAGATATTTACGGATTTTTAATCCTATAAATAACACCATCATCTCTGACAATTAGGTCATTGAATTCATAAAAAAAATTAGTCGCAGTCAGGTTCAAATCAGAAAAACTTACAGAGGATTGCAATCACTATCTCAAGGAAAATTAATTGAAGAAGAGGTGCTTCAAAGCATTCGAGTATACAGAGCAATTCCAGAGCTAAACCTATCAATTGTGATTTGATTTAGGGAGGATATCAGAAACCCTAGTATTAATCAACGCCGCCATTTTTTTTCTAAAGAAAATAGATCAGGACAAAGTAAAAGGGGTGCATCACTTTGAAGTGGCCGACCAAGTTCTTATTAGAGAAAAGGGATTTTTTAATTTCTTTTTAAACTGGTGTTTTTGTTTTTTAGTTTTGATTTAAGTTTTAAAAGGAAGTCGATAACTACTAGTGTCTGTAGTTAGAAAAATCACAGCCTAAGAGAACAAGTTGTGTCAACGTCTTGAGCATAGGGTTTAAACAGTCGGGAGCAAAAGTTGCGAGTTTACAAGGGTCTGTAAGCGTAGAGATTGCTTATATCTCCTAGCAAAAACCTTGAATGCAGCAGTAGGCAGCGTTTTGCTGAAGCTGGGTATCTTCTGTGTGTTATTTTCTTTCTGCAATTTATTTTATTTTATTTTATTATTCTGTGATATTTTTAAATTTATTTAAATTGCAATGAACTTTATTCACCCCCTCTAGGATTAATTTAGTTCCTAAAAATATTACTTTTGAGAAACATTTTCTTAATTACATTTCTTCGATTAGGTGCGGTATAAGACAATAGATTTTGGGTAGTGCATTATTACTCTATGTTAGTATTGACCAGGGTAGAGTATGTCCCTACTTAGTGACGGGATGCCGACTGCAATAGGAATATCCTAAAACCTAAACTAAATCGAGGGTGTGGTTTAGATTCATGAACGTGTATTTTGATAAATTACGGGTTTTTTATGGAATGATGTTATTATAAACTTGCTTGATTTAATATCTCAAAGTAATCCTTATTAATTATTTTAAACTTTAAATTGATGAAACCTTTGAAGAAGAGATTTATAATGAAACTATAATACAACCTAATAAGACATGAATCAAAAATTAATCTTAAATAGCTATCTCACTGGGTCTGTGTTTTTCATGATGCTACACTTAAAATATTTCATGTTTAGATGGTTAGTTGGCTGCTTTGAAGTGAAGACTTTTATTATGTATTTATCTCTTTACGTACTCTTATGTTTACTTATTTAATAATTAGACTCTTGAATCTTTGTAACCAGGTTATATGATGGGATGATTGTATAATAGATCTTCCGTTAAAAATCATGTACTATGAATGATTTTATACTCCGATAAACTTTTGTTAAGTTGTGATGCGGTTCTATTAGCACCATGGCTTATATGTAACATCATCGCTTCTAGATAAGTGTACCAAAGTGGGTATGTTACAAAAATTGGTATCAAAGCCAAGGTTTAAGGGGTACTTTTAGAAAACTATACAGTATCACAATTTAATTTGTCAGAATAGGAAGTTTATATAATTATTGACATATTTATGACTAATTGCAGTTATAAGTTATGGAAAGCAACATAAGTTGGTGTACGAGGGATTCATGGGGTGGTGTTAAGTGCATCACAACACCAAATGAATGACTAGTTGCTGCAAGCTGAACAACATAAAAGCATGTGCTTAAAAGGAGAGCAAAGAAGACTCCCTCGATGATATATATGAATTTTATCATAGAGCTAACAATTACGAAGCTGGTCTAAAAAGTGACCTTATTCTTTACTGTCTACCCCAGAAAATCAAATCATTTGAGATGGTAATAAAACTGGCGGAAAGGACTAACTATGGAGAAGCTTTAGAATTTCTAAGGCAAAAAGTATCACTCCCACCACAAAGAGGGAATATAAGACGTAAACGATTTCCAAATAAAATAGTTGAACAATATGAAGAAGAGGAGTTTGAGACAGTTGGCTCAAATAATTACTCTCAAGAAGTCACTGGACCTTCTCGAGCAGTAAAGGATAATACGGATCCTTCTTCATCAAAGAAACAATAGTGATAGATTAAAAATGAACTAGGAAGTTAAGTATTAGTTAACATATCAAGTAGTATGAGCGACTATCTATATTTCTGGGAGGTTGTGAATAAACACCCAAATTTTGTTTGTGAATTAGGGTTATAAGTAAAATAACATGTTTGTGTGTTCATGACTTCAGTATTTCGTTGGATAATATTTATAACTGAAGGTTTATTTCATCCATGACCATAACTAGATTTTTTTCTGAAGGTCATGGAAAATCAAAATAACTTGACAACTGAAAGTCAAGAGGCCTAGTCCTCCGCATAAACAAATGCTATGGAATTGTTTGCATTTTTTATCAAGCAGATGGAGCAAGTTTCTTCAACATCTTCAACAAAAAGCCTTTTAAGCCGTTATAAAAGTTTGAAACCTGAAAAAAAAATTAGAGATGCAGATTCAGTTAAGGCTGAGCAATGGATTCAACATCTTGAAGATGTATTCTAAGTTATGGAATCTAATGAAGTCGATAAAAGGAAGTTGGCAGTTTTTCAATTATCAAAGGAAGCTCGAAATTGGTGGGAGCTAGTTCGAACAACAACTAGTCAAGACGAGATGGAACAGATGGTATAGGAAGAATTTAAGGAGAATTTCTTGGATAAGTATTTCCCATAAAATGAGAGAGAGAAGATGGAGACAAAATTTCAAAATCGTACCCAAGAAGGCATGTTAGTAGCCCAATATCAAAATAATTTTGAAGCACTATCCCAATTCGGGAATCATTTAATTGATACATCTGAAAAGCGTGCTAGACGATTTGCAGAGGGATTAATTCGTTCCATAAGAAGACATGTTATTAGTGATAGACGCAAAACTTATGAGATGATAGTAGCCAAAGCTTTAAATCTGGAAGAAGATTATCTTCAGTTCCAACAAGTAAGGAAGGTTTCAAATAAAAGAAAACCGAACAAATCTTTCGACAGTCAAAAGAAATCAGATGAGAAAAAGAAGAAACCAAATGGAGAAAGTAAAGGACCGACGTGATGAGAAATGGAGCCTGACAAAGTAAGGAGATGTTGTTGGTGAAACGAAACATGACATATTTCTACAAACTCTACTAAGGCAATTGTATGTTACAATTGCAATGAATCTAGGCACATTAGCCGGAAGTGCTAGAAGCCAAGAAAGGACAATAAGGGGCAACAAGGACGAGTATATGCAATTGTTTCCCAACAGACTCAAGTAGAAGATACCGTGTTTCTTTTTGACTTTCAAGCTAGAGTTTTATTTGATACTGGTGCCACATATTCTCTTATTGCTAAAATATTTGCTACTAAGATAGGATTACCTATTAAACATCTGTCAAATCCTTTGATGGTAGATAATGTAGTAGGAGGGAGGACTAAACTTGAGGGTGTGTGTAGGAACTGTGTCCTTAACTTTAAAGGTAAGAATATGGTGGATAATTTAATTATCTATCCAATGGTACGTTTTGATATTATCCTTGGGATGGATTGGCTTACAAAACATCAATCCATCTTGAATTGTCACAACAAGACCATAAGTTTGACAATTCGAGAACATCAGACCTTTGTTTACTCATGTGGTAATGTTGAAGACGCTTTTATATCTGGATATATTTCTCATATCAATATTGAGGATAAGGGTTAAATATTGGACCAAATCCCAATAGTAAAGGAATTTAAAGAAGTTTTTCAGGAAGTATCGGGATTACCGCCAAAAAGAGAATAGATTTTAGTATCGACTTAATCCCTGGTACCACTCTTATTGCTAAAGCAGCTTCTTGTATGTCTCAAACGGAAAATCAAGAATTAAGGATACAAATTAAGGAGATGGAGGATCAAGGATTTATTAGACTTAGTAAATCTCCTTAGGGACCAGTGTTGTTCGTAAAGAACACGATGGAACATTTCATTTATGCATAGATTATCGAGAGCTTAATAAGGAAACAATTAAGAACAAATACCCATTACCTCGGATCGATGATTTATTTGATCAACTCCAAGGAGCTAACGTATTTTCGAAAATTGACTTAAGATCTAGGTATCATCAATTAAGAATAAAAGAAGAAGATATTCCAAAGATAACTTTCCAAACAGGGTACGGACATTACGAATTTTTGGTGATGCCTTTTGGCCTTACCAATGCTCCAACAGTATTCATGGACCTAATGAATTATGTGTTTCGTCCATGTCCTAATCATTTTGTCATTGTTTTTATTGATGATATCCTTATCTACTCTAAGACAAAGGAGGAACATGAATGCCATTTTCGTTTATGTCTCTAAACACTAAAAGAACATAAGTTATATGAAAAATTAAGTAAATGTAAATTAGTAAAATTTCTTAGACATGTTGTCTCAAAGAATAGAATACGAGTAGACCCATCAAAGGTTGAGGCAGTGTTGAAATGGAACCCTCCAACAACACCAACAGAAGTTCGGAGTTTTCTAGGATTAGCCGGTTAATGTTGAGGATTTATTCAAGATTTCTCAAAGATAGCATCTCCATTAAAAAAACTAACTCATAAGGAAACCAAGTTTATTTGGGATGAAAAATTAGCATTTGAAACCTTAAAGAAAAGATAAATCGAGGCACCAATTCTATCTTTGCCAAGGAGTGGATCCCATATAAAGTACATTCTGATGCATGTGGATAAGGATTAGGATGAGTACTAAAACAGGAAGACAAAGGTATTGCTTCTGGCCCTCGTCAATTAAGCCACATGAAGCCAATTATCCAACTCATGACTAAGAATAGACCGCAATTGTGCTTGCCTTAAAAATTTGGAGGTGTTAGCTTTATGGAGAACAATTCCATATTTATTCTGACTATAAGAGTTTAAAATATTTGTTCTCTCAAAAAGAATTAGATATGAGACAAAGAAGGTGGATGGAATTTATTAAAGATTATGATTTTAAATTACATTATCACCTAGGAAAGGCAAATATAGTTGCAGATGCATTTAGTCAAATGATCTATTGCATAGTAGCCCATTTAATGATAAGGGAATGGAGGGCTCTAGAGACTCTTGCTGATATGAACGCTTGCACGAGGATGATTAGTGGAGCCATGGTTAACAAAGTAGCACTTCTATGTAATCTTATTATTCAGCCAACTCTGGTAAGTAGAATATTGAAAGCCTAAGAAGAAGATGAGGAGTTAAAGGTGTCATTTATGAAAATGAAGAATAAGGAACCTAAAGATTATAGCACATGTAAAGATGGAGGTTATAGATTCAAAATTCGGCTTTGTGTTCCAAATCAAACTGAATTGAAAAATGAAATTCTTATTGAAGCTCATCGCTCAAGGCTTACGGTGCATTCAGGAAGCACAAAAATGTTTAAGGATCTTAAGCGTCAATTTTGGTGGAATGGAATGAAGAAGGATGTTGCTGGATTTGTGGCAAAACGCTTTACGTGCCAACAAATTAAAGCAGAGCAACAAAGGCCGGCAGGGCTTCTGCAATCACTTCCGATTGCTGAATGGAAGAGGGAGCACATAACAATGGATTTTATCACTGGATTACCAATGACAAAACAAGGAAACACAATATGGGTAGTGGTGGATCGCTTGACGCGAAGTCAGCGCATTTCATACCTTACAAAATGACCCACTCAATGGAGAAATTGGGTAGACTCTATTTGAAAGAAGTTGTTTGACTACATGGTATACCAGTTACCATAGTTTCAGATAGAGACTCACGATTCACTTCAAGGTTTTGGAGAAGTCTTCAAAAAGCACTAGGTACATCGCTAAACCTGAGTACAACCTTTCATCCGCAAACAGATGGACAAACTGAAAGGGTGAACCGAATCATAGAAGATATGTTAAGGTCTTGTATAATGGAATTTGAAATCACATGGGAAACTCACATACCATTAATCGAATTTGCATACAACAATGATTATCATGCAATTATTGGTATGAATCCCTATGAAGCTTTGTATGGAAGGCCTTGTCGTTCGCCAATATGTTGGGCAGAAGTTGGAG
The DNA here is from genome assembly GCA_030737875.1 of Allium sativum. Lineage (NCBI taxonomy): Eukaryota > Viridiplantae > Streptophyta > Magnoliopsida > Asparagales > Amaryllidaceae > Allium > Allium sativum. The sequence goes on from CM060922.1 coordinate 378,035,617, forward strand.
ATCGTGAGCTTCTTGGTCGACCTAGTAAAGGAAAGAACTAAGAAAATTTTTATCATAAGGGAAAGATTGCTAACAACCCAATGTAGGCACACTACGAGCAAATTGATTTTTTGTAGCACCCAAAAAACTCTATCGAGCATTTTTGGTGGTGTTTTGATAATCATTACGAGAAAACATGCAACTAAAAATTCTTGAGTATTAGTTGCATTTTTTTAAATGCCACTAAATATTCATTTTTAATAGCGTTGTTTAAACGATACGAACGTTATTTTTTTGCAGCGTCTATATAATACCATCAAAAATATTTTCTTCACTACGTTACTGGTTTGTAACAGTTTTTAAATGTTACAAAAGAATAATATTCCATAGCATTATTTTTTACCACCGTTTGTTCCCAATTTGTATCATAATATTCCAGACCTACCCATAGTTTTGCCTCCAATTATATAACAATGTAATACACAAACACTTTTAAACATAACATATTAAACAAACCACAAGATACGTACACATTTAAAGATCCACAAGATACATACACATTCGAACATCCACTACATGCATAAGTGCTAAAAAAAGTTAGTCATACATTTACACAACCAAACTACCATTAACAATGTTATAACCAAACTATATGAAACCACACTACACTAAACACTGAAATAAACATTTGAAATAACCAAGGTACTGAGCAAATATCATTAAGTAGTGCTGCTATTGCTGATGTCTTCAAATAGGTTGTTCTACTTGTGAACAAAGTACCAAACAAAAAACTGAGAAAATAATGGAAAGTAATTACTAAAACAAATAACAAAACATAACTTAAGAAAAAGAAAGAGCAGGTCGAAATTGCTATAAACTCCTAACTTAGCAAACCAATAGATAAACATATTTTACTATGCTAAACTACAAATAATTTAAATAATAATTCTGTAATAAAAATGGATAGATAATTTTCAATTGAGTATGGGGTTTTTGAACTATTTGAACAAAACGGAAGTGCTAAACCGATTACCACCCTTAAGCAATTTGTTTTTGGGTCGAACGTCAATTTTTGGAAATTTCACTAGTTTCTAAGTGTGTATGTGTGTAGTAAATCTGATATGCACTCCTTTTTTTATTTTATTTGCAATGTTATAACAAAATTCAGTTAGACTTCTGTGTCAAAGATTACTTTAAAGCATCATATTCCTCAAGCAGTGAACAATAACTTCAAGAAGATGTCATAGTTGAAGTTAAAAATTATGTTAGCATGTATAAATTTAGGTAAAGTTGAAGGTAAAAATCATGTTAGCCTATATGAATTTAGGTAATGTAATTCAGCAGTTGTATGGGATTCAGGTTATGTACAACCTAAAGCAGGGCAATCCAATATGATCCATCAGGTGCTAAGTGTATGTTATCTGGCCCTCCAGGGAGATTATTGACAAATGTTTCTATTTTTCCATTATGCTCTCCTTTAAGCCAATGCTTCATGCATTGAAACTTGATATGCCAACCAGTAAGAAAATGCATTGCTACTTTTATTGTTCGTGTATACAAACAATATGGCACTAACCAAAAGTGAATGGTAAAAACTAGCCATATATGTGTAGGCTTGGATGCCCCTAAGCGTCTGTACTATACACATTGATAAAAATGAATAGAAAAAACTAACTTGTACCGCTAGCGAGTTAAACCATAATTTGAATGAAGCTCTATATGTAAGAGATGCTAGACTTCAGTAGTTATATACCTCCAAGTTTCACAAACAAGAAGGTAATTTCCATTGGATGATAGTGCAACGCCATTGGCAAAGGGAAGGTCCGATAAAATAATAGATGTATTTTTTGTTGAAGGATCTTACTTTAGGAGCCTGCTGTGAGGTCTAGCTTCTAGAACATCAAGAATCCACTCGGAAAGCTTGAATTTTTTGGAAGCATCTATGAAGTATATGGTTCCATTAGAGGCTTCAATAGCCTCACATGCTAGTCTTAATACAGAATATATAAATGTTTAATCGTGCATGGCAAAATTTACTAAGCTAGTCTGATATTAATCAATAAATTTTGTAGAGACACAATGCTCATGGCCTTGTAACTATCTTTTGTTTAGAATTCTCGAGAAGGGACAATTAAGGACAATGAAAGAGTTATGTAATAAAAGGAGGCTAGCTTGATTCAGCACCAAATATAACATGTAATTCAATCAATAAATTGGAAATGTAAAAGGGTCTATTTGGCACAGGTGCGTATTAAGTTTTAAAATTAGGCTCACATCTGATCATAAACTTATTGTAAATTTATAAAAGTATGCACATATTTGTATTTTCCTGCATATATCCGTGCATGTTTTTCATTTTGTGCATCTTTGTTGATTTACTTGCATACATCTGTGCACATATAGCACTATTCTTGCATCAAAGTGTGCAATAATACGCAGGCTAAATTTCATTTAAGTTTTCTTCGTGCAAATACATGCATATATGTGTGCAAATATTTCAAATAGTTGAACATATGTATGCGAGTTTTGGTCCAGATTTTCAAGCCATGTTGCATATAAGTATGCGACTATTGGTAATAGTTGCATACATATATGCAACTTTTTTTTTGATTTGCGTGGACTTCCAAGAATATTTCCAGATTTTAGTTTTTCTTTTACCTGATAGCGCCAAAAATTATGGCCAAAAAATGAAAATGGCGGAAATTAAAACCGGTGGCGGGTTTGTATTAAAACTTAAGGAGGGACGTGGCTTCTATTTTGATAAGTTTTAGGGACCTAATGCTTGTTTTCACAATATAAAACAAAAGGCAAAGACCTGATTATTGGCCCATCATCAGTGTTAGAAGCAAGAACGGTGGACCCTTTTTCATCTTCACTAACCTTAAGTAGACCCTGTAACCAAATATTGTCACTAATTAAGCTAAAAATTAATTGATAAGATATCTAATATTCTAATACAGGAGCAGTTGAGCACAAAGTCAAATTAAATTAGAAAAAACAATTATAGTGAAAATTTTATTTTATCAATGTTACAGCCATTCACATATTCTTCAAGCCTAAGATTTATAGGCAATATTAGCCTTTTATTATCCCAAATAAAAAATAGTAGAGTCATATCCATGTATATAATAAATATTCAAATGTTTGTAAAAATCATGGAGGAACTTGAAGGCACGCGATCATATATATGCAGTAGCTACTTGAAATCAAAGGATCCACAAAATATTAGCAAAACACACTACAACAAAACATTTAATAATGCCATTTAATAACGCGTTAGCCTGAAGTGTTATTATTAACAATTAATTTTATGTTTTTCTGGTCAATTTTGTTTCACAATTGTTGTAACGTTCCCTAGCATCTTGTGAAATTTTGGTCTCCCTCCAAAACCATTTTCTTTCCTTCCTACCACAAATTATTTTTTATTTTCCATCTTAAAAACATTTCGTCTCCCTCAAAATCTAAACATCGCGCTCCCTAAAAAACCACAGCTTCCTCATGTTCTATGAGTAATCCTCTCTCGTTCTGAAGAGTCCGCATCCAATTGTCTTCCTGATCTCCGCATCTAAAGAAAATGTGTTAAAACCCTAATTTCGATTTCGATTCTGGTAAGCACAACTGTGAATAAAATTACTACAGACTATATTATTTTCTTTTATTTCGATTCTAAAGAGTCCGCTTCGGTACTGTACATGCTTGGAATGTCAGGTTCTGATCTTTCTGGAGAATTGCCACTAGGATCGTATTCCATATAAGTTCTTTGGAAAATGGTCTCTGAGCGATGAGTGATATTTTAGGAAAACAATGAAATTGATTAGTTTGTTAGCATCATTGTTAGTTGTCAAATCTCATACCTCTGATGATATTTCAAGTGGTTAAGATTACCAAAATGTATTTCAAGAGATGTACATGCATTGGGGGTCTGTTGGTGGTGTTGTATGCATCAACTTGAGTGATCTAAACAATATTTGTCCGCTATAAGACTATATTATTTATTCCATATTTTAGTTTCTGTTACTTTTGGTCATGTACACTGTTATTCTAGAATTCTAACTATTGTATAACCGAATCAAAGATTCTAAGTGATTCTGCTCGATTATCAAAAACATTTTGCGCTGAATTAAGTATACATTTTGGATTTTACAGACTGATGCAGGCCAAAATGGTTATTTGTAAGATTGTAAGAAAATGTATGAGTTTTGGTACAGTCTCATGGATAATACCAATTCACTGTGCATGCTTTAATGCTGATTTGCACTATTACCATCTCACATTGTATTACCAATTCACTGTGTATGCTTTAATGCTGATTTGCACTACTATCATCTCACATTGTATTGTAATACAATGTATGAATAGTTTTGTTACGCTCTGTATGCTTCCCTATTTTATATCCGAAAACTACTCATTGGATCCATTTGTAGTAGTAAATTGCTCATTTTTTTCACCAATAGCTCTTACATGAACCAAGCTTCAAGCTGTCTCATTTTCTTCACCCATACATGATCTAAACTACTTATTCTGAGATTATGTAGAGACAAGTATAGTACCAACAGGGTAATTGAATTATTGAATTAAGAAATAAGAGCTAAACTTAAGTTTAATATACTCATATTCCATATTAGCCCGAATGAATTTTCTAGTGCATCCCAAGGACATTAGAAAACTAAATCATTAAATAGCATAACAAACTAACGGGATTCAGCGAAACATGTGTAAATTTTATTTAAGAGTTGTCTTAAAACGGGAATAAGATAAAGAGAACGATGATTATCCCTGAATGGCCATCATGTGTGCACCGTCTCATTCGACTAAATTTTCAAATAGAATTATTCTAGTTAAAATGAGACAAACTTGAATCGATTTCGACAGTACTAATTCAATTTGGGTACTAAATACTCTGCATGACTGGTGGAAGTTAGACCTCAAGAAATCACTTTCTAATAACACAAGAATATGGCACCAATAAAAGGGGAATGCACTGTTCTGTTAAGGAAGAAAATTCCGGTTTGTGCCTAGAATTCAAAAAATTGTGCTTTGTGCAAGCTATTCAGCCTTCTAGTTCCTGGCTTCGTAGTCTCACATTTTTTATTTCTTTTTTGAAAAACCGAAACCCTAAGTGTAATTTCCAATTCAGTCGTCTCCATCTCGTATCACAACCAAGGCTGTAACGATTCTTAATCATCTAATTCAAGTGGAAGGTCTGCGGCGACCCGAACTTCCCCGTAAAGGAAAGAACGAATTGCTTTGTGGACAAGACGAATCAGAACACAAAAAAAAGAACATTTCATTGCTTATTACAACAATTCCATCAGAATACAAGAATATAACAGAGTATGAAAGAATAACATACATTTGATAAATATCAGAGATTTAAATTACATTTAAATACATAGAAGCGGAAAAAAAATACAAAACACAATTGAAAGTAATACACGGATACAGAGCTTTCTGAATATTGCTTCAGCTGTAAATCAGGATCCTGTGAATATAAATCTGCAAAACCAAAACTACTAGCTGCCCGTGTGGAAAATAGGGGTACCCAGAGTTTAGGTTAAAACAATAAACTCCAGGTCAGTCATGTGACTGGTGTGAGAACTAAAACAGTTATTAATTTGATTTTAAAGTTAGGTAAATCAAGGGACCACGCCGTATAACACGGAACGGGTTTACCCTTAAGAATACCAGTGTATAAAACAAACAGTGCAATGCTAAATAAAGAACAATGAAGCTATTATAAGACTCAGGTCCAATCACACAATGCAATGCAAGCCGGAGGATAGAGTTTTTACCATATAATAGCTAAAATTGCTTGGTACGTGAAATTTCATCTTTTATTATTACTATAAGTGCATAGTGTCAAAACAATTTCAATCATAAGTATCAATCATAGACGACATAAGTGCCCCATACCACTATGTAGCCTTATATAGGTTTACAATTAAAACCACAAAATATCGTATTGGAAGTTGGATTTCCATCTGTGAACCAAGGCAAGGGATCGTCCATACCGCCTCGAGACTGTCTAGCCCGAGCCTCAGGCAAGCGTGCAGGCAAGCCTTGGATCGTCAGGGCCAGTCCACACGGAGTGGATTAAAATGCATGAACAATGTGTTTTCCCGCTCTATGGGGCGTAAACTGGTCATATCCCGATAAACTATCGGCCCCGGAACGACCGATATAACCGAGGCACCTCACTATACATCATCCACATAAGTAAAATGTCCGGGTGTGTAAAACCCAAAACACCACTCCTAGCTAGAAGGAAACGCATGTCCTCCCTGAAGTCCTCTCCCGTTTCTGGTTCACACCGGGGTATGAGACTCGCGAATTAACGCTACACAAAGCTATGCCACAAAGGTCGTGCTTTGATCATCAACCACAAGACTCTGCTTTTCAACAGAAGCCTTGATCATTTGCATCTCAGCATGCCACACAGGCAATTCACGCTATGCAACTGATGTATATCAATCACACAGAATGAAATCCAATGTCAGACACATATCCATTTACAAGTTCGTTCTGGGTCTGAACGAAACCAAAGGCATCTTATTCCTCCCCCATATGTCCAATACAAGGGAGAGGTCCTCGCATATCCGGTCGATCTCCAAGTATGTCTAGACGATCACCACTTATTACCTTGTCCTCTGTGTACAGCCCAATCAAGACATCATTAATCATCCAAACGATGTGAAGACCCCCGGTCTTCAACCATCGTCTTCATCATTGACATATCTTCGAATCAGTTATTCAGAATGGATATAAACCCGGCCTTTCAGAATAACTCGCGTATGTATATTAAATAAGTGTTATAAAAACACAACATACGCCTCATTCCAATTCTGAATATTCTTTTATTCAAATATTCATATACTTTGGGAAAGGTTCCCATTAATTTTATCAAAGATAAATTCTTTAAATTTATTCTTTAGTCTTCCTTCGGATACCATTTCAATCTCATTAAAACTCCATTTGGTTTTAATCTTCCCAAAAATCAATATGAATGATTATTTAACTTGGGAAATCATATCCTGTCTTTAACTGGGCTAAAGAACCAATGTCATTTAAAACACGGTTCACAATAAACCCAAAATCACCTTCCATTCCATTAGCCTCTAACCGTAAATTAGCAAGTGAACAATTCCCTAAGTATTAACCCCGAAGGCCGAAACCAACATCATATCAATACCTAGGAAACCATTTATCTTAACTAATCTCCAGTTAGTTTCTGATTTTCTTAACTCCATTGGGCCTAAGAACAATATTATTAAAGATACCATTCACAACGACCCAAAATTTCATTCCATTGTTAATCGGGTTAAAGAACAAGTTTTATTTAAAACACCATTCACGATAAACCTAAAGATCAATTTCAATTCAATTCCAATTAAATATTAATTAATTGGTATACTCCGTTAAATCTAAATAAAAAGATTTAATCTTTTCTCAATGGGGTTTAGGAGCAATATTAGTGCAGACACCATCCACGACAAACCCAAAATCACATCAGTCTCTAACCGTAAATTAGTAAGAGAACAATTCCTTAAGTATTATCCCCGAAGGCCGAAACCAACATCAGATCAAGACCCAGGAAATCATTCAACTTACTAATCTCCAGTCGTATTCTAATTTTCATAACTCCATTGGGTTTAAGAACAGTATTATTAAAGATACCATTCACGAAAAACCGAAAATCCAATTTGATATTAATTACAAGGCTCTGAATAGAAAATATATCGGCTTATATTCAATATCAAATTCTGAAACCAACAAATATCGTATTGGAATAACGATTTATATATATTCCAAATTCCTCCACAATATCCGTATAATCACGAAATCCAATATCGAAATATTCCGAGCATAATTTCGATTAAAATCCATTCCAATTCATATATTGGAAATCCTGGTTAGTTTTAAAACCATTTCAAATCCAATTTATTTATTTTAAAAATATTGGATTTATTATTCTATTTCAAAACTAGTTCATTTCGATAAAATATATTTTTATCTTTTCAAATATGGAATTTTTCAAACCAATTCTTTCCAATTCATTTATTATGATTTTACACAAATTATTGAAATTTTTAATAATTTTATCAAGGCCCGTACAGTCGATTTCCATAAACGGCCATCAAACTGCATTTATAACGAGCTTTGTCAAATTTGATTTGGACATAATTCCAAATCCAACCATTAGATTTCAAATCTATCAAATTCGTTAGAAAGATCTTTTCGATACGAACCCAACAGTTCCGGTTTTAGGAGAATTTGACAGTCGGATCTCCCGTAACGTCCGTTCGAAGTCAATGGTCGAAATTCGTGAACTGTCGCGGCGCGGCACGTTCTATTCAGGCTATTATATATATAACATATATTATATATATTTCGTCGATTTCCATTTAAAACGTATTTTATAAATCATTTTAAATTTGTTTTCAAAACGATTTCAACTTCATATTCAATTTCAAATTAAAATTGAATATTCCATATCATCGATATATAAATGATAGTATTCCAAAACATTGTATTTCGAAATCATTTCCTTTTCGATATTCATTATAAAAATGAATAAAATTGATATAAATATCGTTCACGTCAAAATGGCATCAATCTAATCAACTCAACTTTATATATTTAAATATTTTCGTATCCATCCCAAATCGGACATCAAAATCAAATTTTTATCTTTTACTGAATATTATTTTAAAATATTCATCATTTTAAAATATTCGTTATTTTAAAATATTCATTCTTTCTGAACTGTAATCAAACACAGTCAATTACCATATAATTTGATTTATATGGATTTCATACACACATGTACACAGCAACAATCAAACACAGTCAACCATCATCCAAAGTGCATTCTATACTGCATAAGCATTAAATATAAATATTCAACGCTTATAACAGTCTGTCAACCAATCGATTAATATACAGCTAATCATTAGGACTAATGTATGTCCAGTATCATCCTAATACCCGTGTGGGGTTTCAATCAACAAATAATGAATTTTATTTGTGCAGTTGGGCGATGTGTAAAATTTATCATCCCAATCAATATCAGTCAAATGTGTGTGTACATAAACAAATTGTCCGATTTGTTTATAAATAATTATTTTATTCATATACACGTTAAAAATTACATTTTTAACTATAAAATATTTTATTTCATTCCACATCACACAATCAATTTTCACACCATAATCAAACAAAAAACAAGTCATCCATGGTTTGTGGACAACGGGTGTCGGGTGCTGCTAAGCACCGTCAGCATCCTAGTATATATTTTAACTAGAAATAAAATTAAAGAGAGAAGTTCTCACTTTTGGGATCCACTCCTCCATTCTTTCCTTCTGAACTGTTCGCGTTTCGTTTTGCTTTCAGTCGATACCATCGCTATCTTTTCCCGCTGTTCACATTAAAAAATACATTTTTATTTCAACGCTATAAAAATCACGTTTTCATCCCATTATATATATAATAAAAATCAGATTTTTATTTCGCTACATAAATAAAAATAATATTTTTATATTCACTATTATATAAAAATTCTATTTTTAATCCGCTACTAATATAAAAATCGAATTTTTATTTCAAATCTTTATAGATAAAAATCATATTTTTACCTAACTAAAAATCAATCCTTTTTATATTTAAAATTCAAATCTTTATACAGTTCAAAATCAAATCTTTTTCTATTTCAAAATCAAATCTTTTCCTTACAAAGGTCTAAACTTTTCGCTATCAAAAATCTTAACTTTTCTATCCAAAAATTTAAGCGTTACATCATCTAAAAATATAAGCTTTACAATGTCATTCATATAAAAATTCCTTATCTAAACTAATCTAATTACATAATAGAAAATGTAGAAAAGTAATTAAATAAAAAGCTCACCTTTCTTTTCAATTTTTGTTTGCAAAAAGGGGAGGGAAGGTCTGCGCGTCAGAGGGGATGGCCAAAAGGGAGCCTGAGGCGCGCTGGTGGGGGGGGGGGGGGAGGGTGAGGGGGAGGACCCATTGCAGCGGCGGCGGTTATCTTCGCGGGTCAGGGTTTGGGGGCTTTGGGGTTTAAGGGGATGGAAGAGGAGAGAGAGAGCAGAGCGAAGAAGGGGGGAAGAAGAAGAGCTGGAGGGGAGGTGCCTGCCCCAGCGGCGGCGCGGTGGCCAGCGCGGCCTGGAGGCGCGCGACCCCCCCCCCTTTTTTTACTTTTTTTTTGTAAACCCGTAATCGGGTTTCGAAGAGAGAAGGGAGGGTTGACCCCCTTTTTCTATTTTTTTTTAAATTTAATTATTCCCTAAAAAGTAACTTTTAATTTCGACCTCCAAACGAGACCACCAGACTGTCGTCCATAGCTAATTACCCCCATTTCGAACACAGTGGGGTTGTCTGGTAAGCTGATTCGACTATTTCGATCATTTTCCATCAAAATCAAAATATAAATCTATATATTGAATTTGAACGCGCATTTCAATTTACCGGGGCCACATACGGACTCTAAAAATTTCCAAAATTTATTTTTTGGCTTCGTATCGGCGATACGGTTCTAACAAAACTAATTTCGTCAAATTTGGAGACTGTTTGAAAATGGTCATTTTCTTATCGATCCAAATTGACTGAAATTGTCAAAACACGTTTTCCTTCGCTATGCTCCCATATTAATCCCAAAAATTATGAATTTTGGAATCTTGCAATAACCTGACATCTCGGATCCAACAAAAGAGGTTTCGTCGAAAACGGAGGTCGTTTGCAAAATGGTTATTTTTGCGTGCTATATTTTTTATAGCGACTATCCCGAATTTTCAACTGGGCATAACTTTTTATTCCCGCTATGAAATTTTGATTTTTCGGATTCGTTGGAAAGATATTTTCAAATAGATCCTAATATTTTTGGTTTCGCTAAAATTCGGTTTATTTTGAATCTTGTATATTCATTTGAAATTTGAAATCAAATTTTCAAACTACCGCGCCATTTTCAATTCCTTTTATATTTAAAATAAATATTTATATTCTAACGTCGATTCAAATAAATATATACGTTCTAATTCTATTCAAAATAAATTCTTGTCATTATTATTTAAAATAATTCATTTTAAATATTCAAAATTCATTAAAATTGCTGAAATAATTTTTTTAAATTGGTTAGAATTTTACGGGTTGTTACAGTCTCCCCCACTTAAAATCTTTTCGTCCACGAAAAGGAATGGAGCTGAAAGTTGTTTTACAAACCAACTCAACTTTCATTATTTTCGTTATGGCTTAAGTTCTTCAACTTTTCAGTTTCTAGGAACTTTTCAATTTTTTCAAAAAGTTGGCTAACACCCTAAATTTTCGAAAAAAATCTCCATAACCTTCCCTGTACGGGAGCACCGGGAAAATCCCGAAATCGCCATACAGGCCTCTCCAATCCAAAAAAAAAGAAACAGCCATTCGGCTCATAATATCATCCAAACCCAATAAATTTGTAAAAATGTACCTATTTGTCGAGCATACAATTTTATTCATCTGCTCTAGCCTCTTGGCAATGACCTATTCACACATATATATGTACATGCATGCATTTCCAAACAATTTTCAATATAGTTCAATATTTGATTCAATTTGGCCTAAATTTACCGTACATTCACATAATGGTTTATATGAGTAATCACAAAACACAACCATCAATCAATTAGTGAATTAACGTTTTAAATTCATAATTTTGACATAAATACTGAAAATCATGTTTTTGATGTCAATTCACATAATAGCCTTATCTAGTTTTTGGTTCTCGCACCAGTCAATTGGAAATATATTGATATCCCACTTTCGACACTCGAATACAAATGCTGATGATGCCATGGTCATTATTAGCATCATCTCCAGGCGACTAAAGCGTGATTATATTTCTATCCAGTATATTAAAACTTCGAATATATGTTTGCAAGGCGTATATGCAAAATCTTCATATATTGGATTGTCCAAATTCAATACAAATAAAATATTCCAATACGTATCATAGGGTTAAAATTTTCAAAACAATATTTGTTTTCATTTTAAAAATATACTCTTCACACTTGTTCTAGGATACTACTGATCCTATCTCTAACGAGTCATTCTTATTGGATATCGCTAATCCAATTTCTGATGAATTCTTTCGTATGGTTCTAATATGTCTTGTTCTCGAGCTCTGTAAACCAAAGCTCTAATACTAAATGTGGCGACCCGAACTTCCCGTAAAGGAAAGAACGAAATGCTTTGAGGACAAGACGAATCAGAACACAAACAGAAGAACATTTCATTGCTTATTACAACAATTCCATCAGAATACAAGAATATAACGGAGTATGAATGAATAACATACATTTGATAAATATTAGAGATTTAAATTACATTTAATACATAGCTGTGGAAAAACAATACAAAACACAAATGAAAGTAATACACGGGTATAGAGCTTTCCGAATATTGCTTCAGTTGTAAATCAGGATCCTATGAATATAAATCTACAAAAAAAAAACTATTAGCTGCCCGTGTGGAAAATAGGGGCACCCAGAGTTTTGGTTAAAACAATAAACTCCAGGTCAGTCATGTGACTGGTGTGAGAACTAAAACAGTTATTAATTTGATTTTAAAGTTAGGTGAATCAAGGGACCACGCCGTATAACACGGAACAGGTTTACCCCCAAGAATACCAGTGCATAAAACAAACAATGCAGTGCTAAATAAAGAACAATGAAGCTATTATAAGACTCATGTCCTATCACACAATGCAACGCAAGCCGGATGATAGAGTTTTTACCTTATAATAGCCAAAAATGCTTGGTATGTGAAATTTCATCTTTTGTTATTACTATAAGTGTATAGTGTCAAAACAATTTCAATCATAAGTATCAATCATAGATGACATAAGTGCCCCCATACCACTATGTTGCCATATATAGGTTTACAATTAAAACCGCAAAATGTTGTATTGGAAGTTGGATTTCCATCTGTGAACCAAGGCAAGGGATCGTCCTTACCGCTTCGAGACTGTTTAGCCCGAGCCTCAGGCAAGCGCGCAGGCAAGCCTTGGATCGTCAGAGCTAGTCCACACGGAGTAGATTAAAATGCCCGAACAATGCGTTTCCCCACCTCATGGGGCGTAAAGTGGTCATATCCGACCAAAATATCGGCCCCGGAACAACCGATATAACCGAGGCACCTTGCTATCCATCATCCACATATGTAAAATGTTCGGGCATGTAAAACCAAAACACCACTCCTAGCTAGAAGGAAACACATGTCCTCCCTGAAGTCCTCTCCCATTTCCGGTTCACACCGGGGTGTGAGGCTCGCGAATTAATGCTACACAAAGCTATGCCACAAAGGTCGTGCTTTGATCATCAACCACAAGACTCTGCTTTTCAACAGAAGCCTTGATCATTTGCATCTCAGCATGCCACACAGGCAGTTCACGCTATGCAACCGATGTATATCAATCACACAGAATGAAATCCAATGTCAGACACACATCCATTTACAAGTTCGTTCTAGGTCTGAACAAAACCAGAGGCACCTTAATCCTCCCACATATGTCCAGTACAGGGGAGAGGTCCTCGCATATCCGGTCGATCTCCAAGTACGTCTGGACGATCACACTTATTACCTTGTCTTGGGTGTACAACCCAATCAAGACATCAGTAATCATCCAAACGATGTGAAGATCTCCGGTCTTCAACCACCGTCTTCATCGTTGACATATCGTCGAATCAGTTATTCAGAATGGGTATAAACTCGGCCTTTCTGAATAACTCGCGTATATATTAAACAAGTGTTATAAAAACACAACATATGTCTCATTCCTATTCTGAATATTCTTTTATTCAAATATTCATATACTTTGGGAAAGGTTCCCATTAATTTTATAAAAGATAAATTTTTTAAATTTATTATTTAATCTTCCTTTGGATATCATTTCAATCTAACTAAAGACTCATTAAAACTCCACTTGGTTTTAATCTCCCCAAAAATCAATATTAATGATTATTTAGCTTGGTAAATCATATCCTGTCTTTAACTAGGCTAAAGAACCAATGTCATTTAAAACACGGTTCACGATAAACCCAAAATCACATTCCATTCATCAGCCTCTAACCGTAAATTAGCAAGTGAACAATTCCCTAAGTACTAACCCCGAAGGCCGAAACCACCATCAGATCAATACCCAGGAAACCATTCAACTTAACTAATCTCCAATTAATTTCTGATTTTCTTAACTCCATTGGGTCTAAGAACAATATTATTAAAGATACCATTCACGATGACCCAAAATTTTATTCCATTGTTAATCGGGTTAAAGAAAAAGTGTTATTTAAAACACCGTTCATGATAAACCCAAAGATCAATTTCAATTCAATTCCAATTAAATATTAATTAATTGGTATACTTCATTAAATTTGAATAAAAAGATTTAATTTTTTCTCAATTGGGTTTAAGAACAGTGTTAATGAAGACACCATCCACGACAAACCCAAATTCACATCAGTCTCTAACCGTAAATTAGTGAGAGAACAATTCCCTAAGTATTAACCCTGAAGGCCGAAACCAACATCATATCAAAACCCAGGAAACCGTTCAACTTAACTAATCTCCAATCAGATTCTAATTTTCTTAACTCCATTGGGTTTAAGAACAGTATTATTAAAAATACCATTCACGACAAACCCAAAATCCAATTTGATATTAAATACAAGGCTCTGAATAGAAAATATATCGGCTTATATTCAATATCAAATTCTAAAACCAACAAATATCGTATTGGAATAACGATATATATATATATATCTTCCAAATTCCTCCACAATATTCGTATAATCACGAAATCCAATATCGAAATATTCCAAGCATAATTTCGATTCAAATCCATTCCAATTCATATATTGGAAATCCTGGTTATTTTTAAAACCATTTCAAATCCAATTTATTTATTTCAAAAATATTGAATTTATTATCTTATTTCAAAACTAGTTCATTTCAATAAAATATATTTTTATCTTTTCAAATATGGAATTTTTCATCCCAATTCTTTCCAAATAATTTATTATGATTTTACACAAATTATTGATATTTTTAATAATTTTGTCAAGGCCCGTACAGTCGATTTCCATAAACGACCATCGAACTACACTTACAACGACCTTTTCCAAATTTGATTTGGACATAATTCCAAATCCAACCATTAGATTTCAAATCTCCTATATTATTTAGAAAGCTCTTTTCGATACGAATTCGATACGAACCCAACGGTTCCAGTTTTAGGAGAATCCGACGGTCGGATCTCCCGTAATGTCCGTTCAAAGTCAGTGGTCGAAATTCGTGAATTGTCGCGGCGCGGCGCGTTCTATTCAGGCCATTATATATATAATATATATTATATATATTTCGTCGATTTCCATTTAAAATGTATTTTATAAATCATTTTAATTTTTTTTAAAACGATTTCAACTTCATATTCAATTTCAAATCAAAATTGAATATTCCATATCATCGATATATAAATGATAGTATTTCAAAACATTGTATTTCGAAACCATTTCCTTTGCGATATTCATCATAAAAATGAATAAAATCGATATAAATATCGTTCACGTCAAAATGGCGTCAATTTAATCAACTTGGCTTTATATATATAAATATTTTCGTGTACATCCCAAATCGAACATCAAAATCAAATTTTGATCTTTTACTGAATATTATTTTAAAATATTCATCATTTTAAAATATTTGTTATTTTAAAATATTCATTCTTTCTGAACTGGAATCAAACATAGTCAAACCATATAATTTGATTTATATGGATTTCATACACACATGTACACAACAACAATCGAACATAGTCAACCATCATCCAAAGTGCATTCTACAATGCATAAGCATTAAATATAAATATTCAACGCTTATAACATTCTGTCAACCAATCGATTGACATAAAGCTAATCATTGGGACTAGTGTATGTCAAATATTATCCCAATACCCGTGTGGGGTTTCGATCAACAAATAACAAATTTTATTTGTGTAGTTGGGCGATGTGTAAAATTTATCATCCCAATCAGTATCAGTCTAATGTGTGTATACATAAACAAATCGTCCGATTTGTTTATAAATATTAATTTTATTTATATACACGTTAAAAATTACATTTTTAACTATAAATATTTTATTTTATTCCACATCACAAAATCAATTTTCACACCACAATCAAACAAACAAAGAAGTCGTCCATGGTCTGTGGACAACGGGTGTCGGGTGCTGCTAAGCACCGTCTGCATCCTAGTATATATTTTAACTAGAAATAAAATTAAAGTGAGAAGTTATCACTTTTGGGATCCACTCCTCCATTCTTTCCTTCTGAACTGTTTGGGTTTCGTTTTGCTTTCAGTCGATACCATCACTATCTTTTCCCGCTGTTCACATTAAAAATTACATTTTTATTTCAACGCTATAAAAATCACGTTTTCATCCCACTATATATATATAATAAGAATCAGATTTTTATTTCACTACATAAATAAAAATCATATTTTTATATTCTCTATTATATAAAAATTCTATTTTTAATCAGCTACTCATATAAAAATCGAATTTTTATATCAAATCTATATAGATAAAAATCATATTTTTACCTAACTAAAAATCTATCCTTTTTATATTTAAAATTCAAATCTTTATACATTTCAAAATAAAATCTTTTTCTATTTCAAAATCAAATCTTTTCCTTATCAAAAGTCTAAACTTTTTGCTATCAAAAATCTTAACTTTTCTATTCAAAAATTTAAGCTTTACATCATCTAAAAATATAAGCTTTACAATGTCATTCATAGAAAAATTCCTTATCTAAACTAATCTAATTACATAATAGAAAATATAGAAAAGTAATTAAATAAAAAACTCACCTTTCTTTTCAGTTTTTGTTTGCAAAAAGGGAAGGGAAGGTCTGCGCGTCAGAGGGGATGGCCAAAAGGGAGCCTGAGGCGCGCTGGAGGGGGGGAGGGGGCAGACCTATTGCGGCGACGAGGGTTGTCTTCGCGGGATAGGGTTTAGGGGCTTCGGGGTTTAAGGAGATGGAAGAGGAGAGAGAGAAGAGCGAAGGAGGGGGAAGATGAAGAGCTGAAGGGGAGGCGCCTGCCCCAGCGGCGGCGCGACGGCCGTCGGGCATGGAGGCGCGCGACCCCCCCTTTCTTTTGTAAACCCATAATCGGGTTTGGAAGAGAGAAGGGGGTGACCCCCTTTTTCTATATTTTTTAATTTAATTATTCCCCAAAAAGTAACTTTTAATTTCGACCTCCAAACAAGACCCAACGATTGTCGTCCATAGCTAATTACCCCCATTCCAAACACAATGGGATATGTCCGTTAAGCTGATTCGACTGTTTCGATCAGTTTCCATCAAAATCAAAACATAAATCTATATATTGAATTTAAATGCGCATTTCAATTTACTGGGGCCACATACGGACTCTAAAAATTCCCGAAAAATATTTTATGGCTTTGTAATGACGATACGGTTCTAAACACTAATTTCGTCAAATTTTGAGACCGTTTGAAAAATAGCCATTTTTTGGTCAATCCAAATTGATTGAAACTGTCAAAACACGTTCCCATATTAATCCCAAAAATTATGAATTTTGGAATCTAGTAATAACCTGACATCCTGGATCAAACAAAAGTGGTTTCATCGAAAACGGAGGTCGTATGCGAAATGGCTATTTTTACGGGCTATATTTTTCATAGCGACTAT
Source organism: Allium sativum (assembly GCA_030737875.1). Taxonomy (NCBI): domain Eukaryota; kingdom Viridiplantae; phylum Streptophyta; class Magnoliopsida; order Asparagales; family Amaryllidaceae; genus Allium; species Allium sativum. Next base: position 378,053,358 of record CM060922.1, read on the forward strand.
TTCGAATTTTCAATTGGGCATAACTTTTTAATCCCACTATGAAATTTTGTTTTTTCAGATTCATTGGAAAGGTATTTTCAAATAGATTCTAATATTTTTGGTTGCGCTAAAATCCGGTTTATTTTGAATCCATTACATTCATTTGAAATTTGAAAACGAATTTTTAAACTAACGTGCCATTTTCAATTCCTTTTATATTTAAAATAAATATTTATATTCTAACGTCGATTCAAATAAATATATATGTTCTAATTCTATGCAAATAAATTTCTCGTCGTTATTATTTAAAATAATTCATGTTAAATATTCAAAATTCATTAAAATTGCTAAAATAAAATATTTAAATTGGTTCGGATTTTCCGGGTTATTACAATCTCCCCCACTTAAAATCTTTTCGTCCTCGAAAAGGAATGGAGCTGAAAGTTGTTTTACAAACCAACTCAACTTTCATTATTTTCATTATGGCTTAAGTTCTTCAACTTTTCAGTTTCTAAGAACTTTTCAAATTTTTGGCTAACACCCTAAATTTTTGAAAAATTTCGCCATAACCTCCCCTATACGGGAGCATCAGGAAAATCCCGAAATCGCCATACAGGCCTCTCCAATCCAAAAAGAAAAAGAAACATCTAAGTGGCTAGCCAATCGGCTCATAAAATCATCCAAACCCAATAATTTATAATAATGTACCTATTTGTCGGGCATACGATTTTATTACTCTGCTCTAGCCTCCTTGCAATGTCCTGTTCACACATATATATGTACATGCATGCAACAATTTTCAATATAGTTCAATATTTGATTCAATTTGGCCTAAATTTACCGTACATTGACATAATGGTTTAAATAAATAATCACACAACACAACCATCAATCAATTAGTGAATTAATGTTTCAAATTCATAATTTTGACATATACACTGAAAATCATGTTTTTGATGTCAATTCACGCAATAGCCCTATCTAGTTTTTGGTTCTCACACCCGTCAATTGGAAATATATAGATATCCCACTTTCGACACTCGAATACAAATGCTGATGATACCATAGTCATTATTAGCATCATCTCCGGGCCACTATAGTGTGATTCTATATCTATCCAGTATATTAAAACTTATACGTTTGCAAGGCATATATGCAAAATCTTTATATATTGGATTGTCCAAATTCAATACAAATAAAATATTCCAATACGTATCATAAGGTTTAAATTTTCAAAACAATATTTTTTTCATTTTGAAAATATACTCTTCACACTCGTTCCAGGATACTACTGATCCTATCTCTAATGAGTCATTCTTATTGGATATCGCTAATCCAATCTCTGATGAATTTTTTCGTATGGTTCTAATATGTCTTCTTCTTGAGCTCTGTAAACCAAAGCTCTGATACCAAATGTGGCGACCCGAACTTCCCCATAAAGGAAAGAACTAATTGCTTTGAGGACAAGACGAATCAGAACACAAACAAAAGAACATTTCATTGCTTATTACAACAATTCCATCAGAATACAAGAATATAACAGAGTATGAATGAATAACATACATCTGATAAATATCAGAGATTTAAATTACATTTAAATACATAATAGTGGAAAAACAATACAAAACACAACTGAAAGTAATACACGGATACAGAGCTTTCCGAATATTGCTCCAGCTGTAAATCAGGATCCTGTGAATATAAATCTGCAAAACCAAAACTAATAGTTGCCCATGTGGAAAATTGGGGCACCTAGAGTTTAGGTTAAAAAAATAAACTTCAGGTCAGTCATGTGACTGGTGTGAGAACTAAAACAGTTATTAATTTGATTTTAAAGTTAGGTAAATCAAGGGACCACGCCGTATAACACGGAGTGGGTTTACCCCCAAGAATAGGAGTGCATAAAATAAACAACACAATTCTAAATAAAGAATAATGAAGCTATTATAAGACTCAGGTCCCATCACACAATGCAACGCAAGCCGAATGATAGAGTTTTTATTTTATAATAGCCAAAAATGCTTGTACGTGAAATTTCATCTTTTATTATTACTATAAGTATATAGTGTCAAAACAATTTCAATCATAAGTATCAATAATAGACGGCATAAGTGCCCCATACCATCGCCATATATAGGTTTACAATTAAAACCAAAAAATGTCGTATTGGAAGTTGGATTTCCATCTATGAACCAAGGCAAGGGATCGTCCTGACCGCTTCGAGACTGTCTAGCCCGAGCCTCAGGCAAGCGCGCAGGCAAGCCTTGGATCGTCAGGGCCGGTCCACACGGAGTGGATTAAAATGCCTGAATAATGCGTTTCCCTGCCCTATTGGGCGTAAACTGGTCATATCCCGACCAATCTATCGACTCTGGAACGACTAATATAACCGAGGCACCTTGCTATCCATCATCCACATAAGTAAAATGTCCGGGCGTGTAAATCCCAAAACACCACTCCTAGCTAGAAGGAAACGCATGTCCTCCCTGAAGTCCTCTCCCGTTTTTGGTTCACACCGGGGTGTGAGGCTTTCGAATTAACGCTACACAAAGCTATGACACAAAGGTTGTGCTTTGATCATCAACCACAAGACTCTGCTTTTCAACAGAGGCCTTGATCATTTGCATCTCAGCATGCCACCTAGGCAATTCACGTTATGCAACCGATGTATATCAATCACACATAATGAAATCCAATGTCAGACACACATCCATTTACAAGTTTGTTCTAGGTTTGAACGAAACCGGAGACACCTTATTCCTCCCCATCTGTCCAATACAGGGGAGAGGTCCTCGCATATCCGGTCGATCTCCAAGTACGTCTGGACGATCACCACTTATTACCTTGTCTTGGGTGTACAGCCCAATCAAGACATCAGTAATCATCCAAACGATGTGAAGACCTCTGGTCTTCAACCACCATCTTCATCAATGACATATCCTCGAATCAGTTATTCAGAATGGGTATAAACTCGGACTTTCCGAATAACTCGCGTATATATTAAACAAGTGTTATAAAAACACAACATACGCCTCATTCCAATTCTGAATATTCTTTTATTCAAATATTCATATACTTTGGGAAATGTTCCCATTAATTTTATCAAAGATATATTCTTTAAATTTATTCTTTAATCTTCCTTTGGATATCATTTCAACCAAATAAAAGATTGATTATAACTCCACTTGGTTTTAATCTTCCCAAAAATCAATATTAATGATTATTTAACCTGGGAAATCATATCCTGTCTTTAACTGAGCTAAAGAACCAATGTTATTTTTAACACGGTTCACGATAAACCCAAAATCACATTCCATTCCATCAGCCTCTAACCGTAAATTAGCAAGTGAACAATTCCCTAAGTATTAACCCCAAAGGCCAAAACCAACATCAGATCAATCCCCAGGAAACCATACAACTTAACTAATCTCCTATTAGTTTCTGATTTTCTTAACTCCATTGGGTCTAAGAACAGTATTATTAAAGATACCATTCACGACGACCCAAAATTTCATTCCATGTTAATCGAGTTAAAGAACAAGTGTTATATAAAATAACGTATTTCAATTCAATTCCAATTAAATATTAATTAATTGGTTTACTTCATTAAATCTAAATAAAAAGATTTAATCTTTTCTCAATTGGGTTTAAGAACAATGTTAATATTTTTGGTTTCGCAAAAATCCGGTTTATTTTGAATCAAGTACATTCATTTGAAACTTGAAATTGAATTTTCAAACTACCGCACCATTTTCAATTCCTTTTATATTTGAAATAAATATTTATATTCTAATGTCAATTCAAATAAATATATACGTTCTAATTCTATTCAAAATAAATTTCTCGTCGTTATTATTTAAAATAATTCATTTTAAATATTCAGAATTCATTAAAATTGCTAAAATAAAAATTTTAAATTGGTTTAGATTTTCCGGGTTGTTACAAGGTCAGTTACCTAACCTAATTCATAAGTAATTTGTTTGGTCTAGCAAATTCATTCACGAGCTATAGGGGAGAAAAACATTTTCTTAGTTCAACGATGATTCGATTTGGATAATTTTGACATCGATCGTGGATGTGGTTAACGTAGTTTAATTTATTGTTTACTGCATGTGTTGTTGGTCATTGAAAGTGCTTATGTTTGCACTATCTGATTGCTAGCTTTGTCAAGTTTCAAAGCTCATTGTTGCTTTAAGTTGAATCAGTCATCTTCATCACTTAACTTGAGTAGTATTTAAATTTGGCTATGCCACAATCAATAACCAAAATTTATCATATTGATTCACTCGAACCGCAATATACAACTGAGGAATAATAATCTTTATAGCTTATGAAATTTATTAGATTCGATTGTTTTGTAGCCCATTTGTTTGATGCAGAGGCAATTAAAGTTGCTTTTATGTCATTGTCAAAACAGTGGTGCACATATTGAAAATGTTAAATATTTCTTATATTGAGCTTAACATCGTCCAGTTTTCCCTAAATTTCCTATTTTTTCCTGATGAATTCAGAACTTTTTTCTTATTCATGTTATTCGTTTGTTATTATCTTGGCTTAAGTATGCATAGAGTTGTAGCATATTTGTGTTCTTGCATAAATAATCAGTAAAGAGTTTGTGGCATACATCTTAAGAGAAGATAAGCAGGTATCCACACATGCAACGGGATATTTACAGATAATGTTTATATACACATAACACTTAAAAGTTGTAACCTCTAACATGTAAGCTCTCATCTATTCAATATAATGATTATTTATTAATTTATATATCATCTTCAGGATACTTTTTAGGGTGTTTATTTGTGGGTGCTCCCAAACTAAAATGGACTGCAGATGAGGAGAATGCACTCAAAGATGGAATAAAGAAACATGGTGCTGGCAAATGGCGAACGATATTTAAAGATCCGGAATTTAGCAGCCTCTTAAGTTCCCGTTCTAATGTTGATCTTAAGGCAAGAATAGCTTTGCATGTTGCATCAAGTTTGTGTCCTTTTATACATTATTAAATGCATAACTTCATTGTTGTCCATACAGCAACAGGATAAATGGGGGAACATGTGTGTGGTAGTGAATGGATGTGGATCAAGAGAGAAGTCTAGGACAACCATGAGAAAGATTTGGAATTCAAGCAACGAATATAATTCAATTGCTCTTAGCAATGATATGCATATAATTCTAATGAGATTATTGATGTAAAGAAGCTTGCAATGTCAAATGTTACACCTACACCTAACAGAACTCATGAAAAGCTAGTGATGTAATCATAATGAGCTAATATGATTTTTTTTTCTTCTCTATTTCCTTTACATACAAAAAACTTTCAGATGAGTTGTTCATTCTTAGGTTTTTCTATTAAACTCGAATCTTTTACATTATCCAGGGCTAGGCTGGATATTCTTATACTGGAGGAAATAAATAACATGAAGGAACCAGCTGGTTTTGATAAATCTTCTATTGCTAAGTATATAGATATGAGAATTGATTTTGTGCTTCTTCCTTTTTGGTTAATCATTGATAGGTTAATTGTCCAGTGTTCTATTATCTTCAACTTATCTGCAATTGTGGTTTGGCTAGTTTTGTTATATTTTTCTCAGACCATCTGCCTTAAGACAGATGGACACCATCATTATGCCCAATTCATTCTTCATTATACCGACTTTGGGCAGCAATTTTGAAGTGCTTTCAGATGAAAATTTGATATAACTAGATTATCAATGTTTGAGGTTTTTGCTCTCTTATCAAATAATCTGAATAATTTATCGTTTGTTTAAGAAACCAGCCTTCTTTTTCTCACCAGAGTTTTAAAGAAATAAACCTCACTAGTCATTGTTTAGCACGTAATAAACTTTCACTGCATTCATTTTGTTTCTATTATTGAAAAGAAAACTGTGATTTGTTGGTGTTACTACACATAGTTCATAATTTATAATTATTGTGCATGTTGTCACAGTTTTCTTTTTTTACAATTTTCCATGTAGGACCAATATGAGGCTCCTCCAAATTTCTGTCAGATACTTTCTGGGAAACTAAAAAGAATGACTAAAAGCAGAAAAATGATTAAGGTAATTGTTCCAAACATAACCATTTCATAACTATATTGATTTTAGCAAGAGGAAACAGATAAAAAATTCTCTGAAAATAATTGAAGTTTTACCATATTAAAAGTTTGTTTGCTTATCTAACATGAACTACTGGGACATCACCTTTGACCTGTGTCTATTGGTGGGTGGGTTTCTTAACTACAAACTAGTAAGAGTAAATATCAAGTGAAGAACATAAATTTTGCGAAATCTGTAACAAATTTGTGTATGCAAGGATGACATTCTATCGACCTGATTTTGGAGTATGATTGACAATAAATTGCCAATTGAAGAGGATATTGAAACCTTCTTTTATGTAATTTTACCATTGTCATACAAATTTCTTATGATTTGTAGTTACTTTAAATTATTCCAATTAATCCTCAAAGTTAATGCCTTGTTACAAGTTTATGATAAATAATCATTTAGTTTTTATTTTTAGAGTATCATAAATGGTTTATAAATGTCTAATTAAGAGTTTGAATTCATATTTTCCCCTTTCTTTATTTTCCCTCTTAATACAATCCGTTTGATTAATATGATTGATGGTCATGTCTCTCTCTCTCTCACACACACACACTCTTATATATATTGAATTTGTTCAGGGGGGAAACCGACCGGAGCCGTAAAACTCCAACTAGTGCACCTAGCCCGGTCCGCGGATACCTGTCACGTAAGTGGCGGTCGTAGCGTATGCACATGGTAAACCCTTTTAGCAAAGCCATTCCGGGTTTCGAACAATTCTATATATATATATATGTATATATATATGTGTGTGTGTGTTTGTGGATAATTCTATTTAGGCCTAAAAGTTTGCTGGTGTACCCATCATACTGTTAAACTTTGTCCTTTGTACTCTTCTACAGTAAAAATCAGCTTGTAAAACAATTCAATAGTAGAAAAAAATTTCCTCTAGTAAAGGAATTTCACCATTGGCAAATCACTTTAGCAAAATCACAAAACAATATAAACTTAAAGTTTCAAATTCAAATTTAAAATAAAATCAAACAACATTAAGCATTACATTTTTTGATCCATTAGTTTTTTCCCCATCATCATCACAAGCCTTCCATTAAAACATATGATTTAAGTATTTAACTAAAATAAGATTATTAGGTTTATTTGATAAGATGAATAAAAGAAGGAAAATATGATGCAAGGTAAAAAGATAGATAAATGATTAAGGGCAATTTTGTCGTAGATATTTCTTTTAATTTGTGGGAGTTTGGGGGTGGAGAAGTAGGGACGCTACTAAGCAATGTCATGTGTCTAAATAGAATTAGCTTGGCCGGTATGCATATTCAACGATCATTTGCTTTTATCTAATGGATTATATGAAGAAGCTAATATGGGTTGAATTATGTATATATGTGCATATGTATATTACTCTTATGTAAATGAACCATTGCATGTTTTGCATGTAAAAATATAAAAAGCTGTTATCAGTACCTAGATTCATTGCCCATCCATTTTTACATTTCAACATCACTATTCTACTAAGAAAATCTATCAAATACTATATAGGTATACTAAGATATCAAAATTTGTTGGATATTCATAAGATATTGCAGTTATACTTTAATCTTTTCAAAAGTCCTAAAGCTGAACCTGTTAACTTGGGTTATGATTTATGGATGTTCATTGCCTTATATAACCTTTGTGCTGATACTATTTTATTGCCTTCTTTTTACAGGTGAAACAAAATATAGGATAGCACCAAGCCTAGATTTTTCACAAGGAAGAAACGTAAACTCGTCGCTCACTGAAATAGTAACCTAGAGATCTAATTCGAATGAAGAGAGAGAATATGAAATATATTGATAAACCTCAAGTCTATTCTGACTTAGCACGGATTAGAAATATGAATGCAGAGGAGGCAGCAACATCTGTTGCCAATTTTGTTGCAGAAGCTGAAATAGTCATGGTTGAAGCTGAAGAAGCTACAAGGGAGGCTGAAATTACAGAAGTTGATGCCGAAGAAGCAAAGGCTTTAGTTCAGGCACTTAAAAAGTGTAACGTCCCTCCATTTTGACCACTTCAAATTGGCAATTAAACCAACTTAAAATGACCAAAACGATGAATCATTATTAGCTTACAGAGTTTAAAAACAGAATCAACATAGAGAAAAAACAGAATAAGTAATAACACTGTATTGAACAGCGAAATAAATTTATATATCAATTAGAATCCTTAATACAGAGATTTTTCTATACAGCGGAATGGAAATACAGTTTGAAATACAAGGAAAAATATATTTTCTGGTTTAGAGTCTTCAGATGCGTGTCTCCTGAAATCCTCAGCTTTGTCAAATCTTCGAATCTTGAACTGTGATCTCTAAATTTGTAACACTTGGGTCTAACCCGAGCGTTCCATGAAAAAACATAAAACACTCGAGTCAGGATTAATCATTTGTTCTAATAAATTAATTTCAATAGAAACTGAAATATAATAGTTAATCCTGGCAAATTATTTAACTTCGAGCATAGCAAATTTGGGATGATTAAGTCAGACAGCATATATATTCATATATATACGTATGTCGATGACATATATATATGTACACACATACGGTGATATATATATACACACATATATGTCCAACGGCAACCACATATATACATATATATACACTAAAACATATATAAGTATGCCGATGACATATATATACACATACAATAGTACATGTATACACGTGTACATCAACCACCACATATATACTAAAATCATGCTCCGAACAGACAAGGAATGCACAAAGCGTATGAGTTTATACAAACTGCTGTATGAATCATGTTAGAGAAATGCGAACAGGTGCAGAAACATGCAGTCTAACAAAATGTGTCCAAAAGATCATATTAATTTCAGTAAATAAGGTGGGGTCAGCAAATTCATCAAATAATTAAAAGGGTTCATTCAGTAAAAAGGTTCAGCATGTTCATTTCAGTAAATAAAAGGGTTCGGCATGTTCATGTCAGTGAACAAAGGGGTTCAGCATTTTCATTTCGGTGAACAAAAGGGTTCAACATGTTCATTTCAGTAAACAAAAGGGCTTAACAAGTTCATGTCAGTGAACAAAAGGGTTCAACATTTTCATTTCGGTGAACAAATGTGTTCATGTATATAATTTATATACTGTCATGCTCCTCTATTTTGTAGTCAGTCAAGATCATGGGTCTTCAATGTCAAGGGAAAGAATTTTATATGCATAAAAAAAAGAAATTGACCTTTACATTTTTTTTCAGTTGGTTGCATTTACAGACAATAACAATTATGGAGCATGCTAATATTTTTAAAATGTCAAGATAAAACGTGAAATATATGTGTTCATGCTAATCCATTCCAGTGAATAAATGTGATCATGCTAACCAAAACACAAGGGCATGCCAACTGACAAGGTCCATATAGTGACAAAGGGTCATAAGAATTTCCATAAGTTAAAGCGCATGTAGCAGACATTAAAATCCACTAGAAACATAAACATGTTCATATGAGGCGCACCGTGTCTTCCTAAGGCAAAACTTTGATATATCTTAAGATACCAACTCATATTAACAAATAATAGTAATTGGCATTAACAGGCATTGAATGAACAAAAATCCGAATGTTTTAATTAACGATGATAATTGGCACTAACAGGAATATACTATACAGGTTTTTAAAGTCAATGTGCAGAAGAAAACCCCCTTATATACTATAATTTTTTTAAGGTAAATTCATTTTTTTCATGGCCAAACAAATACACATGTTATGAAAAGGTGTAGGAGGACGAGAAAGAGTACAGTGTATAGGTATACATATACTGGATTCCAAAGCAAACACAACACAATATATATATATATATATATCCGAAAGGTCAATTACATGTATATATGCAGTCAACATGTATAATATATGGTAACAGTGCCAAATCATTCTAGCATGTTGACTTTTATGGACAAGTATCAATACTTGGAAATTTATACATACTCTAGCATAACCAATGGGGGACTTAGTTATATGTACTACAAACATATATAGCACTGAACATAAGGATTTGATAAAGACATGCCTCTCTTTGTGGCTTACAGAAAAATTATCTCAAACGAATTGACTTACTGCTAGTAAAAAAACAAGAGTTAAGCTCAGTTACTCAAATTTATAACGTAAGCCCAACCAGACCATGACATCAATGATTTAAGGTAACATACTGACACAGGTGTAGTAACACGTTGTGATTAAAGGAATATGAGACCGGTTCAATGCAATAATAGATGACATTAGAGTTTAACTTAAGGGTCGCAAGTGCCAGTTTACTGGGTCCAACATACCCAGTTTAGCAGAAATCAATGTCTATAGCAACATAGTGGAAACCGCCAAGACATAACTGGAAATATTGCAAGTAAGACAGTATGCATATGAAATGAATCATACTAAGCTGTTACTTGAAATTTCAAATCCTGTGTATGTAATTAAGGACGTGTGAAACGGTTAAGCAAATACAATGGGTATGCAGAGTTCCGATCTTTAAACTTAGCAAGGGTATACACATAGTCATGCAAAGATTATTACCAATATATATAATAGTTATACGTTTAAAGCATAGCATGGTGACATCAAAGAAATGTAAAGTTTTGATTTCAACAGTATTTAAAAATGGATGAACCAAATGCTGACAATGAATAAATAGGGACCTAAATTTTCCATCACCATTTAAAAATGAATTATGGTTTCGACGATTATATAACCCATACCCTGTTTTAACGGAAAGCACAAATAACAGGAACCAAGCACCGACACAAGGTAATCAACTAGCGACACACGTCAAAACCATTAAAATTATTAAAAATAGTAATAATTTGTGTAAAATCATAAGAAATGATTTAGAAAGGATTGGGATGAAAAACTCCATATTTGAAAAGATAAAAATAGATTTTTATCGAAATGAACTAGTTTTGAACTAGGATTATAATTCTATTTATTTTTAAATAAATTGAATTTGAAATGGTTTTGATAATAACCAGAATTTCCAATGATTGCATTGGAATGGATTTAAATCGAAATTGTCTTCGGAATGTTTCGATGTTGGATTTCGTGATTATACAAATGTTGTTATGGAAATTTGAAAGATATAGATATATATATATCGTTATTTCCAATACGATCTTTGTTGGCCGCAAAATTGGACATTGAATATAAACCGGGATATTTTCTATTCAGAGCCTTGTATTGAATATCAAATGTGATTTGGGTTTGTCGTGAATGGTGTCTTCACTAACACTGTTCTTGGACCCAGTTGAGAAAAGATTAAATCTTTTTATTTAGATTTAATGAAGTGTACCAATTAAATAACATTTAATTGGAATTGAATCGATATTGATTTTTGGGTTTATCGTGGACAGTGTTTTAAATAACACTCGTTCTTTAACCCGATGATTAATGAATGTGATTTTGGATTTATCGTGAACCGTGTTTTTAAATGACACTGATTCTTTAACCCAGTCAAAGATTAAAACTAAGCGGAGTTTTAATGAATCTTTAATTAGACTGAAAAGATCGAAAATGGAGTACCACCAGTTCTGCTCCAGGCGATAGTTAAATCTGTAATTAGATTTGAACGTGAAATGGTAATTGAATTTACCGATAACACTGTGGTGTTAGATATGAAGTATTACCAGTTTTACTTCATGGGATAAATAGGTTGGGATTGGGAAATTAAAACAAATGATTACTTCGGTAAGGTTCGCTAATCCCGACTAGTTTGAATTGAGATTCAAAAATAGAATAAAGAATAAATTCAAGGAATTTATCTTGGATAAAATTAATGGGAACCTTTCCCTATGAATGTGAAATTTAGAAACTAACTGTCGGTTAGCCAAGCAGAATGGTTTTCTGGATATTGATCTGATGTTGGTTTCGGCCTTCGGGGTTAATATTTGGGGAATCATTCTCTTGATTAATTTATGGTTAGTGACTAATGAATTGGAATGAGGCGTATGTTGTGTTTGTGTAACACTTATTTAAAATATACGCGAGTTATTCGGAAAGACCGGGTTTATCCCATTCTGAATAACTGATACGACGATAAGTCGAAGATGAAGACGATGGTCGAAGACCGGAGGTCTTCACGTCGTTTGGGTAATTACTGATGATCTTGATTGGGCTGTACACCCAAGAAGATGGAAACAGTTAGTGATCGTCCAGACGTACTTGGAGATCGATGGAGATGCGGGGTACTAGGTGCCTCCGGTTTCGTTCAGACCCAAAACGAACTTGTAAATGGACTGTGTGTCTGACATTGGATTTTAGTCCGTGTGATTGATCTCTATTAAATATATATCTGTTTGGCGGCGGAGAATTTATTCTCTTGCTTAACGCCCTTCTCTGAGACGTACGAGCTCAGGGGTTATATATTGATGGATATCAAACGCATGGAGTGAATTGCCTATGTGGCATGCCTAAGTGGCAACTGATCGAGGCTTCTGTTGAAAAGCAAAGTCTTGTGGTGATGATCAAAGCACGGCCTTTGTGGCGTAGCTTTGTGTAACGTTTGCTTCGCGAGTTTCACACCCGGTATGAACCAAAAACGGGAGACGGACGTCAGGGAGGGCATGCGTTTCTTTCTAGCTAGAAGTGGCGTCAGTGGTTTTACACGCCCTGACGAGTTTGACTTATGTGGTTGTTGCTGTTGCGAGGCGCCTCGGTTATATCGGTTTCGGCCGAATGCATTCTGGTCGGCTGACGGACCAGACTTACGCCCCAAAGGGCGGAGAAACGTATTGTTCAGGCACTATAATCCACATCGGTGGACCGGCCCTGAGGATCCAAGGGGCAGTTGCGGCTGCTCCGGAGACATGGGCTAGATTGTCTCGAATCGGTTGAGGACTATCTTTTGCCTCGGTTCATAGACGGAAATCCAATTTCCAAATACGTGACATTTGCGGTTTTATTTGTAAACCTATATGTGGCGACATGATATATGGTACCCATGCCGCCTATGATTGATACTTATGATTTGAAGTTGTTTTATACACTATGCATTTATAATAGTATCAAATGATTTGTTTTAAACGTATCAAGCATTCTTTGGCTGTTATAAGGGAAAACCCTATCCCCCGGCTTGCGTTGCATTGTGTGATAGGACCTGGGTCTTATAACAGCTTCATTTTTCTTTATTTAGCATTGCGCTGTTCGTTTTATGCACTGGTATTCTTGGGAGGAAACCCGTTCCGTGTTATACGGCGTGGTCCCTTGATTTACCTAACTTTAAAATAAAGAATAATAACTGTTTTAGTTCTCACACCAGTCACATGACTGACCTGGAGTTTATTGTTTTAACCTAAACTCTGGGTGCCCCTATTTTGACACGGGCAGCTAGTAGTTTTGGTTTTGCAGATTTATATTCACAGGATCCTGGTTTCCAGCTGGAATGATATCCGGAAAGCTTTGTATCCGTATATCTCTTCTAGTTGGGTATTGTATTATTTTCCGCTGCGATGTATTTAAATGTAATTTAAATCTCTGATATTTCTGTGTAATATTCTTTTATACTCTGTATATTCTTGTAATCTGATGCATTGTTGTAATATACAATGAAACGTTCTTTTATATGAGTTCTGTTGTGGTTTGTTCTCGAACTATCCGGCGCTTTCCTTTACGGGGAAGTTACGGGTTTTCACAGTTGGTATCAGAGCTTTGGTTTACAAAGCTCAGAGAACAAGACACATTAGAACCATACGAAAGAATTCATCAGTTATTGGGTTAGTAATATCCAATGGGAATGACTCGTTAGAGATAGGATCAGTAGTATCCTAGAACGAGTGTGAAGAGTATATTTTTAAAATAAAAACAAATTTTTGTTTCGAAAATTTAAATCAATTATTCGTATTTGATTATCTATTTATATTGATGTGGACAATCCAGTATATATAGATTTTGCGTATACGTCTGATCCGCGTGTATTCGAAATTTTAATATACTGGATAGATATAGAGTCACACTCTAGTCGCCCGGACATGATTCTGATGATGGCGCGCCATCACCAGTATTTATTTTCGTGTTCCGAAGGTGTGATTTCTATATGTTTCCATTAGACTGGTGTGAGAACCAAAACTAATATAGTTAGAACACATTGTTGTGAATTGGCATCAAAAACATGATTTTCTGTATATGTATCAAATTTATGAATTTGAAACTCTAATTCACTAATTGATTGCTGTTTGTGTTGTTTGTTTAATTGTTTGATAATTTTGAACCATTATGCCTAATTTGATCAAATATTGAATTGTATTGAAAATTTGTTGCATTTGCTTGCATATACATATATATCATTGAACAGGTCATAGCAAGGAGGCTAGAGCAGAGAATAAAATTTGTTTGCCCGACAAATAGGTACATGTTTATTACATAATTTCCTGTTTTGTTTGGGTGATGATGATTTTGTGAGCCTATTGGCTAGCCGCTTGGCTTTTTCTTTTTCTTTTTGAGATCTGAAGGACCGGGGAAGCTATTTGAAATTCCCCGATGCTCCCATTGCAGGGGAGGTTATGGCGAAATTTTTCGAAAATTTAGGGTGTTAGCCAAATTTTTGAAAATTTGAAAATTCTCAGAAACTGAAAAGTTGGAGAATGGAAGCCAGATCGAGCGTAGAGTTGATTAATCAAACCACTTTCGACTTTGTTCCTTTTCGGGGACGAAAAGTTTTAAGTGGGGGAGATTGTAACAACCCGGAAAATCTGGGCCAGTTTAAAATTTTTATTTTGGCAATTTTAGCGAATTTTGATTATTTAAAATAGATTATTTTAAATAAAATAGACGAGAAATATATTTTGAATATAATTAGAACGTATATATTATACGCCGTCGTTAGAATATAAATATTTATATATAATTATAAATAGAATTGAAAATGGCGCGGTAGTTCGATAATTCGATTTCAAACTTCAATTGAATGTACCGGGTGCAAAACAATCCGGATTTTAGTGAAACCAAAAATAATGGAATCTAATAGTGAATATCTTTCCAACGAACCCGAAAGATCAAGATTTCATAGCGGGAATCAAAAGATATGTCCAGTTGAAAATTCTGAATAGTCGTTATGGAATTCAGGCCCTTAAAAATGGACATTTTGCAAATGACCTCGGATTTCGACGAAACCAGTTTTGTTGGGTCCGGGATGTAAAGTTATTGCTAGGTTTCAAGTTTCATAATTTTTCGAATCAATATGTGAGCGTGGCAAAGGAAAACGCGTTTGACCAGTTTCAGTTGATTTTAATCGACTGGAAATTGGCCATTTTTCTAACGGTCTCAGAATTCGACGAAACTAGTTTTGTTAGGACCGTATCGTCAATACGAAGCTAGAAAATATTTTTCAGGAATTTTTAAAGTTCGTATGTGACCCCGGTAATTTGAAATGTACGTTTAAAATTCAATATAGTGATTTAAATGTAAATTCAAAGGAAACCGATTCAAACGATCAAATCAACCTACGATACATATCCCATTGTGTTCGGAATGTGGGTAAAACGCTATGGACGACAGGCGGTGGACCTCGTTTAGAGGTCGTATGTAAAAGTCAACTTTTTAGAAAATAAATTAATTAAATAATAATAAAAAAAAAAAAACCTTTCTTCCCTTAACTACCCAGGCCCCCCCATTTCGATTGAAATCAGATAAAAAGAAAAAAAAACCCCGCTGTCTCCCCTCGTCGCCCCCCTCCGATGACCTCGCCGTCGCCCAATAAGAGGCCGCCCCGCCCTCCGATCCACCCCTCCCTCCTCTCGTACTCTCCCTCCTCTCCTTCCTGATGTCACCCCCACCCATAACCGATGCAACCCCTTCGACCTCCTCCAGCGCCGCCGAGCCCCCCCTGCTCCGCTCGCCTTCTACTTCCTCCTCCCCCTTGCCTTCCTCGACACCGACGCGAGACCCCCCCCCCCTTTCCTCGATTCAGTAAGTTTTTTTTTTACTTTACTTTATTTTATTTTTATTTTTCAATTCTGAAATTCCAATTTTAAAAGCATTTAAAAACTGTATTTTGGTTATAATTTAAAAAGGAAAGAATACTTTTTTTTTTTGATTTAAAAACTGATTTTTTAAAAGAAATAAAACTGATTTTATTTTATTCTAAGATTTTAAAAAGGGAAGAAGATTTGAATTTTTAAAAGGGAAAAGATCTAAACTTTAAATAGAAAAAGATCACATCTTTTTTAGAATAGAAAAGATCATATTTTGAAAATAGAAAAGCCGGAATTTTATTAAGTAGAAGGAGTAAAATATGATTCTTATATTTTTAAAGTAATAAAAATATGATTTTTATATTTTTAAAGTATTAAAAATATAATCTTTACTATATAGAAGTGGTAAAAATATGATTTTTGTTCATATAGAGAATTAAAAATATCACCTTTATATGTGTAGTGAAATAAAAATGGGATTTTTATATATTGAACTTTGAAATAAAAATGGGATTTTTATATATTGAATAGCGAAGTAAAAATTCGATTTTTATATATTGAATAGCGAAGTAAAAATGTGATTTTTACCTATGTAGAGAATACGGGCAACGAAGATGACGAAGAGGCGAAGAAGAGCCAAGATGTTTGGATAGCTTTATGTGAGAATTTCTCACCTTTCAATTTCTTTTCTAGTTTTATATATATACTAGGATGCAGACGGTGCTTAGTAGCACCCGACACAATCGTCCACAGACCATGGACTTGTTTGTTTGGTTGCATAGATTAGCTATATGATGTGATTTGAATTGGTTGTTTGGTGATTTTGATTGATGTGTGAATGGCGTGGGCCTTCACTAGACCGGGGATAAGGCTAGGCCTTGTCCCGTTTCTAGTATCGTGCCGTTATGCCGCCGAAATTTTCTAAAATAAGTTAGAAAATAAAAATATCAGTTTATCGAATAAATGAATTGAATAGAAATTCATATGTTGAAATAAAATGTTTTATCGTTAAAAATATAATTTTTAACGTGAAAGTGAATAAAATAAAATATTCATTTATAAACCGAACGGTTTGTTTATGTACACCTATTTGAATGACATTGATTGGGACGATAAATTTTACACATCGCCCAACTGCACAAATAAAATCTGTGTTTGATTGTTTGAAACCCCACACGGGTGTTGGGATGAAATTTGAAGTTCACTCATCCTGATTGATTAAATATGTCGATCGATTGATTGACAGGCTGTTATAAGCGTTGAATATCTATATTTGATGCTTATACAGTGTAGTGCACTTTGGTTGATGGTTGATTATTTTCAATGCTATTATATACATGTGTTGTATGAAAATCCATATAATTAATTTTATATGGTGATTGATTGGGCCTCATTCCAATTTGAAAAACAAAGAATAATATGAGATAAAGGTTCATGTGTTGACAGTTTCATCCATTGAGATTGGTCATGTGTTGAACGAAATATTTTAGTAATAAAATCTACATCTTTATCAATATAAAATAAAAGTTCATGTGTTGACAGTACTCATCCATTGAGATTGGTCATGTGTTGAACGAAATATTTTGATAATAACAACTATTTTGAAAAAGAAATATTTGAAATAGAATATTTGAAAATAGAAATTTATGAAGCCGTGTTGATTAGATTGACGCCATTTTGACGTGAACGGTATCGATTTCGAAATGAAATGAATTGAAAACGATTTCGAAATGAATTGAATATATAACGATTTCGAAATGAATTGAATAGATAACGAATTTGAATTGAATTGAATTGAAAACGAATTCGAATTGAATTGAAAACGAATTCAAATTGAATTGAAATTTGAATTGAATAGAAATGAATTTTAAAACGAATTTATAAAGAAGAATTCAATTTTGATTTGAATTGAAAAGGAAGTTGAAATTGCTTTTGAAACGAATTTAAAACTATTTATATAATTCGTTTTAAATAGAAATCGACGAAATATATATTATATATATTATATATATAATATAATGGCCTGAATAGAACGCGCCGCGCCGCGACAGTTCGTGAATTTCGACCATTTATTTCAAACGGACATTACGGGAGATCCGACCGTCGGATTCTCCTAAAACCGGAACCGTTGGGTTCGTATCGAAAAGAGCTTTCTAATGAAAATTAGAAATTTGAAATCTAACGGTTGGATTTGGAGTTACGTCCAAATCAAATTTGAAAAAGGTCGCTGTAAGTGCAGTTCGATGACCGTTGATGGAAATCGACTGTACGGGCCTTGATAAAATTATTAAAAATAGTAATAATTTGTGTAAAATCATAAGAAATGATTTAGAAAGGATTGGGATGAAAAACTCCATATTTGAAAAGATAAAAATAGATTTTTATCGAAATGAACTAGTTTTGAACTAGGATTATAATTCTATTTATTTTTAAATAAATTGAATTTGAAATGGTTTTGATAATAACCAGAATTTCCAATGATTGCATTGGAATGGATTTAAATCGAAATTGTCTTCGGAATGTTTCGATGTTGGATTTCGTGATTATACAAATGTTGTTATGGAAATTTGAAAGATATAGATATATATATATCGTTATTTCCAATACGATCTTTGTTGGCCGCAAAATTGGACATTGAATATAAACCGGGATATTTTCTATTCAGAGCCTTGTATTGAATATCAAATGTGATTTGGGTTTGTCGTGAATGGTGTCTTCACTAACACTGTTCTTGGACCCAGTTGAGAAAAGATTAAATCTTTTTATTTAGATTTAATGAAGTGTACCAATTAAATAACATTTAATTGGAATTGAATCGATATTGATTTTTGGGTTTATCGTGGACAGTGTTTTAAATAACACTCGTTCTTTAACCCGATGATTAATGAATGTGATTTTGGATTTATCGTGAACCGTGTTTTTAAATGACACTGATTCTTTAACCCAGTCAAAGATTAAAACTAAGTGGAGTTTTAATGAATCTTTAATTAGACTGAAAAGATCGAAAATGGAGTACCACCAGTTTTGCTCCAGGCGATAGTTAAATCTTTAATTAGATTTGAACGTGAAATGGTAATTGAATTTACCGATAACACTGTGGTGTTAGATATGAAGTATTACCAGTTTTACTTCATGGGATAAATAGGTTGGGATTGGGAAATTAAAACAAATGATTACTTCGGTAAGGTTTGCTAATCCCGACTAGTTTGAATTGAGATTCAAAAATAGAATAAAGAATAAATTCAAGGAATTTATCTTGGATAAAATTAATGGGAACCTTTCCCTATGAATGTGAAATTTAGAAACTAACTGTCGGTTAGCCAAGCAGAATGGTTTTCTGGATATTGATCTGATGTTGGTTTCGGCCTTCGGGGTTAATATTTGGGGAATCATTCTCTTGATTAATTTATGGTTAGTGACTAATGAATTGGAATGAGGCGTATGTTGTGTTTGTGTAACACTTATTTAAAATATACGCGAGTTATTCGGAAAGACCGGGTTTATCCCATTCTGAATAACTGATACGACGATAAGTCGAAGATGAAGACGATGGTCGAAGACCGGAGGTCTTCACGTCGTTTGGGTAATTACTGATGATCTTGATTGGGCTGTACACCCAAGAAGATGGAAACAGTTAGTGATCGTCCAGACGTACTTGGAGATCGATGGAGATGCGGGGTACTAGGTGCCTCCGGTTTCGTTCAGACCCAAAACGAACTTGTAAATGGACTGTGTGTCTGACATTGGATTTTAGTCCGTGTGATTGATCTCTATTAAATATATATCTGTTTGGCGGCGGAGAATTTATTCTCTTGCTTAACGCCCTTCTCTGAGACGTACGAGCTCAGGGGTTATATATTGATGGATATCAAACGCATGGAGTGAATTGCCTATGTGGCATGCCTAAGTGGCAACTGATCGAGGCTTCTGTTGAAAAGCAAAGTCTTGTGGTGATGATCAAAGCACGGCCTTTGTGGCGTAGCTTTGTGTAACGTTTGCTTCGCGAGTTTCACACCCGGTATGAACCAAAAACGGGAGACGGACGTCAGGGAGGGCATGCGTTTCTTTCTAGCTAGAAGTGGCGTCAGTGGTTTTACACGCCCTGACGAGTTTGACTTATGTGGTTGTTGCTGTTGCGAGGCGCCTCGGTTATATCGGTTTCGGCCGAATGCATTCTGGTCGGCTGACGGACCAGACTTACGCCCCAAAGGGCGGAGAAACGTATTGTTCAGGCACTATAATCCACATCGGTGGACCGGCCCTGAGGATCCAAGGGGCAGTTGCGGCTGCTCCGGAGACATGGGCTAGATTGTCTCGAATCGGTTAAGGACTATCTTTTGCCTCGGTTCATAGACGGAAATCCAATTTCCAAATACGTGACATTTGCGGTTTTATTTGTAAACCTATATGTGGCGACATGATATATGGTACCCATGCCGCCTATGATTGATACTTATGATTTGAAGTTGTTTTATACACTATGCATTTATAATAGTATCAAATGATTTGTTTTAAACGTATCAAGCATTCTTTGGCTGTTATAAGGGAAAACCCTATCCCCCGGCTTGCGTTGCATTGTGTGATAGGACCTGGGTCTTATAACAGCTTCATTTTTCTTTATTTAGCATTGCGCTGTTCGTTTTATGCACTGGTATTCTTGGGAGGAAACCCGTTCCGTGTTATACGGCGTGGTCCCTTGATTTACCTAACTTTAAAATAAAGAATAATAACTGTTTTAGTTCTCACACCAGTCACATGACTGACCTGGAGTTTATTGTTTTAACCTAAACTCTGGGTGCCCCTATTTTGACACGGGCAGCTAGTAGTTTTGGTTTTGCAGATTTATATTCACAGGATCCTGGTTTCCAGCTGGAATGATATCCGGAAAGCTTTGTATCCGTATATCTCTTCTAGTTGTGTATTGTATTATTTTCCGCTGCGATGTATTTAAATGTAATTTAAATCTCTGATATTTCTGTGTAATATTCTTTTATACTCTGTATATTCTTGTAATCTGATGCATTGTTGTAATATACAATGAAACGTTCTTTTATATGAGTTCTGTTGTGGTTTGTTCTCGAACTATCCGGCGCTTTCCTTTACGGGGAAGTTACGGGTTTTCACACATAGTCATGCAAAGATTATTATCAATATATATAATAGCAATACGTTTAAAGCACAGCATGGTGACATCAAAGAAATGACAAGTTTCGATTTCAACAGTATTTCGAAATGGATGAACCAAATACTGGCAATGAATAAATAGTGACCAAAATTTTCCATCACCATTTAAAAATGAATTATGGTTTTGACGATTATATAACCCATACCATGTTTCAACGGAAAGCACAAATAACAGGAACCAAGCACCGACACAAGGTAATCAACTATCGATACACGTCAAAACAATAAGGGCATCAACCACCAATTTCTAGTTTAAACTGAAATTAATTATTTGAAACAAATTTTAATCGTGAGTGAGATGCTCACCATTGTTGTGACGACGAAAGGGAGCACGAGCTGGGTTGTAGACCAGCGCCGGTAGATGTTGTGTAACACCCCACCCTCCGCTAGGGTCACTCACAAAGGGAATGCACTAGTTTTGGAGGGGCGTTATCTAGGTAAACAAACACAGAACTATTACAAGACAGAATATAGATAAAACAGGTGAAGGATCAAAAGATAAATTTCATTACTTTCAAAAAGAGTCAAAACCTTTTACATTCAAAGTACCAAATAGCCAAAGTCATTATTTTCCATTACAATAAATTCTGTCTTGCATAAATAAAGAAGCATAAACTTAAAACAACAAAAGTAGCTTAATTCCCCAAAAGGTAGCAGAAATGCAGCCATAGCATCGCTCAAAATCAAACCGTACATGAGATGAACTTAAAGCAAGCGAAATCCATGCTAAGCGTTGGAGTTCCCTCCCTGAGAAGCTGGAGGGCGGGGGGGGGGGACGAAAGAAAAAGAGGCGAAAGAAAACGGGTCAGTCATAAAGGCTGGTAAGTCCTTGTGACTTTCAGCATCAAAACAAGTTAAGGTAACATGACATGTATAAACTGAAAGTAAACATAAGGATGTTGTCAAGATGGGCAAGATAGACTAAGATAACATAATAAATCAAGTACAGCATTGCATGTTCAAGGTCCGCTGCACCAATTGTACTAGTATCCCACACCCATGTCTTATATTAACCATGAAATGATCCCTTGGCCCTATATCATGAAATGACCCATTACTAGGTCCAACGGAATGATCCACTAATCGATCGGCTCCCTACAAGTTCTAGCTCGTCGTGTGTCTGTGTCATACGGCCCTATCACGAATGTAGTCACCTGTGCTAGGTCCACCATAGGGTGTATCAAGCCATAGGGTGCCAACCACCGACACAAATCAAGCATGCACAGGTAAACCTACTGATGCCCAATGTCTGCTTTTTCAACTCCGGACTACGTGCACGACCATAGTCCGCCTGAACCTACACTGGCGCACCAACTCAGCCGTCGTTCTGGTCGCTTACAATCAACCCAGTAATCATGCCCCATCCTGCCTAGTTCCAGGGTACCATGATACATCTAGTGGGTTACTGCTGAAACGGACCGCGTAACTAGGGTTTCCATCCAATAGGTTAAGTGTTGTCATTTAAATCCGTGACTTAACCCTTATCAGTCTAGCATGTCAAGTTGGTTAAGTGTTGTCATTTAAATCTGTGACTTAACCCTTATCAGTCTAGCATGTCAAGTTGATAAAATGTTTTTATTCAAGTTCGTGACTTAACCCGCCTACGTGTCATGTCAAATTGGCTAAGTGTTGTCGTTCAAGTTCATGACTTAGCCCTACGAATCATGTGTCAAGTCGGTTAAGTGTTGTCTTTCATGTTTATGACTTAACCCTATCATGTGGCATTAATTCATTAATGCACCCCAACCTCTCACATCAGACCTTTTGTTGTGGTCACTGGATATGCCGGGCGGTTCCGGGCAGATTTACGCCACAACTCAGTCTGACCTCGGGTTTTCAAGTGCGATATGACCAACTACCCACATTGGATCCGATTGTTTGTAGTAATTGGATTTGCCGGTCGGTTCTGGGCAGAATTACACTGCAAACTCAACCCACCCTCGAGTTGGCCATTTTCAAGTTCATTCTAGTGTCATGTCCATGTTCAAATTTTCATGTCAAGTTCGTGTCAAGTTTTCAAGGCAAGTTTCATGTCCACATCCAGATTCAAGTTGTAACAATGTTCATGTTTCAAGTTTTGCCTATTATCAAGTTCATAATTCATGTTCATAACCAATTCATGTTTTGCCTATCTACCCAAATCGTATTCCCATCGCACATAAACGTGAATCGATCTATACTACGAGTAAATCCAAATCCCGAAATTAATGGAATAACATCAAAACTATGATAGAAAAAAGGACGAGCATAAAGTGATAAAAGGGATTACAAGAATAGCATGTTATAACTTGAGATAATTGATTACAACATCACTGGCATATAGAAGATAATAGGATTTCAAATCTAGCAAAATAAGGCGAAGTCATGATAAAAGTTGACATAAGGTGATAGTCCAAAACTTGTGAATAATAACAGGCATGATAATATTATGGTCATGAAGGGATTCGATTTACAACATGAATAGGCCCAAGTTAATCACATAGCAATATTCCCAAAAGTCAAGATCCAAGATGAACAAGAATAGATATGAATCAATTATCATACATAGATCCAATCCCAATTTATAACATGGATAGGCCCAACTTAATCTCATAGCAATATTCCCAAAAGTCAAGATCCAATATGAACAAGAATAGATATGAATCAATTATCATACATAGATCCTATTCCAATTTATAACATAGATAGGCCCAAATTAATCTCATAGCAATATTCCCAAAAGTCAAGATCCAAGATGAACAAGAATAGATATGAATCAATTATCATACATAGATCCAATTCCAGTTTACAACTTGTCCATATTAAGTTTATAGTTTTTATCTAAAAGTAACTTGAACTTACAGATCGTGGTCTAAGAAATTTAGATGTAGAAGTCAAGTCTAGAAATTAGTCGTTGTATTGTTGAATCGTTGAATCTTGCTTTGATTGTAGAAGCAAATCCCCAATATGAAATTCCTAGCCGTAGTCTTCAAAAAATAGTCTTCACGTTTTAATTTAATTTATCTTAATTTAATTTAGAGGAAGAAGAAGAAGCCATGTCCATCAAGAATTTGTGCACCATAAGGTTAGAGAATAATGGTGTAAAGAGAATGAGGCTAGGAGGCTGTTTATATAGGATTAGGCGGATGAATCTGGTCATGAAACGAGTCTAAATATATCAGAATGCATCAGGTTCAAAAACTGGGTTCGGGAGGCAGGTCGACCCCCAGGTCGACCTGGTCCATGGGAGGTCGACACTATGGTTGACCCCCAGGTCGACCTGGTCTTGGGCGGGAAATTTCCCGCCCAGCTTGTTCTAGGTTTTGAATTCGAATTTGAATTCGAATTTCGAGCTGTTTTTGATTCTGAAACTTCCTGAAACATCGGAGGGTCATATCTCCCTAATACGGACTCCGATTTTCGAAAACTCGGACTCATTTCCAAGCAGAATTTCAAGACGAACGCAATGGCGCAACCGTTTCCCTTGACTCTTGTTTTAAAAATGAATTCTGCCTTGATTTATGGTTTTAACATGTTATTAAAATTCGGGTTGTTACATTCTCCCCTCCTTAAAGGATTTCGTCCTCGAAATCTTCAAGTTAGGAAGAATGCATCCTATCATCCAATCAACCATCTACTCAACCATCATCCACAAGCAATCATTGCCCTTAAAAGATTTCTAATGCTATATGAATATATGCAGAAAGTGTAACGACCCGGATTTTTAGCGACTTTGGTTATCGACATAAGCACGATGTCGATAACCAAAACATCGAAAAAAATCCCGGTAATTAATGAAAGAAATTAGAGGGTGAGGATAGATAAGATAGAAGCTTAGAATAGAAGAAGAAAAGAACTTACATCATCAGAGTAACACGAATCTCACAGCAGAACGAACAACATATAATATATAACATAACTTTGAAATATAACAGTTATGTATACAATAGCACTTATCAGAGTACAGAACTTACAACACAACGGAAATAAACTATAGCTATATGATCCAGAAGCCTCCTGCTACAGCTCTTCAAGTATATCTGTAAATCCCGACTACTTGACTGCCCGTACAAATTTAGGCACCCAAGAGTTTAGGGAAAACAACAAAGTAAACTTCGGGTCAGTCATGGGACTGGAGTGAGTAAAACAGTTTAAACAGGTATATGAACAAGTAAACGATATCTCATAAGACCACGCCGCAGAACGGAACGGGTTTTTCCCTTATGAGAATCCAAAATATCTTTATATCAAAAACCTTTTGATATTATAATAATGTCTATGTACAAATAGATATCAACTAGCAGAAACACTTTCATCTCACGTTCTACATATATAGTATACAATCAAAATCGCAAGCACGTATTGGATAATGAATTTCCAACTATGACAAGGTATGGAACCACCTTCCGATCAGTGTACTCAAGGAACGATACACTGGAGTTCAACAAGAACATCTTGTAACTCAGCCACACATGACCGACCACTCATTTCGCTTGAGTGTATCGAATGTATATCACCAACGGTTGGGATTAGCAACCGTTCCCGTATATATATGGGACAACATTGATAGATTTAAGAAACAAATGAATATTCTCTAGATAGGTGATTATACACCCTACTTCGGTGCGACCGACTTAGCCATGCTGCCTGCCCGATTTCTGTCATTTACCGGTTGATGAGGCTAGAAGCTACGCTTTATCATTACATCAGATTCACTTCGAATGCCACATGGTCAGATCCATCGAAAATCACTAATTGACGTCTACAACGGTACATTTCGTGTTAGCTAAAGAAGTTTCCTTCTCCGTTTCCGCTCTTGGTACGGTTGAAGAAGTCAATGTACGTGACCTTTCTAGAAATACTCTGTCAGACATTCATTGTCATTCACTTAGAACGTCACATCGTCATACCTGCCAAATCACAAATTGACTTATCCAAAAATAACACGGGAATACAGCTAAGAGAAACGAATTCCTCCGCCACCAAACGTGAATACGTTTGAACAGATCAACTTACGCGATCCATTGGATATACTCTGTCAGACCTTCGCCCATACAAGTTGTCCTGGGACTGGACAAAACGAAGGCACTATTCAGTATATCCATCTTAGTCACTGTTATCTAAGACTTATACAACAACCCTTGCATTTTACTCCGTCTTCAATTAACTTTGGCATATATGATTCGCAACGCTTATGCCAATACGGAGTGGTTCTTTGGATAATAATCCAACCGGTCTCTCCATATTAACAACGTTAAAATGGTCAAAACTTCGATAGTCTGTGATTTAACTATCAAAGAAAAATAAGTGTGCAAACAACGATATTATTTCCAAATGGAAATTGTATCGATCAATCATCAACATATATCTATATATATATTCACATTGCCTTATTTTCTATGTTTAGAAAACACTGGAAAACGTTTTCCATTTGCTTATTTACAAATCACTACTCTTCCCCAACTATCAGTCCCTGACTATGAACTAGTATGAGAACAATTCCCTCAGTATAAATCCCGAAGGCCGAAACCAACATCAGATAGACACTTAGAAAACCATTCAATTTACTAATCTCTAGTCAGTTCTAATTTTACTTAACTCTATTTGATTAACTCTGATTGATTAACTCTAACTGGTCAACCTTAATTAATTAACTCTAACTGGTTTTACTTGGTTTGACTAACTCAATTTATTAACTCGACTGACTAATTCAACTCGATTAACCTAACTTGATTTACTTATCTCGATTAACTGAACTAATCACTTTGATTAACTCGACTAATTCACTTTGGTTAACTTAACCAATTCACTTAACTAATTCACTTAGTTTAACTTAACTAATTCACTTAACTCCTGTCGAATAAACTATATTCGATAACTCCTCTAACTCTATTCGAATAAACTATATTCGATTAACTCATTTACTCTATTCGAATAAACTATATTCGATTAACTCCTTTTCTCTATTCGAATAAACTATATTCGATCAACTCATTTGATTTAACTCTAATCGATTAACTCCATCGAATAAACTATATTCGATAACTCCTTCGATTTAACTAATATTCCATAACTCACTTCGATTAACTAATAATCGATAACTCCTTCGAATAAACTACATTCAATTATCTCCTCTCGAATAAACGATATTCGATAATCTTCCCTTTCGATTTAACAAATCGATAACTCCTTTTCGGATAACTAAATTCGATAACTCCTTTCGATTTAACTAATCGATAACTCCTTTCGATTTAACTAATCGATAACTCCCTTCGATGAAACTAACATCGATACTCCTTTCGATTTAACTAATCGATAACTCCTTTCGATTTAACTAATCGATAACTCCCTTCGATGAAACTAACATCGATACTCCTTTCGATTTAACTAATCGATAACTCCTTTCGATTTAACCAATCGATAACTCCCTTCGATGAAACTAACATCGATACTCCTTTCGATTTAACTAATCGATAACTCCTTTCGATTTAACTAATCGATAACTCCCTTCGATGAAACTATCATCGATACTCCTTTCGATTTAACTAATCGATAACTCCTTTAACTCTATTGATCTGGTTAACTCTACTGAACTGGTTAACTCTACTGAACTGGTTAACTCGCTCTACTGAACTGGTTAACTCTACTGAACTAGTTAACTCTATTCAACTAACTCGACTCGACTAACCCCTTTCGAATAGCATATTCGTTTTACTAACTTTCGAATACCATATTCGATTTACTCCCTTTGAATACCATATTCGATTTAACTCCTTTCGAATACCATATTCGATTTACTTTATTCACTTTATAAAGATTTCCTTTTTAACAACGTTTTATTCATTTGAAAAGATTTACTTTTAAATAACGGTTATACACTTTAAAAATGATTTCCTTTTTATAACGTTTCCTTTACAATTCTATTTGTAAATGGTTTACAAATATTTCCTTTTCAAATTTATTCTTGAAATATTCTAACTCCTTAAATTCTCTGAAAAATTCGCCATAACCTCCTTTGTAACGGGAGCATCGGGAAAATCCCCAAACCCGCCACACAGGCCTTTCCATTCAAAAAGAAAATGGTTTGAAATTATTTTCTTTTCTAAATATTTCCTATTTATAAATATTCCAATTTATAAACATTTCTTATTTATAAATATTCCACTTTATAAATATCTCTTATTTATAAATATCCCATTTTATAAATATTCTATTTTAAATATCACTTTGAAAATCCCCTTATCTACATTCCGGTATGTCATAGTATTCAATCATATCAAATCACGATGTTCAATATCGTCCATACCCACACAATCAACAACAAGTTATACTTCACATCATATATCAAAATATATGAAAAACAATAAAATAACTGTTGAGGAATCCAGTCGGATTCCTCCAACTTGTTTCCCTGCATTCACAGATGTTACACAATACGAATATCATCACTTTCAGTTCAATATACATTATTCTGATAGCAGAATCAATATATAAATATTTAACGGTTTTTATATATATATAATTACATATATATATATATATATAATTTTCACTAACTGACTAGCAGTTCAATCAACCAACCAACACACAGCAATCAACAAATGATTAACAGTTCTAAAAATACATTATAAAAATATAACTGTTCAGAGTTGGTGAGTTTTACTCACATTGGACTGTTATCGTTAAAAACGATTAACTGTCTTTGATTTAGATGGACAATTTATTTTGCTGTAAATTGTAACGAGCTCCGATGGACTTCCAGCCAGTCTCGTTGTGTTGCTCTCGTCCGTACGATCCCAACGGATCTGACCGTTCGTGATTCTGACCTCGTATGGTCAAGATATCGCGTTAAGAAGTTAGTACATAGTTTAAATAGGACTTAAGTTTTAATATAAAACATATGGGCCTTTACCTCTCTCAACTCGGCCCAAAACCTATCTACACCCGCACCCATCTCCTACAGTACCTCTTCTCCCCAAGTCGCGTATATAGGAAACCACTTCCAAAGCCATTTCCACGAATTCAAACAACCGTCGCTCCTCCCTTGTTCTAAGATACAACGAACACAACATACCAAAAGATTCCATGTTCAAAACTCTATCGCTCCAGATCTTCACTGTTGAACTCGGTTCTGCTACTCCAGACGTGATCGCTAGCACCGTAAGGCGCTTCTACCCCAAGCAGCGAAGTTCGAACATCCTCCAAATCCACACCCAAACTCCACTCCACCTCAGGATCTCGAATCAAAGCTCGAAAGAGGCTGAAACTTCAGGATTTAAAAACGATTTGCAATCCTAAGTCGTCGCTCCAGAAAATCAGCGAACGCTAATGATGTCGAATTGCCCAAAACACTTACTGGGTTGAAGATAAACACCTAACGAGTTCGAATATAAATGTATCTCGATTTATACCATTTTATTTGAATTCATTTTGAATTTTGAAGATGGAATGTTTTACTGCGAATGAAAATGGTGGCGGCGCAATAAATTGGCCAGAAGGAATGGATGTTAGGGTTTAATGATAGAGGTTATTTATAGGGTAAATTATATATATTTTTTATTCATTAATTTATTAGATT
This sequence comes from Allium sativum, assembly GCA_030737875.1. Lineage (NCBI taxonomy): Eukaryota > Viridiplantae > Streptophyta > Magnoliopsida > Asparagales > Amaryllidaceae > Allium > Allium sativum. The sequence goes on from CM060922.1 coordinate 378,083,087, forward strand.
TTTAAGCTACCGCTCTTCGTATTTCTCTTCTAAAAAGCCGTATGATCACGTACGATGCCTAAAAATCACGAAACTGGACATGTAGCAACAGTTCGACATTGCGGACCTAATGAAACTGGTTTCGTCGAATTCCGACTTCGTATGCTCACACTGCGTATTTTTAACCATCGAATTACTGACTGTTTTTCACATTGAAAATCCGTACAGCCACATACTAACTCTAAAAATCACAAAACTTGGAATCTAGCAATAATTTGATGTTGCGGATCAAACAAAATTAGTTTCGTCGAATTCTGAGGTTGTTTGCAAAACCGGCTATTTTTAAAGCTCTGGATGACCCATTTAAATATATAAATATATTTAAATATAATTAAATTAAATATAAATAAATTTATATTATCATATATCTTCACATATGATATCCTACAGCTCCAGAATATCATATCAGTATTTACAGTTTGATATTTCAGGCTCCCGATTACCTCGATATTCAGTTTTACATTGAAAATCCCTTTTATAACGTATATAAAGCGTTACGAATTATAAAGGAAATTCCACAGCGACTTTTCTGAAATTTGATTTGAACGTACTTCAAAATCTACATGACGAAATCCCGATTTTTCTCTTCCACTAGAAAGATATACTCCACCAACTCCACACGTTTCTTGTTTCATAGAAATCCGGCTTAAAACGAATCCTGTACATTCAGTTGAAGTTCAAATCGCCAAATCGCGAACTACCGCGCCATTTCAAGCTCGATTTTAATTATATTATAATTATACGTTCAAACTGACGTCGGTTGAATATATTCGTCAAAATAATTCAACTCTAAGCTGAATTAAATCTAAGGGACAACCCCGTTCACAGAATATTGTGATTTCCAACATTTTTGATTATTTCTAAATTAAAAATATTATTTAATTTATTATTTTAATTAAATATTCCCAGTTATTTAATTCCACGACCATTAAATCCTTTAATTCACCATTTATATAATTAAATAAATCAATTATAATACCTCTGCCAATGCGGGTCATTACATTCTTCCCTACTTAAAATAATTTCGTCCTCGAAATTGCTAAGTTAGAGGACGACCCTATCTATTGGAATTCCTAAGATTTATTTACCTCTCAACTTCAGTTTCAACTGCACCAATTAATATTGACTAAAATATTAATTTATTCCGACTAACTAAAATTTCCAAAAATTCTGAAAATTTTCTAACGCTTTAAACTTTCGAAAAATTTCGCCAGCACCTCCTTTGTACTGGTCAATAGCTCAAACTCCAACTCTCCTCTCTGGGCCTTCTTTAACCCAAAAGAAAATCAAAACGCCAAACGGCTTGCCAATTCGGCTAATTAATTCCAAACTCATATAAAATATAAACTTGTACCTTTTTGTCGGGCATATCATTATTTCCCTACCATCTGTTATCAATTCGGCATATACAAATGCCATCCCAATCAACTCCAACCAAGTTATTATTAACACAACCATTCGCTTATTCAAGCCGAATTTAATTTCAAATTCGAGTTTCAAATTCCAAACTCTCAACTTATCATTTCAAATCCAAATCTAGATTATTCTCTAATCACTTCCAGTTTTTCTTAACCTACAATCTCAAGTTAAATCCTGGTTTATTATTTACTTTTCCCATCCCATTCGAATTAACTTCACAAGTTAAATTTTAATTTCTAGAACTTAAATTCCTGGGTAAATTTCAAATCAATTTGAAATCATACTGCCAATTCAAAACCTTTGAATTTTCTAAACAACTTGTTTTCTCAAAACAATTCAAATCAAAATCTCTGGTAGTAATCCACCACTTAGAACTCGAAAATCACACCGATGATACTGCGCAGTCATCATTCGAATTATTTTCCAGCGACCCAAGTGATTTCAATACTATATCATTTCAAAACCCTTACTAAATACATCCATTTTGAAAACATCTCAAAATCTCCCAGGAACTTAAAATTTCCTTATTTTAATTTCAAATCTAATTTAAATTCATATTTAATTCATCTTATTTCATATACTTTACTTATATGATTCTGATTGGTTATATATAACCATTTCTCATGTTATAATCTTACTCGATTATAATTACAACCAATATATCTAATATATGATAGTATATTACATATCCATACTGTGTCGGTCCATCGTATTCAAGTATTTATTTACTCCTACCGATACAGTGGATCAAACTGATCGACCAGAACTCATAAACAACTCAGCCAATGAATCTCCACAATATAAAACCATTTTTATATCAAATACAAATACGCACTCGAATATATACACTCAACTCAATCTAGGGTATTACTAACCCTATCTCTACCGAGTCACGCCACAGAGCCAAGGTAAATCTTAACTTAAGCTCTGATACCAACTGTAACGACCTGGATTTTTAGCGACTTTGGTTATCGACATAAGCACGATGTCGATAACCAAAACATCGAAAAATCCCGGTAATTAATGAAAGAAATTAGAGGGTGAGGATAGATAAGATAGAAACTTAGAATAGAAGAAGAAAAGAACTTACATCATCAGAGTAACACGAATCTCACAGCGGAACGAACAACATATAATATATAACATAACTTTGAAATATAACAGTTATGTATACAATAGCACTTATCAGAGTACAACACTTACAACACAACAGAAATAAACTATAGCTATATGATCCAGAAGCCTCCTGCTCCTGCTCTTCAAGTATATCTGTAAATCCCGACTACTTGACTGCCCGTACAAATTTAGGCACCCAAGAGTTTAGGGAAAACAAAAAAGTAAACTCCGGGTCAGTCATGGGACTGGTGTGAGTAAAACAGTTTAAACAGGTATATGAACAAGTAAACGATATCTCATAAGACCACGCCGCAGAACGGAACGGGTTTTTCTCTTATGAGAATCCAAAATATCTTTATATCAAAAACCTTTTGATATTATAATAATGTCTATGTACAAATAGATATCAACTAGCAGAAACGCTTTCAACTCACGTTCTACATATATAGTATACAATCAAAATCGCAAGCACGTATTGGATAAAGGATTTCCAACTATGACAAGGTATGGAACCACCTTCCGATCAGTGTACTCTAGGAACGATACACTGGAGTTCAACAAGAACATCTTGTAACTCAGCCACACATGACCGACCACTCATTTCGCTTGAGTGTATCGAATGTATATCACCAACGGTTGGGATCAGCAACCGTTCCTGTATATATATGGGACAACATTGATAAATTTAAGAAACAAATGAATATTCTCTAAATAGGTGATTATACACCCTACTTCGGTGGGACAGACTTAGCCATGCTGCCTGCCCGATTTCTGTCATTTACCGGTTGATGAGGCTAGAAGCTACGCTTTATCATTACATCAGATTCACTTCGAATGCCACATGGTCAGATCCATCGAAAATCACTAATTGACGTCTACAACGGTACATTACGTGTTAGCTAAAGAATTTTCCTTCTCCGCTTCCGCTCTTGGTACGGTTGAAGAAATCAATGTACGTGACCTTTCTGGAAATACTCTGTCAGACATTCATCGTCATTCACTTAGAACGTCACATCTTCATACCCGCCAAATCACAAATTGACTTATCCAAAAATAACACGGGTATACAGCTAAGAGAAACAAATTCCTCCGCCACCAAACGTGAATACGTTTGAACAGATCAACTTACGCGATCCATTGGATATACTCTGTCAGACCTTCGTCCATACAAGTTGTCCTGGGACTGGACAAACTGAAGGCACTATTCAGTATATTCATCTTAGTCACTATTATCTAAGACTTATACAACAGCCCTTGCATTTTACTCCTTCTTCAATTAACTTTGGCATATATGATTCGCAACGCTTATGCCAATACAGAGTGGTTCTTTGGATAATAATCCAACCGGTCTCTCCATATTAACAACGTTAAAATGGTCAAAACTTCGATAGTCTGTGATTTAACTATCAAAGAAAAACAAGTGTGCAAACAACGATATTATTTCCAAATGGAAATTATATCGATCAATCATCAACATATATCTATATATATATATATTCACATTGCCTTATTTTCTATGTTTAGAAAACACTGGAAAACGTTTTCCATTTGCTTATTTACAAATCACTATTCTTCCCCAACTATCAGTCCCTGACTATGAACTAGTATGAGAACAATTCCCTAAGTATAAATCCCGAAGGCCGAAACCAACATCAGATAGACACTTAGAAAACCATTCAATTTACTAATCTCTAGTCAGTTCTAATTTTACTTAACTCTATTTGATTAACTCTGATTGATTAACTCTAACTGGTCAACCTTAATTAATTAACTCTAACTGGTTTTACTTAGTTTGACTAACTCAATTTATTAACTCGACTGACTAATTCAACTCGATTAACCTAACTTGATTTACTTATCTAGATTAACTGAACTAATCACTTTGATTAACTCGACTAATTCACTTTGGTTAACTTAACCAATTCACTTAACTAATTCACTTAGTTTAACTTAACTAATTCACTTAACTCCTATCGAATAAACTATATTCGATAACTCCTCTAACTCCATTCGAATAAACTATATTCGATTAACTCATTTACTCTATTCGAATAAACTATATTCGATTTACTCCTTTTCCCTATTCGAATAAACTATATTCGATCAACTCATTTGATTTAACTCTAATCGATTAACTCCATCGAATAAACTATATTCGATAACTCCTTCGATTTAACTAATATTCTATAACTCACTTCGATTAACTAATAATCGATAACTCCTTCGAATAAACTATATTCAATAATCTCCTCTCGAATAAACGATATTCGATAATCTTCCCTTTCGATTTAACAAATCGATAACTCCTTTTCGGATAACTAAATTCGATAACTCCTTTCGATTTAACTAATCGATAACTCCTTTCGATTTAACTAATCGATAACTCCCTTCGATGAAACTAACATCGATACTCCTTTCGATTTAACTAATCGATAACTCCTTTCGATTTAACTAATCGATAACTCCCTTCGATGAAACTAACATCGATACTCCTTTCGATTTAACTAATCGATAACTCCCTTCGATGAAACTAACATCGATACTCCTTTCGATTTAACTAATTGATAACTCCTTTCGATTTAACTAATCGATAACTCCCTTCGATGAAACTAACATCGATACTCCTTTCAATTTAACTAATCGATAACTCCTTTAACTCTATTGAACTGGTTAACTCTACTGAACTGGTTAACTCTACTGAACTGGTTAGCTCTACTGAACTGGTTAACTCTACTGAACTAGTTAACTCTATTCAACTAACTCGACTCGACTAACCCCTTTCGAATAGCATATTCATTTTACTAACTTTCGAATACCATATTCGATTTACTCCCTTCGAATACCATATTCGATTTAACTCCTTTCGAATACCATATTCGATTTACTTTATTCACTTTATAAATATTTCCTTTTTAACAACGTTTTATTCATTTGAAAATATTTACTTTTAAATAACGGTTCTACACTTTAAAAATGATTTCCTTTTTATAACGTTTCCTTTACAATTCTATTTGTAAATGGTTTACAAATATTTCCTTTTCAAATTTATTCTTGAAATATTCTAACTCCTTAAATTCTCTGAAAAATTCGCCATAACCTCCTTTGTAACGGGAGCATCGGGAAAATCCCCAAACCCGCCACATAGGCCTTTCCATTCAAAAAGAAAATGGTTTGAAATTATTTTCTTTTCTAAATATTTCCTATTTATAAATATTCCAATTTATAAACATTTCTTATTTATAAATATTCCACTTTATAAATATCTCTTATTTATAAATATCCCATTTTATAAATATTCTATTTTCAATATCACTTTGAAAATCCCCTTATCTACATTCCGGTATGTCATGGTATTCAATCATATCAATCACGATGTTCAATATCGTCCATACCCACACAATCAACAACAGGTTATACTTCACATCATATATCAAAATATATGAAAAACAATAAAATAATTGTTGAGGAATCCAGTCGGATTCCTCCAACCTGTTTCCCTGCATTCACAGATGTTACACAATATGAATATCATCACTTTCAGTTCAATATACATTATTCTGATAGCAGAATCAATATATAAATATTTAACGGTTTTTATATATATATAATTACATATATATATATATATATAATTTTCACTAACTGACTAGCAGTTCAATCAACCAACCAACACACAGCAATCAACAGATGATTAACAGTTCTAAAAATACATTATAAAAATATAACTGTTCAGAGTTGGTGAGTTTTACTCACATTGGACTGTTATCGTTAAAAACGATTAACTGTCTTTGATTTAAATGGAAAATTTATTTTGCTGTAAATTGTAACGAGCTCCGGTGGACTTCCAGTCAGTCCCATTGTGTTGCTCTCGTCCATACGATCCCAATGGATCTGACCGTTCGTGATTCTGACCTCATATGGTCAAGATATCGCGTTAAGAAGTTAGTACACAGTTTAAATAGGACTTAAGTTTTAATATAAAACATATGGGCCTTTACCGCTCTCAACCCGGCCTAAAACCTATCTACACCCGCACCCATCTCCTACAGTACCTCTTCTCCCCAAGTCGCGTATATAGGAAACCACTTCCAAAGCCATTTCCACGAATTCAAACAACCGTCGCTCCTCCCTTGTTCTAAGATACAACGAACACAACATACCAAAAGATTCCATGTTCAAAACTCTATCGCTCCAGACCTTCACTGTTGAACTCGGTTCTGCTTCTCTAGACGTGATCGCCAGCACCGTAAGGCGCTTCTACCCCAAGCAGCGAAGTTCGAACATCCTCCAAATCCACAACCAAACTCCACTCCACCTCAGGATCTCGAATCAAAGCTCGAAAGAGGCTGAAACTTCAGGATTTAAAAACGATTTGCAACCCTAAGTCGTCGCTCCAGAAAATCAGCGAATGCTGATGATGTCGAGTTGCCCAAAACACTTACTGGGTTGAAGATAAACACCTAACGAGTTCGAATATTAGTGTATCTCGATTTATACCATTTTATTTGAATTCATTTTGAATTTTGAAGATGGAATGTTTTACTGGAAATGAAAAATGGTGGCGGTGCAATAAATTGGCCAGAAGGAATGGATGTTAGGGTTTAGTGATAGAGGTTATTTATAGGGTAAATTAGATATATATTTTATTCATTAATATATTAGATTTTTAAGCTACCGCTCTTCGTATTTCTCTTCTAAAACGCCGTATGATCACGTACGATGCCTAAAAATCACGAAACTGGACATGCAGTTACAGTTCGACATTGCGGACCTAATGAAATTGGTTTCGTCGAATTCCGACTTCGTATGCTCACACTGCGTATTTTTAACCATCGAATTACTGACTGTTTTTCACATTGAAAATCCGTACGGCCACATACTAACTCTAAAAATCACAAAACTTGGAATCTAGCAATAATTTGATGTTGCGGATCCAACAAAATTAGTTTCGTCGAATTCTGAGGTCGTTTGCAAAACCGGCTATTTTTAAAGCTCTGGATGACCCATTTAAATATATAAATATATTTAAATATAATTAAATTAAATATAAATAAATTTATATTATCGTATATCTTCACATATGATATCGTACAGCTCCAGAATATCATATCAGTATTTACAGTTTGATATTTCAGGCTCCCGATTACCTCGATATTCAGTTTTACATTGAAAAACCCTTTTATAACGTATATAAAGCGTTACGAATTATAAAGGAAATTCCACAGCGACTTTTCTGAAATTTGATTTGAACGTACATCAAAATCTACACGATGAAATCCCGAATTTTCTCTTCCACTAGAAAGATATACTCCACCAGCTCCACATGTTTCTTGTTTCACAGAAATCCGGCTTAAAACGAATCCTGTACATTCTGTTGAAGTTCAAATCGCCAAATCGCGAACTGCCACGCGATTTTAAGCTCGATTTTAATTATATTATAATTATACGTTCAATGACGTCGATTGAATATATTCGTCAATATAATTCAACTCTAAGCTGAATTAAATCTAAGGGACGACCCCATTCACAGAATATTGTGATTTCCAACATTTTTGATTATTTCTAAATTAAAAATATTATTTAATTTATTATTTTAATTAAATATTCCCAGTTATTTAATTCCACGACCATTAAATCCTTTAATTCACCATTTATATAATTAAATAAATCAATTATAATACCTCTGCCAATGCGGGTCATTACAGAAAGTGTGTGTATATGTTCCTTATCTAATGCAAATGATCAGGCCTGATTGATCTTCTTAATGCAAAATATGTTTAGTGCCATGAATCCAACATGTATGCAAATAGTCCTAGTCACATAAACACTATATGTGTGCACAAACATCCATCCATATGCAACATTCATATGATAACACATTCAATTTCATCCATAAACAAGTATAAATACTCATGCATATGCAATATGAAAATGTGTCTGAGCCGATCCAGTGCCTAATGTGTGTTATGCAACCACGAGCAACCACTTGCGACCACTTGCAACCATTTGCAAACATCAACCATAACATGTTTCAATCACAAGTTTACATCCAAAAGGGTTCTACCTAAGGTTCTCAAGATAGGATTGAGAAGATAAGCAAGATAAAACAAAGCATCTAGGAGAAGAAGTTAAAGATGTACCCCCAGAAGGTCCTGCCTGCGGGCCTTGCCCTTGCTTCTTAGGGCATTTCTTGCTGATATATCCAGTATCACCACACTGAAAGCATGCTCCCATGTTTATCTTCTTCTTTCTACAATCCTGGACTATATGCCCCTCAATACCACAAAAGTGGCATTTTCTTTTCTCACGTGTCTTGTTATCATTATTGTTGTTGTTCTTGCCTCCTTTCTCGGAGTCTACCTTCTTGTTCTGAGACTCATTCGCCTTGACCTCCTTCTTGCCATTCTTGTCTTCTTCATTTAAGAACGCAATGTCTACTAGCTTTTCGTAAGTAGCCCCCATAGGTACGTGGGTCATAGCCAAGCTGTGAAGTGGCTCATTCAATCCTTTGACAAAACGGAGAGCCTTCTTATGAGGGGTATTCACTAAGTGCAGTCCAAACCGAGCCAGCTGATTGAATTGATTGACGTACTCCTTGACCGTCATACTTCCTTGCTTAAGAGATAAGAATTTTTCCAGCTGTAGACTTCGTTCAGCTTGCGAGAGGAATTTCATCTCGGACCTTATTCTGAAATCCATCCATGTTTCAACCGGCCTCTCAGCGTTAGTGACTTCCGACCAATAGGAAGCTTCGTCTTTGAGCAACCATACCGCCAACTATACCTTCTGCTTATTGTCCACCTCGAAGATAACGAACAGAACCTCAGTTTCATTGAGCCAGTTCCTTGCTTCAACGAATGATTCAGTTCCCTTGAAATCCTTTACACCCATGGCCCTAAAATCTTTACAGATCTTTGAGAAATCAATTGCACGAGGAGGGGGAGGAGGAGGAAGAATTGCTGCAGCTGGAGGAGGAATATCTGCTGGGCCTGCATCGTTGGCCCTAGCCTCTAAGTACCTCCTGAACCAGCCAGGTATTAGCACGCCCTCTGGAAAGTTAAGATTCCCAGACATGATGAAATGAAAAAGAAGAGATTCAAAACGAGGAAACAAAGGATAGTGCTAATGGCTTTTGGGGAATAGCCTTTAAATAAAACAAGACTTTTCTTGAAAAATGCTTCTTTGTAAACGTTTTTGAAAATAATTTCAGAAGGTTTTTTTTTTTTAACTTTTGCCCAGTCTGGTAACCTTCTGCTCTGATACCAAGTGTAACACCCCACCCTCCACTAGGGTCACTCACAAAGGGAATGCACTAGTTTTGGAGGAGTGTTATCTAGGTAAACAAACACAGAAATATTACAAGACGGAACATAGATAAAACAGCGGAAGGATCAAAAGATAAATTTCATTACTTTCAAAAAGAGTCAAAACCTTTTACATTCAAAGTACCAAATAGCCAAAGTCATTATTTTCCATTACAACAAATTCTGTCTTGCATAAATAAAGAAGCATAAACTTAAAACAACAAAAGTAGCTTAATTCCCCAAAGGTAGCAGAAATGCAGTCATAGCATCGCTCAAGATCAAACCGTACATGAGCTGAACCGAAAGCAAGCGAAATCCAAGCTAAGTGCTAGAGTTCCCTCCCTAAGAACCTGAGGGGGGGAACGAAAGAAAACGGGTCAGTCATAAAGATTGGTAAGTCCTTGTGACTTTCAGCATAAAAACAGGTAAAAGTAACATGACATGTATAAACTGAAAGTAAACATAAGGATGCTGTCAAGATGGGCAAGATAGACTAAGATAACATAATAAATCAAGTATAGCATTGCATGTTCAAGGTCCGATGCACCAATTGTACTAGTATCCGAAACCCATGTCTTATATTAACCATGAAATGATCCCTTGGCCCTATATCATGAAATGACCCATTACTAGGTCCAACGAAATGATCCACTAATCGAACGGCTTCCTACAAGTTCTAGCTTGTCGTGTGTCTGTGTCATACGACCCTATCACGAATGTTGTCACCTGTGCTAGGTCCACCATAGGGTGTATCAAGCCCTAAGGTGCCAACTACTGACACGAATCAAGCATGCATAAGTAAACCTACTGATGCCTAATGCTTGCTTTTTCAACTCCGGACTACGTGCACGACCATAGTCCGCCTGAACCCACACTAGCGGACCAACTCACCCGTCGTTCTGGTCGCTTACAATCAACCCAGTAATCATGTCCCACCCTGCCTAGTTCCAGGGTACCATGATACATCTAGTGAGTTACTGCTGAAACGGACCACGTAACTAGGGTTTCCGTCCAATAGGTTAAGTGCTGTCATTTAAATCCGTGACTTAACCCTTATCAGTCTAGCATGTCAAGTTGGTTAAGTGTTGTCATTTAAATCTGTGACTTAACCCTTATCAGTCTAGCATGTCAAGTTGGTTAAGTGTTGTCATTCAAGTTTGTGACTTAACCCGCCTACATGTCATGTCAAATTGGCTAAGTGTTGTCGTTCAGGTTCATGACTTAGCCCTACGAATCATGTGTCAAGTTGGTTAAGTGTTGTCTTTCATGTTCATGACTTAACCCTATCATGTGGCATTAATGCATTAATTTACCCCAACCTCTCACATCAGACCTGTTGTTGTGGTCACTGGATATACCTAGCAGTTCCGGGCAGATTTATGCCACAACTCAGTATGACCTCGGGTTTTCAAGTGCAATATGACCAACTACCCGCATTGGATCCTATTGTTTGTAGTAACTGGATTTGCCAGGTAGTTCCGGGCAGAATTACACTGCAAACTCAACCCAACCTCGAGTTGGACATTTCCAAGTTCATTCTAGTGTCATGTCCATGTTCAAATTTTCATGTCAAGTTCGTGTCAAGTTTTCAAGGCAAGTTTCATGTCCACATCCAGATTCAAGTTATGACAATGTTCATGTTTCAAGTTTTTTCCTATTATCAAGTTCATAATTCATGTTCATAACCAATTCATGTTTTGCCTAATCTACCCAAATCATATTCCCATCGCACGTAAACGTGAATCGATCTATACTACAAGTAAATTCAAATCCCGAAATAAAGGGAATAACATCAAAACTATGATAGGAAAAAGGGACGAGCATAAAGTGATAAAAGGGATTACAAGACTAGCATGATATAACTTGAGATAATTGGTTACAACATCACTGGCATATAGAAAATAATAGGATTTCAAATCTAGCAAAATAAGGCGATAGTCATGATAAAAGTTGACATAAGGTGATAGTTCCAAACTTGTGAATAATAACAGGCATGATAATATTATGGTCATGAAGGGATTCGATTTACAACATGAATAGGCCCAAGTTAATCTCATAGCAATATTCTCAAAAGTCAAGATCCAAGATGAACAAGAATAGATATGAATCGATTATCATACATAGATCCAAGCCCAATTTATAACATGGATAGGCCCAAATCAATCTCATAGCAATATTCCCAAAAGTCAAGATCCAAGATGAACAAGAATAGATATGAATCAATTATCATACATATATCCAATTCCAATTTACAACATGTCCATATTATGTTTATAGTTTTTATCAAAAAGTAACTTGAACTTACAGATCGTGGTCTAAGAAATTTAGATGCAGAAGTCAAGTCTAAAAATTAGTCGTTGAATTGTTGAATCTTGCTTTGATTGTAGAAGAAAATCCCCAATATGAAATTCCTAGCCGTAGTCTTCAAGAAATAATCTTCGCGTTTTAATTTAATTTATCTTAATTTAATTTAGAAGAAGAAGAAGAAGTCATGTCCATCAAGAATTTGTGCAGCGTAAGGTTAGAGAAGAATCGTGTAAAGAGAATGAGGCTAGGAGGTTGTTAATATAGGATTAGGCGGATGAATCTGGTCACGAAACGAGTCTAAATACATTAGAATGCATCAGGTTCAAAAATTGGGCTCGGGAGGCAGGTCGACACTATGGTCGACCTAGTCCCTGGGAGGTAGACACTATGGTCGACCCCCAGGTCGACCTGGTCCTGGACGGGAAATTTCCCGCCCAGCCTGTTTTGGGTTTTGAATTCGAATTTGAATTCGAATTTTCGAGCTGTTTTTGATTCTGAAACTTCCTGAAACTTCGGAGGGTCATATCTCACTCATACGGACTCCGGTTTTCGAAAACTCGGACTCGTTTCCAAGTAGAATTTCGAGACGAATGCATGGCACAACTCGTTTCCCTTGATTCTTGTTTTAAAAATTAATTCTGCCTTGATTTATGGTTTTAACATGTTATTAAAATTCGGGTTGTTACATGTTGGACCATCATCACGGACCATGGCTCTTCTAGAAAAACAAGCGATGACTTGAACGTGGGTCTTGAGACTGGTGACGATTTCCAGCTACGGTGACTGCTTGGCTTCAGGTTGCGTTGAACGATGGCGATCTGAAGGCTTGAGCATGATGAAACAAAGAGGAGGGCGAAACACGCGGTGGAGGTGGATGGCTCAATCTATCGACGCTGGCGGTGGAGTAAAAACTAGGAAAAGAGATTTTGATTTTAGTGAAAACGACATCGGTGGCCATTAACGAGAATTTGGATAGGATGGAGCAATTTAGGGATTAAAGTTTTGGAATTTGGGGCTTTTGTCTTTCAGCTGAAAAGTGAGGAAGGAACGAGATTTATTGAAGAAAATGGTGGAGATAAGCACAACGTATTGCCAACTAGGTTCTAGGGTAGCCGCATTTTCTGATTATAGGTCGGCGAAGAATTTACTAAGGTAGGTAATATTTGGGTGGTCCCTATAAAAGTTAATTCTACCGCAGTTTTAATCTTACCGTTATTTACGTTGTACGTTTTATTTTTGAATCGCCACAAACGAACTTCAATCATGATGAAATTTTATGTACCATCATGCCTCGATATTTTGAACCAAATAAAATTAGTCTGGTCATAGTCTAACTCTGTTAGTATACAATGTTACTTTATTTTTAACTTATTTATCAGTTTACCGATTTTATTTCATTTGCTTATCGATAACTCCGTTCGCTTTCAAATTTAAAATGTTAAATTCAATTTCTTTATGTATACGAATATACCCGTATTTGAGCCACTTTTCCATATATTTTAACAAATAAAGTATCCAATTCCATTAACGTTAATAACGTTCATTTATAATTTCTACCATTTATATTTTTCAATCGAATTTCCAATCTAATTCAATTCGAATACTTAACATTAAATATTTGATTCCTGACCAACCATTCTGAATTAAATATGGAATTCAATTCATACTCAAAACAACATATTGATTTTAAATTTCCAACCCAAGTATAAATATAAAATTGATTATTAATCGTTGAATCTTTAAATAATCCATATTCCAGTTGCCGAAATTTCTGGGACATTACAAAAAACGCAACGCTGCTAATAAGGTACGATTTCTGAGTTAGCAATAATTATTTATGTTAATTTTCTTACTTCCCTACGTACATTAGCTTTCATTTGTGCTTGAGATATTTGCACATGTGCTCACAAGTGATATTATAATTAAATACGATCCTTTTGTAGTTGGGCTTTTTGTTCAGCTGTTATTACTGTATTTAGATAGTTTGGGGATTATACTACATGTTTCGAACTTAAATCGCACGAAAAATTCTATTTCCATGTTATGGATCTTAAAATGTAATTTGAATGAACCTTATTGTCTCATGACAAGGTTGTAAAAATCGCTAGGCAGATGTTATGCGCTGAGCATGGACTAGGGATAACATAGGTGGGTATTAATCGAGGATTAATTGAAGCTAAGGATTGTTGATAAACTCGTGCATTTTGGATAAATATTTAATATTTTATTTACTATTAACTGGCCTGCAATGGGATATCATGAATATGGTTGAATTTGAAAGCAACCTTAGAGGTGAAATCACTATAAACAAATAATTTGATGCTTATAAGAGGTGAAATCACTATAAACAAATGAAAATTATAATAAAACTGCAAATACCTTGAGGAAGACTGCAGATGACCATGTTGTTATTAAGGTAAGAACAATTTGAGATCCAAGGATGTTCCAAATAATTGTTGTATAATCTTGTCTTAACTACTAATATAACAAGTACCATTATGCAATATATATAATCATAGAACTTCCCGCAATGAAAGGATAATACAGGATACAAATATGATGCAACAAATGCAACAGAAACCGTGAACAATGGATGCACTTTTTGCAGATATGAAAGAGGAAGGACGATATTGGTATGTTCAACTCAGCCGCAGCCATTCCGAGACAACAACAGACACTGATTTAGTTGCAGACAGCAACTACAATAATAGACTCGAAGTAGTTTTAGAACTGGGGCTTTTTTTGGACATCGCTTTGTTAGCATTAGTAAAAACTATTCGAGATGAAAATGACAGCTCTCATCTCTGCTTCATATGGTGAGTTTGTACTGCCTTCTTTGCAAGAAATGGGTTGGGTCAGAATAACTAGTTGCCTCCTCTATTCTTCAGGCTACCTTGGGTTTGTTTTCTTCACTGTGTATATTTTTCTAGAAGTAGGATGGTGAAAAGGAGTGTAAGTTCCCTGGCTCTTCTTTTGATTTTGTTGTGTCTGGTGTAGCTAGCTTAGATCATCACCTTGACTTCCGATGGTGTTATATGCATGGAATAAAAATTAAAATAATAGTTAGTCTGCCGTAACCAAACCGAATCAAACTTAACCGTTCCTATTCTAAGTGTTTGATTTTGTGGCGTGTTTTGTTGATTTTGATGTTTGATATTAGTAGTAGTTTGTATTAGGTCATATATTGTATTCATTTTGATATATTTGGTTCTGTGCAAGCCGAAGAACGTGGATTAGAATCTGAACTTTGTTAAATAGGAACAAAGAATGAACTTTGAACTATGAATTGTGAAGTAACGTGGATCAGATTCAGGTTTGGGGTGTTTTGCATTTTTTGTACTCTGAATTGTGAACTATGTTTTGACTTTTGTCTTTTGTGTACTATGAATTGTTATCTATGAACTATGTTTTGTCTTTTGGGTACTTAAGTTGACACCAATGGGAATTAAAAACATATGTATTGAAATTATAAACTCATGAATTGATTTCCTATTTTTGGTTGATAATTTATTTTGCTATCATGAATATGAGTTATGCGTTATATTTGTTGATTATTATATTTTTTTCGTTCATACATTGCTCTTTAATTTGTTATGTAGATTCATTTTGATTGCTATTATTAAAATGTATTAGCTGTATATATGAGTTGTAAAAGGATTTAGTAATAATATAACATGTCAATTTAATACCGTCATATAGAAGTTACCGAAGAATCATGTTATAGCGGTAATCAGAGCCGACCCGAAATTATGACTGCCTAAGCCCATTAAACAACTTTCTGCACAAAAGTACAAAAATATGTTACCCTACACAGGGCAGTTTCGAACCTGGGAGGATCTACTCTAAAACTGTTCCCTTACCACTCAACCAAACCTATCCTCATAAATAATTTCCTTCAGAAGTAAATAATATTGGTGTATGTTGCCTCAGCCCAGTGGGCTGCCCCAACCCGAAGGTTTAGTGGGCTGTCCTCTGGGCCGGGCCTGGCGTTAATACTATGTTATAAAGATTCTTACTATCATTGAGATTTAGATGTATTACAGCGGTATAGGTGAGTTATTGTTTTTAGGTAGTATAGCGTCAAAAATGAGATATCGAATGGTTAAGTTATGGCGACAAAAGTGTGTTATAGATATTCTCGTTTTTAATGAAATTTAGATGTATTATAGCGGTCAGATTGAGTTGTTGTAGTTAAATAAAATAGCGGCAAAATTTCGCTATACAACAATACCATTTTATCACGGCAGCAAAAGCATTATAAATATTCAGCAGTTTTTTATAACATGTCGTTATACAGCGCTTATCGAACCGCTGTAGTTATCATTAATAGCGGCTGTAGACCGCTATTAAATATCATTTCTGTTGTAGTGACATTAACATCACCATTCTTCTCTATCCATTTTTTTTAATATCAGAAGATTCAGAACCACCTTATTTTTTCCCAAAAATAGCTAGCAAATTAGAAATCACAGTCTAATTATATTTTCCTGCTAATAATTTTCCTGATGTAGGATTATAATTTTCATTCGACAAACTTGAGAGAAAAAGTATACCTTGTCTGCATCACAGATAAGTAGCTAGACTACCATCCAAAGAAAAAGCAATCCCTAGAACAGAATCGTTGCCCCCACAACTTATGCTTTCCATCACAATTCATCTGTTGATCTCCAAAGTATGGCCAACAAATCATCTGAACCCCACAACTTAAGCTGTAAATAAAACCCACACTGTTCATTAGGTTCTTAGAAATATTTTTGCACATTATGTCCAGGGGACCAATAGCATATACGGTAGGGAACACAGCTGACATTGCATTCAGTGTAGCTCCTTCTAATTCATTGAATGTGTGTATCAAGACTGCAGTTGCTTTTACTGAATCTTGTGTTTCACTTTATAGCAGTTCTTTAATGAATGATTAAGGCCTGTAGTTTGTACAAATTTTGCAAAATCCCTTAAACGCATGTTCTTCAAACCAAGGACACCATCAACTAGAGTGTCCAAGTATCCATTTGTTAGGTCATCTTCATCTGATAACAATGTCAATGTACAAAGATTAATTACAGTACTAGTACACAATAGAACTAGGGAAGTAATTATGGAATATGAATATATACATACTTTTACGATGCACAAAGCCTCTATCGATCAACTCCTTAATAGAAAAGAAGCCTATGAATCCACACGCGCTTACGGAGCAGTAGGACAAATTTAGCAGACCAAAATCTGCAGAGACATCTAAGGTAAAGCTCATGTAGGTATCCGTCACTATACAAGTGACTTCTGGGTCTTCAGCTGATTCTTTTAAATTCTTCAAAAAATCTCTGAAAGTGTCATACAATCAGAACCGATCTATTTGAGTAGCGGTGGACAAATCTTCACCAGTGGCCATGCTTTCAAAGGTAGACAAACCATCTGGTATTAGTCTTGAACTGAAAATCAGGGAGGTCCTTAAGTGAAGAAGGACCTGAAGACTTAAGGATTCGATTGTAGCTAGTTTGGGTATGAACAAAAGTGATGTGGAAACCTTTGAAGTGTAGGAGTTCTGCAAATTTAAGCATGGAGTTTATGTGGCCTTGAGTAGGATGTGGTATGCCGTATGCATACAGCATGAGCCTTGAGCGCTCTTTTATTAGAACCCATTTTTGTTAAGGCTTGTTTCTGATAATTTTTGTGATGCAAAGTGTGTATTTATAAGCAAGGAAAACGGTATTTCTTAAAGGCTTTCAATGGACAGAGAGGACTCAAAAAACAAAATGGACAGCTGTTCTTCCGTTTTGTGAAATCATTTAGCAACAGTACAAATCAAGTTGTCCAATGAACTCAAGTCTTTGCAAATGCTTAACGCATCATATATGAGTTACTAAACTAAACCCATCTACTGGTCATATATCTTTTTACTTAAGGATGGTTATATTTATCTACAATCTAATCAGGGAACAAAATTTGTCTGTAAGGTTTCTTGTTAAATAAAAAAGTTATGTTCAAGGGTCGAAGCAACAACTGTTTTCATCAACTTTGACGGAACTCGGCTACAACTCAGTTTCTCTGTTTGTAAATTAGTCCACATTTTCTACATGAATCATAGCTTCTCCTGGTAGAAAAAACATTCAGTTTAATTCCAATTTTGTTTCAACTTTCGAAGATAAAATATGACAAAGTGCATCGAGGTTGATATAAAGGTTACGTAAAATACATTAATTATCCTCTTATTCTGAAACTGGTTCAAATTTCTTCAAAGGAGATTGAAGGATATTAGTCTATTATATGAATGAATGGACACTAATAAACTAAATTAAATGGGAAATCACATGGCCTAAACAGATTCTACCCCCAATGAATATGATGATACCATAAACCATCCCAAATCCAGTAAAGTCAGGTGCTTCAGCAACAAAAGAGATTCCAAATCCAAATCTGAGCTCTGCTCCAAATAAAAAATTCACGCAAATAATGGAAAGCAGTGAAAGAAATTTTTGATGTATCTTTCTTCAACCGTTGGTGTCATGGATCTCTTTTTGATCCACATCTCTAAATTTTCTCTTAATCTTGTACAAAATTTCCTCTAACAAAATTTTCTCTTAATCCGTTATAAAATCTATAGAGAAAATAAAAGAAAGTGGAATAATGAATTGCAGACTGTGGCAAATGACCGATAACAACTGAAAGAAAGCACCAATGAAGATGAAATTAAATGGGGATTGTTAATGACAATAAGGGGGGACACAATTTTTAATTTTTAAATTTTTGTTAAGGGACGTACAATGCATACTAAACCCCCCTTAACAATATAAAACTTTTAGACCAAATTACCCTTAATCTGAAGAAGAAGCACAACGTGGTGAAATTCGGTCACAAGTCACCGTTTTCGAAGCACGACGTAGATGTGAAAATACGAAAAACGGCCTGCAAACACCGAACAATCATTATAAAAATAGAAAATTATGACCGTTTTTAATGTGCAAACACGGTAGAGTATGATCGTTTCCGTTGTTTTTGTTAATTTTGTTATAGAGATAGAAAAGATGTTCTAATGCTACCGTTTTTATTAAATAAAAACGATATACTCTTACCATTTTTTCCGGTTCGAGCGCGAGCACTGAAGTACAGCAGAGTTATTTCTGTCCCTTAAAAGTATAATTGTTGTTGTTCCTTAACAAATTTTTATACACCGGTGTCCCCTTAACAAAATGACACCACTTAACCAAAAAGGGGTGTCATTAACAACGCCCAATTAAATCATCAGTAGAATTAATTACGGGGATTGTTAATGACACTCTTTTTGGTTAAGGGGTGACACAAATTTCAGTTTTTAAAATTTTGTTAAGGGGAGTACACTACAGTCTAAACATTCCTTAACAATACACAATAATAAGACAAAATTACCCTTAATCTGAAGAAGAAGCACCACGTGGTGAAATTCGGTCGCGTGTCACCGTTTTTCGAAGCACGACGTAGATGTGAAAATGCGAAAAACGGCCTGCAAACACCGAACAATCATTATAAAAATAGAAAATTAGACTGTTTTTAGTGTGCAAACACGGTAAAGTATAACCGTTTCCGTTGTTTTTGTTAAGTTTGTTATAGAGATAGAAAAGATGTTCTAATGCTACCGTTTTTATTAAATAAAAACGGTTACTGTTTTTATTAAATAAAAACGGTATACTCTTACCGTTTTTTCTGGTTCGAGCGCGAGCATTGAAATACAGTAGGGTTATTTTTGTCCCTTAAAAGTATAACTGATGTTGCCCCTAAACAATTTTTTCATAGACCGGTGTCCTCTTAAAATATGACACCCCTTAACCAAAAAGGGAGTGTCATTAACAACACCCTTAATTATGGCTACACAAAGGAATCAAGTGTAAGAACATAAGAAATCAAAATCAGAGAAGGAAAAAAGCGAACTTGTAAAAAGGAAGTGAGATCAGGCTTACAAAGAGATTCTGTCTTTTTCTGCTGCTTTCGAATGTAGATCTGGTGATGGGAGGTGACTGAATGTAATGGCCAAAACTCAGTACATGCGCGTGCATGTACCTGTGCTTATATTTTGATCTGTATTTGTATTGGGCCTATTTGTATTGAGCTGTCTTGGCCCGTTAGCAGCAGTGTGTTCAGGCATGTATAAATAGGTGTACATCTGGTCATTTCTATGGGGAGAAAAGTGATCAATTCCAAGAGCAAATAGTTTCATTTACTTCTGTTACCTACCATTTATTAGATTTACTTTTTGTTACTTTAGATAGTGTATTAGCTTAATCTCCTCGTAATTTCCTTAGCATTAGTTGTTAGCTGTAGCATTAGTTCTTACTAGTAATTAGTTTCCAGAAGTCCAAGAAAACAGTGGTCATGGCTGCGACAACAAGATGCCCATTTCAATTGGTATCAGAGCATTTGACTGGGTTAACCTTCGACAACCAGTCAGATCCTTACTTCGGCTACGCATCTCAATCTCCACATCAATATCAAGAACCAGATCAAGATTAGTTCGAGCAACAAGGAGAAGGATATCTGAATCAGCCTCTACATACTCCACCACCGCCAAAACACTATCAAGATCCATATATTCATTATCCATACTCGGCACCACCTATGCCAGCGTGTCCACCATCAGATCCTAGCCTCGCCACCACCTACCACTATCCATATCAAGAGAAAATCACCACTGTTGTATCTCAGCAACAACCAGCTGCGCGTCGTAAAGATTACTACCCACCTAACCCTTATACTACCTCGGTTATGCCAGCAAATCCTCCTTTTGAGCCAAGAACTGAAAAAACTGCAGCAAAATCCTCTCTGTCACAGCCAAGAAACGCTCCTCACTGTATGAATCCTCTTTGTTATTCTTAAGAACACCAACAATTGTCCAAGAGAAATCAAGAAAATCCATAAGTGCCACTGAATAATTCAAGAAACCCTGCTCCAAGACGAAAAACTGCTGCGAATAGTAACTTTAGCATCCTTCAAACCCACAATTTAAAATCATTTTCAGAGTTGATATTGGATCTAGAGCATTCAATTGAGGCCTTGGAATCCATGAAGCTGAATGAGATAATGATGGCGATTCAATCTATTAACAAAAAACTTGGTGATACTATTATTTTACTTCAAGGCAGCCTACCAACATGTCGTCTTTCAAATTTTGAAACAGCAAAGTTCATTAGGCTTCCTCACAAATTTTTTGGTATTTGTCTTGAACTGACGAAACAATATCCGATGGGTTATGATTCGAAACTTAATGAATTTGGGCTCCTCGCTATTGCCTTGG
Source organism: Allium sativum (assembly GCA_030737875.1). Taxonomy (NCBI): domain Eukaryota; kingdom Viridiplantae; phylum Streptophyta; class Magnoliopsida; order Asparagales; family Amaryllidaceae; genus Allium; species Allium sativum. The sequence continues at coordinate 378,104,534 of CM060922.1, forward strand.
ATGAACTAAAAAAGAACTTCTATATTGTTGCGCCTACCACGGAAAATTCCTCTCAGCCTGCTAAGCACTCCCCTAGATCTAATGTCAATCATAATACACAGTCTCCATCGTCCCAAATGTTGGGTGAAGGCAAGTTCGAAACCATGGCAGAAGGCAGCGTTTCAGCACATGTAGAATTGCAAGAAAAGATAAAAGAAGAAGAGTGTGGTGATTGCTTTGAAAGGAGCACTAAAAATGAAGAAGAGAGTGAAATTTGCACTTTCCAGGGTAAAGGTGCTAATGAGCTAATGGAGGTGAAAATATGTTGCAAGAAAGTTGATGAAAATTATGTGAAATTTGATGAAGCTTCGATATATGTTGAGAATGATTCTACAAATTTAAATGTGCCTCCACAGTTTGAAGAACCAACTATTTTGGAGAGTGTTGGTGATATGTAACGTAAAGAAACAAATATGGAAGTAGGAAAACAGTCAGAAGTTGATTCTGTGGTTACCAAAAAAGAAAAGTATTTTAAAAATGATATAAACAAAGAAGCTGTTGAGAATTCGCGTGCAGATAATTCACGTGATGAGCTTATTACACTCAAAACCGAGAATAGAGCTATGACAAGATCAGGCAATTCCATGAAGGGTGTGAGCCATTGCTACTTGGCATTTGAGGCTGCCAACACTATTTTTGTTGATGGAAACAATGGAAAACTCTTTGCAACTGAGGGTGTTATTTTCAAGGAAGAACTGTACGAACCATATAAGCCACCATGACCAGCTCCTTGTTGTCACTCGACCTTGAGGAGAAGGTCTTTTTCAAGGGAAGTTGTAATGGCCAAAACTATCAGTACATGCGCGAGCATGTACCTGCGCTTACATTTTGATCTGTATTTGTATTGGGCCTATTTGTATTGAGGGGTCTTGGCCTATTAGCAGTAGTGTGTTCAGGCATGTATAAGTAGGTGTACTTCTGGTCATTTCTATGGGGAGAAAAGTGATCAATTCCAAGAGCAAATAGTTTCATTTACTTCTATTACCTACCGTTTATTAGATTTACTTTCTGTTACTTTATATAGTGTATTAGCTTAATCTCCTCATAATTTCCTTAGCATTAGTTGTTAGCTGTAGCATTAGTTCTTACTAGTAATTAGTTTCCAGAAGTCCAAGAAAACAATGGTCATGGCTGCGACAACAAGATGCCCGTTTCAATTGGTATCAGAGCATTTGACTGGGTTAACCTTCAACAACCAGTCAGATCCTTACTTCGGCTACGCGTCTCAATCTCCACATCAATATCAAGAACCAGATCAAGATTGGTTCGAGCAACAAGGAGGAGGATATCTAAATCAGCCTCTACATACTCCACCACCGCCAAAACACTATCAAGATCCATATATTCATTATCCATACTCGGCACCACCTATGCCAGCGTGTCCATCATCAGATCCTAGCCTCGCCACCACCTACTACTATCCATATCAAGAGAAAATCACCGCTGTTGCATCTCAGCAGCAACCACCTGCGTGTCATAAAGATTACTACTCACTAACCCTTACACTGCCTCGGCTATGCCAGCAAATCCTCCTTTTGAGCCAAGAACTGAAAAAATTGCAGCAAAATCCTCCCTATCACAGCCAAGAAACGCTCCTCACTGTATGAATCCTCTTCTCTATTCTCAAGAATACCAACAAATGTCCAAGAGCAATCAAGAAAATCCAAAAGTGCCACTGAATAATTCAAGAAACCCTTCTCCAAGACGAAGAACTGCTGCAAATAGTAACTTTAGCATCCTTGAAACCCACGATTTAAAATCATCTTTAGAGTTGATATTGGATCTAAAGCATTCAATTGAGGCCTCGGAATCCATGAAGATGAATTAGATAATGATGGCGATTCAATCTATTAACAAAAATCTTGGTGATACTATTATTTTACTTCAAGGCAGCCTACCAACATGTCGTCTTTCAAATTTTGAAACATTAAAGTTCATTAGGCTTCCTCACAAAATTTGGGGTATTTGTCTTGAATTGACGAAACAATATCCGATGGGTTATGATTCAGAACTTAATGAATTTGGGCTCCTCGCTATTGCCCTGGATGAACTTATAAAGAACTTCTATATTATTGCGCCTACCACTGAAAATTCCTCTCAGCCTGCTAAGCACTCCCCTAGATCTAATGTCAATCATAATACACGGTCTCCATCGTCCCAAATGCTGGGTGAAGGCAAGTTCGAAATCGTGGCAGAAGGCAGTATTTCAGCAAATGTAGAATTGAAGGAAAAGATAAAAGAAGAAGAGTGTGGTGATTGCTTTGAAAGGAGCACTAAAAATGAAGAAGAGAGTGAAATTTGCACTTTCCAGGGTAAAGGTGCTGATGAGCTAGTGGAGGTGAAAATATGTTGCAAGAATGTTGATGAAAATTACGTGAAATTTGATGAAGCTTTGATATATGTTGAGAATGATTCTACAAATTTAAATGGGCCTCCACAGTTTGAAGAAGCAGCTATTTTGGAGAGTGTTGGTGATATTGAACGTAAAGAAACAAATACAGAAGTAGGAAAACAGTCAGAAGTTGATTCTGTGGTTACCAAAAAAGAAAAGTATTTTAAAAATGATATAAACAAAGAAGCTGTTGAGAATTCGCGTGCAGATAATTCACGTGATGAGCTTATTACACTCAAAACCGAGAATAGGGCTATGACAAGATCAGGCAATACGATGAAGGGTGTGAGCCATTGCTGCTTGGCATTTGAGGCTGCCAGCACTATTTTTGTTGATGGAAACAATGGAAAACTCTTTGCAACTGAGGGTGTTATTTTCAAGGAAGAACTGTACGAACCATATAAGCCACCATGACCACCTCCTTGCCATCACTCGACCTTGAGGACAAGGTCGTTTTTAAGGGGAGGGGAGTTGTAATGGCCAAAACTATCAGTACATGCACGTGCATGTACCTGCGCTTATATTTTGATCTGTATTTGTATTGGGCCTGTTTGTATATAGGTATCTTGGCCTGTTAGCAGCAATGTGTTCAGGCATGTATAAATAGGTGTACATCTGGTCATTTCTATAGGGAGAAAAGTGATCAATTTTAAGAGCAAAAAGTTTCATTTACTTTTGTTACCTACCATTTATTAGATTTACTTTCTGTTACTTTAGATAGCGTATTAGCTTAATCTCCTCATAATTTCCTTAGCATTAGTTGTTAGCTGTAGCATTAGTTCGTACTAGTAATTAGTTTCCTGAAGTCCAAGAAAACAATGGTCATGGCTGCGACAGCAAGATGCCCGTTTCATTAAACACTTTAAATAGTAGATCTGACAGATGGGAGGAGAAAGAACCATGGTTTTGGGTGATGCGGCAGTAAATATGTCACTTCTGCATGAGAAAAATCAGTATTTCGAACACGAGGAAAGTTTAATCGGTGCCATGAAATTTCTTCGGCAGAGCGATTTCGGGGAAAGGGAAGGAGAGTAAAAAAATTCTAAGTACGGGGGAGAGGAATAGAAAATAGTTAATTATAGAAGAAAGGATTTGGAATTTGAAGTAGGAGATCAAGTCCTTCTTAAGGTTTCTCCGGTACAAGGGGTAGTCCAATTTGGAAACAAAAATGCAAAACTATCATCAAGATTTATTGGACCATTTCATCTTACTAAGAAAATTGGAAAAGTTGCGTACCAACTCGATTTATCTGAGAAATTATTAGATATTCACAATGTATTTCACATATCAATGCTATGAAATTATATTTCTGACCCATCTCATGTGACTGATTTAAGCTACATTGAAGTTAAAAAAAGGGAACAAGTACATTGAAAGACCCGTTCAAATTCTTGATAGAAAAGTTAAGAAACTAAGCACGAAAGAAATCCCCATAGTAAAAGTTCAATGGAACCATCACAATGAAGATGAAGCATCATGGGAGTTGGAATCAGAAATTCATAGAGATTATCCAAATTTGTTTGAAACCTAGATTTCAAGGACATAATCTTTTTCTAAGGGTGGTAGAGTGTAACAGCCTAACTCAAAAATCCATGTATGAAAAATTTTCTAATTTTTTTGAATATACTAATTTGATCCAATTTAAGCATAATGAATACGTACATATATGTATGTAGATAAAACATATATTACATAGCTTATAAACTAAAATAAATGGTATATGTATATATAATAAGTGGCATGAAATGATAGGACACGTGTCACCAAATGGACGGTACACATGTCTTGAGATTAAATAAGATAAAGACACATAAACACATTAGGTGTCAATGTGTAGAAACATCTAAAGACACCTAAGGAGGTATGTGTCTACATCCTAAAGCTTGCATGAAGATAAGATGGACAAGTGTCCAAAATTAAATTACCAAACTAGCCTTGAAATATACTATAATAAGGGTGGAAATGTTCACTTCTTTTCATGCATTCACAAAATAAAAACAAGATAAGATAAAGAGAAGAAGTTTAGGAGAAGCCAAGAGAATAAATACACGTCCAATCTACAATTATAAGGTGAGAAAAACTATTTGAGCAAATGTATTCATTTCATATTTCGAAGAAAAGTTGTGAAATTTAAGATGAATGATTGGTCTTGAACCTATGAAAATGACATTCGGTATTTTGAACATAACTTCCTCAATTCTTGATAAAATTTTGATTTCTTTATCAATATGGAAAACTAACTCAATGGCCTACAACTTTCATGTCGGCCACCTTTTCTAATTCGATAGTTTGTGTACCTGAAAACTGGATGCAAAGTCAGTTAGAAATCTACCTAAAATGGACATGTTAAAAATGCCTTGTATTGTTGAATTATTTATATTAAATTGATAAATAATTTTGAGGATTTTTTTTTTATGATAATTAAGTAGACTAAGAAGCTTCTTACTATAGAAAATTTGGAGTCAAAAACTCTATTTATCATAGAGAAATAGAATCAAATATTTTACCCAAAAACTAGTCAAAAAACAGAATTTCTGAAATTTGAAGCACTTATGGAATTTGAAACGCTTTTTGAATGTTCCTAACCCTGATGTGTCTCAACCCAGAATCTTAGCATTTCTAAAGCGATGTCTTTTCTCTGAATTATTTATAGAGCACTGTAATAAGACCAGAACTTTTCATAGCGCATCTGAAACGCTTTAGTATCTATTTTTAAGTCTAAAATCATTTTAAACTACCTAGAACTTTTCGTAGCATTTCTGAAGCGCTGTCTCTGAATTATATATAAAGCATTCTAATGAGCCTAGAACTTTTCGCAGCGCACCAAAAATGTTGTAATAGTTGTTAGAATCTAATTAACTAACCAAAACTTTTCATAGCGTGCAAGAAACGCTGTAATAATGTGTTGAGTCTAAAACCATTATAAACTACACATAACTTTTCATAACGCTGTATAAACGCTGCAATTTTATTCTTATTAATGCGGAAACTTTTTTATAGCAGTTTTTCAAATGTTATCTTTTCATTTTCAATTTTAAAACCTTTATGAAGTAATTATAAATGTTACCACTTACTTCAATATTTTGTCGTTCTTCCTGAACATAGATTGGATTATTTTTAAGGTGGTTTCAAGTTTATCTTAAACCTTTAAAAATATGAATTTGAAAAGTAATTTAATATTACTTTTGGGAAACATTTTCTTAATTATATTTCTTTGATGGGGTGCAGTGTAAGACAATAGATCTTCGGTAGTGCACTATTACTCTATGTTGGTATTAAGTAGAGTACTTCCCTACTTAGTGACGGGATGCCGGCCACAATAGGATAACAAATCATAAAATCCAAAACTGAATTGAGGGTGTGGTTTAGATTCATGAACATATATTTTGATAAATTATGGGTTTTTGATGGAATGAAGTTATTATAAACTTGCTTGATTTAATATCTCGATGTGTTCCTTATTAATTGTTTTAAACTTTGGATTGATGGAACCTTTGAAGAAGAGATTTATAATGAAACTATAATACAACCCAATAAGACATGAGTTGAAAACTAAGCTTAAATAGTTATCTCATTGGGTCTGTGTTTCTCATAATGCTACACTTAAAATATTTCAGATTTAGATGGTTAGTTAGCTGCTTTGAGTGAAGACTTTTATTATGTATATTATCTCTTTATGTACTCATATGTATAATTATTTAATAATTAGACTCTTGGATCTTTGTAACCAGGTTATATGATGGGATGATTGTATAATAGCTCTTTTGTTTAAAATCATTTACTATGAATGATTTTATATTCCGATAAACTTTTGTTAAGTTGTGATATTGTTCTATTAACACCATGGCTTATATGTAGCATCGCCGCTTCTGGATAAGTATACCAGAGCGAGGATGTTACAGAAAGTCCGTGGTCATTCGTCTTCAAGGTCTTCTTACCATTCTCCTACAATACCACCTCCTCCTTCAACTTCTCGTTAATATCCACTATGTCCGAGTAGAACTATGGAACAATTAGAGGAGCATTACATGGGAAGGAACCATAGAACCCTATAACATCTCACCAAGAGGAGGAAGAGAGTTAATGGCCTCCGGAGGGTGCACCACATTACGATCATTATAAATCATTTGAAGGTTTATCTATTTAAGAAAATATTGAATATCATAACGAATCTCAATGGACGAATTACACTTACAACGATCAATCTTCTGACTTATGGGGTTACTTCACCGATTCCTAAGTAATTAATCTTATGACTTATCTACAATCTTATCTGTATTATTTTCAAACACCTTTAATGGTCTGTAATATTTAACTTGTAACAACTCTATGACACTCGTATGCTGTGTAATGTTGTGCTTTGGTTTTCTTTAATGCTTCTTTTTTGATAATGCCAAAGGGGGAGATTAAAAAGGGATCACTAACTCAAGGGGATTACTTTTCTGATTCATGTGACAACAACTATACAATCATAATTTTCGACGTATGTATACACTATTTATCTTTTCAGGAGATGTACATATGCAAAAATATCATCGAGGATTTGAAGACATACACAAGGAATATGTACAAGAGTTTCGTAGTAAGATAATACTTTGTATAATAGTAGAAATAAAGTGTACAATTTCCTTGGTTAGATATATTTTAGACGAAGTTATCAAAATATAGATATGTGCATATGTCAGGCGTCTGTCCATTAAGATCAGACGTCTATCTGTAGACTCTGAAAATTTTCTAGACCTAGTATAGAGGTCTGATCTATTAGAATAGACATCTGTCTCTGTCTTCGGGAAAATTACAGAGTAATGAACAAAGACGTTTGTCCTGGGTAATGGCCTGTTATTCTAAAAGGGTTTCTTCCAAACTGAAGAGATACATCTATTATTTTAAACCCTAGTTTCTACCTATCAATGGTTACAACTATTCAATTGAAGAGATTTCATTCTAAAAGCAATAATTTGTCAATAAATCTATCCAATCTCTGTAGAATCTAGATTAACCCTAGAGGGGGTGAGTAGGGTTTATTGCAGTTTTGAGGAATATAAAAAATATCACAGCTCAAATCACAACAGATTAAATAAAAGCGAAAAGCATATGATACATATTTTACCCAACTTCGGAAAACCCTGCCTACTGCTGCACTCCCCAAGGTTTCTACTAGAATTAAAACACTCACTACGCTTAAAATTACCTGTAAACTCGCGACACTCGCTCCCAACTATTCTAATCCTACGCTCAAAATTCTACACTGATCTTTATCCCTAGGATCATATTTTCCATGAATTACAAACCCGTAACTCGTAAACCCTAACTATAAATCATATAGCTAGATACCCTAGTTTACAAAAAATTAGAAAACTGTGTGAATCATTTACAAAAATAAAACAACTAAAAACATAAAAGCATAAAAACAAACAAAACCCTATATGTAAATTTAAGAGAAATTGCCCCTCCTTTCAAAAAGCTGTCACTTAGAATAAAAAACCGTCTTCCCTTTTTCTTTTGAAGGCCGACCTAATAGAAATTAGGGTTTGTCTTCCTAGCTCCAAATCACGACTTCTGGTTGTTGATGTAATTCGATTCAGTGATGGTTCGATGTTTGTAAATCTCGGTCAATCGATTTGGGGGATTGCAATCAAAAAACTTTGTGAGTAATTCTGATTTAGATGTCTTATACATTCAAAATTGTTGCTTGTTTTTTCGATAATAGTCTTTGATGAATTGCATGTAATATATAAGGTTCTGAAACCCTTTTAATTCTATGATTTCACTGCGTGACTTGGCTTTTGATTGTTGCGTGATTTCAATTTAAGACTTTCTATCTTTGCTCATTCGATTTCTGGAAACCTCAATTGATTTTTATTCCCCAAAACAATTGCCTTCATGAATTTGTGGCATGTCTTGAAATCAAACAATTCCTTCTTGTCTAAAACCACACCTATGATTGTGTTAATAAAATCTTGTCTAATGATTCTTGATGTATTTAGCCAAGTATTTGTCATTGTGCATTTTAGAGAGATAAATTGCATTTACCAATTTCCAAATATGTTTATGCCATCCATTCAAATTTAACTTCTTTCTGAAACCAATCAATTTTGAAAAAAAAAACCTTTTATTTTGATGTCATTCGAATAACAATTGCTTGTACTGGCATTTAGATTCCGCTCTGTCTTAACAATATACATGACTACATATACTGAATTATATATATACATATACACACACATAGTTATGCATGTATATGCATATTAGTGATGCACATAGATGTCTGTTTGTCTTGGCATTCTTGCATGCTTTATTATTGAGTTTGTATGTTTCCTTGTGTACATTCATGTTGCCGGTCTTGTAATCTTTGATGATGTGAACTGCCTTGTGCTGCTACCCATGCTCGTTCATACTTGACTGGCTTGAACTGAAAACTGCTCCTGAATTTTGATGGTTGATGTGATTATGTGCGTTGTCTTTTGTGGTTGATTCGCATGCATTCACCATTTTGACCATTGCTATATGTCCAGACTCCATGCGTTGGTTTAACCTTGTACTTTGTCACTTTAGTGTAGTTGCATTTGGTTCATTGCCGGTGCTACATATGTATCCCATTTGTGTGCTTGTTGCCCTGATCTGTGTGCATGTGCATATGCTGCTCTGTTGCAATCTTGTATATTTTGTATCCTTGCTGCCTTTTCTTGCAATGTGAATTTCTTCATTGCTGAGCCTTGACTTTTGCTTCATGCTTGAGCCTGGAGATGTTGCATGCATCATGCTTGCAGCTTGAGTTTTCTTGTTTGGCTGGTTGTGTCACTTGCATGCACACTTGGCACTCTTGTATTGTGCATCCATTGTTCTCTCCACTGTATTTTCTGGTCTTGAACTGGTTCTGCCATGTTATGCATACTTTGTACATTTGTACACTGTTCCCCTTGCCATGCTCCACTAGCCTGCTTCTTTGGGTTTATTACTTTGCCATACACACACACACACACATACACACCCAATAACATGTGTGTGTACGTTTCATGGTGCTTTCATTTTCACGTGAGAACTGTGTTGCCTCACTCTTTAAACCGCTGACATGTCACATTTTGTTATTTGGATTGTTCATGTATATACTCTTGTATTGACTAGAATTGTTGGTTGAACTTGATTCTTTTATTTATTGCACCTGATTTGTTTTATTGATCTGAACATGTCTTTTTCTTATCATCACTTAAGGGCTGCTTTGACATTGGTGCACACGTGTGCATCCACTTGCTTGAGCCATTTATATCTTCACCTTGGTCTTGTTTGGCTGATGCGCATGCGTTCATGAATTTTTGCTACTGGTTCGAACATGTGCACTTGACCTGTGCTTCACCAAGTTTAGTATGCTTGTTGCTTTTGTCGTTTTCCATTTCTCTCGACCTGTTTGGCTTGAACTGTGCACACATTGAGGTTTGACCATTTTTTGCCTACACATTATATATGTGTATGTACATAAACATGTATGTGTATACATGTATCGTGCATGTGCAAATGTATTTTCTATATACATCAGTAGACCACTATACGGTATATCATGGCAGGTCAAGATAAGCAGGCCACAAATGTGAATTGAGGCTGGTCTTGATCAACAGACCACTATTGCTGTGTTGAGGCAGATCTGCAGGCACAAGACATATAATCTACCTTGCAGTATTTACAGTGAATCACTGTGAATATCACAAGTAGTCTGATACAAGTAGATGTATGTACATATCAGACTAAATCAAGAAACTGTGAATATCACAAGCAATCTAGACACAAATAGATGTGTATACATATCAAACCAAGTCAAGAAATATGATGAGAAACACACCAAAATTCCAAGGCAAATAAAATTTAAAATAAATTTATATCCGCTAGAATTTAAATCTATTTTGTTCCATTTTACAATGCATGTTTCTGTGACAAATATGCAGATGATTGGACTGAATCTGAAGTACACTGAAGACTTAGTGTGAGTCAATGAGTGTTTATATAAAACTGTATGTGTCTATACATGAGAAAATGTGTGTAATTGAGTGTTATTGTGAGGAACCGATGTAATAAATGAAATTGAATGTATGAGATTTACAAATAAAGGAGTTAGAATTTTTTACTATTCAAATGTTGAAATAAAATACTTATTTGAATAAAAAATACTATTTGAATATTAAATCTGTGTAATAGTAATTTATTCAAAATAAATATTTATTTATGTATGTGATGTAGTATAGAACAGTATAATTACAAACACATTTATGTTATAATATATATGTTTGTTATCATCAAACAAAAATCATATTGTTATACTCTACAATCTCTATATATGTATTGAAAACAAAAGAGCTTAATTACTGAATATTTCTGAATCTATCTTATACTCTTTGTACTCTCTTGTAATATATTCATTACTCAAAATCACAAAAATTATTCTATATACAAAAGCACTTCAACTTGTATATCTAGTCAAGGAGATTATAGGAGAATTTTGTAAGAATTCAGTCAAAATCAGTGTTGTATAGACCAAAAGCTTGTCAAAGGAGACTACACTTCTGTACGCCTATTCCTCCGATCAAAGAGAGGGTTGTTGTGGTAATTAGAAAAGCTGAAGGACAACTTCGGGATGGGAGGTCCGAACCAGGATAAAAGTCTGATGTAATCGTTTTTACTTTACTTATTTTTGCATTTCTATCTTTTATAGTAGTTATAATTGCTTAATTAGATACACACGATCCATACAAGTACTTACATAACTCCTGGCCAATTCAAGATCACACTTTCGCCCGAGGTCAAGCCCATCATAGGTGATAAGCCTGTAATTTTTGATAAGTATGGAAAATACGATAAGGCTAATAGCGGTAAAGGCTCCAAGCATAAACTTTAAAAATCTTCTAAATAAGCACAATAAGGACCAATGAGGATCATCTACTTTGTGGATCCTGCTCATTGTTGTCAATTGTTTGCAATTTGTGTGAACATTGCCCTAGCTTTTGACTTATGAATGGTGTTGTATCCTCTTTTATTCATCCTGTTGTAAATAAAGTGGATATTTTGTCTAAATGTCTCGAGCATTTTCATTTTCCATTCAATATACTCAAAACTGACTTTTCATCGTTAACACTTAATTCTTTTCGTGTTTCAGGTTAGAGTTTATGGATGTAAATCATGGTGTGCCTATTACACTCATCCTTGTTTCATACTCTAATCTACGCTCTAAGTATTGAAGGTAATGTGGCATGTGAATGGATCATGTATGTTGTGATTATATTCTAGTCCATGCTCTAAGGAGTAGAGTTAGTATGATCGATGATCATGTGTACCTCAGTCTATACTCTAATCCATGTTCCAAGGAATAGAGCTAACATGACTGGCGATCACGTCTGCCTTAGTTTACACTCTAATCCAAGCTTCGAGGAATAATGTTAGTGCGATAAACGATCAACTCAATTTGTCACACTTTATGCCACAATCGAAGCTTTGAGGATTAGAGTTAGTTAATGAGCAAACAAATCATGCTCGCATAGGTGCATGCAAATATTAGTCAGTCATATTTCAACTATTGATCCAGGACTAAAGTCATATCAACGAGAAGACCATGAGCTTTATTAAGAGGTGTGAGTAAGATCTGTACAACTTACCCTATTACAATATATACAAGTAGAACACCAATCAGGCAAGTGAAACAAAGTTTAAGTAAAATAATGTTTGAAGTGATCACTGCTTCAAGCTCTTAGCAGTTCACTGCCTTCAACGGTCATTGCTTGAAGGTTTCATTTCCAAGCCTCCTTTCAATGACGTATGGGCCTTTTGGTCCTAGATGCACAGGGCTAGGGAAGACACACTTCAAATGAGATCACCAATATTGAAGGTTCTGGGTCGAACCTTATGTTGTAGTATAAGACAAATCAATGCCTATATACAACCATTCTCGAATCAACTTCTTCACGCTTCTCATCGATCATGCCTAGAGACTTTAAAAATTGTTCAACTGGGGATCATAATATGCCACCCGATGAGAAGGGACTTCCAGTTCAACTTAGACGATGACTTCTGAGCTAAATAGGCTAGTGCAAATGGAGACTGGTCATGGAATTGTAATGGCTCTATAAGCTTATAATGCGTAGTTCATTAACCCACTTGCCTTTAGCTTTCCCTAAATGTTTTTTTAGAACGTACTTGATAATCTTGTTCACAGCTTCGACCTGTCAATTTGATTGTGGATGAGCGATCATCAAATACCTCTTATTAATACGGCGGTGCGAATAGAAGCCTCAAAACTCAATGCGGTCGAATTAGGTTCCATTATTGTTATGATGTTTTAAGGAAGACCAAAGCGATAGATGATGTTTCACACACTAAAGTTGATCACTCTTTTTGTATAAATGGTAGTCAATATCTCAACTTCAGCGGACATTTTGATGTTCCTAATGGCAATAATTATCTCGGGTTTAGCTTCGATCCATAAGAGTGAACTATGAAATCCAGAAATTTCCTTGATGCAACTCCGAAAAAACATTTCAATGGATTGTGTTTCATTCAATACTTGCAGTGGATACTGAACATTTACGTTAATTCATTAACATAATCTTCTGATAGTCGTGACTTCATGAGCATATCATCCATGTATACTTCCATTGATTTTCCGATCTGGTCTCTAAACATCCGATTGACCAGCCCTTGGTATGTAACTCCAACGTTCATCAATCCAAAAGGTATAACCACATAACAATACAACCCTAAATCATTGAAGCTGTACGTTCCTGGTTTGGAAAATGCATCAAAATCTGATTACATCTAGAGTAAGCTACCATAAAAGAGAGAAGTTCATGGTCAGTCGTTTTCTGCAAGTTGAACAATTTTGGAAAGTGGAAAACTGTCCTTCAAGCAAGCTTTACTCAGATCCAAATAGTCTGTACAAGTATGATTTCTCATCATATTTCTTTACCAACACCACATTTGAAACCCAGTCTGGATAAAGGGCATCAAATATGAAACCATTGATTTTTAGCTTATACGCTTCCTCTTTGACTATAGCCGATCTCTCCAGATCTAACATGCGCCTTTTCTGCTTCATCGACATGAACTTTGGGTTAATATTTAATGTGAGGCTCTCTATCTTTGAGGAGATCACACCTACGTCTGAATAAGTCTAAGCGAACACATCAAGGTTTTCCTTATAAAATCTTCCAGCTCCTTGTTTTGCCTCGAACCAAGATGAGATCCAAATTTTGAGACCTTAAACGGGTCAATGCTGTCAGTCGAAACTCGATCGTGGTTTTTACAGAAGCGGATCAACTATATCCTAGCTCTTCCTCTTTTTCGGGATTCAAAATTTTAAATATCTTACTATATTGCCCAGGCCAGGATTTCTATGCTATTTACACATCATTGTCTTTGATGCAGAGATAAAACTCCACTTCACCGTCATCTGCTGATTCAATGCTTCCTATGTGTATTCCAATTTCTTTATCATATTCATGAAATCAACTTGAATGACCATTCACCCAGTTGCAAAAGTGGTGGCAACCATAGTAGAAGCAGGAATGCTAACAATATCAATAGTAGGATTCTAGCCTCCTTGTTGAGTACTCGTCTCTTCCTCAGCTTGAGCGTTTGCGCGAGATGCGGAAGCCTTCTTTCTGGCACTCATGTTTTCTTTTTAGCAGTACCAATAATTCAAAAGAAAAAAAATAGCATAAAAGTGGATCCTCCCTCTATGGAATCGTTATCCACCAATAGATGAAAAATCTGAGGGGCCGAGAATCACGCATTCTTTAGTGAAAGCACTAAAATGTTAAAGTTGCACTAATATCCAAAAGAGATTATATAAAGGCAATAACGAGGATTATAAATAAAAGACGATGGAAATATGTAAATAGTATCACACACAACAATTACAGTTAATCGAGAAAGAAGGCTTACATTCACTCTTTAGAAAATTTCACTATTTCTTACTAGAATTTACAAGTTTTAGAATCGATGAAGATCTATATCAATATAAACTCCTGGGCAATTTTCAAGATTTTCAAAATGATCCTTATTTCAGCTTAGTCACCACACACACACACACACATACATATATATATACACACACACATAAATATATATGAGGCCTGGAATTGCAGACGACGAACTGGAAAATGTGGCAGCCCACATTCATTTGGTGGATCCGCATCGGCCGGGGAGGTTGGATCTAGATCGGTACCGATCCAGATTTGGCTTCATTCTGTATCGATCCTGATTGGAAGTACACTTTGCCTTTAAGACACATGTCTTTCCTGATTTCCAGTTTGGAGTTTTTAGAGTCGTTATTTTTGCATGTTGTTATAGATGAGATAACCTAGCTTCATATTTGGTTGATCCAGATTTTAGAGCTCCCATACTTAAGTTTTAAGGATTCCATCTCGCAACTCTTTGAAGTTTGCTAGATGATCACATGTGTCATGGATGTGCTTTCAGTTTCGTCCATCGTATTATCATTTCTATCTGCTCTACCAATGACTTTTTTGCTAGTTGTAAGATGAGTGGTCTGAAAAAGTCAGGTTGAAAGATTGGGTAACACGTAGTAAAAAACTAATATATGTCAAATACGTAATTAATTTCCAAAATCATGATTTTAAACATTACTATTCAATTTATACAACTAAATTTCATAAATCAATTCATAATCTTAAATCAAAATATAATCTTTAATTTACATATAATCGAACAATATATTCACTTATATATATATAACATCAATATGAGATATAAATGTAATAAATCACTTCCAAATCGAAACAGATTATATTTCAGAAATTCTATATAACAAATCAATACTTTGAAATAAACTTATAAACTACAAAGATAAAAAAATTCATTACAAACAATAATTTATAACTCAAATCTCCCTTTTTCCTTAAAATCATCTAATATCACTTAATATTTATGTTATATTTTGCTATAGTAAAATAATGTCCCCAAATAATATTCATAATTAAATTTAGTCCAGTGCACAAATATAACTTTAAATCTTCACTTTATATTATAAAAGTTAAAAATAAAGCAATTTCTAAATTCGAACAACACTGAATTCTATACTAACCAATTTTATAGAAACTTCCAAAAATATTTTTGTTAATCCCGTTGTAGAAATGCGGTTCTAAATTACAAAGTGTTCATGGCTATTGGCATGCAGCTTCATTTAGTTCGTGACTTCATTTGGCTCATGACGTCGTTTATCTCGTGCGCCAGCCAGTTCGCGCACTGTTAGCTCGCTCATTCACAACCAGCTAGACCGCAACCAAAGATAGCTCGTGCATCATGAAATGACATGGAAGACAACTCTTCCTTTCAGGTCGTAACATGGAATTTAGCTCGTTGGACATCTCTTTAGATTTTCCATGCACCGTGCAAATATAAAATTAGGTCATTGGAAACCATATGCTTTGGGTTGTGGACCTCCTTTTAGACCGCCAGCACTGTTGTCGTCATTTGCTAACCGAACAAAGCTGGCAACGTGAGTAGACCGCCAGCACTGTTGTCGTCATTTGCTAACCGAACAATGCTGGCAACGTGAAGCAAACATATGACATTCACATTCATAATCCACGGTAACTTACTTTGGAGAAAACAAGTGCTAGGTATACACCCCTTGCGTAATTCTTCAATGCATGGAAAACAGGTGGGCCGTGGCTTGCATATGAAAGCACAGGTGTATGCATATATAAGACCGTCATATATAATAGACTACTCAACTAAAGTTAGATGGTAGCTCGCATACATGGACCGCCAGTTCACCAATACTCTTACATGGTGTGGGTCGTTCATGATATTACAACGCCAGGTCGTCCGCCATGATGATTAGCTCGTAGGTCATTCTCAGTAGCTTAGTCGTTATACGGTGGACAACTGGGAGTAAAACTTGGTTTGGTGAAATCATAAACAAATTCCACGTGAAGCCATGCTAATGTGTTTGGACCATGCACCAATATTATATTAATACATACATATATATATATATATATATATATATATATATATATATATATATATATACATATATATATATATATATACATATATATACACACACACAGTACTCGATCACTCTACCACTCATGTTAGACCGTTGGACATCGCTAGGTCATTCCGTTATATTATTTAGGACGCTAATGGTCCTTTAAGTCGTTAAGGCCACCATAAGTCGTTGACAACATTTAGATCGTTCTAGTAAAAAGAGTATGTGGCACTAAGACGAACCAAGGGCATATTTTATAGTTTGCTTGTATTTAGCCTGCAATCTTTTAGGCCGCAACACAGTTTTAGAACGTGCGACATGTTTTAGGTCATTAAACAACTGTGTACAGCTGTACAGACTTAATTACATAGCTGCCACAACACTCAAGCTCCAACTATAAATACCCCACTTCTCCATCATTTAGGGGATTCAATTTCATTCCTACCACGAAGTGCCGCCAAATTTGAAGCTCTCCTCCAACTTCATTAATGGCCTCCCTGGTTCTAACAACTTATCTTCAACATCATATGGATCAAATCTCATTGAAGCTACATTAGAAATTTCTCCAACGCAATTCAGGTGATCTGTAATCTTCTCCAACCCTCTCTAAATTCGGATCTTACACAAAATTCCTATCAAATCATAGAAGAGCATCAAAGCACCTAAGTTATAGAAGATTTATACATCCATCATCATAAAGCTAGAGATCTCTCCAATTCCTTTGCTGATTTAAGTGTAATTTAGATCCTAGAAAGAGAGGAAAGTGAGATATGAATGTAAATAGAGAATCCATATATGATGTAAAGCAAAATATCATAATGAGAATTAATTCAAAAGTGGATGTAGATCAAGTCTGATCCAACCACTATAAAAACACTTTGTCTTCATTTTATGCTCTTTATTTTGTAATTACGCTATTCCATACTCTTTTCTTTGCGATTGGTGAAGTGCAAGTTTTGCACCTTTGGTGTTGAAATCAAATTTTGATTTTAACATTTGGCATCCACCGTGGGTCCGCGTTTGCATCTCCTTCCTTCACAATGAAGTTTTACGCCTACTTCTACCATAGATACTGCAAATCTAAGATCTAGGTCAATCGACGAACTATCTTCCAAATTCAAAGCCTTATTCGAAATTATGGCGAAATCTAAGAAGACTACTAACAAAACCGCTGAAGAAAATGACAATGTTGCTAACAACGAGATTACTCCACTCACCAACGCTTCGAGGTTGGAGAAAATTCAATATCCGGAGCTGGAGTGACTAAAGATGAAACATGCCGTCATCGCTAACTTGAGTCAACGAATGGAAAATTCCAACAAAGCTTTGATCGATGCTAATAAAACTTTGTTGGAGGCAAATCAAGATTTAATGGATAAAATGAGTGCTCTCCTAAACACTCAAGCAAATCTCGTTCCTCCTCCAACAATTCACATCAACCATGATGAAAATGTAAATTCATCAGCCTCCGATCCTCATAATGACAACTTGGAAGGATTTGTTGACAAATACGACACTAATATCGAAGATTCCAAGTTGAAAGCTAAAAACCATTCTGATCGAAATAACCGATGAGTTGCAAGTCCCATCAAGGGGGAACCTTTCCATAGTGGAAGTAAAAGGCCAAAATCTTCTAAAAGTGATCGCTTGCCACAACGAGCATCCGGAAAAGAGATCGAAGTACGCTCCTCGGAAAAACACAACTCGAAGGAATATATCGCGGATATGTTAAAGAAAATCATAAAAGACAACATGCCTCACAAGGTTAGTGAAAGGGAAAGGGATTTCTCCCTCGGCAAAAATCCATTCACAAAAAGGATCCGCAAGGCAGAATTCCCCAAAAAGTTCACTTATCCTACTCTGCCTCCGTACAACGGGACTTCTGATCCAAATTACTTCATGTACAAATATGAGTGGCATATGAGTGCAGTCAAGGAAACGGATGAGATCAAATGCTTGTGCTTCCCTCTCTATCTAGAAAGTGTCACATCATTATGGTTCACAAGACTGCCACCCAAATCCATCGATCAATTTGGTGATTTGGCTCTGAAGTTCAAGGAGCAGTTCAAGTGGCAAGCTACGAAGGCTAAGGAAGTTATTTCTCTTATATCCGTGAAGAAGAATCCATGAGAATCTGTCAGAGCTTTCCTCAAATGATTTAATGATGTTGTATCCGAAGTAGGAAATCATGAGCCCCGCATGATCTTGACGTCTCTAATCGGCGCCATAGACGAGAATAGCAAATTTGGTAAATGGATTAGAATGAAGGATACAAACACGCTTGAGAAATTATATAAAAAAGTCCGAGGAATACATGAGATTGGATAGCAATCCTGGACCTCTTCGGATCATAGATCGAAACCAACCTCTTAAAGCTCCCAAAAACGCTGCTACCCAGTACAATCAGGAAAATCCCGGTGGTTCGAAAAGAGGAAGCGATGGGAAAGAAAATCGAGACAGCATGAAGCCTCACTTTTCCAACCCCTCAGAGATAACACCTTTAAATGAAACCCCAGAAAACATCTTTGCTGCAACTAAGGACACCGAAGATTATCCAATACCTAAACCTCAGAAAATAAGCGACCATCAAGCAAACTGTGGAAAGTTCTGTCGATTCTATAATCAGCCAAGCCACAATACCGAGTGTAGGCATCTAAGCTCACTGATTGAAGATCTGATTAGGAAGAATCGTCTGCAACAATATGTGAAAAATCCATAATCCTCAAACGCTGTTCCGATTCCCCAAGGCCAGAGGGCAACAAGCAAAGAAGTTCTTATTCAAACCATTCCAAGGCTGATCATCAACTGATAACCAATGATTGTGCTTCAATCTCAATGGCTCAAAATAAGCGGTCAACATCACCACCGCTTTACTTCATGCTCTATTTCCTGCTTTAGTTCATGCTTTACTTCATGTTTTACTTTTCATTATATTCGGAACTTCTTGTAAACAGTATGTAATAATCTACAAGTGATGCATTGAACATTGGCTCTACGACGAAGAGCATATCTGCCTGAATGAATTTCTAGCTTGCAAATTTCTTGTTTAATCAAAACTTGATTAAAAGTGATTTCATATTGTAGGTTATCTAGTCGAGCGCTTGTCCTTGTAACATCATGACCCCAACAACGCTAGTTCAAGTGCAAAATGCTGTAAATATCAACACGCACAAATGCAAAAATAGAAAAGTACTGCCTTGAAAAGTGAATAGGAAAAATCACAAAGACTCAAACAATGAACAAGCGCCATGACAAATAAACAAGAATGTTATAAATTTCATCGAAGGGGCACTCCCCTAAGTGAAAGTTTCAAAGCTTCGGTTCCCAATCCGAAATAGCCTGCCAAGTTAAGCAGCCAACAAGGGAATTGGAGCCAACCCAAAGCTGAAAGTACCAACATCTGGCCGGAAGGAGCGGCAAACACGCTAGAAGGACCAACACCAAGTCGGAAGGACCGACAAACCTAATGTTGGAAGTACCAACATTAGGTCGGAAGGACCGACAAACACGCTGGAAGGACTAGCACCAAGTCGGAAGGACCGACAAACTTGATGTTGGAAGTACCAACATCAGGTCGGAAGGACCGGCAAACATGCTGGAAGGACTAGCACAAACCAAAGTCCTCTCCAAGGGAACCCAATTGATCATCAGAATTAGGAAGTACCTAATGCGATAACGACAAACATTGGGGTTTCAACCAAAGTTCTCTCCGGAGGCACCCAATTGATCGTTAGAATCAGGAAGTACCTGATGCGGTAATGACAAACATTGGGGTTTCAACCAAAGTCCTCTCTGGGGGCACCCAACTGATCGTCAGAATCAGGAAGTACCTGATGTGATAACGACAAATATGGGGGTTTCAACCAAAGTCCTCTCCGGGTGCACCCGACTGATCGTCAGAATCAGGAAGTACCTGATCCGATCACGACAAACATTGGGTCTTAACCAAAGTCCTTTCTAGAGGCACTCCTTCTAAATTTACCGACGCTTGGATTAATCGGTAAAATTGAGTGGAAAAAGTCTCCTCAGTATAATTGAGTGGCAAAAGTCTCTAAATGACTTGATTAACCAAGCTGAATTGTAAACAGAGTTTGGACATTAACCACTTAAATTGCGTAGTATCCGAAAATCTTAGACACGACGAGTGTTAAATTTTAGCCCAAACACGGGTGTTGACATGCTTTTTAGTCAAAGTAGTCACACATGGAATTTCTGGTTAGCAATACACTCAAGTGTTTAGAACATCGTCAGAAGACAGGAATCGATTTGGTTGAAGTCGCATCACAAACAAAGAATGTCCCGAAACTCCTAGCAGATGACCTCTTTTAGGCCCAAAAACATCAATTACGGAGCTATTCTCGGTAACTCTTGTAGCCCTCTGAATTAGCTTCAGGTAGAGCTTTTGTTTGGTCAAAGCGGACTTACGGTTTGGAAGTTATGCCCGTTTCCATGAATGCGCGTAGAACCGAAAACTTGGAATTTTGGAATTGACTCGACTCCTCGAATTGGATCGGAGGTCTCGGTTCGGATCGGACCTTTTCTACTTGATGAATAGCTTAGCATTTGCATTTGCACGCTGGCACCTTCAGTTCGTTTGGGCTTGCACCCGGCCCGCTTTGTCCAGATGCTCAGAAGAGCATGTTGTCTCTGGCTTGAAGGCTCCAGATCGGTTCGAGGGCACCGGTTCGGTTCAGATCCCATACGACCCGCCTGGGAATATTTCTACACAGCTAATTTGACCGATTCTCGAGGAGCAACTTCCTCCTATTAACCTGGGTCAAATGCCACATGGCAGAGCATGAACTGGAGAGGCCTTCTCCACATTTTCCACTACTTTTCGAGATTTCCTCTAGGCGTGCCACGTGGCACCTGAACCGAACCCAGAAATCAGCTATAAATACACCACTCGAAGGCAAATGAAGGGATCTTTTTGCTCTAATCCTTCACGGCTTCCACCATTGTTCTCTACAAGGCTATTGCGCAACATAGAAGCCAATTTCTACATCAAAACACGAGGATTTCGTGTATAATCTTCCCTTTTCTCACTTCTTATCATTGTAAACACAAGGATTTCATGTATAAATCGACAGAATTGTACTTATAACTTATTAGGATTTAAGAAACTATAAAGTGGACATTGGCCTGGTCTGAGCCGAAACACTATAAAAACCTCATGTGTCTCCTATTATTTACTACTTATTATTTGTGATCTATGAGGACTTCACACTGCGTTTGGCTGTTAGGCCCAGATTTTGGTCTAACATTTTGTCGTGCCAGGTAAGGGGCACATGATACCACTTCAATTTCTAGCTCTAAAGGAATCAGATTGCTTAGCTATTGGATAAATGGAAAAATGAAAGAAAGACGGAACCCTCTCTCGTGCTGAGGAGGTTGGCACTGAAGGCCTAAGAAACAAGGCAAGCGAGGAGGTTTCCTCTAATGGAGATCCATCAACATACTTAACCAGAGAGGAGATGGATGGTGTTCTCGCTGAACTGAGAACCCAGATGGTAAGGCAAGACGATCTCCTCCGGAAGCAGCAAGAGATGATGGATGAATTCTTCGCTCGGATGAATGGAAACATGAGCAACAACACTCAATTCGATGGAAATAATGCAATAAACACAACACCTGCCGTGCATCAAACAAGATCAGACCGGACCCGATCCGAACCGCAGGAGCTGGGGGTAATCAGCCTCCCATTGGAAATGCGCAACAAGCATCGCTCAATGTTCTGGATGAGAACGCTAGAATCGCGAGGACTAAGGACAAGTTCAACCAAACTCTGCTCTGGTTCGGATAGACACCCAGCTGTCAACTTCATCTCAACAGCAATAGGAAGTAGCTCGGAGCAGAGAGCCAATTCCGGTTCGATTCGGAACCTACGACCCGATGACCACCGATCCGAACTGGATCACACTCCGAGCGCCCCATGCATTTCTAAACTCTTCTGAAATCAATGCCGGAGGCACCAGTTTTGATCTAGGCAACTTGCAACAACTCTTTGAAGGTGACCGACTCTCCAATTTGATTGAACGCCTCTCGAGAGGCCGGACTTGTCAGAGTAACATGGATGATGTCAATCACAATCCATTCACACAGGAAATCAGGAATTCTCATAACCCTCCAGATTTCAAACTTCCACAACTGGAGCCCTATAACGGCAGGACGGATCCTACCGTGCATCTGATGCGCTACAAACGACATATGGAAGTTTAATTGGCATCGGAAAACGTCATGACAAAATGTTTCACCCCTTTTTGACCAATATTGCTGCTATATGGATTCGGCAACTGGAAATTGAGTCGATCAGCAGCTAGAACATGTTGGTCACCTGATTTATCAAACAATTTCGGGTCCACATTGCACGACCCAAAAATGTAATGTCGCTTACTACAATCAAGCAGAGGCCTAGAGAAACTCTACGCTCATTTCTAGAAAGATTCAACGTTGCAGCAGCATCGATTGATCGACCTGAACCATCAGTGGTATTGATGGCAGCGGTATCTAGTGTCTTGGATAACTCGAAATTCAAAAAATCTCTATACCAAGACCCACCGCGAATCTTCGGCGAATTCTACCTTGAAGCAGACATATTTCTACGGGAAGAAGATGCAACCTCCGAGAAGAAAATTCTCAATGTCAACATGCTTAAAGACAGAGAACCATCTGATTATGGAAAATGCAAGGGAAAAGCCATTGTCAAGAATGGTTGCAACACTCAGTCCCGGAGAGGGCCCGTATATAAAAAGTACACCAAACTCAATTCAACACTAACTGACATCTACGTGGACACGAACAGTGTTATCTCCTACCCAAAGCCTCCCATGAGGGAACCATCGCAAAGAGAACATGATTCTAGAAAACATTGCATAATTCATGATATGGACGGTCATGACACAAATGACTGCAGACATCTGCGCAATTTGATTGAGGAATGGGTTAGAAGAGTATGTGAAACAACCAACAACGCCTGCATCCGCGCTGCCACCACCTGCTCCCTAAAGAGGGAATGAACCTGGATCGAGCTCTCATGGGCTCATCATCAACTGATCTAGATGAGATTAGCCTAGATTTCCTGCATTTCTTAGGATTTAAGATATGTGCTTTTGCTTTCTTTAGGTTTTCCGATTGGCTAAATCAGAGAACACACGTACGGGGTAAGGATTTAGCCCCAAAGCGATCTCTGGACTCGATGACAAACCAATTTGCATTTTCTTTGGTTTTGTACTTTGAATTGAATAAGGAAGGAATTTCCGAGCATGGATTATGTTTGGCAAATTTAAGTATCTTGTCAAGTTGTGGCAGGATTCTCAATCTCAATTAAAGTATGGCTTATACTTATCTTGAAACCCTAGGTACGGATTGTGCATAGGGACAGTCTGTCTTGTCAGGTTTTGGCTAGTATAGCTCTATCTCGGTATGAGTATGAATTGTACTCTACAAAATTTCTAATATGGATTATACTCAAGAACAGATTATCGTCTTGTCAGGATTTGGCAAAGGAACCTAGTAAAACTTGAGTATGGCTTATGCTCTATTTGAACTTCCTAGTATGGCTTATGCCTGGAAGGTTTGGTACCTCGCCAGATTTTGGTAGGATGATACAAACGTCCCTCGAGTACGGTTTATGCTCAATTAGACACCAAAGCATGGTTTATGCTCGAAAATTTAAGCAAAGCTGTCAAGATTTGACACATCTGGTAGCTTCTTTTTCTTTGCAATTATGGGTTATACTAGTAGCTAGCAGGCCCGACATGGCCCTGGATTTCTTGGATTATCCAGAACACATCTTCCTTCAATCAGCAAGATATGCTCTGGGGGGGGAATGTTGACATGCGTTTTAGTCAAAGCAGTCACACATGGAATTTCTGGTTAGAATTACACTTAAGTGTTGAGAACATCGTAAGAAGAAAGGAAGCGATTTGGTAGAAGTCGCATCACAAACAAATAATGACCCGAAAACTCCTAGCAGATGACCTCTTTTGGGCCTGAAAACATCAATTATGGAGCTTTGCTTCATAACCCTTGTAGCCCTCTGAATTAGTTTAAGGTAGAGCTTTCGTTTGGTCAAAACGGACTTACGGCTTGGAAGTTATGCCCGTTTCCGGGAATGCGCGTCGAACTGGAAACTTGAAATTTGGGAATTGACTCAACTCCTCGGATCGGATCGGAGGTCTCGGTTCGGATCGGACCTTATCTTCCTGATGAATAGCTTGGCATTTGCGTTGGTGCGCTGGCACCTTTGGTTCGTTTGGGATTGCACCCGACCCGCTTTTTCCAGACGCTCAGAAGAGCACGCTATCCCTGGCTTGAAGGCTCCGGATCGGTTCGAGGGCACCGGTTCGGTTCGGATCCGATGCGACCCGCCTTGGATTATTTCTCCACAGCTAATTTGACCGATTCTCGAGGAGCAAATTCCTCCTGTTAACCCGGGTCAAATGCCACATGGCAGAGCATGAACTTGAGAGGCCTTCTCCACATTTTCCGCTACTTTTCGAGATTTCCTCTGGGCGTACCACATGGCACCCGAACCGAACCTAGAAATCAGCTACAAATACACCACTCGAAGGAAAATGAAGGGATCTTTCTGCTCTAATCCTTCAAAGCTTCCACCATTGTTCTCCACAAGGCTATTACGCAACATAGAAGCCAATTTCTACATCAAAACGTGAGAATTTCGTGTATAATCTTCCCTTTTCTCACTTTTTATCATTGTAAACACGAGGATTTCGTGTATAAACCGACAGAATTGTATTGTAACTTCTTAGGATTTAATAAACTATAAAGTGGACGTAGGCCAGGTCTGAGCCGAACCACCATAAAAACCTCATGTGTCTCCTTTTATTTATTGCTTATTATCTGCGATCTGTAAGGACTTCACACTATATTTGAGTGTTAGGCCTAGACTGGTCTAACGTTCTGGCGCGCTAGGTAGGAGGCACACAATACCACTTCAATTTATAGCTCTAAAGGAATCGGGTTGCTTAGCTATTGGATAAATGGCAAAACGAAAGAAAGACGGAACCTTCTCTCGTGCTGAGGATGTTGGCACTGAAGGCCCAAGAAATGAGGCAAGCCAGGAGGTTCCCTCTCATGAAGATCCATCATCATACTTAACCAGAGCGTTCTTGCTGAACTGAGGACCCAGATGGCAAGGCAAGACGATCTTCTCAAGAAGCAGCAGAAGATGATGGACGAATTCTTCGCTCGGATGAATGGAAACCCAAGCAACAACACTCAATTCGATGGAAATAATGCAACAAACTCAACACCTACAGGTGCACCGAACAGAATCGAATCGGACCCGATCTGAACCGCAGGAGCTGGGGGAAATTTGCCTCCCATTGAAAATGCACAGCAAGCATCGCTTAATGTTCTGGATGAGAACACTAGAATCGCGAGGGACTCAGGACAGGTTCGGCCAAACTCCACTCCGGTTTGGATAGACACCCAGCCGTCAACTTCAACTCAATGGCAACAGGAAGCTGCTCGGAGCAGAGAGCCAAGTCCGATTCGGTTCGGAACCTCCGACCCGATGACCACCGATATGAATCGGATCACACTCCAAGCGCCCCATGCATTTCCAAACTCTTCTGGAATCAACGCTAGGGGCACCAGCTCTGACCTAGGCAACTTGCAACTGCTCTTTGAAGGCGACTGACTCACCAATTTGATTGAATGCCTCTCGAGAGGCCGGACTTATCAGAGTGACATAGATGATGTCAATCAAACTCCATTCACACAGGAAATCAGGAATTCTCGCAATCCTCCAGATTTCAAACTTCCGCAACTGGAGCCCTACAACGGCAGTAAAGATCCTATCGTGCATTTAATGCGCTACAAACGGAATATGGAAGTTCAATCGACGTCGGAAAACGTTATGGAAAAATGTTTCACCCTCTTTTTAACCGATATTGCTGCTATGTGGATTCGGCAACTGGAAACGGAAACTGGAAACTAAATCGATCAACAATTGGAACATGTTGGTCGCACGATTTATCGAACGATTTCAGGTCCACATTGCACGACCCAAAAACGTAATGTCGCTTACTACAATCAAGCAGAGGCCTAGAGAAACTCTGCGCTCATTTCTGGAAAGATTCAACGTTGCAGCAACATCGGTTGATTGACCTGAACCATCAATGGCACTGATGACAGTGGTATCTGGTGTCTTAGATAACTTGGAATTCAAAAAATCTTTTTACCGAGACTCACCGCGAAACTTAGGCGAATTCTACCTTCAAGTAGACAGGTTTCTACGGGAAGAAGATGCAACCTCCAAGAAGAAAATTCTCGATGTCAACATGCTTAAAGATGGAGAACTGTCTGATTATGGAAAAGGCAAGGAAAAGCCACTGTTAAGAATGATCGCAACACTCAGCCTGGAGAGGGCCCAGATATGAAAAGTACACCGAACTCAATTCAACGCTAACTAACATCTACATGGACACGAACAATGCAATCTCCTACCCAAAGCCTCCCAGGAGGGAGCCATTGCAAAGAGAACGTGATTCTGGAAAACATTGCATATTCCATGATATGGACGGTCATGACACAATCGACTGCAGGCATCTGTGCGATTTGATTGAGGAACGGGTTAGGCGTCGAGAGCTACCCGAGTATGTGAAACAACCAACAATGCCTACATCCGCGCTGCCATCACCTACTCCCCGAAGAGGGAATGAATCTGGATCGAGCTCTCGTGGGCTCATCATCAACTGATCTGGATGAGATCAGCTTGGATTTCATTTCTTAGGATTTAAGATATGTGCTTTTGCTTTCTTTAGGTTTTCCAATTGGCTAAATCGGAGTACACACGTACGGGGTTAGGATTTAGCCCGAAAGCATGCTTTGGACTCGATGACAAACCAATAAGCATTTGCTTTGGTTTTGTACTTTGAATTGAATATGGGAAGACTTTCTGAGCATGGATTATGTTTGGCAAATTTAAGTATCTTGTCAGGTTGTGGCAGGATTCTCAACCTCAATTAAAGTATGGCTTATACTTATCTCGAAACCCTAGGTACGAATTGTGCCTAGGGATAGTCTGTCTTGTCAGGTTTTGGCAAATATAGCTCTATCTCGATATGAGTATGAATTGTACTCCACAGAATTTCTAAGTATGGATTATACTCAAGAAAGACTTATCGTCTTGTCAAGATTTGGCAAAGGAACCCAATGAAACTTGAGTATGGCTTATGCTCTTTTTGAACTTCCTGGTATGGCTTATGCTTGGAAGGTTTGGTCCCTCGACGGATTTTGACAGGATGATTCGAATGTCCCTCGAGTATGGTTTATGTTCAATCAAACACCCAAGCACGGTTTATGCTCAAAAAGTTTAAGCAAAGCTGTCAGACTTTGACACATCTGTTAGATTCTTTTTCTTTGCAGGAAAAATTATACTTGCAGCTAGCAGGCCCAACAAGGCCCTGGATTTCTTGGATTATCCAGAACACATCTTGCTTTAATCACCAAGATTTGTTCTAGGAGGACAAAAATGCTGATATTCTTTTTGGTCAAAGCAGTCACACATGGAATTTCTGGATAGCAATATACTCAAGTGTTGAGAACATCGCCAGAAGACAGGAAGCGATTTGGTTGAAGTCACATTACAAACAAAGAATGACCCAAAACTCCTAGTAGAGGACTTCTTTCGGGCCCGAAAACATCAACTACTGAGCTTTGATTAACAATTCTTGTGGCCCTCTGAATTAGCTTCACGTATAACTTTCGTTTGGCCAAAATTGACTTACGGTTTGGAAGTTATTCCTGTTTCCGTGAATGCGCGCAGAACCGGAAACTTGGAATTGACTCGACTCCTCGGATCGGAGGTCTCGGTTTGGATCGGACCTTATCCTCCTGATGAATAACTTGGCATTTGTGTTGGCACGCTGGCACTTCGGCTCGATTGGGCTTGCACCCAACCCGCTTTCTCCAGACGCTCAGAAGAGCACGCGGTCTCTGGCTTGAAGGTTCCGGATTGGTTCGAGGGCACCGGTTCAGTTCACATCCGATCCGACCTACCTATAAATATTTCTACACAGCTAATTTGACCGATTCTCGAGGAGTAACATCTTCCCATTAACCCGGGTCAAATGCCACATGGCAAAGCACGAACTGGAGAGGCCTTCTCCACATTTTCCGCTACTTTTTGAGATTTCCTCTGGCATGCTACGTGGCACCTGAACCGAACCCAGAAATCAGCTGTAAATATACCATTCAAAGGCAAACGAAGGGATCTTTTTCTGTAATCCTTCACGGCTTCCAACATTGTTCTCCACAAGGCTATTACGCAACATAGAAGCTAATTTCTACATCAAAACATGAGGATTTCATGTATAATCTTCCCTTTTCTCACTTCTTATCATTGTAAACACGAGGATTTCATGTACAAACCGACAAAATTGTACTTGTAACTTCTTAGGATTTAAGAAACTATAAAGTGGATGTAGGCCTGGTCTGAGCCGAACCACTATAAAAACCTCATGTGTCTCCTGTTTTTTACTGCTTATTATCGATGATATGTGGTATGTGAGGACTTCACACTACATTTGGGTGTTAGGCCCAGATTTTGGTCTAAATTTTGGTGCACCAGGTAGGGGGCATACGATACCACTTCAATTTCTAGCTCTAAAGGAATCGGATTGCTTAGCTATCGGATAAATGGCAAAACGAAAGAAAGACGGAACATTCTCTCATGCTGAGGATGTTGGCACTGAAGGTGCAAGAAACGAGGCAAGCCCGGAGGTTTCCTCTCATGGAGATCCATCAACAGACTTAACAAAGGAAGAGATGGATGGCGTTCTCGTTGAACTGAGAACCCAGACGGCAAGGCAAGACGATCTCCTCCGGAAGCAGCAGGAGATGATGGACGAATTTTTCGCTCAGATGAATGGAAACCCGAGCAACAACACTCAACTCAACGGAAATAATGCAACAAACTCAACACCTGCAGGTGCACCAAACAGGAACGGATCGGACCCTATCCGAACAGCAGGAGCTGGGGGCAATCTTCCTCCCATTGGAAATGTGCAGCAAGCATCGCTCAATGTTCTGGATGAGAACGCTAGAATCGCGAGGGACTCAGGACAGGTTCGGCCAAATTCCGCTCTGGTTCGGATAGACACCCATCCGTTAACTTCAGCTCAACGGCAATAGGAAGCGGCTCGGAGCAAAGAGTCAAGTCCAGTTCAGTTCGGAACCTCCGACCCGATGACCACCGATCCAAACCAGATCACACTCCAAGCGCCCCATGCATTTCCAAACTCTTCTGGAATCAACGCTGGGGGCACTGGATCTGACCTAGGCAACTTGCAACATCTCTTTGAAGGAAACCGACTCGCCAATTTGATTGAACGCCTCTCGAGAGGCCGGACTTATCAGAGTGACATGGACGATGTCTATCACAGTCCATTCACACAGGAAATCAGGAATTCTTGCAATCCTCCAGATTTCAAACTTCCACAACTGGAGCCCTACAACGACAGGAAGGATCCTACCGTGCATCTGATGCACTACAATCGACATATAGAAGTTCAATCGACGTCGGAAAACGTCATGGAAAAATGTTTCCCTATCTTTTTGACCGATATTACTGCTATGTGGATTCGGCAGCTGGAAACTGAATCGATCAACAACTAGAACATGTTGGTCGCCCGATTTATCGAACAATTTCGAGTCCACATTGCACGAGCCAAAAACGTAATGTCGCTTACTACAATCAAGCAGAGGCCTAGAGAAAATCTGTTCTCATTTCTGGAATGATTCAACGTTGCAGCAGCATCGGTTGATCGAGACGAACCATCAATGGTACTGATGGCAGTGGTACCCGGTGTCTTGGGTAACTCTGAATTCAAAAAAATCTTTGTACCAAGACCAGCAACGAAATTTCGGCAAATTCTACCTTAAAGCAGACAGATTTCTGCGGGAAGAAGATGTAACCTCCGAGAAGAAAATTCTCGATGTCAACATTCTTAAAGACGAAGAACCGTCTGATTATGGAAAAGGAAAAGCCACTATCAAGAATGATCGCAACACTCAGCCCCTGAGAGAGCCCAGATATGAAAAGTGCACCAAACTCAATTCAATGCTAACTAACATCTACATGGACACGAACAGTGCTATCTCCTACCCAAAACCTCCCAGGAGGGAGCCATCGCAAAGAGAACGTGATTCTGGAAGACATTGCATATTCCATCATATGGACGGTCATGACCCAAATTACTGCAGGCATCTGCGCGATTTGATTGAGGAACGGGTTAGACGTGGAGAGACACCCGAGTATGTGAAAAAACCAACAGCGCCTACATCTGCGCTGCCACCACCTGCTCCCCGAAGAGGGAATGAACCCGGATCGAGCTCTCGTGGGCTCATCATCAATTAATCTGGATGAGATCATCCTGGATTTCCTGCATTTCTTAGGATTTAAGATATGTGCTTTCTCTTTCTTTATGTTTTCCGATTGGCTAAATTGGAGTACACACGTACGGGGTTAGGATTTAGCCCCAAAACGTGCTCTGGACTCGATGACAAACCAATCAGCATTTGGTTTGGTTTTGTACTTTGAATTGAATAAGGAAGGACTTTCCGAGCATGGATTATGTTTGGCAAATTTAAGTATCTTGTCTGGTTGTGGCAGGAATCTCAATCTCAATTAAAGTATGGCTTATACTTATCTCTAAACCCAATGTACGGATTGTGCCTAGGGACAAACTATCTTGTCAGGTTTTGGCAAGTATAGCTCTATCTTTTTGTGAGTATGAATTGTACTCCACAGAATTTCTAAGTATGGATTATACTCAAGAACGGCTTATCGTCTTGTCAGGATTTGGCAAAGGAACCCTATAAAACTTGAGTATGGCTTATGCTCTGTTTGAACTTCCTGGTATGGCTTATGCCTGGAAGGTTTGGTCCCTCTTCAGATTTTGGCAGGATGATTCGAATGCCCCTTGAGTATGGTTTATGCTCAATCGGACACCCAATCATGGTTTATGCTCGAAAAGTTTAAGCAAAGCTGTCAGGGTTTGATACATCTGTTAGCTTCTTTTTCTTTGCAGGTATGGTTATACTTGCTGCTAGCAGGCCCGACATGTCCCTGCATTTCTTGGATTATCCAGAACACATCTTCCTTCAATCAGCAAGATATGATCTAGGGGGCAAAAATGTTGACATGCATTTTAGTCAAAGCAGTCACACATGGAATTTCTGGTTAGCAGTACACTCAAGTGTTGAGAACATCGTCAGAAGATAGGAAGCAATTTGGTTGAAGTCGCATCACAAACAAAGAATGGCCCAAAACTCCTAGCAGATGACCTTTTTAGGCCTGAAAACATTAATTATGGAGCTATTCTCTTTATCCCTTGTAGCCCTCTGAATTAGCTTTAGGTAGAGCTTTCTTTGGTCAAAACGGACTTACAGTATGGAAGTTATACCCGTTTTCGTGAACGCGCGCTGAACCTGAAACTTGGAATTTGGGAATTGACTCGACTCCTCAGATCGGAGGTCTCGGTTCGGATCAGACCTTATCTTCCTGATGAATAGCATGGCATTTGTGTTGGCACGCTGGCACCTTCGGTTCGTTTGGGCTTGCACCCGACCCTCTTTCTCCAGATGCTCAGAACAGCACGTTGTCTCTAGCTTGAAGGCTCCGGATCGGTTCGAGGGAACCGGTTCGGTTCTGATCCGATCCGACCCGCCTAGGAATATTTCTATACAACTAATTTGACTGATTCTCGAGGAGCAACTTCCTCCTATTAACCCAGGTCAAATGCCACATGGCAGAGCACGAACTGGAGAGAACTTCTCCACATTTTCCGTTACTTTTTGAGATTTCCTGTGGGCGTGCCACATGGCACCCGAACCAAACCCAGAAATTAGCTATAAATACACCACTCGAAGGCAAGTGAAGGGATCTTTTTGTTCTAATCATTCACGGCTTCCACCATTGTTCTCCACAAGGCTATTGCGCAAAAATTTCTACATCAAAACACGAGGATTTCGTGTGTAATCTTCCCTTTTCTCACTTCTTATCATTGTAAACATGAGGCTTTCGTGTAAAACTGACAGAATTATACTTGTAACTTCTTAGGATTTAAGAAACTATAAAGTGGACGTAGGCCTGGTCTGATCCGAACCACTATAACAACCTCGTGTGTCTCGTGTTATTTACAGCTTATTATCTGTTATCTGTGAGGACTTCACCCTGCATTTGGGTGTTAGGCCCAGATTTTGGTCTAACAACGGGTATAAAATCCAAAATACTTCTCGGGCAAAAGACTGATAACGACTTCCTGAAACTGGGGCACAAATATCCAAGTCTTCTCCGAAAGGAAGCCAAAAAAATCTCTCAGATACGTATTTCTCAAATATGAAATATCGTACACATCATATTATCCATTAAAATGATAATGTTTGAAATCCACAGTCGACTTTAGTCGATTAATTGATTTTAAGGAATAATGCAAATTCGGATTAGAATATCGTGTTTGTGCATATAATTTTCAATGAGTTTTAAACCATTGAGAAAAACAGTCATGTACAGACACTTTATTCAGTTCAAGATAAAATTTGCTCTAATTCATTTTCTAAGTCATGATTAACTAATTCACTATCAATATGGACAGTTAGTGGTGAGTATAAGTCCAAAATCGTGCAACTGCTTGTTTTGATTGCAGAGCAGGTGGCATGAAGTATACAAATCCAAAGCATAATCTTCCATAATAAACAAAAAACTATGACTGGATTTCAGTGCAAAAGATATCAACAACAAAGTTCATTTCGAAGCCCGCATTTCTCGCAAGAGAAAAATACAAACTTCGAGGGGAAAATATTAATCCCTTTGTAGAAACACGGTTCGAAATTAAGAAGTGTTCATGGATATTGGCACGCAGCTTCATGTAGTTCGTGAATTCATTTGGCTCGCGACGTCGTTTAGCTCGAGCGCCAGCCAGTTCGCGCATTGTTAGCTCGCTCATTCACAACCAGCTAGACCGCAACCAAAGATAGCTCGTGCATCATGAAATGACATGGAAGACAGCTCTTCCTTTTAGGTCGTCACATGGGATTTAGCTCGTTGGACATCTCTTTAAATTGTCCATGCACCATACAAATACAAAAGTAGGTCATTGGAAACCATATGCTTTGGGTCATGGACCTCTTTTTAGACAACGAGCACTGTTGCCGTCATTTGCCAACTGAACAAAGCTGGCAACGTGAAGCAAACATATGACATTCACATTCATAATCCAGGGTAATTTGGAGAAAACATGTGCTAGGTATACACCCTTTGTGTCATTCTTTAATGCATAGAAAACAGGTGGGACGTGGCTTGCATATGAAAGCATAGGTGTATGCATATATTAGACCGTGATATATATTAGACTGCTCCACTAAAGTTAGATGGTAGCTTACATACATGGACCGCCAGTTCACCAATACTCTTACATTGTATGGGTCATTCATGATATTACAATGCCAGGTCATCCGCCATGCTGATTATCTCGCAGGTCATTCTCAATAGCTTAGGTCGTTATACGGTGGACAACTGGGAGTAAAACTTGGTTTGGTGCAATCATAAATGAATTCCACGTGAAGTTGTGCTGATGTGTTTGGACCATGCACCATTATATATATATATATATATATATATATGGGACAGTTTGGCATTCTTTATAGATCCTGCAACAAGCCTGAAGCAATGTATTCAGTTCAGTACTTGATCGCTCTGCCACTCACGGTTAGACCGTTGGACGTCGCTAGGTCATTCCGATATATTATTTAGGATGTCAGTGCTCCTTTAAGTCGTTAAGGTCACCATAAGTCGCTGAAAACATTAGATCATTCCAGTAAAAAGAGTATGTGGCACTGAGACGAGCCAGGGGCATATTTTATAGTTTGGATGTTAGGTCATTAGTAGAAAAGAGAATGCGCAAAAGTGGATTAAGGACAGCTGGCATTCAAACAAGTGACTGGGCACAATTGATATTAGGTCGTGGCTTGTATTTAGCCCGCAACACAATTTTAGAACGTGAGACATGTTTTAGGTCGTTGAACAACTATGTACAGCTGTACACACTTAATTACAGAATTGCCACCGCACTCAAGCTTCAACTATAAATACCCCACTTCTCCATCATATAGGGGGATCCAATTTCATTTCTTCCACGAAGTGCTGCCAAATTTGAAGCTCTCCTCCAACTTCATTAATGGCCTCCATGGATCTAACAACTTATCTTCAACATCACACGGATCAAATCTCATTGAAGCTACATTAGAAATTTCTCCAATGCAATTCAAATGATCTCTAATCTTCTCCAACCCTCTCTAAATTCGGATCTTACACAAAATTCCTATCAAATCATGGAAGAGCATCAAAGCACCTAAGTGATAGAAGATTTAAACATCCATCTTCACAAATCTAGAGATCTCTACAATTCCTTTTCTGATTTAAGTGTAATTTAAATCCTAGAAAGAGAGAAAAGTGAGATATGAATGTAAAGAGAGAATCCATGTATGATGTAAAGCAAAATATCATACTGAGGATTGATTCAAAAGTGGATGTAGATCAAGTTTGATCGAACCACTATAAAAACTCTTTGTCTTCATTTTATGCTCTTTATTTTGTAATTACGCGGTTCCATACTCTTTTCTTCCGATTGGTGAAGTGCAACTTTTGCACCTTTGGTGTTGAAATCAAATTTCAATTTTAACAATTTTAAATCCATAAAATCATTTAAATAACAAAAATTATGAATGAATTACACAATTTAAATCTTATGGAGTAAAATTTCTGCATGTACATGTAAATAATAATCTAAATAATTTCAAAATGCCATCTGACAACAATCCGTTTACAAATCAATAATTTAAAATGATTCAATCAGTTAACTTTCCGGTAAATAATCAATCCTAATATATCAAATTTTCTAATTGATTTAGCCATCAAACAATTTGTTCACCTAATTAATTCAATCTGTATTATCATATAATTTATTACTATAGGAATGTTTAGATATATTAGGGTTCTGTAACCGGTAAGCTCGTAAGAACCCTAGTCACATCCAGTCGCGGCCGCTTGCTCTACATTTGGTCACCTTTGATCGCTACTTTGTCTTTGTTCGCATCCCGATGCCTCGCTCCATCCAAGCAAGCACGTTCTCAATGCCTTAGATTATTGCGGCTCCTAAATTGTGCACTCAATATTCGCCGTGGAGCTCCTCGTCAGCGGTGCCATAAATCAGGCACAATTCGTTCGCCTTTTTAATATATAAATAAGAAAGACAATCTTTTTTTCCTTTCTACGAAGATTAGATAAAAATGAGATAGAATGGTTGGGTTTTAAGTTAGCTAAGCAAGAGGAGTTTTCCAAACAATGAAAAAAGAATCAGGTATTGACTCGAATTATTTTGGCTTGTTTTCTATTTTAGTTTACATTCCTTCTAGCATCTTCCATACTTTTTTAGAAATAGATTTTAGTCAAGTTTGATTTTCATTTCATTATATTTCGATAATTGGATAAGTTTATTCAGGCATTCACTTAGGTTTTATATTTGCTAATTCATCATTTTATTTTAAAATATAACTTTCAACTATTCCAATTATATATAAAGATTATTTAACATAGTAAGATATTCAAATACATTAGAACAGTTTATTAAATTGATAAATCATCGCAAATTAAATTTTAAATATTTCATTTCAAATAAATATGCGTATAATTACACTGTAGATAATAAGGTTTTTACAAGCTTTCACTCATCACAAAATTTCGTCCTTGCAATCCCTAATACGAAAACGATAAACAACTCATACTCTGACTTTTGCACATCAAACCTACTGAACATTCTCGAGATGGCTTTATATATTACTCATTTTTATCGCATGCAAAATATTTTCGATAAATTAGTTTTAACAATTTTATTTTCATCATGCAGTATAATTTTGCGAAAATCTTTTAGCTTTCGAAATTCAAGGAAATTTCGGTAGTCTCCTGTCCATAGAGGGATTTTTACAAATATAATATAAATAGTACGTGTCAACCATACTATCAGAAATACAATATTTCTGCCATTTTGTATTTTAATCAATAGGCGTACCTTTGATTAAGTAATCTCTCTTTTTATTACATGAGAAAAAGCAATCTATCACCGCCATTTAGTTTAAGTATGTCCATAAGTACCTGTACTAGATTCAAATTAAGATATTCTGATTGAAGATAATGCGAAAGTGAATCCAGTCTTACACATAATCAATATGACATTTTTCATAAGTCATCTTACGACAACATTCTTAAGGGTCAAAATCATGTAACTAGATGAAAGCATCACTGCGTTAACTCTTTGAAGAATCTTTCAAATCATAAAAACGCGCATCACAACTCAAATTATAGAGGAATAACTTATAACATATGATTCACTAGTTGTGATGTCAAAAGCTGGTCTAGTGACGATCAACCCCCAATGTACATTAATCACACATGATAATATTCACAAAATGTTAGAAAAAGTAAATAAACACAGAAGACACAATATTTTTATAGTGGTTCGGCTTGATCCAAGCCTACGTTCACTTTATAATCTTTGTTTATACTATCGATTACCGGTTTCAGTTGTTTTTTTCAATGGAAGAAATTTGAGAAATAAGAGATTTTTATACAAAA
Source organism: Allium sativum (assembly GCA_030737875.1). NCBI lineage: Eukaryota > Viridiplantae > Streptophyta > Magnoliopsida > Asparagales > Amaryllidaceae > Allium > Allium sativum. Next base: position 378,141,623 of record CM060922.1, read on the forward strand.
TCTATGTGTTGCACTAAGAATATACGACATGCTATTTTTGGGATGTCAAATAGAAAACTTTATGTAGTGGATTCAAGATGTCTTCCATTTCTGGATATAGTTTTATTTATAGGAGGAGACGCAGGCCGAGTTGGTATGTAGCATGATACGTTTTTTTTCCAGGGTTGGACGCGTGTAACTCGATCCAGCAAAGTAGTTGTAGGAGGTGGGAGCCGGTCTACTGTGGATGAACAATTTTTCTTAGAAATCGTGGCCTACGTGGAGCATGAAACTTGGCGTATAAAAAGCAGTGATTGATTAAAGCTGGCCGGTTCTATAGCCTTGGAAATAGGAACTTGTCTTGTAGTAAACAATTTGAATCTGGTATTCTTGATCCAATATTTTAGTCTTTACCCAATTCTTTAGTAACAGCCTGACTGATCGACTGATAACTCGATCGAAAGCCAACCCTGGAAGCATAGAACTGGACCGGTGTCTGGATAATAAGCTTTGATCATGAGTTGTGATGGCTTTTGCCAAAAAGATGGTCAACACCAGTTTATTACTTTTAGCATGTTGGTAAGAGTACCCTAGTTTACACTTCCTAATACCACATATAAAAATAATAAACACACTGAATTTTATGTGACGACCCGCCCCGCACCATTCGACATTTCCAACGAAAGTGCGCTATGCCAATGTCCAACTAGCACGGGACGGTCGCCAAAGAAAGGAAAGGAAAGGAAACTTAACAGTGGACTAACAAAGAACCTGTAGCATATCTCACAGCGCATGGAATAAAATATAATAATAACATACTTTGACATAAAAATAGGTGAGACAGTGCATAAGCTGAAAACTAAACATCGTAGCAGCGGAAAATCCAAATACAGCTTATGTTCCACTTCATCATTATTACAACTTTAAACTATCTCTAAAACAAAGGAAAGGAAAGGTACACTACTAATGCCCAAAGTAGTGACCAGCAGCAACACAGGGAGAGTATATAAAGAATAGTACGTGTAAGCCTCCTGCTCGTCTCCAGACATCTACTCGTGCACAACTAGCTAACCTGTCTCTAGTCTGCCCGTTTAAGAGCACCCAGAGTAATAAGAAGAGACATAAAACTCTGGGTCAGACAAAAGTCTGGTGTGAGCGATAAGCAGCAAAACAGAACAATAACAGGTATACTAAACCATACCTGAACCTGGACCTGCAACCAAAGAGTTAGCACAACAAGATGTACAGTACTCTAAGGTGACACTAACATATGGTGTAAAGATACGGGGAAGGGTGTGTGCATGTCATAGTGATGTCAAACAATCAAGCATAGCAACCATCCTCACATCTCTTACTCAGTGCGTAAAGCATACGATATCCACCGCTTTGATCACCCAAATCCTTGCTATGATCACTCTGCCCCATGGAGTCACAGCGACTACACTGCGCTGATCCATAGCCACTAGTCCTTGCTATGTCCACTCTGTCCCTTGAAGTCACAACGACTCCATTGCACTGGCTCATAGCCATGCTACGATCATTCTGCCACATGGAGTAATAACTACCCCACTGCACTGATCCGTAGCCTAGCAATCGTCTCTCGGTGGTGAATCAAAGCTATGGACGTCGACAACTCCTTAGCACACGTCCCGCAGCAAAGCCCAATTCATGAAGTTAACTCATTGGTTCCCAATTGGATCCTGAGTTCTACTTCCCATTTGGACTACCTTTGCATCTCGGGTTTTGGTCTCCTCAGGGTCGGTTTGACCCTTCACTTCACTTTGCTTCGGATCATAGTCACCCATCGGTTTGATTTCCATCTGGTTCGGGTCGGTTCGTGATGCATGGGGCGGCTCGTGGTGCTCCATACGGGTCGGGTCGTGATGGCATGCTCCAGATCGATGCTTCCGTGTCAACTCATCCGGTTCGGATCGTGAGTACCCTTTAGTTCGGGTCGAGGGTCCATCAATGGTTCGTGGAAACCTCTTCGGGGCGGGTCATGGTACTCACCCTTCAGCTGATCCGTTCGTGGTACTTGAGCTGGAGCGGGTCGGGTTGTCACCATCAAGCTTCTTGGTTCCACCAGCGATTCGTGGGAAGGGGGTTCTTCACGGGCGGGTGGGGTCGCCCTCCACCGATCCGATCCTGTTCGGGTCAAATTCCTGCAACTCTTCCTGCGACTATTTTACGCCATACGACGGCGTTTTCAACTATTCTAACTATTGTAATCAATCACAAAGCATACCATACAGTCATAGCAACGTATAGAATTGACCACAAACACCAAAACAACAATTTGATATGTCAAAATGGATCAAATTTACCCAAAACCCATATTTTCCCCTTAAGCATGTTTAAGCAAATCTAATGATAGGATTAGCAAAACTTAACCAAATTAACCCAGACTTCCCACAGAGGTCTAAAACGGTGTTTAAGAATTTCTAAACATTTTTCTAGAAATTTATTATGTATAATTTCATTAGTTAACACTAATCACCCCCTATATAGCCGTAATTAGTGTAGAAACTATGCTTATCACTCACCTTGGCCACAAACAAACTATAGATCTGAAATATTATCTGATTTGGGTTGAATCTCTATGCAACACAGTAGCTCTATTCCCAATTTGATGCTAATTTGCCTCTTTTTGATGTAGCTTTGGCTTAATTAGCGATTAGAAGGCGATTTGGGGTGCTTTAGCAAGTGGAGGCCATTGCTAGGGTTCAAAGGTTGTAAGTGGCGGCTAAGAAATGAAATAAAAACTGATTTACTAACTCATCTCAGCCCTCCAATAACCCTAATCCCGAAATGGGTTATGGTCCCTCTTGCTAATCACCCTAATTAGGCTCGGTTAAGCTGTTTTTCACCTTCTAAACATTGTTTCAGCCATATCTCCCAAACGGTGAGTCCGTTTGGCTAATGTGACCACTCTATGGAAAGGTAAACCATCATCTGAATCTAATGGAAGTCGTTTCAAGTCAAATCTCCTTACCAATCAAAAGTTACGGGTGATACAAGATTAGCTAGGGGCAAAACGGTCATTTAAAAATTGGCAGAAATCATGAACATGGGAAATGACACCAATAGTCGTCTCCCAAAGTTACATGGCTATATGACTTCGTATGTGAAAGAAATAAATATTCTACGATCCTTCGATGCGTAGAATGCGGGTCTTTACATTCTCCTCCCCCCCCCCCCCCCCACAAAAGAAATTTTCCCCTGTAATTCCTTAACTAAGAAACAAGCAAAGGATCCTGCATGCCTACCAACCATTCACAACAATCAAATATACAAAACAACAAACAAGTCTACCCTAGCTTGCGGAAAACTTAATTGCAATTAAAATCTTATCAGGCAAAGAGTTCTGGATACGTCTTCCTAATGCTCTCCTCTATCTCCCAAGTACAGTCATTCTCATTCTCGCCACACTGAACTTTGACTAGATCCACCACTTTCATTCAAAGTTGTTTCGTATCGTGCTCGACAATACGAATCGGCTTGCGATCCCCAACCGCCTCGGGTTCTACTTCGATATCATCCAACTAATTAGGTGAAATAGTCATATCGGGGTCGTGTACGAATTTCCTTAATTGGAAAACATGAAGTACATTATGAACTCCTGCCATCTTCTCTGGTAATTCAACTTTATATGACAAATTCCCAACTTGCTCGAGAACTGGGAATGGACCAACAAATCTTGGTGTTAACTTGCCTCTCCTACCAAATCGTATCATGCTCTTTAACGGAGAAATCTTGATAAACACCAAGTTACCAATGGAGAATTTTAAATCTCTCCTTCTCTTATCAGCATAACTCTTCTGCCTATCTTGGGCAGCCTTCATTCGTTGTCGGATAACTTTGAACTTATTTGAGATTTTTCTTATCACATCTGGCCCAAGCACAAATTTCTAACCGGTTTCTAACCAGTATGACGGTGAGTTGCACGGTCTTTTGTACAAAGCTTCATATGTAGTCATACCAATACTGGATTGATAACTATTATTATATGCAATCTCTACTAGATGCAAATGGTCATCCCATGATCCACCAAAATCCAATATGCAAGCTCTCAAGAGATCTTCTAATACTCGATTCACCCTCTATGTTTGACCGTCGATTTGAGGTTGATACGCGGTACTGAGATGTAATTCTGATCCTAACGCCTCTTGTAAGCTCTTCCAAAATCCAATAGTGAACAAGGATCTCGGTCACTCACAATGCCTTTGGGTATTCCATGAAATCTCACTACCCACTTCATATATAGTTCTGCTAATTTAGTTGTTGTTCTATTTGATTTGATCGGTATAAACCTTGCACTCTTAGTCAATCGACCCACAATCACCCAAATGCTATCATGGCCCGATCTAGTCCTTGGTAACCAATCAATGAAATCCATTGAGACTTGTTCCCATTTCCATTGTGGAATTTCTAATGGTTGCAACAAACCACTAGGCTTCTTTTGCTCAGCTTTAACTAGCTGGCAATTCCTGCATTTGGATATAAACTTCCCAACGTCTCTTTTCATCCCTTCTCAGTAGTAGGTCTGCTTCATATCTCGATACATTTTGTTACCACCGGGATGGATGGTCAGTTTCGAGTGATGACATTCTCTAAGCACTTCATCCCTCAATCCATTAACATTGGGCACAACTAGTCTTCCATTCTTTCTAAGCCACCCATCTCGATCAAGCCTATACTTGTTCATCTCCTCGTCGATACCCATCTCTAACTTGGAGATGATTTCCAATAGGTTAGGATCGTCTCTATGACTGGAACCAGTCCGCTCAATCGAAGTCGTTCTGATCGTCAAGCTTGCTAACATCGCTGGATCCAATTCGCACTTAGGTCTAAAATCATATCCTGCAATATATCACAGTTGCTCCCATTCAAGAAACATAGCTCCTAAACTGGCATGTCTCCTACTCAATGCACCAGCCACTTCATTGCCCTTTCCTGGTGTATATGCGATTTCGCAATCGTAGGAAGCCAAGAACTCTAACCACCTTTGCTGTTGGAGATTTAGATCCTTCTGAGAGAAAAGGTACTTTAACGATTTATGATCGGTAAACAACTCGAATCTTTCTCCCAAGAGATAATGTTTCCACATCTTTAATGCGAACACGATCGCTATCAATTCCAAATCATGGGTAGGATATCTTTTCTCATGCGGTTTTAGTTGCCGACTAGCATAAGCTACAACCCTACCTCCTTGCATCAATACGACACCTAGTCCGGTACCACAGGCATCTGTGTATATAGTCATCTCTTCATTCTCTTTAGGAATGACAAACACTGGTACACATGTCAACTTTTTCTTTAATCTCTTAAATGCATTCTCGCACTTTTCGTCCCAGACGAAAGCTTGATTTTTCTTGGTCAACTGAGTCAACGGTGTCGCTAACTTGGAGAAGTCTTAGATAAACTTAAGATAATATCCAGCCAACCCCAAGAAAATTCTTACGTCTGTTGCATTCTTGTGCGTAGACCAATCTTATACCTTAGCCACATTTGCAGGGTCAACGGTAATACCATTCTCTGAAACAACATGGCCCAAGAATCTCATTTCCCTCTTCCAGAAGTGACACTTAGAAAACTTTGCTTTCAATTGGTGTTTTCTCAACACCTCCATCACTATCCTCAAATGTTCCTTGTGTTCTTCCTCTGTCCTCGAATAAACCAAGATATCGTCTACGAACAAAAGAACAAAGTTATTCAATTGATCCCTAAATACCTATTCATAAGATCCACAAAATATGCTGGTGCATTGGTCAACCCGAATGGCATGTCCAACCACTCATAGAATCCAAACGGCATCCGAAAGGCCGTTTTAGCTATACTCTCAGCTTCCACCCTAAGCTGATGGAAACATGTCGTAAGAACCAACTGGGAGAACACTCTCGCGCCACTCAACTGATCAAAGAAATCATCTATCCGCGGTAGAGGATACTTATTCTTCCTCGTCACCTAATTCAATTCGCGGTAGTCTACACAAAATCGAAGGGAAACATCTGCCTTGGTAGCAAACACAACTGGTGCTCCCCACTCAGAAACACTTCTCCTAATAAATCCCTTCTTCAAAAGATCGTTTACTTGCACCTCGAGCTCTCGCTGCTCCCTTGGCACCGTACGACGAAGTGGCATCACTATAGGTCTTGCATCTTTCACTAAATCAATCCGAAACTCAATATCTCGGTGTTGTGGAAGCCCGGTCAATTCCTCGATGACGTCCGGATACTGGCCAGCCATGGGCACATTTGACAACTCACCATGCGGGATGTCGAGGGAATTTAGAAAACTAGTCATTACCCCATCACTAGGTGGACCACCAAACACTACCCTCCGCCCATCATCCGCTCTAACTGTCACCAAAAAGCCCTTACAGTCTACCACCACCCCGTAGCTTTAGAGCCAGTCGACTCCCAAAATAATGCCAAACCCAGTAAAGCCCAAAACAAAGCAATCACAAGAAAACATACATGCATGACTCGATAAGACCACATTACGACAAATCATGCTAAGGCTAGTTGAACCACCAATCGGGTTCGTCACCGCTAAAGGTCTATCGACTATCTCGGGTTCCCATCCCAACCTATCTACCAGGTCACTAGATATGAAGGAACGGGAAGCTCCGGTATCAAACAATACTCGAACAGGAACATCATAAACGGAAAGCATACCTTGAATGACGACATTCTTTCCCTTCTCCGCAGCTGTTGGGGCATTCGACGAAGAAGGAACAACATTAAGAACATATTCTTTTACAATCTTCTTCTCTTCAAGGGGTTGCGGACACTTATCCTTGTGAGGTCCCACTTGGCCACTGTTGAAGCACTTCCTGTCCGCTGGTTTCGCACGACATTCTTTAGCATAATGGCCCTTCTTGCCATAGCTAAAGCACTCAACATCTTTCTTGCTCTTTTTCTGACCATCCTTAGCTTGGTTCTGCTTCCTTTTGTTCTGAGAATTATTCTTGCCTCCACCGCTTGCTTGCGGCTATGGCCCCTCTGCAGATGCAACAGTGGCTTCAGTCTCGGGCTTAGGATAAAGGCTCTCTGATCTCAATGCTTTCCCAACAATCGATTCAAATGTCTCATCGATGTGGTATATAAGCCTTTCCCCCAAGTATTGATCTAAGCCTGTTATGAACTTCTCATTTTTCTTCTCGGGAGTGTCGATAAGAGATGATCTATACTTCGATAAAGTATCGCACTCAGCAATATATTCCGAGAATGTAACACCCCGTAATTCTGTTAATATTATTATTCACAAATTAAAGAATAACTAATCTCAGACGTGAGAATTGTGGGAAACGGGTTGCGCCATTGTGTTCGTCTCGGAAATCTGGTTGAAATAGTGTCCGAGTTTGCGTGAATTGGACTTCGTATGAAGAAGTTATGGCCATCGGAAGTTTCAGAAAATTCAAAACAGATTTCAGAAAATTTAAAATTCAAAATTCGAAGTCAAACAGGCTAGGCGGGAAAATTCCCGCTTAGCACCCCAGGTCGACTGGGGAGTCGACTGGGCAGTCGACAACCCCCCAGGTCGACTGGGCAGTCGACCTGGGTGTCGACCTGTCCAGGCGGCTAGGGTTTGACTGAGCCCAATCTTGAGCTGCTGATGTGTCTTTAGGCCTGAGTTGACAAATTTAACGGTTCAGTTTAGTTCTGAGTTGATCTGACGGTCTAAATAAATCCTAAACTCTATAAATACCTAGGTAGTCTCTCACTCTAATTCACATGAAAAATAGAATAGCCACCGTCATACCGCCACCATGGAACTCAGTCTAGCCGCCGCCAACTAAGAAGGAAGAAAGCTAATCAAAACCCTAATTCTACTCAACTCTAAAGCAAATCAATACTCTCTTTCTCTTCTAATTGTGAGTATGATGATCTTAACAAGATTATTATTAAACTAATTTGATAAAGTTACGAATGGATTATAAGTGAATGATGTGGATTGTCATATATGCTGTTGTAAACCTTATGCTATCATGTATGTTGTAAATCCTATGTTATGTGATGATGATATCTTATATGTTGTAAATCATGCTATGATGATATTGTAGAGGTTGTAATTTGCTATGCTAAATTGTGATAAATCATACATGTTATAAAGTCATGATGTTATTGTCTATGCTAATTAGTTCATGTTAATCAAGTCATAATGTTGATATTATTTGGGCTATGTTGATGACAAATCATGTATGCAAGTTTAGATTGGTTAGTAAAGATTATAAACATATGCCATGACATCTATTTAGATCTAGAATTATGCTATGACATATGTGAATTCTATGTGTTAGATGTTAGTTCACACCATCATTATGTTGCATAAACCACATATCCAAGTTTATACATGAATTTGGATTATGATCATATTATGTAAATTGTGATATTTCACCAAACAAGTTGACACCTTTAGATCCATGACATGTGTAGCTTTATGCAAGTTGTAGTCTTTGCCTATGCAAGTTTAGGTGTTGAACATCTATCACACATGCAAGTTTCACCCCTATTATGATTAGATTTATTTTATTTGTCTATATGTTGAGATAATTTATCTTTGTGCTATGAGTTAGACTATTCGAGTCTAACGTATATTTTGCGTTGAATAAGCGAACGTATAACGTAGGGTAGGGGTAATATTAAGGATTTAATATTAAGAAATTGGGGTGCAATTGATATGATTTTGCATACCATAAGTGGATGCCCATAATTGAGTCAATTATGGACATCATTAAAATTGGAAGTAATTAATGATTTGAATAGGGATATATTCAAAACTGGGGTAAAAGATTATAAGTGATAATCAATGCTTACGACACGAGGTTGGACTCGTTTGTGACGTAAACCTGCCCAGACCCGCCCGACAAATCCAGTGGTCACAAATGTCAGCCCAATGTGAGAGGTCCTAGGCCCAAATTAAAGCATAACAGTTGTAAAGACACGAGGTTAGACTCTTTTATGGTGTAAGACTGCCCGGACCCGCCCAGCAAATCCAGCTGCCATAAATGCCAGTCTAATGTGAGAGGTCTTTATGAGGTTATGGCCTGAATGAATTAAGAAATACTTAACCAGGTAAGCATGTAAAGTGGGACATGGGGGTTAAGTAGGTGCCTTGGGTGGCATGAGGAATCTAGTGGGTGCCCTTAGAGGCATGTGAAATACGATTAGTAAGACTTAACCAAACACACATGTAAATGAACATGACTAAGAGGGTTAAGTGGGATATACTAGTAGTGACAAGCTTAGGTGGATAGCTTGCGGGGGCCCATTTCAACCAGTATCCCAAACGTATCTTTGTGGGCTCGACCCAAGTCGAGGACGGGACATGCATACTGGGCTTGACTATAAGAGGCCAAAACGGGGTAGCGGTGGCAACGCAAGTCCAACGGGTTTCATATGCGTGTGTGGACCCGGGCTGGTAGGTAAGACGTTGTTGCATCGTGTAGGTATAAGCCGTGCATTCTCAAGTTGTATCGGGTTGCCACTTTAGGGGAGTGATACACCCCACTGTGGGGCCAGCACGGGTATCTACGAGTAGGGAGCCGATCGCAAGTGGGTAGTGGGGTACACCTAGCGGAGATAGGGGCAGACGGCACCTATGTAGTCATCTAGGGGTACACGAAGCTATTTGTATAACTTCTGAGTGAGGCAAGTGGGATCGACCTTTAGGGTGACTGGTGCGGTGCAGTGTAGTAATTATTCGTTAGTAATTAGGTGTGCCTTTAACGTTATCTTTATCTGCTCTTCCGTACCCAATAGTTCACAGACATTTCCTTGTTTTCCAGCTTATGCCTTAGTCTAGTTATTTTGATAATAGTATTGTTAGAATTATCATACTCGCCAGACTTTATGTCTGACCCCTCTATTTCTATCCTTCCCCCCTCCAGGTCCTCAGGTTTGGCCCAGCTCTAGTGGAGTTTGATTGGATTGCTTCATCTCTCTTTGGAAAGCTTGGACCGTTGAAGTAAAGTCCAGCTTGTTATCTTATTTAATGGTTATTTTTGTCATGGGGTTATGTATTTTGTTTTATTAAGATGGATATTGTACTCGACTCTGATTTATGGTTTATGATGTAACAAAAATGTTTCATTTCCGCTGCAATAAAATGAAGTTTTAGATTTTCAAGTACCACTTATTATCTGTCTTTTTGTAATTTGTCTATTCTATATTCACTTAAAACCTCCATGGAAGTTAATGCATTCCCTTTGTGAGTGACATTAATGGACGTGGGGTGTTACACGTGGTATCAGAGCTTAAGGTTACCAGAACAGATAATTTTTTTAGAAAAACTATTTTTCTAAAGTATTTTTGGAAGAAGTGTTTTCAAAACATGTCTTGATGAGTAATTTAAAGAGGAAAGTTTTTAAGAAAAACATAATCCCCAATAGCCATATCTTTATCTTTCGAATTCTCCATTTTGAATCTTTCCTTTTTCGTTTCAGCATGGCTGAAGATCTTAACCTTCCGGATGGTGTAACGATACCAGGATGGTATAGGAGGTTATTAGAGGCTAGGGCCGCTGCAGGTCCAGCCAATGTTCATCCACCACCAGTTGCACCCGCTCCTCCTCCTCCTCCTCGCGCTGATACTTTTGCAAAGACGTGCAAGGAATTTAAGGCTATGGGTGGAAAACCTTTTCAAGGGCCAGAAACGTTCGTGGAACCTAGAGATTGGCTTAGGGAGGTAGAAGAATTTCTAGAAGTCTTTGAAGTAGAAGAAGGGAGGAAAGTCAAATTAACAACTTGGTTAATGAAGGGAGAGGCCTCGTTTTGGTGGGAGGTCACTAATGGGGAGCGTCCTTTTGATTCTTGGGCGGATTTCAGACGTAGGTTTGAGGCGAAGTTTCTCTCAAGGGCAGAAGAGAATCTATATATGGAAAGCTTCTTGGCATTGAAGCAAGGAAGCTCATCAGTGAAAGAATATGTCAACAAATTTAATCAGTTAGCAAGGTTTGGCTTGGACTTAGTGAACACGCCGGAGAAGAAGGCTCTAAGGTTCGTCAATGGATTGAATGAACCATTGCAAGGGTTGGCTATGACCCACATCCCTATGGGGGCCACCTTTGAGAAGCTAGTAGACATGGCACTCATGCACGAGGAGAAAGGCACTAAAGCTGATAAGGCACCCGAGAAGAAAGGGGATCAGAAGAAACTACAACAGCAAAACAAGAAGGGTGGTAAAGACAATAATGGCAAGGGAAAGAAGAAATGCTTTGACTGTGGGACACCAGGCCATCTCAGCAAGGATTGCAGAAAGAAAAAGAAGACTGGCTGTTTTCACTGTGGTTAAGCGGGACATCTAGTGAAGGACTGCCCAAAGAAGGGGCAGAGGGCAGGGTCTACCTCGGGAGGACAGGTGCAGGCTCTTATGGCACCAGGGCAGGAAAGGGGACAAGTTCAGGCTCTCGCGGTCCCACTGCTGAAAGAACGAGGTAGGACCATTTCTGTTGAAAGCTTAGTTTTTCTGTTTGATCATCCTGTCCGTACCTTATTCGATTCGGGCGCATTGCATTCGTTTATCTCTACATCATTAGTTGAATCACTGCACTTAAACACCAGTTTAGTAGAGGATCCCTTAGTTGTTTCGAATCCAACTGGGGGCTCAGCTTATTTGTCCATGATGTGTTTGGATTTGAAAATTTCTATACTTAGCGTTGAGTTTAAATGTGATGCTTATGTTTTGGGCTTCACGGGCTATGGGCTAATTTTAGGGATGGATTGGTTATCCAGAAATGGGGCCGTTCTTGATTGTGAAAGGAGAGTAGTTGGGCTCATGACTCGCCTTGGCAACACTCTCGAAATCTTTTGTAATCCCATAAATTCTGTTATGCTAAGTTATCTAGAATCGCTTGACGCGTCGGTGGAAAATCTACGATCTGTTAGAGTGGTCCGAGAATATTCGGATGTGTTTGAGGAGGTGAAGGGCTTGCCTCCGAAGCGGGAGATAGATTTTCGGATATAACTTGTGGATAATGCAAAACTAGTATCTTTTCCAGTACGCCACATGGCTCCTCGTGAAAGGAGGGAACTCAATAAGCAAGTGAAGGAGTTGCTTGAGAAGGGGTTCATAAGACATAGTATATCGGAGTGGGGTGCTCCAGTAGTATTTTCCACGAAGGCGGATGGGTCCCTTAGACTTTGTGTGGACTATAGAGAACTTAATAAGCTTACTAAGAAAACAGACACCCACTGCCGAGGATTGACGATCTCTTCGATCGGTTATTTGGCGCCTCAGTGTTTTCGCAGTTGGACTTAGCCACTGGTTTCCATCAGTTGAGGGTGGCTGAGGATAGCATTGACAAGACTGCCTTTAGGACTCCGGACGGTTTCTATGAATGGCTAGTGATGCCCTTCGGTTTGACAAACGCCCCCGCATACTTTGTTGATTTGATGAGTAGGGTGTTTAGGGAGTACCTTAATAAATTCGTGGTAGTCTTTGTAGATGACATCTTGATCTTTTCTAAGGATGAAGAAGAGCATGCCCTACATCTTAGGGAAGTGTTGGAGACCCTACGAGCGCATAATCTTAAAGCTAAATTTTCTAAGTGTCACTTCTGGAGGAAGGAAGTACGATTCTTGGGGCACGTGGTTTCCAAAGAAGGGATAGCCGTGGATCCCGCGAAGGTGGTGGCCATCCAAGATTGGAAGGTCCCTAAAAATGCTACCGAAGTGAGAAGTTTCTTGGGGTTGGCTGGCTACTATAGGAAGTTTATCAAAGACTTCGCAAAGATATCAGCTCCGTTGACACGCCTGACGAAGAAGAACCTAGTCTTCGCGTGGGACGTAGATTGTGATGATGCGTTCCAACGTTTAAAGAGAGCTTTGACCTCAGCTCCAGTCTTAGTGCTGCCAGACGGGAGTAAGCCATTTACTGTTTATACCGATGCTTGTGGGACAGGTCTAGGCGCAGTCTTAATGCAAGAGGGCAGGGTAATAGCCTATGGTGGAAGGCAGTTGAGAGCGCATGAGAAAAATTACCCTACACATGACCTAGAGTTGGCCGCTATTGTTTTCGTGCTTAAGTCTTGGCGCCATTATCTTCTTGGGGAGAAATTCGAGTTATTCACTGACCACAAATCTTTAAAATACTTATTCTCTCAAAAGGACTTGAACTTAAGGCAGCAAAGGTGGATGGAGTTCTTAGCGTCCTACGACTTCGAAATAGCATATACCCCTGGCAAGGGTAACGTGGTGGCAGACGCCTTAAGTAGGAAAAGGCTGTCCTTGAGTCCGTTGTTTGTTGAACGGCGAAACTTAGAATTCATCTCTATGTTTGATTTTAGACCTTCCGTTGACTTTGTACCCGGTTTGCTAGCATCCTTGGAGGTCAGGCCTACGCTTTTGGGACGGATTGGGGAGGCACAACGAGACGACCCACAGTTGGTTGAGTTAGTAGAAAAGCTCAAAAGAGGGGAGTCATCAAGCCATCTCCGTAGGTATACCCTAGATGATAAGGGTTGGTTACTTAGGGATAGTAGACTTTGTGTACCTCGAGACGAAGGTTTGAGGAAGGCTATTCTTGACGAAGCACATCATTCGAAGATGACCATTCATCCCGGCGTGGACAAGATGTACATGGACATGAGACGAGTTTACTTTTGGGCCGGTATGAAGAGGGACGTGGCCGAGTATGTCGCCAGATGCTTGGTGTGCCAACAAGTAAAAGCGGAGCAAAAGAAACCCGGTGGGTTGCATCACCCACTGGAGGTTCCACTATGGAAGTGGTAAAGTGTCTCGATGGACTTTGTGGATGGATTACCGCAATCAAGGAAGGGTAATACGGGGATTTGGGTTATAGTAGATAGACTTACTAAGAGCGCCCATTTCATTCCCGTGAAGAGTAAGAGGACTGCTCCATGGTTAGCTTCTGTATACGTCCGAGAAATAGTTCGTTTGCATGGTGTTCCTTCTAGCATAGTGAGCGACCGCGATCCTATTTTCACTAGCGAATTTTGGAGAAGCTTGCAAGAGGTGGTAGGAACTCAGTTATGTTTGAGCACCGCATATCATCCTCAGTCGGACGGCCAGACCGAGAGGGTGAATCGCATTCTAGAGGATCTTTTGAGGCTATGTATCCTAGACTTTGGGGGTATATGGGAAGAGCATCTTCCATTGGTGGAGTTCGCATATAATAAAAGCTTTCAATCTAGCATTGGCATGGCACCTTTCGAAGCTCTTTATGGACGACCTTGTCGTTCACCTACATGTTGGTGGGAATCTACTGATAAGATCTTTCTTGGGCCCGATATGATTAGGGAGACTTCGGAGAAGATCGACTTGATTCGAAGGAGGATGAAAGCAGCGCAAGATAGGCAGAAATCTTATGCGGATAAGAGAAGGACAGATCTTGAGTTTGATGTTGGGGACATGGTCTTTATCAAAGTGTCTCCATTACGGAACGTTGTTCGCTTTGGGTCCGTTGGGAAGTTAGCACCAAGGTTCGTAGGGCCGTTCCCAATTAAGGAGAAGATTGGACAAATGGCGTATAGAGTGGAGTTGCCTGAGAGACTTAGTGGTGTACACGACGTATTCCATGTGTCACATTTGAGGAAGTGCCTACACGAGACCGCGGAAGTGGTAGAGCCGAGCTTGCTTAGAAAGGTGGAGATAGAGCGTGATGCGACGTTTCGACGAGCTCCTACGCGCATTCTTGGGTCAGAGATTAAGAAGCTGAGAAATCGAGAGGTCAGACTAGTCAAAGTACAATGGGGAGATGATGAGAGCAACGCTACTTGGGAGACAGAAGAGAAGATGCGTTCACGATACCCTTTTCTTTTTGAGGGTATGTCTTTTAATTTCTCCTTTATCGCTTAGCTTGTACTTATCTTACCTTTAGAGTATCCTCTCGCTAGTATCCTTGACCTTTAGTTAGGATAATCCTATGGTTGAAACATGTGTTTGAGACATGTTATGTATGATGGATGCAAAGTGGACGCAAGTGTTTGCTAGTGGTTGCTCGTGGACGCATATACACACACTATTAGGCACTAGATCGGCTCAGTCACTTCATATTGCATATTGCATATATATGGATGTATTTAGTAAAATGGATGTATGAGGATTTGTTTTTATCATATGGATGCTGCATTCAGATGATGATTGTGCACGCATATAGAGATAATATGTAGCATTAAGGAACTTTTGCATACATAATGGACGCATGGCACTATCATGATTTGCATTAAGGAGGTCAACTGAATCAGTGGACCGCCTGATTTTGCATTAGATATGGACATATACACACACTATGCATTTAAACATGAAAGCATTAGAAGTCTATAAGGACAATGGATGCCTGTGTTTGATGGTTGAGTAGATGGATGATTGGATGTTAGGATATACATTCTTCCTGACTTGAAGATTTCGGGGTCGAAATCCTTTAAGGAGGGGAGAATGTAACACCCCGTAATTTTGTTAATATTAATATTCACAAATTAAAGAATAACTAATCTCAGACGTGAGAATTGTGGGAAACGGTTTGCGCCATTGTGTTCGTCTCGGAATTCTGGTTGAAATAGAGTCCGAGTTTGCGTGAATTGGACTTTGTATGAAGAAGTTATGGCCATCGGAAGTTTCTAAAAATTCAAAACAGATTTCAGAAAATTTAAAATTCAAAATTCGAAGTCAAACAGGCTAGGCGGGAAAATTCCCGCCCAGCACCCCAGGTCGACTGGGGAGTCGACTGGGCAGCCGACACCCCCCTAGGTCGACTTGGCAGTCGACCTGGGTGTCGACCTGTCCAGGCGGCTAGGGTTTGACTGAGCCCAATCTTGAGCTGCTGATGTGTCTTTAGGGCTGAGTTGGCAAATTTAACGGTTCAGTTTAGTTCTGAGTTGATCTGACGGTCTAAATAAATCCTAAACTCTATAAATACCTAGGTATTCTCTCATTCTAATTCACATGAAAAATGAATAGCCACCGTCATACCGCTGCCATGGAACTCAGTCTAGCCGCCGCCAACTAAGAAGGAAGAAAGCTAATCAAAACCCTAATTCTACTCAACTCTAAAGCAAATCAAGACTCTCTTTCTCTTCTAATTGTGAGTATGATGATCTTAACAAGATTATTATTAAACTAATTTGATTAAGTTATGAATGGATTATAAGTGAATGATGTGGATTGTCATATATGTTGTTGTAAACCTTATGCTATCATGTATGTTGTAAATACTATGTTATGTGACGATGATATCCTATATGTTGTAAATCATGCTATGATGATATTGTAGAGGTTGTAATTTGCTATGCTAAATTGTGATAAATCATACATGTTATAAAGTCATGATGTTATTATCTATTCTAATTAGTTCATGTTAATCAAGTCATAATGTTGATATTATTTGGGCTATGTTGATGACAAATCATGTATGCAAGTTTAGATTGGTTAGTAAAGATTATGAACATATGCCATGACATCTATTTAGATATAGAATTATGCTATGACATATGTGAATTCTATGTGTTAGATGTTAGTTCACACCATCATTATGTTGCATAAACCACATATCCAAGTTTATACATGAATTTGGATTATGATCATATTATGTAAATTGTGATATTTCACCAAACAAGTTGACACCTTTAGATCCATGACATGTGTAGCTTTATGCAAGTTGTAGTCTTTGCCTATGCAAGTTTAGGTGTTGAACATCTATCACACATGCAAGTTTCACCCCTATTATGATTAGATTTATTTTATTTGTCTATATGTTTTGATAATTTATCTTTGTGCTATGAGTTAGACTATTTGAGTCTAACGTATATTTTGCGTTGAATAAGCGAACGTATAACGTGGGGTAGGGGTAATATTAAGGATTTAATATTAAGAAATTAGGGTGCAATTGATATGATTTTGCATACCATAAGTGGATGCCCATAATTGAGTCAATTATGGACATCATTAAAATTGGAAGTAATTAATGATTTGAATAGGGATATATTCAAAACTGGGGTAAAAGATTATAAGTGATAATCAATGCTTAGGACACGAGGTTGGACTCGTTTGTGACGTAAACCTGCCCGGACCCGCCCGGCAAATCCAGTGGTCACAAATGTCAGCCCAATGTGAGAGGTCCTAGGCCCAAATTAAAGCATAACAGTTGTAAAGACACGAGGTTAGACTCTTTTATGGTGTAAGACTGCCCGGACCCGCCCGGCAAATCCAGCTGCCATAAATGCCAGTCTAATGTGAGAGGTCTTTATGAGGTTATGGCCTGAATGAATTAAGAAATACTTAACCAGATAAGCATGTAAAGTGGGACATGGGGGTTAAGTAGGTGCCTTGGGTGGCATGAGGAATCTAGTGGGTGCCCTTAGAGGCATGTGAAATACGATTAGTAAGACTTAACCAAACACACATGTAAATGAACATGACTAAGAGGGTTAAGTGGGATATACTAGTAGTGACAAGCTTAGGTGGATAGCTTGTGGGGGCCCATTTCAACCAGTATCCCAAACGTATCTTTGTGGGCTCGACCCAAGTCGAGGACGGGACATGCATACTGGGCTTGACTATAAGAGGCCAAAACGGGGTAGCGGTGGCAACGCAAGTCCAACGGGTTTCATATGCGTGTGTGGACCCGGGCTGGTAGGTAAGACGTTGTTGCATCGTGTAGGTATAAGCCGTGCATTCTCAAGTTGTATCGGGTTGCCACTTTAGGGGAGTGATACACCCCACTGTGGGGCCAGCACGGGTATCTACGAGTAGGAAGCCGATCGCAAGTGGGTAGTGGGGTACACCTAGCGGAGATAGGGGCAGACGGCACCTATGTAGTCAGCTAGGGGTACACGAAGCTATTTGTATAACTTCTGAGTGAGGCAAGTGGGATCGACCTTTAAGGTGACTGGTGCGGTGCAGTGTAGTAATTATTCGTTAGTAATTAGGTGTGCCTTTAACGTTATCTTTATCTGCTCTTCCATACCCAATAGTTCACAGACATTTCCTTGTTTTCCAGCTTATGCCTTAGTCTAGTTATTTTGATAATAGTATTGTTAGAATTATCATACTCGCCAGACTTTATGTCTGACCCCCTCTATTTCTATCCTTCCCCCCCTCCAGGTCCTCAGGTTGGGCCCAGCTCTAGTGGAGTTCGATTGGATTGCTTCATCTCTCTTTGGAAAGCTTGGACCGTTGAAGTAAAGTCCAGCTTGTTATCTTATTTAATGGCTATTTTTGTAATGGGGTTATGTATTTTGTTTTATTAAGATGGATATTGTACTTGACTCTGATTTATGGTTTATGATGTAACAAACATGTTTCATTTCCGCTGCAATAAAATGAAGTTTTAGATTTTCAAGTACCACTTATTATCTGTCTTGTTGTAATTTGTCTGTTCTATATTCACTTAAAACCTCCATGGAAGTTAATGCATTCCCTTTGTGAGTGACAATAATGGATGTGGGGTGTTACAGAGACTGCCCTACCATTCTGCTTAAGCTCCCGAAATTTCCTAAACAATTCTGACTTCTGGGCAGCTAGGGTAAACTTATCGCTAAAGTGGGTCGTGAACTGATCCCACGTAACTTGATCCTCTAGAGTAGCTGCCTTAATAGCATTCCATTAATACCTCGCCTGTCCTTGCAGCTGACGGGATGCTAGCTTTCTCATTGTCGCATCCTCGATACCTAAGTCTTCGAAGATACACTCACAGCTATCCAACCAATCCTCAACTTCTGTAGCCGATTCCATTCCATGGAACGGCTTTCCACCAAGACCAGTGTAATCCTTGCATAGCTTGGCGAAATCGGCCCTAGGCGCCTGCACCACCACCATTTGCAGCATTGGGAACTGCTCCTTGCACATTTCTAAGCATCTCTCTCATGAAGTCAGTGAACATCGTCCTCATATCAGGAGCATTCCCATTATTAGCTCCTCTACCAGTACCTCTAGTATATCGGCTCATCGTTTAATCTGTAAGAAGAAAACGATTAACCATCTCTTCAGAGGTGTCAGTGCAATGCGACTTCATCCTTAAATATACCAATAGTATATATATAGCTTTCGAAAACCAAAATATCACAAATACGCGCACTCATATACGTATCCTATCTCTCCCTGGTGTCTTTCCCTAGGTCAACTACGCAACCTAGAGCTCTTACACCAAATGTGACGACCCGCCCCGCACCATTCGACATTTCCAGTGAAAGTGTGATGTGCCAATGTCCAACTAGCACGGGACGGTCGCCAAAGAAAGGAAAGGAAAGGAAACTTAACAGTGGACTAACAAAGAACCTGTAGCATATCTCACAGCACATGGAATAAAATATAATAATAACATACTTTGACATAAAAACAACCGAGACAGTGCATAAGCTGAAAACTAAACATCGTAGCAGCGGAAAATCCAAATATAGCTTATGTTCCACTTCATCATTATTACAACTTTAAGCTGTCTTAAAAAAAAGGAAAGGTACACTACTAATGCCCAAAGTAGTGACCAGCAGCGACACAGGGAGAATATATAGAGAATAGTACGTGTAAGCCTCCCGCTCGTCTCCGGACAGCCACTCATGCACAACCAGCTAACCTGTATGTAGTCTGCCCGTTTAAGAGCACCCAGAGTAATAAGAGACATAAAAATCTGGGTCAGACAAAAGTCTGGTATGAGCAATAAGCTGCAAAACTGAACAATAATAGGTATACTAAACCGTACCTGAACCGGGACCTGCAACCAAAGAGTTAGCATAACAAGATGTACAGTACTCTAAGGTGACACAAACATATGGTGTAAAGATACGAGGAAGGGGGTGTGCATGTCATAGTGATGTTAAACAATCAAGCATATCAACCATCCTCACATCTCTTACTCAGTGCGTAAAGCATACGATATCCACCGCTTTGATCAACTAAATCCTTGCTATGATCACTCTGCCCCATGGAGTCATGGCGACTCCACTGCTCTGATCCATAGCCACTAGTCCTTGTTATGTCCACTCTGCCCCATGAAGTCACAATGACTCCATTGCACTGGCTCATAGCAATGCGATGATCACTCTGCCCCATGGAATAATAACTACCCCACTGCACTGATCCGTAGCCTAACAATCATCTCTCGGTGGTGAATCAAAGCTATGGACGTCGACAACTCCTTAGCACACGTCCCGCAGCAAAGCCCAACTCATGAAGTTAACTAGTTGGTTCCCAACTGGATCCTGAGTTCTACTTCCCATTTGGACTATCTTTTCATCTCAGGTTTTGGTATCCTCCGGATTGGTTTGGCCCTTCACTTCACCGTGCTTCAGATCGTAGTCACCTATCGGTTTGATTTCCATCTGGTTCGGGTCGGTTCGTGATGCATGGGGTGGCTCATGGTTCTCCATACGGGTCGGGTCGTGATGACATGCTCACGATCGGTGCATCCATGTCAACTCATCCGGTTCGGATCGTGAGTACCCATTGGTTTGGGTCAGGGGTCATCAGTGGTTCGTGGCAACCTCTTCGGGTCGGGTCGTGGTACTTGCTCTTCAGCTGATCCATTCGTGGTACTTGAGCAGGAGCGGGTCGGGTCGTCGCTAACAAGCTTCTTGGTTCAACCAACGATTCATGGGAAGGGGGTTCTTCACGGGCAGGTCGGGTCGCCCTCCACCGATCCGATCTGGTTCGGGTCAAATTCCTACAACTCTTCCTGCGACTGTTTTACGCCATACGACGGCGTTTTCGACTATTCTAACTATTGTAATCAATGACAAAGCATACCATACAGTCATAGAAACATATAGAATTGACCAGGAACACCAAAACAACAATTTGATATGTCAAAATGGATCAAATCTACCTAAAACACATATTTTCCCCTTAAGCATGCATAAGCAAATCTATTGATGGGATTAGCAAAACTTAACCAAATTAACCCAAACTTCCAACAGAGGTCTAAAACGGTGTTTAAGAATTTCTAAACATTTTTCCAGGATTTAATTATGTACAATTTCATTAGTTAACACTAATCACCCGTAATTAGCCGTAATTAGTGTAGAAGCTATGCTAATCACTCACCTTGGCCACAAACAAACTATAGATCTGAAATATTATCTGATTTGGGTTGAATCTCTATGCAACACAGCAGCTCATTTCCCAATTTGATGCTATTTGCCTTGTTTTGATGTAGCTTTGGCTTAATTAGTGATAGAAGGTGATTTGGGGGTGCTTTAGCAAGTGGAGGCCATTGCTTGGGTTAAAAGGTTGCAAGTGGCGGCTAAGAAATGAAATAAAAACTGATTTACTAACTCATCTCAGCCCTCCCATAACCCTAATCCCGAAATGGGTTATGGGCCCTTTTGCTAATCACCTTAATTAGGCCCGGTTAAGCTGTTTTTCACCTTTTAAACCTTGTTTCAGCCATATCTCCTAAACGATGAGTCCGTTTGGCTAATGTGACCACTCTACGGAAAGGTAAACCGTCACCCGGAATTAATGGAAGTGATTTCAAGTCAAAACTTTTTACCAATCAAAAGTTTTGGTCGAAACAAGATCAGTTAGGGGCAAAATGTTCATTTAAAAATCGGCAAAAATCATGGACATGGGAAATGACCCCAATAGTTGTCTCCCAAAGTTACATGGCTATACGACTTCGTATATGAAAGAAATATATATTCTACGATCCTTCGATGTGAAGAATGTGGGTCATTACATTTTATGTACTTCCAATTGCCAATTATATTTCACACGACAATCAACCACCGAGCAAAATCACTTTGCATGACAAACAACCGCCGATCAACACTATTTTCCATGAGCATCAACCACTGAATTGTTGTTGTTCAATGTTTCATTTCCACGAAAAACAGAGTTGGTCGGCAGTTGTTCATACGGTTTTTTTGAAAATAATGAATTTGATAGCCCCTTAAAAAGTTTGGTATTAGAAAGAGTGTAGTATAAAATTGTATGGTATTTTTTTTATTAATGATATTAATAAGAAGAAAACAAGGTGCCCTCAGCAACACACTATTTTTATCATTATGCATGCTACATAAGTCTTTATAACCAAGCATTAATAGAATTAAGAAACACTTAAACAAAAGTTGTTGATTAGATTATAAACTTTCATGACTGTGCGAAATTGATGAAATTAGACAAACCATTTTAAAATTATGATTGAATAAGTTCAATACCGTATTTACATGATTCTGAATTTGAGAAAGTGGCACTCATTTATTTTTATTTATGTTCATACCATGTTTGTCCTTAAATTTTTTATCATAATTCAGATAATAATCGCTCTCTAATACATTAGCTTTTAGAGAAATTTAAAATCACTGAAAAAGAATCAGTTATCTGTAACTTATCGCCAAAATGGGCATTACATTATCTTGGAAGAATTTTCCTATATGCAGGTCCTGTCTACTAGCCTAAAAGGAGAACACCAAACTTTAGGTTGCGTTCTCTTTCTATTTTTTAGTTTTTGGTTTTCGTGCCTATAAAAGTACGAACAACACACATATCATGGAAATGACCATTTTACAAAATGAAGTTAGCGCATAAACAAAAAACAACTTTTTTATCATTTTCCGTATTTTAAGAAACAATGGAAGAATCACGTCAAGTTCATCCATCCACCATCCTTCATCCCCTCCATCATCCCCTCCGTTTTTAGTACGTCTCCTCCTTTACTCTTCAAAACTTTACATTTTCAAAATTGACGTTGAAAATGCAAAACTCGAAACATAAAATAAACCAAACACTGCCTTAATTTTCTATTTTCTAAAATTTCTAAGTGCTCAAAGTTATAATCATAAAATTACGTATGTTTATCTTGCTTCCTTTCATTTACAAAATTCTCGTTGTCTAGGGCTTTTAACATTAACAAATCTCACTTCTAAACTGCTAACCAGAAACTCTACTTATCAATACATGAACAAAGAAGTACACATAACTACATGAACTATATTATTTCTCTATTGGAAATAATTCATATTTAACAAACTTTTATATTCAAATGAGATATAGATCATATCATATAAGTATACAAAATAATACAAAACCTAATCTCTATTATTTCCAAACTATTATTCCATTTGTAATAAGATAAATATGATTTTTTTCTTACTAATTAAATTTACTAAACAACTTAAATATAATACTAATATATATTCCCAATTTTTTTACTTTTACATTTTTTATTTAAGACAAAAATATATCCAACGAAAGTAGGTAATAGAGCATGCATAGGTTGATATCTATACGTAAGTGAAACATGAAGGTAAAAATTTGAGCTCATGGATGGCCTTCATATCCTAACTAAATCCACCTTTTCATGTTGGTATAACATTCCTAAAAAGAAGTATTTTTGAAGATTTTCAATAAATACGAATATTTTTCAATGATTCTTGTGGTATCCCTACATTATATGGTGCTGTAGAGCCTATTAAATCTTTCTTTGCTTACACACTTATTTCTCCGCTGTATCAGAAGTAGAAATGACATGATACTTTAGAATTCATAAATCATTTAAAAGCAATTTTTTTATAAAATACATCATTATTGCATGCATTTATAGAAGTAACTTTTAGATTTGCATATATGTCTGAATTCTACATATTTACCAATAAAAAAAAGTAATAATTCATGGTTAAGCACTTTTAGGATTCTAATACTCATTTACAGCCAAAACATTAGGAACGTTTATTTTTCATTTCATTTTATCCCTTTTTTAAAGGTGCTATGTTAGTTTAAGATCAAATGTAGTTCATTGTAAATTTTCAACTACTGTAATTCAGTAATTATACCGTATCTTATCTTAGTTGCATTGCTTTGGCATTTTTTATTTACTTATTTATTATCATTAGTCTTCTGTGACCCGTTTAATACTTTTATAAGGCAACAGTTACACCAGTCAGACCAAATGCTACTTGCTGCTAAATCCGAGAAAATGTAAAAGTCCCTTTATGAGTGGTCGAAATGAACGGATTGACTGAATAGTGAACTCAACGGTTAAAATTGAGTTAATAGATTATGTGAATTTGAATGGTAAATTGAGTAGTGAATCGAGCGTTAAAAGTGAGCAGAGTATTGAGCGGTGCATTTAGTGCTTGTACATATTTGTTTATAATAGGAATTTTGTAATGAGAAGAAACTAGCACAAAATGCAGATTTTTTTTATAACAACATAATAAAACCAAATTTTGCACCTACTTCTGGGCATGCTCTTTATATGAAGAGCCTGTAGAAGACACTCCAGCAGGAGCATATCCAGTTGGGGATGAAATCACCTGGACCCAAAATTGGCTGGTCCCCTGGACCCAGCCAATCAGGACCCCCTCACTTCAACTCTTTGCAATTAAATCTCTGAAAAAATGTGGATTTAATTGCAAAAGATTGAAATCAGGAGGTCCTGATTGGTCTCATCTAGGGGATCATGAAGATTTCGGTCCAGGTGATTTGGCCTTATCCAGTTGACGACAGAGGAGGTACATCCATCTATAGAAATAATCCATAAAAAGGTAAATGTTATGAAAAAATTGCTCTGATACCAAACTGTTGGGGTTTTGTGCACAGCAGATTTTTACAAAACACCCAAAAAACAGGATCTTTATCACCTAATCACTTGAAGATGAATTTGATTGAAAATAAACAACAACACAAACAAATATCAGAAATATGAACACACGATTTTCCACCCAAACACCCTCTTTATTGATTGACCAAAAACAAATTTTGTTTACACTCAATGGATTACAACCAAAAATAAACAAAATACAATGAATCAATAACCTAATTGAAATAGGCAAAGAATATCTGGATGACTACAAATATTGTTAGAGCAGAAGAGCGATGAAGAACGATGACAAACCCTTGGACAATCTGGAGGCACCAACTGCGTCTTTCAGCAGTAAATAGGAATAGCTATCCTCAGCCCAAATTCCTACATCTTCTTCTC
Source organism: Allium sativum (assembly GCA_030737875.1). Taxonomy (NCBI): domain Eukaryota; kingdom Viridiplantae; phylum Streptophyta; class Magnoliopsida; order Asparagales; family Amaryllidaceae; genus Allium; species Allium sativum. The sequence goes on from CM060922.1 coordinate 378,166,477, forward strand.
CAAGGCGCAAACCTATGGAGGCACACATCCTCACCAGATATTCTCACATGGTTTCTTCTTCTGATTTTTTCGCTATCTAACCAAGAACGCTGGATATATATATATATATATATGTGGTGCATGCCTTATTTAAAGATTCATACCCTTTTTTATTCCATTTAATATGGTATCAATATAGGATGTTCCCACCCAAAGAAAACTTTCTTACTTTTTCTGGGTTTCTCTTTTTAAAAAGTAATTCAATTAAATACAAAAAAATAGTATAATTAGAATACTAATAAATAAGACTAATTATAGCGTAAGAAATATATATATGAGAATAGAAAGTCTAGACAAATACCCAAGTTGCCCCATCAAGATATCTCCAAAATATAACCATTCATTTATTTCCTTCTATGATCAAATCAATCAATTAACCAATAAATCAATCAATCAACCAATTAGTCGACTAATTAATCAATCCAATCAATAAATCAATCCAATCAATCAATCAATCATTTAATTGATTACATCCTCTTCATAAAATATTTGAATAAAAAAATTCAACACTCCACCTTGATTCAAATATCACATATCTCCAACAATGCACAAACAAGTCAACCTAGCTCTTTCAACAACGCCTACTATCAATTAAAACCAACCTTGATTTCAAGGCAACGAGATATACCCTAGTCGATTTGAAAAGACTACGACCACACCTCAATTACAAACACAACCCACCGCCTGCAAGAGATGCATCTACCATCTGAGCTACACCATGCAAAAACCAACGGTCTAAAAAGTGCTTGCAATACCAAAGATCTCCATCGTCTTTGTGGATTTCAAAACTCGACATCCGTCTTTCGTTTGACATGATCTCTTTATCTCCGGGATCCCTCGAGCATCATCAACATCTAGACTCTTGTTGATACCATGATCCTCCACCTTAGGACCATAAGCAGTGACCATATTAACCTCTCCACCTTGCTGTGGACTAGGTTCTTCAACCGTCACCCACCTTCTTTTTCATCTTCTTCCATCTTCCCTCATCCATATCATATGGCTTCTTTACATCTCCATCAATTAGACCATTGAGGCATGGAACATCTACCATTATAGGCTTCCAAATCCCCTGTAACGCCCCGTATTTTTACCGTATAATAAATAATTTATTTAATTATATAAATAGGGATTAAGAGATTTAAATGGTCGTTGAATTTAATTATAGTGAATATTTAATTAAAATAAATAATATAATAATATATTTAATTTCTGAAATAGTCACAAATAGTGGAATTCACAAAATGGTGTGAATTGGATCATCTGTGATATTTAATTCAGTTTAGAATTGAATTAGAATAAAGTATATATTATTTGAACGGCAGTTTGAACGTATAATTATAATGTAATTATAATCGAGCTCAAAATGGCGCGGTAGTTCGCTATTTGGCGATTTAAACTTCAACTGAATGTACAGGGTCCATTTTAAATCGGGTTTCTGTGAAACAAGAAACGTTCGGAGCTGGTGAAGTATATTTTTCTAGTGGAAGAGAAAAATCAGGATTTCATTGTGTAGATTTTGATTTATGTCCAAATCAAATTTCAGAAAAGTCGCTGTGGAATTCCTTTATAATTTATAACGATATATTATATTATAAAAGGAATTTATATATAAATCGAATATCGATATAACTGGGAATTTTGAAATATCGAGTTATAAATTCCAGTGGAGCAGTATGGTATTCTATTGTGAATATATATACGATAATGTTTATTTTTAAATATTAAATATAATTGTTTTTAAATATACTTATATATTTAAAAGGGTTATTTTGAGCTTTAAAAATAGCCAGTTTGCAAACGATCTCAGAATTCGACAAAACTAATTTTGTTGGATACGCAATATTAAATTATAGCTAGATTTCAATTTCCGTGATTTTTAGAGTCAGTATGTGACCATAAGGGATTTTAATGCGAAAAACAGTCAGCATTTTGACAGTTAAAAACATGCTGTGTTAGCAAATGAAGTCGGAATGCGACGAAACCAGTTTCGTTGGGACCGTAATGTCGAACTGTAGCTGCATGTCCTGTTTCGTGATTTTTGGGTATCGTATCTAATCATAGGAATTTTAGAGGACAAATACAATCAGCGTTTGCTTAAAAATAAATATAAAAATATTTTTCTTCCTCTATAAATACACCTCAACTATCCTAACCCTAAAACTTTATCTCTCTTGCCAAAATTGTGAGCCGCCACCGAGAGAAAAATTCCAACAGTAAAACGCAAGAAAGAAAAATCGAAAGAAATTCAAAACAAATACTATAATTACTAATACTCATATACATGGATTCTATGAATGATGCTCTTCGATCTAGAGTCCCTTTTAAGCGGTTCGATCATTGTTTCCATGTGGTGGAGTTCGAACAACTGAGTTAGGGTTCGAATTAGTGGGTTATTGAGGTAGAAATTGGAGGTTTTGATTGTGGGTTTGAGTTTGTGGGATGGAGTGGATTCTGTCTGCCAGTTTTTTGGTGATTTCCGTGACAATTTATGTCGATGGTTTTTCTGGCTATTGCGGTTTAAAGCTGAGGACAGGTTTTGATGTGGTGGTGCGAGCTCGAGTTGATGGCATTGAGGTTGAAGAGGTCGCCGAGAGAAGTAATTTGGTGGTGATTTGGTTTGTTTTGGTGGTGCACAAAAGGAGAGGCTGGTGAAGAAATATGCGGCAATGGATTGGAACACGTCCAGGAAGAAGAAATCAGGAAGCGGGTTGGATTTCTTTTGGGTCAAATTCAAATGGAGTTGGGCTGAAGTAAGGCCCACTATTCAATTTAAATTAAAGTTTATATTTTTAAATTAAAATAATGTCTTAGATTGTAAACCTCATAATTTGAACATACGATATCAGAATTTCACGAAACAAGATCCGTTGGGATCGTATGGACGGTGGCTACACCATGGAACTGACCGGGAGTGAATTGGAGCTTGTTTGGATTTATGGTGGAATTAAACGCCTAAATCAAATCAGTGACCAATAATCGTCGATAACCGTCCAATGTGTGTAAAACTCACTAACTCTTCTCAGTTATATTTTTATAACGTATTTTTATAACTGATAAATAATGGTTGTTTGCTGTATGTTGGCTATTTGGTTGAACTGCTAGTTATTGGTTGAAAATATCGATAACGGTATATATAAATCGTTAATCGAATATTGATTCTGTTTATCAGAATATCCCATATTCGTGCTATTTGTGTTAATTAACATCTGTGGACGCAGGGAAACAGGCCGGAGGGACCCAACTGGGTTCCTCAACATTTATTTTATTGTTTCTCATATATTGTATTTTATGATGTGATATGAAATCTGTTGTTGATTTTGTATGTTGGAATTCATTGTTATATGGTATGTTAAATACCATAAGGAATACTGGAATGTTAAAAAGAAAATTTCCAATGTTATATTGAAAAAGAAATATTTATAAAATCAAAAGATTTTATAAAAAGAAAATATTTATTTAGAAAATAAATAGATTAAAAAGGAATATTCATTTGTTAATCAAATAGATAAAATTGGAGGGAAATATTTGTAAAACATTTACGAATAGAATTGAAAAAGAAATATTTGTAAACTATTTACAAATAAAATTGAAAAGGGATATTATTTGAAAATAAATATAATAGAAAGGGGAAATATGTGTAAAATAAATATAAAGGAAATAGTTAGATTATCAAAGGAATTACTTATAAAATCAATGGATTTTATATAAAAAGAAAATATCTTATAAATAAATAGAATTATCAAAAAGGGATTTATTTTGTAAATAAATAGATTATAAAAGGAAATACTTGAAAAGTGACTTGAGTTGTATAAAACGAGAATTTTACATTGAAAGGTTTAGACCCGTGCTTCGCACACGGGTACAACATGATATGGATTTAAAGCAAAGATTTTAAATAGAATATATTCTGACCGATAGATTGAGAAGTTAAATTTATAAATAATATTTTATAAATTTAATGAAATAGTTTATAATTGGATAAATAGAATATATAAGTCAGGACTTATATAGAGAAGTAAGAATCGATTTCAACATCGATATTTGAAATAGAATAAACGTAGAGTTAATCAGTTAGAGTAAATCAGTTAGATTTAATGTAACGACCCAGATTTTTCGAACAGTTTATTTTAAATATCAAATTGACAATATAAATGAATTTTATATTTAGCTATTGATTTAATAATCGGTTTTGATTTAATATCGAATATATTAAATTATCGTAATACGAAATATAATTGAAATCGAAGTTAAAACTGAATCAAAATAATTCAGATGATCAATATATATTCTATTTGAATATAGACGATGGTAATAATAATTTATGTTTGAAGAATTTATTTATTTTGAATTTAAATTATATCAATTTAATATGGTTATTTTATATATACGTTCGAATTGAATTTCTTAGTCTATTCTGTTGAGTTCAGAATAGTGTAATTACATTGGAACGACGGTCGATAAGCTAAATAGCGGTTCACGATTTTTAATTGTGAACCCCGAGATATTTATAATGGATAAGATCGAAATCGAATCGAAAATCAAATCGATATCTGTTTAAAAAGAATAAAAATCTCTTCATATCAAATCGAATTTAATCGTAATCAAATCAGAATCAATTTAAAAGGAAACAAAATCTCTTTAACTCAAATCACATTAAATTCAATGTACCATTGCGCAGGCCTCTTTCCTTAACAATGAAGTATTCATCGTGTATAAAATCGCTCCTCAAATCATCTTGATATAAACTGTATGCCTCCTTGATGTTTTCATTTTGCAAATCAAAACCCAAATTCCCCTTTTCTTCCTTAAATGAAATCGAAAGCGGTTTCAAAGCTTAAATCAATAACGAAACATCCGCAAATACAGATTGGAATCGCAAATCCTAATCACGATAGGAAGATATGAACCTTGCGATGCACTTGTAGTTGGACGTCGAGATCTGGAGTGCCTCGAGCTAATGAATGTTGTGGCAGTAGCGTAGGGGTTGGTCGATGGTCAAGTTGGAAATGTTATGGAGGTACGGTGGGGAGAAAGGCCGCGCCTTTCCTAACGTAAAAGCTAAAGACGCGATGAAAGGGAGTGGGATGGTGCGATAATGATTGACGAGTTCAGCAACGGTTAGGGTTGCGGTTTGGGTGTAATTAGTGATGAAGAAACGACGAGTGTTTGAAACTGTCGAAGTACTGGATCGAAGCAGAAGAGAGATGCGATGTAAGTGACAGTAGCGTCACAGTCCTGATGGAAGCTGCGATGGGTCTTGGATGGGAGGATGCAACAGTGACCGTCGCACTGTAGATGAAGCAGCGACTAGATGAAGTCGCGATTAAGGATGTGGGTGGGAGTGTGGAGTTAGCTGAAGCGATGGTCAGCATTGAACCTGTAGAGACCATAAACGGTTACGAATCAACAAATGAGCAGATGCGATCAAGTTTTGGGGCATCACAAATCTGTAGGATTATGGATTTAGATGGTAAGCCTATTTAATTTGTATTTAATTTATTAACTGATTATGAAAATGGAGTCAATGGTTAAACTAAGGATGGACTCTGTGTATTAGGGAATGCGACAGTGGAAATTCATGGTCTGCTGGTTGCTATGAACACAACAGTAAGGATCAACATTTGTTCAACTGGAAAGGGAAAGCAGGAATATAATTAATGTAATTGAATTAAAAATATTTTAGTTAGAAAATTAGCATAATTAATGTAGTTGTTATTTAACTCCCTGTAACAAGCACTAGTTAATTAAAATGGGTTGTGAAAGCGTTAAGCTATTCGACTAGGAAGATTAAAAAAAAGAAATAAATAAATTTCAGCATGTTTTCAACTTGAAACCTTGTTAAGGAGATTCACTAACTTGTTTATAAAATTTGGGGTTTTCCTTATGCAAGGATATATCGAGTGGAATCTTTCATGTGGAGTGCGAAGTTTCGGAAATCGGTGAAGAGAAACTGAAATTGTACAAGTGCAAACAAAATAAATCACGGTGAGTAAATCTCACTCACCTTTTACTTAGAATTATTTTTTTCCATTAAAAATAATTGTTTATTGCTTGTTTGAATGCTTTCGGGTTGTTTTAAATATACTAGTTATTTAGGGTTGACTATTATATATATATATATATTGGTTTGGGTGGTTGGATTGATTCCCGCAGTCTCATTAGCGGATGCCCGCAGTTTCATAGCGGATGATTTCCCTATGCGCCCCACAAATATATATTAGTGGATGACCTTCTATACCGCGATATCCTACCTCGAAGCAGGATGGGTATTACTATGTTGACTAACGTCTGTGGATGCAGGAAAATATGTTGGAGGAATCCGACTGGATTCCTCAAAAATATATTACCTGTTTGTTTATTTGTTTGCATATATACTGTCATATACGATGTGTTAGAAAAATAATTAATTAGCTGTTTGGTGTTAAAATATCACTGGGCCTAAATGTTGATATTTTAAAATATCATGAAAAAGGAATTTTTCAGATTTAAAAAGGAAAATCTATTTTTCTAAAATAGAATTTGAAATTTGAATAGAATAAAAATATTAACTTGTTTTAAATGAATAAAACAAATAGTTCTATTATAAACGAAGCTTATAAATGAAGTGAAAAGAATTATCATTGGATAATTCGGAAATAAATATACAAGTGTGAAATTAAAAAGGGAAATCTATTTTCCAAAAGTAGAAATTTCGATTTCAAAAGAAATTGTAATCAAGACTTGTTTAAGAATGAATAAAGAAAATTCAAATAGAAATTTAATATAGGAATTCAAATGTAATTCAAATATAGAATTTGAATATAGAAAATATAAAGGAAATTCAAATATAGAATTTGAATATAGGAAGTGAAATGGAATTTGAATAAAGAAATTTTAAATATAGAATTTGAATATAGAAATTCAAATGGAGTTTGAATATAGAGAACTTGAAATAGAATTGAAATAGAATTTCAATATAGAATTCAAATAAAGTTGAAATGGAAATTTGTAACACCCCAACTCCGTTAAGGTCACTCACAAAGGGAATGCCTTAACTTCAGTGGAGCGTTTTAGGTAAACAGATACAGAATATCACAAGACAGATATTAAAATTTTTGCAGTGGAAACAAACAGCTTTATTAAATCACCAAAATACTTTGTTACATAATACTATGAGTCATAAAACCCTTACAACAAAACACATCTGTCTTACATTATCAGAGTACATAGGTGTTTAAAAGAAAAACATAATTCCCCAGATTAAAGAGCAAGCCATATAAGAGACAGAGACTCGAGCCATACTTCAGAAGTAGCTCCTAGAAGATGATATCCAAATCCTGACTAAACCTGGGTGTTTCCTACCTGAGAACCTAGGGGGGAACGAAAGAAAAGAGGCGAAACAAACTAGGTCAGACATACGTCTGGTGAGTCCAGTAACTTTTAGCCAGTAAATAAATAAAGGTAAACATGACAGGCATACGAAGTGGATGAGAGGATTCACGGTATAGATGGCAGGTATGACTGGACAAATAAGGTAAGATGTATGCTTCACTTCAAACTACTATGCACTATTACTATTAAAATCAAGATGGGATAACCCCTTCCGCTAACAATAATAACGATAACGATGGTGATAGTTTCGTGTATTCCTAGCTGCTGTCATAGGTGTCGCCTGCTCCTATCTTAACTAGTCGTACCCACTACCATTCTACTATAAATTGGTAAACTTAGGGCATACGTCCGGGTATACCCTAACCACTACCCTAATCGATCGGCTCCCTATTCTGTAGATACCCTGTGCTGGTCCCACAACTAGGGGGTATCACTTCCCTAAAGTGGCAACCCAAGGTGTGCACAGTTATACCTACTGGTGTCATAGTCGTCTTGTCCCCCTCTGCCCGACCCATGCACGCACATGTCCCCGGTCGGTTTGCACCGCCCACACCATCCGTCTCGTTTTGGATCTCTTACAATCAATCAGTAAGCGTGCCCCTTCCCCGCCTAGTACAGAGTTTTTTAGTTTGATACCCCTCTGGGTTACTGACTGAAATGGGTCCCACACAACATGATACAAGCTCTCCCTTATGTCTTGTATCCCCACTAGGTTTTCTACTGACTATGTATACCCTAAGGTGTCTTTAATTGCATAGCCATCAATCAGTTATGCATACCTATAGGTGTCTTTAATACATAACCCTTAATCTACCTATCGGTTATGCTTACCTATAAGTGTCTTTAATACATAACTCTATCTATTCCCATTAGTTATGCGTACCCCTAAGGGTGTCTTTAATACATAACTTTACTATTTTGCCCCGGTTATGTATACCATTAGGTGTCTTTAATTACATAACCTTTTTTATCCGGTTAAGTTTGTGGGCCTATATATATTAATATTACCCACCTACCCTTCAGTTCTACTTAACCCTCCCACTGATTTAATCCTATCTATTTAATGGTTAAGTTTGTGGGCCTATATATATTAATATTACCCTCTTACCCTTTAGTTGTACTTAACCCTCTCACTGATTTAATCGTATTTATTTAATGGTTAAGTTTGTGGGCCTATATATATATATATATATATATATATATATTACCCACCTACCCATCAGTTGTACTTAACCCACCCACAATCCAACTCATTTTACTTAACCCTAACTTATGTTTATCATCATATAGTCCACATGTATTAAGTTAGGTTAAGTAGTCCTTTCTTATTACCATGTCCAATTATGGTTATATTGGGCTAGACCTCCTACATTGGGCCTACAACATGTGGATGCTGGATATGCCGGTCGGGGCCGGGCAGTCTTATTCCACAGTTGGGTCTAACCTCGTGTCTTAGCCCGAGTCGTATTCACACACTTGACCTCTCACATTAGGTTCAACATTAGTGGCTGCTGGATATGCTGGTCGGGTCTCGGCAGACTTCCACCACTAATGTAACCAAACCTCGTGTCATAAGTGTTAATTAAATTTTCAGACTTTAATTGCTTAAACATTCCTCTTTTGATTAATTAAGTTAATTAATTAATCCTTTCCTTTTTATAGGTGTCAATACCTATTTTATTAACAATTTGAATTTCCTATCCATAGATGGTCATATTCAATTTATACCATTTTTACTCAACTTTACCTATGTCATAATAGGTAATTATTTATATATTTCCCTACTAGAATCATGTGCCCAATTAACATAAACACTATGTAAATTATGCCTATTACAAATTCCCCTTTTCCCCGTTTCTTAACTAGCGTAACCGTTTGCGTTTTTAGGCATCATCGAGGCTACAAGGTAGCTTCGTCATAACTATAAAATAAAGAGAACAGCAAGGTGATCGTTTTCAGTACAATTTTTGGCATAAGCATGACAACTAGGGAAAATGACATGATAACTTCGCATATAATTATGATTCATCGCATAATTAACAACTTGCATAGGTTCATGATTTTGCAACATATCAACTTGCATAGGTTCATGAATTTCAACATAACAACTTGCATAGGTTAATGAATTAACAACATAATTAACAACTCACATATGTCCATGATTCACAACATAACAACTTGTATAGGTGACTTGCATAGATTCATGATTCGCAACATAACAACTTGCATAGGTGACTTGCATAGATTCATGATTCACAACATAACAACTTGCATAGGTGACTTGCATAGGTTCATGATTCACAACATAACAACTAGCATAGATTCATGAATTCATCACACAATAACTTGCATAGGTTTATGAATTTCACTTGCATAATTTCACGATTCACCACAACAATAAACTTGTATAATTTCATGATCCACAACAACAATAAACTTGCATAATTTCATGATCCACAACAACAGTAAACTTGCATAATTTCATGATCCACAACAACAATAAACCTGCATAACTACAAACAAGATATACCCAAATCATAGTCTACCACAATTCACTTTTATCAATTTAAATCTAAAAGTGACTAGAACTCACAGAAAAAGAGGGTCTTGATTTCTGGGATCTGAATTTTGTAATTGATTAGCGTTCCCTTGATGTAGGCAATTTCGTAGTTGTAGTTTTAGGCTTTGATTTGAATTGAATTGTTGTCTTTAATTGGCTTCTAGTTGGTGGCAGCCACTCTAGGGTTTGGAGTGACAACATGACGGCCATTAATCTAATTTTGATTTGATTTTAGGGTTTGAGTCTATACTTGTTTATATAGAGTAATCAGATTAATATAGGCCATCCGATCAACCTAGAACTAACCACAACCATTCAGTCCAGATTAGAACTATCCAGAAACCCTAATGACTCAGTGACTAGTTAGAAATGACTCAGCACTGACTCACTGTTCGAATCAGAGCCTCACAAGTCTATGCAGGTTTTCTGCTCGGCCTGGGCGCACTTGCCAAGTGCGCCAGTGCAACTTTGCACGGGCGCACTTCCCAAGTGCGCAAGTGCATTCTGGCCTGTTCTGGTTCTTCTGCCTAACTTCGTTCGTCCATATCTTCTTCATATAGTATATGTTTTACGCAAACTCAGACTCTATCTCAACCAGAATTCCGAGACGAACGCAATGGCATAACTCGTGTCCCTTAATTCTCACATTTGAAATTAAGTATTCTTAAATTTAGTTAATTTTATCATTCAAAAATTCGGGTGTTACATTCTCCCCTACTTAAAGGATTTCATCCCCGAAATCTTCAAGTCAAGAAGAATGTGCATCCTACCATCCAATCATCCATCTACTCAACCATCAAACACAGGCATCCATTGTCCTTAAAAGATTTCTAATGCCACATGAACATATGCAAAAAGTGTGTGTATATGTTCCTTATCTAATGCAAAATCAGGTGGTCTACTGATTCAGTCGACCTCCTTAATGCAAATTATGTCAGTGCCATGAGTCCAACATGTATGCAATTTTCCTATTTGATACATATTATCTCTTCATGTGTGCACAACCATTCATCAAAATGCAGCATCCATATGATAACATAACCATTATACATCCATTAACCTAAATATGCACATATATTTATATGCAATATGAGAGTGATTGAGCCGATCTAGTGCCTAATGTGTGTGTAAATGCATCCACGAGCAACCACTAGCAAACACTTGCATGCACTTGCATCCACCAAACATAACATGTCCCAAGCACATGTTTAAATCCATGGATTTCCTATCTAAAGGTCGAAGATCCGGTCGATGGGATACAAACAAATGATATAACTAAAACAAAAGCTTTGTTCCCATTTGACATCGGTTAAGAGAATAATTCCCTAAGTCTCGGCCCCGAAGACCTAAATCAACATCAGACTGACACTCAGAGAATTACCCCCATTAAACAATGTCAAAACTAGAAACCCCTATCCTTCAGAAATATTCAGATACTTATAGACTACTGGTACAGATCAGATTACAGAATGATTCTCAGAAAGCTAAGCATAACATACCCTTGCGGGTTACACGAAACTTTGGGGGTCTTCCCATGACCAGTTAGAAACTTAACGACCCTCCTCTCAAAATCTAGAATGACCCTCTACATAGAAAGCTGGTCCATTTAGAACCAACCCATAGCCCATAAAATTGAGCACGAAAATCTCACATTCAAATTTTTGGCGCCTAACACAGATAATTTCAACCCCTTACAAATCACCAATAAATTAGCCGAACCACAAAAGGGGTTTGAAACAACTACGGGATCAGAAACAAGACTAGTATTAAAGTGCAGAGTCTCAATGCCAGAATCCAAAAGAGTCTTAACTTCATAATCAGATAAGGAAATTAAACCTTTTACCTTAATTTTTCCTATCTCTATCCATCTTCCACGAGAGCATCCACCTACCCTCTAGAAGATTCTACCCTTTGCCCTTGTCTTCTTGGGCAATCCAAGATCAGATGTCTTGTCTCATGGCACCAAAAACAACCATCCTTCTTACATGTTAACAAGTCCTTCTCTAAAGTTTCCCCCATCGCATGGAAAACCCTACAAAGCCAGAAAGAGGATTAGTCGTAGATGGAATAACTGCGGCTACAGATGGAAGTTAGGCACTTCTTTTCCCTTCGACAGACGCCATAGTCTCATTATGCCTACGGGACCATGTCCCGATGAGGTTACCTCCCAGAAAGCCAGGATCCTCGGAGACTCAGAAAAGAAGGAAAACAAGGATTAAACAGAAAATTAGAAGATAGACATATGGCTTTGGGGACTACGTTTTTCAAAACAGACTTTCCTTTTTGAAAATACTTTCTTTTAAAACCTTTTGAAAAATATTTTCAAAACTTTTATCAATCTGGTAACCTTCAGCTCTGATACCAAGTGCAACACCCCACCTCCGTTTAGGTCACTCACAAAGGGAATGCCTTAACTTTAGTGGAGCGTTTTAGGTAAACAGATACAGAATATCACAAGACAGATATTAAATTTTTTGCAGCGGAAACAAACAGCTTTATTAAATCACCAAAATACTTTGTTACATAATACTATGAGTCATAAAACCCTTACAACAAAACACTTCTGTCTTTCATTATCAGAGTACATAGGTATTTAAAAGAAAAACATCATTCCCCAGATTAAAGAGCAAGCCATATAAAAGACAAAGACTCGAGCTATACTTCAGAAGTAGCTCCTAGAAGATGATATCCAAATCCTGACTAAACCGGGGTGTTTCCTCCCTGATAACCTGGGGGGTAAACGGAAGAAAAGAGGCGAAACAAACTATGTCATACATACGTCTGGTGAGTCCAGTAACTTTTAGACAGTAAATAAATAAAGCTAAACATGACAGGCATACAAAGTGGATGAGAGGATTCATGGTATAGATGGCAGGTATGACAAGACAAATAAGGTAAGATGTATGCTTCACTTCAAACTACTCTGCACTATTACTAGTAAAATCAATATGGGATGATTCCTTCCGCTAACCATAATAACGATAACGATGGTGATAGTTTCGTGTATTCCTAGCTGCTGTCATAGGTGTCGCCTGCTCCTATCTCAACTAGTCGTACCCACTACCTTCCTACTATAAATTGGTAGACTTAGGGCATATGTACGGGTATACCCTAACCACTACCCTAATCGATCGACTCCCTATTCTGTAGATACCCTTTGCTGGTCCCACAACTAGGGGGTACCACTTCTCTAAAGTGGCAACCCAAGGTGTGCACAGTTATACCTACTGGTGTCACGGTCGTCTTGTCCCCCTCTGCCCGGCCCATGCACGCACATGTCCCCGGTCGGTTTGCGCCGCCCACACCATCCGTCTCGTTTTTGATCTCTTACAATCAATCAGTAAGCGTGCCCCTTCCCCACCTACTATAGAGTTCTTTACTTTGATACCCCTCCAGGTTACTGACTGAAATGGGTCCCACACAACATGATACAAGCTCTCCCTTATGTCTTGTATCCCCACTAGGTTTTCTACTGACTATGTATACCCTAAGGTGTCTTTAATTACATAGCCCTCAATCAGTTATGCGTACCTATAGGTGTCTTTAATACATAACCCTTAATCTACCTATTGGTTATGCTTACCTATAGTGTCTTTAATACATAACTCTATCTATTCCTATTAGTTATGCGTACCCCTAAGGGTGTCTTTAATACATAACTTTACTATTTTGCCCCGGTTATGTATACCATTAGGTGTCTTTGATTACATAACCCTTTTTATCCGGTTAAGTTTGTGGGCCTATATGTATTAATATTATCCACCTACCCTTTAGTTGTACTTAACCCTCCCACTGATTTAATCCTATCTATTTAATGGATAAGTTTGTGGGCCTATATATATTAATATTATCCACCTACCCTTCAGTTGTACTTAACCCTCTCACTGATTTAATCCTATTTATTTAATGGTTAAGTTTGTGGGCCTATATATATTAATATTACCCACCTACCCATCAGTTGTACTTAACCCACCTACAATCCAACTCATTTTACTTAACCCTAACTTATGTCTATCATCATACAGTCCACATGTATTAAGTTAGGTTAAGTAGTCTTTTCTTATTACCATGTCCAATTATGGTTATATTGGGCTAGACCTTCCACATTAGGCCTACAACATGTAGATGCTGGATATGCCAGTCGGGTCCGAGCAGTCTTATTCCACAGTTGGGTCTAACCTCGTGTCTTAGCCCGAGTTGTATTCACACACTTAGGCCTCTCACATTAGGTTCAACATTAGTGGCTGCTGGATATGCCGATCAGGTCCGGGCAGACTTCCACCACTAATGTAACCTAACCTCGTGTCATAAGTGTTAATTAAAATTTCAGACTTTAATTGCTTAAACATTCCTCTTTTGATTAATTAAGTTAATTAATTAATCCTTTCCTTTTTATAGGTGTCAATACCTATTTTATTAACAATTTGAATTTCCTATCCATAGATGGTCATATTCAAATTATACCATTTTTACTCAACTTTACCTATGTCATAATAGGTAATTATTTATATATTTCCCTACTAGAATCATGTGCCCAATTAACATAAACACTATGTAAATTATGCCTATTACAAATTCCCCTTTTCCCCATTTATTAACTAGCGTAACCGTTTGCGTTTTTTGGCGTCATCGAGGCTACAAGGTAGCCTCACCATAATAATAAAATAAAGGGAATGACAAGGTGATCGTTTTCAGTACAATTTTTGGCATAATCATGACAACTAGGGAAAATGACATGATAACTTCGCATATAATTATGATTCATCACATAATTAACAACTTGCATAGGTTCATGATTTTGCAACATAACAACTTGCATAGGTTCATGAATTTCAACATAACAACTTGCATAGGTTCATGAATTAAAAACATAATTAACAACTCACATAGGTTCATGATTCATAACATAACAACTTGTATAGGTGACTTGCATAGATTCATGATTCACAACATAACAACTTGCATAGGTGACTTGCATAGATTCATGATTCACAACATAACAACTTGCATATGTGACATGCATAGGTTCATGATTCACAACATAACAACTAGCATAGGTTCATGAATTCATCACACAATAACTTGCATAGGTTTATGAATTTCACTTGCATAATTTCATGATTCACCACAACAATAAACTTGTATAATTTCATGATCCACAACAACAATAAACTTGCATAATTTCATGATCCACAACAACAATAAACTTGCATAATTTCATGATCCACAATAACAATAAACTTGCATAACTACAAACAACATATACCCAAATCATAGTCTACCACAATTCACTTTTATCTATTTAAACCTAAAAGTGACTAGAACTCACAGAAAAAAAGAGGGTCTTGAGTTCTGGGATCTGAATTCTGTAATTGATTAGGGTTCCCTTGATGTAGGTAATTTCGTAGTTGTAGTTTTAGGTTTTGATTTGAATTGAATTGTTTCCTTAAATTTGCTTCTAGTTGGTGGCGGCTACTCTAGGGTTTGGAGTGACAATATGACGGCCATTGATTTAATTTTGATTTGATTTTAGGGTTTGAGTCTATATGTGTTTATATAGAGTAATCAGATTAATATAGGCCATCTGATCAACCTAGAACTAACCATAACCATCCAGTCCAGATAAGAACTATCCAGAAACCCTAATGACTTAGCAACTAGTCAGAAATGACTCTGCACTGACTCACTGTTCGAATCAAAGCCTCACAAATCTGTGCAGGTTTTCTGCTCGGCCTGCGCGAACTTGCCAAGTGCGCCAGTGCAACTTCGCATGGGCGCACTTCCCAAGTGCCCCAGTGCAATTTTGTTTTGGCGCACTTCCCAAGTGCGCCAGTGCATTCTGGCTTGTTTCTGGTTCTTCTGCCTAACTTCGTTCATCATCTTCTTCATACGGTATCCGTTTTACATAAACTCGGACTCTATCTCAACCAGAATTCTGAGACGAACGCAATGGCCTAACCCGTTTCCCTTAATTCTCACATTTGAAATTAAGTATTCTTAAATTTAGTTAATTTTATCATTCAAAAATTCGGGGTGTTACAAAATTGAACATAGGAAATTTAAATAGAATTTGAATATAGAAGATCGAAGTATAAATAAATTTATTTCCGAGTTAGGGAAAATCGACAATTTTAGAAGATCTGAAATATTATATTGAATTGGAAAATTGGATTTGATATATATTAAAAATATATCAGAATGGAGTTGAATTTATTATAAACGAAGTTAAAACGTTTATATTTGTAAATATAATTTAAACGAGCTCGTCGTAATGCGATAGTTCACAAATTGGCGATTCGAACTTCAATTGAGTATACAGAACTCAATTGAAGTCGGAATTCTTTGAAAACAAGAAACGTCAGGATCAATTTGATAATATTTTTCTAATGGATGAGAAAAATCTGGATTTCGTCGAATAGATTTTGAGTTATGACAAAATCAAATTTTCCTAAAAACAGCGCTATAACCATTTAAAAACCATAACGGTTTATTTAATTTTATAAAAGGATTTTAAGCGAATAAAATCCGAATTTCTATTTGGAAAATTTCAGATTTGATTTGTAAATTATATGTGAACTCAAGTGGAGTAATGAATTGATTTTGAAACAGAAATCAGATTTTTAATTATTGAATAGAATTAACTAATTTGAATAGTAATTAGTTAATGAGATTTTAAATTGATATTGGGCTTTGAATAAGTGAATTCGATTTTTAAATTTATATTCGAAATAGAAAAAGAAAATTGGATTGAAATTGGAATTCAATTTGGGTATGAGCAAGTTAAATATTTTATTTGAACATGTTATGTTCAAACAAAGTAGTGAAATAAGCAAAATAGCTAATTAAAGAATAAATGGGCGAAACTGAATTCAAACGATTGGATTGAGTTGAATTGAAATGAAAACAGGTGAACATGTGTTAGACATGTATGGAATGAAGTATATGAAGAGAATGAAGTTTATAAATTTAATGCCCGACAAAAAGGTACACGTTTAAATTCCATATGAGGTTTTATGCACCGAATCGGCAAGCCGCTTGGCTTTTTCTTTTCCTTTTTGATTTGAGAGGCCTGTGTGGCGGTTTGGAGATTTTCCCGATGCTCCCAGTGCAAAGGAGGTTATGGCGAATTTTTCCGGAAATTTAAGGAGTTAGAATTTTTTTAAGAAAATTTGATAGTTAGAAATCAATGTATCGATATATATAGAATTCGATAAGTAAATGAACTTAAAAATAGAATGTTATAAACAAAAAGGAAATCTATAGTTAAATCTGGTAAAAATAGAAAGAGAAGCGTATACGTGTTTAGAAATGGATAATTGGTTTTTACGATGTTGATTATTCGAGGAGAAGTGGTTTTGTCTATTTTGAAGTTAATGATGTTTTCAGTCAAGGTCTGAGAGGTAATTTTACCTTAACTTGATTGATTTCATTTTTGACCGCTAGATAGCAAGATCCAATCTCAAAGAGAAATGTTTGAATAAGGGTTAGTCGAATGCGGTATTTTGGGTTGTTTGTAACGATATTTTACATGACAGTCGTTTTAACCTTGGTAAGTGAAATTTTGGAAATATATCATAAATATTTCCTAAGTATAAAAATAACCGAGTCGTGAAAGAGATAAGTGATTGAAAATGTTTTCAATTGCGAACAGAATATATTTTCTAAGTATAGAAAATAAAAGAAGGTGATATAGGGAAATGTTTTTTTTTTCAAATAGCGTAAGAGTCCCACAAGATCACTGAAAATATTTGGTTAACAAATTTTGATAGAGAAATGAAGAAGTGAATTAATTAATGAAATATTAATTAACAGGCCCAGTGATTAATTGATGTTATGGACGAATGGAATATTTGTTTATTTTTCTTCGATAGTTAATTAACCGACTATCAAAGTGTTTGCCAATATCGTTGTCAATATGCAGAGACCGGTTGGATTATTATCCGTGAACCACTCTGTATTGGCAGCAGCGTTGCGAATCAGATTATATGAAGATAATCGAAGACGGAGTGAAGTGCAAGGACTTTTTATATTAATAGAAATTGCGCCTTCGGTTTCATTCAATCCCAGAACGAACATATATGGACGAATGTTTGACGGAGTATTTCCAATGATCATATATTTTGTTATGTACATATATATATATATATATGGTGGCAACGGATTTATTCCCTTAGCATAATATCCAGAATATATTTGTGCAAATCAATTAGTAATTAACGGATCTGACAATGTGGCATTCAAAGTGATTGTGCTATCAGTAAATGATACGTAATCGTAGCCTTAGGTCTCAACAACCGGGAAATGACAAAAATCGGGCAGGCAGCATGGCTATGTGGGTCGCTCCCATTAGGGTGTATAATCACCTATCTAGAGATTCATTTAATTCCTTATTCTATTAGATGTTGTCCTATTCGGGAAACGGTTGTTGATCCCAACCGTTGGTGATATACATTCGATAGACTCAAGTGAAATGAGTGGTCCGTCATGTGTGGGCCGGGTTGCAAGATGTTCTTGTTGAACCCAGTGTATTCCTCTCTAGAGATACACTAGCGGAAGGTGGTTCCATACCTTGTCATGGTCGGAATTCAATCTCCAATAAGTTCCCTGCGGTTTTTGATTTTATATTATATATGGAGCGTGAGATGCAAGCATTCTGCTATTTGGTTATTTATTTGATTTAGACACTATTATAATATCACTGGATTTCGTATCAAAGTGTTTTGGGTTATAGTAAGGTAAAAACCGTCCATGTTTATGTGTGGGCTGGTCTTACTATTATCTTTTCTTTCGAAAGGATTTTGAAAGTTAAACAAATGGTTGGAGTTTACTCACACCAGTCCCATGACTGACCCAGAGTTTATTTTGTTTGTTTTCCCTAAACTCTTGGGTGCCCAAATTTGTACGGGCAGTCAAGTAGTCGGGATTTTTCAGATTCACTTGGAAAAGATGGAAGTAGGAGGCTTCACCAGTTAGCTATAGACTATCATATTTCCACTGTGTACCATGTTGTATCTGGAAATAGGTGTTTATAACTATTCCAGGAATAACTGTTGTGCTCTGATGATGGTATGTATATAAAGTTACTAAGTTGTATTTCAAAATTTATGTTATATAATATATTTTATTCGTTCCGCTGTGAGATTTGTCTTATTTGTTTTATTCTGTTCTAACATTCTTTCTTTCTATTTCTCATCCTCTAACTTCTTTCTAATAATGATTCGTATTTCTGTGCAATTTGGATTGGACGTGTGGTGTTATTAGTCGACTCAGATAGTACGGATTTACGGGCCATCATAGTTGATCTTAGGTTGAGCGAATACCTAGGCTTTGGTGGGATGTGCTCATTAGAGATAGGGTCGGTAGCAGCCTAGAATGAGTTGAATGTATATACGAGAGAGTGTATTTGTTAATTGATATAAAATTTGTTTTATATTGTGTTGGTTAGTTTGTTGAGTGGTTTATGAATTTTGGTCAAATCGTGGGATGCCACAACGTCGACAAGGGTTTGTAAATACTTGAACAGAAGATTGAACATGATATTGGTTTTAAAGTGGGTAAATGAAATAATTTTACCCAAAAATTTATTTTGATAGAAAAAGAATAATTTTCTTAAATTATTCTAGTATATGGATGTGTTGGTTGATATTATTATAATCAAAATAAGATTATAAAAATTGGAATGATTATATATAACCCAATAATTTGTATATGATTGAAATATACAAACAAGATGAATTAAAATTAAATTCAAACCAGAAATTAGAATTTAAAATCCAAGGAAGTTGGAAAATATTTTCCAAAGTATATTAATATAATATGACTTTGTTTTGAAAGGATTTTTCAATAAAAATCATTTTGATAGATTTTGAAAGTGATAAAGCACTGAACTCACTTCAGTGGCTAGAAAATCATTCTGATAATGACTGCATCATCATCAATGTTTATTTCCGAGTTTCTAAGTGATGGATTGCTACCTTAGAAAAGTTTTGATAGACATATGTTTGAAAGAAAACAAGTTGGGTTTGTAAATTCAAATGTTTTGAATTTGTGATGAGTTATAAATATAGGTATGTGCGTATATGATTCCAAAGGGGTTTGAAATAAGAACCCGAGAGTTTGAATTATGGAATTCAAATTTAACTTAAAAAAGTTAAATGGATTGAAGTAAATAAATTGATCAGAATCAATTTGAATGAAATATGAATTGATTGTAAATCATTCAAATTAAATGGATGTAAGCCTATATAATGTGGAATATGAATGAAACAAAAGTTTTGTAGGAATTAAAATTTGTTGAAATATAAAATAATGAGTTTCAACATAAGTGAGTTTTTAAGAGTAATGGGTTTGAAGCATTTTCCCTACCTTAGTAATTTCGGGGACGAAATTCTTTTAAGGGGGAAGAATGTAATGAACTGGATTTGTCTAACAGTTTATTTTAAATATTTAATATGGCTTTAAATATCGAACTGATAATATAAATGAATTTTATATTTAGCTATTGATTTAATAATCAGTTTTGATTTAATATCGAATATATTAAATTATCGTAATACGAAATATAATTGAAATCGAAGTTAGAACTGAATCAAAACAATTCAGATGATCAATATATATTCTATTTGAATATAAACGATGGTAATAATAATTTATGTTTGAAGAATTTATTTATTTTGAATTTAAATTATATCAATTTAATATGGTTATTTTATATATATGTTCGAATTGAATTTCTTAGTCTATTCTGTTGAGTCCAGAATAGTGTAATTACAGTGGAACGACGGTCGATAAGCTAAATAGTGGTTCACGATTTTTAATTGTGAACCCCGAGATATTTATAATGGATAAGATCAAAATCAAATCGAAAATCAAATCGATATCTGTTTAAAAAGAATCTCTTCATATCAAATCGAATTTAATAGAAATCAAATCAGAATCAATTTAAAAAGAAACAAAATCACTTTAACTCAAATCAGATTAAATTCAATGTACCATTGCGCAAGCCTCTTTCCTTAACAATGAAGTATTCATCGTGGATAAAATCGCTCCTCAAATCCTCTTGATATAAACCGTATGCCTCCCTGATGTTTTCATTTTGCAAATCAAACCCAAATTCCCTTTTTCTTCCTCAAATGAAACCGAAAGCGGTTTCAAAGCTTAAATCAATAATGAATTATCCGCAGATACATATTGGAATCACAAATCCTAATCATGATAGGAAGATATGAACCTTGCGATGCGCTTGTAGTTGGACGTCGAGATCTGGAGTGCCTCGAGCTAATGAAAGTTGTGGCAGTAGCGTAGGGGTTGGTCGATGGTCAAGTTGGAAAAGTTTTGGGGGATCGGTGGGAAGAAAGGTCGCGCCTTTCCTGATGTTGCGAAGTAAAAGCTAAAGACGCGATGAAAGGGAGTGGGATGGTGCGATAATGATTGACGAGTTCAGCAATGGTTAGGGTTGCAGTTTGGGTGTAATTCGTGATGAAGAAAGGACGAGTGTTTGAAAGTGTCGAAGTACTGGATCAAAGCAGAAGAGAGCTGTGATGTAAGTGACAGTAGCGTCACAGTCCTGATGGAAGCTGCGATGGGTCTTGGATGGGAGGATGCGGCAGTGACCGTCGCACTGTAGATAAAGCAACGACTAGATGAAGTCGCGATTAAGGATGTGGGTGGGAGTGTGGAGTTAGCCGAAGCGATGGTCAGCGCTGAACCTATAGAGACCATAAACTGTTACGGATCAACAAATAAGAAGATGCGATCAAGTTTTAGGGAATCGCAAATCTGTAGGAATATTGTAACACCCTACGTCCGTTAGTGTCACTCACAAAGGGAATGCACTAAGTTCTGTGGAGCATTTTAAGGTAAAAGATGCAGATAAATTACAAGACAGACAAAAATTAAACAACGGAAAATAAAACTTTGCTTTATTGATAAAATAGTTTGTACAATGATTTCTTTAAAATATCAGAGTATCATCTGTTTTACAAAATAAAGAAGCATAAAACAACATTTATATTCCCCAAACTTAGCAAGAGCCAGCCATAGCTTCTGAAAAGAGAATCCAAGCAAACTTCGACGAATCTTCAAGCTGGGAAAGAGTGACAGTCCAACTTAACCTGAGCTATACTACTCCCTCCTCTACTACCTGGGGGGGAACGGAAGAAAAGAAGACGAAAGAAAAACAGAGTCAGACATAAAGCCTGAGTAAGTTCAGTAACTTCTAGCATGTGAACATGAAAAAAAAAACGACATGAATTAACTGAATCCAAGATTACACCATGACCATAGGGTCAGCAAGATTAGACAAGATAATCACAAGATATGCTAAGATAAGATAAACTGGATATGCTCTAATACTTTCGCTGCTTCGCTATTTCCTTGTTATACTGGTTTCTATATCTCTGCACCACCTAACTAGTGTTCCAACTAGTAACGATAACGTGATCCCAACCCTTGTAGTTTCCATTGCCTTCAGGCATACATTTATTATTTATTACCTAGATCTAATCTAGGGTTTTCTATCAAGTGCATTCTAGATTTAACTAGAGTTTACGCTATCTGCTGAACGCTTCTCGAGTTCAGGGTTTATGCCACCTAGTCCAACTAGGGATTACGCTACCTGTCGAACGATGCCCCCAAGTCTAGGACACACTACCTAGAGTGGTATATGTCCCTATACTTCCCCACGCATGTATCGCGAATCGTTATCGCTTGTCTAGATGCACATATCCTGTAATGTGCGGTCCGAGTCCTGTGACAGGGCAAATCAAGGAATACAGAACTCAGTCGGGAGCTTTCAGATATCTGCCGATGCAGATGCTAAGGTCTGTTTTATTCCAGTGGCTATGGTCCCACTTGACCCCTCCCTCAACTAATGAAAGGCACACCTTGTAAAATGAGAACTATACGCAGACCCCCGGTGCCCCACTATCCTATGGCCATCCTCACCCATAATCAAGATAGCAAGTATATGGCCTTTTGGAGTTCTCCGCCTTTCCGCTTCACGTATCTCGATTGACTGAAGATGGATGGTAGACGACGAGTCGCTATCACAGGGCTACCGTTTGCTCGCCGAATCACGTCGGTCCATCCTAGTCTTTAGGTTGCCATGTATTGCAACCAAGGCATACCCCTGGTTCTTCTACGCAGACCTTAACCTCTGTGGGCCTAGGCGGATCATCTGCAGCCTCACAGAGGGATACCAAGAGTACCCTCACTTCCCCTCGAAGCCTCGGGCTTCGTAACCCAATTCGTTGGAGCCTTCTTTTTAATCAGACGGACGTTTGCTCCTCCTCGTGTTATACTAAGAATTACTACTTAGTTTTGTCAACTAAGGTTTACCACTTAGTTTCCAGAATCGTTGTTTTCTTAACTAAGGTTTACTACTTAGCTCCTTTTCCCGTCAATTTGGATTGGTTAAGTGTCATTAGTCAATTCAAGCCGACTTAACCCTCTTCATTTATCCTGTCAAACTGGTTAAGTGTTATCAGTAATTCATGTTGACTTAACCCCACCACAAACCAAGTTATATTGGTTAAGTATTTCTTATTACTTAACCCTACCTATTCACCCTGTATTGGTTCAGTGTTCCTTTTTAACTTAACCTTGCCCATCTGTTTTTACTAACATGTTATTAACGGTTAAGTATTATCCCTTCATGTTTTAGACTTAACCCTATTCCTTTATCACAATCTGATGGTTAAGTGTTCAAGTTTACTTAACCCTACGGTCTAGCCCAGCTAACATATCAAATTGGCTAAGTGTATTAAATCTTACTTAACCCCAACCTCTAGTCTAGTTAACATGTTAATTTGGCTAAGTGTATTAACTTTACTTAACCCCACTTTCTAGACTAGTTAACATGTTAATTTGGCTAAGTGTTTTCTTAGTTACTTAACCTCTACAAATCTTGTCTTGTTACCATGAGTTTGGTTAATTGTCCCTATGGACTTAGCCCTCCGTTCTAGCTTAACTGTGCTAAGTTGGTTAAGTATTCCTATGGACTTAACCCTCCCATTCTAGCTTAACTGTATGAACCTAACCCCACCTACCAGTCTTGTTATCATGTTGAGTTGGTTAAGTGTCTTAGATAACTTAACCCTAGCATTCTTGTTCTAGCTTTAAAAAAATTAAAGCCGCTACCACTCACATTAGACAGATATTGTTGCGATTACTGGATGTGTCGGTTGGTTCCGGGCAGGTTTACATCGAACTCAGTCTAACCTCGGGTTAGGCATATTCGTGTTTTCTGAGTTCAAAGGGTTTTGATTAAACTTCAAATCAGGTTTTGAAAGTAACCATCCCGTCCGTCGGATCAGTTAGGGATAGCCAGGGAGAGCAGGAAACTTGTATTTTCCAAACCCAAGCTTAGACACTATCCTCTCTGTCACCCTAGAACTTTCTGGTGTGTTATTAAAAAAAGATGTCGTTAATAAACCTTTAATTTGTCTAAATTTGTATTTTCTCATTTAGGACAAATTCTATAAGTAAATTATTCCTAATTTACTTATTTCCTAATTACTCCTTTAATGTAAATTGTCAACATTTATCCTTATGGCCCATTTCCCCCTCTAAATCATATTTATGCTCTTTTTTTTTAAACTATACCAAATTAAGTGTCACTAACCATGATTTTGCTAAACATGACCATTACTCCCTAGTAAAGATACTTCCTCTTGTCTTAGGTTTTATAATTTCTTCCTCCTTCGTGAGCTAAATCTACATCTATGAATTCCTCATCCTAGGGTTGTGCTCCCTAGCCAAACTACTCATCCCCTTCCATGTGTAGTCATGTTGACAAATCCCTCGAAAGCTGCTTCCATCGTACAGAAAACCCTATAAGCTTGAAAGAAAACTGGCCGTAAGTGAAACAACCACAGCCCTAGATGGAAGTTGGGTACTACTTTGCCCTTCGATGAGGTTACCTCCCAGAAAGCCAGGAGCCCCAGAGACTCAAGAAAGAAGGAGATAAGAAAACAGAGGAAGAGAAAATAGTGCATATGGCTTTGGGGAACATGCCTTTTAAAACCAATCTTTTCTTTTGAAAATGCTTCTTTTAAAACCGTTTTGAAAATAATTTTTCAAATCCTTTATCTGATCTGGTAACCTTCAGCTCTGATACCATGTGTAACACCCCACGTCCGTTAGTGTCACTCACAAAGGGAATGCACTAAGTTCTATGGAGCATTTTAAGGTAAAAGATGCAGATAAATTACAAGACAAACAAAAATTAAACAACGGAAAATAAAACTTTGCTTTATTGATAAAATAGTTTGTACAATGATTTCTTTACAATATCAGAGTATCATCTGTCTTACAAAATAAAGAAGCATAAAACAACATTTATATTCCCCAAACGTAGCAAGAGCCAGCCATAGCTTCTGAAAAGAGAATCCAAGCAAACTTCGACGAATCTTCAAGCTGGGAAAGAGTGACAGTCCAACTTAACCTGAAATATACTACTCCCTCCTCTACTACCTAGGGGGGGGGACGGAAGAAAAGAAGACGAAATAAAAACAGAGTCAGACATAAAGCCTGAGTAAGTTCAGTAACTTCTAGCATGTGAACATGGAAAAACAAACGACATGAATTAACTGAATCCAAGATTACACCATGACCATAGGGTTAGCAAGATTAGACAAGATATGCTAAGATAAGATAAACTGGATATGCTCTAATACTTTCGCCGCTTCGCTATTTCCTTGTTATACTGGTTTCTATATCTCTGCACCACCTAACTAGTGTTCCAACTAGTAACGATAACGTGATCCCAACCCTTGTAGTTTCCATTGCCTTCAGGCATACATTTATTATTTATTACCTAGATCTAATCTAGGGTTTTCTATCAAGTGCATTCTAGATTTAACTAGAGCTTACGCTATCTGCTGAACGCTTCTCGAGTTCAGGGTTTATGCCACCTAGTCCAACTAGGGATTACGCTACCTGTCGAACGATGCCCCCAAGTCTAGGACACACTACCTAGAGTGGTATATGTCCCTATACTTCCCCATGCATGTATCGCGAATCGTTATCGCTTGTCTAGATGCACATGTCCTGTAATGTGCGGTCCGAGTCCTGTGACAGGGCAAATCAAGGAATACAGAACTCGGTCGGGAGCTTTCAGATATTTGCCGATGCAGATGCTAAGGTCTGTTTTTATTCCAGTGGCTATGGTCCCACTTGACCCCTCCCTCAACTAATGAAAGGCACACCTTGTAAAATGAGAACTATACGCAGGCCCCCTGTGCCCCACTATCCTATGGCCATCCTCAACCATAATCTAGATAGCAAGTATATGGTTTTTTGGAGTTCTCCGCCTTTCCGCTTCATGTATCTCGATTGACTGAAGATGGATGGTAGACGACGAGTCGCTATCACAGGGCTACCGTTTGCTCGCCGAATCACGCCGGTCCATCCTAGTCTTTAGGTTGCCATGTATTGCAACCAAGGCATACCCCTGGTTCTTCTACACAGACCTTAACCTCTGTGGGCCCAGGTGGATCATCTGAAGCCTCACAGAGGGATACCAAGAGTACCCTCACGTCCCCTCGAAGCCTCGGGCTTCGTAACCCAATTCGTTGGAGCCTTCTTTTTAATCAAACGGGCGTTCGCTCCTCCTCGTGTTATACTAAGAATTACTACTTAGTTTTGTCAACTAAGGTTTACCACTTAGTTTCCAGAATCGTTGTTTTCTTAACTAAGGTTTACTACTTAGCTCCTTTTCCCGTCAATTTGGATTGGTTAAGTGTCATTAGTCAATTCAAGCCGACTTGACCCTCTTCATTTATCCTGTCAAACTGGTTAAGTGTTATCAGTAATTCATGTTGACTTAACCCCACCACAAACCAAGTTATATTGGTTAAGTATTTCTTATTACTTAACCCTACCCATTCACCCTATATTGGTTCATTGTTCCTTTTTAACTTAACCTTGCCCGTCTGTTTTTACTAACATGTTATTAACGGTTAAGTATTATCCCTTCATGTTTTAGACTTAACCCTATTCCTTTATCACAATCTGATGGTTAAGTGTTCAAGTTTACTTAACCCTACGGTCTAGCCCAGCTAACATATCAAATTGGCTAAGTGTATTAAATCTTACTTAACCCCAACCTCTAGTCTAGTTAACATGTTAATTTGGCTAAGTGTATTAACTTTACTTAACCCCACTTTCTAGACTAGTTAACATGTTAATTTGGCTAAGTGTTTTCTTAGTTACTTAACCTCTACAAATCTTGTCTTGTTACCATGAGTTTGGTTAAGTGTCCCTATGGACTTAGCCCTCCGTTCTAGCTTAACTGTGCTAAGTTGGTTAAGTATTCCTATGGACTTAACCCTCCCATTCTAGCTTAACTGTATGAACCTAACCCCACCTACCAGTCTTGTTATCATGTTGAGTTGGTTAAGTGTCTTAGTTAACTTAACCCTAGCATTCTTGTTCTAGCTTTAAAAAAAATTAAAGCCGTTACCACTCACATTAGACAGATATTGTTGCGATTACTGGATGTGCCGGTTGGTTCCGGGTAGGTTTACATCGCAACTCAGTCTAACCTCGGGTTAGGCATATTCGTGTTTTCTGAGTTCAAAGGGTTTTGATTAAACTTCAAATCAGGTTTTGAAAGTAACCATCCCGTCCGTCGGATCAGTTAGGGATAGCCAGGGAGAGCAGGAAACTTGTATTTTCCAAACTCAAGCTTAGACGCTATCCTCTCTGTCACCCTAGAACTTTCTGGTGTGTTATTAAAAAAAAGATGTCGTTAATAAACCTTTAATTTGTCTAAATTTGTATTTTCTCATTTAAGACAAATTCTATAAGTAAATTATTCCTAATTTACTTATTTCCTAATTACTCCTTTAATGTAAATTGTCAACATTTATCCTTATGGCCCATTTCCCCCTCTAAATCATATTTATGCTTTTTTTTTGTAAACTATACCAAATTAAGTGTCACTAACCATGATTTTGCTAAACATGACCATTACTCCCTATTATGGCCAATTTCAAATTTATGCCAATATACTTACCGTGCCAAATTAACTAATCCAATTCCGATTCAACATTCTAATTCATGTCAAACTAGACTTATTACTCTAGTTCACTATTCATGTAAATGCTAGATTTACACGTCGATACTAGATTCAGGTTACGCAATCTATAATTCATGTCAAGTTTATCCAATTTGCATTCCTATGAACATGCCATAATACATGTTCCCAATTTATGCCAAATTTCCTAGTTTACAACTATGTTTTTAGTAAATTTCATATTTTGCCCAAATCGTATTCCCACCGTTCGTAAAATCGTGATTCAATCTAGATTATAGATAAATCTAGATTCGTAGAAAATAGGGAATGAACCGAAGATGCTATGCAAAAGATAGACATAATAACTGGCATAAAAAGGGTTGAATAACGACGTCGGTTCAAGAACATGGGTAGACCTAACTTAATAGGTAAATTCCCAAGGTCTAAAACCAAAGAAAACCAAGAATAGACAGAATAGAGACGTAGGTTCAAGAATATGGATAGACCTAACTTAATAGGTAAATTCCCAAGGTCTAAAACCAAAGATAACCAAGAATAGACAGAATAGATAATCGGGTTTAGACCCAATTTCATAGTCACAAAACTTAAGCAACACTTTCCTAGTCATGAATCACAGGTGTTTAATCACAGATGTCCTTGTTATGTCATAGGCAATAGTTTATATTTCCTAATCAAAGGTATAGGCTTAGTCAAGGAAATAATACTCATAGTCACAGTCACAGTCATAGGCAATGTTCATAGTCATAGGCAATGTCCATAGTCATAGGCAATGTTCATAGTCATAGGCAAATGTTCATAGTCATATGGTTTTAAGGTCCATAGTTTCATAGTCACGGTCTTATTTGTCCTCGAATCATAATAGTTCTTAATTAGGTTCTAGAGTATAGGCACTGATTCGAATAGAGAGAGATTTGGCATATTCTTTTATTCCTTTAATTTCATGTCACGAACAGAGAAAAACGTTCAAATCTAGAAATAACTAACTTACAGAGATTAGATTAGAATAGAAAGGAGGCGTTGCTATGATTCGTGCGACGTTTAGCCTTTAATCCTTCTCTTGAAGCTTTGAATCTCTTCTAGACAACTTGAGCAGCATAACCTTGTCTTGGATTTTCGTATTATCTTCTTATTTTTATTTATTTATATATTTTCTCAGAGGCAGCATAAGGATAGAAAAGAATTGTGAATAGAGAAGAAGACCAGGGCTGTTTATATAGTGTAGAAGTCAACGAATCTGGTCAGAAGGGCGTCCAAATACAGAGAAACGAATCTGGTTCAGGAAGCTGGAAAAAGCGGAGGGGGGGTCGACTCCCCAGTCGACCTGATGGGGGGGGTCGACTACCTAGTCGACTCCCCAGTCGACCTGCTTCTGAGTCTGTTTTGAAATTTGAACTTTGCTGAAACTTCCGGAGGCCATATCTTCCTCATACGGACTCCGATTTACGCAAACTCGGACTCGTTTTCATGTAGAATTCCGAGACGAACGCAATGGCGCAGCCCGTTTCCCTTGATTTTGAATTTAAAATTTAATTCTGCCTTGATTTGTGAATCTTAGTGTTGCAGAATTACGGGGTGTTACATTCTCCCCCACTTAAAAGGATTTCGTCCCCGAAATCTTCAAGTTAGGAAGAATGTGTCATACCATCCAATCACCCATCTACTCAACCATTCAATCACAGGCATTCATTGTCCTTAAAATATTTCTAATGCTTCCATGTTCATATGCATAGTGTGTGTGTATGTCTTTATCTAATGCAAAATCAGGCGGTCTACTGATTCAATTGACCTCCTTAATGCAAATCATGTCGGTGCCATGCGTCCAATCATGTATGCAAGCATCCCTAGTTATGTAAATACTACCTGCGTGCACAACCATTCATCCATATGCAACATCCATATGACATCATATCAAGTTCAACTTTCAAAAAAATACATATCTATAAATGCAATATGAAAGCGTCTGAACTGATCCAGTGTCTAATACATATGCATATGCATTCACGAGCAACCATTAGCAACCACTTGCAACCACCAACCATAACATGTTTCAAATACATGTTTACGTCCATTGGCTTCTACCTAAAGATCGAAGATACGACCTAGAGGATATACTTTGGAAAGAGAGAAACAAATATGCGTAAAGCTCCTAAACAAAGAAACCAAGGATGCACCCTTAAGGAAAAAGGGTATGATGCTAGTATCTAGCCTTCTTGAGCTTTACTCCACTGTGTCTTAACTAATTTAACTTCACGATTGTGAAGTTTCTGACCTCCATTTCCAAAATAAACAGATGTTAACTATGATACCAAGTGTACATACCAAGATGGTTTGATGTCTCTCCTCTTAGCTTATCCATCACGCCATAACTATGAGGGTCAAAAGGTCACTACGTGCTTTTTTTTAGAGTGCCTGCCACGGCTATTCATCTCTCATGCAAACCATCCTTGTCGAACTCGACATTCCTCAAGTACAAGCCCCAAAGGCCTAAACCAATATCAGACAAACACCCAAGGAACATCTCCTTCGAATTTAGACGATCCATGTGAGATGATATAAGCAAACCCGATAGCTATCCTCAAATCCCTACTAACCAAAATAAACTGGTCGGACCACCAATTGGATTTGAGACTCTTGTGGGATCTTTCTACTATATAAGTACTATGGTGCAGAGACTCAACTATGGAAGTGGATATGAACAAATGCGAAGAGCTAAAACCAAAGGAAAGAGTACGAACAACAAAACTAGACTCTTCCAACAGAACTTTACTACCTTTCTCCTAGGTACGCTTGGTGGCGAAAGTAGGTTCTTGCCCTTCTGAAAACCTTGTTCCTCGTTCTTGCCCTTGCCCTTAATTATATGCCATATCATTCCCTAGTAAAGATACTTCCTCTTGTCTTAGGTTTTATAATTTCTTCCTCCTTCGTGAGCTAAATCTACATCTATGAATTCCTCATCCTAGGGTTGTGCTCCCTAGCCAAACTCCTCATCCCCTTCCATGTGTAGTCATGTTGACAAATCCCTCGAAAGCTGCTTCCATCGTACAGAAAACCCTATAAGCTTGAAAGAAAACTGGCCGTAAGTGAAACAACCACAGCCCTAGATGGAAGTCGGGTACTACTTTGCCCTTCGATGAGGTTACCTCCCAGAAAGCCAGGAGCCCCAGAGACTCAAGAAAGAAGGAGATAAGAAAACAGAGGAAGAGAAAATAGTGCATATGGCTTTGGGGAACATGCCTTTTAAAACCAATCTTTTCTTTTGAAAATGCTTCTTTTAAAACCGTTTTGAAAATAATTTTTCAAATCCTTTATCTGATCTGGTAACCTTCAGCTCTGATACCACGTGTAACACCCCACGTCCGTTAGTGTCACTCACAAAGGGAATGCACTAAGTTCTGTGGAGCATTTTAAGGTAAAAGATGCAGATAAATTACAAGACAGACAAAAATTAAACAATGGAAAATAAAACTTTGCTTTATTGATAAAATAGTTTGTACAATGATTTCTTTACAATATCAGAGTATCATCAGTCTTACAAAATAAAGAAGCATAAAACAACATTTATATTCCCCAAACTTAGCAAGAGCCAGCCATAGCTTCTGAAAAGAGAATCCAAGCAAACTTCGACGAATCTTCAAGCTGGGAAAGAGTGACAGTCCAACTTAACCTGAGCTATACTACTCCCTCCTCTACTACCTTGGGGGGGGGAACGGAAGAAAAGAAGACGAAAGAAAAACAGAGTCAGACATAAAGCCTGAGTAAGTTCAGTAACTTCTAGCATGTGAACATGGAAAAACAAACGACATGAATTAACTGAATCCAAGATTACACCATGACCATAGGGTTAGCAAGATTAGACAAGATATGCTAAGATAAGATAAACTGGATATGCTCTAATACTTTCGCCGCTTCGCTATTTCCTTGTTATACTGGTTTCTATATCTCTGCACCACCTAACTAGTGTTCCAACTAGTAACGATAACGTGATCCCAACCCTTGTAGTTTCCATTGCCTTCAGGCATACATTTATTATTTATTACCTAGATCTAATCTAGGGTTATCTATCAAGTGCATTCTAGATTTAACTAGAGCTTACGCTATCTGCTGAACGCTTCTCGAGTTCAGGGTTTATGCCACCTAGTCCAACTAGGGATTACGCAACCTTTCGAACGATGCCCCCAAGTCTAGGACACACTACCTAGAGTGGTATATGTCCCTATACTTCCCCACGCATGAAACGCGAATCGTTATCGCTTGTCTAGATGCACATGTCCTGTAATGTGCGGTCCGAGTCCTGTGACAGGGCAAATCAAAGAATACAGAACTCGGTCGGGAGCTTTCAGATATTTGCCGATGCAGATGCTAAGGTTGTTTTTATTCCAGTGGCTATGGTCCCACTTGACCCCTCCCTCAACTAATGAAAGACACACCTTGTAAAATGAGAACTATATGCAGGCCCCCTGTGCCCCACTATCCTATGGCCATCCTCACCCATAATCTAGATAGCAAGTATATGGTTTTTTGGAGTTCTCCGCCTTTCCGCTTCATGTATCTCGATTGACTGAAGATGGATGGTAGACGACGAGTCGCTATCACAGGGCTACCGTTTGCTCGCCGAATCACGCCGGTCCATCCTAGTCTTTAGGTTGCCATGTTGTAACGACCCAGAAAATCTGAACCAATTTAAAATTTTTAAATTGGCTAAAATAATGGATTTTAAATATTTAAAATAAATATTTTAAATAATGGCGATGAAAACTGAGTTTGAATCGACATTTGAAAAAGAATATAATTAATTATAATTATATATAGAATTGAAAATGGCGCGGTAGTTCGATAATTCGATTTCAAACTTCAATTGAATATACCGGGTGCAGAACAATCCGGATTTTAGCGAAACCAAAAACATTAGGATCTAATTGGTAATATCTTTCTAACGAATCTGAAAAATCGAAATTTGATAGCGGGAATCAAAAGATATGTCCAGTTGAAAATTCTGAATAGTCGCTATGGAATTCAGGCCCTTAAAAATGGACATTTTGCAAACGACCTCGGATTTCGACGAAACCACTTTTGTTGGATCCGTGATGTCAAGTTATTGCTAGGTTTCAAATTTCATAATTTTTCGAATCAATATGTGAGCGTGGCAAAGGAAAACGCGTTTGACCAGTTTCAGTTGATTTTAATCGACTGGGAATTGGCCATTTTTCAAACGGTCTCAGAATTCGACGAAACTAGTTTTGTTAGGACCGTATCGTCAATACGAAGCTAGAAAATATTTTTCGGGAATTTTTCTAGTTAGTATGTGACCCCGGTAATTTGAAATGTACGTTTAGAATTCAATATAGTGATTTAAAATGTAAATTCAAGGAAAACTGATTGTAACGATCAAATCAGCTTGCGATACATATCCCATTGTGTTCGGGATGGGGGTAAAACGCTATGGACGATAGGCGGTAGGCCTCGTTTCGAGGTCGTATGTAAAAGTCAACCTTTTTGCAAAATTAAATAATTAAATAATAAAAATAATTTTTATTTCCCCCCTTTATCTCCCTTTCTGCCCCCCCCCCCCCCGATTCATTAAACAGAAATAAAAAAAAAAACTAAAACTATCGATCGACGCCCCCCTGAAGCATCGACGCCACCGCCCTGACGACCGCCGAACCCCCCCACCACGCGCCGATTCCGCTCCTCCCCCTCGCGACGCATCCCCCCCCTCCCCCCCGTCGAATCAAATCGAGCAGCCCCCCCCCCCGGAAGCATCGACGCCACCACCACCGAAGACCGCTGCCTGCCGCCGACGTCTTCTTTTTCCCCTCCTTCTTCGCAGGTTAAAGTAAGTATTTTATTTTTATTTTTTTCTGAAATACTGATTTTTTTTTTATAAAAGATTATAAAACTGATTTTTATGTATTTAAATTCTGATTTTAAAAGATTATAAAACTGATTTTATTTTGAAAAGAAAACTGATTTTTTTCGAAAGAGGTTAAATCTGATTTTTAAAAGGTTTAAATCTGATTTTAAAAAGGTATTAAAACTGATTTTTAAAAAAGGTTTTAAAACTGATTTTAAGTTAAAAGAAAAAAGATTTGAATTTTAAATAAGAAAAGATTTAAACTTTAAAAAAAAAGATTTGAATTTTAAATAAGAAAAGATTTAAACTTTAAATAGGAAAAAGATTTAAACTTTAGGATAGGAAAAGATTTAAACTTTAGAATAGAAAAAGATTTAAACTTTAGAATAGAAAAAGATTTAAACTTTGAATAGAAAAAGATCAGAGTTTTTAGAATAGAAAAGATCAGATTTTTAGAATAGAAAAGATCATATTTTTAAAATAGAAAAGACGGAATTTTTATTAAGTAGAAGAAGTAAGATATGATTTTTATATTTTTAAAGCAATAAAGATATAATTTTTACATCATAGGAATATTAAAAATATAATCTTTATTTTTAAAAATATGATCTTTATATATTGAATAGCAAAGTCAAAATTCGGTTTTTATATATTGAATAACATAGTAAAAATTCGATTTTTACATATGTAGAGAATACGGGCAACGAAGCGATAAAAGGCGAGATTGGCGAAGATTTCTATAAAGGAAGAGTCGTGATATTGGATAGCTATTGGTGAGATTTCTGATTTAAAAATTATAAATGTGTGAGAATTTCTCACTCTTCAATTTCTTTTTCTATATATATATATATATATGTGTGGAAATAAAAGTGAATTGCTATAAATAAATATATATATATACGCCCCTCGTCCACAAACCATGGACGATATTTATTGGTTGAAATTGTTGTGAAAATTGATTGATAGCGAATGATTGTTTAGGATTGTTTGTGATTGATGTTGGTTGATTGTGGTTGAAAAATACCCATTTGTGGTTGAGAAATATTTGGTTGAAACCACATAGGATTAGTTTGTGGAAATGAAATAAATATATACATGCCGCCTGCGTGCGAACTAGATGCATGATCCCCATTGTCAAAAACCGCGAGGTTTTAAGGTAGAGCGAGGAGCCGTACTAGGGACGGTCCCGGTTTTAACTACCCTGCCGTTATGCTGCCGAAATTTTGAATAATATTCGTGTGTTTGAATTATTTTCATTTGCTTAAACTATATTTATTCATTGAATAGAAAACATTCATGTGTTGAATTGATATCCATTCGTTGATTAGAAATTCATGTGTTGAATGGTATTCATATTTTGAAATAAAATGTTTGATAATAAAAATCACATTTTTATCTATATATAAAAACTATAGAAAACATTCATGTGTTGAATCGATATTCATTCGTTGATTAGAAATTCATGTGTTGAATGGTATTCATATTTTGAAATAAATTGTTTGATAATAAAAATCACATTTTTATCTATATATAAAAACTATAGAAAACATTCATGTGTTGAATTGTTATTCATTCGTTGATTAGAAATTCATGTGTTGAATGGTACTCATATTTTGAAATAAATTGTTTGATAATAAAAATCACCTTTTATCGACTATATGAACTGTGTAAAATAATCTCGTTTTAAAAGAAATTGTTTTATGATAAAAATCCTATTCTTGTCACCTATATGAACTATATAGAAAAATAGTGTTTTGAAATGAATTGTTTTACAATAAAAATGACATTTTTATTGTATGCATAAATCGTTGAAATGTGAAGTGTTAAAAATAGCCACTTGTTCAAAATAAACATATATGAGTTGAAATATTCATTAATTAGCTAATGAAATGATTTGCACCTATTTATGTAACATTAGAATGAATGGTGTTTTTAAACCAAATAGAAATCAAATATGAAGTTGAATAGAAAATAATAAATGATAAGAACTGTATATATATGTACATGCATATTCATTTGAACGGGTTATAGCAAAGGGGCTAGAGAAGAGGAATAAAATTTTGTGCCCGACAAATAGGTACACATTTACTGCTTTGTTTGGGTGATGATTTTATGAGCCTGTTGGCTAGCCGCTTGGCTTTTTCTTTTTCTTTTTGAGATTAGAAGGACCGGGAAAGCTATTTGCAATTTCCCGATGCTCCCGGTGCAGGGGAGGTTATGGCGAAATTTTCCAAAATTTTAAGGTGTTAGAAAAATATTTGAAGTGAAAACGATATGGAAATCATAGAATGAACTATATTTATATAAATATATAAATATAAATAAAATTAAAACGAAACAAAGTCGTGCAGTTCGTATTTTGAAACCATGATTTCAAACAACTAGTACGGGAAATCCGACCATTGGATTTTCCCGAAACCTCAACCGTCGGGTTCGCCTTGGAATAATCTTTTCAATGGCACCAACCTTGTAAAAATCCAACGGTTGGATTGTCTGGAATGTTTAATTCAAATCTGAAGAAAAACAGCGCCAGAAACGATTATATTTATATATATATATATAAATAAATATAATTATATTAATCGAATAACGACGCTGCAGTTCGTAATTTGAAATCGAAACTTCAAACGATTGTACCGGGAGATCCGACCGTCGGATTTTCCCGAAACTGGAACCGTTGGATTCGTTTTGAAAAGACCTTTTTAATGATGTAAATTTTGTGAAGATCCAACGGTTAGATTTTCAGATATGTGTAAATCAAATCTGAAGAAAAACAGCGCCACGGCCGCCTTATGGCCCGAAGCGTCGTTTTGAATAAATTAGCTATTTTAAATTAAATAAAAATAGCGATAAATAGTTATAAAATATCATAAGCGATATGGAATGGAAATAAACTGAATTTGCTCGATTTATGTGGCTTTTGATGATTGAATGTGTTTGGTGTGAAAATTACATTAAAGAACAAAATTGATGTTGTCGAATAATTTAACCATTGAAATAAATTGATTTGAAATTCTAAATATACGTGAATCATTTGAAAAGGCCGAGTTAATTCTCATTTCAAATAATTGACCGACGATTGAAATTCGAAGATGAAGACGATGGTCGAAGACCGGAGATCTTCACCTCGTTTGGATGGTAACCGAGGTCCTGATTGGGAGGCATCCCGAAATATGGATAATGAGTGGTGATCGTCCAGACGTACGTGGTGATCGATGGGTTTGCGAGGTATTTAGTGCCTCCGGTTTCGTTCAAGACCCAGAACGGACTTGTAAATGGACTGTGTGTCTGACATTGGAGTTTATTCTGTGTTGATTGATTTCTGTTAAATATACATCTGTTTGGCGGCGGAGAATTTATTCTTTTGCTTAACGCCCTTCTCTGAGACGCACGAGCTCAGAGGTTGTATATCGATGGACATCAGTCGCATGGCATGAATTGCCTGTGTGGCATGCTAAGATGCAGTGATCAGGGCTTCTGTTGAAAAGCAAAGTCTTGTGGTGATGATCAAAGCACCGCCTGTGTGGCGTAGCTTTGTGTATAACGTGAATTCGCGAGCCTCACACCCCGGTATGAACCTAAAACGGGAGAAGGACCTCAGGGAGGGCATGCGTTTCTTTCTAGCTAGGGTGGTGTCAGTGACCTACCAGCCCTGACATTTATATACTTTTCACCTATGTGGTTGTTGCTGTTGCGAGGCGCCTCGGTTTGATCGGACGATCCGGGTCCGATGGAGTCATTCGTTGGCTCGTTGACGCCCCAAAGGGCGGGGAAACGTATTGTTCAGGTGTAATAATCCACATCGGTGGACCGGCCCTGTCGCTCCAAGGCTTGCCTGCGCGCTTGCCTGAGACACGGGCTAGAGCGTCTCGAATTCGGTAAGGACTATCTTTTGCCTTGGTTCATGACGGAAATCCAATTTCCAAATACGTGATCGTGCGGTTTTGATTGTATATATATATGGCGACATGATATATGGTACCCATGCCGTCTATGATTGATAGTTATGATTTGAAATAGTTTTCAAAACATATAAACACTAGCAATAATATCAAATGCCTTTGTTTTATTCGTATCAATCATATTTTAGCCATTATAAGGTAAAACTCTATCCTCCGGTTTGCGTTGCATTGTGTGATGGGAACTGAGTCTTATAATGGCTTCATTTTTATAAAAAGCATAGCGATGTTTGAAAGAAAGATTTGTTCAAAAGCACTGGCAATCCAATGGAGTAAACCCGTTCCACGAAAGTGGCGTGGTCCTGTGATTAGCCAAATTATAGATATGTGTTAAGTAGATTTCTCATACCAGTCCCATGACTGACTCGTAGTTTGTTTCACTTTCAAACTCGGGTGCCCCTTTTTCTACACGGGCAGCCTTGTATTCAGGTTTAGCTGGTTCTTTCTGGATAGCTGGAGCTGAAGATGGATTCTATCATTTATCTCTTTTTATGTTGTTCAGCTCCTATTGTACATATTTTGTTTATTTCCGCTGTAGACATTTATGTATAGCTGAACTGTATTTGTACTAAGTAAGATCCTGTATACTGTGTAACTCTGATGATTACTTTTATCCAGTATATTCTATTGTTCATATTCTGGTGTATTTATTTAATTCTGTTCTGCTATTATCTGTTTCTGTGTTATATTCCAAAGATAACCCTGTTTCCGTCTGAACGGGATTTCGGGTCGTCTCACATGTATTGCAACCAAGGCATACCCCTGGTTTTTCTACGCAGACCTTAACCTCTGTGGGCCCAGGCGGATCATCTGCAGCCTCACAGAGGGATACCAAGAGTACCCTCACGTCCCCTCGAAGCCTCGGGCTTCGTAACCCAATTCGTTGGAGCCTTCTTTTTAATCAGACGGACGTTCGCTCCTCCTCGTGTTATACTAAGAATTACTACTTAGTTTTGTCAACTAAGGTTTACCACTTAGTTTCCAGAATCGTTGTTTTCTTAACTAAGGTTTACTACTTAGCTCCTTTTCCCGTCAATTTGGATTGGTTAAGTGTCATTAGTCAATTCAAGCCGACTTAACCCTCTTCATTTATCCTGTCAAACTGGTTAAGTGTTATCAGTAATTCATGTTGACTTAACCCCACCACAAACCAAGTTATATTGGTTAAGTATTTCTTATTACTTAACCCTACCCATTCACCCTATATTGGTTCATTGTTCCTTTTTAACTTAACCTTGCCCGTCTGTTTTTACTAACATGTTATTAACGGTTAAGTATTATCCCTTCATGTTTTAGACTTAAGCCTATTCCTTTATCACAATCTGATGGTTAAGTGTTCAAGTTTACTTAACCCTACGGTCTAGCCCAGCTAACATATCAAATTGGCTAAGTGTATTAAATCTTACTTAACCCCAACCTCTAGTCTAGTTAACATGTTAATTTGGCTAATTGTATTAACTTTACTTAACCCCACTTTCTAGACTAGTTAACATGTTAATTTGGCTAAGTGTTTTCTTAGTTACTTAACCTCTACAAATCTTGTCTTGTTACCATGAGTTTGGTTAAGTGTCCCTATGGACTTAGCCCTCCGTTCTAGCTTAACTGTGCTAAGTTGGTTAAGTATTCCTATGGACTTAACCCTCCCATTCTAGCTTAACTGTATGAACCTAACCCCACCTACCAGTCTGGTTATCATGTTGAGTTGGTTAAGTGTCTTAGTTAACTTAACCCTAGCATTCTTGTTCTAGCTTTAAAAAAAATTAAAGCCGTTACCACTCACATTAGACAGATATTGTTGCGATTACTGGATGTGCCGGTTGGTTCCGGGCAGGTTTACATCGCAACTCAGTCTAATCTCGGGTTAGGCATATTCGTGTTTTCTGAGTTCAAAGGGTTTTGATTAAACTTCAAATCTGGTGTGTTATTAAAAAAAGATGTCGTTAATAAACCTTTAATTTGTCTAAATTTGTATTTTCTCATTTAGGACAAATTCTATAAGTAAATTATTCCTAATTTACTTATTTCCTAATTACTCCTTTAATGTAAATTGTCAACATTTATCCTTATTGCCCATTTCCCCCTCTAAATCATATTTATGCTTTTTTTTGTAAACTATACCAAATTAAGTGTCATTAACCATGATTTTGCTAAACATGACCATTACTCCCTATTATGGCCAATTTCAAATTTATGCCAATATACTTACCGTGCCAAATTAACTAATCCAATTCCGATTCAACATTCTAATTCATGTCAAACTAGACTTATTACTCTAGTTCACTATTCATGTAAATGCTAGATTTACACGTCGATACTAGATTCAGGTTACGCAATCTATAATTCATGTCAAGTTTATCCAATTTGCATTCCTATGAACATGCCATAATACATGTTCCCAATTTATGCCAATTTCCTAGTTTATAACTATGTTTTTAGTAAATTTCATATTTTGCCCAAATCGTATTCCCACCGTTCGTAAAATCGTGATTCAATCTAGATTATAGATAAATCTAGATTCGTAGAAAATAGGGAATGAACCAAAGATGCTATGCAAAAGATAGACATAATAACTGGCATAAAAAGGGTTGAATAACGACGTCGGTTCAAGAACATGGGTAGACCTAACTTAATAGGTAAATTCCCAAGGTCTAAAACCAAAGAAAACCAAGAATAGACAGAATAGAGACGTAGGTTCAAGAATATGGGTAGACCTAACTTAATAGGTAAATTCCCAAGGTCTAAAACCAAAGATAACCAAGAATAGACAGAATAGATAATCGGGTTTAGACCCAATTTCATAGTCACAAAACTTAAGCAACACTTTCCTAGTCATGAATCACAGGTGTTTAATCACAGATGTCCTTGTTATGTCATAGGCAATAGTTTATATTTCATAATCAAAGGTATAGGCTTAGTCGAGGAAATAATCCTCATAGTCACAGTCACAGTCATAAGCAATGTTCATAGTCATAGGCAATGTCCATAGTCATAGGCAATGTTCATAGTCATAGGCAAATGTTCATAGTCATAGGCATATGGTTTTAAGGTCCATAGTTTCATAGTCATGGTCTTATTTGTCCTCGAATCATAATAGTTCTTAATTAGGTTCAAGAGTATAGGCACTGATTCGAATAGAGAGAGATTTGGCATATTCTTTTATTCCTTTAATTTCATGTCACGAACAGAGAAAAACGTTCAAATCTAGAAATAACTGACTTACAGAGATTAGATTAGAATTGAAAGGAGGCGTTGCTATGATTCGTGCAACGTTTAGCCTTTAATCCTTCTCTTGAAGCTTTGAATCTCTTCTAGACAACTTGAGCAGCATAACCTTGTCTTGGATTTTCGTATTATCTTCTTATTTTTATTTATTTATATATTTTCTCAGAGGCAGCATAAGGATAGAAAAGAATTGTGAATAGAGAAGAAGACCAGGGCTGTTTATATAGTGCAGAAGTCAACGAATCTGGTCAGAAGGGCGTCCAAATACAGAGAAACGAATCTGGTTCAGGAAGCTGGAAAAAGCGGGGGGGGGGGTCGACTACCCAGTCGACTCCCCAGTAGACCTGGGGGGGTCGACTACCCAGTCGACCTGGGGGGGGGGGGTCGACTACCTAGTCGAATCCCCAGTCAACCTGCTTCTGAGTCTGTTTTGAAATTTGAACTTTGCTGAAACTTCCGGAGGCCATATCTTCCTCATACGGACTCCGATTTACGCAAACTCGGACTCGTTTTCATGCAGAATTCCGAGATGAACGCAATGGAGCATCCCGTTTCCCTTGATTTTGATTTTAAAATTTAATTCTGCCTTGATTTGTGAATCTTAGTGTTGCAGAATTACGGGGTGTTACAATTATGGATTTAGATGGTAAGCCTATTTAATTTGTTAACTGATTATGAAAATGGAGTCAATGGTTATACTAAGGATGGACACTGTGTATTAGGGAATGCGACAGTGGAAATTCATGGTCTGCTAGTTGCTATGAACACAACAGTAAGGATCAACATTTGTTCATCTGGAAAGGGAAAGCAGGAATATAATTA
This sequence comes from Allium sativum, assembly GCA_030737875.1. Classification (NCBI taxonomy): domain Eukaryota; kingdom Viridiplantae; phylum Streptophyta; class Magnoliopsida; order Asparagales; family Amaryllidaceae; genus Allium; species Allium sativum. Next base: position 378,208,344 of record CM060922.1, read on the forward strand.
AGGTAATTGAATTAAAAATATTTTAGTTAGAAAATTAGCATAATTAATGTAGTTGTTATTTAACTCCCTGTAACAAGCACTAGTTAATTAAAATGGGTTGTGAAAGCGTTAAGCTATTCGACTAGGAAGATTAGAAAAAGAAATAAATAAATTTTAGCATGTTTTCAACATGAAACCTTGTTAAGGAGATTCGCTAGCTTGTTTATAAAATTCGGGGTTTTCCTTATGCAAGGATATATCGAGTGGAATCTTTCGTGTGGAGTGCGAAGTTTCGGAAATCGATGAAGAGAAACTGAAATTGGTACAAGCGCAAATAAAATAAATCACGGTGAGTAAATCTCACTCACCTTTTACTTAGAATTGTTTTTTTCCATTAAAAATAATTGTTTGTTGCTTTTTAGAATGCTTTTTGATTGTTTTAAATATACTAGTTATTTAGGGTTGACTATTATATATATATTGGTTTGGGTGGTTGGATTGATTCCCGCAGTCTCATTAGCAGATGCCCACAGTTTCATAGCAGATGATTTCCCTAGCGCCCCACAAATATATATTAGTGGATGACCTTCTATACCGCGATATCCTGCCTCGAAGCAGGATGGGTATTACTATGTTGGCAAACGTCTATGGATGCAGGAAAACAGGTTGGAGGAATCCGACTGGATTTCTCAAAAATATATTATCTTTTTGTTTATTTGTTTGCATATATACTGTCATATATGATGTGTTAGAAAAATAAATAATTGGTTGTTTGGTGTTAAAATATCACTAGGCCTAAATGTTGATATTTTAAAATATCATGAAAAGGGAATTTTTCAGATTTAAAAAGGAAATTCTATTTTTCTAAAATAGAATTTGAAATTTGAATAGAATAAAAATATTAACTTGTTTTAAAAGAATAAAACAAATAGTTCTTTTATAAACGAAGCTTATAAATGAAGTGAAAAGAATTATCATTGGATAATTCGGAAATAAAAATACAAGTGTGAAATTGAAAAGGGAAATCTATTTTCCAAAAGTAGAAATATCGATTTTAAAAGAAATTGAAATCGAGACTTGTTTAAGAATGAATAAAGAAAATTCAAATAGAAATTTAACATAGGAATTCAAATGTAATTCAAATATAGAATTTGAATATAGAAAATATAAAGGAAATTCAAATATAGAATTTGAATATAGGAAATGAAATGGAATTTGAATAAAGAAATTTTAAATATAAATTTGAATATAGAAATTCAAATAGAGTTTGAATATAGAGAATTTGAAATAGAATTGAAATAGAATTTCAATATAGAATTCAAATAAAGTTGAAATGGAAATTGAACATAGGAAATTTAAATAGAATTGAAATAGAATTTGAACATAGAAGATCGAAGTATAAATAAATTTATTTTCGAGTTAGGGAAAATCGACAATTTTAGAAGAACGGAAATATTATGTTGAATTGGGAAATTGGATTTGATATATATTAAAAATATATCAGAATGGAGTTGAATTTATTATAAACGAAATTAAAACGTTTATATTTATAAATATAATTTAAACGAGCTCGCCGTAACGCGGCAGCTCGTAAATTGGCGATTCAAACTTCAATTGAGTATGCAGAACTCAATTGAATCGGAATTCTTTGAAAACAAGAAACATCAAGATCGATTTGATAATAGTTTTCTAATGGAGGAGAAAAATCTGGATTTCGTCGAATAGATTTTGAGTTATGACAAAATCAAATTTTCCGAAAAACAACGCTATAACCATTTAAAAACCATAACGATTTATTTAATTTTATAAAAGGACTTTAAGCGAATAAAATACGAATTTCTATTTAGAAAATTTTAGATTTGATTTGTAAATTATATGTGAACTCAAGTGGAGTAATGAATTGATTTTTGAAACAAAAATCAGATTTTTAATTATTAAATAGAATTAACTAATTTGAATAGTAATTAGTTAATGAGATTTTGAATTGATATTGGGCTTTGAATATGTGAATTCGATTTTTAAATTTATATTCGAAATCGAATAAGAAAAATGGATTGAAATTGGAATTCAATTTGGGTATGAGCAAGTTAAATATTTTAATTCAACATGTTATGTTCAAACAAAGAAGTGAAATAGGCAAAATGGCTAATTAAAGAATAAATGGGCGAAACTGAATTCAAACGATTGGATTGAGTTGAATTGAAATGAAAACAGGTGAACCTGTGTTAGACAGGTATGGAATGAAGTATATGAAGAGAATGAAATTTATAAATTTAGTGCCCGACAAAAAGGTTCATGTTTAAATTCCATATGAGGTTTTATGCGCCGAATCGGCAAGTCGCTTGGCTTTTTCTTTTTCTTTTTGATTGGAGAGGCCTATGTGGCGGTTTGGAGATTTTCCCGATGCTCCCGGTACAAAGGAGGTTATGTCGAATTTTTCTGGAAATTTAAGGAGTTAGAATATTTTTAAGAAAATTTGATAGTTAGAAATCAATGTATCGATATATATAGAATTCGATAAGTAAATGAACTTAAAAATAGAATGTTATAAACAAAAAGGAAATCTATAATTAAATCTGGTAAAAATAGAAAGAGAAGCGTATACATGTTTAGAAATGGATAATTGGTTTTTATGATGTTGATAATTCGAGGAGAAGTGGTTTTGTCTGTTTTGAAGTTAATGATGTTTTCAGTCAAGGTCTGAGAGGTAATTATACCCCAACTTGATTGATTTCATTTTTGACCGATAAATAGCAAGATCCAGTCTCAAAGAGAAATGTTTGAATAAGGGTTAGTCGAATGCAGTATTTTGGGTTGTTTGTAACGATATTTTACACGATAGTCGTTTTAACCCAGGTAAGTGAAATTTTGGAAATATATCATAAATATTTCCTAAGTATAAAAATAACCGAGTCGTGAAAGAGATAAGTGATTGAAAATGTTTTCAATTGCGAATAGAATATATTTTCTAAGTATAGAAAATAAAAGAAGGTGACATAGGGAAATGTTTTTTTTTTCAAATAGCGTAAGAGTCTCACAAGATCACTGAAAATATTTGGTTAACAAATATTGATAGAGAAATGAAGAAGTGAATTAATTAATGAAATATTAATTAACCGGCCCAGTGATTAATTGATGTTATGGATGAATGGAATATTTGTTTATTTTTCTTCGATAGTTAAATAACCGACTATCGAAGTGTTTGCCAATATCATTGTCAATATGGAGAGACTGATTGGATTATTATCCGTGAACCACTCTCTATTGGCAGTAGCGTCGCGAATCAGATTATATGAAGATAATCGAAGACGGAGTGAAGTGCAAGGACTTTTTCTATTAATAGAAATTGTGCCTTCGGTTTCGTTCAATCCTAGAACGAACGTATATGGACGAATGTCTGACAGAGTATTTCCAATGATCATATATGTTGGTCTGTACATATATATATATATATATATATATATATATATATATATGGTGGCGACGGATTTATTCCCTTAGCATAATATCCAGAATATACTTGTGCAAATCAATTAGTGATTAACGGATCTGACAATGTGGCATCCAAAGTGATTATGCTATTAGTAAATGATAAGTAATTGTAGCCTCAGGCCTCAACAACCGGGAAATGACAAAAATCGGGAAGGCAGCATGGCTATGAAGGTCGCTCCCATTAGGGTGTATAATCACCTATCTAGAGATTCATTTAATTCCTTATTCTATTCGATGTTGTCCCATTCGGGAAACGGTTGTTGATCCTAACCGTTGGTGATATACATTCGATACACTCAAGTGAAATAAGTGGTCGGTCATGTGTGGGCCGGGTTGCAAGATGTTCTTGTTGAACCCAGTGTATTCCTCTCTAGAGATACACTAGCGGAAGGTGGTTCCATACCTTGTCATAGTCGGAATCCAATCTCCAATAAGTGCCCTGCGGTTTTTGATTTTATATTATATATGGAGCGTGAGATGCAAGCGTTCTGCTATTTGGTTATTTATTTGATTTAGACAATATTATTATATCACTGGATTTCATATCAAAGTGTTTTGGGTTATAGTAAGGTAAAAACCGTCCATGTTTATGTGTGGGCTAGTCTTACTATTATCTTTTCTTTCGAAAGGATTTTGAAAGTTAAACAAATGGTTGGAGTTTACTCACACCAGTCCCATGACTGACCCAGAGTTTATTTTGTTTGTTTTCCCTAAACTCTTAGGTGCCCAAATTTGTACGGGCAGTCATGTAGTCGGGATTTTTTAGATTCACTTGGAAAAGCTGGAAGCAGGAGGCTTCACCAGTTAGCTATAGACTATCATATTTCCGATGTGTACCATGTTGTATCTGGAAACAGGTGTTTACAACTGTTCCAAGAATAACTGTTGTGCTCTGATGATGGTATGTATATAAAGTTACTAATTTGTATTTCAAAAGTTATGTTATATAATATATTTTATTCGTTTCGCTGCGAGATTTGTCTTATTTGTTTTCTTCTATTCTAACATTCTTTCTTTCTATTTCTCATCCTCTAACTTCTTTCTAATAATGATTCGTATTTCTGTGCAATTTGGGTTGGACGTGTGGTGTTATTAGTCGACTTAGATAGTACGGATTTGCGGGCCATCATAGCTAATCAGTTAGAGTAAATCGATTAGAGTTGGAATTAATCGAATTAGAGTTAACTGAACATAGTTAATCGAATTAGGATTAATTGAATATTAGTTATTCATTTAGAGTTGATCAAATATAGTTATTTGAGATAGAGTTAGTCAAACATTGTTATTCAGGATGAGTTGCCATTTCGTACGACTGCTAGCGTAATTCGTAGGGCTACAGATAGCCTACGGCGGTCGAATGTTTCCTAAGGGAATCAGGCGTAACCATTGTGATCGCTTCGATCTAGAGTCAAGTGAATGGAGTTAAATCGAATATTAGCCATTCGAAATAAAGTCAAAACAGACATAGTTATTCGAATATAAATTAATCGAATATTAGTTATTAGATAGGAGTTAAATAAGTTGAGTTAATCAAGTAAGTTAACCAAGTTGAGTTAATCGAGTTGAGTTAGTCAAAATGAGTTAATCAAACCGAGTTAATCCAAATGAGTTAATCCAAAGGAATTATTCGAAATAGTTTATTTGAATAAAATTAAAGGAGTTAATCGAATATAGTTTATTCGAAAGTAGATTTATCGAATGTAAATCATTCGTAGAAATTTAATCGAATGTAAATCATTCGAAGAGAGATTATCGAATATAGTTATTCGAAGAAAGAGTTATCGAATATAGTTTATTAGAAAAGGAGCTATCGAATAGAGATTATTCGAAAAAGAAAATTATACACTGAATTCGATTATATCGAATTCGGGAAAGTAATACTTACTTTCCGTTTTAATCAAGATTTACCTATTTATTAATAGATTAGTTGTTTAGTTATTTAGTTAAATTAAGGAATAAAATTTACATTTTGAAGTTAGATATTTAGGAAGAAGGGATTATAACGCTTTAGTTATAATCAATATTTTAAAATAAAGAAGTGGATTCATAAACAGAATCAGAGTTACGTAAGGAAGTTGGTTAAAAGATTTAAAAGGGTGAACTTTGTCTATTTCGAGGTTAGAAATGTTGTGCAGTTAAGGTCTGAGAGGTAATTATACCCCAACTTGATTGACTTCGTTATTAACTAAGGGATGGGTAAGGTTCGATAGTGAAAGTTGGTTAAGTGAATTTTGTTAATGAGTGTAATGGTTTGAATTGGCTTAGTGATGTTTTATTTAAACATCTGTTAAATCCAATAAAGGAGTTTTGGAAATATTTTCCAAATAAAAGAAATCCGAAATGTTTTCCAATATAGAAAACAAGAAATGGGAGTAAATATTGAGATGTTTTCAAATGATTAATCAAATAAATTTTCTAAATTTAGAAAACAAGAATTTACAAATATATAGAAATGGGAAATGAATGAATTAATGATTAATTAAATTAATAGAGATAAATGTTGATTGTTGATTAATCAATCAAATTTCTATCTGGAAATAAGATCGTTGGTTGTACACGTATTTTTCTTTGATAGTTAAATCACCGACTATCGAAGTTTTTGACCATTTTTTCGTCGTCAATACGGGGAGACCGGGATCAGATTCATTATCTGAAAACCACTCTATATGGACGTTAGCGTTGTGATCAAATATGATGGAAATAATTGAAAACGGAGTTATGCAAGGGCTATCCTGTTTACAGAATAGTGCCTTCGGTTTGTCCAGTCCCCGAACAAGGAGAATGGACGAATGTCTGACAAAGTATATCTAACGGATCGCGTAAGTTGATCTCTCCAAACGTATTACGTTTGGTGGTGGAGGAAATCGTTTCTCTTAGCTTTATACCCGTGGTATTTTTGGGGAAATCAATTTGTGATTTGGCGGGTATGACGAAGTGGCATTCAAAGTGAATGGTGGTCAAATGTTCCAAAAGATACGTTATGACCTCAAGCCTCATCAACCAAGAAATGACAGAAATCAGGCAGGCATCATGGCTAGATGGGTCACTCCCATTAGGGTGTATATCACCTATCTAGAGAAAATCCATTTCATTCTTTTATCTATTATTGATGCTGTCCCTTTTTGGGAAACGGTGGGTAGCTCCCAACCGTTGGTGATATACATTCGGTACACTCAAGCGAAATGAGTGGTCGGTCATGTGTGGGCCAGGTTGCAAAACGTTCTTGTTGAACCCAATGTATTCGTCTCTAGAGATACACTATCGGCAGGTGGTCCCATATCTTGTCATTGTCGGAATCCAACCTCCAATAAGCGCCCGCGATTTTGATTTGTATACTATATATATGGAACGTTAGATCCAAGCGTTCTGCTAGATTGTTAATTACTTGTGATTAGACATTATTATAATATCAGAGAAGTATTGATTTCCAAAGCTGTTTTGGGTTATCGTATGGTAAAAACCGTCCGTGTTTATGTGTGGATCGGTCTTACGATTACTTTTTTTTTGAAAAGGATTTTGAAAAGTTAAACCAAATGATTTTAGTTTACTCACACCAGTCCCATGACTGACCCAAAGTTTATTTTGTTTTGTTTTCCCTAAACTCTTGGGTGCCCAAATTTGTACAGGCAGTCAAGTAGTTCAGGTGTTTACAGATATATTTGGAGGATCTTGAAGCAGGAGGCTTTAGGATTACATAGCTATTGTTATCTCCGCTGTGTGTAAGTGTTGTACTATGATAATGTTATTATATATGTTGTTTTATTGCAAAGTTATGTCATATATTATATTTTATTCGTTCCGCTGTGAGATTCGTATTACTCTGATTCTGTGTTGTGGTGATCTTCTTCTTCTTCTATTCTAACTTTCTATCTTACCTATTTTCACCCTCTAAATTCTTTCTATTAATGATCAGGTATTTCCGATGTCTGAATAGTCAACATGGTAGTTTTGTGTTGATTTTCGGAGTCGAAAATCCCCGTTCGTTACATCCCCCTCAATATCTACCATCAAAAATAGTCATCCACGAAAGCAACATCATCTCCGACATCTACAATCTTCAATCCAAAATCACTTCAAGCTATGCGATGAACTGAGCTCCGATACCAAACTGTTGGGGTTTTATGCGCAGTGGATGTTTGACAAAACGCCCGAAAAACAGGATCTTTATCACCCAATCACTTGAAGAAAATTTGATTGAAAATAAACAACAACACAAACAAATATTGGAAATATGAACACACGATATTCCACCCAACCACCCTCTTTATTCATTCACCAAAAACAATTTTTTTTTTTTACACTCAATGGATTACAACCAAAAATAAACAAAATACAATGCATCAATAACCTTAGTGAAATATGCAAAGCATATCTAGATGACTACAAATATTGTTGGAGCAGAAGAGCAATGAAGAACAATGACAAACCCTTGGACAATCTAGAGGCACCAACTGCGTCTTTCAGCAGTAAATAGGAATAGCTACCCTTAGCTTAAATTCCTACATCTTCCTCTCCAGGGCGCAAGCCCATAGAGGCACATAACCTCACCAGATATTGTCAAATGGTTTCTTCTTCTGATTTTTTTCGCTATCTAACCAAGAAGGCTATATATATATATATATAGGAGAATAGAAAGTCTAGACAAATATCCAAGTTGCCCCTTCAAGATATCTCCAAAATATAACCATTCATTTCTTTCCTTCTATGATTAAATCAACCAATAAATCAATCAACCAATTAGTCAATTAATTAATCGATCCAATCCAATCAATCATTTGATTGATTACATCCTCTTCATAAAATATTTGAATCAAGAAATTCAACAGTATATCCACCACTCATCAGGGCCTTCCGTATACACTTTCTTCAATCCAATTCTCTGCTAGATAGCTGAATAAGGACATTTGAGTTTGTCCGCTCCCTCTTCATGTTGTCCCACTTGCTCTTCTTCTTGACTGTTGTGTAGACCAGCCCAGTTAGTGCGGTTAACTCTGAAGCAAATAACTTAGTAGAAAAATTAAGCAGAGGTGCAAATTCCCTTGTGAATGCAGCAAATGACTATGAATATAGAAGTCCGTTCGTTCCACAAAGCGATTGGTTGAGAAAAGACAGATGAATCATACGACATATCCGAAAAAAGGTGAAAATGGAAAGTGTTAGAAAATAAAACAAAAATTGTAGGGACCGAAAATAATAATAATAATAATAACAATAATAGAAACAAAAATTACTTGAATTGAAGGTCATTTAAGCACCCAAAAAAATTGTTTTTCTTGCCGTTTTTCGTGTAACTCCCAGATGTTGGTGGAAAGACAGTGAGTGAGGAGGGATGGAGAATAGGCCAGGTATGTAGTGGTTAAACATTGTGTTGGCATCCGATGCGTCCGACGCCAATGCACTTTTTTCGAAAAGTTTGGATAAACGGTCAAATTTTTGAGTCGAACCGTTGGGGCGACCGACGCGTCGGACAACAAAGTTATAGTCGGACTTAAAATTTTGACTATGAACGGTACCTAAGTCTAGGAAGCTTGGTGAACATGGTTTAGTGAAAGGTATATAAATCAGTTTGTCTTGTTAGCGAACTTTCTCACAACTAATATGAAGTGCAAGACAAAGGGATGATACAATTGTTACATTTTTATCCCACCGTTCTAACCAAATGTAAGCAGAGATAGGTCGAATATTGAACATTTGTAATTGCTTTTTTGAATAACTTTTGTATCCCTTTAGATCAACAAATAGAATTATAGCTCAATTCCTATGCCAACCTAACGCATACATTATTATTTTCAATGAATAAATATCTATTAATAAATTTTCAATATAAATACGTATATATTACACACAAATATTCAGACATACATACATATAATATACATTCCGTTTAACACACAATATTCATTTTCCAAAATGCAGTGTTTAAATATCTCATCATAGCATGTATGAATCTCTATTAATAATGTTAGTGTTGAAATGTCTCGACTAACTTCTTATAGCACTCAAAAGATAAATTAACAACAAAATAAATTATATATGTTAATTGTTATGTAAAATATCATCCATAATTTATTAATTTATATGTTTGTTTAAGTATAATATTAAATTTATTTTATCTTATACTTACAATTTGTAAACTATTAGCAAGTGAAATCATTACACGTTATCCATCAGTAAAACTAAATAGACAAAATTCAACGACACTCATATTCCTAAATAGACAATCGCCATCAGCGGGAAAGCTACTTGTCTACATCTAGTCTGCTCTCCTGTTGAGAAAGGAAAATAGAAACTTGATTTGTTTCCTATTTTTCTAGAGTATTCTTGTATTGTTGAGAGAGCTTTTGAAATTGCTATTATTTAGGAAAATATATTTTTCCATATATATTTAGATATATTCCTAAGATATTGCAAATCTAGAGTGATCCATTGTATGCTATAAATAGAAAAGCTCTCTCCTCATTTGTATTAATAAAAAATAAAGAGAAATAAAAGCAATAAAAAATTCTTTTTTTCTCTTCCTCCTCTAAAATTTCCAACAAAGTGGTATCAGGGCTATAAAAGTTTCAACAAAGTGGTATCGGAGCTGGAAGATCCTTTATCAAAAGGAAGAAGAAGGTTGAAGATCCTAAAAGATGGAGAATAACACCGTTCCCGTACCAATTCCAATGCTTACCAAGACCAATTATAATAATTGGAGCTTAAGAATGATGGCCCTCCTAGGAGCAAATGATGTATGGCAGATAGTTGAGAAAGGCTATACCGAACAAGAAGACGAAGATAGTCTATCTCAAACGCAAAGGAATGAATTGAGAAACTTAAGGACGAGAGACAAGAAGGATCTTAGTCAAATTTATCAAGCACTGGATGATGACACTTTTGAAAAGATTTCGGAAGCAAAGTCTGCAAAGGAAGCATGGGAAAAGCTTCAGATATCTTACAAGGGAGCCGATCAAGTCAAAAAGGTGCGTCTTCAAACATTAAGAGGAGAATTTGAATCTCTGCATATGAAAAAAAGGTGAACTTGTTTCTAATTATTTTTCAAGAGTTTTAGTTGTTATTAATAATTTGAAAAGAAATTGTGGAAAATAAGATGATGTCAGAATCATGGAAAAGATTCTTAGATCATTGGATCCAAAGTTTGAACATATTGTTGCCATCATTGAAGAAACAAAAAATTTGGAGACCACGGCTATAGAGGAATTTTTAGGCTCATTGCAAGCTTATGAAGAAAAGAAAAGGAAGAAGGAAGAGACCATGGAGCGTGTTCTTAAGACACGAATTGATTCAAAAAAGGAAGAAGGTAATCAAAGCCAACATAAATGGGGTCGTAGTCAAGAATGAGGAAGAGGACGCGGATATGGATATGGACGAGGTTGGAGGCCCAACTATGAAAACAACCAAAGCAACAATAATCAAATAGGAGAAAGCACAATTAGAGGTCGTGGTAGAGGCAATTCAAATTCAAGGAATGACAAGTAACAGATCAAATGCTGTAATTGCAACAAATTTGGATACTATGCTTCTAAATGTAGAGCTCCAAGAAACAATAAAGTTGAAGTGAAGACCAGTTATGCTGAAGAAAAAATTACAGAAGGTGGCACATTATTATTGGTTGATAAAGAAAACGAAAAAAGGGAGGACAATCATTGGTACCTAGATAGCGGCGCAAGAAATCATATGTGCGGAAGAAAAGATATGTTCGTAGAGCTAGATGAAACAGTAAAGGGCAATGTGGCATTTGGAGATGAACCAAAAGAAGTAGTAAAAGGCAAAGGTAATGTTCTTATTAAATTAAAGAATGGAGAGCATCAATTCATTTTTAATGTTTACTATGTGCCAAACATGATAATAACATCTTGAGATTAGGACAACTCTTAGAGAAAGGTTATGATATTCAATTAAAAGATGAAAGCCTTTCCATAAAAGACAGTGCAAGTAATCTCATTACTAAGGTACCAACGTCAAGAAACAGAATGTTTGTGCTTAGCATTCAACATGATGTCGCCCAATGTCTTAAGGCATGCTACTAAGATGTCTCATGGCTTTGGCATCTTCGTTTTGGACATCTTAACTTCGGAGGACTAGAATTGCTCTTTAAGAAAGAAATGGTGAGAGGATTACCTTGCAAAAGTCATCCCAATCAACTATGTGAAGGATGTCTACTTCGGAAGCAAGTCAAAATGGGCTTTCCAAAGGAGTCATATTCAAGGGCCAAGAAACCATTAGAGCTCATACATACGGATGTGTGTGGGCCAATCAAGCCAAGATCACTAGATAAAAGTAATTATTTCCTTCTATTTATTGATGATTTTTCAAGAAAAACGTGGGTGTATTTTTTGAAGGAGAAATCAGAGGTATTTGAGAACTTCAAGAAGTTCAAAGCTTATGTTGAAAAGGAAAGTGGCCTTATGATAAAAGCCATGAGATCTGCCCATGGAGGAGAGTTCACATCAAGAGAATTTCAGAAGTACTGTGAAGATAATGGAATTCGACGCCAACTAATAGTCCCTAGATCTCCTCAGCAAAATGGAGTAGTAGAAAGGAAGAACAAGACAATTCGTGAAATGGCAAGGAGCATACTCAAAAGTAAGAGACTACCAAAGGAATTTTGGGCGGAAGATGTGGCATGCGTTGTTTATCTGTCAAACTGATCTGTAACAAGAAGTGTGTGGTGGAAGACACCACAAGAAGCTTGGAGTGGAAGGAAGCCTGGCATTTCTCATCTATGAGTTTTTGGAAACATAGCTCATGTACATGTACCGAATGAAAAGTGAAGCAAATTGGATGACAAAAGTGAAAAGTATCTTTTTATTGGTTATGACACAAATTCTAAAGGCTATAAACTTTATAATCCTAATACGAAAATAATAATAATTAGAAATCGTATGATGAAAATTACAACTTCTTTCCATACTTTGAAGAAGATGAAATACAACAACCAAGGATCGAACAATCAAGTGAAGAGCCTACTTCCCCACTAGCCTCACCAACAACAAGTTGTCAAGAAGATAGAAGCTCAAGTGAAAGGGTTCCTCGTTTTAGAAGCCTTCAGAAATTTATGATGTAACAAAAAACCAAGACAATATAACTCTTTTTTGTCTTTTTACAGATTGTGAGCCCATAAATTTTCAAGAAGCCTTGCAAAAGAAGAGTTGGAGAAATGCCATGGATGATGAAATTAAGGCAATCAAGAAAAATGAAACACGAGAGCTAGCTTCACTTACAAGAGGACACAAGGAAATTGGTGTCAAGTGGATGTACAAAGTAAAGAAAAATGCCAAAGGAGAAGTTGAAAGATACAAGGCAAGATTGGTAGCAAAAGGCTATATTCAAAGAGCTGGCAATGACAATGAAGAGTTATTTGCTCCATTTGCTCGATTAGAAACCGTAAGATTGATATTTTCTTTAGCAACTCAAAACAATTGGAAGATACATCAAATGGATGTGTAATCTGCCTTCCTAAATGGAGTTCTTGAAAAAGAAGTTTACATCAAGCAGCCACAAGGCTACAAAGTCAAGGGAGAAGAAAACGAAGTTTTAAAGCTAAAGAAGGCACTTTATGGGTTGAAACAAGCTCCAAGAGCTTGGAATGCTCGAACTGATAAGTATTTGAAAGAGAGAAATTTCATTAAATGTCCATATGAGCATGCACTCTATGTTAAAAATCCAAAATGGTGATACATTGATTGCATGCTTGTATGTAGATGACTTGAGTTTCACAGGTAGCAATCCAAGCATGTTTAAAGAATTTCAGAAAGAGATGGCGAAGGAGTTTGAGATGACTGATATTGGGCTCATGTCTTATTACCTTGGCATTGAAGTAAAACAAGAAGATGAAGGCATTCTAATCACTCAAGAAGTCTATGCTAAGGAAATATTGAGAAAGTTCAAGATGGATGACTCTAATCTAGTTTGCATGCCAATTGAATGTGGAATCAAATTGTTAAGGCATGAAGAAGGAGAAAAAGTAGACTCTAGACTTTTCAAGAGCTTGGTTGGCAGCTTGAGATATTTAACATGCACAAGGCCCGACATTCTATATGCGGTTGGAGTTGTGAGCCGATACATGCAGAATCCAACCACAACACATTTGAAGTCAGCAAAGAGGGTGCTTCGCTATGTTAAAGGGACAACAAACTTTATTTTGTACTACTCTGTTTCTGATAATTATGATCTTGTTGGATATAGCGATAGTAATTGAAGTGGAGATATAGATGGCCGGAAAAGCACAAGTGTTTCGTGTTCTATATAGGAGACACAGCTTTCACATGGATATCGAAAAAACAACCAATTGTCACACTTTCCACATGCAAAGCAGAGTACGTAGCTGCTACTTCATGTGTTTGCCATGTAATTTGGTTAAGGTACTTGCTAAAAGAATTAAATTTGCCAGGATCCAACCAATATTTTCATGGATAATAAGTCAACAATTGCTTTGGCCAAAAATCTAGTCTTTCATGATCGAAGCAAGCATATTGATACACGCCATCACTACATTAGAGAGTGCATCACTAGAAAGGAAGTGCAGCTAGAGTACGTGAAGTCCAATGATCAAATTGTTGATATTTTCACCAAGCCGCTCAAGTATGAAGACTTTATCAGATTGAGGAATTTGATTGGAGTCACAAATCAAGTTTAAATGGAGGGTGTTGAAAAAGAAAAATAGTAAACTTGATTTGTTTCCTATTTTTCTAGAGTATTCTTGTTTTGAAATTGCTATTATTTAGGAAAAGATATTTTTCCATATATGTTTAGATATATTCCTAAGATGTTGCAAATCTATAATGATCCATTATGTGCTATAAATAGAAGAACTCTCTCCTCATTTGTATTAAGCAAAAATAAAGAGAAATAAAAGCAATCAATAAAAGCAATAAAAAATTCCTTTTTTTCTTCCTCATCCTCCTCTAAAATTTCCAACAAAGTGGTATCAGAGCTATAAAAGTTTCAACATCTCCGATCTCTACTCGATCACTTCGGGTATATACAAAGCGGCACAAATGTTTTATCCAACTTTACTTATGTCAGCAGGAAAATTACATCCTCTTCACTTCCTCTTTGACTACTTCTACTCCATTCAAAAACAAACGCATGAAAACATAGTGAAAAGAAATACACACACACACACACACACATATATATATATATATATAGGGGCAGGTTCGAGAGTACCTCAAATAGTGCAGCACCCCAAAAAACCCTCAACCACAACCAAGAATTTCACACTCTCTCTCCTTCGACTCATTCTCTCCTTTCTCACTCACATTCTTTAATATAAATGAGTGGCTATGGTTCGGGTGCAAATGGGGCGCTGAAATCCAGGGAGGCTCCCTGATCCTATCCCATATATATATATATATATATATATATATATATATATAGACACATACATACACGTATGGCAAAACAATAAATACGTCCTTACATGATTACCCTTTAACCATCGTATACTACTAATACAATCAAAATCATACACACACCTATGGGGGAAGGGACACTTGGTCTCTTTTAAGGTCTAAACTCGTGTCTTTTACATATAGTGCATTGTTCTGAATGCCTTGATACTAATTTGTAACACCTCAGCTCTATTCCTACACTACCTATAAGTGTATTACCAAGTAATACTGTCAGATAATATGGAGAATAAGTTTGTATGGGATACATATATAAATATTCCCTTGGACTAACACTGTTGAGTATTACAACATCAAATATATAATTCACCCATATGTACCTAATCTTAGCACAAAACAACAAATATGCATGTCTTAAACTCAATACAATTGTCAGTCCCACTATATATTTTCCATTACAGATCCACCATATAGTAAAATCCACAACAATTGATTTACTGTCATTTCTCCTTTGTTACTATGTGGTATTTCTAAACCTTAAAAAACTAAAAACATCTTTAGTTTTAAAAATACTTTCAAAGTGCATGCATATATATTTTTCAGAGCTATTCCACTTATGAAAAACCTTTCACATTTTTTAAAAAAAAATGCACACTAACCATTCTATAATAAGTATATGCATTTCTAATATTTGGATTTCACTTTTATCCATTATCCACCCAGACCTTACTTGATTACATTGTAAGCTTTTAAGTTTCTAAAAGTTTATCTTTTCTCATCTTTCAACCATCGAACATGTTGAAATAAAATTTAGTCCTTAAGGAAAGGAATCTGGACCCTTGGCTCAAGTAATTACGATATAGTCCTCCACCCAGTAAAATTTTCTTTTTCGAAAATCTTAACCTTTCGTGACTTATCAATTAATTTTTCTTTCATTTTAATAGCTATTTTAATAAATTCTCTTTAATTTATTATTCATCTTTAAGTTTAAAATTTCTTTTTCTGTATTAGTTAAGTGACCCTCGTATGAAATCTCATCATTTTAATGGTCCACGAGATAACATATAAAAAGAAACATTTCTACTAGCATATGCAGATTTCAGTGACAACAAATAAATACGACCCAAACAAATAGAAAAAACACCAGAAGGAAACACAACTACACCAAATAACTACAGGAACTAAGGGATAGGATATATAGAAATAAAATCCCACTGATAGAGCAATGATTTAAGCATTGAGTTCACACACCATGTTGAATGGCTCTATCTCTTCTGCTCATGCATCATATCTAGTCGTATTTCCTCCACCCGCTCATGTTTATGGCTTACTTTCCGTACCTCCCGTCTAACTGATCATATGACTCCAAAATGTCCATTTACTACCTCGACTGTTGATAGCGCTCACCAACTGGCTGATCATACTCTCTGACCTACTAATCGGGTTAAGCATCCCACTAAGCCAGTTCTAGTTTAGCGCCATAATACGGTCGTTGGTATTCATATTGTAGCTCAAAGTATTGTTGGTGCTTAGGTTGTTAAGGCTACTTCAAACATTGGGGCTCCTAACAATATTGCTGAGGTTGCTCCACCTTTGTCCCTTTATCTTTTTTAGGCTTCTCCTCCAAATATATAACCATCCTCCCTAGAGAGGCACCACCCAAGATAGCATGCCTACAAGTACTATATGAAAACCTTAGTCCATAATGTTGAAATTTGTGATACACAAATCACAATAATTTTGGACAACAAATAATCTATGAAGATTTTGTGGAAGATTTGTTGCTATGTTTATGGGATATTTAGAACTGAAGGCTATGATTATTTTGTGCGCTTATCCAAATAGTTTTTTAACATATATGAAGATAATTTGGGTGCCAAATTTACTTGGGTACGAAGCAATTCACTCTGTAAAAGGCCTAGTGAACATCTTCATTATGTGTGGGCGAGAGCCACCAAGAGTGATCATTTTAGCTATTCCAAATTGAGTGTTCTCCTTCAAAAATTTTAGCCATTAGATATTCACTAACTATTTCTCAATAAGTTTATTGGTTCAAATTGTAATTGTTTGTAACAATAGTTGAGATCGATTGTAATTTTTTTTTTATTGGTGAATCAATAAAGAGGGTGATTGGGTGGATATCATGTGTTCATATTTCCGATATTATTTGTGTTGTTTTTTGTTTTTCAATCAAATTCATCTTCAAGTGATTGGGTGATAAAGATCCTGTTTTTCGGGCGCTTTGTCAAACTTTCGCTGCGCACAAAACCCCAACGCATAAGCGATAGTATGGTAGTGAGGTCTGCCTGGAATAGTCACAAAATGTCCTAAAAAAGGCCATAATCACCCTGGACTAGTTCATCTGAATGCATCCAATAATGGCATAGGTATCCCTTTGCACTTTTAGGTATATTTAGTCAAAACTCCCCGTCTTGGAGCTGTGGAAAGTGTATTGCAAGATGCATACAATCATCCTAGCTTTAGGACACAAATGTTTAGTGTGCCACATATTATGTTGTTAAAGAAAAATATACCCTAAGATGAAAGGGTCTATCATCTATACCTAATCCAAATCTAAACCCGCTCCTCAGGTGTCCTACATCACTTCTAGATCACCCTCATTAATTCTAATATAAATATAACCTCATGGGGGTTAGAAACCTATAACTAAAACATATCAAATATAATAGGGGGGTCCACTTAAAGATTTCATGCCTCATACTTCGATCCAGTCTTGTTGTTGTAAATACATGCTCTAGTCAGCAAATGCACCAAAGTTAACTGTCCTTCTATGAAAAATCTTGTACTATGCGGTTATTATATACGCTCTAATAATAGCTCTCATATTCTGGCCATAATGACCCATATTTTACACATCGGAGGATCATAAAATGATTATATTTAATTCTATACTGGTCG
Source organism: Allium sativum (assembly GCA_030737875.1). Classification (NCBI taxonomy): domain Eukaryota; kingdom Viridiplantae; phylum Streptophyta; class Magnoliopsida; order Asparagales; family Amaryllidaceae; genus Allium; species Allium sativum. The sequence continues at coordinate 378,226,088 of CM060922.1, forward strand.
TATCATTCTCAAATTTTAATATGTTGTCCATGGAGATGTGATACATGTCCATGATTTTTACCAAAATTATTTATTATCGTTTTCCCTTGGATTTACAGTTTTAGCTATAACTTTAGATAGGGACCGAATCAAATGCTGAAATTGGTCTCATTGGATCGTGGTTGGCGATTCTGTAGAGTGGTCACGTTAGGAATTTGGTTCAGCGATTTAGGAGAAATCGTTGCTTTAAGATTTGGTTTCTACAGGATATTGACTAGCAACTATAAATAAAGATGTTTAAGGAGAGGATTAGGGTTTCTCTTCTCATTCAAACATTAAGGTTGTGTCCATTATTCTTCGGATTCAAACCTAATTCCTAATCTCTTTATTTATTCATTCTAAATCAAACCTAAAAGCAAGATCCACATCCGGGAAGATCGGATCTCACTGTATCGTATCAAATCCAGGGTCTCTCCGCGGTCCATATATGATTTCGCCTCTTACTACACAAAAACATGAAATTCCTAACAAAAATATTTTTGCACTACTAACACTCAAATGTCGTTATAACATAACAACACTTTAAAGTCGTTATAACTACTTTAAAAGCCGTTATGAAAAGAGAAACATATTTTGTAACGAAAAGTATTAAGTTTTTCACGGCTTCACACTGTTATAACATTTGGTGAAAACAAAAATAATACGAAAACAGGGGGTAAATACGGAAAACATTAACAATAGATCTCACAACACTCATCAAGTTTCCCATTCTCATCAGACACATCTTTCCTAAAGCTCGAAATAACTTTTCTAGGGAAAAGCTTCAGGAATCAATATTGATTTTCAACTACCAAATCTTCTCAGTCAAAATCGTCGACCAATTCAACGTATTTTGAAAGGTATTTTATTTTTGTTTGTGTCTCTGCAGATTAGGTAAAAATTTGTAACTTCAGCAAAATTTCTTTTTAGTGGTTAGAAAAGCTTAAACTTTCATTTCCAAGAGTTAATGAACCATTGCAATTTCTACCGTATACATTATATAATTGTCTGAGGCTCTGATTATTTCTTTAAGATTTTACATCCTTAGTAGTACAACTCAAAACAAGTGACAGACTACTCACTCTGGAAAACTCACTTGTACCAAGACTCTGTATCATCTAAAGATATAAAATCCAACGAAAACCCATATGCCTAATATAAGACTAATAGCAATAGACTACTACAAGACTATAAAATAGGGCTCACTTGTTTTGGCCAATGCGTTCTTCCTACTATCCTGAAGACACGCCCTGACCGGAACAGGATAACACTCCAATTTCTTTAACTTCTTCGCTTTTTTTTCTTGTCTTTTATTTTCATAATCATTGACTTCCATCCTGGATTATCAATTACCCCAAACTCTGAGTTCGCCTAAAACTCAAACGACTCTTCATCAAATCAGACCTTTCGTATTGCCTTATGTCTTAATGCTCGTTGATTTGAGTTAGAATTGTCCAAGGTTGTGCCAACATGACTCTCCATCGCTTCTTCTGTATATACTGCTTCTTCAAAAGCCGAAGAAGTATTGTCATCTAGAGTTTGATCATCCAAAGAGCCATGCAGTGTTGTCATCTGCATTGCAACTGCTAATTATCTGCCTGGGCTGAAGGTTGTCTTTCGTTGGCTTCCTGATGTTCCATGAGCTCATTTTCTTGAGTTTGTAATGTTGAAAAATCATGATCCTGGCATCTCGACGACTGCAAACCCAAGCCAATATCCATGTTTTGCCTGTTGTTATTCGGTACATCTACTTTCTTAGGAATCTGGGCCTTTGGAATCTGACGAATACTATTGATATGTCCAAAACTCTTATAGTTCGTACAGATAGAAGGCCTCTATTTATATTCGACATCTTACATGATTAGTTAGCCATCCTATGTTAAGATTGGAATTTGATTAGAAAAGGAAGACGAGCTGGGAATTTCAACAAGAACCCTAGCAAATGCAATTTTTTGAATTTCTTCTGTCACCTAATTTAGTTTGATCGGATTGTAAACAACAGACGCTAGTCTATTGATTGCCTCTATTGTCCAATATTCTAAAGGCAAACTAGGCAGTCTAATCGAGACTGGGACTGAAGTCAAAAAATGTGTGTTCATCTTTGTGCCCATTGAACATCTTTTCATCATCATTGGTTTCCTATTATAAAAATAGGGGCCTTTCTCAAGTATCCTATCACAATCTTCTTTTCTATCAAACTTGATGATATAAAACCCATTTTCTTGATTATAAAGTCTGAAACCACCAACTGACTGCCATACTCTATAGACAGAAGCTCTAAAAAATGGAGTATGGGGTCTGGACCCTACGACATATATTACTATGATATTTTGATATGGTTATGGGTTTGGATCTGGAAAATAAAGAGAGAATAGAAGATAAAAGAGAAGAAGAGTGGCACGAAGAAGAAGAAAACAGAACTAGAGAGACTTTGCAATATTTTTCTATATCATTTATCATAATACTGAGGTACATATATAGCTAGAAACATAACAAAATTTGGCATGCGGACACTAGTGCTACTCCTACAACAACTTCTAGGCGGGAAAACAAATACTGAAAAAGGTAAAAGCTAACTTTATGGCGCCATTTGCATCCTGTGCACCATTAATGTTGATGCGTATCATTGCCGTCCCCTTGAAAACGACCTTGTCCTCAAGGTCGAAGATAATATCTACGTTAAATGTGCCGCCAGGATCGAAGATGAAGATTTTTCTTTCAAAAATCTTATTGGCATCCTTCTCAAGCATAACATCAAACAGTTTATGCCCATACTGTTCAATCGATGCAAAAGAATTTTGACAGCCAATTTGTATCTTCACTCCATCATCCAAATGAGAAAACAGCGGTGCATCAATGTTTTTATTTCCCAGCTGATTAATAGACATTTCCAATGGGCTTTGGAGAGTTTCAAAATCCATTTTAGCAACAGCCTTTTGAGAATAGAAAATAATACCTCCCTCCTGATCTATGACAACTGCTGTTTGAATTGGATCCGGAATTTTACGTGGTTCGGCTTCCATCACAGTGATTGTGTGTTGTATTTCCGAGGTCATAGGCTGAGCGGATGTCAACGTTGCTGGAACATGTTTTGCAGTAGCACTGATGGTTGCTGGACCTATGGAAATTGTTCCAACTGCAGCCGTATTTGCTGGAGCAATAAGGGGAGGTGATCCAGCTGCCGCCGCTGCTGATGTAGCAGATCCGAACTGCGGTGGTTGGCAGAATGACTCCATAAGTTGTTGTTCGGCATATGGATCTTCATCCGGCAGCACCAATACGATTCTCTTAACCAAACAGAGATGACTAAAGGTGTCTTTGCTGTTGCAGTTGAGGCATAATCCTTGATCACGGAGCTGCTGCATCTCCAAGTAAGTAAGGCGTTTAATGGGGTATGATAATGGTAGTTTTGATTTTGAGATTTCGGCCATGGTTGTGAAATGACGAAATAGATGAGAGATAGACGAAGGAGGTGAGAACAAGAGTGAAAGCACTGGTTTGGATTTGTCGGGAGGAAAGGAAGGAAGAGTAGGCAGTGAAAGCACCAAATTGATATGGTTATGGGTTTGGATCTGGAAAATAAAGAGAGAATAGAAGATAAAAGAGAAGAAGAGTGGCACGAAGAAGAAGAAAACAGAACTAGAGAGACTTTGCAATATTTTTCTATATCATTTATCATAATACTGAGGTACATATATAGCTAGAAACATAACAAATTTTGGCATGCGGACACTAGTGCTACTCCTACAACAACTTCTAGGCGGGAAAACAAATACTGAAAAAGGTAAAAGCTAACTTTATGGCGCCATTTGCATCCTGTGCACCATTAATGTTGATGCGTATCATTGCCGTCCCCTTGAAAAGCCACTTGGCTTCTTTTGATTTGTAGGAGCATATTATATATGCTATAGTAAAGGAATGGAATGGTAAGCAGAAATTAATCAACTCTTTTCCTATTTCAAAGTCTTCTTCTTCCTGTTATTTCTTCAATTCTCTCTACCTCTAAATTAGTACCGTATCAATTGGTGCTTTCACTCTTGTTCTCACCTCCTTCTTCTATATCTCACCCCCTTCATCATTTCAAAGATCGGATCATGGCTGAAACCTTTGCCCTCCGACAAATCCATGAAATCACTGACCAACAACAAACCGCCATTAACACCATTCAAGCCACTCTCGTCTACCACCAAACCATCCTTGATGCTCAACAACATAGCATCTCCAACATCAAAGCTACCCTCGCCGATAACGCAAGCTCCATTAATCAAATCATTCACTCCTTGTCCGAGATCGCCACAAAACTCGGCTTCGAAATCACGCTACCACCGCTGCTCCCTCTTTCTCCGGCCTCTCCGAAACTATTCCCTGTCGCTGATGCTACCTTTACAATCACTTCTTCACCTCTAGATCCCACCAAACTTGACGCTGCCACACCAGTCCTAAATTCCACTCCAGCTTCCCCTTATGTTGCTGGCTCCAGCAAGACTGCCGCTACAGAAACCGACACTTTGACCAGGCCTCCAAATCTCGAAGGTCTGTTCTCATCTATGGAGATTAAATCAGCCACAAACCAGTTTGATGAAGCCGTGCATTCTACTGTAGGCGGATTCAGAAAAGTTTGCATAGGAATTATTGATGGTGAATCCATGAATGTCACCATCAAGAAAGATAGTTCCATATCAGATGAGATCTGTCCAGAGGTGTACTTCCTTGAAACTATGCCACTTCAGGTTCTATGTGCATGGCAAGCATTATATTCCACACTGTTTAAAGAGCAAGAATGGACGGATGCACACAACGTGTTTGTTGAAATGAACATGTTGAGGTGTGAAAGCAAATTTTTTATCTTCGATCCTGGTAGTACATTAAACGTAGAGAGCATCTCCGACCTTGAGGACAAGGTCGATTTCAAGGGGTGGGTAATGATAAGGAGTATGATAGGCAACAGATTACTCATGCACCAAAAACTAGTGCTCGGCCAAAATATAATTCAAGACTGTTTTTTTACAAAGCTACTTTATGCAGAAAATTACAAACCAGAAGCTTCTTCATTTCTCAATTTATAAAGTGGTTACGCTACAGGACAAGGACAACAACCTGCAATATAGAGAATCGGCTAATTCTGTTATTTTGGCAATTATCGTTTATTTTCATGTTTTGTTGTAAAGCCACTTGGCTTCTTTTGATTTGTAGGAGCATATTATATATGCTACAGTAAAGGAATGGAATGGTAAGCAGAAATTAATCAACTCTTTTCCTATTTCAAAGTCTTCTTCTTCCTGTTATTTCTTCAATTCTCTCTACCTCTAAATTAGTACCGTATCATATTTCCCATTGATGTCTACCCGTTTAAGCTAAATCATTATGTATTTTAGCGCATTTCATGTTTTGGTGATCTGTAGGTTGATAAAATTGAGGAGAATTATAAATTGGAACATCGTCTTTTCAAGCACGACTAGTAGCGTTGAGGGTTGCTTCTATTAGGGGTTCTTTGCACAACATCTGAAGCGGATGGCATTAAGAACCATGGTATTTTCTGCGCAGGAGGAGTATGAGGGATGCTTATTCTGTCATCTCTTTTTGCAGCAGCATCACTTGTAGTATTCCTGTCGCATCCGAGATTCGGGAGAGATGGCCACTCCGAACGTGTGGACTTCATCACCAGCAACTTGTCTGCAGGTTTATCACAAACCCTAGTTTGGTTTCCTTTTGGTACAGATTGAGATTTCCTCCGATATTTTACTATTTGGAGGCCGTCCTCAGCAATCGTCGGAGGAGGAGGCACAACTGGAGGGCGAGGTGCATTAGAGTCGGAGGGATTTGAGTGTTCTGAAGTCGGTGTCCTTTGGTCAGATGAAGACTTGCGCGTTTTCATCAGCAGCACGGAACTGAATTCGTCAGTAGCTAGGGTTTCTATTATTTCTAGTGTAAAGTAGTCGGATTCAGTGGATGGATGAGAGCCAAGGGGTTCGGGTGGAGGTTCAAATGGTAAAGTAGTGGTCAGACGAGGCAGAATAGGGGGCTCGAAGGCTGGGAGAGCGGCGGAATTTTGTTGCCTGGCATATTTTTTGATTTCCATTGTTAAGTCGGTTTGACTTATTTAGAGTTTATATCCGTTTCCTATTGGGAAAAAGTTTATTGGCAGAACATCAGAAGTTCAATAAAAAAAGGGTTAAAAAAGGAATTGTTAAAGGGACTCCATTTTTTGTTAAAGGGGAGGGAGATAAATTTAAGGGGACTCCATCTTATGTTTTATTTATTAAGAGGGGGTTTGGAATTTTAAAAATAAAATAAAATATAGACTAAAGTATCCCGACTTCATCATCCCTTAAACCCTACCAATCAAAATTCAATCTCAGTTCGATCCAAACACACCGCGAGGTAGAAAAAAATCAAACGTTGATAAATCCCTTTTTTGAAATTTTAGATTTTGTTGAAAAAGATGAATACAATTAGTTGAAAGGGGATGAATTTCGTTCATTTGCGCGAACAATGAATACAGTTCGTCATGAAAAGTTTGGATTTTGTTCGAGGGTGAATACAGTGCGTTAGGATTTAGATCTTACAGTTTGATAAGAAAAACAACCTCACTGTGAGAAGGTTTGTCAAGATTAATTACATTTAAACAGTGTACATATTCCAACATTAAAAAAAATGTCTGTTAAGTGAATTTGTGCTTATGTTCATGCTGTGTTAAGCATATGTGTATGTTGTTACTTGTAACGACCTGAACTTCCACGGTCTCCGAAGAGAAGAGAAAGAACGAATTGTTTGAGAACACGACAAATCAAAACACAAACAGAAGAACATTTCATTTCTTATTACAAAAATTTACATCAGAGTACAAGAATATACAGAGTATGAACAAATGATATACATTTGATAAATATCAGATATTTACAAATTATAATGCAGTGGAAAATAATACAAAACACAACTGAAAGAAATACACGGATACAGAGCGTTCCGAATATAGCTCCAGCTGTAAATTAGGATCCTGTGGATACAATATCTGCAAAACCAAAACTACTAGTTGCCCATGTGGAAAATAGGGGCACCCAGAGTTTAGGTTAAAATAATAAACTCCAGGACAGTCATGTGACTGGTGTAAGAACTAAAACAGTTATTTAAAACTTTACTTTAAAATCAGACATATCAAGGGACCACGCCGTATAACATGGAACGGGTTTCCTCCCAAGAATACCAGTGCATATAACAAAACAGTGCAATGCTTTTTGGAAAAATGAAGCTATTATAAGACTCAGCTCCCATCACACAATGCAACGCAAGCCGGAGGATAGAGTTTGACCTTATAATAGCCAAACATGCTTGGTACGTTTAAAACAAATCATTTTGATATTATTATAAGTGCATAATGTATATAAAATCACTTCAATTATAAATGTATCAATCATAGACGGCATTAGCGTCCCATGCCACTATGTCGCGAATAATATACAACTAAAACAGTAAAATGTCGTATTGGAAGTTGGATTTCCATCAGTGAACCAAGGCAAGGGATCGTCCTTACCGACTTCGAGACGCTCCAGCCCCTGTCTCAGGCAAGCGCGCAGACAAGCCTTGAATCGTCGGGGTCGGTCCACATGAAGTGGATTAAAATGCCTGAACAATACATTTCCCCGACCTATGAGGCGTAAACTGGTCATATATCGACCAAACCATCCATCGGCACCGTAGTGACCGATATAACCGAGGCGCCTCACTATCCATCATCCATATAAGTAAAACGTGTGGGCTTGCAAAACCCTAACACCACTCCTAGCTAGAAGGAAACGCATATCCTCCATGAGGTCCTCTCCTGTTTTTGGTTCACACCGGGGTGCGGGGCTCGCGAATTAACGCTATACACAAAGCTATGTTATATTAAAGCCGTGCTTTGATCATCAACCACAAGACTCTGCTTTTCAATAGAATCCTTGATCATTTGCATCTCAACATGCCACATAGGCAATTCACGCCATGCAACTGATGTCTATCAATCACACAGAATGAAATCCAATGTCAGACACACATCCATTTACAAGTTTGTTCTGGGTCTAAACGAAACCGGAGGCACCTTATTCCTCGTCCCATATGTCCAATACAGGAGAGAAGTCCTCGCATATCCGGTCGATCTCCAAGTACGTCTGGACGATCACCACTTATTACCTCGTCTTGGGTGTACAACCCAAGCAAGACATCAGTAATCATCCAAACAATGTGAAGACCTCCGGTCCTCAACCACCGTCTTTGTCCTCGACATATCATCGAATCAGTTATTCAAAATGGGGTAAACCCAGTCTTTCTGAACAACTCGCGTATATAATAAACAAGTGCTATAAAAATACAACATACGCCTCATTCCAATCCAGAATATTCCTATATCCAAATATTCTTATACTTTGAGAAAGGTTCCTATTAATTTTATCAAAGATAAATTCTTTAAATTTATTCTTTAATCTTCCTTTGGATATCAATTCAAACCAAATTAAGGTTTATCCAAACTAGTCGGGATTAGCAAACCTTACCGAAGTAATCATCTATTATTTTACTCAATCCCAACCTGTTCATCCCACGGAGCAAAACTGGTAATACTCCATATCTAACACCACGGTGTTATCGATAAAATTATTTACCATTTCATGTTCAAATCTAATTAAAGATTTAACTATCGCTTGGAGAAAAACTGATGATACTCCATTCTCGATCATTTCTTGAATTTGATAATTTTAGTTATCAGATTCATCTTTCAATCAAATTAAAGATCCATTAAACTCTACTTAGTTTTAATCTCAAAAATCATTACTTAATGATTATTCAATGTTAAGAAATTAATCTTATCTTTAACTGGGTTAAAGAACTAATGTCATTTAAAACACAGCTCATGATAAACCTAAAATCATATTCCATTAACAATGGAATCTTCACGGAAAACAGATCAATATATACAATCGATGTAAACTTCCATATCCAACCGATAATATAAATGGAATAACGGCAAAGCCTTTTAAATTCCATATATAGTAACAGTCTTCCTCCACAGAAGTTCACTTCGATTATTACCAAATTGAATTCCATTCCACTCCAATTTATTTTATTAAATTGGAAACTTTTCTTTGGAAAATTTACCTTAAATCTTATTTAAAAGATTTATAAATTCCAAATCACCTTTCACTGCAAATAGGGTTAAAGAACAAGTGTCCTTAAAAACACAGTTCATAATAAACTCGACTCACATCCCATTTTATTCCAATTAGCGAATGTAACTGGTAACTCTAATAATCTTAGTTAAAAGATTTATTCCTTTCAAACGGGGTTTAAGAACAGTGTTACTGAAGACACCGTTCATGACAAACCCAAAATCCAATTTCAATTCAATTCCAATTAAATATTAATTAATTGGTAAACTTTATTAAATCTTAATTGTAAGATTTAATCTTTTCTCAACTAGGTTTAAGAACAGTGTTAATGAAGACACAATTCACGACAAACCCAAAATCCAATTCAATATTAAATACAAGGCTTTGAATAGAAATTATACTGGCTTATATTCGATATCAAATTCTGAAATCCACAAATATCATATTAGGATTATATTCAATATCAAATTCTGAAATCCACAAATATCGTATTAGGAATAACGATATATATATCTTCCAAATTCCTCCAAAATATCCGTATATCCCGGAATCAAATATCAAAATATTCCGAAGATAATTTCGATTCAAATCCATTCCAATTCATATATTGGAAATTCTGGTTATTTTTAAAGGGTCCATTTGGCACAGGTCCCTATTAAGTTTCAAAATTAGGCTCACATCCGATCAAACTTTTCATGTAAATTAGGTCCTTATTTTTCATAAAATCATCAAAAAAAAATTAAAAAATTAAAAAATCATGAAAAATCATTATCAAATAAAATATATACATGCCAAAAAATTCATGCGTTAAAACAATCAAAACCCAAAATAACACAAAAACAATGAAACAGCAGGTTTTTACATCAAAAGATGCACCTATTCTTAAATAGTTGCATACATTTATGCTTATAATTCAGTTTTGCGCCAAACTGCAATATAAATGCATACATGTATGCAGCTAAATAGCAATATACGCATCCTTTTCTGCATATTCAAATTTGACATGTTTTTTCAAGCATTCGCCGTTTTCAGACATTGTTGCAGACATTTATGCTCTTGTACAGAATAAATGCATGCATTCATGCGCATATTCACAAGCCGTCGTCCCTTCTAAATTTGTTACATACATGCATGCATATATACAGAATAGTTGCATTCATGTATGCAACTTTTCGTAATACGTGAATCTCAGTTCAACTCTGTATGCATACATGTATTTAGTTATTTGCTAATAGTTTCATACATGTATGCATATATTGGTCCAGATTTTCAATAGAAATACACCATATGAATATATGCTACTATTGGCAATAGTTGCATAGAAGTATGCAACTTTTTTTTTGGCGAATGCTTCTGGGAATATTTCCTATTTTTTGAATTTTTTTTGGTGGCTGGCGCCTTTTTTTGCTCAAAATGGGGAAAAGGCGAAGTGGATGGGGCAACAGGCGAAAGAAGATAAAAAAGGAGCGGCACCTCAATTCTAGGGACCGGATATGCATTGAAAGTATGGGAGGACGTGCGCTTAATTTAAACTAAAATAGGGATATGAGCCTAATTCTCACTTTTTTAAAACCATTTCAAATCCAATTTATTTATTTTAAAAATTGGATTATAATTCTAGTTCATAACTAGTTCATTTTGATAAAAATATATTTTCATCTTTACAAACGTGGAGTTTTTCACCTAAATTCTTTCCAAATCATTTATTATGATTTTACACATTATCGATATTTTTAACAATTTTATCAAGGCCCATACAGTCGATTCCCATAAATAGTCATCAAACTGCGCTTACATCGACCTTTTCCAATTTTGATTTTGGACATAATTCCAAATCCGAGCATTAGATTTCAAATCTCATATATTCGTTGGAAAGCTCTTTTCAATATGAACCCAATGGTTCCGGTTTTAGGAGAATCCGACAGTCGGATCTCCCGTAATATCAATTCGAAGTCAATGGTCGAAATTCGCGAACCGCCGCGGCACGCCACGATCTATTCAGGCTATTAGATATATATATATATATATATATATATATATATATATATATATATATATATAATACATATATTATATATATTTCGTCGATTTCCATTTAAAACATATTTTATAAATCGTTTTAAATTCGTTTTAAAAATGATTCCAAATTCATTTTCATTTTTAAATCAAAATTGAATATTCCTTATCATTATAATATATAAATGATAATATTTTCAAAATATCATATTTTGAAATCATTTCCTTTTCGATATTCATTATAAAAATGAATAAAATCGATATAAAAATCGTTCGCGTCCAAATGGCCATATCTAATCAACACGACTTCATATTTTTCAATATTTTCGTGTCCATCCCAAATCGGACATCAAAATCATTTTTTGATCCATTACTAAATATTATTTTAAAATATTAGTTATTTTAAAATATTCATTATTTGTTATTTTAAAATATTCGTTCTTTTAAAATATCCATTCTTTCCGAATTGGAATCAGACACAGCCAATTACCATATAATTTTATTTATATGGATTTCATACACACGTGTACACAACAATAATCAAACACAGTCAACCATCATCCAGAGTGCATTACACAACTGCGTAAGCGTTACATATGAATAATTAACATTTACAACAGTTTGTCAATCAATCGATTGACATACAACTAAACAATTAGGATTAGTGTATGTCAAATATCATCCCAATACCCGTGTGGGGTTTCAATTAAACACACACTGATTTTATTTGTGCAGTTGGGCGATGTGTAAAATATATCGTCCCTATCCATATTAGTTAAACGTACGTACATAAACAAATCGTCGATTTGTAAATGAATATTTATTTTATTCATATACACATTAAAAAAATTATTTTTAACTATAAAATATTTATTTCAACTCATGAATATTTTATACAGTTCATTTATACAATAAAAATGATATTTTTATTTTTCTAACATTTTTAGAATATTTCGACAGCATAATGGCGCGATACTAGAACCGGAATAAGGTCTAGCCTTATCCCTTGCCTACAAATGGCTCGCGCCATATACATACCAATTCTATTCAATGCAATTCATTTTCCAAACCAAATTCAACCAAATAATCAAATCAACCAAACAGCCAAACAAACATGGTTTCAAATAAAGGTGTCGGGTGCGCTACTAAGCACCGTCTGCATCCTAGTATAGATATTTAACTAGAAAATAAATTAAAATGAGAAATTCTCACCTTTGGGATCCACTCCTCCATTCTTTATTTCTGAACGGTTCGGATTTTGATTTGATTCCAGTTGGTTCCATCGCAATATGTTTCATGTGGTTTTTGTATTAAAAATCCCAATTCTAAACAATGTTGTTTATAAAATAAAAAATCACAATTTTATTTCAACGCTATCTTTATAAAAAATCATATTTTTATAATATCACTTCATGTATAAAAATCACATTTTTATTGCAAAGTCATTCAAATAAAAGATCACATTTTTAAAGCGAAGTTGTCTAGATAAAAATCCTATTTTTATTTTCATACCATTCATACAAAAATCACAGTTTTTATTTCAACTCTAAATGGATAAAAAATCATATTTTTATTTCACTATTCAAATAATAAAGATCCAATTTTTACATGCCATTCATATAAATAAAAATCGTATTTTTATTTGCCATTTTCATATTAAAAATCATATCTTTTTATATTTAGAAATCATTGCTATTATATAGTAAAAATCTATTTTTTCTTATACTCAAATCTATATAAAAATCTAATTTTTCTTATGCTAAAATAAATATATAAATCTATTTTTTTTCTTATGCTAAAATATAAATAAAAACCTATTTTTCTTATGCTAAAATATATATAAAAATCTATTTTTTTTTTCTTATGCTAATATATATATATATATATATATCTAATTTTTTTCTCATGCTAATATATATATATATATATAAATCTAATTTTTCTTATGCTAAAATATATGTAAAAATCTATTTTTTCTAATGCTAAAATAAAAATCAAAATTTTATTATGTTAAATAAAAATCAATTCTTTGAATAAATAAAAATCCTATCTTAATAAGTAATTACTTTAAATAAATAAAACAAATAAATATATAAAAACTTATAGGGTTTTGGGGCTGTGGAGGGGCCCACAATTGGAGATGATGGCGGGAGTAGGCGGCGTGGAGTCGGAGGTGGTACGGGGTGGTTAGGGCGGTCGGCGGCGGGGCTGTAACTGCTTGGAGGTTGCGGTTTTCTTTTGTTTGTGGGGTTTGGGTTTAGGAATCTCGAGATTGGAGACAGGGGAGGAGGAGGTGATGGGGGCCTGTTGGCTGCGCCAGGGCGGCAGTGCGATGGGCGAAGGAGGGGGGCCACCACGAGGTGCAGCGGCGGCTCGAGATGGGGGCAACGGGATTTTTCTCTTTTTTTTCTTCTTTCTGATCGGTGAAAGAGAAAAGGAAGGGGGCTATATGTAAAAATATATATATATATATATTATATTTTTATTTAATTCTCTTAAATGTTGACTTTTCATTCAAACTTCTAACGAGACCCAATGACTGTCGCCCTAGCTAATTACCCCCATTCTGAGCACAATGGGATATGTCCCGCTAGCTAATTCGACTGTTTCAATCAGTTTTCATCAAAATTGAAATATAAATCAATATATATTTAATTTAAACTTACATTTCAATTCACTGGGGCCATATACTGACTCCAAAAATTCCAAAAAAATAAATCTAGCTATGTTTTGTCGATACGGTCCTAACAAAACTTAATTCATCGAATTTGGAGACCGTTTGAAAAATGGTCATTTTTCAGTCGATTAATTTCAAACTAAATTGACCAAACACGTTTAAATTTACCACGCTCACGTATTGATTCCAAAAATTATGAAAATTGGAATCTAACAATAATTTAACATTCCAGATCCAACAAAAGTGGTCTCGTCGAAAACAGAGGTCGTTTGCTAAATCGCTGTTTTCAAGGGCTAGACTATTCTGGATTTTCAACTGGGCATAAATTTTTATTCCTGCTATGAAATCTGGATTTTTCACATTCATTGGAAAGATATTTTCAAACAGATTCAAATATTTCTAGTTCCACTAAAATCCGGTTTATTTTGAATCCTGTACATTCATCTGAAATTTGAAATCAAATTTTCAAACTACCGTGCCATTTCAGGCTCGTTATATAATTAAAATAAATATTTATATTCAAACTTCGATTTAAATAAATATATACATTCTAATTCTATTCAAAATAAATTTCTAGTCGTTATTATTTAAAATATTCAAAATTCATCAAAATTCCCAAAATAAAATTTTTAAATTGGTTCTAATTTTCCGGGTTGTTACAATGTCCCCCACTTAAAATCTTTTCGTTGTCGAAAATGAATGGAGCTGAAAGTTGTTTAACTAACCAACTAAATTTTCAGTTTGGCTTTCATTCTTCAACTTTTCAGTTTCTAAGAATTTTCCAGTTCTTCAAAAATTTGGCTAACACCCTAAATTTTTGGAAAATTTCGCCATAACCTCCTTTGTATGGGGAGACGTTTAAAACCGCAACATGCCACGCAATGCCCTCACCATCCAAAAAGAAAAAAAAAGAGCCAAGTGATAGCCAATCAGCTCATAAAATCATCCAAATCCAAGAAAATAGTAAACATGTACATATTTGTTGGGCCTACAATTTTATTCCTCTGCTTAGCTTCCCTGCTATGAACTGTTCAATACATATGCATGTATGCAATTTCCAAACAATTTTCAATTCAGTTCAAATTTGAAAAATTTACCTTACGTTATCATATGGGTTTAGATAATTTAATTAGTGAATTAATTATCAAAAAACATAGCCAGCAATCAATTAGTTGATTATTGTTTCAAACACATAACTTTGTATGTATACAAAAATCCAATTTTGTGTGTCAAATCACAAACAATAAATTCTAGCTAGTTTTGGTTCTCACACTAGTCAATTGGAAATATATAGACATCCCACTTTCGAAACTCGAACTTGAATTCTGATGATGTAGCTACAATCATCATAATCATCTCCGGGCGTCTAGAGTGTGATTCTATATCTATCCAGTATATTAAAACTTCGAATATACATTCACGACGTGTATATGTAAAATCTCATATACTCGAGTGTCCAAAATAAAATAAAATAATATACTCAAAAATACATATAATTAGATTAAATTTTAAAAAAAAATTGGTTTTCATTTTTATTTTAAAAATAATACACTTCATACTCATTGTAGGATACTACTGATCCCATCCCTAACGAGTCATTCTTATTGGATATTCTTAATCCAATCTTTGATGAACTCTTTTGTTCGGTTCGAATATGTCTTGTTCTCGAGCTCTGTAAAACCAAATCTCTGATACCACATGTAACGGCCCGAACTTCCCCAGTTTCCAAAGAGAAGAGAAAGAACGAATTGTTTGAGAACACAACAAATCAGAACACAAACAGAAGAACATTTCATTGCTTATTACAACAATTTACATCAGAGTACAAGAATATACAAAGTATGAACAAATGATATACATTTGATAAATATCAAAGATTTAAAAATTATAATGCAGCGGAATATAATACAAAACACAACTAAAAGAAATACACGTATACAGAGCGTTCCGAATATAGCTCCAGCTGTAAACCAGGATCCTGTGGATACAATATCTGCAAAACCAAAACTATCATCTGCCCGTATGGAAAATAGAGACACCCAAAGTTTAGGTTAAAAAAATAAACTCCAAGTCAGTCATGTGACTGGTGTGAGAACTAAAATAGTTATTTAAAACTTTACTTTAAAATCAGATATATCAAGAGACCACGCCGTATAACACGGAACGGGTTTCCTCCGAAGAATACCAATGCATATGTAACGACCCAAATTTTTTTGACCATCCAAATCAACAATAATCCACACATGTCAACCCAAACAAATCGCAAATGCAGGTAGTTATTGGGAAAAAGAAGAAAAAGAAAGAAAGAAGAGAAAACCCAATCACAGAATCTCACAGCGGAAGGACAACATATAATAAACAAGTAGCAGTTTAAATATATACATTGGTTATAACACAGATGATTATCAGAGTTACATATCCATACAGATGTACGTAATAAGCAGCGGAAATAAATGCAGCGGAATTACTTATACTTGATATATATATACCAAATCCTCGTCTTCACCCTCCAAGCTATTGCAATCTTCGCTAACTGCAACTTCTGCTGACCCGAGCGTATTGCATAAAAAGAAAACACAACAAACACTCGGATTAGCACTAAATCATTCTCATATTAGTCAAATCAAAAATACGAAATAACATCAGTGTCATGGGTGCAGTAACTCAAGAGATGTTACGGGATTTTTCCATCTCTCAAGAATCCGTTAAACTAATACAAAGATAGTATAATACGCTATTACGATAGTGTCTACTCAGTAAAGTATAAATACTGAAAATAGCGTAAGCGAGATTACATTTTTACCCTTACACCGTTTATAATACCGTAGTCTATACAGTACCGTAAACCCACCGTAAACGATGGCATCAGAGGGCACTCCATAAGTACGATACAAATCAAAATCGTATGGGGCTCGGCATGGATATATATGACAAGGCACTCGAGGCAATGCCCAGGGTAGGATTCTACCAATTGCACTCCCGAACCGGTGGTAACGCATAGCGGCCACTACCGTCCACCTCGGATCACACTCCCATAATTCATAAATGGGCCCAAATCCTCGTCATCATAGTCATAGAAATAGTATCGAAGAAGTGTGTCCGGTCAAAGGTGCTACCTCAATTAGTCACGGTATAGCTCCTGTTTTAGTTATTTCAATTCTGACCCGAAGGTCAGGGCTATTTCGTTATCGTTCATCTTCTTCAATTCAATAATCTCCTCCAAGTCATCATACTCATTCTGGATACGTCATAACGTTCACAGTTGTCAAAGTGGTATCGACACCGACAGAGAATATGCCTTATGTTGACTCTGGTCTCTTTAACAACCAACGCTTACATTTTCAACATCGGTTGGTTCTTTTACATTCACAAAGGTTCGTTTCATATCAAAATATCATATTTTGCATTGAACCCAATTTATTCAATTAGAATATAATTTCATGTCAAAATCCCATAATTCCGAAACCGATTATATTCTAAATTAGAATATATTTCCATATCATTATATTATAATCATATAATATTTCAAACAATCGATTTATGAAATCAAGTGGAATATATTTCATCAAAGATTTCATTTATTCCAAATCGATTTATGTTCGGAATTCATTCATATTCAAAGAGAATATATACTTTCGTAACTCATTTCATATTCCTTAGAAGATAAATTTATATTCAAGTAGAATATAATTCACACTCCCATATTGTCATTGGTCTAGAAATCGATTTTTATTCAAAGAGGATAAACTTGTCTCAACTCCCTTTGAACAATGATTTTAGATCCAGCATTTCCATTCGGAAGAACTTATACTTATAAAATATAATTCAAAAGATAGATATTTATAAGGAAACCTTTATATATAAATAGTATACATATAATATCATAGTTAGAATAGGATAAGATAAATTTTAAAACACAATATATATATATATATATATATGTAAATTGAAAGTTTACTAAATAATTTATAACAGAAAATAAATAAAAAATTGTTATAATAAAAATAGTTATAGATGAAAGTTAATAAATAAACTCTTAAAGAGAGGATAGTTATTTGAAATCAAACGGTGTAAATATATATAAGAAAATTCTTTAACTAAAATTTTACTCTTCCTTCCGAACTTCAATACTTGAATCTAAACTCCAGTCTCAATGGAGTTACACCATTTCAATATCTTATTCCAACCCATTCAACCCAATTTCCATTTCGAGGATTCAAAACCATATTCGTATTTAGTTTAAAACAACTCCAAATATCCTCGATTATTTTTTTATTCCAAAAATTTAAATTCAAAAAGAATTTATTAAATTTGAGTCCACCAATTATTGGAATAAATCCTAAATCATATTTATATCCAAATTACAAACTTCCAAATTAGTTTGGGAAATTTCTTAACCATCCCAAATAACATCGAGAATTCATATCTTAAAGGAAAAATAAAAATTTATCGAAATCGATACATTTCCTTTAAATGAAATTTTCCACTAAATAGAATTCAAATAATTTAAAATCATTTAACCAACCGATGTCCATATATAATTTGCTATCCTATGGCCAAGTGATTTTAAATTTAATTTCTTGATATTCAGGGATGGATCTATCATTTCAATCCAAATCAGAGTCACAGAGATTTATCATTTCACTCTGTGTTCTTAATTTATTTTATCGATAAACCCCGGGTTTATTAGATGCCCGTAACATCAAGGGTGAATGGGATTTATCGTCATAATCACATGCAATACAATATACTGAATATGAAGCATTAACAGTGTCAATATCAAATTCAGTAATAAAATCCAACCAAGCATCCATCACACCATTCTATTCAACTGATCCGCATTAAAGTGTTTCAGGATTAGCAAGGATTCAAATTTCCAACTAGAAATTTAAATTTAGTTAAATAACTAATTATCGATCTAATTTGCATGTTAACACATTGGTATATAAAATTTAAGCAACGAAATTCAATAGTCAATCACAACCATGCAAGCAAACTATTTCATAATTTAATTCGATAAATATGGGAATGATTTAGTATTTCGTGAGCGAAGAATCACTCACCTTTGGGTCTTTTGTTGATCGTACGTCCAACCATATCCCAAAATTTCACAGTCTCTAAACGCACCCAGGTTAGTGCTAAAACGTCCGCAATTCCGCTACGATCCTAATGCAACAAACCTTGCGTCAATCCGAGTTAATATGAGAAAGTTATTAACGTTTTTTTCCTCTTTGAATTTGAAATCTATAAAAATTATTAAATGAATCTCTCACCCAATTAAGTTTTGACACGTCAGCCCCCCTCAAAAGGATACTCCCGCTCCTTCTTCCTTTCAACTACAGCACCGTGATAACCCATTCAACCGCCCCTTTGACCGATCAATACTCCCAACCTCGGCCACTGATTGATGGACCAGCACCTCCAATCGAACGAGTAGACCAAGCCGCACCTTCTCAAGGTGCACCACCACCTCCGGTGGACTATGGGATTCGCGTCGTCGATCTAAATATAGGGTACACGAAACCCTAATTCACCAAATTCTGACACTACCCGGCCCTTCAGGCCACGCGACCACCTTTGTTCGACTCCCTAAGACCAGCTCTACAATACCCATGTCCGATTTCTCCAATTAACGCCAAAATCAGAAACCCCCAAATTAAGGCTTAGGGTTACGAAAATCTGGAACTTTGACCGCGATTTCTGGTGAAACCATCCACGGCATGTTGAATCTAAGAGCACCCGTAGGTTTGAATCAGCGAGAGCTTCGAGCTGATATATAATAAGCTATAGTTTGAAGAGATTTCATTTTTGAGTTGAAATTCATTTTGAATCTAGGGTTTGAGTATTTGTTTCAGCCATTAACGATGAGTTTTGATGGAGAAAAAGTATATATAATAGAGAATGGGCTGATAGGTTGGTAAATGAATTTTATTTATATATAAAAGAAGGCCCAAACATGAGAAACAACAAGTTATCACATTACAAAGATCTCTTTCACACTTTCTCTCGTACGACCAAATGGTAAGTCGGATTGTAACGCAAATTGGAATCCTACCTTAATTCATCGTTCTGAATCCAATGGCGCCAGTTTCGTCGAATTCCGAGACAGTCACCAAAATAGTTAAATTTCATAGTTAATTAAATAAATAAAATATTCAATTATTCGATTAACTGTTTTAAATTCAATTTAAATATTCATTAAATTCAAATTAAATCAAATTATAACTTAAATCAATTCTATAAATAAATTCCACACATTTAAAAATCCCAATTTGATTAATTTGAAATTTTGATTTGAATTTCAGTTAAAATTTAACGACCTAGAATTCCACCATTTCCAATTTAAATTTGAATCCCACTTTTAAATTAACTCACTCACATTAATTTAATTATTTAAATATTCAATTTCAAATTACTGCCTTTCTAAATAAAACTAAATTTGAAAAATCTATTTATACTCAATTCCAACAATCATCATCATTTGAAAATTAACAAAACTTGGTTTTTTTTCAAATATTATTCCAATTAATTCATTTTAAATTGAAAATTAAATATACATAAAATATAGGATGTTACATTCTCCCCCACTTAAAAATCTTTTCGTCCTCAAAAAGAGAACGAGATAAGGTATTAAACAAATCATACTTTCAAATCCATACTTATAAAATAACATTTATAAAATAAGTTATAGTTATAAAATATCATAAATTTTCTAATACCCGAAATCACGGAAATTTCGGCAGCATCTCCTTTGTACGGAGAGGTTCGGAAAAATCACAATATAGATAAAACTCAAATATACATCCCATCATACGATGAGGCATCCCAAAAGTGGGGAAAACAAATATCTTTACCATTACAAGACCGTATAACCCAAATACATACCTTCTTTAGCGTTTATTTGCAATTCATTTACCTTAGTATTTAGTATTTAGTGCAAGCGAGCTCCGAGGCGTAGCGCGACTTCCCTACATCTGCTACATACTCATATATATACATGAGAATCAAACATATATACAACATATAGCAATTGTACACAACTTAGACAACATATATCGATCATTTCAACTATAAAACCAAAATGTTAACGACAGACCAGCGAACAAATTGAGGGTTATCACCCCTTAGATGATGGAATTTGACCATAGCACACAGGCAAAAGTTGTTCTAATTGTTTCAGGCTTTCCGAATTGTCCAGATTCGTCGAATTCGGATAATCCGTTCAAAAGTTATGACTATTTTAGTGAAGGCGAACACCTCAGCCCGTAAAATGAAAAATGCAGGTCTGAGTTGTTCAACCCAGTTTTTACCCCTTTAAATCTCAAAATTTCACCCAATATGTTTAGGAAAATTTTCTCTAACATTCTGGGCTTTCCGAATTGTACTCGCACATCGAAATCCGACGCTCCGTTAGGAAGTTATGACCAAAACAACATTGGTATTCAGTTCAGATTTTTATTTTCTGTGCATACAACTACGACTAATTCTTGTTTTTCAACCTAATAGACTTGAAAATTAGGCAAGGAACTATTAACAAAAGTTTTAGTTCAGTTTCCAAGGTTTCCGAAAAGTCCAGAATCATCAAATTCCGATCAGCCATTCAAGAGTTATGGTCATTTTAGTTTCAGCTTATCTAATATTTCAGGTTCACATAACATCGATTTATTTATTTGAAGTTTAAACCCTTTCGATTCCAATAATTTGGTTTATCTTTAACACTTAAATTTGTCATCACTTCAATGCTCGAGAAATGAATTCACATTCGATTTACTTATTCCATTCCGATATATTAACTATTCCCTTTTCTCGTTTCATTCTAAACATTACTTTTAAATTAAAACTTGAAGTCATTTTACTTTCCGAGCTAATTTGATTATATTAAATAATTAAGTCATCCTCATGGATCGATTCTCCAAATTTCATTACTTATTCTTTTCCTAAGTACTTAATTCTTTAATCGATCTTTACATGGTCTTCTAAATTAACTCTTATCAAGTCAATTCACTTGACTCGACTAATTTAGCTTCATTTCATACTTTATACCAAATTTTAAGTTGACACCAATTAAATTTTCTTAAGTTCCTTTTCATTTCTTAATTTATTACTTAAATCAAGTCATATTAATTTAAACTCCTTCGAGCATTCCACTTATCAAAAATCAAACATTATCCAAATTCCAATGTACATCCCACTTGAGTTTATTTAGAATTTCTATTTATTCAAAAGTTTCAACGGTTAACCTATATTACTAGGTTTCAAATTTTCGATTCCAAAATTTTTCCGAGACTTGATGCAAAATATCAACTCTTCTATTTTAATACAGATCCAAACCCCCTTTATTCTAATTCATTAGGCTTGATTGAATCTATTTAGTTTTGAATTCTTCCAGTATCCTAATTTAATACATTAGACTTTGATTTTATTTCCAACAGCTTAATTAAAATTTCCAATTCTAAATTCATTTCATTTCCTCATTCTATTTTTCTAGTTTATTCAATTTCATTCACTTACTTAATCCAACCATCGATATAAATCTTAAATCGACTTATTTAAATTTTCTGAGTTAATTCCATTTTCATTTTAAATTAAATCTTATCCCCTTAACTCAATTCATTTATTCGATTTCTCAAATCATGGTCTAAATTAAGGACTGTTCATAACTAAATTTTTTTTATACTTAGTTCTCAGCCATTTGTTATTCAATTCTCCAAGCTAAACTTTACTTAACTCAATCCCTTTACTTGAATGAGGTTATATTCCATTCGACACAACGTTTATGTTCTGTTCATTTCATTATTTATACTCCGATTTACGTTCGATATATTGTCTAAATCAAGTTCTTCTACATTTAGATTTGCTATGCCTTTATTTCACATGTTCATTAATTTACCGTTAAATCTCTTCTTTTTTAATTTATCGATCAACCTTACTTATTTACAACATACATTCTTTTCAACTCCTACTCGACTAACTTAATATACTTATAAATTAGCCAAGTCATAAGCTATTGCAAATTCATTTATACAATTAACTTACCAAGTCTAATTTAGTCGACTTCGATCGAATTTTTCTTTGCGAGTTATATTAAATTTTCTCTAACACTTCCATTAATCAAACATATAATTTCTTTAACTTGTTATCGTCCATGCTTAAGCGTTTCAATGGCCACGTCTTTCTTATCATACTAAGTTTATTTTCAAGGTTTCAAGGTCTAAAATTCATATGAGTCGAGTAAATTTAGTACTTACATCTATGAAGTCAGCTAAGATGAACTTAAATTACTCGAATTCCGGGTTTATAACCCACGTTAAAATAATATATATACCTATACTATTTTGCAGAAAACCATACGATATAAATTTTAAATCTAAATCTTTAATTCACAAAGAACTAAGAAAATCTAAACCCCGAGTAAAATTTGAATTCATCTTTTAAAGAACATACACCAATACTTTATATAAAAATTCATACCATATGGAATTTAAATCCAAAATCCTTTGTCAAAACCAATTAGGATAAACATTGAGTGGTCTCTCCCCCACTTAGACTCTTCAGAATAAACATCAATAATGCGTGCACTCATTACCGACATTGTTTCTAAGGTCCAAGAAGGGATTACACACTTATTTCTTTTAAAAATCCTTTAAACCATTCCTTTCGAAAATACTTATAATACGATATTATTTCAAAATTTGACAAAACTATTTCAAAAGTACCCTAGGATCAAGTTTCAAGTTCATTTCTATTTTATCTCAAACCTTTCTCATCCAATTATACTCAAAGGTATCTTTTCATTTTCATATATTTCTTAGACCATTTAAATTCCTTATTAAATTTATTATCGAATCAACCGTAGTAGGTATAAATTTAATATTACCAGCTGCTAAAATAAATACATATATAATTGAACTAAATATATATATTCAATATATTTTAAAATATGATCGAAAACCATATTATATCAATCATTCTGTTCGATTATTTAGGAATTCCTATCGATTATATGGCATCCCATATATCGACCAAAACCCATAAATATTCAACAGAACAAATCAGCATAAGATAAAACCAATTTGTATCAAAATACAAGTACGCTCTCTCATATCACTCAAACTCATTCGAGGGCGTTTCTAACCCCATCTCTAATGAGTTAATTCCCAATAGAGCCAAGGTTATCGCTAACCATCGCTCTGATACCCGCTATAACGACCCAAATTTTTTTGACCGTCCAAATCGACAATAATCCAGACATGTCGACCCAAACAAATCGCAAATGCAGGTAGTTATTGGGAAAAAGAAGAAAAAGAAAGAAAGAAGAGAAAAACCAATCACAGAATCTCATAGCGGAAGGACAACATATAATAAACAAGTAGAAGTTTAAATATATACATTGGTTATAACATGGATGATTATCAGAGTTACATATCCATACAGATGTACGTAATAAGCAGCGGAAATAAATGCAGCGGAATTACTTATACTTGATATATATATACCAAATCCTCGTCTTCACCCTCCAAGCTAT
The DNA here is from genome assembly GCA_030737875.1 of Allium sativum. Taxonomy (NCBI): domain Eukaryota; kingdom Viridiplantae; phylum Streptophyta; class Magnoliopsida; order Asparagales; family Amaryllidaceae; genus Allium; species Allium sativum. The sequence goes on from CM060922.1 coordinate 378,250,464, forward strand.
TGCAATCTTCGCTAACTGCAACTTCTGCTGACCCGAGCGTATTGCATAAAAAGAAAACACAACAAACACTCGGATCAGCACTAAATCATTCTCATATTAGTCAAATCAAAAATACGAAATAACATCAGTGTCATGGGTGCAGTAATTCAAGAGATGTTACGGGATTTTTCCATCTCTCAAGGATCCGTTAAACTAATACATAGATAGTATAATACGCTATTACGATAGTGTCTACTCAGTAAAGTATAAATACTGAAAATAGCGTAAGCGGGATTACATTTTTACCCTTACACCGTTTATAATACCGTAGTCTATACAGTACCGTAAACCCACCGTAAACGATGGCATCAGAGGGCACTCCATAAGTACGATACAAATCAAAATCGTATGGGGCTCGATATTGATATATATGACAAGGCACTCGAGGCGATGCCCATGGTAGGATTCTACCAATTGCACTCCCGGACCGGTGGTAACGCATAGCAGCCACTACCGCCCACCTCGGATCACACTCCCATAATTCACAAATGGGCCCAAATCCTCGTCATCATAGTCATAGAAATAGTATTGAAAAAGTGTGTCCGATCAAAGGTGCTACCTTAATTAGTCACGGTATAGCTCCTGTTTTAGTCATTTCAATTCTGACCTGAAGGTCAGGGCTATTTCGTTATCGTTCATCTTCTTCGATTCAATAATCGCCTCCAAGTCATCATACTCATTCTGGATACGTCATAACGTTCACAGTTGTCAAAGTGGTATCGACACTGACAGAGAATATGCCTTATGTTGACTCCGGTCTCTTTAACAACCAACGCTTACATTTTCCACATCGGTTGGTTCTTTTACATTCACAAAGGTTCGTTTCATATCAAAATATCATATTTTGCTTTGAACCCAATTTATTCAATTAGAATATAATTTCATGTCAAAATCCCATAATTCCAAAACCGATTATATCCTAAATTAGAATATATTTCCATATCATTATATTATAATCATATAATATTTCAAACAATCGATTTATGTATTCAAGTGGAATATATTTCATCAAAGATTTCATTTATTCCAAATCGATTTATGTTCGGAATTCATTCATATTCAAAGAGAATATATGCTCATTTCAAATTCCTTAGAAGATAAATTTATATTCAAGTAGAATATAATTCACACTCCCATATTGTCATTGGTTTAGAAATCGATTTTTATTCAAAGAGGATAAACTTGTCTCAACTCCCTTTGAAAAATGATTTTAGATCCAGCGTTTCCATTTGGAAGAACTTATACTTATAAAATATAATTTAAAAGATAGATATTTATAAGGAAACCTTTATATATAAATAGTTTATATATAATATCATAGTTAGAATAGGATAAGATAAATTTTAAAACACTATACATATATATGTAAATTGAAAGTTTACTAAATAATTTAATAATAGAAAATAAAAAAAATTGTTATAATAAAAATAGTTATAGATGAAAGTTAATAAAT